>OW964572.2:5234458-6541823 GCA_943138885.2 Tholera decimalis
ATTTAGACAGACACAACAAACAAATACAAATAGCTACGTACGATTTACAAACTATAATTATCAATACGAAAATGAGCGAGTGGCGCGCACTTTGATATGCAACAGAAGATCCACCGATACAAATGTCATGTTTTACGAACTCTTCTCACACGCCGCCGCGCCATGCATCGCATTGCGCCACATAGAGCAACACGAGCCACCGGCCGGTCCGCCGTCCGCCCGACCGGCTCAAACAAGTTTGCAATCGCTTTCGCTTTGCTAAGGAACCGGTAAAATAAAGGTTCTTGAAGGTTCCAATTTAGGTTCTGGTTCCTGTTCCGGTACAGGCACCGGAACCCCTAAATACCGGTACTTTACCGGTATTTTGGAACCGTTTTCAATCCCTGCTTGGTAGATAGATGTATTCCGTGAACCGGTTTACGATTTTTAAGCAAAAATAAAAAAAAAACTTTTTGTGAGTGAAATTTTAAGTTCATTTAAAAATATTCGGTAGTCGGTGTCTTTGGTTTTTGTATTTTCGTTTTTGGTACCGACTTCCAAAATTAAAGTTATTTTTCACTTTGCAGTGTCTTTTTAAAGTGGGTTTAATTTTTTGTTAAGTTTTTATTTTTCTCGTTTTAGTTGGCCGGTTTGTAATTTACCTAGTTACAAAATCCTTTATGCCAACTACTCATAACCTTTTACAAGATATTGCTTTTCTAGAGTTCTCCAGGTACTTCACCAATCTTGAAATACTTAATATTGAATAATTCCGGTGGCCTTCTGTAGTCTCGTTTAACAGTTCCACTTCACCAAATAGTGCTTTCCGAAAGCAACAGCACAAGTTACCATACAAAATACTGAAATTGCTATAGGTGTGCCTATAATATTTAAGATTCCCTCGATTTCTACAGGATTCTATCTGTATGACGTTCAAAAGATAAATATTCATAAAAAGAATTCAATAGATTTTATTAAATACAATTGTTAAAGTTTAGTTTGTACCACTTTTTTTTTGTTTTTTCTTGGTAGGAATATCATCGAATAACTTCTCCCACTCTAGGTTAAGCGAAAGGGAGTGTCTGACTTCTACTGACTAAAAATCCACCCTGTCCCTTCAGATGCCCGTAAGTGCCGGGGCCGCGGTATCTTGTTAGTACATTTCCGCAACCCCGGCGGGGAGTTTGTACCACTAGTTCTCAGTCAATTTTGATTAAATATGCTTGGCGAAAATTATGAATACGTGATACCTAAGTAAATAAATAATTTATTTATTTGACTTTAAAACCCCCAGGTTTTATCAGCTATCAGGAAATTCTACTCTTTAGCCGTACACACAATGTAGGCTAAATTAATTATTTTTGAGTTCGCATCTTTGTTGTTAAATTAATTGGTGGAAAATAAAATTTCTAGCTTCAGGAGAAGAAAGAAAAGAAGCTCTTCACAAATATAATTGGTTTTGACACATAAAATAAACATTTGTGTAGTATTTTCCATGAATTCATTTATTTCCTTAGGTTATACAAACCGAATCATGGAGGTTATATGTTAGATCAAGCAAAAAGTTGATTAAGTAGTTAAATATGCTTGGCGAAAACTATGAATACGTGATACCTAAGTAAATAAATAATTTATTTATTTGACTTTAAAACCCCCAGGTTTTATCAGCTATCAGGAAATTCCACTCTTTAGCCGTACACACAATGTAGGCTAAATTAATTATTTTTGAGTTCGCATCTTTGTTGTTAATTTAATTGGTGGAAAATAAAATTTCTAGCTTCAGGAGAAGAAAGAAAAGAAGCTCTTCACAAATATAATTGGTTTTGACACATAAAATAAACATTTGTGTAGTATTTTCCATGAATTCATTTATTTCCTTAGGTTATACAAACCGAATCATGGAGGTTATATGTTAGATCAAGCAAAAAGTTGATTAAGTACATGCAGCATTATAATGAGGACTCTTTTCACATATAAAAGCGACTGCTTCATTACAAGTCATGTCGTCTAACTCTCCAGAACGAAATATTGCACCGCAATATTGACCTGGAGCGGCGTTGTCAGGATTTCCTGCACTAAATCTATCATATCCTGCTTCCTTCAATGTTTGTCCTGAAAAATAAAACGTTCAATTAATCTTTTAACTAATGTCTAACTGACTTTAATGTTTAAATTGTTGTGTGTATTGTGTATAAGCTTTTTTAATTTTTAGATGAAATTTTTAATTTTCTTTGTATAATCTATACTAATATTATAAAGCGGAAGTGTTTGTTTGTTTGTTTGTTTGCTTGAACGCGCTAATCTTCGAAAGTACTTGGTGGATTTGGATGCAATTTGGTATGGAAGTAGCTTGAAGCTTGAGGAAGGTTACAGGCTACTTTTTACGCGACTACAAAAAAGGAGAGTTATGTTTTTACCGTGATAGAATCCACGGGAGCGAAGCCCCGCGTGAGTACAAGTAAATTATAATGTTAATGCTGTTTTCGATTAAAAACTCAAACTCAAAATATTTTATTTTACATAGCCATAGGCCTACATGGGCACTTACAAAACGTCAGGAGTTAATGCACGGTTCAAATTTGGTCGTTTTCTATGGAGAAGAACCAGCAAGAAACTCCACAGTTACTCTTTTCAAAATATCATTTTTACAATGTATCCATAATACAGGTTAATTAGGTATGAGAAGACAGTAAGTATATTATTTACCTACAGATTACTCTCTCTTAAAATATAAAACAGAATTAAGCTTACCATGAATGGTTCTCCACTCCGTATGTTCATCCCAATCGGTAAAACCAATCATAGTAACATGTTTCAATATTATTCCTTTCAGAGAAGACACAGGGTATTTAGCGAAAAGATCTCTTAGTACTGTTGCTTCGAGTTCACTGTTTATAATTGCAAGATGGCCGCCTTCGGCTGAGCATACGAGAAATGCTTTGGAGAAAGTTTTTGGAACTTTGTGGAACTTATAGCATGTGTTTGTTCTGGTATTCAAGCGATATTCTGGAAAAAATAAAATTAAGTTTACATACAATCCTTAATCCCCGAAGGTAATAAGGATTATTGATCCAAAAAATAATATGATTAAGGAAATATTATGGAATCAATACAAAATAGATTGTAACAGTAAACTGATGATACCAAGTAGCTGTATAATAAAAACTTTTTTGCAAAAAATAAAACCGACTTCCATATCAAAACACTACAAAGCCAAAAATAATTTTAATTTCGGTAGTCGGTGTTATTGGTTTTGTATTTTCATTTTTTTTTCACACCGCCTTCCGAAATTAAAATTATTTTTGGCTTTGTAGTGTTTTGATATGGAAGTCGGTTTTATTTTTTGCAAAAAAGTTTTTATTTTCGCGCTTTTTAGTGGGTCAGTGAATTTTCCAAATCGATTCGTAAATGACGGAGTTATGCGCGAACAAAAAACGCAATGCAGAGTAAACGAAAAGATCATCAAGGTAAATTATTTTTTTCGACTTTTTTTGATTTTTCAGAAAAGGCTCGTCCGATTTCGATAAAATTTTCATGGGACCATTTGGGAAGTATACCCTTTCCAACAAAAAAGAATTTTTCAAATCGGTTGGCAAGCGACGGAGTTATGCGTGGACAAACATAAAAAAAAAAAAAAAAAAAAAAAAAAAAAAAATACAAACATCCGAATTGAGAACCTCCTCCTTTTTTAGAAGTCGGTTAAAAACATGCTTTATTTCTCCTTTCTATGAGTAACAGAGTGGTAATTACAGAGAGTATAAATGTTTGGGACAGTAACAGAGTTGTAGATATATATTTAACCCCAAGACAATAAAATGTGAGAATAGAAAGTAAATCTAGACTATAATCTGTGTACTAACGAGCATTATTATTTTTACGTACTTACACTATTAGTAATAAAATTTCAAATTTTTGTGGAGCCGCCAAAAAATGCACTAAATTTTAAAATGACCCAGTTATGAAGATATTGAAACTTTTTAGTAGTATATCATCATCATGATCAGCATTATGCTTAGCCTGTTCTCAACCACGTGGGGGTCGGCTTCCAATCTAAACAAATGCAGCTGAGAACTGGTGGTGTACGTGGAACGACTGCCAATCTGTCATCGACAGCCTGTAGCTGGGTAACATGATACCCCTTGGTGAGGACAGTGACAGATTTTCTAACAACCCGTTTCGAATGTCAAGGATGCAGAAATGACAGCCAGGACCAACCACTTGACGGTGCTGTCCAAGGTACGGAAAAAAGTCGGTATGTTCGTTACATTCCACTTCTAGGACATAAATTTACCTGGATCTATAGTCCCGCACTCATTGAGTATTGGTCTCGGCAAGGTATCAGGACGGTAACAGACGAAAGGACGCGTTACATCACAGGGAATATCCGCTAATTGACCGAAACTGTTCATAGTGAGACAACTTTCATTATTGTTCTTATTATCCGGCTCCGATGGCGCCCAAGTGTGCGGAATGACTGAAAGCCTTTGACCTGAAATTGTATAACGTTACATTCCCATTCAAGTATCATTAATATATTCGTTGTAGAGATATACGTAGAATTATTAAAAAAAAAGTTGTATAATCAAACAAAGAAAACCGTCAGTCTTTAAAGCAAGAGTGAACAGGCAACTTCTGGACTCGCTTGTTCGATCGTAGACCTCATCTGACACTTACAAAGTTACAATAGGTGTGATCGAGGTCAAGAGCGAGCTCATTCATAATAAAAAATCAACAAAATACAGCATAATTATGACTTGCAAGTTGTAGGCTGTAGGTTTGAACCCAGCCAGGCACATTACTGTCTTTAAAATCCATCATCATCACAACTCTCAGAATCGTGAAAGAAAACACCGTGATGAAAACGGCATGTCAAAATATTTAGGCTGTAGGTTTAAACCCAGCCAGGCACGTTACTGTCTTTAAAATCGTTCATGCAGTACGACTGTGGAACTCACTTCCCGCTAAAATCAGAGAAGCTAAATCCATTATTATTTTCAAAAAGCTGGTCAAAGATCATTACCTATCTAACATCCTGTAATTTTATATATTTATTGTAGGTATAATTTTATAGCATTAATAAATATGTATTTTAATTCTATGTATGTATATTATATTTGTTAAATATATCATTTTAGTTTAATTTTATAGCTAATTATGTTTTATATCGTAATTAGTATTTATACACATTGTGTCTATCATCTCCTCTTCAACTCTTCTGTCGCAGGTCTGCTGGAAGAAATTTCTTAGGAAATAAGCAGCACCTTTGCGCTCTTTTGTCTGTATTAATTTTTTTTCCTTTGTAAGTGTCATGTGTGTACATAAATAAATAAATAAACAAACTCTCAGAATCGTGAAAGAAAACACCGTGATGAAAACAGCATGTGAAAATATTTAAGAAATATAATTTTAGCAATCCGTTTTGTGGATTACGGTTCATTCCCTCTAGAGGAGGTCTGTGTACCAGCAGTGAGAACGGTACTGTAAGATTATGTTATGAACAGTTCATAATCGTTGATAAAGGTAAAAACTGATTAAGACCTATGCCCTTATCAACAATCATGAACTTTGACCAGACGTCACTTACCTTCAATCGAATGATAATTTCCTTTAGCAATTGTGGCATGAATTCCTGTATAGATTTCGTATAGCATCTCCTCATTGTCAGTTGTGTTTATAAAACGAGTTAACTCAGCTTTCATCTCCGGTGTAGACGGAGAAGCTAAAGCAGCACCTAATGAAAAAAAAAAAACAATTTACTTACATAAGTATTGTCAGCAGTATTAACAAGTGAGAATTAAATATGGAATTATGTGCTGTATCAAAAACAATTAATTAATTTGAACCCATACAAAACTTGTACCCTTCCAAAAAATAATTGATTTTGATTATGAAAAATGCTAGCATTATACAGATATTTTTAATCTGTCACCAATTTTATGATAATTCGATAACCGACTTAACTCCTAATCCTCCTAAAAATAGGATTTCAATCCTATACGTGATCTGAGAATTCAACCAACAAATCTCACTCTCTTTGACGAATAAAAAAAACACGTTATTACGGTGTGTATACAAATATTAACTATGTAATAATGTAGCATTCAATGTTAAAAAAAAATCAGTATTGGTGCTGTAAATCTGAGGTTGCTCTAAATAACATCAGAGTCATCCCTAGATTTACAGCACCGAGTTTGAAAATTCTTACAAACTCAGAAACTTGAGTAACATAGTCAAATACTATAGAATAACAAATATCGCTGCCACTGTTTCCTTTCAATTTGCATTGAGGCCTAAATTGAATGGCTTACCTTCCAGAGCGCATCGTATCCGAGCATCAGACCACATCACTGGCATTTCGTGGTATTTGAACCATCCCTTGGCTGTTGAACTATATTTGTAGTCACATCTGAATGCTGGTGACTCGTCCGAAAATGTTCCAATAAAACACAGGCATAGTATTAAAACAAAACGACTAAACCAAGACTCCATTTTGTGAGGACTGAGATAATTATATACAAAATAATTATGCACTGGTTTATATATATAATATTTTTTATCTATAATATGTTATTGTAGAGTGCGGAGGTCAATTAAACAGTGGAGGATCCATATTTTTGGTTTTTGGACGATGATAGGTACTGAAACAAAGATTTAAACCAGTGCATATTATGGCGTGTCCACTATTTGAACTAGCGTAATGGCAGCCCTTGTTTTTTTAAAAACTTTAAAAAGAAATTAGTGGCTTTATGAATAGAAAAATGTTACTACTCAGCGAATGATCTTTTAATGGATAGAACTTTTTAATTACCTACATAAGCATATTTAATATTTGTAAATAAATATTCATTCGGATGACGTCCTAAAATATTAAAGGAATTAAATTAAATTTAATGTATTTAATTCTATCTGTCTGCTTTAAGTCTGTCTGTCTGTCTGTCTGTTACGTTTTCACGTCTAAACTGCAGAACTGATTTAGATGAAATTTGGCATGGGAATAGTTTAGGACCCTGGAAAGGACATAGGATAGTTTTTATCCTGATATAAGGTTCCCGTGGGATAATTTTCGAATTGCACGCTGTCGCTGGCAAAAGCTAAATTAAATTAATAAAAATTTGACTTTTAAAATTGGTATGGGAATAGTTTAGGACCCTGGGGAAGACATATAATGGTTTTTATCCCGGAAATCATCCCTAAAGGATGAAAAAAGGGTGTTGGAATTCGTATAGGGAATCAATAATGTCCCCGCCCTCCGCACACACATAATACACTTAGACCGCTGAACCGATTTAGATGAAATTTGGTATGGAAATAGTTTTAGACACTGGACTTTTCCAGTGTCTAAAATTATTTCCATCTGGAAGTATCATTCCAAATAATCCTTTAAGGATGTAAAAGGGGTGTTGGAACTTTGTTTCCCCCCCTCCCAATTCATTCAAATTGCGTATTCAAGAACCACTTGAAACAATTTTTTTAAACCTCACAACTACATGTAGGCCAAATCTTTATTTAGGGCTGGGGTCGAACCCACATCATGCACCAGTCAACCGTTACGCCAACCGTGTTAATATACAATCGTACAATCAAGTTAATATAGTACGAATCATTTCTATTTTAAAATTGGGGCAATATGCGGCTGCCCTTTTGAAAATAGGAGAAGATCGTGTGGCAACAGATATCAACGGGATGATTTATTTGAGCTCTGTATTCTGTAACATATTCTAAGATACAGATAATTTAATAAACCACGTTTATTCGGATTTGAAAACAAATATGAGGGATAGAGTATGGCTGCGTGAAAGAGCAATTTTGGCACCGACTAACAAAATTGTAGGGCAGATCAACGAAAAGATTATGTCTCATGTGGATTGTGATATTGTCGAGTATCTGTCCGTCGACAATGTAATGAATATTGAGCAAGTGACGTCGTACCCTGTAGAGTTTTTCAACTCTCTGGAATTGACAGGGTGTCCCAGTCCTGTTGAAGCGTAATCTGGACGCACCAAGACTCTGTAATGGCACGCGACTACTAATTACACACCTTAGACGTAATGTTGTTCAAGCAATAATTATGACAGGAACAGCAAGAGATGAAAACGTATTTATTCCTCGCATTCCAATAATCCCGACTGATTTGTCATTCCAGTTCAAAAACTCAAATTTCCTTTCAAAAAGCAGCATTAGCAATGACCATAAATATAATAAAATGTGCATTGGGCAGGTGCTTTATCTGATCCATATAGGTTGGAGTGCGGGGTGAGACAGGGGGGGTTGAGCTCACCAACGCTCTTTGGTCGATGCGTTGATTGGCAGGCTCAGCAGCATCAAGGTCGGTTGTTATATAGATGGAGTCTGTGTTAATAATATCAGTTACGCAGATGATATGTTGCTGCTGAGTGCGTCAATCTGTGGCCTTAGAAAGCTGGTGGCCATTTGTGAGGAGTATGCTAACTCACATGGTCTAATTTACAACTGTAAAAAAAGTGAGCTCATGGTCTTTGGGGCCAGGGGTAGGTATCCTGTTTATGTACCACCAGTTTACCTTAATGGTATGCCATTAAAGAGGGCATACAAGTTTAACTATCTAGGCCATGTACTTACCCCTGACCTGAAGGACGATGAGGACATTGAACGTGCGCGGAGGGCATTGTCGGTTAGAGCGAACATGTTGGCCCGCAGGTTTGCTCGTTGTTCAGCGGAAGTTAAAATTACTCTTTTCAGAGCGTACTGCACTACGTTCTACATGAGCAGCCTGTGGGCTAGGTACACTCAACAGTCGTATAGTGCCCTCCGTGTGCAGTACAATAACGCATTCAGGGTTCTGTTGAGACTGCCCCGCTACTGCAGCGTGTCAGGAATGTTCGCGGACGCACATGTGGATTGTTTCTTTGCCACAATGCGTAAACGCTGTACATCCCTGGTGTGTAGGGTGCGGGGCAGTAATAACAGGATCCTGTCCCTAATTGCGAGCAGGCTGGACTGTTCGTACGTGAATCACTGCTCCACCATTTCCCATGGAATGGTGTTGCCGTGGTAAAGCGTCGTACAGTTAGTATATGTAGTTCTTAAAATTATTTTTTTTAGTGTATTTCATTTTGTTTAAGATTAAATTATTATTATATTATTACTAACATAGGATAAGTGCTATTAACAAATGAGTCATAGTAACTTGTAAAATAAAATAAATTGAATTGAATTGAATAAATAAAGCTCAAAGACAGACACTGAAAGTCGCAGGTGTACATTTAGAAAAAGACTGCTGTT
Organism: Tholera decimalis; assembly: GCA_943138885.2. Lineage (NCBI taxonomy): Eukaryota > Metazoa > Arthropoda > Insecta > Lepidoptera > Noctuidae > Tholera > Tholera decimalis. Next base: position 5,243,699 of record OW964572.2, read on the forward strand.
CCCATGGGCAACTTGTATGTGGCATGCTTACGAATATCAAGCTCACAAAATCGACACATTTTAGCCAAGGACGGGAAAATCAGAAACGTAGTTTACAAAAATGTATTGTAAATTACGTTTTTGGTTTTAAAAATATAAATTTTAAATACTAACTCTCTGTCTCTTTTTGGGGATGGATGGACACTGGTGATGGTTTTTTAAATATTACATGCGTTTTATTAACCACAAGAATTATTGACAAAGTGTAAAATAACGCGAAGCCGAGCAAAATATTATCTATACTAATATTACAAAGCGGAAAAGTTTGTTTGTTTGTTTGTTTGCTTGAACGCGCTAATCTTCGAATGTACAAGGTGGATTTGGATGAAATTTGGTATGGAAGTAGCTTGAAGCTTGAGGAAGGTTATAGGTTATAGACTTTTTACGCGACTGCAAAAAAGGAGAGTTATGTTTATACCATGATTGAATCCACGGGAGCGAAGCCCCGCGTGAGTACTAGTATAATTATATTCATACTTCCATATCCATACTATCCATACTTCCATACTAATATTATAAATGAGAAAGTAACTATGTCTGTCTGTCTGTCTGTTACCTTTTCACACCTTAATCGCTGAACCGATTTACATAAAATTTGGAATGGGAATAGATTAAGACCGTGGGAAGGACAAAAACACATAAGCTACTTTTTATCCTGGAATTCCCACGGGATCGGGATTTACGCGGGAAAAACCCTCCCACGCGAATGAAGTTGCTGGCAAAAGATATCCATACTTTAATACTTAATAAATTCATTATAAATTCATACTTCCATTTATCAATTTTAATGTATGAAGCATACATACCAATAATTCACTCTTTCCCATTCCATTATATTGAGTCACCATTTGCAACCTGTCGGTGTAACATTGTTCCTTTTATTTAATTGTGCATAATTCAAAATATAGTCCACTTTATATCTTTATGTGGTTTTATTACCAGCAACTGCCACAATCCATACTAATATTATAAATACGAAAGTAACTCTGTCTGTCTGTCTATCTATTACCTTTTTATGCCTAAATCGCTGAAACGATTGAGATGAAATTTGGAATCGAAATAGTTTAGGACCCTGGGAAGGACATAGGATAGTTTTTATCCCGGAATTCCCATAGAATCGGGAATTTCGCGGGAAAAACCTCCCACGCAAACGAAGTCGCGGGCAAAAGCTAGTTGTAATATATGTGAATATATAAAGTCTTCAGCTTGGGCTTATACTAGAAACGTTTATATTAGAAACGAGGCAGTTTGACGCTATGGGCACTCTCTGTGGGGCGTACCCCACAGGGTACCGTACCGTACTGATGGTATGCATAGGGCGTTGGTGGGGGCAGGCAGATAGGGACAAGCCAGATCGGAAAAGACGTATCGTTCTTAGACTACAAAAAATATAAAAGAACACGGTACGTCCGACAATGGCTCGAGCCGTAAAAGGTATAAATGTTAATAAAGTTACAGTACAAATAATGATACCATTTTTTGAATATAGTTTTTTTTTTTCATAAACTTAAATTTACGTATACGATTTCCAGCCTCGTAGTGTTTTTTGAGGCACGGTTGAAACACGACGTGCAGAAAAATAAAATCGATCATTTTATTTCAGCTAGATGGAATAGTGCGTGCTTTTTGATTTTTTTTATTTTACAGGAGACGAAGACTAGTTAAATAAATTATCATTAGCATATTTAATTTATTTAATGATACTATAACTTTAGAAATGCTGACACAATCATAACAACTATGAGCTATTTTAGTGTATAATTTCAGCGTTATATTGAATTGGGTTTAGAATAATACATTTGTTTTTTAAGATTTTTAAAAATTAATAATTAGTATTGTTAAGAAATCTGTTGATCAATTGGAAATAGAACCTATGTCGCCTGTGATACAGGTTTTAATTAACCTAGTACAGGCATCAAATATTGTATTACCTGTATTATTTATAAGCTTTACTTTGTAATTTTCGAATTTTAATCATTGAATAAAATATACTTACTTATTAACGACAATAATACTGATAATAACACGACTACGTACTCAGAAAAGGAGTTGTACTCCTATCTAATCTGACCTTTTGCACTTGTTGCCAGTTACTGGGTAAATACCGATTTTGCGTAAAAACTGTTGTCGCCTAACAATAAATTCAGTTGCACCATAAAATCACTGCCAACTTAAATTTAAACAAAGCTTGGAACTCAATATAAAGCTGCTACTTTATGCTTAAAATGCTACTTCACTGTAGCTGCCAACCTATTATTTTTCCTACTCATTTTAATTATTTTTAAAACCCTAAATCAGATTAGTTCGTCGCCACGTTAAATACATGCCTTTTTAACATGAATAAAGATAAGTCAAGAGTATGATTATGACGGACCGTGATTAAATACATACACACATACTTCAGCAGTATTTTTTGTACTTAACAAGCCTGAAAACACTGTTAAGCACGAGTCTATGCGGCTCTCGTCGGCTTCGAGGATTTATCTCGTTTGCTACTTGAAATAGTTCTTTATGTTTCCATATTTGTAAGTTATGTACATAAGCCAATTAATTAAAATGTCAATATTATTATTAATGTCAGTTTCGTGGTCGTGAGTGGTATTATTTTTTTATTTGATGTCACAATAATAGAGATGTCATCAGCAAATAATATATACGCATTTATGTTTCGTTATTTTATCAAGTGTTTTATCAAGTACTTACTTATAGGTACTTACGCGAAACTAAAACACAAACAACTTTTTATATTTCGTCGCTGTAGAATGATAACCTCGTATGTCCAGAAATCCAAACTTCACAGGAAACGAAAACAACGGTTAGGCCGTGCGCGCACTGCCTTGCGGTGGCCGCAATTGCGGTAATTCTACCGCACCGGTAGAATAACCGCAATCTCAGGTGCGCGCACTGCGGCGAGAAAAACGCACCTTTAGTCTGACAATGTTGCCATACATACAGATTTCTTCGTATTTATACATATTTTCGATGTGTGATTCAGATTAGCACTCAATACAGATTTTTATACAAATTTCACACTGTATTGATAAAATTAACTGTTACAACTAAAGACAGAACTTGGCAAAATAAATTACCTAGATACCGCATTTATTACGTTACAAACCAACTTACTAAGTTTTCGTCAGATATATACGTTCTTATCCAAAAAAGATTTTCTCATGGAAAAACCGGCCTTATCTAGTTTACATTTACGAAAAATACCTGTATACTAGCGGCCTGGCCCGCCTTTGCATGGGGTCCTTAACGGGATATCAATGTCCTTAACAATTGTTTTCTTCGACAGTGATAGTACGTCCTTACAAAAAGTGCGTTTAGCTATCATATAATTTATTTATTTATTCATAGGAAACTCAACAGCTTTTTTACAATTCTCATTGTAGTGTATGTAGATATCAATATATCACACTACAAATCGATAACAGTATTATAACGTTGCCTCGGGCGCATACGTCGCTAGGTTATAAAAACCGGTCCGCGTGGTGGGGGAGTCAGTCAGTCACTCTCAGCCCGACGCTCGCCCGAGACGGTCGTGCCGCTCTGCGCTCCCGATCGTTCCGTGTCTGTGTCATCGCTCCATCGCGCTCGCCGTAACGTCATTCGTAGTCGCTGACTACAACTCCCGATCCGGAACCGCCTTTTTCAAGGCAGCGAAGGATATTCTGTTTCTATAACAGAGTGTTGTCAAAAACGTTGTGCCCCTTCAGGGAAAAAACCACAGTTTCGTGGTCCTTGGTTGGAAACCTCACGGTGTCAACGAAACCAAGGGGGTGTTGACCCGACACACCCGTTGATCCCCATCAGGGTGAAGCAGTTAATTGGAGTCGAGTGCTAGGTTTTGGCCTTGGGGATCTCCTAGTCAAACCTAGTTACTGAGTTTCCCTTTCAGCTACTCACCTAGTGTCGGTTGGGTGTGTCTACCCCTTCGCACTAGACCCAATAGAGCCTGGTTCGCACAATAAGACTGGCGACCGGTTACAAGCTTAGGGCTCACCAATAGGTACACACCTCCCAGTCTCCACCCGACTGGGAGGCTCACACATCCCCGGACCCATCCATCCGGGGAGTTAGGCCAGTTAGGCTTTAAATAGGCCCCCCGCGGGAGAGAAATCTCCACTCACAATGCCTCCTCTCATTCGTCCCGACAAGAGTATCACCTTCGATAACTCTGAAAAAGCAGAATGCCTAGCCAACAGCCTAGAGTCCCAGTGTTCTCCCAGCTCTCAAGCAGTAGACCAAGGCCACCTCGATATGGTGAACGCCGAAGTCGAAAGTAGAACTTCCCTTCCGCCCTTCGAAGATCCCGATAATCCACTGGCCCCCATCACTCTTGATGAGGTCCAGGATATCATTAAAAGTCTCCAACCGCGAAAAGCCCCTGGCTCCGACGGCATCACCAATAGGGTTTTCAAACTTTTCCCCGCCCAGCTTATAGTGCTAATGACTGCCATCTTCAATGGTGCATTGAGCAATAATATGTTCCCCGCAACCTGGAAACAGGCTACCGTCATAGGTATTCCCAAACCAGGCAAGCCCAAGTCTGACCCGTCTAGCTACCGTCCCATTAGCTTACTCAACGTCCTCGGTAAAATCTATGAAAGGCTTATATATAAGCGGCTCAAAGATTTTGCCGAAGCAAAGAGTCTAATACCCAATGAGCAGTTCGGATTTAGAACCGAACACTCATGTATCCAACAAGTCCACCGCATCATAGAACACGTCAGCGCCGGCTTCCAACGGGGCGCAATAACGGGAGCCTTATTCTTCGACATAGCGAAAGCATTCGACAAAGTCTGGCACAATGGCTTAATCTATAAGCTATACCAATTCGGCGTGCCTGACCGTCTCGTGCTCATCCTCAAAAGGCTCCGTACTATCCCCCCTAGTTTTCACGCTATTTACTAGTGATATTTCCAAGCATAAAAATACCCAGGTAGCCCTATTCGCCGACGATACGGCCATCTATTATACCGGTCTTAAACCCGATGCCATCGCTTGCACTCTCCAAACTTCCACAAACACTCTGGCCAAGTGGTTCCGGAAATGGAGAATCGAAGTCAATCCAGACAAAAGCCAGGCAGTCCTCTTTTCTAAACCGTGGATAAGCCCACCCTCCCCCCGTCCGATTACCATGTACGGCAAGCCAATCCCTTGGGAAAAGCAAGCCAAATAATTAGGCGTGGTCCTCGATAGACACCTCTCCTTCGCTGAGCATATAAAGCCGCTTTCGCTCTAGGTAGGCTCCACTTCATTCTTAGCTCTCGCAGCAAGTTATCACTCAGGTGCAAGCTGCGTATTTTCACCGCACCGCTTTGCGTGTGCGTTTTCGCACACGCAAAGCCCTACCTCCTCCACAAGATGCAGACCCTCCAAAACCGATCCCTCCGTAGAGTCACGGGAGCCCCCTTTTATGTTCGAAATGAGCTTCTTCACGTAGACCTCAAGATGCCCACCATCCAGCAGTTCATGAAACGCGTCTCCAAGCGTTTCTTTGAAACTTCAATCCAACATAGGAATCCCCTTATCGTATCGGCTGCCCAATACGAACCCTCGCGTATCTCTAAGATTCGCCGACCAAGGCATGCCCTAGTCACTCCCGATGACGCAATCACCCTGCTCCAAGAGAGCCGTAGGGAAACAAGTACAGTGGCACACAAACACAAAAACCGACCATCCTTCTGTCCTCGCCGCCGAGGCCCACCGCGACGTCCCCGTGATAGTCCACCCCGACCCTTGCCAGAGCCAGCCCACGACCTTCTCGAGCCTTAGCGTGTAGTCGCCTAGTTTGTAAGTTTTTTTAATAAGCCCTGGCTGGAGGCTTTAATTAATACATTAATTAAGGCAACCACAGGCAAGCCCGGTTAAGCAGCCGACAACCTCGGAGGTTGACATGAGAGATGCCACACACAAAAAAAAAAAAAAAAATTGGGGAGTCAGTCGTTGTCGGACTGCCGTCCTGTGCGGTGGTGCGTTGGCGAGTCAACATGTACTATGGATATGTGTCAACTATGGACAATGGATATAAACAAATCAGCATATTCTACACTAATCATATAATAACAATATCACATGGGGTTCTGAAGCCTATTTTATATATAAAAAATTGGCCAAGTGCGAGTCGGACTCGCCCATGAAGGGTTCCGTAGTAAATATAATATACTATACTATATTTATTTGAAAAAAAAAAAACAAAAAACCTTACAAATTTCTTAAAACTAGATTATTTACAATTTTTAGACTACGCCAAATAACTTTTTTTTTCATAGTATTTGTATGAATTTCAAAGTTATATTTGCGGTTTTAGAAAATATACTGTATCTCAAAAACTGCTGACTCGATCTCGTTTAAACTAATTTTGGTTGAAAGTTTACATTAAGATCTACAACAAATGGTTTTTTAGATTTTTCACTCCATTATTATAGAATTTAGATGGGGGGGACACACATTTTACCACTTTGGAAGCCTATATCTTTTAAACGATTAACTTTATGAAAAAGTCATTTTTGAAACTTTAATGTCATTTTTAAAGACCTGTCTATAGATACCACACACGTATAGGTTTCATGAAAGAAAATATTTTAAGTTTCAGTTCCATGTATGGGGAGCCCCCTTTATTTTAAATATTTTTTAAATTTTCTCTTAAAATCGGAAAGCGGTTCACAGAATACGTGAACCGCTTTCCGATTTTAAGAGGTAGGTAGACTACCAAGTTTTACATGCATAGTTCTAATAGTTTCGGAATAAAATGGCTGTGACATACGGACGGACGGACAGACAGACAGACGGACAGACATGTCGAAACTATAAGGGTTCCGTTTTTTGCCATTCGGCTACGGAACCCTAAAAAGGTTCATCTTGAATCAGTCTTGTGCCAGCCGTTTCGCTGCAATGAATTTCTTGGCTGCGTAATTTTAAATCTGTGATAACTTCTAAACATTTAAATGAAAAAAGTAAAGGGCAATTTTTCATCTTCATTAAATATACTTATTTGGATAAAGTATAGTATTTATTAGGAGAAATTACCTTTTACAAATAGAGTAATATTTTAAATTAATTATTTAGATATAAAAATGGTTACTGTGAGTCAACCATATGAGATAGATATATTCTATCACGGACTTTTTTGTAGGCCTTTTTATAATATATTATATACATTTCCGTAGTACGTAATTTTAACATAGGTATCTATTGACGTAGTACTTGCAATGTAATAGCTTGAAAATCGTTTTTTTGGCGGCATCATCACAAAATATGGAATTTACTCTATAACACAAATACTTAACTATAATGTTTAAATTAAAGTTTATAAAAAAAATAACCATAATGAATAGATTCGTACAATGGTGTGTGTAACGTAATAAATACGGTACCTAGGTAATATATTTTGCTAAGTTCTGTTTTAGTTGTAACAGTTATCTGCATATATATATATATTTATTTATTTTAATATTTTAATAATTATTTTTTTCTCCGTGGTTCATGAGTAGTAAGTACACTAATTTTGCCCTCCGTACTTTAATTAAAGTTTTTAAAGTCCTTCCAAAGGTTGTCTGGAAGATATCGGTTTCAGCGATAAGACCGCCATTGTTACCATATAATAAGCAATATTGTTAAATAGGTGTTTAAATTTTGGTGTACAATAAAGTATATTATATCTATCTATCTATCAATACAGTGTGAAAGAGCAATGCCAAGTGTCCATAGTAACTTTGGCTCAATATAAAATTCTCATGGCTAGTGATGAAAATAATTTTATTGTGTGTAGTTCAATACTAAGAACTGTTTCTTAGCATTGAATATTGTATAGAACTTCTAACAAAAAAATACTAGCATAAATACAAATATGGAATTTTGAGGTTATTACAATTTGACGATCTCTATACATGTTTGTACACGTTAACATTCAGCACTAAAGTAATTACTTCTGGCTAATTATATACTACTTACTAGTACTTTACTTCGAGAATAGAGGTCCACTGCTGTTACAATGAACGAACTTCTTCGCATTCTCCTATATACCTCCGCATTCGGAAAACATTCAATTCACTGCAACGTTGTTGGTTAGACATGGTCACAATAACGGATGTACTTCAACGCTTCGAAAAGCCAAAGAGTCTCAAAAAACAGAGAAGGAAACGTAAACGCATGCATTTCGTTCGTGCGTCGTTCCATTTAGTTGTGTTAAGCAGGGACTGAATAACCCAAAAATTACGCTATCTTTAAATTGCGGTATGACGTCAAACCGAAAAATAACGGTTGCCGCTTTATTTCGATATCTAAATTGATTTCGGTACCGAAACTTTTTGTGTATAAATAGAAAAAGGTATATTTCGGTAGCGGTACTAAAACCTTAATTAATAAAGATATGAAAGAGACGGATATTGACCACCTCTGGCCCTTGTTCGGTAGCGCGAGTTTCTCATCAAATTGCATTAGTTTGGCAATGTCAAATAGCACACGAAAAGTTATAATTACAGAAAAAGGTAAGTAATAAATACTTATGTGGATACTTATACTGTAATAAAGTGTAGAACAATAGTGTTAGTGTATAATATTTTCTTCAGCTAACTCATCGACTGGACTTTAGTAGGTATTTTTTCTCATTCGTTTTTCAGATCAGAGCAAGATTAAAAAACGTGACAACATTCGGAAAAATCTTAATTTCCAGTCTGAAAATATGTCAACGGAATACGAAACTTCACCAAAAATATCCAGAGTGCCGACTAATACCCAGGAAACCTTCTGTTACTCACAAGACAAATTTCCGGATTCTCAACCTTTTGATGGTTTCATATATTCGAGAAAAATCGATAAAAATATCCATGAGGCACCTTACACTTTTGATTTACATAAGGATCTGCGTGATTATCAAACTAATGATGATTTATCCAACTCTTGAGAAATGTGTACCCATAAATATAACACTATTACAACAACAAGAGAAATTGGTACTATGACGGAATACGAAGGCTGCAACATGAGTGCAGAAAAAGAAGCTGAATGTAACGAGTTCTTTGCGAAAATAGTAACATTGGAGATGTCTAAGTTTCACGGAAACATGCGTTACAATAAGATGAAGGAAATATTGGATATAGTGAAGAAAAGTGACGCATAAAAAATTATGTATTCTTATTAACGGCTGATTAAATTGTACCTAAGCCATATGATTGTCTCTTACCTAGGATTATTTGGTAAATTTAATAAAACAAATATTGAAATTGAATCATTTATTTCTTTTAATCATTATTTAGTTTAACCATCTAGTATATGAACAATGATTAACCATAGATAAGATAATTTTGTTAATTTAGTTAAGTGGAAGGCCCATTAACGGCGCCAATGCTTCTTTATAGTGTGGCAAATTCGCCCTCCTAAGTCAAAACCGAAAAGTATTCTTCAGCGCAGTTTTGGTGGAATGAACTTGGAAAGTCTTCGGGAAGATGCTAGCAATATTGACTGGTCTGATCTTGTTCATATAGAGTCGATTGATGACAAAGTTAACCTCCTCAATTCCAATCTTAACAAGCTTTATGACGTGCATGCACCTGTTCGTTTGGTAAAGATTAAGCATCTACCTGCTCCGTGGCTAACAGATGACGTGAAAGTAATTTTACAAAGAAAGGCGGCAGCAGCAAAGTCTAAATTCAAGTGCAGATCTAGTCGAGAAAGTCGAGATAAATACGTCGCTATCCGAAGTCACAGCAACTAGGTTTGTAGGGATGCCCAACGCCGCCACAATCATAAGTCCGTTGAAAACGGTGATCCAGCTAAAGTCTGGAAATATCTTAGATCTATGGGAATTGGGAAGTCACGTCAAGAGTCTATTCCTCCTTAGGAATAAAAAAAGGAAAATGTTGATAAAGCGATTCAAGGTCTATATACTTATATAGACCTTGAATCGCTCAATCAACATTTTTCCACCTCTTGTAGCTTCAATGTTGCTGTTAAAACCACTACTCTAAATAATCTTTCTTCTCTTCCCACTCCTAATTATTCTCCTTTTATTTTTAATTAATTTACCAGTTGTGATGTTAAGAAGAGCATGCTATCTATAACATCAAATGCCGTTGGTAATAACTGTATTAGCCGTAAAATGATACTCCCTATCCTGGACGAAATTCTTCCTGTCATTTGCCATGTCCTCAATTATTCCGTATCCTCGGGTGTTTTCCCATCTTTGTGGAAAGAAGCTCAGATAACTCCTCTCCCTAAAAAGTCTAATCCTGTTTCTTTCTCTGATTTCCGCCCCATTTCCATATTACCGTTCCTATCCAAAGTCCTCGAACGCCTTATCCACAATCAACTTAGTGCCTTCCTTTGTAAAAACCAACTCCTAAATTTGTACCAATCCGGGTTTCGTTCAGGACCACACAGCTCACAGAGCCACAGCTCTAGTTAAAATCACTGACGATATCAGATCAGGTATGGATAATAGGAAGTTGACTGTCCTTTCGTTACTGGACTTCAGCAACGCCTTTAACACTGTCGATTTTGATGTCCTGCTCGGTATACACTGCTCTCTTAACATATCTCCAACAGCAATTGATTGGTTTCGTAGTTATCTGTGTGGCCGCCGACAACGTATTTGCATTGAAGGTACATCGTCTTCATGGTGCAATACTACTGCTGGCGTACCACAGGGGGGCGTTCTCTCTCCTCTTCTTTTCGCCATATTTATAAATTCAATTTCAAATGAACTTCTCTCATCTTATCACATTTATGCTGACGATCTGCCAATTTATTCGCAAGCTCCCGTTGAAGAACTGTCTGAGGCGGTGACGATTGTGAATAAAGACTTAGCACGTATTTCTGATTGGAGTTTGAATCATGGTTTGAGGGTTAATCCTGCGAAGACTCAAGTCATTATTGTTGGCAGCCCTAGGCTACGTTCCAAAATTAACTGGGCGACCCTTCCTCAAATTGTTTTTGATGGAGCTGCTATACCTTATTGTGACTCACTAAAAGACCTAGGTATTTATACTGATAGGGATTTGTCTTGGGGTCCCCAGTTGCAAGAAGTAAGCCGCAAATGGTTTGCCTCTGCGGGTTCTTTACGCAGATTGCGCAATTTCCTGCCGACTGCCACTAAAATTGCGCTTGCCCAATCCCTTCTTCTCCCTGTTCTCGACTATGCTGATGCAAGTTATCCAGATCTTACTGAAGTGCAGCTAGATAAGCTTGAACGACTCCAAAATTTTTGTATTAGATTCATATTTGGTTTGCGCAAACATGATCATGTTTCTGAGTTTCGCATTAAAGTCAAGTGGCTTTCGATCCGCCTTTGCCGGAATGCACATATTTTATCATTACTTTACAGTATTCTCTTCAATCCTACAACTTCGTTTTATCTCAAAGAACGCTTTAAGTTCCATCATGACACACATGTAAGAGATTTGAGATCATCGGAGAATTTGAGACTTTCAATGCCTGCAAATTTCACTAAATTCTATGGCTCATCGTTTACGGTGCAAGCTATTCGTTTGTGGAATGCATTGCCGGTGTCAGTAAGACAAGCTCAGTCACTGGCTACTTTTAAAAGCTTGGTTGCTAATTATTTTCTTTCCAATTTATGACTATTCTTTTGTTGTCTCTCCACTTGATGTTAAAGAACACATTATATGTATTGTATTATTTAATTATCTATGTATTACATTGTATTTATATATATATATTTGCATATACATTTATTTATTATATATATTTAAGTAATTTTTGTTTCTCTGTTTTTATGAGTAATGTAGTAAGTACACTAATTTAGCCCTCCCCACTTTAATTAAAGTCAGCAATAAGACCGCCATTGTTACCACAGAATAAGCAATATTGTTAAATAGGTGTGTTTAAATTTTGGTGTACAAGTATATTCTATCTATCTATCTATCTATTACAGGGTATTTTTTAATAGGTTATATACCTGTTTGTGTTGGAATGTTGGACGATTGTTTGGAGCCAGCATTATAGATAACTTCTTTCAAGTATTGTTTAGTGCTATAGTAAAAAGAGTATGGGTAGGTAGGTCTTATTCTTATTATCTGCGAAAAAAAATAAAAGTAGCATGTCAATCACTGACCGGTAGATATTGAGTATGTATGTATTGTATAAAATAATCAGATATGAACTTACTTTTACTACGGCTGAGCATCCAAGCACTTGGCAGGTACAAGAATTATTTTCCTTTGAAAATGAAAAAAGAAAGCATAGATTGCGTTTTTACGTTTTCGTCCCATAATTATTTTCTAAATAACGACACACACAACACAACTTTTATTGACAGAGTGTTAGTGGTCACTGTGTGCGAGCGTCCGGCGACAAGCGACAAAAGCAGGTTCTAATAGGTTTGCCGGCGCGCACGCCTGTGCTTTGTCCACCCTTGCCGGTGCCTCACAACCGTCGTCCCACGTCCTGCAACGGTCAATTCTATGTTTTTCGGTACCGATATCGCATAAAGGTTAAATAACGGTATAGCCTTACCTTTATTTTATTAAGGTACATGTATTTTATACAGGTATCGTAACCGTATACCGTAACCGTTTTCAGTCCCTGGTGTTAAGCCATTGCATGCTGGGGTTGCGGGAATGTTCTAACGAGACACCGCGGCCCTGACCACAAGGGCAACTGACGGAACAGGGTGGGTTTTTAGTCAGTAGTTACCTGACACTCCCTTTCGCTAAAAATGGAATTTATTTATTGATTTATAACAAAATCCATAGCCCTTAAAACAATGTTTTGTAGTGTCTTACATCTAATCTTACAGCCAATCACGGATTTACGATTTTTTTTTATTTAAGAAGCCACGAGCAAACAAGTTAGTCTAAGCTATTTATGCCTCTTGGTGTGGGGTATCCCATTTGGAACCGTAAAAAATACAGTTTTAACACACATAACGCCATCTAGTGAATTGTGCGCACAACGCTAAGCCTCCACACGCACATGACATGTGTAACACAGATGACATCAAACATTAATAACGATTCAACAGTACCTATAGACTACTTGAATAGGTTACTTCCAGGCAAGCGTGCTTCATCTTCGATCAGACGACCACATCCTCGCTTAACATCAGGTGAGATGGAGGTCAAACGTACCTAAGTATAATTATAAAAAAAAACGTCCGCACCAGTGACGTCAATGCAGCACTATATACTGCCCCCGATGTCATAATTACAGTAAGTCGTGTTACTGGTATTATGACATTTTTTACAGTACTGTGATCCTTAAATAAAGTTAGTTAAATAAGGAACATTTTTCTTTTTTGTGTTGTAAGGCTTGGTTTCCCCACACACCAGCTAACCAAGGGTAGATACTTGAAGATGAGACTTATGGGCTGAGTTCTATCACATGATGAGGATACAATAGAAATAAAACATAAGACAGGTTTGGTTGGTCATATCATTAAATATATTTGGTTTTCTTCATACACGTGTTGGTTACATTTTCAGTTCCGTCTTTTACACTTTTAAACTAAATAATAAAATATACGTACATTACTGGGTTTATTAATTACCCTGAATATTAGTTTCAGTTCATTGAACCATGATACGTGTTCCGCCAGCAGTATCGCATCTAAGTGGTGTGCATAATCAAACCCGCGTGGCGCTTCCTTTCCCGGACTACGAACTAATGCTATAAACAAAATTTTTAATGCTGCCACATTACTAAATTTTCTTGTGTTACGGTTTAAAAATGCTAGCATTCTGTTGCTTTTATATATTATTACTTCAGTTTGTGCTAGAAATTTCAATAGCGAGGAAACTTTTTGAAGTGAAAACTTCTTTAGCGGCGCTGAGCACTTTTTGTATGGGTAAAAACTGTTAAACTCGCGTCAGGGTCACGTGACCGATCGAAAAGCGTAAGACTTTTTTTTAAGTGAAAACTTCTTTGGCATCGTTGTGATTTGAAAGTTAATGAAACGAAAAAGCGTGGGGAGTTCAGGGAGGTGAGGGGTAAGGGGGGTCCCGTGTGGGAGCGGGGTGGGGGAGGGGATTCTCGTGGGGAGTTGAGGAAGGAGTTGAGGAAGGAGTTGAGGGGGGATTTGAGGGGCGTGTTGGCGGGCGAGTTGGGGGCGAGTTAGGGGACGAGTTGGGGTGCGAGTCGGGGGACTAGTCGGGGGACGAGTTGGGGGACGACTTGGGGGACGAGTCGGGGGACGAGTTGGGGGATGAGTTGGGGGGCGAGTTGGGGAGCGAGTCGTGGGACGAGTTGGGGGGCGAGATGGCGGGCGAGTTGGGGGGCGGAATGGGGGGCGAGTTGGGGCGCGAGTTGGGGGGCGAGTTGGGGGGCGTGTTGGGGGGCGAGATGAGGGGCGAGTTGGGGGGCGGGATGGGGGGCGAGTTGGGCGCGAGTTGGGGGGCGAGTTGGGGGGCGAGTTGGGCTCGAGTTGACGGGCAAGTTGCGGGGCAAGTTGAGGGGTGAGTTGGGGGGCATGTTGGCAGGCGAGTTGGGGGGCGAGTTGGGTGACGAGTTGGGGTGCGAATTGGGGGGCGAGAACGGGGCGAGTGGGGGGGCGAGTGGGGCGGCCAATTGTGGTACGAGTTGGGGTCGAGCTGGGGGGCGAGTTGGGTGGCGAGTTGGGGGCGAGTTGGGGGGCGAGTTGGGGGGCGAGTTGGGGTGCAAGTTGGGGGGCGTATTTGGGGGCGAGTTGGGGGCGAATTGGGGGGCGAGTTGGGATGCGAGTTGGGGGGCGAGTTTGGGGGCGAGTTGGGGGCGAGTTGGGGGGCGAGTTGGGGGGCGAGTTTGGGACGAGTTGGGGACGAGTTGGGGGGCGAGTTGGGGTGCGAGTTGGGCGGCGAGTTAAGGGGCGAGTTGGGGTGCGAGTTAGGGGGGCGAATTGGGGGGCGAGTTGGTGGGCGAGTTGGGGGGCGAGTTGGGGGGCGAGTTGGGGGCGAATTGGTGGTCGAGTTGGGGGACGAGTTAGGGGACGAGCTGGGAGGCGAGTTGGGGAACGAATTGGGGGCGAGTTGGGGGGCGAGTTGGGGGGCGAGTTTGGGGCGAGTAGGGGTTGCGAGTTAGGGGGCGAGTTGGGGTGCGAGTTTGGGGCGAATGGGGGGGCGAGTTTGGGACGAGTTGGGGGCGAGTTGGTGGCAATTTGGGGTGCGAGTTTGGGGCGAGTGGGAGACGAGTTGGGGGGCGAGTTGGGGGCGAGTTAGGGTGCGAGTTTGCGGCGAGTGGGGGACGAGTTGGGGGGCGAGTTTAGGGGTGAGTTGGGGCGTGTTGGCGGGCGAGTTGGGGGGCGAGTTGGGGGACGAGTCGGGGTACGAGTTAGGGGACGAGTCGGGGGACGAGTTGGGGGACGAGTCGGGGGACTAGTCGGCGGACGAATTGGGGAACGAGTTGGGGGCGAGTTGGGGTGCGAGTTGGGGGACGAGTCGGGGGACGAGTTGCGGGGCGAGTTCAGGAGCGAGTCGGGTGACGAGTCAGGGGACGAGTTGGGGGAGGAGTTGGGGGCGAGTTGGGGTGCGTGTTTGGGGCGAGGTTGGGGGCGAGTTGGGGGGCTAGTTGGGGGACGAGTTGGGGGACGAGTTGGGGGGCGAGTTGGGTTGGCGAGTTAGGGGGCGAGTTGGGAGGCGAGTTGGGGGCGAGTTGGGGGCGAGCTGGAGGGCTAGTTGGGGGACGAGTTGAGGGCCGAGTTGGGGAGCGAGTTGGGGGGCGAATTGGGGGGTGAGTTGCGGGGCGAGTTGAGGGGCGAGTTGAGGGGTGAGTTGGGGGGCGTGTGGGTGGGCGAGTTGGGGGGCGAGTTGGGGGACGAGTTGGGGGGCGAGTTCGGGGCGAGTTGGGGGGTGAGTTGAGGGGTGAGTTGGGGGCGAGGCTGTTTTTAGGGTCATACATACATTTATAAGCATCACATAATTGGCCGCGGGGCGTCCGGTCGTCAGCGGCCTAGTACTACTACATTACAGATTATCTATGTACTAGTACTAGGAAGTAGTATATCTATGTAGGTACTAGTACTAGGCAGTATTCGGAAGTATTTGATGATTGTGACGCTAGTGGGCATTTAATAAGCGTCTTGAAAATATTTCCAAACTTGCACTTGTATTCATGACTGTACCATTTTAAAATTGAACGCGCTTTTTCGATATATCATATACTGAAAAACAAATTACGAAACCGATTGTCCCTTAAAATGCTGTTAAGTTTGATGATGACACGAAACGTGATGGTGGATCTTGCGTTACGTTTACTCCATCTATCTCCATCTCCAAAAATGTTACAGTTATATAATGTAAACATGTATGACTTTAAGGATTCCGAAATTTCAAATGAAACGCCAAGTCGGGATTTAAGCGATTTATTTAAAATAATTGATAATGTGGATTGTTAATTAAGTAAATTCTATTACAAAAGTAATTAAAATTAAGTTATATTTTATTTACCTTAATAAACGGTAAACTCATTTAAATGTTAGCCTTGAATAGCAGCAAGAAACAGTGTTTTTTGAAGTGAAAACTTCTTTAGTGTTTTTGTGATTTGAAATTTTATGAAACGAAAAAGCGACAGTAAAAAGAGACAGACACATAAATTCATAAGATTTAACGTGGGAGAAAATGAGATAGGAAGCATTATACAGTGTTTCTTATGTCGTGGAAATTTTATATGGGCAAACCAGGGCAAACGTATACCTTTGATTTTTCGTAAATTTTTGAAGGATTTTTTGAAGTGAAAACTTCTTTAGCGGCGTTGTGCACTTTTTTTGTAATGGGTAAAAAATGTTAAACTCGCGTCAGGACACGTGACCTGATCGAAAATTCGTATGACGGACGGAGATTAGACAGTCGGCGCGGCATAGGAGAGGAAGTATCCCCCTCTCTTTCTACGGCGCGGCGAAAATGTATGCCTGCGCCTGCTGTTTCGAGAGATAAACTTTTTAATGTAATATAAATTGTCATGTATGTTTACGATAGTGCAATAAATAAATATTGTATTCTACCACATAAATGATAGTACTTTTATACTGATAATTAAAGCAATTCGTGCAAAATTATTCCCTAACCATTCCAAAATATCAAAAATGCACAACGTTAATATTCAAGTTTTCACTTCTGCCGGCACTCCCGGAGTGCAACCCGCATTTTTTTACATGGTTTTTTTATTTCACCCTTGTACCTTTCCTTTCCCTCGTCATCAGTTGGCTATTACGCCGAAATATTCAATTCTAGTCTTAAACGCTTCCGATCTCTTCGTTATTTTAGATCAAAAAGAAAGTCCGGCGCCATTTGACAGCTAACTATCTATAATTGTCCATGGCAAAATACAATTACTAATTGGATTCCCTCAGTATAGAATTTTATTAAATTGTTTGCACATATTCTATGCATAAGGAGAATACCTTATTTTAACTTTTCTTTACTACTATATTTAATCATTATTATTTACCTAGACTTGAACATAAATTCTAACACTGGATATATATATATCACGGCATCTTAGATATTTTCTAAGAATTACTATCTCGTCTCCAGCGATAATCTATCATTGAGAGCAATGATCTAACTACATATCGCAGACGAGACAGTAGTTTATCATCGAATCTCTAGATAGCACTGGTACAGAGTATTGTTATATATTATATATATTTTTTTTTTATTTAGAATAGGTTCGCGTTTGACCACCATCTCACCTGATGGTAAGTGATGATGTGGTCGAAGATGGAGCACGCTTACCTAAAAGTGACCTATTCACTCTTGACTTAAAGACTCCTAGGTTATAGCTATCGGGAAACACAGACTCCGGCAGGGAATTCCACTCCTTAGCCGTACGCACAATGAAGGTATTCCCAAAACGTTTGGTGCGTATGGGTGGGATGTCCACCATGTAACGATGGCGCTTCGCCGTTTGTCTCGTAGTCCGATGATGGAACGGGCTTGTTGGAATTAAATTGTGTAATTCCATCGCACACTCCCCGAAATGTAACCGATAGAAAACCGATAGACTTGCAACTCGTCGTCGATGTTCAAGGCTCTGGAGCTTTGATTCGACCAGTGCATCGTTGCCAATGAGTCTTTTGGCCCGCTTCTCGATAGACTCAAGCGCGTCCAGTTGGTATTTAGCAGATCCATCCCAAAGATGAGAGCAGTACTCCATACACGACCGAACCTGGGCTTGATAGAGATTGAGCAACTGTTCGGGTGTGAAGTACCGTCTCACCTTTGCTAGGATTCCCAACTTTTTTGATGCTAGCTTTTTTGATGTTTAGTTATATATGTTGCAAATATTACTTTAATAACACAAAATGTTTCAAAACTAAGAGTATTCATATTTTAAAATATTTTTTATGTGAAATTTACCTAAATTTTTACCATGCATGTCTTTTAAGCTGTACACGACAGGTGAGTGTTTAACCGAAACAACACATCTTAGAAAACGCGGCGCTAGTTTTGAGGTTAAATTTTACTAGCATCGGACAATGTTAATGTCCTTTTATAGACTATTTGTATAACTCTATATTTTAAAGGCCGTTTCCTCAAGTCATAGTACTTTTTACTTTTTTCGTGCACTTGTTTTAAATTCTTACTAACCTCTTGAAAAATTGTTTTAAGTTATTTTAAGTTATCCCCATGAATTGATATGAATGTTCTATTCAATTGCACTATTATCTTGTTTATATGTAAAGAAATCACTTATCACTCACTGGGATTCCTTTATGATTCTTTGATAACGATTTCTTCAAGTCACTGTTTTGGTGTTTAAAACTGTAGTATAATGGTATTTGTCAATTAAATATCTTCAACAACACTTTGACAGTTAGTTAATTAGTCCTTATTCACTTTTCTTGATAACACACAGTTCCGAGAATACGTTATATACTTTTAATATTAATTTTAGCAGGAGCACAAATTGTTACGTTTACTTGACAGCGCCACCTGGTGCCAAAAGTCAAGATAATACTGATACCAATTCTAAAGCAGAAGTCCAAAACGCTTTGCTTTGTGATGACGAACCTTGTGAACCACCGCTGGAACAAACGACGACATTATTTGAAGACTCTGATGACAGCGTCCGAGACAAAGATTATATTCCTGAAGAATCAGATGAAGAATGTAATTGTAAGACAGCAGCATCTCAAACATCATCGCCATGCTCAAGATGACAAAGAATTTTGTATTTTATTTTATTTGGGGAAAAACAAAGGTTAAGCATAATAATAATGAGTTATATAAAACAAAAACAATGTAACAGCACCAAAATTTTCCGCATATTAGCTAAGAGGTATGCTATGATGAAGAGTCAAGTCCAGTTAGGTTTTACATAGATATTATCCATATTCAAGTAAGCTATTATATTTTTATAACGCTACAAGCTTTCAAATTAGTCAGTCACTTCAAGATGACTTGCATCTAATGTATTCAGTTCCTTAAAACCTCTAGTTCTAAAAGCATTTCTATTTAGCAAAAATATATCAATATCCATAAAGTGTTTATTATACATATGAGTGAGACGCTGCAGGGGTGCACGTTTACCCGCGTTTGTCCGATGTGATGCCTGATCGAAGAATCGGTAATCGCACACTCCACGTCGATGAATTAATCTAGGAACTACAAGTTTAATATGGTCACTAAGGTCTGTATTATAATTTAATTATTTATAATATATATATATATATATTTATATGGTAAAGGTCGTGCAGTGTCATTACTTGCAAAAGCATTCGTCTCTTCTCGAGTGAGAGTAAATTATATGTAGCTTAAAGTTCATTGTAAAATAAACGTGGACATTGGCATCTAAATTGCATCGTTCGTACGAATTTTTTTGGGCTATTTTATATTTATTATATAGTGGATCCCATATCAGACAAGCATATTCAAGCTGAGAACGAATGAGTGAGCGATACAGATGTAAGAATGTGCAAGGGCGCCTAAAGTCGGTAGCTGTTATGACAACAAACCCGTACATTTTAAATGCTTTGGTTATGATGTTTTCGATATGTAGATCCAAATGTAATTTACAGTCAAATAGTATTCCTAGGTCTCTAAGGACACTCTGTTAAGTTCAGTTTTATGATTATACATAAGGTATAATCATATTTTATTATAGTTTTACCATTTTTTCTTATAAGGCTGAGACATTTTCGTTGATCGATATATACACGTATATTAATTATTACTGGAATTATTAAGGATGTTGCAAAATTTAATCTTATTAAAGAGAATGTTCTTAGCAAATTCAATTTCGTAGTGTATAAAGGTAACATAATAATATTATCTCCAATTAGAGAGAGGAGGTTTTGTAGACGATAGATATTCGGAGGTTTATCATAAAATATATCCTTCATAAGATAGTTATTAAGACTTCAAAGTGTTGATAGCAATTTTTTTTTTAAATCTGAATAGGCTCAGGTTTGACTACCATCTCACCTGATGGTAAGCGACGATGTGGTTGAAGATGGAGCATGCTTACCTAGAAGTAACCTATTCACTCTTGATAAAAAAAAGGTTGTGAAATAAATTATTTATAGTGATTGAATTAAACGTATATTAAATCTATATCAACCATCATATTCCTATGTTAACTTCGGATTAAGGTTCAACTAGATGCAGCCGAGTAAGTGCCAGTACTTCCCATAAAATGACTGCTTATTTGCGTTCCACCACCTAGTAACTGGGTAACATGATTGTTTAATGGTCCATATGTGACATTTCTTTAATAGATTTTCAACTTTATTGTTAAAGAAATTAGGTTCAAGGTTGATTGGGAAAATTTGACAGTTTCGAGTAGCTTCATGTGCTGGCGTCTGTAATTTCATTGTGCGTGTGAATCTATTTTATCAGATAACTTTGTAATATAAAATGTAAAAAAAGTTTTTTTTTGTTTTATTATCGCGTAAGTACTAATAATAAATAATAATAATAAAGCTTTATTTAAATTAATTCCATGCGTAGTACATATCATACTATAACATTTGATTTGATTTGATGACAGATTTTTCTTTTGTGAATAATGATCTGGACGCAAACCATGTAGCGACGCTTTTCGTGAACACGATCTCGACAGCATTAAAACAGAACTCAAACGTCCTAACAAAGCCCTGTAGAAAACGTTTAATTAAGCCTTGGCTTACCCCGGGCTTGCTGCGATGTATCCGTCATAGAGATAAACTACACAAAAAGTATTCCGAACAGCTACAAAACAAAACTTTAGAAACATCCTATAAACGATATCGCAACTTCTGTAACACATTACTCAAAAAAGTCAAGCGAAGATATGAAAAATCCTTACTGGAGGATGCAAAAACGAATAAAGACAAGTGGAATGCAATCAAAACGATAACTGACACAAAAAAAACAAAAGTCATTAGCTGACCAATTGATACCTGTATTTAAAAATAGATTACAGGCCGTAGATGAGGTAAATAATTATTTTGCAAATATTGGTAAACAGCTCGCAGACAATGTCACACAAACCAAAACACCACATAATTTTGACATACCTACAAATCTAAACTCAATTGTTTTACTCCCCCCTGACGAAACTGAAATTGAATCACTAATTATGGACCTAAAAATGACTGCGCCGTTGGATGGGACTTTATTCCAGCTAAACTTCTTAAATTAGCTAAACATATACTGACTCCACACCTGACAAAGCTCATCGAGATCTGCTGAATTCAAGGCGTCTTTCCAGAGGTTTTTAAAAAATCCCTTATTACTCCTGTCTACAAGGGTGGATTGAAGGACGACGTTGGAAATTATCGGCCTATCTCTGTACTTACAACAATATTAAAAATATTTGAAAAGGTTCTAAATAGTAGGCTCGTTAGTTTCTTGGACCACAACAAAGTACTGTCGGACGCTCAATTTGGCTTTAGGTCTGGAAGGAGTACTGAAGATGCTGTTAGCAAACTAATAGACCACGTTACGCTTAAACTAGACGCCAAACAGAAATGTATTGGCGTTTTCCTCGACCTCACCAAGGCGTTCGATACCGTTTCGATTCCCATTCTTGTGGACAAGTTGGATCGGATTGGTATTCGCGGTAATGCTTTAAACATATTTAAAGACTTTCTTTATAACCACACACAACGCGTTAAAATTAAAGAATACCTTAGTTCAGATGCGAGGGTAACCTATGGCGTTCCGCAAGGCAGTATTCTCGGCCCCAGCCTCTTTCTAATTTACATCAATGACCTATGCCAACAAACCCTTTCAAACGGAAAAATATTTACATATGCCGATGACACCGCTTTGATATTTCATGGAGATACCTGGGATGAAGCTCGAAATATGGCTGAATCTGGTTTGCATAAAGTAGGTACTTGGTTAAAGGCTAATCTTCTCACATTAAACCTCTCAAAATCTACCTATTTGCAATTCCACTTCTCTAAATCAAAGCCTATAAACATAAATATTAAGCAACATACATGTAAGTTACCTTCAATTGACACAGACTGCTCATGTTTGCCCTTAACTAAGGTTGCGAATGTTAAGTATCTTGGTATACTAGTGGATGAGAAACTAAGCTGGCGTCAACATATAGATCTCACCTGCACTACGCGTGTCAGGAAAGTGATATGGGTATTTAATAAATTGAGACATGTAGCTGACTTAGACTTATTGCGCAGAGTTTACTTTGCACTTGTGCAATCAGTGTTGAGTTACTGTATTGTAGTCTGGGGAGGTGCTTGCAAAACGTTTATGATACAAGTAGAAAGAGCACAAAGATCCTTATTAAAAGTTATGACCTTTAGACCCCATAGATTTCCCACTGCCGAATTGTATGAAAAGTGTAATGTACTTACTGTCAGACAAACATATATACTGCAGGTTGTTAGTAAGCAACACAGCGTTACACCTTTTATAAGAAACCGCAAAAGTAAACGTACTGTCCCTGACGTTTGTACACCTTTTCGATGCAACACTGCGTCTGCTAGGCGTCAACGTATTTTTTTGACCATATACTTATACAATAAGCTAAACCTTAATATGAATTCTCTTACAAATCACGAAGCTAAACAAAAAGCAAAGATATGGCTACAAACACAGGACTATGGAAAAACAGAAAAACTACTTCCTCAATGATGTGAAGCAAATCTGATATAACTTCCTACAATTGTACACATAATAAAATACAAACACACACTCACACACCACACACACACGCACACACATACCACGCACACACACAAAATTACACCATCATACACCAAACTCACAAAAAAACTCATCATCTAACCATAACATACTATTCACAAATATATATTTTTTATAATATTGCACTCGCAGACATTCAATATCTTTTTAGCTAATGTACCTAATAGACTTACTAAATTATAAACTTTATTTTGCTGCCTACCCTCATGGGAGAGAGGCGAGAGTTTTTATGTTTTAATTTGTGTTATGTAAATATTGTTTTAATTTTCCTATTTTTTTTTTTATTTGTAATATTTTATTGTCAATTTGTAATTATTTATTTTAATGATGTATTTCAATTATATCCATTCATGTTTTATATTTAATTTAATGTAATTTTAAATAACATAGTTTGGTTCATTGCATATAAGTTGCACAACCTATTGAGAAGAAGACACTGACTACCGAAATACAGGTATTGTGTACCTAGCTCGGTAGACAGGGCTTCACAAAGTCTGTAAAAATTGTTATGCCAATAAAGAATTATTATTATAAAGAATTATTATTATAAAGAATTATTATTATTATTATTTGGTAACTTATTAATCTACAAAATTCAATTACATTTATTCCACTTATTGTTAAATGAATTTGATTTCTAATTATAAATTCTATTTTGTTATTAGTTACATTATTATTTGCTTTAATTTCAAATACCTAATTAATTAATGCATGGACCCCGTTCGGGTAAAAGCCTCCCCCAAGGAGTGCCATCCTTCTCTATCATTAGCTCTGTCCAGCCAACTTTCGCCCGCGCACGCTACAATTTCGTCTGCCCATCTGGCCCTTGGTCTACCTCTTGATCTTGTGCCTATTGGCCCAGACCACTTTACTGACCGTAGAGTCCATCTGTCGTCCTTGTAACGGGCCACGTGACCCACCCACTTCCATTTAGCCTTCTCATCATCGCATACTTTTGTCTTCTTTCGAATGTCAACGTTCTTTACCTTATCCTTCAGTTTTATACCTTTTTTTTTTTTTTAACGTGGTAAAATTATCAAATAAGTCCTCCCACTCCGGGCAGGGTGGGAGGGACTGTCAGACTTTTACTGACTAAAATCCACGGTGTTCCTTCAATAACCCTTTACATACCGGGGCCACGGTAAGGGGATGAGTCCCACGACCCCGGCAGGCTTCGGCCCTCTGCAGAGGCGGCCTCGTCATGTTGCTGACGCTCTTTGAGGCACGCGTGGAACACGACGCGCCGTTGACCCGGGCATGGTCCATGGTCGGACAGCGAGTTGCCCTTTACTCTCTGTCCGCATGCCCGCGCCTACGGT
This sequence comes from Tholera decimalis, assembly GCA_943138885.2. Classification (NCBI taxonomy): domain Eukaryota; kingdom Metazoa; phylum Arthropoda; class Insecta; order Lepidoptera; family Noctuidae; genus Tholera; species Tholera decimalis. The sequence continues at coordinate 5,268,150 of OW964572.2, forward strand.
GGCCGGAGATCGTCGGCCGACGTCCGACGCCGCAGTTTTATACCTATTCTTTCCATTCTTCTCTAATTTTGTTCCTGGTTTTGAGATCGAAGGTCCAAGTTTGGCATCCATAGGTGAGGCACGGTAGAAGTCCTGTATCCATGACTATTTTCTTGGTCGGTAGCGGAAGTTGCGATTTTAGTATTTCCTTATGGTTACAGAACTTGTTCCAGGTAATCGCCACTCTTCGGTTAAGTTCCTCAGTGTTTCTTTCCTTACTAAAAGAGATTTGTTTGCCTAAGTAAATGTAGTGGTTGACAAACTCGAGATGTGTGTTATTTGTTAAGATGGGCGTTGCACTGCGGTTAGACATGATTTTAGTTTTGTCCAGATTCATTTCCAAACCAGTTTTTATACTAGCCTGGTTTAATTCATTTACCATTGTGTTTAATTGGTGAGGGGTTTCCGAAAATAAATTTATGTCATCGGCAAATCTAAGATGACTTAAAAATTCCCATTTGTATTGATACCTTGATTGGACCATGGCAGCTTTCCCATTGCGTGTTGTAAAACGGCTATGAATAATTTTGGTGAGATCGGGTCTCCTTGCCGGACACCTCTCTTTATGTTGATTACTTCGCCTACTCTATCCAGTTTGACTCTACTTGTGCTGTGAGAGTAAATATTTTTTAGGATATTGACTTACTTTTCATTTGTGTTTAGTGCTTTCAGCGATTCCCAGATGCTCTCGTGTGAAATTGAATCAAAAGCTTTTTTGTAATCGATGAAAGCTAAATACAGGGGTTTGTTAAATTCTAAATATTTTTCTATCACCTGGTCAACCACTTGGATATGATCCATCGTGCTGAAACCACTTCTAAAACCAACTTGTTCGATCGGTTGGTGAGCATCGATGACTGGGGCTACCATTTCCAGTAGACAGGAGGCAAAAAGTTTATAAAAGCAAGGCATTAGGCTTATAGGACGGTAATTGCCTATATCAGCTGGGTCACCTTTTTTATACAGTAGTATAATTTCCGATGTCATCCATTGATGTGGCACAGCTTCTTCATCAAGTATTTTATTCCATAGGATAGTGATTGGTGTCAGTAGTAGAGTCTTCGCAACCTTGATACATTCGTTGGTGATTCCATCAGGTCCTTGGCTTTTTTCTGGCTTAAGTCTCATTATTTGTTTCCGTATTTAAGCGTATTAAAGCGTAAGTACTATAAGCACTTAATTAACCTCTCAAGGACCGCTATTATTTACGTCAACTATTAGTTGAGCCCCGCTGGCACACAAATTTTGTGCCAGCGGGGCTCAGCTAATACTTGTTTACTGGCACGTTTTTGTGCCGCTGGGGCTCTAGAGGTGAAACACTTATTTATAATCCGAGACCGTCACAATAACACTTATAATTACGCATTACTAAAGTTAGAGTATCATTACATAAATAGGCAATCAAATATGCAATCGGTAATTTATTTAACTAATCTTCGTCTCCTGTAAAATAACGAACATCAAGAAGGACGCACTATTCCACCCAGCCGAAATAAAATTATCGAATTTTTTTGCGCGTCGTTATCCAAGCATGCCTCAAAAAGCAGGAAGAGGCTGGAATTTCTAAAGATATATTGTTTAAGTTTATGACAAAAAAAAACTTTATTCAAAAAACTTTATTATGATTTGTATTGTAACTTTATTATTATTTCTACCTTTTACGGCTCGAGCCATTATTAGATGTACCGTGTTCTTTTATATTTTTTGTAGTCTAAGAACGATACGTCTTTTCCCTGTATAGCTTGTCCCTATCTGCCCTCCTCCAGCAACGCCCTATGCATACGATCCGTACGGTACGAAAATGTGCATACCTCGGTCCGTACCCCATAGGGGTTACCCTTAGCGTGTAGCCACCTAGTTTATAAATTTAATATAAGCACGGGTTCAAGGCCCCAATTATAAAAAGAGAGAACCCTGCGAAAGTCCATTAAAAAAAAACGATAAGTAAATAAAACAAGTCCTGCCATTATGCTATTTCAAATAGTGAACACGCCATATTATGCACTGGTTTAATCTGTTTAAGTACCCATCACCCAGTAATCAAATAAATTCTCTTGACCTCCGCACTCTACAATATTAAATTACAGATAAAAATTGTTATAGGTATATATAAACCAGTGCATAATTGTTATGCATAATTGTCTCAGTCCTCACAAAATGAAGTCTTGGTTAAGTCGTTTTGTTTTAATACTATGCCTGTGTTTTATTGGAACATTTTCGGAGGAGTCACCAGCATTCAGATGTGACTACAGATACAGTTCAACAGCCAAGGGGTGGTTCAAATACCACGAAATACCAGTGACGTGGTCTGATGCTCGGATACGATGCGCTCTGGAAGGTAAACCATTTAGTTTAGAGAACAAATATTTAAGGGCCAGCAACTCTGCATATATGGCTTAAAATGACAGAAAGTTGCGTTCCAATGTTTAAGTCCCAAAAAATATTAAATTCATTATACATACATGAAATGGCAGTATTTGTCAAAGAAAATAAACATTACTTCCTTACAGTATCAGATATTAGAAAAAGACCTGTTGGAAGTCAGTATAAAAACTTGTTACATGTTGGTGAGTAATAATATGCCCATATTAAAAAGTGTCTTTAATATCGGCATTATCAAGAGTGGCCCAACACATTTGTTTAAAAGGAAAATCACTGCATATTTCTTAAAAAGTGCTATTATTCAATTAATGATTTTTTGAATGATACGTTTTAGATTTCTGTGACATTACCCATTTCATAATTCAACTTATTAATATCTTTAATTTGTTCTTTAATTTAAATGAATCGATTCTATAAATTTTATTAATATTATTATTATTCATAGCCTGTAATATTTTATAATCTTTTAAATCTTATTTACATATAATATTTCTAATGTTTGCATGCCTAATTAAAGGCAGATTGTACAGGGTTCAGATCACTTTAACACCTTATTTTATGTACCAGTAGTAGGTAGTCAGTGCAAATAAACAAATAATTCTATTATTTTATTATTATTTTTAGACCTCCAAGCAAAGTGACAGGCGAACAGTTGCAGCGATATTTGTTATTCTATAGTATTTGAGTATATTTTTCTAAGTTTCTGTGTTTGTAAGAAGTCATCATTTTGAAAGTTCTTTCTCCATTATTTAAAAAATAATTAAGATTTGCTCCCTGCAGTTACTAATGGTTTGTTTATTCCTCAAAGAGAGTGAGATTTGTTGGTTGGATTCTTAGATCAAGCATAAGATTTTAAACCAAGAGATTGTCTAAATTACCATAAAATTGGTGACAGATTAAAAAACATCTGCATAATGCCAACATAGTCATAATCATTTATTTCTTTGTAAGGGTGCAAGTTTTGTATGGGTACACATTAATTAATTTATTTATTCATTTAAACTGTATGTACAATAGTGTTACATAGGCTAACTTAATGTAGCAAGGCATTCTCCACCAGTCCATCTTTGGGTTAAAAAAAATACATTTTGGTAGGTGTACAAAATAATGGAAAGAAATAATATATATATTACTAATAAAATACATAATATTTATGCTTAAAAATAAACTAATAAATACGGAACTTTATATTAATCTTTCTGATTAAGAGCGCTCATAATAATTATGACGAAAACAAAATTAAGAATAAAGAATAATTATCCCTAAAGTAGTGGTTTCTAATTTTACGCTTAAAATAAATTTTGACTCAGTCTTTTTGATGTCAATGATAGCAAGTTTCAGAGTTTAATTGTTTTTGATACAGTACAAAACTCCAATATTTTATCCTCACTTGGATATGCAAATACATTTTTCAAACTCATTTTCTTTAAATATTTTATTGAAATTCTGGTAACATTAAAATAATAATAATATATTTTAATAAAATCAGGCAATTCACTAAAAAAAATAACAACAATAATCATATCATAGCTTCATAGCCTGGTTCATCGGCGAACCTTTGCTTGCCTGTCGGTTTTCTACAGATTGTACTTCGGGGAGTGTGCGCAGGAGTTCCATGACCTGATTCCTCCATATCCCTTTCACTACCAGTCTACCAGATGCACGGCTGGGTACCATCCACACTTGGTTGATATACCGTCTTGTCGTACCAAACACTTCTCCTCCACATTTATTGTGCGCACTGCCAAGCTGTGGAATTCTCTGAAGGCTTCTGTGTTCTCTACCACTTTTGGCCTCGCTCGTCCCATCCTACGATGGGACGAGCGAGGCCAAAAGTTCTCGCCTGATATTAAGCAATAGATAAGGTCTACACCTTATCTATTGCTTAATATCAGGCGAGATTGAGGTCAAGAGTGCATATCCATATAAAAATAAAATGTCATATAGGTCAGCATAACAACGAGTCAGTAAATCATAATAAGAAAATCGTCAATATTGTTAATTTTTGTCAGTAAATTGTTTTTTTTTGTCATAAGGTGCTGCTTTAGCTTCACCATCTACACCGGAGATGAAAGCGGAATTAACTCGTTTTATAAACACATCTGACAATGAGGAGATACTATACGAAATATTTACCGGAATTCATGCTACAATCGCTAAAGGAGATTACCATTCGATTGAAGGTAAGTCGCGCCTGGCGAGTATAAAGCCCATGACTTTTATCGACAATTATGAAATTTTCATAACATACCATAATCTTACTACAACGTTCTCACTACTGGTAGACAAACCTCATCTATATAAGAGAGAATTGGCTGGAATCCACAAGAGGGTTTGCTTAAATTATATTTCTTAAATTTTTTGACATGCCTTTTCTTCATGTTTCTTCACGGTGTTATCTTTAACGGTTCTGAGAGTTGTGGTGATGATGGAATTTAAAGACAGTACCCGACTGGGTTCAAACCTACAGCCTACAACTCGCAAGTCGTGACCTTGACCGATAGGCCATCACCGCCACTGTTCATAATTATGCTGTATTTTGTTTTCTTTTTTTGATTGCACAAGTCTATAAATATTTCTAGAATGAATATATTAATGAAACATTATGTTATGAATTTCAGGTAAACGGCTTTCAGTAATTCCTCACACTTGGGCGCTAACGGAGCCGGATAATAAGAACAATAATGAAAGTTGTCTCACTATGAACAGTTTCGGTCAATTAGCAGATGTTGCCTGCGATGTAACGCGTCCCTTCGTCTGTTACCGTCCTGATACCTGTACTAGACCAATACTCAATGAGTGCGGGACTATAGATCCAGGTAAATTTATGTCATAGAAGTGGAATGTAACGAATATACCGACTTTTTTCCGTACCTTGGACAGCACCGTCAAGTCTTTGGTCCTGGCTGTCATTTGTGCATCCTTGACATTCGAAACGGGTTGTTAGAAAATAGAAAATCTGGCACTGTCCTCACCTAGAGGTAGCATGTTACCCAGCTATAGATGTACTCATATCGATGAGAGATTGGCATTCGTTCCATTTAAACCACCAATTCTCAGCTTCATTTTGTTAGGCTGGAAGTCAACCCCAGCGTAGTTGAGAAAAGGCCAAGCATAATGCAAATCAAGATGATCAAGATGACTATTAAAAAGTCCAAAATCTTCCTAACTAAGTCATTTCCAAATTTTTGCTACTCCACAGAAATTTGAAATTTTATTACTAATAATGCACTTTAGTAGACAGATTATACTCTAGATTTTCTTTCTATTCTCAGATTTTATTGCCTTGGGGTTAAATATATATCTACAAGTCTGTTACTGTCCCAAACATTTATACTCTCAGTAATTACCACTCTGTTATTCATACAACTGCTTTTTATCATGACAGTCTATTTTTTATTGATTTCATAATATTTCTTTAATCATATTATTAACCGACTTCAAAAAAAGGAGGTTTACAATTCGTCTTGAACTTTTTTTTTATGTATGTTACCTCATAACTCGGAGACGGCTGGACCGATTTTGAAAATTCTTTTTGCGTTTGAAAGAGTATACTTTCTAGTTGGTTCCATTGTTACGAAATCAGGATCATATATATTATCTATGTAGATTTCTATTTTATGACATTTCGATTTTATGATATTAGGCTTTTTTGTTTTATCACTATTATTATAATTAATTTTCCAATATAATTTTCACGTACATATTGCACCTTCCACTCTATCTCTTCACCACTCATGGTTGACTGGTAGAGAATGCCTACGGCATTAAGTCCGCCTTTGTACCTATGTGCATAAAGTGTAAATAAATAAATAAATAAATAATCAAATAAATAAATATTATAGGCACATCTATAGCGTTTTGGGTATTTCTTATAGTACCTTGAGCAGTTGCTTTCGAAAAGTACCATTTGAGGAAGTTGAACGGATGATGAAGACCACAGATGGCCACTGAAACTACTCAATAATAAGTATTTCGTGGATTGCGATTCGATTACTTGAGTACGGATGTTAAACACTTTATGCTCGTCGCAATACATACGAGTATGGTGACGTAGAGCTGATGGTCAAGTACCAGGAGAACTCCTCAAAAATTAACGGCTATGCATCGGGAAAAGCAAAATTTTGTAAAAGGTGATAAGTTGTTGACATTATGGCTTTTGTAACACTTCGAACTGTAATATATTTAAACAATTAATTACAACAAATATACAAAATTATGTACTAAAATACAAACTATTCATCCTCAACGCTGTCGGCTGGCAACGTACCTAAGATACTGGCGGCATTGCCTCGTTGTATGGCAATGCTTAGCCGTTGACCAAAGAAATAACCAGCCCTTGGGTCGCGGGAAGCGTCAACGAGCCTTTTCGATATTTCTTTAAAAAGGCTGTGAGCACACGGGCCCCATGGTCCGAGAGTTTCGACCCCAAACGGCTCGAAAATATAGTTATCACCGAGATGACTATATTTACGCCGCTTGAGGTTTTCCGCAGCCGCAGCGGGAGCGCCAGCACAACATGATGAACTGGGAAGATGGGATGGCGCGACAGTATCGACACAAGTTGCGTCCCACACTAAAGGCCTACCCATCTTCCAAGGAAACAATGACATGCCGTCCGGTCTCTTGCCATCGTCACGCGCCAGTCCAATGGGTTCCAATACGGCTGGAACGCCGACGGTGACAAGGGCTCGTCGGATAATGTCATTTAAGTTGGCATGTCGTGCAAAACGACCCGCACTACGGCTGCAAGAGAGACCATGGTGCCCGAGGCTGTTGACCGCTTCCCCACAATTACAGCGATGAGGGGAACAACAAGGGGCTCCTAGGCGTAGTGAAACAGCGATGCGGAAAGTGGTGTCGTCGAACAAAGTGCCAAGATTTGAGGACGGTAGAGCATGTAACCAAAGACCTGATTCCCACTTTCCCACAGCCAGCAGACGAGCACACTCAGCAGAAGTAGCAGACGTGGTTAGTAAATTATTCAGAACTACTCTGCAGAGCGGCTCGTCCCACCGCCTCTGGAAAGATGGTATAACAGGTAGGTCAGAATTCGGACAAGCGAGATTCCAGGCATCAATAGCCTCAGTGAAGCACGGCACATTGAAATCAATCAGTGTGGAAGCCAGGATATTCCTGATTAATTTCTCAGTGCTGTGGACCGAGGAAATGAAAGCCGGTAAATTAATACTAGAAATTTTGCGGATTACACGATTTTTCTTTTTTTTGTAACTAGATAAATTACAAACCGACCTACTAAAATGCGTGAAAAAATTTTTTTTACAAAAAATAGAACCGACTTCCATATCAAAACACTACAAAGCCAAAAATAACTTTAATTTCGGAAGGCGGTGTGAAAAAAAAAAGAAAATCCAAAACCAATAACTAGACTGCGTAGAACTATTTGCTCCCGCGAAGCTAACTATTAGCGCTTAATGGAACCAAACACGACAATAACGTAAAAAGTGAATCTCTTAAAAGCTCATACAAAAGTGTTGTGAACTGGTGAATACCTATTGCTGACGTTTTTTTTTAATAAAGGTAAGTTATTGATCCATTTCTTATTATAAATAATATCTAAAATATTAAAAGTGTAGTTAACAGTCAAGATGTTATAATGTGTGTATAAATGTGCATGGCGCACGTATATTTTTGGTGAAGTATTATCAGATATCATCAATTTTTTTACGCGCCTCCTGGATCTCGCGTTATAGGTAAGTTGATTTTTAAAATAATATTTGGTTCAGTAAAATATACAATTAAAAGTCGCCATTTTCACAGAGTTGGTTTTCACAAATACATTAAAAAACCTTTATAGGCGTACTTTTCTTTAAAATGGTGACCATAAGAACCATTGTTTGGCCATATTATTTAGAATTAGGGTTCCGTTAATGTTTCTATAACCTGTCTCATTTTAATGTTTTTGTTTAGGTGAAGAGGACGATGTTCCATCCAGCAGTGCAAACAGAGGTCGTCAGTGTAGTCATACATGCCAATGGACCAGCTGCTTCAAAAGAGATATTTAAACTTAAGTGAATCCTAAATTAATTTAAATTGTTAAAAGTTTTCTGTTTTGTAATTTATTGTTTTAGCACAGAAATTTCTGTGGCACATGGCGTATATGGCGCATATGTAGTAATACTACTACTCTCGGTAGTTGCTTAAATTATAGTATAGGTATATAAAGCAAGAATACTCTCAGATTTTGTTTTGAAATTTAGATTCTAAATAAATTTAGAACAAAAACATTAGTTTTTGTTGAATTGTTTAGTGTTATTACCATATAGACATTATAATTTTTAAATATAGTTAGTTTTGCATGACAGTCACCTATACGTAGTACGTACCTATACATACATTATTAATTTCCTATTCTTTGTTACGTGATTAATTTACCTATTTGAAATACCTCTCGTAAGTAATTTATTTTTACTGAAATCCAAAGGCTATGGAAAGACTTATTAGTCAACTACTATGTTAATAGAAAAACACCTGTCTATGCTTGTTTCCTGGAGCTGGTGGATTACAGCAGGCTCTGGGCCAAACTTGGAGAGGTAGGGGCTCCCACTGAATTTATTTACATCTTGTCCTTTTGGTGGTAACCATCAGAAAAATTATGTAAAGTGGGGAGTCGGATGAGTATGCACTTAAATGCGGTATCAGACAGGGAGGCCTGTCCTCTTCAAGACTATTTATCTTGTATGTTAATCAGCTGATTGAGGGGCTCAGTAACACCCACGTTGGTTGTCATATGGATGACGTCTGCGTTAACAATATCAGTTACGCTGACGATATGGTGTTACTGAGTCCGTCGCTCAGTAGATTGAGAAAACTGCTCGGTATCTGTGAGTCATATGCGGAAGCTCATGGTCTGAAGTACAACGAGAAGAAAAGTATGTTTATGGTTATTATAGGTAAGAATAAGTCTCCGGAACATGTACCTCCAGTCCATTTAAACGAAGTACCTCTAAAACGTGTCTCTAAATTTAAGTACCTAGGACACATAGTAACTGAGACCGAGCGAGAGCGAAGGGCGTTGTCGGTTCGTGCTAATATGTTGGTGCATAGATTTGCAAGGTGGACATTAGACGTAAAAGTTACACTGTTCAGGGCCTGCTGCCAAAGCTATTGTACTAGCGCTCTATGGGCCAGCTATACGCAACGGACCTACAACGCTCTTCGCGTACAATATAACAATGCTTTCAGAATTCTGGTGGGACTCCCACGTTTCTGTGGCGCTTCAGCTATGTTTGCTGACGCAAGAGTCGATGATTTTTATGCCATAATACGTATAAAAGCAGCATCTCTGATGTGTTTGTAAGAAACAATTAAAACATTTGTAAGAAAAATTTGCTTTTATTGATATCCTGTTATCGCTCAGTTTAGTTCTACATTTAACATGATCGGTAAGTAATTTAGCAGTATACTTTAAGAATAGGACTTAATGTGAAAATCAAATCAAAAGAAAATTAAATCAACCGATCAGTCAAATAATAAGGCCAAAACAGTTGTTCTAAAACTTATATTATTCTGCTCGAATACTCACATGCACTTTAATTTCTCTTTATAATTTAGTTGCTACTGTAAATCCATCTTGATGTGGAATCATTTCTGTCCCATAAATGCGTCCAAATCAGGCTTAATTATAAATTTCTGATAAAGAATTTAACGTCGCATGTCTTATATTGTACGATAAAACACCGTTTTGTTCAGAATTATTCATATAAACATTTTGTCTCAAAGTTTCGCTGGAACTAATGTGTACGGATCCTTCTCCTATATCTACGATACGTTCTTCGCCAAATACGAAGTTAGAAACCGACACTTGAATTATTTGGTTACTTTTTGTTACTTTTTGTTTGTAAGAACCTCTTCTTTTTATTCGTTTACATTTATTCAGATCCACTTTTGAAAGAAAAGTAAATAGCACGACACGTCGGCAACAAATCAAAATGTGCGTACTGAGACTACTCGTATAACAGCATTTGCAAAACTATTATAAACCGATGTATTCTTGTACAGGACACCACGCATATAGTTTAGGATACTAAGTATATTATACCAAACCTTTATAATCGTGTTAAGATTATAATAGTATTGGTTTAAACCACTATAAAGCCGCTCGATTTAACTTATAATTGTTCTATAAAGTGAATTTATAAACCCTTATAAAACCAATTAATAAATACATATGGTTTCCAGTATGTTTAGTTCTGTGCATCACTCTTATTGCCGTATTTTACTTATAACGGTTCTGTAATGCTTTTTGTTAGTAGTTATAAGTATAGCTTACCAATTTAACTACTCTTGAGTGCGTTTACACCCTAATGATACTTTTATAGGTCACCTAAGCTTATATTGCAACCTTAATTTGTATCTATAAGTAATTATAAGTTTATGTATAAGATCAGATATACTATTAAACCCAACTAACTCCATGGTTGCTATTATAAGCATGGCAGCCGATACTAGAACCGTTAAGAGATAATTATAAGTGCTGGAGGCCTATAACACTTGAACTATAGGATAATTTTGCTTCTTGGGGGAGATTGTATGTAAACTTAATTTTATTTTTTTCCAGAATATCGCTTGGATACTAGAACAAACACATGCTATAAGTTCCATAAAGTTCCAAAAACTTTCTCCAAAGCATTTCTCGTATGCTCAGCTGAAGGCGGCCATCTTGCGATTATAAACAGTGAACTCGAAGCAACAGTACTAAGAGAACTTTTCGCTAAATACCCTGAGTCTTCTCTGAAAGGAATGATATGGAAATATGTAACTATGATCGGTTTTACCGATTGGGATGAACATACGGAGTGGAGAACCATTCATGGTAAGTTTAGTTCTGTTTTATATTTCTGTACCTCAGAGGTATACAACATTATGTGACAAAACGAAAATTTTACAGGAGAGGCCAAAATGCGCGGAGTGAAACTTTGAATGCAATTTTGGCACAGTTGTTTTAAAGATATTAAAACAAACTTAACAATATTTTTTATTATTATTACATGGAATTATTATGTATTACACATAATTACAATAAAGTTAATTCTTACCTGTTTTTGTGGACTTGAGGCTATTTACCTTGTAACATAAATTAACTTAGGTGTTTTAAGAAAGCATTATGATATCATGCCTTTGTTTACCTCTAAGTAAAACAGAGGGATGTTATTGGAATTCGGCACCTAGAAACATTATGTCTCTTGTCAGTATATAGCGGTATAGAATTATTTAAGAACTGGGGAGGGGTTTACTAATAAAATGAAACAAAATTACTTTACAAATCTGAAAATCAAAATATTATTTATTTTAAAAAACCAACACAGCTAGTCACATGATTCAGGTAAGTCAGGGACATCTGCACATGGAAGATTCCTATAATATTCGTGGAACATGGATGGAATCCACTGCAACGATTTTTGTAAGTCATTGTATTTGAGTCTCGAAATGGACTTTTGAGTTTCTCGAATAGGTTTCGGTGTGGGCATAGAAAATCCTCTCCGTTTATTTCGTATGAAACTAACTTCTTCAAAAGTTTCCTGATCAAAAGAAGTTTTGTAGAACATCGAACCTATTTCATGTTTTCGGAATTGCATCCACACTATAGCAGAATATGGTACAGACTCTCCCGCAATAGATTTTTTTCTGTGAACAAAAGGAGCTGATGATCCGTTGCAAAAGGCAGAAAAATCCATGAAATGGTCAGTTTCCATGTTTACCACTTTAATTTTTGAGTTTCTTGAACAGCTCTTTATAAACTGTTGCCAGTCCCAAGGAGTCACGATGGGAAATTCTTGGATTTTCTTCTTTTCTCTCTCTATTATTGAGTGGACTACATCCACTTCCATGTGAGTATGCCCTTTTAATAAATATTTGTGGTTTATTACCTCCACGTTTTCTTTTTGAGACAATATCCACAAATAAGCCATCATTAAATAAATATTTTTATTCTGCCCCGCACAGTTGTCGCTCCATACTGTTACTTCTTTTAAAGCGCTATCGTCAAGCTGCTCAAAAAACTTAACTATTCCAGAAGCCATTTCATTGCCGCCTCGTCCTGCCACGGTCTCATCCCACATAAAACACCAACTTTCTTTGGGTACTGAATCCATAATTGTGAAGTTAAAAGTCCACAACTTTCTGTAATAGAAACTCTGCCCATTAGTTAAAAGGGTGTGGGTAAACATTTTTGAAGGTCCACTGTCAGCATTTTTTGGCACCGTGGCTTTCAATAGCTGCAACTTTATCAAATCCTTTCAAACTGTATCGAAGACTGCTTTCCTCAAGATGTTTATTATGTAGAGCTTTCATATTATTCTTTTCAGTTTCATCTGTGGCGTTTTTGTATTTGATAACAAACGTATCACTATCATCACAAGTGTCATTAGCAGGAGGACTGAAACCGAGATTAAACTCTGTATTAAAAAGATGTCTGTATAACCATGTCTTTGCCATATTCTCTTTCGGTATAGCCTCTTCAGCACAGAACTCTGTATACAAGGAATATAATTTATCAACATTTAGGTGGCTTCCAAGATACTGTCTTTCTGTTCTGTTTCGACTATAATGACTCTCATATCTCGGTATCTTGCCAATGTGTTTTCGTACTGTTTCTTTAACTATCTCTGCTGTTTTATTAGGCGGTAGATGTCTTCCTCGTCTATCTGCTTGAACAAATCCTTGTGTAGATTTTTTTATCGCGTTTCTCACAACTGTTTCTGAAATAGCCAAGGTATTCAGAAAAAACTTTTTGCAAACTTTTTCGACTTTTTCATCAATTAAAAATGTGTAATATAATGTGAATGCTCTTTTAGGTGGTTGGTCAGGATCACGGCGTCTGGATCTAGCAGTTTGAACTTCTGAGACTCTAGATAGAATAAATTGTCGTTTTACTTCCCACGTCAACTCTTCCGCGTAATACTTCTGATAAATGAATTGTCCAACAGTTTCGTCTATACGTTCACTACATTTCAATCTGCAAGCACATACTGGTTTCATCTTCTTTTCTGGAACAACTTTTCCTTTCTTAGAAGTATATGATTTTCCTGTGATTGCGCTTTGTTTTCTTAAATTGCATTTCCATTTTAATTTATTTAAAGTTCTTTTACGACTCTTCATTACAGAAATTTGAGGTGATAGCTCTGGCTGAATATCTAAGGGAGTATTGTTCAGCGATTGAGTCGTTCCATTTTCTCTCATATTTTCCAGATCATCGATGGACGACCAGTCGGATTCTGGTATAATTACTTGTATTCGTTTTTCAAATTCACAATGTGTAGAATCTTCATCAGTGTTTGGAATATACTCTTCGTCGGATGGTGAAAAGTCTTCCCCAGAGCTCATAACATCTTCTGTTCTCATGCGGGGAAAGCTAGTCGATGGCACGAGATTATTTGAAATGTCAGTGAGCAAAGCAGAGGTTGATGGTTGTGTATCATCGTCAGTAGGAGCCGGAGCCTCGTCAATATCTTGGAACAGGCTTGAATATGAACCTTCTAGGAAAAGCCTTTCTAGGAAAAGCTGTTCTTCTCTCTGTGATCCTAAAAAAAAAGTTTCTGCCTTAGCTACGTACTTATGCTATTATTTATAACACAGAAAAACAAATCCATACTATGCGAGAATGTACCTATTAGGTCGTAGACAACAGGATAAGGCGAAAAGTTAATCGCTAAAACATACTAAGTATTGGCGAGCAGTCATTGTCAACTTTCAGCTGGTGTACGTACCTTTGTCGAAGTCTTCTCGATATTTTCCATTAGAAATGCCAGTGAACAAAGAGGAGGTTGATGGTTGTGCTTCATAATCAATAGCACCGCCGATGTTACGTACTTCGAAGGGAGCTACAGGCATGTCCAGGTCTTGAGAAGACTTTGAAGATAAAACTTGGTGGGAACGGTGCCATTCTTGGAAATGGTGATCTTCTCTCTGAGATCCTAAAAATAATAAAATAATATTGTCTTAAATTTATATTTTACATGAATGAAACGTAATTTTTTTGAGTTTTCGGAGCAGAATCTATTTAGTAAATTGATGGATCGTAAGCATCATCATAAAACCTACTTTGAATAATGTGTACCTAACTACTCGCTGTTTTTATGTCACTGAAAAATGGACTTTAACACACAGTAATATAGATCAATGACATATGACAGTTAAATTAGAATCTACCTTGTAGTTTATCCGCGGAGCGTTTTATTCCAATATTTTGTTATAAACTAATGGAAAAGTACCTACTACTTATCACGGCACCCTAACATGAGTAAATACTGATACCTCAAGAATCATAAAAAAGTCTAATATTCACAAAAACAAAAATGTGAACCTACCAACTAACAGTTTTTGACTTTGTAAAAAGTATCTTAACACCAAGAAATAAAGATCAATGGCATAAAACGTTTACAGGAGATGCTATTGTTTACCTCTCCTTACGTTTTCGCTAAAATATTTTATTAAAACTAATTAAAAAAGTACTTACCATATTCGGAAGTTGTATCATGTTGATCTCCGATATTCACTAGGCCACATAGTAATTTTCCGCGTGAAAACATGAGGTTATAACAATTTTTAACTATTACGCGGATAGTTTTGCACGCACAGTAGGTACGACGGCGAACGCACTGACGCAAGCGACGCGACGCGCGGTTCATACGGATAACTAGCGCGCAAGTTTTCGTTCAAAGGTAAAGAACATTAACTCTAATGAACAACATCAAGTTCGTGCAAAGCTTAGAGGTAAATAATGTTATCGTCATTTGAGGTCCTATACCCATTAGACGTTAGTGGATTTAATGTCATATACGATTGGATATTTCTTTTCATAGATGTCATAGGACTTGATGTCGTATACCATTACTAGTACTCTCGCGGGGCTTCGCTCCCGTGGATTCTATCACGGTAAAAACATAACTCTCCTTTTTTGCAGTCGGGTAAAAAGTAGCCTATAACCTTCCTCAAGTTTCAAGCTACTTCCATACCAAATTTCATCCAAATCCACCCAGTACTTTCGAAGATTAGCGCGTTCAAGCAAACAAACAAACAAACAAACAAACAAACAAACTAACAAACTTTTCCGCTTTATAATATTAGTATAGATATAGATGTAGAACTGGTTCTTGCGATTTGAATGGTGCAAAAAAACATATTTTCAAAAAAAGTGGAGTTACTATTGTATACTTCTGAGGTACAGATTTTAAGAGAGCAATCTGTAGGTAAATAATATACTGTCTTATCATACCTAATTAACCTGTATTATGGATACATTGTAAAAATGATATTTTGAAAAGAGTAACTGTGGAGTTTCTTGTCGGTTCTTCTCCGTAGAAAACGACCAGTTTTGTACCGTGCATTAACTTCTGACGTTTTGTAAGTACCCATGTAGGCCTATGGCTATGTAAAATAAAATACTTTGAGTTTGAGTTTTTAATCGAAAACAGCATTAATATTATAATTACTTTTTATTCTTTATGTCAATCAACTTTAGATTATACAAAGAAAATTAAAAATTGCATCTAAAAAATAAAAAAAGCTTATACCCAATACACACAACAGTTTAAACATTAAAGTCAGTTAGACATTAGTTAAAAGATTAACTGAACATTTTATTTTTCAGGACAAACATTGAAGGAAGCAGGATATGATAGATTTGGTGCGGGAAATCCTGACAACGCCGCTCCAGGTCAATATTGCGGTGCAATATTTCGTACTGGAGAGTTAGACGACATGTATTGTGATAAAGCAGACGCCTTTATATGTGAAAAGAGTCCTCAGTATAATGCTGCATGTACTTAATCAACTTTTTGCTTGATCTAATATAACCTCCATAATTCGGTTTGTATGACGTAAGGAAATAAAAAAAAAATCCATGGAATACTACACAAATGTTTATTTTATGTGTAAAAACCAATCATATTTGTGAAGAGCTTCTTTTCTTTTTTCTACTGAAGCTAGTAATTTTACTTTCCATCAATTAAATTAACAACAAAGATGCGAACTCAAAAATAATTAATTTTGCCTACATTGTGCGTACGGCTAAGGAGTGGAATTTCCTGATAGCTGATAAAACCTGGGGGTTTTAAAGTCGAATAAATAAATTATTTATTTACTATTATATATATTTTCGCCAAGCATGTTTAATCAAAATTGTCTGGGAACTAGTGGTACAATATAAAATTTAACAATTATATTTAATAAAATTTATTAAATTCTTTTTATGAATATTTATCTTTTGAACGTCATACAGCGAAAAAGATTAAGAATATACAAAAAATAGAAAACATATAAAATTTTGTAGTAATATTTACAATATTCAAATCTTTAGGACTAATAATTTAAAAGTTTTATCATGTTTTCAATCTTCAAAACAAGTTGGTATTTCTCTGAACTCTCTCATAACTTGCGGAGTTGCGACTTAAAAATAATAAACGCTTTTATAACATGAAGTTTAACAGCATCTACCAGATTGTGCGCACAACACTAAGGGCCCGATCACACCACGTTTTTTAAACGCGCCGCTGACGCACGTTTTAGAAACGCGCGTCGACGGCGCGCTTTATCCTACAGAGCAGTTTGTTATCGTTTGTATCGATACAAACGCGATACTAAAGCGCGTGTGTATCGATTCAAACGCGTATTTGAATTTATACAGGTGTGCAAAGGTCTACAGGCTGTGTCTGACTTGCGTGCGTGTCGAGTCTGTATCGCTACAAACGCGCGGCAACGGCGCGTTTAAAAAACTTAATGTGCATAGGCCCTAAGCCACCCGGCTAAACCAAGACGAAACCGAACATCGATCTAACACATCAACAGTGCCTACTGACTACTAGCGACATCTAACAAACGAAGTGCAAAGTAGGTACCAGTGCTGTCACTCAAATTACAGATTTAGGCGTAGGAAGGGGGAGGGCTTGGTTAAAAATTGGTGCCTCATGATTTGTCTGATCTGCAGAAAGAAACGAGTGTTGAAACTTAGAGTTGCCTTATTGAATGGGTACAGAAGTGTTATTATCAGAAACACCCTAGCTACGAGGTTGAAGTATTCGGGTTTGCGAGAATGTTCGCAAAGGCAACTGAAGAAACAGAGTGGGTTTTTAGTCATTAGAAGTCTGACACTCCCTTCTACTCCACCCACAGCGGGACAAGTTATTTGATGATTTTTCCACCCAGAACAAAAAGGTGTCATATTCATAATTTTCGCAACAATGGAAATAGGTTTGAAATTAAACTCTAGTTATGTTGTTACCACTAATGTAAATATTTTATAATTAGTTTGTTTTTTTGATTATGAGCATAACATCTATATATATATTATATAAATAGATGTTAGTGTTCATGTCATTCTTGTTGTGTTGTTGTGTATGTATATAACTGAAAGGTGACTGACTGACATAGTGATCTATCAACGCACAGCCCAAACCACTGGATGGATCGGGCTGAAATTTATCATGCAGGTTGATGTTATGACGTAGGCATCCGCTAAGTATTTTGCGAAATTGCCACGGGATCGGGATTTACACGGGAAAAACTTCCCACGCAGGCGAACCCGCTGGCACAAGCTATTAGTTTATAAGACCTTTGTTACTAACATTATATGGACAATTTTGTAAAGTCTGAAATAAATTATTCTATTCTATAACTATGAAACCCGATACTTATTTGTCGATTTTTTATAAAGTGTAGTACCTACCTAAGTCGAAGAAAAGTTTGATTCCTTTTTCATTAAAAATCCATTAAAAAGTATATACTGTCAATACAGATTATGTTGGATGCAATACTTTTAAGGGTTTCGTACCCAAAGGGTAAAAACGGGACCCTATTACTAAGGCTCCGCTGTCTGTCACTAGGCTGTATCTCATGAACCGTGATAGCTAGACAGTTGAAATTTTCATACAACAAACATAATTTTTTTGCCGTTTTTTATAGATGATATGGAAATGGTACGGAACCCTTCGTGCGCGAGTCCGACTCGCACTTGGCCGGTTTTTGTATATGGAATAATTATTAAAATTAATTGGGCTTACTTAGGCAGAATGTACACGGATCATTATTATATGCATATCAACATTTTAGTAAAATACCTACAATTTATGCGAATAAATGATTTGATTTAAAAACCTGTCATTCCCACCATACCAGGCCACAAAATAAGGCCTATTTTCTTATCATTATTTCCGAGTTCCTGGGACACAAAAGCTTTCCATATAAAACTATAAAAAGTCGTATTTCCCTTGATAACTTCTATCTGTCATTCGGAATGACAGATGACTTTTCTTTACAACCGAAATAAAATCTATGTGGTATTAGGGTGTGATTCCACCAAATATGGGTGAAAAAGCTACAAGAAATGTTAGTGAAAGGGGTTCGGCACTGTCCAGTCATTCCTCATAAATAGTATACGCTTATATAACAAGTTGCCAAAGTCTGTTATAGAACTTAGCGAGGAAAAATTTAAAACCTGCGTTAAACGTGTACTTATCAAAAAGCGTATTAGAAGATTCGGGATGACGTTGACATTTGTCTTCCCTGGCTTATTGTAATTGCATTATTGACTAGTGTATTAACAACTCCACTTGCGTGAGTGTGTCTTTTTATTTTATTCTTTTTTTTCCGGGTGGAAAAATCATCGAATAACTTCTCCCACTTTGGTTTAAGCGGAAGGATGTGTCAGACTTCTACTGACTAAAACCACACCCTGTTCTTTCAGCTGCCCTAAAGTTCCGGAGCTGCGGTATCTCGTTAGAACTTTCCCGCAAACTTCTGTTGGCAAAGGCCCTATGAGGCCCCGTCACTGGTGCTGACAGCTGTTTGAGACGCAAGTGGAACACGACGTGCCGCCGTCCTGGACCTGGTCCTTGCCGGATGGTGAGCGACCCCTGCTCACCATCCGCAAGCCCGCGCATACGGTGGCCGGAGGTCGACGCCACGGGCGTCTCTTGCGGCGACTGGGGAGCGAGAAAGAGAATTGCCTCTCCCTTGCGCGTTCAGCCTCCTCCTCCGCTAGCATGACTGCTTCGCAGAAGGAGGCGACTGCATCCCATTCCCTCTCGCTCCGCACCATGGTCTGAACCAGGGCCAGGTGCGAGAGATCGCTTACGCCAATCGCCTCCACGAGGACACCGTGTCCTCATGCATGTGGGCCTATGTGAAATAATATATTTTCAGTTTAAGTTTTTCACTCCTTATTACAGGCTATTATGTAGCCTAGGTAGGATAACAGATAGATCTTTATTATACACCATAACAGAAATCAAATAAGGACTTACCAACTAAAAAGGGTGATACGATGGGCGGTTTTATCGACAAAAGCGATCTTTTACATATAAACTTTGGATAAAACAGCAGTTCACCCATTTGATCAGAGATTTTTATAATACTTACACCTATTACTTAGGTAACAAAGATATTGCTACAAAAATAATATCAAAAAGGTAAGTTTGTATGTACTATAAAAATAACTTTTTTAAAGTATATTTATATATAGTGTATTTTATAGTTTTTTATAGTTATTAAAGCTGAGATGGCCTCACTTTTATGCCCGTGACTAAATAAAAACAATCACAAGATACAAATAATTCTTCATTTTAGAAAATTTTTGTATTAGCAACTTGTTGTGAACACCTACTGTAAGAATGGCCACACAAATCTGAAACTAGTTAAAAAACGAATAGAAAAATAATTTTTCACAAAAAATTAACAAAGGCCTTTCCCAACAAATCAACGCAGGACGAGGCACGAAAAATTAAGTAATCCTATAGGTTAACCCCGCACTCATCCCACGGCATGCATCGTCGCCCATCTTTAGTGGAAACGCACCCTAATCTTGCATGAATTGGGACCTCGCAAAATTCTTTTAAGATAACATACACATTTACCGAGTACTTACGTACTATATCGCGTTAGTTGACCATCAGGGTTGACATTTAAAATCAAAGGTAGGTAGGTAGAAATATGATAACGGTCTATAAAATTAATTAAATTTTAGTAAGGTACGGTTAAAACGGACCTATAACCTGGAGGTCTTTAAGTTAAAAGTGAATAGGTTCTTCTAGCCAACATTATCTTTGACCACATCATCGCTTACCAACAAGTGATTGTCACGAATATTGCTTTCCAGTTTATGCACAATATGTTTCCTATATCACTCTAATTTGAGCACGTGGCTATATAAAGAAATAATTTATATGGCAAAACAACGTTTGCCGAGTTTGCTAGATTTTACAAAAATATCGTAAAGTGGCTTTGTAGTCTTCATAGTTTCAGAATAAAGAGACTGTAGCATACGGATTGACAGACAGACCTGACCAATCTGTAAGGGTTCCGTTTTTGTGATCCGTGATTCGGCTATGGAACCACTTATAAAAATAGGCCAATTTTAAGGGTTTCGGATCCCACAGGTTGTCGCTGTTCACGAGGTTTATGTAAGTTAATATATATAAAAACGATACATTAGCACAAAATATATAAAACATATTTTTAAACAATCTGCACGATAATGACAATACATTAATATAAAAATCATTCTGCACACACACTCGCTCATTCTAAGTCCCGAGCTTTAAAATATATATAATATTTTAAACAAACTGGGGCATGTAATAAGCACGATTTCATTGTGATATTCCCTAGCTTAACCTTCAGAAAATTCTGTTATAACATTATCTTCGTCTGCCGTCAAATCCAGCACGTCTTCAATAATGTCTGCAGTAAGCAAGTCAATGAACTTGTAATCTTTTTGCTATCTTAGATGTAAAGGTGCGGACAGATGAACATATCTTATACTCTAAAAGAGGATGGCCTACCTACAGCAGTAGGTATATAATCATTAAAAAAAATCCGTTCAAGTTTCTACAACTAGTTTTAATGGTACATATACTGTTTATGACCACATTAGGAAAACTTGTATCTGACTGCGCCAGGCAATCTGCCAACAGGGTGAGATGGCGGCAGATCTTGCAGAAAACAGTGTGTGACCGTGACCGCTCTGCCCAAAGCCAGACAAAGAAGAAGAACTAAAATTTCAGTAACTTTTTTGCAAAAACAATTAATTAGTGCTTCACTTACCACACGCACACACATCCTCACTGACTCACTCACTCACCACAAATCTTCATTTATCCTTAGTTACTCACATATCGCACAAAATTAATTTTAATTTCTTTAAGACCATAGTACTTACTAAATTGTAACACTATTTTTTTTCTTTATTAAGAATAAGAATAAATTTAATTCTATACTTATTTAATTTGTAACGTGTGACGATTTCTTATTTTTATCGGTGGCAGCGGTCCCCAAACTAGGACATGCATGTATCTTGGGAAACTGAATTGCGGTAATCATAATACATTATTTAATTTTATCAATAGTGTGAACGGATTAAATTCTGATGTAACGAGTTCTAAGCCATGGAAAATTTCACATCTACAGTCTGTTGTTTTTTTTTTTGTGAAAAGCCTCCTTGCACAAGTATATATATATAATAATATAATATTCCACATAATATTCCACAATTTTTCACACAACGCCATCTATATAAAACGTATAACGGAAACCCCATATCTATCCAAAAGTACTGAAGACAACATCTGGTATGGAGACTCTATGCAAAGTTTATTTAAATTAGACGGTGTATAAAAGAAAGTCGTGTTAGTTACACTATTTATAACTCAAGAACAGCTGAACCGATTTGGCTAAAAACTGGTAGGGGAGTAGCTTAGAACCAGGAGACGGACATAGAATACTTTTAATCCCGAAATTCCCATGGGATCGGGATTCACGCGGGAAAAACCTCCCACGCTAACGAAGTTGCGGGCAAAAGCTAGTTTCTTACTAAAAAGGAGTGTAAGATTTATTATGCTGTAGTAATTGTGAGTAATAAAATTAAACAATGTATTTATTTATTTTTTCTAATGAACAGACTTATGGTCAAAGGCCAAATCCATTTCTTTCGTTTGTTTCAAGACGTTGTGAGTCTTCTCTGTTTATTTATTGGCATATCTCTTACTTAGCACTGTCCAGTTATTATTGAGATGCTAATTTCCTTTATTTGTAGCTATTTGAAAGCCAATTTGTTTTGTTCAATGTTTACTTGTAATGCCAGAGTAGATGCCTTCAAAAGCAATGAGCAACGATTCCGGGGCCCGAAATGATTGTCTGCCGGGATTGCGAGACATCGAACAACTGGGCCACAACTGGTCTGGGTAAATACTGGCCACTATTTCAATCTCTAGGAATAGTAGAAATACTACTACGTGTGGAGCTCCACACGTTCCTAATTCAAAATTTCTGTTACTGTTAGCCTGCATCATCCCACTGCTGGGCAAAGGCTCTCCCTACGATTTCCAGGTGGTTCTGTCCAGGGTCAAAGTAAACCACTGGTCGTTAGTTAGATCGAGCTCGTCCCTTCATCTTCTACGAGGGCTACCGCGACGCCTTCTAGCTATGTCAGGGCTCCAGAAAGTGGTGATTGTGGCTCATAGCTCATTGGACATGCGTTTGAAGTGCGCAAGATGGAGTGAGCCCAGGCTCACTTCAACTTAGCGGCCTCTTTAGCAACTAATTCCAAATACGAATTTCTATTTTCTTTCTCTTGATATTCGAACGCACATTTACAAAAAAAATGGGTAGTCACGTTTACGTGAGACTATGAATAAGTATCATATGGTAGGTACCCTACATGAATCACTGTCTCACAAATACGAAGTAACTTTTTGTCACTGTCCTTGAAACTCAGATAACCTCCTTAAGTAAACCAGGCCGTTGCTTGCTTTTATGCAGGAGCTAGGATGGATCGAATGATGTAGGTAATTATTTTGAAACATAGGTAACTAACCTATTCAAGTCAGTAATATATTTACACACTAGTACTCACGCGGGGCTTCGCTCCCGTGGATTCTATTACAGTAAAAACATAACTCTCCTTTTTTGCAGTCACGTAAAAAGTAGCCTATAACCTTCCTCAAGCTTCAAGCTACTTCCATACCAAATTTCATCTAAATTCACCCAGTACTTTCGAAGATTAGCGCGTTCAAGCAAACAAACAAACAAACTTTTCCGCTTTATAATATTAGTATAGAAGTATAGATTGTAACAATTTGAAATCGAATAATCAATTAAAGCATTTATAGCAGAGTTTAGAGCGTAGTAAACTTCTGAAGATGTGATCGCGGAACATTGTGGTAAACGACAGGGTTATTTCAAATCGTAGAATAAAATAGTTTTTAATGTCTTTTCAACGGTAGGTACATTGTCAAGAAATTGTTGTTTGCGGATTTGTTATAAAATGTGTTTTGATTTCAAGATTCAGTTAGCTTTAGAGGCGGTGGTTAAATGAAATCAGCAGCACAGGCGTACTTTAAGTGTTTGGGAACGTTCCAATTTGACTGTGGATGGTATTATGTATTTATTTATTCTGTTACTAGCTGTGCCCGTGACTTCGTCCGCGCGGAATAGTGACTTACGGCAGCATTTTTAATTTTTGGGCTAATCATTTTGAAAATCAAACTCATACATCATTTGAATGTCGTATTTATTAATATCTAATCTAGCTTCTAGCTTTAAAAATGACGTAATTTCCATAAAAACTTTCATCTCCTATTTCAATCCTTAACAGCCCTTTTTTCGCATGAAAAAGCAGCCTATGTCCTTTCTCAGGCTCTAGAATACATCCGTACCGAATTTCATTAAAATCAGTTCAGTAGTTTAGGTGTGATTGCGTAACACACAGAGAGACAGAGTTACTTTCGTATTTATAATATTAGTAAGGATTCTCGCAAAGGCAGAGCAAGAGCAGTTTTGGCACAGTGGTTATGGGCACGACTTATGAATTCCAGGTCGTGGGTTCGAGCCCCATCTGGAGCATTACTTTGTGTAATTTATTTCATCACCACTGCTCTCAAATCTGTTAAAGAAACATCGCGAGGAAACCGGTATGTCTGAGGACTAAAAGTTCAAAGACATGGTGACATCGACTATACCACACTGGACCCGCGTGATTATGGTCCATCCCCTCTCATAGAGAGAAGGACTATATCCCAGCAGTAAGAACATAAAAGGCTTAATTATCAATTATTATTATTTCCTTTATTTCTAATTATACACATATAAATTACATTTTTAAATATTTCTATAAAACACAAAAAACATTTAAAAATATAAAAAATAGTAGCCCACCGGTATCGGGAACAGGGTCCAAGCTACCGGTGGTCAGGGCTCTAGAGAGAGGAACCTCCTAACGATACGTGCCGTGTCCAGGAGTACCGCTTTCTGAAGCAAGCCCTTGATCCAGCCGCCTAACGAGAGCCTCCTAAGGTGTTGGTCGAGGCTCTTGGCTATTAAGCCATTGGCTGAGATGATTATCGGTACAATGACTGCCGAGTTCACATCCCACATGTCGACAATCTCATGCGCCAAGTCAAGATATTTGATTTGCTTATCTTTCTCGGCTTTCACGAGGTTCTCGTCATGCGGGATGGTTATATCGACAATCATGGCACGCCTCTCGTTTCGGTCCACCACCACTATATCAGGCTTATTGGCTACAATAGTCCTATCAGTGATGATGGACCGATCCCAGTATAATGTGATAAGGCCATTATCGAGAACTGGGTCGGGCACATACCTATAGTACGGCACTTCCGATTCCACAAGAGAATATTTCAGAGCAAGTTGCTGATGTACAATCTTGGCTGCAAGGTTGTGCCTATGCAAGTATTCTCCATTAGCAAGACGAGAACAACCAGAGACAATATGACGGATTGATTCACCTGGACGGTGACATGCCCGACACATGTCAACCGTGCCATCCTTCACAATAAATTTCCGGTAGTTGTTCGTCATGATAACTTCGTCCATAATTGCACAGACAAAACCTTCGGTTTCCCCAAAGAGGTCACCGAAGCGCAACCAAGCTACGGACGCTAATTGATCTACATCGGGCCCATGAAGGGCCCGGAAAAAACGTCCGTGTAGCTCCTTACTCTGCCATATCGCCCTGCGATCGTTAGTGTCTAGCACTGCAGGTTTGCGCCAGTACTCATTAGCCAAGGAGAGCGGGGTGAGTCCCTTGTCCACTGCTACTACATCTCGATGCATACCTACTTCAAAAGCAAGGAAATGTTCCCTGAGACTGTATACCTCGCGGTTGTGGAGAGTTTTAGCATTCAAAAAGCCTCGACCTCCACATTTCCGCGGGATATATAGCCTCATCACTGACGAGCGTGGGTGATGCATTCGATATGCAGTCAGCAATGTACGAACTCTCCTATCCAGGGCGTCAAGTTCAGTTTGAGTCCATTTGAGTACGCCGAAAGAGTATATCAACACTGGCATGACCCAACCGTTGAAGGCACGCACCTTATTTCCGCCCGATAGAAGGCTTTTAAATACCTTCTTTAGGCGTCCAAAGAAGCGCTCCTTCAGCGATTGCTTCATGTCAACTTCATTGATACCTAACGCTTCCGACATACCCAAATACTTATAGGTTTCGGTTGGGAGAGGCTTCTCAGGTTTATGGAATTCGAAGGTTGAGATCCCACGGATTCCACAATCTCCCCTCGCTTTACATGCATAATCGCACATTTGTCGACACCAAACTCCATCCTAATGGCACTACTGAAAGTTTCAGTTACCTTCAGTAGTTCCGTCAGTTGTAGACCAGTGGCGCCAAAAATTTTATACAATTCTAGCACCCTCATGAGCCATGTGTGGGGCACTGAGTCATAGGCCTTCTTGTAGTCTATCCAACATGTCGACAGATCTTTTTTGGAACGTCGAACCTGTTGGCTAATGGCCATATCAATGAGGAGTAGCTCCTTAGTACCGCGGGATCCATTCTTACATCCATTTTGAGAGGGAGACATGATGTGATTGTTTTCAATGTGTTTGTTAATTTTAACCCTCAAAATGGATGTCAGAACCTTATAGACCGTTGGTAGACACGTGATTGGTCTACAATTTTTGGGTTCCGCGGTGCTACCAGATTTGTGGAGCAGGTGGGTAACTCCAGTGGTAAAGAACTCAGGTAGCGAGCCAGATTCTAGGGCAGATTGGTACTGAGACGCCAAGCGGGCGTGCGATCTTGTTAGCCACTTGATCCAAAAGTTATGCAGTCCATCCGGCCCTGGAGACTTCCAATTAGGCAGCGGACGGACTGCATGGGCTACATCTTGGGGGCTGATAGTGATTGCCCCCATTTCTGGTATTGGATCGCATACTCGCTCGACCTCCCGAGTCCAATCGCCTTCGGTGTGACTGACAGGTACCGACCAGATGTTGCGCCAAAATGTACATAAGGCGTCATCATCGGGTAGGCACATATCAGTCGCACCTTGCTCCGGTCGCTCCCAAGCCCTATATACCCACCTTTCGTTACTTCGGAATGTGCGATTCTGGACGAATCGCTCCACTCGCCGTCCATACCTCCGAATGCGGTTTTCCCATGCGTACACCTTCTGCTTTAGGAAGTCGATGCGCTCCGTGACACAGGACATATAATTTTGTGGGTGAATATTGGTTCCCAAAAACGCCCGTCTCACAAAGCGCATCACCATCGAGCGAGTGTTGCCCCCCCTAAAGCAAAGAAGTTTTCCAATGAGTGCCCTGGTCTCACCGATTCGGCGCTCGATCCTACACTGCCAAGCTGGCACAGCGGGTTTAGGTCGTGTAGCTATGTCATTAGAAATTTTAACATTAGCTACACGACATGCCGCGACAGCTGCGCAGTATAAGACAGAGTGGGTATCGGCGAGGTCTTCGCAGTTATCAAAATAGTCTGACAACTGCGAATCCAGAGCAGCCACCAGTGCCCTATTCCTGTTATGCATGGGCAAACGAGGCAAGCGTGGTCTTATTTCAGGCGGCATGTTGCGATATTCCCGAATAGCACACTCCAAAGCACTCCTCAATTCCTCATTATACTGGGTACTTACGTTTGTAACTCTGTCACTACTCTCCTCAACTTGGATGTTGGGCTGTGGTGGTACCACCACAGTCGGCGTCGGATGTGAAGTGACATAGCTACTCATTTCCGAACGGAGGCGATAAAGTACGGCTTCATCCAACATATGGTTACGTTGGATGACACGCACTTGATCCGATAGTCGCTGGGCCGAAACGTTGACAGTTGGCTCAAGTACCTGAAACAGAGAGAGCATCCGACCACGGTACGCAGTCAGGTTAGTTCCCCCTTCTGTAGCCCCATAGTATGAGCGCATGACGTTCTCATTAATGGATTGAGTCCATCGCATGCGCTGCACACTTCCATCGGCAGCGGGAACCCTATCAGAAGCCGGCGGGCCTCGAGGTTTCAAGCAGGCCGGAGGTCGGCCTCTTCCCCGTCGACGCGCAGGTGGTGGTGTCGTCGGCGGCGAGAAGTATTCGTCGCTCGAGCTCGACGCAACTGCAGCGGCCGGAGTCTCTTCACTCACGACTGGAGCTGGTCCCGGCGGCTGCGAGGCGGAGCTGAGCGACGAATCCGAAGATCTTGGGCGTGTAGCTCTGAGCAATCGTGCCCGGTTTCTAGTCAACATTTTTTTCATTCAATGCACGAAGTTTTATTTCACATTAGTCCATTTTATAGATAGTAGATGTAGTGTGGGATTCATGAATTGTAGTTTTTTTTCACTATTTTCGTTTTATCGAACATTTTAAAATAACTATTTTATATCAAAATTATTGATAAAATCGGGATGAAAAAATTTTTGACGTGCTTGTTGACAGCCGGGCCACAGATTATTATTATTATTATTATTCCATTTATTAAATCTATGTACATATAAATTACATTTTTAAATATTAATATAAAAAATAAAAACATTTAAAAATATAAAAAATAGTAGCCCACCGGTATCGGGAACAGGGTCCAAGCTACCGGTGGTCAGGGCTCCATAGAGAGGAACCTCCTCACAATACGCGCCGTTTCCAGGAGTACTGCTTTCTGTATCAAGCCCTTGATCCAGCTGCCCAACGAGAGCCTCCTTAGATGTTGGTCGAGGCTCTTGGCTATTATGCCATTGGCTGAGACGACTATCGGCACAATGATTGCTGTCTCCACATCCCACATGTCGACAACCTCGCGCGCCAGGTCAAGATACTTATTTTTTTTATCTATCTCAGCTTTCACGAGGTTCTCGTCATGGGGGACTGCTATATCAACAATCATTGTGCGACGCTCTAATCGGTCTATCACCACTATGTCAGGCTTATTGGCAACAATAGTCCTGTCAGTGATGATAGACCGATCCCAGTACAGTGTAATATTGCCATTTTCAAGAACTGGGTCGGGCACATACCTATAGTATGGTACTTCTGATTCCACAAGATTGTATTTAAGAGCAAGTAGCTGGTGAATAATCCTGGCTACGAGGTTGTGTCTATGCAAATATTCTCCGTTAGCCAGACGAGAACAACCGGAGATAATGTGACGAATGGATTCTCCCGGTTTGTGACATGCCCAACATGTGTCTACCATACCATCCTTCACAATATATTTCCGATAGTTATTCGTCATCATAACTTCGTCCATAATCGCACAGACAAAACCTTCGGTTTCCCCGAAGAGGTCACCAAAACGTAGCCAGGCTACGGACGCTAATAAATCTACTTCAGACCCATGAAGGGCTCGGTAATAGCGTCCGTGAAGCTCCTTGCTCTTCCGTACTTCTCTGCGGTCATTAGTATCTAATACTACAGGTTTGCGCAAATTCTCGTTACCTAAGGAGAGCGGCGTGAGGCCTTTATCCACCGCTACCACATCCCGATGCATACCCACGTCGGTTTCTAGGAAATATTCCCTAAGGCTGCATAACTCGCGGTTGTGCAGGGTCTTTGCATTTAAAAAGCCACGACTCCCGCACTTCCGCGGGATATACAGCCTCATCACCGATGAACGTGGGTGATGCATCCGATTTGCAGTCAGCGTTGTGCGGACCCGCCTGTCCAAGGCGTCAAGTTCAGTCTTATTATTATTATTTCCTTTATTTTACATAAGTACCTCTCAAAAATTACATTTTTAAATATTTTTCTATAAAAAAGTGACAATAAAAAAACATTTAAAAATATAAAAAATGGCAGTCCACTGGTATCGGGAGCGGGGTCCAAGATACCGGTGGTTAGGTCTCCAGAGAAAGAAACTTCCTCACAATACGAGCTGTATCGAGGAGTACTGCCTTCTGTATCAGGCCCTTTATCCAGCTGTGTAACGCCAGCTTCGACAGATGGTCATCGAAGCTTTTAGCTATCAGCCCATTGACTGATATGACAATCGGCACAATGACAGCCGAGTCCACATTCCACATGTCAACAATCTCATGAGCTAAGTCGAGATACTTTATGTGTTTCTCTTTCTCAGCTTTCACGAGATTCTCGTCATGTGGGATGGTAACATCGATTATCATTGCGCGGCGCACTAATCGGTCTATCACCACTATATCAGGCTTATTGGCAACAATAGTCCTGTCAGTGATGATAGACCGATCCCAGTACAACGTGACATGGTCATTTTCGAGAACTGGGTCGGGCACATACTTGTAATATGGTACCTCAGAATCGACAAGTTTGTATTTCAAAGCAAGTTGCTGATGAATAATTCTGGCTACTTGGTTGTGTCTATGCAAGTACTCGCCGTTAGCTAGACGAGAACAACCGGAGACAATATGTCTGATGGACTCACCAGGATGATGGCATGCCCGACACACGTCAATCGTCCCGTCCCTCATAATATGTCTCCGGTAATTATTCGTCAAGATAACTTCGTCCATAATTGCACAGACAAAACCTTCAGTTTCTCCGAAGAGATCCCCGAAGCGTAGCCAGGCAACGGAAGCTGTCAAATCTACATCGGGCCCATAGAGAGCCCGATAGTAGCGACCATGAAGCTCCTTGCTTTTCCATACCTCCTTGCGGTCATCTGCGGTGAGTATAACAGGTTTGTGCCAGTTCTCTTTAGCCATTGTCAGCGGGGTGAGTCCCTTGTCCACTGCAACCACATCTCGATGCATACCCACATTGGCTTTAAGGAAATATTCCCTGAGACTGCAAATCTCGCGGTTGTGGAGAGTTTTGGCGTTTAAATAGCCTCGACCTCCACACTTCCGCGGGATGTACAGTCTCATCACCGATGATCGTGGGTGATGCATCCGATTTGCGGTTAGCAGTGTGCGGACCCTCCTATCCAGGGCGTCCAGTTCGGTTTGAGTCCATTTGAGTATGCCGAAAGAATACATTAACACCGGCATGACCCAACCGTTGAAGGCGCGCACCTTATTTACTCCCGACAAAAGGCTGTTTAATACCTTTGTCAGGCGGCCAAAGAAGCGCTCCCTCAACGATTGCTTCATGTCAGCAACATTAATGCCCAAAGCTTCCGACATACCCAAATACTTAAGTTTTATTATTATTATTATTATTGAAGACACAATTACAAAGCTTCAAAGTTCAGGAGTGGGGGCTGCTAGCATCACATCGCGTGACGTCACGTAAAAATTAAAACTCACTACAACGTCTTCATTTCGACGGTTAAAAGGAAATAGGGTATAAGCGACATTTTGGACTGGTATTCTTTTGAAAGCCGACTGTTTCTTGTGTTCTCTTATCTTTTATTTTGTCATATTTCCCGATTGGAAAATTAAAAATTGTTTTAGTTTTCACGATGTTTTAATAAAAAAATACATCAGTTTTTTTCTAAAACTCTAAACTTTGAACGGCTCTCCTGAACATTTCTTTTTTGTCGCTTATACCCTATTTCCTTTTAACCGTTGATTTGTAAATTTCATTAAACCCGAAAAGATACGTTCAATATTTCTTAAAGTTTTAATAAATAAATAAATAAAGCTTCAAAGTTTAGGAGTGGGGGCTGCTAGCATCACATCGCGTGACGTTACTTGAAATTAAAACTCACTGCAACGTCTTCATTTGTAAATTTCATTAAACAACAAAAAATATGTTTATTGAAAATATTTTAGGAAAATACCTAATTTACTATGCATTTAAATTTGTCGGGAAACACATGCCCTTTTGTATGCCAGCGACTTTTCAAGTTATTTCACCTAGTAAAAATTATATGTGGTAGGCATTGTCCGTAGTGATGGAGCATTTTGAATTATTATTTAGTTCCATTTTTTGCAGCTATATACAGATTTAATACATTTTTTAATATTCCTATACAAATAAAAACACCGGTATTGGAACAGGGTCCAACCTACCGGTGGTCAGGGCTCTTGAGAGAGGAACCGCCTAACAAACTGTGCCGTATCCAGAAGTACTGCTTACTGGATCAAGCCCTTGGATCCAGCTGCCCAATCTAAGAAACACTCTGTACACGCGTACTTGAAGGACGGCAACGTCGCAATTTATTTATGAATGCGTACGCGTGTACAGAGTGTTTCTTTTACGTATCAATTTAACATTTTTAGTGAATATTTTAATATAAAAAAAACATTTTGTTTTCGTATGGTAATACTTTTTTAGCATGTATGGATGCTATACTATTATCGGTTAACAGGAAAGCCCTCTGTTAGTTAACATATTGTATATAATAAATTAAAGTGACTGAAGACGATATTCGTGCAGTTACGACTGCACAAACCTTTTTTGTTTAGTTCCTGTTCAATGTATGGGGCCTCTTATTAATTTTTTTTGGTACAAAAATCGTAAAGCGGTTTACAGAATACATCTACATACCAAGATTCAACTGTGTAGTCCTAATAGTTTCGAAATAAAATGCCTGTGACATAAGGACGGATAGACAGAGAGACATGACGAATCTATAAGAATCTTTAGTCTGTAGTGCTAAGGAGGCTTATTCGGCTTCACGTGACGAGATGACGTAATGTTTTTATTTTTGTTTTTATCTACGTTATTGTTATTATATTATTTTACATTAAGTTTTTATTGGAAACTTCTAGAAACTGGCCGTATAAGACATTTTAAATTAATATTTTCATAAAAATTAATATAAATCTGTCTCTTGGCGCCAAATAGTAAAGTAATAAGGTAAGTGCAATAGTTTTCGAGATATTACAAAATTGTTCGTCGTTTCGACGAATGGTTAAGGTTTGTGCATAAAATTGCAACTCATGTTGTTTTACCATGGACAATTGGTTCACCTCAGTACCATTTGCTAATCAGTTACTTCTGCAGTCATACAAACTTACAATTATGGGGGCATTATGAACTAATAAAAGGGAAATCCGGGATGACTAAATATATGTATTTTAACTAATTATATTTATTTTATCTCATTGCAAAATTTAACTACAATCAAAAGACTTTTGTTTTTTTTCTTAGCATAAATTGTGTCCCACTGCTGAGTAAAGGCCTCACCTTTTTCCTTCCAAACCACTCTATCTTGGGCAATTGTCAAAAATTGCCCCGCAAACATACTCAGATCGTCCCCCCACCGGCACCGTGGTCGACCTCGACGGCGTTGTCCTACTTCAGGCGTCCAGTGAGTGACGATCTTTGCCCACCTCTTCGGTTGCATACATGTGACGTGGCCGCCCCTCTCGCACTTCAGCTTGGCTGTTTTAAATAAATACAATTAAATAAAATACGTCATAATAGAATCATCATTTGTCATTCATTTCCTTAGACAAATCCAAACTAGGACAAATCCGGAGAAACCCGGATGGATTGCAGGACTATTCTCGGGAATAGTCCTGCAATCCATCCGGGTTTAAGATTTGCAACCCTGGTTTCTAACGCATTTTCGGTCGGCCGAAAATGCGTTAGAAACCAGGGTTGCAAATCTTAACAGAGATTTCCATCTTTAACAATTAAAATCGTTTTAATGTTTCTATACAACGTGTAACGGAAACCCCATATCTATCCAAAAGGACTGAGACAACATTTGGTATGGAGTCTCTATGCAAAGTTTCAGCTCAAAATAAGTGACTCACAGAATTGACCCCAAATTATTGGTTACATAATTATGTTTCTTGAATTCCAGTAATAACATACGTGTCACAGCACTATGAGGGTCATCACTTTCCACGTTACTTGCCAATAAAACGATATTTCTCTTCGTTCTTCTTAATTTGAAAAATTCGGCCTCTGGTATCAATGTATTGAAATTTCTAATATGTTCCACACATGTAGACATAGGATTACAAAACCCTTGCCATATCGTTCGTTATCATTCAAACAAGCCGTGCACTCGGTATGTATATACCCTTTAAATTACACGTTGTATAATACCTCTTAATAACTATTATGAAATTCCCGATACTGACTTTTTTATTTGTACTTTTCTGCGTCATAAAGAAGGCAATTGCACAAATAAATGTTCGTTACGTAATCCAAACTCGCACAACAAATACCTATTTCACTTAAATACATTCGTGACGCGAATTCTAACGATGAATATTTTATATTTCTTTAACAGTATCCGCTTCAATAAGAAAACTTAAAATACTACAATATCATCCACGAAATTCAGATTTCTTCTTTAAAGCCTTCCTTACATAACTGGCTGAATAACATTTAAGCGTAAATACATAAAGATAATTATATTTATTGCATAACTGTGTACATTAGGTATTATTACATAGTATTAGCTTTTGCCCGCGACTGCGCTCGCGTGGGAGGTTTTTTCCGCGTAATTCCCGATCTCGTGGGAATTTCGGGATAAAAACTATCCTATGTCCTTTCCAGGGTCCTAAACTATTCCCATGCCAAATTTCGTTTCAAAGCGGTTTAGGCGTTAAAAGGTAACATACAGACAGACAGAGTTACTTTCGCATTTATAATATTAGTATGGATGTTAACTAACAGAGGGCGTTCACGTTAACCCGCAATAGTATAAGCAAATCAATTAGATCGCCGCACAAGCGGCCCGTTATTCATAAATATATTGCGACGTTGCCGTCCTTCAAGTACGCGTGTACAGAGTGTTTCTTTTACGTATCAATTTAACATTTTTAGTGAATAATTTAATATTAAAAAAAAACATTTTTTTTCGAATGGTAATATTTTTTATAGCATGTTTGGATGCTATACTATTGCGGGTTAACGGGTACGCCCTCTGTTAGTTAACATACTGTATAATATTGTAGGCTCAACATTCTACCCATGTCAGATATGCAATATTTGTAACAATCAGACCATTATTTATTACTGCCTTTTTCTTAGTGCCTTTGGGTTGGAGGGGAAACCTTTGCCCAGCAGTGGGTCATAACGGTTTATTATATAAAGTAAGATCTCAATTAGGTATACCTAATAAATCTCCTCAGGAACGCAAAACCTAGAAACGTGACTTATGGATAGATGGATGTTTGGATGTCAAAAACTACAAATCGAATCCAAATGAAATTTAGCAAGTAGTTAGTTGACATCCTGAAATAACACATAGGCATTTTTATATCCCGGAATTCCCACTTGCCAATAAAACGATAATTTTCTTCGTTCTTCTTAATTTGAAAAATTCGGTCTCTGGTATCAATGTTTTGAAATTTCTAATAAGTTCAACACAGGTAGACATAGGATTACAAAACCCTTGCTATATCGTTTGTTATCATCCAAAGAAGCCGTGCACTTGGTATGTATATACCGTTTAAATTGCACGTTGTATAATACTCACGGCCAATGTGTGGATTTCACTGCCGGCTTCTGTGTTCCGTTCAACATAATATCACTCACCAACCTTTAAAGTAAGAACGAACAGACATCTTCTGGGCTCACTCATTCCATCGTAGGTCTCTATGGCTTAACATGAGGCGTGATCGAGGTCACAAGTGTGTCCCACAATGATATAGTGCAAAACCAGGAACATAGAAAATTATTTACTAACTCCCTCACGACTTTTTTACTGCGTAAATCCTGATTCCATGGGAATTCGCTGGGAAAATGAAACCTTTAGGTGTCTTATAACCTACTCTATTTTCAAAGTGAAAGTACCAAATCAATCGGTTCATTTGTTTCAGAGAATAAACCCGGACAAACAAAAAATAGACGGACTTGTAAAGGTGTGTCCAAATATTGAGCAGCAAGAGCGCGACAGCAACACGCAGCCTTTCTAGGACACATTTCTGCCAAGCTCTAGTTAGGATAAAGCCGACTAATGTTTGCGCGGCAGTCGTCTAAACACAGGGTGGTGGGCCGCGCGTGGCCTCCGCGCTCGATTGCCGCTCGATGTTTGGACACACCGTAACAGTTGGTTATGTTTTAGTATCGTGTAAAGAACTATAAACGCTTGTGAAAATACAGTTATTTCGAAAGCATTGACTGACACTTCAATTTTATTTGTATCTTGTAAGATGAATAGGTATTGAAAGTACATTTTTTTACAAAGGCGCTTTATTTAGAAAATATATGGCGTGAACTCTAATCTTGCTCAGTTACTGCTTGACAAACGTCTGGATAATCTGGATCTTTTTCACAGATAAACGCAGCTGGTCGGTTACACCACAGGTCATCCAGAAGTCCTGAACGGAATATCGCGCCACAAGATTCTCCTGGTGCCGCATTGTCGGGCTGTCCACGAGCAAATTGATCGTACCCTGCTTCTATAAGCGTTTGCCCTGAAATAGAATACATCAATCATAAGACGATACTTAAAAATACCTTCATTGTCATCATCATTGACCAGTCTCCAACCACATCAAGATCGGCTTCTAGTCTATCTGAATGCAGCTGAGTACTAGTGCTTAACATCAATCGTAAGACAATAGTGTAACATTTATCATAACCGTCACCATCATCTGCCTAAACTTTTATAACCTAGAGGTCTTCAAGTCAAGAGTGAATAGGTTACTTCTAAGTAAGCGTGCTCCATCTTCGACCACATCATCACTTACCATCAGGTGAGATGGTGGTCAAACGCAAACCTATTATCAATAAAAAAAATCAGGGTCGGCTTTCAGTCTAACTGGATCCAGCAGAGTACTAGTGCTTAACATGGAGTAACAACCTATAGGACCTTTACATCCCTGTATCTGGGTAGATCTTACGACAATATCCCTTGGCAAGGCTGATTTCAGATTTTCTGGATTCAGGCTTCTCGTTACGACTGTCAATGATGTACAAAATAATAGCCACAACGACTTATCGTGCTCTCCGAGGCAGGGAGGCACCTCCATCATTGTGGTTAGATGATCACCCATCCAGGGGCCGACCTCGAAAAGTGTTGCTTAACCCAACGGCTTAACCTTGAAGCTTGACCCGTGCAACTTTTAATATTTAACCACGAGCTCCTCGTGACGTATAAAGTTTATAGTATACGAAAAAATTACCATGAATAGTCCTAAAGTCCCAACGTTCGCCCCAATCATGGAAGCCAATAAAAGCTCCATCCTTCCAGAAATTTCCATGCATTTTTGTTTCAGGATATTTAGCGAAGAGTTCTTTCAGCACTTTGGCTTCAATCTCACTGTTTATGATAGCAAGATGGCCGCCCTCCGCGTAACAAGTGAAGAAGGCTCTGGAGAAATTACGTGGCACTGCATGGAACTTGTAACAGCTATTTGTTCGTGCGTCCAAGCGATATTCTGAAAAAAGAATGAAGAATATCTTACTTTCTTTTCTTTTCTTTTTATATCACGTTTTGTGGTTTGCGTTATGTGCCTAATAAACACTTTTTTCTCTTTAAAACAAACATATTAAGTCCGTCTTCCGACTTGACTATTTCTTACGTAGGTAATATTGTCTACA
The DNA here is from genome assembly GCA_943138885.2 of Tholera decimalis. NCBI lineage: Eukaryota > Metazoa > Arthropoda > Insecta > Lepidoptera > Noctuidae > Tholera > Tholera decimalis. The sequence continues at coordinate 5,305,209 of OW964572.2, forward strand.
CCCACGCTGACAAAGTCACGGGCAAAGCAAGGTTAAATAGAAAATCACGTAAGTAACATCTATAAGAGGTAATTCCATTTCATGCATAATTACCTGGATCAACAGTGCCGCACTCATTAACTCTTGTCTTAGCATCCACGGAGCGATAGCAAATAAAAGCACGAGTATCATCGCAGGGAATATTTGATAAATCTCCAAAACTATTCAAAGTTAGACATTGTTCTTTATATTCCTTATTATATTGTTCATTTACTGCCCAAGAGTGAGGAATTTTTGATAATGGAATACCTGTAATGCATATTTTGTTAGTTCAAATATCTTTTGCAAGTAGTATAATGCAATGCATAGACGCACTTGCTGCTGCGTCCAATATGTCACAAATCATTTATTGTTCCGTTTACCTGCAGTCTAACTCGATGCAGTTGAGTACTAGTGTTTTATATCCCTTTAATTCGCAGCGTCGTACCCGAACGACATAGTAAAGAAAAAAATTTTGTTGGTTTCCTGCTGTTATATTTTTAGTTTTATTTACATTAATTATAACCTAAAACAAAACGCTACCTAAAAAAAATATATCTGTCAAGTTGCGCAAAAGTATTCAGTGTCATTTTGGCCAGATGGCGGCGAGAACACCGGTCATGCACGGACACAAGGTAAATAATAATTGATTTTTAGCATTTTAATCTAGTTCATGGGAATTATACATCAAAAATGTCTTTGCAAATAACGCTTTTATTGGTTTGATTAAAAACCTGCTCATTTCATCCACAAAAACTCAATTTATGAGCTTTTGAAATGGTATGTTGTTGTTGACCAACACTGCGCAGTTCTCAGAAAAGTACCTAACATTCCATATGTCGTTCAGGAACGACACTGCACTTTTATCTGTGAAGTACTGCTTGAATATAAATTCGTTTTTACACTTTTACTAACTATGATATCATAAAATTTTTGGGCTGCTTGCAATTACTAACGCTATGGGTGAATGCATTTAGGGTTCCGTAGTGGAAAAAGGGTTTTTTTTTAAAGGGTTTTAGCTTTTATTTGGTTACTAGTACTTACGCGGGGCTTCGCTCCCGTGGATTCTATCATGGTAAAAACATAACTCTCCTTTTTGCAGTCGCGTAAAAAGTAGCCTATAACCTTTCTCAAGCTTTAAGCTACTTCCATACCAAATTTCATCCAAATCCACCCAGTACTTTCGAAGATTAGCTTCTTCAAGCAAACAAACAAACAAACAAACTTTTCCGCTTCATAATATTAGTATAGATTTATTTTGCGAATAACAATTTTCTTCTGATTTGTTTATGGTTTTTGTTTGTGCATGTTTTTTGTTTTTGCTTGCTTCAGATTAAGCCAAAATGGCACCGAACCCATACCATTATGGCACTTGTGCCACCCGAAAACGCACATTCGGATGATAGCAGTTGTAGTGCTACTGAAGACGAAGTAATCATCCAAAATGACCAACATGAAGATATAGATGATGATATTTCATACTGCAGTTCCGAACCAAAATCATATCCCTCGTCTCTAAATGACTTAGATATTGATATTGAAGACTCGGCTAAGTTCAACTCCGAATTATCGGACGAAGAGACGATTCCATTGTCACCCGTCATCCATGAAATGTTCCCTACTGGTCGACCGCAAGAAAAACTTCCATTCACGCTGAATTCAGTATCCTCTATATACCTTTGGCAAGATCGCCAGCAGCAACAACCCGGTCCAAGAGAAAGGCACTTATAGAACCCAGGCTTCAAACTAAAAGAGTGAAGAAGTTTGTTAGAAAACCCATGAACTTCAAATTAAAAAAAAACAAATATCAACACGCAGCAATAGTAGATTTCCCGCAATATAACCCTCCTTTTGATGCAGCTCTGAAAACTCCGATTGATTATTTCCAGCCAACCAAGAGATGGTATATGGCGTTATTTGCTCAAGCACTTGACATATGCGTCAATAACGCCTGGCTAATCTATAGAAGAGACAGTCCAACCACTCAGAAAACACTTACTCTGAAACAATTTAGGGTGCAGTTGGTAAGTGAACCATTCCGAAAAAATAGAATACGTCAGATAGATAAGATACAAGTGCAACAGAAAATGAAGCTACAGTAAAAATTAAGACTCCTGTGGCTCCACGACCACCAGATTCTGTTCGATACGACAAGTGGCTCTAGGCAGGTGCAAGTTTTGCAAGAAAGTGTATACTATAGTGTTTGTTGTATTAAGTGTAACCTTAGGTTATGCATGCTAGAAAAGAGAAACTGCTATTACCATTATCACGTCAACGTCTAGAACTAGACGTAAGACGTTATACGATGGTAATAGCAGTTTTGCCCTTTGTCCTCTTTTTGCTCAATGCCGATGAAAATTAGATAATAATTTCAAAGAAAACTGATTTTGTATAATTTTTCTAATAAACATTTTTTTTTTACAATTTATTTCAATTTTAGTAGCTTTAGTCTAATTTTCTATTCAAAGCGCAATGTTGGTAGTCTACAACATATATATTAGCTTTTACTTTCTACAGTGTTTCGCAATGTCGTACATGAACCACATATGTTTTCTCGAAAAGTATATAATATAGATTTTTTTTAACATTTTTTCAGTTCCATTTTGACCATAAATAAACCCCTAAAAAGAAAAAAAAATAAGAATTTGAGAAAAAAAATCTCTTGCGAACTAAAGGGATATTTATTTATTTATAAAAGGTAGCTTCACAGCTTGCAGGTACAAATGTCAAAACAATTACTTAAAAGTTACGCCCATTATAAAGTACACAGATATTAGAGGTAGATTAAATACAAAGTAGACATGTCTGTTATTAGTTTTTATAGCAGAGGTGGCCAACCGGTCGATCTACAAGTCGAGTCGATTATGGCAAGCCAAAAAATCATTTTTATTAATTTTTAAAAGTGAAATATTGACCTAATAATAATATTTATAAGTAAGATAATATATGGAACTGATTGCGTAACGTAATTGTTTTTCTCTGTTTAATAAAAATAACACATGAAAAACTATAATTTTTAATTTATAATTTCCAGAAGAAAAGTCTTCGGTAAAAAGTCGATCTTAGCTCTGATCAAGTTGGCTACCCCTGATTTACAGTATATGTGTATATGTATCTGAATAGTGTGGATATGTGTGAATATTTGGGTGATGTGTGTATGTATGAGTGTATCTTACTGGCACTACTGGTATGACTGAGCATCCTGAGTCTCAAAAAAGAAGATCATCAGGATCCTTGACCAAAGATACTGAACATGGAGCATCTGACTCTCACATCCGAGCCGGGATACTCTTGAGACCAGGGTCCGATTTTCTGGCTTCTGACTACTTTTACTCGTCATGTTTTTTTGAGTATTTATTTTAACTAGATGAGGCCGGTATTTCCTGACTACTCTGAAAAGAAACACCTAAACAAACTCAGAAGTCAAAGTCTCTTTTAAAGTCCAGACAATTTGTATTTGTATATGAGAAGCATGTAGGTTCATGTCTGTGGTATTATTTTGAGGAAAAAACCACGCAAATTTGAGCGGACCTGTCTAGACAGTGCAAGCATTTGTCAGTTATTGTGTAGCTCAACTTAGAACTTAAGGAGCTCAAATTTGTTTGATGGATTTTTGAAGATGGCCTCGAGCGGCTTTTATTATTTAGCCACAAGCTCCTCAAAATGTCACACATCCGTAACAATTGCACCTACAAACGTTGTTTAGCAAAAATCCGTCATGTAATAATGTTGGATGGACGATATGATAATTATGATATGATGTAAAGGCTGTGAGAGGTCGGTGTTGAATTCGGTATTAGTGAAATTAATAATAAATATTGTACTGAGAGCAGTGGTGGGCCAGTGGTGACAGACATGACTTAAGAGTTGTAGATCGTATGTACAAACCCAGGCAGGAACATTACTTCGGTGACGAAAAACATGGTGACGAAACCGGCTTGTCTCAGGACCGAATTATCCAAAGACATGCGACACCAACCAACTCACACTCGGCCCACGTGGTGTTACAGCCTTCTCATATTAAGGAGGACTTCCTCCCATCAGTGCGAACTGTTATAACCCTTATTACAAGGCAATAGAGCCTAAGTCAGCTTTTACTTATTTACAGTGTACTTTTCCTTTACTAAATTACTTATGTTGCATTTTTAACCAATGCACTGAAATAGTATGATAATTAAGTTAGTTAGATTCTGGACGCGGTCGCGTAAACTAGTTGCCCAAATTAAGGGAGTAATTAAGAGGGACATTGTTAAAATATAAGTATCTAAGAACTTTTATATCTGTGTTTATATTGTGGTGAATTAAAGTGGTTCCAGTAGAATAATTGTTTTTTTTTTAAAAAGACAAACGGGGTCGGCTTAGTAACAAATTGGTGTCAGAAGTGGGATACCAGAGACGAAATCTTGTGTCAAACAGATACTGGTATTCCGAATCTACAGCCCCCGTCAATTGACCGACAGTGAGACTTGACCCAAGGTCAAGCCTGCGTCACTACTTGGACGACGGTCAGCCTCAGCCCTTCGGCTTGAGCCCGCTCCAGCCACATCAGTAATTGGACGACGGTCAGCCTCAGCTCTGCAGCTTGAGCCAGCCACATCGCAACACTTGGACGACAGCCAGCCTCCACCGTATCGTGTGAGCCCGCTCCAGACGGCATCAGCATCACCATCAGCTCCAGGTCTAACTCACCAACCTTCAAACTCAAGAAATTCCGCAGACAACCAACCGTGTGAAAGTTCAACTCCGCAACGTCACAGCGCAACGTGACTCCAAACTCCGAGTTCCCACCGCGCACCCGATAATGCAGGTGTCAGGAATTATCGTGTTACTGTGAGTGTTTCTTGTGAACTGCTATTTTTCCGATTTAAAGTGTCTCTGAATTCGTGTCTCTGTATTTGGTATACATATAATTTTAAATAGGTTAACACTGCGCCTTTTTATCTTCACTGACTTTAATTGTTTTGTCTTTTCTATTTCATATTATTCTAACATTATTAGATTTTAAACTTAATTTTGTCCAACACATCATAATCTTCTATGTCTCTCAAACAAGAGTTACCTAAATCAAAGGAAATGTCCGACAAAATTACACTATCTTTCTTAACTAAATTTATAAAGCCTTATAATGGTGACAGGGAAACCCTCCCTGCATTTCTTACAAACTGTGAGAATGCCATGTCCTTGGCTTCTCCAGACCAACAAACTGTGCTATGTAAATTTGTCGTTTCACAGCTAGAAGGTAAAGCACAGGTCGCATGCAGCCTTAAGTCATTTTCGTTGTGGTCAGAGCTAAAGACCTTCCTGAAGGCTACTTTCGGGGAGAAGAAGCACGCCACACATTTATTATCAGACCTGCAACACTGTAAACAATTATCTAATGAAGATGTTACTATTTATTCTTTAAGGGTGGAGTCAATATTGACTCGTATACAGTCAGACATACATTATAGTTGCAAAAATGACAAGGAATTGCCTGGCAGAATAGCAGCCATGGAGGACCTTGCCCTAAACACCTTTATGTTAGGGTTAAACCCTTCCATATCGACTATTGTCCGTTGCAAAAATCCCTCCAACCTCAATGAAGCTATACAGTATGCTATTGACGAAGAAAAATTATATAACTTATCCAGATCTAATTTAAAATCTCCTAAACAGTGTTCTACTTGCAACAAGTCGGGTCATAATTCGTCAGAATGTTTTAAGAATAAAAAACAGCATTATAGAGATCCTAAAATTTACAAAAATTCACCGTCTCCTAATTCTAATACTAATCTCGAAGATAATCCTAAAACTTGCAATTATTGTAAAAATGTTGGTCACGTAATCAAAGAGTGTCGCAAACTTCAATATAATATGAAGCAACGTCAAGCCGCTGACGCTGCACAACGTGACCGTAACTCGGCACCTACCAACTCTAATGACGCATCTACACACATGTGTGAAAGTACAGTTAAAATTAACGATGATAATTTAAACTAAGCGAGATTTTGGTACCGTGTCTGCCAAAATCAAACAAAGTCCTAAATGACACGAACTATGCTAATTCTTATACTAATTCTACTAAATTCGCATCTCATCCAAAAGAGATGAGTTCTACTAAATTCGCACCTCATCCAAAAGAGATGAGTTCTACTAAATTCGCATCTCATCCAAAAGAGATGAGTTATACTAAATTCGCATCTCATCCAAAAGAGATGAGTTCTACTAAATTCGCACCTCATCCAAAAGAGATGAGTTCTACTAAATTCGCATCTCATCCAAAAGAGATGAGTTATACTAAATTCGCATCTCATCCAAAAGAGATGAGTTCTACTAAATTCGCATCTCATCCAAAAGAGATGAGTTCTACTAAATTCGCATCTCAACCAAAAGAGATGAGTTCTACTAAATTCGCATCTCATCCAAAACAGATGAGTCCTTCCAAATATTCATCTCAGTCAATTAAACTGAGTTCTAATACGCCTAGTGATAAAACAAAATGTCACTTATGTCCCGAAAAATTACAAGCACCTTATACTAATTCTAAACCTATATACGAAATTAATGACTACTGTAAAAAGGTAGCTTTACCTCACACTTATCTACATACTAATCACGCTCGCGAACAGTTATGTTTCCTTATAGATACAGGATCGACCATTAGTATTGTTAAAAAGTCCTGTTTACAAAAACTTCCAAGTCTATCTACTGAAACTGTCAAATTGAAGGGTATTAACAGTTCAGAAACTCCAGTTGAAACTCTAGGTACCTTCCAAATGGAGTTCAACTTATATTACATAAGTACAAGTTTCACGTCACTAAAGACGACATCAATCTTGTAAATTATGATGGAATAATCGGTAGTGATTTTTGCAGTTATTTTAAAACAAACATCGATTACTCTTCAAAATCAATTTCCATATTAAACCACTCCATTCCTATTATTTATACTCAACCTTCATACAATATTCCAGCTCGATCTGAAGTAGTTATCGAGTGCACTGTATCAAATTACTCTCCTAAACTTTATCACAATAACGAAGCTCTTATACTAGATCACATCTTACGTGAAGGTGTTTATGTCTCAAATTGCATTGTCTCAATTAAACCGAATGGGAAAACAAACGTGACTATTTTAAACACTACGGAGTGTGACATTGAAATAAAAGATTATCACGTAACAGCGACGCCCCTTGAACTTGATTGTTCAATTGCTAACTCTTATAATATTAATGCTACTTCTTGTTCGAAAAGTGATCGCGTAAATAAAGTACTAAATCTTATCCGTTGCTCTCATCTAAATGATGAAGAGAAAAAGGCTCTCTTAGAATGTTGCTCCCACTATACAGATATTTTTCATGTCGAAGGTGAACCCTTAACCTTCACGGATGCTATTGAGCATACCATTAACACAGGTGATGCCCCACCTATTAATGTGAAATCATATCGTTTCCCCGAATGCCACAAGGAGGAAGTCGATTCCCAAATTCGCAAAATGCTAGACCAAAATATTATACCGCATTCAACTTCGCCTTGGAGCGCCCCAGTTTGGGTAGTCCCGAAAAAAATGGACGCTTCCGGTAAACAAAAGTGGAGGATAGTCATCGACTATCGCCGTCTTAATGATGTCACTGTTTCCGAATCTTATCCACTGCCTCTTATCACTGATATTTTAGACCAATTAGGGCATTCTAAATATTTCAGCACGCTAGACCTCACAAGTGGCTTCCATCAACTGAGAACTAGTTCCAAGGATGCGCCTAAAACAGGTTTCACAGTTAGCACAAATTCAGACATGTCAGGTCACTACGAATTTACCCGAATGCCTTTCGGGCTGAAAAATTCCCCCGCCACGTTTCAGCGCCTTATGAACACTGTGTTATCAGGCTTACAAGGCCTTCATTGCTATATCTATCTTGACGATTGTATAGTTTACAGTCAAAATCTACAAGATCATATACAAAAATTACAACTAGTATTCGACAAACTTCGTGAATACAATTTAAAACTCCAACCGGATAAGTGTGAGTTCCTAAGGCATGAAGTAACTTACCTTGGCCATATTATCACCGATAAAGGTGTATCTCCGAATCCTGAAAAGGTCAGCGCTGTATCACAATTTCCAGTTCCTAAAAATCCTAAAAATATTAAGTCGTTTCTAGGCCTAATAGGCTATTATCGCCGATTCATTGAAAACTTTTCTAAGTTAACGAAACCACTTACGTCTCTATTAAAAAAGGATGTTATGTTCCACTGGGACACGGAACAACAACATGCATTCGATATTTTAAAGGAAAAATTAATTACTGCCCCACTTCTACAGTATCCTGACTTCTCACAGCCTTTTAATGTTACTACGGATGCAAGTAACTATGCCGTTGGCGCCATACTGTCTCAGGGTTCCGTCGGCAAAGATAAGCCGATCGCTTACGCGTCGCGCACTCTAAATAAGCCTGAAGGCAACTATTCAACTACGGAAAAAGAGTTATTAGCTATTATATTCGCCGTTAAAACCTTCCGACCATATTTATATGGTAACAGATTTAAAATAATTACAGATCATAGGCCCCTCGTGTGGCTATTTAATGTAAAAGATCCGGGTAGTAGACTCATTCGCTGGCGCCTCAAGCTTGAGGAATACGATTATGAAATCGTTTATAAACAAGGTCGTCTCAATTCTAACGCCGACGCGCTATCCCGTTGCCCTATCAATGCTATTGACGTAAATAATCTAAATAATTTTTCTTACGGACAGTATTTCAAGGCTCAATTTACAAATCAACTACCACTCCCAAATACCATAATCGAAGAATGTATTCAAGGACTACACTCATCTAAGTTAAATACAATCGCTTGTCCAGTCTCTTTAGACTTTGACTATTCTATGCCTCATTGCGAGGAAATATTATCGCAGCTCGATAATTCTGCTGATCTACTAAATTCCGAACGCGAGTCACTCACAATACAATGTGTTAACGACAAAAATAAAACCTACTATTTTCTATTTACAAAAGTACATCACTATGAAGAAACTAATTATAGAGATGTTTATATCTTACTAATTAAGCTTAGAAACTTACTAATTACTTGCCAAAATATTACCAACCTTGCATTACCAGATTTCACTGACCCATTTTCCAAGCTTAAGTATTCTAAAATCTATAATATGATTTCCTATATTTTCCACGGTACTAATATAAAAATTCACATATATAAAAATCAATTAATATATCCTACTCCTGTAGAAGTCCCTAAAATATTAAAAGAAAACCATGACTCTGTTATAGCTGGTCACCCAGGGTCACAACGAAAGTACTCGCGTATTAAAGCTGCCTATTATTGGAAAGGCATGCGGTCTGACATCGAACAATACGTAAAGAAATGCAAGCTTTGCCAAATTAATAAGCCCCTGAGGAAATCAAATAAAGCTCCGATGGAGATAACTTCTACATCTACCAGGCCGTTTGAAAGATTGGCCCTTGACGTCGTAGGCCCCTTACCCGATGCAGGCTTTCAAAACTTTAAATTCATCTTAACCTTACAAGATGACTTAACTAAATTTACTAGCGCTTACCCAATGGTTACGGCTACTAGTGAAGAAATAGCCAGAAACCTAGTTCATTTTATGTCTCTTTTCGGCTTTCCAAAACCATTCTAACAGATTTAGGTACATGTTTTACATCCGAATTATTCAAACAATTGACCGAAATCCTAAAGGTCAAGGCCCTTTTTACTACTCCGTATCACCCACAAACCAATGGAGCTCTTGAACGCTCACATGCTACCTTAAAAGAATACCTAAAATCCTTTGTTAATGAGAACCAGAACGACTGGCATTGTTATTTATTCACTGCTATTCTAGCTTATAATACTACACCTCATAGTACAACTAACTTTACCCCTCACGAGTTATTATATGGTTATAAACCATCCATTCCATCCTCGTTATATGAAAGCCCTGGTAATACATACAACGAATATATTCGAGCTTTACAATATAGAATGCGCTTTAGCCGCGAAAAAGCCATTCAAAACATTATAAACAGTAAAGAAAAATCAAAACAATACTATGACGCAAACTGCCGTGTCGTTACTTACAAGGTAGGAGATATGGTTTATCTCAAACAACATCATAGGCTTCGTAAAGCCTTATCGCCTATATGGAAAGGCCCTTATAAAATTATTAAAGTTCATAACAAACACAACGTAACCCTACAAATGGGTCGCAAGGCTATTAAATACCATACCAATGAAATTAAGCCTTCTACTTCCTTAACCTATATACTATATTTCTTTTCAGAATAATATGCTGCTATGGCACTTTATGCCTCGGCCGCACCGAATCAAGCATCATCCCAATCTATCATAGCCCCGGGATTTATTTTGAACCTACTACTAATATTAATTTTTATACTGATCATTGGAAAGTGATCACCCACGTAGATTTAGTTTCTTTAGAACCATATCTTAATAAAATCGAATCATTGTTACACGATACTCTAAACTTGTGCAACAAGCAACAACAACAATTCAACCACAAGAGTTAGGTACATGCAAAGACATGTCTAGCCCTATCGAAGTTTTAATCCAGTCTAGTTCTATCAAATTGCAATCATTATCGCATATCATTTCCAACCAATTAACAAATAAAGTTAAACGATCTTTAGAATTCGGAGGTGAAATCTTAAAGTTTTTCTTCGGCACATTGGACGCAGATGATGCCCGAAAATATGACGCTGCAATTGAATCATGCAAAAAGAGTGAAACAGAAATATTTCATTTAATGAGAGACAACATTCACATTGTCAAGTCTACTATAAATAATTTTAACACTACTATTTATAAACTTAATCAAAATGAGATGAAATTAAACGCCCAAATTAATCAGATGAATGAAATACTTTCCCAAATTACAAAGACCGATAACCTATTACTATATACTTCAAAATTAAACAACCTTCTTAACATTATCGAAGGCTCTTTACTCGCTATAACTAATTTACTAGATACTACACTAAATTCTATTTTATTTTCTAAGGTTAATGTACTACATCCTAGTGTTATAAGCCCCTTAAATCTTTATTTAGAATTAACTAAGCATAGTAGTCAAGTAAGCAAAAGGTTAGATTTTCCGGTTCCCTTAACCATTCAAAATATTCATTCCATTATTGATGTTTCCGAATTTAGTTCTTATTATTTCAATAATAAGGTCATTTTTATATTACAGATCCCTTTGATCACACCTGATAAGTTCATGACCTATAAAAACATACCACTACCTACACCTCATGATGACTCACATAATACATTTGCTTTAATTCAACCTTCTAACTCTTATATCGCATTAAGTGATGACAGAATGCATTATGCTATGTTGGACACTCTTGATAAATGGAAGATAGTAAACAGCAACTTTTCTATCTGTGAATTAAATACTATATACTCATGTATAAGTAACCCTAATTGTGAATCTAAAATCTTAACTGAGGTAACATTGTCATTACCCACAGAATGCAATGCTAAGATATTATATGGTCAGATTGATATTTGGCAAAAATTAAGAAATAATAAATGGATTTATGTCCAATCAAATACAAATAAATTAACTATTAAATGTGATGAAAACATTAATGACCATTCTATTACAGGAACAGGAATTGTAAAACTATCGCCTAATTGTATTGGGTATTCTAAAACGGTTCAGTTGATACCGACTAGTTCTTATTCTATACTTACTAAGTCTCATTTAGATATAAGCTTTGATATAACAGCTGATGACTGCTGTAAGAAGGACATATTTAATAAAAGTTTACCACAATTGTCGCCAATCTCTTTGAGTAAAATTAACTTAGATTCTCTCAAATATGCAACTCATCAAATGGATAGTTTAGAGCAAGAACTGAATAATCTGGAAAAAGAATCTCATCTTATTAAATATGGCCCTTACTATTCTACTTTTACTTATGTACTAATTGTGTGTTTATTTTTATACTTAGTTTATAAACTATATAGATACTTTAAGAACAAAAATGATTCTAATGCTGGATGTTGCGTGCAAATATTTAATCAATGTTATAATCAAAATACCAAACGCAAGTCCAAAGTTTCAAATAGTATTGAGATGATGGAAGTATCTTCAACTTCTGAAGAAGACAATAAGTCAGTTCAGTCTTTGCCTATTCATTACCCAAATTATAAATCCACTAGTAAAGTTAATAAAGTCAAATTTCTGCCAAACAGAAACTTAAACTTTTAAATTAATGTAAAACTATTCACTCATTATGTTGTCAATTTTAATTAAAAACTATGTAACCTTTATGTTTAATATAATATAAGCTGTAAAGTGTCTCTCTTAATAGCTACATCTTCAATCTCACTTCGCTTCATCTTGATGAGATAAAGCTTCGTTTAAAACGGGGAGCTGTTATAACCCTTATTACAAGGCAATAGAGCCTAAGTCAGCTTTTAATTATTTACAGTGTACTTTTCCTTTACTAAATTACTTATGTTGCATTTTTAACCAATGCACTGAAATAGTATGATAATTAAGTTAGTTAGATTCTGGACGCGGTCGCGTAAACTAGTTGCCCAAATTAAGGGAGTAATTAAGAGGGACATTGTTAAAATATAAGTATCTAAGAACTTGTATATCTGTGTTTATATTGTGGTGAATTAAAGTGGTTCCAGTAGAATAATCGTTTTTTTTTAAAAGACAAACGGCGTCGGCTTAGTAACAGAACGTTATAAGCTGATACATTATGTTATATAAGATGCCTTTCATTAAAATGTTTCATGTTCTTTGATTTACTTACCATCAACGGTAAGATAAGCTCCTGGTGAAAAAAATGCATGAATACCAGTAAAGACTACATTTATAGCTTCTTCATTTTCATTCACTGTTGAGTTGATCATGCGAGTCATTTCAGCTTTTATTTTAACTGTGGTTGGAGAAGCGAGTACAGCACCTGAGGACAAAATGATAATGATGGAAAGGATATTTATTTAATTAATTGCTACGGTTTGACCGATTAAAGTAACTAAAACTGACTACTAAAATTACATATAAAACAAAACATACAACAACGTATGCATCAAATAATGAAAAAAGAAAAGATCGACAACGCTTCTATAAAGTCCTCTCACAGTACTCCTGGCATGCAAATAAAATTTGCTTCCACTCATCCGCAAACAGATCATTATATGGCCGGCTTGAGATGGATCAACTATAATAAGTAGTAAATAATAAAATGGTTAACAAGCGGAATTATTATTATTAAAATGAGCAGCAGTGCAGTGGTTACAGGTATACCTTACGATAGCAGGTCGTGGGTTCAAATCCAGGCTGGTTATTACTTTGTGCGAATTTCATCAATTATGAAATATAATGATGTTTATTTTGCAAATAGGTTATAAATAACACGTTCACATGTCATTTTTTTTTCGTATAATATGTAAACAAGACAAGGCCAGTGGTTCCTAACTAACTAGAGAAGAAACACTGAAACAAACTCAGATGTCAACGTCTTTAAAGTCCATACAACCTGTAGTAATCAAAGTATATGAGAGCCATATAGGTTAATGATTGTCGCGCCCTTTAGAGGACAGAATCACACAGATTTGAGCAGGCCCGTCAAAACAGTGCAAGCATTTGTCAGATATCGCGTAGCTCAACTTGAATATTCAGGAACTCGAACGATTTGACGAACAATACCAAAGTAAGGACATTTGGGTGGGCCGTATAAAGCACTCTAACTGCCAGACAGTGCGGTAATGAGAAAATAATATTGACATCTTGTACAAACAAAATTATGATATGAATATATATATAAAATATAAAGTAAGTAATAAATATATATGTTGCGTCCCAAATGTATTTTTGAACGATCTTTGGTGTGGCAACATTCTATTGTCTTTTTGATGTTGACACTTGACATAACCTTTTTCACTTGACAGATAGACTTTGCTTCCTTGTTGGAAAATGTCCGTTCTTGGGACTTTGATTTAATTGTAATTGGTAAAATATCGTTTGGAATCGCCTGTTGAAACCGATAATTGGGTCGCGAGTAACGATTAGTTGGAATTTGTAATCCCCATTTGACGAAAACCCTGGGATATTTCTCGGAACATATCGCCGTATTGCCTCACCGCGTGGCACGCGCATTTGTTGGGAAAAAGTAGTGATAAATAGCTTCAATCCGGTGCGAGTTAGGGCTGTGATGCTGATCTGAACCGCGCCATCTGGAGACTGACGCCTTGTGACCGTTCAGAACACTTGACTTACATCACACTTTCAATTACTCACCTCATATTTACATACATACCACACTTGGGCGTAGCCTAGGAAGGTCGAAGTTGGTGTACCCAGTGCAGAAGGTAAGTGGTTAGAACTGTTATTTGTATATATGGTTGTAGGCCGAAGAGCCTGTTGTTTGTTTATTGTTGTTGAAAGCAACGGTAGGGCTCCACGAACCGTGGACAAGTTTCGGACACACCAGTATCGTTGCCTGGCCAATTGAAGTCCCTAACAATATAAATATATATATATATGTATAAATATATATAATTATATATTTTATGACTTGAAAAAGTAAATAATATTGTGATTTTAAAATATATATGGAATAACCATTATAAAAAATAAAAAAATAAATTGCGCACCATTGCTCTCAAAAGGGTGACGAAAAAGAGTACATAGGTATAACATTTAATAATACAAATATTATATAGAGGTAACCGACATATCCCAGGACCAATATATGAAATTACGAATAAATTCAAATCAAAAACATTTTATTTTATATATGATTGCTAGTTGTTGGCTGGGTTGTGTACGGTACGAATTTGTGATGGTTTTCTATGGAGAAGAACCGCGATAAAACACAGTTTCGAAAACATAACTTAACCGCTGTATCTCCACAATGAAAAGCTGGACGACGCACCCATATCAGAGTTATTTGATGATTTTCCCCCGAGACAAAAAAACAATCATTACATGTTCTTACCTTCCAGTGCACATCGCAGTCTAGCATCGTACCAGTTGGATGGTACATTAATATATTTGAACCATCCCTTGGCTGTTGAACTGTATTTGTAGTCACATCTGAATGAATGAAATCCCCCTGCAAATACAATATAATTTTTAATGAAAATAAGTTTACGCCTGCGTCAATCTTGGTTAATCATCAGCGTCGCCTTTTCCCAATCGTCTTGCAGTCAGCTTCCAATCTTACAAGATGTAGTTGAGTATCAGTATTTTTCATGGGGCAACTGCCATTCTTATCTCCACAACCCAGTAGCCGAGCAACACGATACCCATTGACGTGACTGCTGTTAGATTTTCTGGCTTTTGACCACCCGTAACAAACCACTTACAAATGATAGCCGAGACAAACGGTTTGGCGTGCTTTCAAATATCAATATGATAAAATATTCTATTATATCTATCTACTTGAAAATAATCTTACCAATTAAATGCAGACAAAAAAATAACAAAAAATATGTTAGCCAAGACTTCATTTTGTATAAACTGGAGTGCTTGTAAGACGTTATGCGTTGATAAAACGAATATTTATAGTTGTTTTCAATGTTTTATCTGGAAAGACTTGCTAAGCTAATGGTTGCCAAGTGTAATACAGGGTGGGCCAAAAATTTTTGCATTTAGCAACACTAGATTTTTTGAAAACCGTTCGAGGGAGGGGCGCGCGGTTGGCGGGAAACTATGTGTCACTTCATGCAATTTTAGTCAAGATGGAGCGCTTCACGGGACAACAGCGTGCTTTTTGTTTAAAACAATTTTACAAAAACAATGATTCCTACGTTACTGTACGATGCCTGTTTAGAATTGAATACGGATTACGCCGTATAAGTGAGTGTCCAAGTGTTAATTTGATCAAAGCTTGGGTCGAGAAGTTCGAGCAAACGGGATCAACAACGAATATTAAACAAACAGGGCGGCCACGTTCAAGAAGAAGTGATGAGAACATTCGAGAGATCGAAATATCCATACGGAACGATCCAGAATCATCTACGCGTAAGCGTTCGGCGGCTCTGGCAATACCAAGAACTATTCTACGGCGGATTTTGCATCTGGACCTCAAACTACACCCTTATAAGCTTCAAATTGTACAGGAGATGAAACCAAATGATTACATTCAACGTAAGTTATTGGCTGATACTATGCTAGAGCGATTCTCTAGCCTTGAGAATGTATTGCTTACGGACGAGGCCCATTTTCACATCAATGGGCACGTGAATAAGCACAATTGTCGATATTGGAGCAGGGCAACCCTCGCCTTAAACACTAAAAGCCACTTCATTCACCTAAAACGACAGTATGGGCTGCCATATCAGCAAAGGGCATAATTGGTCCGTATTTCTTTGAAAATAATCAAGAAAATAATGTAACCGTGAATTCAACGGAATACGTCAAGATGTTGCATGAGTTTTTGATGCCGCAGTTGCATGAATTTCAAGGGTACAACAGCAGAACCTGGATGCAACAAGATGGAGCAACATGCCATACGTCAAATGTAAGTTTACCGGTAGTCAAAGACATGTTTCCGAACAAATTGATTTCTCGCAGAGGTGATATCCCATGGCCTCCGAGAAGCCCGGACCTTACACCATGCGATTTTTTTCTTGTGGGGATACCTGCAAAGTCGAGTGTACTTTAATAAACCGATGACAGTATCCCAATTAAAACAAAACATCCACGAGGAGATAGCCGCGATTCCCCGCAGCATGTGTCAGCGAGTTTTCCAAAGTTTGCGTAGTCGATTTCAGGAGTGCCAACAACGAGACGGCGCACATTTGGACGATGTTATTTTTTAAAAATAAATTTCATTAAATGATTATTACGATAAATAAATTATCAACAAAATAAAATTTATATGTTTATTTCTATTCATGTTTCAAAAGTGCAAACATTTTTGGCCCACCCTGTATAATTCTACAATTTATTATCTGTTATCACCAGTGGTCGGCGTAGGTAGTGCCATTTGGGATGAATGACCTCAAATGTATATACCATACCCCGGTATTCCGGGATGTTCAAATTATCGAGATAGATGGATTACTCTTTATTGTTTTTTTTTAATTATCCAGTACCCTTATACTGAAGCGTGTTTTAATAATCTTTGTAATAATATCTTTGTATTTATATTCTTTGTAAATTGTTGTTGTGCGTACAGTGTGTACGTAAATTAATGTAATAAAAGGAGCATTGAAAATTTTAAACACCAAAAAAACAAAATCGAAATATTAATTAATATTTATTTTATAAAAGTACAATTTAACCAAATAATAAATTATCTTTAATTTAATACAAATTGAATGAGAATATATAATATTATACATAATATGAAACCAAAAGCGATGAGATAGTGTTTGATATTTTGTACTACGTCTTGTGAAAATATAATTATTATTTAAATACATTTATTCTATCTCTTCCTCCGAATCACAAAAGGCATTTCGTTATTACGTGAATATAACTAGAATTTTTTCAATGTTTTCTACCTTTAATGAATTTATTTTTATATTCAGAATTCATTTATAAATAGAAAATGAACGTTCGACGTCAACTGAAGTCAGCGGTGTATGTTGATAATATAATACATCGGCATCAGAAAGTTCGCCGCGTGGTAAGTTTTCACTATAACCCCTGATAATTTCAAAGTCTGGATTTCTACAAATAACTTGTTCAAGCTTATTTTTACAGTGTCTGGCGCAATCCAGTCTATTACTGCTTGTAACTCATCAAAAATTTCAAATGTCTCTATTATTGACAGATCGTATTGTTGTAAATTTTTCAAAGCTATTTCAATAATTTTATAATTTTCAGAAATAGATTTTAAATCATTCTCTATATTTAGTTTCTCTAATATTCTTTTAGCGTTTTTTATACATAAAGCATCTGAAGCCCTCAAACAAGTTACAATACATTTTATGCTATTGAAATATTTATCGTAATACTCCGCTGCTTCTAATCATGTACCCGACCTCGTAATTACAGGCTGCGGAGGTAACGGCACACTGGGACACTTTTCTTTGAAAGGTTTGACTCTCTGAGGGGATTTCAAAAATATTTCTTTCACATTTGCTATTAGTGAATCTACGTCTGGATATTCAGAACGAACTTTCTCTAAAAACCATGCAAAACATACTTACTGCTCATATCGCTAGCGCGGCAGTATAGGTGTGCCTATAATATTTGAAGAGTTTCCTCAATTTCTCCAGGATCCCATTATCAGATCCTGACTTGGTGACAATGGGACCACTTCGAAGTATACCCTTTCAAACAAAAAAGAATTTTCCAAATCGGTTCAGCCGTCTTTGAGTAATAGGTGATCATAAATAAAAAAAAATATATATATATATATACGCGTCGCCTTAATAACCTCCTCCGTTTTTTTCGTCGGTTGAAAATCACTACGCGTACTTAGCCCATCAGAACTCTTATCTTTTTATTTTCTATTTTTTTTATTACGGATGAGCCCGCTCTTGACCTCGATCTTGCCTGATGGTAACCGATTGATGAGGTCTACGATGGAATGAGCGAGCCCAAAAGATGCCTATTTATTCTTGCTTTAAAGGCTAAAAGGTGGCAGCGAACACAGAAGCAGGCAGAGAATTCCACAACTTGGCTGTGCGCACAATAAATATGGAAGAGAGGCGATTGGTACGACAAGACGGTATATCAGCCAAGTGTGGATGGTATCCAGCCGTGCATCTGATAGATCGGTAGTGAAAGGGAGATGGAGGAATCAGGTCAATCAAAACTATTCGATGGCTTGGCACTGACTTCAGCCACGTGAGTCATTATTGAAAACGGAATTAGATATCCAATAAGACAATTTTTATAGTTATTTTTCGCTTTCTAGTGCAGTAGTGTTTTCGTTTGTTTTGAAGTTGGTTCTTGAATCTTTTGTTAAAAAGTTTTTTGTTAATAATATTTGATAACAGATAATTATAGAATTATATTACACTTGGCAACCATTAGCTCAGCGAGCTTTTCCAGATAAAATAATAAAAACAACTATTAATATTCGTTTTATCAACGCATAACGTCTTACAAGCACTCCAGTTTATACGAAATGAAGTCTTCGCTAACATATTTTGTGTTATTTTTTTCCCTGCATTTAATTGGTAAGATTATTTTCAAGTTAACTAACCGGGGTCAGGTTGGGTGACGGTAGATAGATCACTATTTTATCATATTGAATAAATGGAATAATAATAATAATGCGGGTCCGCACTACGCTAACTGCAAATCGAATGCATCACCCACGTTCATCGGTGATGAGGCTGTATATCCCGCGGAAGTACGGGGGTCGTGGCATTTTAAATGCAAAGACCCTACACAACCGCGAGGTATGCAGCCTTAGGGAATATTTCCTAGAAGCCGACGTGGGTATGCATCGAGATGTGGTAGCGGTGGACAAAGGCCTCACTCCGCTCTCCTTAGGTAGCGAGAATTGGCGCAAACCTGTAGTATTAGATACTAATGACCGCAGAGAAGTATGGCAGAGCAAGGAGCTTCACGGGCGCTATTACCGGGCCCTTCATGGGTCTGACGTAGACACATTAGCGTCCGTAGCCTGGTTACGTTTTGGTGACCTCTTCGGGGAAACCGAAGGTTTTGTCTGTGCGATTATGGACGAAGTTATGATGACGAATAACTATCGGAAGTATATTGTGAAGGATGGTACGGTAGACATATGTCGGGCATGTCACAAACCGGGAGAATCCATTCGTCACATTATCTCCGGTTGTTCTCGTCTGGCTAACGGAGACTATTTGCATAGACACAACCTCGTAGCCAGGATTATTCACCAGCAACTTGCTCTTAAATACAATCTTGTGGAATCAGAAGTACCATACTATAGGTATGTGCCCGACCCAGTTCTCGAAAATGGCAATATAACACTGTATTGGGATCGGTCTATCATCACTGACAGGACTATTGTTGCCAATAAGCCTGACATAGTGGTGATAGACCGATTAGAGCGTCGCACAATGATTGTTGATATAGCAGTCCCCCATGACGAGAACCTCGTGAAAGCTTAGATAGATAAAAAAAATAAGTATCTTGACCTGGCGCGCGAGGTTGTCGACATGTGGGATGTGGAGACAGCAATCATTTTGCCGATAGTCGTCACAGCCAATGGTATAATAGCCAAGAGCCTCGACCAACATCTAAGGAGGCTCTCGTTGGGCAGCTGGATCAAGGGCTTGATCCAGAAAGCAGTGCTCCTGGAAACGGCGCGTATTGTGAGGAGGTTCCTCTCTATGGAGCCCTGACCACCGGTAGCTTGGACCCTGTTCCCGATACCGGTGGGTTGCTATTTTTTATATTTTTAAATGTTTTTATTTTTTATATTAATATTTAAAAATGTAATCTATATGTATATATATTAAATAAATGGAATAATAATATTCCACAACTTTCACACAACGCCATCTAGTCCCAAACTAAGCAGAGCTTATGCTATGAGTACTAGACAAATGATAAACATACATATATATTTGTAAATACATACATGTCATAGATAAATTACACCCAGACCAAGGCCAAATGATCGCGCTCATCACACAAACATTTGTCCTTGGTGGGAATCGAATTCATGACCTTGCGCATAGCAGTCAGGGCCACTGACTACTAGACCAACAGGCCTGTCTGATTGAGATTTGAAAGCACGCCAAACTGTTTGTCCCGGCTATCATTTGCAAGTAGTTTGTTACGGTTGGTCAAAAGCCAGAAAATCTAACAGCAGTCTTGCCCATGGGTATCGTGTTACTCGGCTACTGGGTTTTGGAGAACAGATTGGCAGTTGCTCCAAGGAAAATACTGATACTCAACGATATCTGGTAAGATTGGAAGTCGACCGCAAGACGATTGGGATAAGGCGACGCTGATGATTAACCAAGATTGTTGCAGGCGTTAACTTATTTTCATTCTTTCTATTCTTAAAAATTATATTGTATTTGCAGGGGGATTTCATTCATTCAGATGTGACTACAAATACAGTTCAACAGCCAAGGGATGGTTCAAATATATTGATGTACCGTCCAACTGGTCCGACGCTAGACTGCGATGTGCACTGGAAGGTAAGAACATTTAATGATTGTATTTTTTTTCTTGGGGGAGAATCAACAAATAACTCAGTTATGGGTGCGTCGTCCAGCTTTTCATTGTGGAGATACAGCAGTTAAATTAAGTTTTCGAAACTGTGTTTTATCGCGGTTCTTCTCCATAGAAAACCAGCACAAATTCGTACCGTACACAACCCAGCCAACAACTAGCAATCATACATAAAATAAAAAGTTTTTGATTTGAATTTATTCGTAATTTCATATATTGGTCATGGGATATATCGGTTACCTCCATGTTATATTTGTATTATTAAATGTTATATCTTTGTACCATTTTTCGTCACCCTTTTGAGAGCAATGGTGAGCAATTTATTTTATTATTTTTTATAATGATTATTTCATATACATTTTAACATAACAATATCATTTACTTTTTCAAGTCATAAAATATATTATATATATATTACTTACTTTATATTTTATACATATATTTTATACTAGCTTTTGCCCGCGACTTCGTCCGCGTGGAATAGTTACTTTGGGCTAACGTTAAATTTAACCCCGATTTTGAAGCATTCTTCATTGGTGCTCCGCTCCTATTGGCCTTGGCGTAATGATATATAGCCTATAGCCTTTCTCTATAAAGTGACTATTTAATTAAAAATATTTTTTCAATTCGAACCAGTAGTTCCTGAGATTATCACGTTCAAACAAACAAACAAACTCTTCAGCCTTATATATTAGCATAGATAGCTGTTGCCCGCGACTTCGTCCACGTTTCCGTCGTTTTTCGTAAAAAGAAGTAGCCCTTGTCCTTCCTCATGGTTCAGTGATTTTGATGTAATACACAGATTAACTTTCGTAATTTAGTAGGGAAATATAATATGTCAATCTATAATACTGTTGAAAAATATCGCAATACCGAACCGCACAATATTATTGTTAATAGCTGTGCCCGTGACTCCGTCAGCGTGTAACTCCTGGTGTGTTATTAAGTTAATGTATTGGTAATATTGTTTAGATCACGTTCACATGAGGCTTAAGTACCTATAGAACGACAATACTTCAGCGCAAAGCTTCCGGGTAAACTATGTTGAAAGTTGACCCGACCGGCACGTGAACATAAAGATTTCTAGAACTGCTAACCTGGGAAAGAGCGACGTAGGTACAACTGACCATGCGAGAAACAACTGACACCGAGATCTACTCCAGCAACACGAAAAGTCTGCCCTTGAGCCTTATTAATTGTCATTGCATAACACACCGATACTGGGAATCGCGTTCTTTTAAATTGGAATGGAAAATTATTTGGTATTATGGGAATTCTGGGATTAAAGACGGTTTCTCCTGCACCGCAACCTGTTAAAATTTGAGCCTCGATTATATTTTGTTGCAACTGGGTTACTTTTAGCCAAGTTCCATTGCAAAGTTGTGGTGGTTTTAAATTTCGGAGCAGAATAATAATCAGAAAGCTTTGAACTGCTAAGCTATCGGGAGTTACACGTGTTGTTGTGAGTCAACCATAAAAGATTGATATATGCTGTCGTGGGATATTTTTTGTGTAATTTTAAGGAGAACATTTCCGTCATATATGATTTCTGTGTAGCTTTAACCATTAAGGTTGCACACGCGACGGAAGCTTAAAAAATGGAGTAACTTCTCCAGTTTTCCCAACATTTCCCTTCACTGCTCTGCTCCTATTGATTGTAGCGTGATGAAAAGTATACTATAACCAGCTCAGGAGTATGAAAAATAACTGTGCCAAGTTTCGTTAAAATCCGTCGAGTAGTTTTTGTTTCTATAACGGTTATACAGACAGACAGACAGACAGACAGACAAAAATTTTACTGATTGCATTTTTGGCATCAGTATCGATCCCTAATCACCCCCTGATAGTTATTTTGTAAATATATTTCATGTACAGAATTGACCTCTCTACAGATTTATTATAAGTATAGATAGATTATATTTACTTTATATTTTTGTAATTTTGTTTGTACAAGATGTCAATATTATTTTCTTATATTATGAGTACATTACCGCACTGTCTGGCAGTTAGAGTGCTTTATACGGCCCACCCAAATGTCCTTACTTTGGTATTGTTCGTCAAATCGTTCGAGTTCCTGAATGTTAAGTTGAGCTACGTGATAACTGACAAATGCTTGCACTGTTTTGACGGGCCTGTTCAAATCTGTGTGATTCTGTCCTCTAAAGGGCGCTACAATCATTAACCTATATGGCTCTCATATAATTTGATTACTACAGGTTGTATGGACTTTAAAGACGTTGACGTCTGAGTTTGTTTCAGTGTTTCTTCTCAGAGTAGTTAGGAAACACTGGCCTCGTCTTGTTTACATACGAAAAAAATGACATGTGAACGTGTTATTTATAATCTATTTGCAAAATAAACATCATTATATTTCATAATTGATGAAATTCGCACAAAGTAATTAACCAGCCTGGATTTGAACCCACGACCTGCTATCGTAAGGTATACCTGTAACCACTGCACTGCTGCTCATTTTTCCCGACTGCAAAGGAAGGGTTATGTTTTTCGCGCGTATCTTGTATGTATGTATGTATGTATTTATGTAATAATCTTTATTACCTCATAGGGGAGGGTCTGTATGTATGCTTTTGCGGTTGCACAACGACACGCTTTGCTCTGCTTTGCTTGGTAGTATAGATGCAGGCCTACCTTCCCCCCTCCTTCAGAGAGGGGAGGGTGGCGAGGTCTTGAGGGAGAGCGCATCAGTCGTGCAGATCCTCAAGGCAAGTCCGGCGGATATACCTTCACGAGGTTGCCACCCCGTTTTTGGTCTAATTCCCTAAGAAATAGACGTAACCGAAACCACTGGGCGACCCGTAGAGTGGCGGGCTTTCCACTCTGACCCTTCCTTACTGTGACCCCTCTGTGACGAGGTGGTTGCGGGCTCGGCTGTCACAACATGCTGATGGCGAGTAGGAGAAGTTAGTCACCTGCGCTAGGACCTGCGTAGTTGAGCGCCGTGAGCAGGGATGAAGGAGTCCTGGGGGGTTGAGCCGATCGGCGCTGGCGGTAATGTGTCCGTGAGGCAACACGCCCTCTTTGGTCTGGATTTCAAGCGAAACGGTGGCCCTACCCCCTAGCCAGGGGTAGGGAAATGGCCATTGTGTCCCGTCAGAGGGCCACAGGCGAGGTGCGTGGGGTCCGCGGAGGTCGCCCTCGGGTAGCCGAAGCGGTAGGTAAAGGTCATGCTGACGGTGTAAGTGACGGTTGATCAGTTCGTGGGGGGAGGCCTTTTCAACCCCCTACGCCAACCCGATCAAGCACCCGATGTCGCACTGTAAACCAGCCTTGCGCACCTATATCGTTCTGGTAGTCCTAACGTCGTAACTCTTCTAGTGCGACGTTCCCAGGTGCGGGCTCCATGGAGGGTGGGAGCCAGACCGATGAATTTTCTTCATTCTATTTTCATGGATTTAAGGCCAGAAAATACCGCAGGAGTGGAGTCGGCGAAAGCTGACAATACTCCCAAGCGAGGTGCCTCTGGCACTTCGCTCGCCCCTGGTAAACCTGTGGCATCCGCTGCAGGCCCCAGCGCGGGCGTCGGTCCAGCTGTGGCGAACACCGCAGCAAGGACCAAAACTAAGTCCCTACGTAAACAAAGGACTTCGGCGCTGCAAGGGACCAGTACCGAACCTTCTCACGCCAAGACGAAAACGGTGTCGACCAACGTCACAGCCGGAACTAGTCTTGTCAAACAACCTTCGCCTCCCAATGTGGCTCCTCAAGCCACTGCCTGCGAGGCGGCCGCATCCGATCAAACGGGCACGGCCTCCAATGCTGGCGATGACTTCAGCAGCAACTGGCGGATAGCCACGCGCAAAGGCAAGGGCAAGGGTAAATTCAATCCACAAACCCTTCGCCCCGGCACAGGCCCTTCAGGCCAGAAAGCTCCCACCGACCAGGGCAAGAGGAGGGAAAGGCTGACGCGTAAGGAGCGGCGTCAGGAACGCAGGAGGGGATACAAGGAAAAAATCACCCCCTCCAGTAAACAGGTAGCATCTACTAGCACGGCCAATACGGCTAAGCCAGGTAAGCTCAGCTTCTCTGCAGGGATACGGTCTCAGGACGTAGCCGGCAATAGCCGACCCAAGCCCACTCAACCGAATCTCAATTCCGCAGGAGGTCCAGGCGAGGTAGCTACCACATCACATCAATCCGTAGGGAAGGATCAGGCTGCGGCTAAGCGAGCTCTCAACGAGAGTTTATCGCCTCGGGGTAAGCACAAGCGGCCGTGTCTTGATCAGTCCAAACGGATTGACAACAAAAGCTACGCCCAGGCCGCTAGTGAACACCTTAACGTCGCGATTACCTGCGGTCGAACAGGGTTCATCAGCGAGGACGTATCAAAGCAGGTATTAGCGGCGATTCACGAACAGATAATGCTCGCGGCGTTCGCTTCTACACAGGGCGCTCCCGGGCTTATCTTTCATGCTAAGCCCACTTTCACCGGAGGTGTCCTCAAACTGTGGTGCGGCAACGACCACACCTTGGCATGGCTGAGGAAGACAGTCTCGGGGCTGACTCTCCCGGCTAGCACCTCGCTAGTCGTCAAGAGCCAGTCGGAGATCCAGAAACGCGTGCGCTGCGGAATTGCAATCCCTGACGACATGAATTTGTACAAGGATGCGACCTACATTGGGCGAGCCCTCTGGTTCCAGAACCAGTGGGTCGACGTCAGGAGGTGGGTTCTTCTGCATGCCGAGAAACAAGCAGCATGCTGGTTTGTGGTGCTGGCCATTCCGGAGGAGCAGGTTCCGATACTTATGGAGCACAATCGCCGACTCTCAATTGGTCTGGGGTCGGTATACATCAAGTACCAGGGCGCGAACAGCAGGTTTACTGACGTTCCTCCAGGATGGGACCAAACTGCACCACCACTAGGTGCACAAGACAACCCGGCTACAACCACGGTGGATCCAGCTGCTGAGGCAGTGCCAGACACTGTGGACGCCGCCCCTGCATCGGGAGAGGCGATGGATGACATCACACTGTCACCATCCTCTGTCCCGGGTGGGAGTGATTTCGACGACCTGTTAGCCGGGCTACAACTGGGGTTGGATGACGAGGGTCCCATCAAAGATGGTTCCCAATTCGTCCAATTGTAAAATTATACAGGCGAACCTCCACCACAGCCAGACTGCGACGGCCCAAATACGCAAGTGGCTGGAGGTTCAACACACGGCCATTGCCCTGATTCAGGAGCCGTGGATCAGTGGCGGCCAAGTACGAGGACTCTCCAATCTCGGAGGTAAGCTCCTAGTCAACATGAACCACGACAAACCGAGGGCGTGCATCTACGTTACAGGTAATGTCAAAACACAGTTCTTATACGAATTCTGTTGCAGAGATGTCTCTGCAGCAAAGATGACCATACAGCAGGGGCACGAGGAGAAAGCGATCGTCTTCGTCTCGGCTTACATGCCTGAGGCAGAGGCGCCGCCTCCTCGAGAACTGGCCCGCCTCGTGACCCACTGTGAAGGCAGGGGGGATGAGGTCGTCATCGGGACCGACGCCAATGCACACCACCCCTTATGGGGTATGGACACACAAAACGAACGAGGTAAGGCCTTAGTTGAATTCTTGTTCACAACTAACCTATCCCTTCTTAATACAGGTTCCGAACCAACATTCGTGACCAAACGCAGTCGTACAATTATAGACCTTACACTAGCAACGGAGGGTGCAGCGGAACTCATCACTGGGTGGCAGGTATCTGACGAGGCCTCATGCTCCGATCATAGGTGGATCCGCTTCGACATCCAGGTCTGTGTTACTCCTAAACTCCCTCGACGTAACCCGCGTAATACGGATAGAGTGGCTTATACACGCAGCCTTGACACAAGGCTTGCCGTTACAAGCGACTTGGTGAACCTGGTGGATGCGACTCAGATAGACGCGCAGGTAGACCATCTCACCGAATCACTGATCAGCAGCTACCATTCTGCATGCCCAGAAATCACACCGCGTGACACACCGGGCAAACAGCCCTGGTGGGGAGCGGATCTGGAGCGTAAACGCAGGAAGGTAAGGAAGGCATTCAATAGGGCCATGAACACATGCAGGGAGGATGACTGGGAGGCTTACTATGCCGCCAAATCCGCCTACAAAAAAAGCATCAGATTCAGACGAACCACTGGATGGCGGAAGTTCTGTGGCGACATCGAATCTTGCCAACAAGCAAACAGGGTAAGGAAGATACTGGCACAGCAGAACACCTCTGGGCCTGATTCACTTCGTAAACCTGATAACACACTGTCCACATCACCGGAAGAAACGAGGCGTATCCTAATCGAAACACACTTCCCAGGTAGCGTCCTCGCGCAGGTAACCGAATGGACGGACGAAATCCAAACACCATCAGACATTGATTGGCTACACGCTCGTAAGATGATCACGCTGGAGAAAGTCCAGTGGGCCATCCGAAGCTTCCAACCTTTTAAGGCGCCAGGTCCCGACGGAGTCTTCCCTGCCTTACTTCAATGGGGAGGCAACTCTCTTGCGACAAGACTGGTGCCCCTAATGAGAGCGTGCCTGGCATTTAGATACGTTCCAAAGGTATGGAGGGAAGTGAAAGTCATATTCATCCCAAAGCCAGGTAAGAGTGACTACACGAACGCAAGATCGTACCGCCCAATCAGTTTGACCTCCTTTTTATTAAAAACAATGGAGAGAGTGTGTGAAAGGGAGCTACGTGACGGCGCTCTAAAAACAGTACCACTGCACGGCAACCAACACGCGTATTACGCTGGTAAGTCGACCGAATCCGCTCTTCATCAGGTAGTCACCGTAATTGAAGAATCGATCAACCAAAAGGGTTCCTGCCTGGGTACGTTCATAGACATCGAAGGAGCCTTCGACAAAACAAACTTCTCCAGCATAAGAGCCGCACTCTCCAGACATGGGGTACAGCAGGTACTTATTGACTGGATTACAAACATGCTAAGCAAACGTGTGGTTCGCCTTGAGGAAGACCAGCAGGTAGCCTTAATAGCCAGAGGCTGTCCACAGGGCGGGGTGCTATCACCTCTCCTCTGGAATCTAGTGATCAATGACCTCATCACGAAACTCAACGCTCACCGTTATTACACAATAGGCTATGCAGACGACCTCGCGATCCTCGTGCCTGGGAAGGTAACAGGAACTATCTGTAACCTCACCCAGCAAGCATTACGCATCGTGGAGCGATGGTGCAGGGAGTATGATTTGTCGGTAAACCCCACTAAAACCGAATTAATCTTGTTCACTCATAAACGAACACTAGGCCCTCATCGCCTACCTAAGCTGTTCAATACAGAACTCCAGTTGTCTAGCGAGGTTAAATACCTGGGGGTCATAATGGACTGTAAACTAAACTGGAGTAACCATCTAGACTATAAATTAAACAGGGCTTGCATCACCTTCTGGCAATGCAAGAAAATGATAGGTAAGAAGTGGGGCCTATCCCCAAAAAACACTATGTGGTTGTACAACGCTGTAATTCGGCCCATGATTACCTACGGGGCCGTGGTGTGGTGGCCCCGCACCAAGCTTGTCACAGCCATTAACAAACTACAACGCATGCAAAGGCTGGCCTGCATGGCGATAACGGGCTGCATGAGAACTACCCCGACAGCAGCTGTAGAGGCTATGCTGGGGCTCCCGCCGCTCCATCTGTTCATACAACAGGAAGCGACGATGGCAGCAGTACGTCTCAAAACACTGGACCTTTGGGGTAAGATAGAAACAAGGCACACCGCTCTGCTTGAGGAACTCAACAACGAGCTCCCCATAACGAAGGCAGTTAATGACCGGGTGCCCAAACAAATTGTCTTTGACAAAAAATACAGAATCCAACTGTACGAGGATCACCGCTGCGAGGGGCTGTGCCCCTCTGAGGTACGGGTCTTCACCGATGGTTCCAAAACAGGTACTGGTACGGGTGCAGGAGTCTTTTCGGAGGATCTCAACATTCGTATAGCCAGACCATTGGGGGTCTACAACACAGTGTTTCAAGCCGAGTGCCTGGGGATCTCACTGGCAGCCTCAGCTATTATAAACAGGGAAGTTGTGGACCACTCAATACGCATACTTTCGGACAGCATGGCAGTCCTGCAAGCACTGAGCAGCCACACAGTTAACTCCGGGCTGATCTTGGAGTGTCACAATCTCCTCAACCAGGTTGGTAGACACAATAATATAACCATTCAATGGATCAAAGGACACAGCGACTCCCGAGGCAACGATGCAGCGGACGAACTCGCTAGAAGGGCTTCGAGTATGGCGATTAGGGGACCTGAACCCATTACACCACTCCCCTTCGGTTATCTGCGTCACCTGGTAAGGAAATGTACCAGAGACCTACACCACAAACTATGGGAGAACCATGGTGAGTGCAGGCAGGCTAAAGAGGCTCTCCCGACCCTTGACGGCCGCTTGTCAAAACAGGTCCTACGACTGTCTAAACCGCAATTGCGGCTGATGACAGCCGCCCTTACCGGTCATGGATCCTTTAATAAACACCTCTATGTAATAGGAGTCACAGACAGCCCACTCTGCAGAGCCTGCATGGAGGAGGACGAAACAGCAGCACACCTGCTACTGAGCTGCCCTGCAGTCGCGGACTACAGGACTAAATACTTCGGCAAACCAGGTACCCTCCGAGAAATGGTAAGCAAAACGAGGGCGTTGCTCGCCTTCCTGGAGGAATTGGCATGGATAGAATAAGAAGATCCCTACCCTTACGCAAAATACGCGCTTGGTCGTGGAGTTGCGGATACCTGCCCGACATACATACATACATACATACCTCATATCTCCAGAACCGCTGAACGGATTCACATAATTGACGTATCGTTAGATTCGTCTTAGCAGCCCAAGTGTTCTTAGATAGGTGACATTTGAAAAAATCAAACATGGCGGCTGTGCGAAGCCATTATACACAATGAAAAAAAAAAATTTTTGGAATACTGCAATATGGGTACCAAATTAAAGGGCTTAACACAAAGATTTCAAAAAGGTATATGATATTTATCATTAGTGTAATACTAGCAAAAATAATACAAAGAGAAAGTTTAAAAATATGGACTTAGCTCTTTCACTTTCTGAATCCGGTGGGGTGCCATTGTGACACGACCAGGAAAACTATAAAAATGTTAATTAATATTTTAACTAAAAAGTTGTAAAAAAAAGTTAATTAAAAAAATCTAAAAAACCCGACTGCTGAACTGAATTGCAAGAGACAAGCACATTTTTATTTAAAAAAGTGACAAGCAAGCGGACCCATCCCATTAATAAAAAAAGTTCAATTGGGTCTCGCCTGCTTGTCACTTTTTAAAATAAAAATGTGCTTGTCTCTTGCATTACCACATACCTACACACACACACACACACACACACGCACACACACGCACACACACCAAAACACATTCATTTAATACTCCCCATGCAGAATTCTTAATACTGTATAATAATGTTAATCTAAAAAAATATATTTCCTACATGTTTGTAACTAGTGAATAAATTGTAAATCCGTAAATGGCTGTAAGATTAGATATAAGTTACTATAAAACATTGTTTTAAGAGCTGTGGATTTTGTTATAAATAAATAAATAAATAAATAAATTTCAGTTCAGCAGTCGGGTTTTTTAGATTTTTTTGATTAACTTTTTTTTAATAATAATAATTCCGCTTGTTAACCATTTTCAACCGACGACAAAAAGAGGAGGTTATCAATTCGACGCGTATATTTTTTTTTTTCTTTTTTTTTTTTAATGTATGATCATCGATTACTCGAAGACGGCTGAACCGATTTGGAAAATTCTTTTTTTGATTGAAAGGGTATACTTCGATATTGGTCCCATTTTCATAAACGTCAGGATCTGATGATGGGATCCTGGAGAAATTGAGGGAACTCTTCAAATATTATAGGCACACCTATGTCGTTTTGGGTATTTATTATAGTAACTTGTGCAGTTGCTCTCAAAAAGTACCATTTGAGGTAGTGGAACTGATGATGGAGACCACAGATGGCCACCGAAACTACTCAATAATAAGTATTGAGTGGATTGCGATTCGATTACTTGAATATGGATGTTACGCACTTTATGCTCGTCACAATGCATATGGTGATGTAGAGCTGATGGTGAAGTACCAGGAGAACTCCTCAACAATTAACGGCCCAGCATTGGGAAAAGCAATATTTTGTAAAAGGTTATAAGTAGTTGATAGTTAGGCTCTTGTAACGAGGTAAATTAAAAATAGACCAACTAAAAAGAGTGAAATAAAAACTTTTTACCAAAAAATTAAACCGACTCCCAAAAAACACTGCAAAGTGAAAAATAACTTTAATTTCGGAAGTCGGTGCCAAAAATGAAAATACAAAACTAAAGACACCGACTACCGAAATTAAAGTTATTTTTCACTTTGCAGTGTTTTTTGGGAGTCGGTTTAATTTTTTGGTAAAAAGTTTTTTATTATTTACTACTTATTATAGTTGATCCATCTCAAGCCGGCCATATAATGATCTGTTTGCGGAGGAGTGGAAGCAAATTTTATTTGCATGCCAGGAGTACTGTGAGAGGACTTTATAGAAGCGTTGTCGATCTTTTCTTTATTCATTATTTGATGCATACGTTGTTGTATGTTTTGTTTTATATGTAATTTTAGTTGTCAGTTTTAGTTACTTTAATCGGTCAAACCGTAGCAATTAATTAAATAAATATCCTTTACATCATTATCATTTTGTCCTCAGGTGCTGTACTCGCTTCTCCAACCACAGTTAAAATAAAAGCTGAAATGACTCGCATGATCAACTCAACAGTGAATGAAAATGAAGAAACTATAAATGAAGTCTTTACTGGTATTCATGCATTTTTTTCACCAGGAGCTTATCTTACCGTTGATGGTAAGTAAATCAAAGAACATGAAATATTTTAATGAAAGGCATCTTATATAATATAATATATCAGCTTATAACGTTCTCACTGCTGGGACAAAGTCCTCCTTAGTATGAGAAGGCTGTAACACCACGTGGGCCCAGTGTGAGTTGGTTGGTGTCGCATGTCTTTGGATAATTCGGTCCTGAGACAAGCCGGTCTCGTCACCATGTTTTTCTTCACCGAAGTAATGTTCCTGCCTGGGTTTGTACATACGATCTACAACTCTTAAGTCGTGTCTATCACCACTGGCCCACCACTGCTCTCAGTACAATATTTATTATTAATTTCAATAATACCGAATTCAACACCGACCTCTCACAGCCCTTACATCATATCAAATCATATCGTCCATCCAACATTATTACATTACGGATTTTTGCTAACCAACGTTTGTAGGTGCAATTGTTACGGATGTGTGACATTTTGAGGAGCTTGTGGCTAAATAATAAAAGCCGCTCGAGGCCATCTTCAAAAATCCATCACGCAAATTTGAGCTCCTTAAGTTCTAAGTTGAGCTACACAATAACTGACAAATGCTTGCACTGTCTAGACAGGTCCGCTCAAATTTGCGTGGTTATTTCCTCAAAATAATACCACAGACATAAACCTACATGCTTCTCATATACAAATGCAAATTATCTGGACTTTAAAAGAGACTTTGACTTCTGAGTTTGTTTAGGTGTTTCTTTTCAGAGTAGTCAGTTAGGAAATACCGGCCTCATCTAGCTAAAATAAATACGCAAAAAAACATGACGTGTAAAAGTAGTCAGAAGCCAGTAAATCGGACACTGGTCTCAAGAGTATCCCGGCTTGGATGTGAGAGTCAGATGCTTCATATTCAGTATCTCCAGATTATCTTTTTTTGAGACACAGTATGCTCAGTCATACCAGTAGTGCCAATAAGATACACTTGTGAGATTAAGTATATAAAATAGATGTATATATGTAGTATATTTTTTTTTTTTATTCTTAAAGAAAGGAAATGTTGTTATTTTTAAAAGTAATTAATTATCAATATCAATTTATTATGTACTAGCTTCCGCCCGTGACTTCGTCCACGTGGAAAAAAAAATCCCCCGATTTTGAAACATTCTTCATTACTGCTCCGCTCCTATTGGTATTAGCGTGATGATATATAGCCTATAGCCTTCCTCGATAAATGGGCTATCTAACACTGAAAGAATTTTTCAAATCAGAACGGTAGTTCCTGAGATTAGCGCGTTCAAGCAAACAAACAAACAAACTCTTCAGCTTTATAATATTAGTATAGATTTACCGATTAATTATCAATTAATCGATATTACCATGATTGTCAGGTATATTATAGAAATAATTTAGCAATTTGTATAGCAATATCAATTTATTCATTTACCACACGGTTCGGAAAGAGTTGTTTTCTGTGGAGAAGAACCGGCAAGAAACTCCACAGTTACTGTTTTCAAAACATAATTCATTTTCACATAAACATCAATTCACTATATGTACTTTACAATATTACCACAATGTGATTACTATCGTTATAACTTATAGCTTTATTTACTTGTGTATCTACTATTTCATTACTCCATTACATATTATATAAGTAATGTTATTTATACAATTAATACCAAATGTTCATTAAATTATCACACAATTATCAATTAATAACACTGTCACATTAAAGTAGCAAATACAAAATAATTAATTTATATTCAAATACAATAGCAATACGATAGGATTTTTATACCAATTCTACACATAAAAATATAAGAAAATATTAATAAAAGTTAGAAACAACACAAGTTCACTTAACTTAGGTCCGTTCGGTGTGACTGCTCCAGAGCGACTGTGAGTGACTGTGTCTAGAACGACTGAGTGGCGGCTTTTATACACAGTGTAAACAAGTGACGTCATATCGTACGATTTTAAAACAGATTTGTTAACCTTTGTATTTTAACATTAAACTATGATTAAATGATATAAAAATACAGTAAATATGTTGAAATTAATTAGTTCAATTACATATTAGTCTTAGACTTAGTAAACAAACAACGTTATTTTTTAAATAACGTTCAATTAAGCTGTTATACAAGACAACAATGAAAGAACAGTTTAAACTATCTTATAAATAGGTTTCGTAATAGTGTTTACAAGGTTTTGATAATAAACAGTTAAATGTTGTGTATCACATGATAAAAAGGTTATAATTATTATAGTGATATTTTAATTTGTGTTCAATTAAAGAAATAAACTTGAGTTAATGTAATAAACCAACTGAAATTATTTGAATAATCCATCGCACTCATACATACACACATCACCCAAATATTCACACATATCCACACTATTCAGATACACTTACACATATACTGTAAATCAGGGGTGGCCAACTTGAGAGCTAAGATCGACTTTTTACCGAAGACTTTTTTCTTGAAATTTTAAATGAATAGAATAGAATAGAATATTCATTTATTTGCTCAGAATGTAGGTATTTACAATAACATAAGTTGTTACAGTAGCATATAAGAATCCTTGTACATTCTACCATTCAGGCATGCAAACATGGATGCAGTTCATCATCAAACATCAGTACAAAATCTTGATTTAAACTAAACATTTGTCAGCTAGAAAACCCGATACGGAGTAGTAACATTTGCTTTACAGAAATACAGTAAATTTCTTTTTGAAAGTACATACTGATTCTTCTTTTATGGAGTTAGGAATGTGCTTAAAAATAGTCGGTGCCATATCAAACACACTTTTCCTCAACAAAACTGTCCTAAAACCACCTGTGCGTAACAAGTTTAGGTATTGAGACCGCAAAGTGACATCTCTGCATCTGTTTTCCGATAAATTTTAAAATAAATGTCTATTGCAATTAACAAAAAGAGCAATTTCTAAAATGTAAAGGCACGGAAATGTGAATAAATTATGACTTTTAAAAATTGGCATACAGCTGTCAGTAACTTTCAAACCAAATATTGCACATAGGCAGCGTTTTAGGGCTTTAAAAATACTCTCTCTTTCAGTACAGTTACGTACACAGTTACGTAGTACAGACGAGACTATGATATGCTAGTAATGCTGTTTTAATGTTAACTTTTTTCTTTAGATTATAAAGTGCATATTCAGATGCGCTAAGTTATTTGCAAATTTCCTCTGCCTGAGCATTCCATGTCAGTTGGCTGTCAATTAAAATTCCTAGAAATTTTGTAACATCTACTCTGTCCACGTTTTGACTATTATAATTAATATTTATATCATTCATATGAAGTCTTTGGAAAAAATGCATTCTCTTTGTTTTTTGGATCTTTATTTGTAAATTGTTACTTATTAGCCAATTTATTATAATTTTAATTGTGCTGTTTATATCGTTTTCATATTTTTCATTATTGTCACATTTTATGATAACTGTACTGTCGTCGGCAAACAGTACCATACGATGATGGATTTGGCGTGGGAGGTCATTAATGTAAATTAAAAATAGTAATGGCCCAAGGACGCTTCCCTGGGGTACACCGAATTGAATTTCTCTGTGGGAAGACACATATTTTTCCCTTAACTTTGCCTTCAAACATACTTTTTAAATTTTTGTCATCTGTTTGCGACCGGATAAATATGTTTTTATTAGTTTCAGGATGTTACCTCGAATGTCATAGGCGTTTAGTTTTTGAATCAGTATTTTATGGTCCACCAAATCGAAAGCTTTCGACATATCTGTATATATAGCACATATAGGCGTTTTTGTATCGACATTGGACATGATAATATTCAACAAGTCAAAAATTGCCATATTTATATTACTATTTTTCCTGAACCCGTATTGTTCATGGCAAAGGATATTAAATTTGGTCAGGAATGATGATATAGCTTCATATATGACTTTTTCTATGATTTTAGAAAAAACTGGAATTAAAGCTATTGGCCTATATTTTGAAATATCATCTTTACTGTTCTTTTTATGAATTGGTTTTACAATCACAGTTTTTAAATTGTCAGGAAACGTTCCTGATGATATGCTTACGTTAATAATGTGAGTTAAAGGGCCAGCTATACTATTAGCAACAAATTTAATAACTTGAGTGGAAATCCCGTCGTAACCAAAGATCTTTTTATTTTTAAGTGATTTAACTATTCTAATCACATCTTGCGGTATGACTAGTAGCACAAATATTGAGTTAGGGTTATGGTCTGTTTTTTTATTGACGTACAATGTATTATTATTTTTACTAGTAATTTGATAAAAGAAAAAATTATTGAAGGACTCTGCTATTTCTTTTGGATCTGTTATTGTTTCCTATCCTCTGTGTTACGTCAGAGAGAGATAGATTTTGTAGATATTTATTAAATTTAATAAGATTTTCTTTACAAGTATCTCTTATCTCAGTTCTCCAAGTTTTTATTCTGCATGATTTATTTACTTTTATCTTAGTTAATTGAGCTGTATGATCTGATAGACCGAGGTCTATCACTTGACAATGACATTTTTGTCTAGTATTGTGGGCAAAATTATCTAAACAAGAATTACTAACAAGACGTATCGCTTCATTTATTTCCAAACTAAGATTGTAACTTAAGAGAAAGCATTTAAAATCCAAAGTAATTCTATTATTTTTTAAAACATCTATATTAAAATCACCGCACATAATTATTTTAGTGTGATGATTAGTACTTATATTTTTCAGAATAGTATCTAAATTTTCGTAAAATTTACTTAAGTTAGACAGCTTAGGTGGCCTATAAATACATAATATAATTAAGTTATATTGGGTTAAATTAATAGCGCAACATTATATTGTTCCTGAAACCGAGTATTTCATTATGTCGGGTAATTATTTATACTCGAGACCTTTTTTCACTAAAATACAGGCCCCACCGTGCTTTATATTGCCCCTTGCATAACATGCAGCGAGCCTATAATTAGGTATAAGAAGGAGATGTTCTTGGCCCGACATTATAAAATGCTCAGTTATGCAAATAACATCTACAATTATTTGTTTGCTTAACAGCTCTTGAATATTCACGGTTAATAGATCAGATTTATTTATAAGTCTAGCAATATTCTGATGCATAACATATATGTGATTAAAGAAAAAACTCGGTATGTGTGATCGCATTTGTGTTTACATTATTTGTCAGATCAAGTTTAAGTAGTGACGTTGACAGATTATTATTATTATTTATAAGAAACATCAAAATTTGAAAAATATTTCTCATTCCTCGGTTATTTAACTTTCTGTTATATTTTGAAAACATTGTAAAATCGTTGAGTAAGTTTATAAGTTTTTGAAAATCTGCCACGCCAATAAAAATTACTAAATGAGTAATCCACAACGTTTTTTATGTACATTGCGGATAAGTTGTAATAATCCGCATTTTGGAGACACATAGTGACAGATCTGTAAGTTTTGGAATGTCTCTTCTGCAATGGACATAATATTATTTGTTTTATTTGCACTAATAATGCATAAC
The DNA here is from genome assembly GCA_943138885.2 of Tholera decimalis. Taxonomy (NCBI): domain Eukaryota; kingdom Metazoa; phylum Arthropoda; class Insecta; order Lepidoptera; family Noctuidae; genus Tholera; species Tholera decimalis. Next base: position 5,342,715 of record OW964572.2, read on the forward strand.
ATATTCCTGGAGGATTTCACATTTTCCTGTATTTCTGTCTTTTGAGTTGTTTTATTTTGTTTTGTATTTGAGGTGCAATAAGTATTTGTTTGTTGTTTTTCTGTTGTGGTCCGCTTGCTACTTAGCATTTGTGGTTTTTTTCAGATTTAGGTGTTGAATTTTTGCATTGATTCTCGACTTTATTTCGATTTTGAAGCAAGTAGTCTTCTTCATGGGAAATGTTCAGTTTGCCTTTATTTATACTTTTCCTCTTAGTTACGACTGAAGTTCTTTTAGGTGTACTGTTTCATATTTTTTTAAGGTTGTTTATTACTTTCTCATGGTTTATTATGATATTTTTAAGTGAAGCATTTTCTGTTATTAAGTTTTCAATCTCACTATCCGCAGAAGTCAATTTTTCTTGCAAGGTTTAATTAATGCCTTGAGTTCTGTTATTGTTTCATTTAGATTTTCGTTAAGTTGTAAGTGAGAGCAACTTATGTTATGCTTGCCGTAAGACGTAATAGATGAATGTTCGTTGTCATAGTCCACTGACAAGGATGCGAAAGAATTCTCTGTACTCACGGTTATTTTGCTTTGAGGTTTTCTAATTGTTATGTTATCAGCTTTTAGTGAACACAATTGTAAATCGGAGTTGTTTGACATGATAAAATATGCAGCGAGTAGCTGGTTGTATACCGAAGATAAGTAGCGGAGCTGTGGTATGTGTCTCCAAATTTCACCAAATGGGAGTCCAGCTCAGCATGTACCAGTACCCCGGTATCCCCAGCACCACTTAAAAATATTTCACTTAGACTTTTCGTTGTTCTTAGATGGTATTTCTTTTTTGTAGTTGTGGGTAGATTTGATTTTCAAAATATATTTTTTCACTAACGATTTTGTGAAGCGTATTTCACCACTTTTAATCACTGAATGACGCTTTATGAGCTTAAGTTTATTGCACTTTTCGATGATTCTGTTACTGATATTAATTGGTTTATAACTAATGAACATCTGTTATAGAGTTCACTTGTTTCACTGAGTATTCGTGTTATTATTATCACTATTATATCACTATTACTGATCTATTATTGCTGCCAACGCTAGATGATAGTTACTGCACATATACGAACTGGAAAATTATAAAATTGGACTTGTAAACGAGTGATAAGTATTTTTTAACATTATTAAAACACGGAGCTAATGTTAACGTGACAACTAGCGCCACTGACTATTGAAAAATTATAGTTTTTCATGTGTTGTTTTTATTAAACAGAGAAAAACAATTACGTTACGCAATCAGTTCCATATATTATCTTACATATAAAAATTATTATTTGGTCTATATTTCACTTTTAAAATTTAAAATAAAAATTATTTTTTGGCTTGCCATAATTGTACATAGATCGACCAGTTGACTACCTCTGCTATAAATAATAATAACAGACATGTCTACTTTGTATGTAATCTACCTCTAATACCTAACAAAATATGCATTACAGGTATTCCGTTATCAAAAATTCCCCAATCTTGGGCAGTAAATGAACGGAATAATAAGGAATATAAAGAACAATGCCTAACTTTGAATAGTTTTGGAGATTTATCAGATGTTCCCTGCGATGATACTCGTGCTTTTATTTGCTATCGCGCCGTGGATGCTAAGACAAGAGTTAATGAGTGCGGCACTGTTGATCCAGGTAAATATGCATGTAATGGAATTAACTCTTATAGTGATTACTTACGCGATTTTCCATTTAATCTTGCTTTGCCCGTGACTTTGTAAGCGTGGGTGTAGACAATATTACCTACGTAAGAAATAGTCAAGTCGGAAGACGGAAATATGTTGGTTTTGAAGAGAAAAAAGTGTTTATTAGGCACATAACGCAAACCACACAACATGATATAAAAAGAAAAGAAAAGAAAGTTTGATATTCTTAATTCTTTTTTCAGAATATTACTTGGACACACGAACAAATAGCTGTTACAAGTTCCATGCAGTGCCACGTAATTTATCCAGAGCCTTCTTCACTTATTACGCTGAGGGCGGCCATCTTGCTATCATAAACAGTGAGGTTGAAGCCAAAGTGCTGAAAAAACTCTTTGCTAAACATCCTGAAGCAAAAATGCATGGAGATTTCTGGAAGGATGGAGCTTTCATTGGCTTCCATGATTGGGGCGAACGTTGGGACTTTAGGACTATTCATGTTATTTTTTTCGTATACTATAAACTTCATACGTCACGAGGAGCTCGTGGTTAAATATTAAAAGTTGCACGGGTCAAGCTTCAAGGTTAAGCCGTTGGCTTAAGCAACACTTTTCGAGGTCGGCCCCTGGATGGGTGATCATCTAACCACAATGATGGAGGTGCCTCCGTGCCTCGGAGAGCACGATAAGCCGTTGTGGCTATTATTTTGTACATCACTCACAGTCGTAACGAGAAGCCCGAAACCAGAAAATTTGAATCAGACTTGACAAGGGATATTGTCGTAAGATCTACCCAGATACAGGGTTGTAAAGGTCCTATAGGTAGTTACTCCGTGTTAAGCACTAGTACTCTGCTGGATCCAGTTAGACTGAAAGCCGACCCTGATTTTTTTTATTGATAAGAGGTTCGCGTTTGACCACCATCTCACCTGATGGTAAGTGATGATGTGGTCGAAGATGGAGCACGCTTACCTAGAAGTAACCTATTCACTCTTGACTTGAAGACCTCTAGGTTATAGCTGATATAGTAGTAAAAGTTAAGGCAGATGATGGTGACGGTTATGATAAATGTTTCACTATTGTCTTACAATTGATGTTAAGCACTAGTACTCAACTGCATCCAGATAGACTAGAAGCCGACCCTGATGTGGTTGGAGACTGGTAAAGCAGATTATGATGACAATGAAGGTATTTTTAAGTATAGTCTTATGATTGGTGTATTCTATTTCAGGGCAAACGCTTATAGAAGCAGGGTACGATCAATTTGCTCGTGGACAGCCCGACAATACGGCACCAGGAGAATCTTGTGGCGCGATATTCCGTTCAGGACTTCTGAATGACCTGTGGTGTGACCGACCATATGCGTTTATCTGTGAAAAGGATCCAGATTATCCAGACGTTTGTCAAGCAGTAACTGAGCAAGATTAGTGGGGAGTTCACGCTGTGTATCTTTTACGTAAAGCGTCTTTGTAATAAAAAAAATGTACTTTCAATACCTATTCATCTTACAAGATACAAATAAAATTTAAGAATCAGTCTATGTTTTCAAAATAACTGTGTTTTCACAAGCGTTTATAGTTATTTACACGATACTAAAACAAAACCAACTGTTACGGTGTGTCCAAACATCGAGCGGCAATCGAGTGCGGAGGCCACGCGCGGCCCGCCGCGCCGCCCTGTGTTTAGGCGACTGCCGTGCAAACATTAGTAAGCTTTGTCCTAACTAGAGCTTGGCAGAAATGTGTCCTAGAAATGCCGCGTGTTGCTGTCGCGCTCTTGCTGCTCAATATTTGGACACACCTTTACAAGTCCGTCTATTTTTTGTTTGTCCGGGTTTATTCTCTGAAATAAATGAACCGATTTATTTGGGACTTTCACTTTGAAAATAGAGGAGGTTATAAGACACCTAAAGGCTTCATTTTCCCAGCGAATTCGCAGGGAATCAGGATTTACGCAGTAAAAAAGTCGTGAGGGAGTTAGTAATAATAATTTTCTATGTTCCTGGTTTTGCACTATATCATTATGGAACACATTTGTGACCTCGATTACGCCTAATGGTAAGCCATAGAGGCCTACGATGGAATGAGTGAGCCCAGAAGATGTCTGTTCGTTCTTGCTTTAAAGATTGGTGAGTGATATTATGTTGAACGGAACACAGAAGCCGGCAGGGAAATCCACACTGTGAGTATTATAGATGTGAAAGAGAATTGCTTACTCGTAGCAAGACAAGAAGGTTTATCAACCAAGTGTGGATGTTATCTTAGAGTGCGTCTGATATAGATATATGATAATAATACTGGCGTAAATCTCAATCCCGTGGGGATTCCGGGATGAACACCAATGTGTTATTCCAGTATGTCAACTATCTACTTACTTAATTTCATGTGGATCAGATTTGTAGTTTTTGCGTAAAAGAGTAACAAACATGCAAACAACCATCTATCCATAAGTCACGTTTCTAGGTTTCGCGTTTCTGAGTAAGTTTATTCGGTATACCTAATTGAGAACTTACTTTAAATAAAACGTTAACGTTATGACCCACTGCTGGGCAAAGGTTTCCTCTCCAACCCAAAGGTACTAAGAAAAAAAAAAACCGGTCAAGTGCGTGTCGTATTCGCTGACTGATTGTTTCGTACCATGCTCTAACTAAACATGACTACCTAACTAATTTGACTTCCTATACAAATCCGCACCTGATCCGACAATTTTGCACGGAGAGTTTCAATTTTTTTTAGAGATTTGTATAAAACTTGTCATAGCCGGTGTTTTGAATTTAAATACGGACACAGAGCTACACTGCTCAATCGTCACAAGAAGCTAGCACGATACAACTGGCGCTCAGCAGTGACTCTCCACCCGACGCTCGCCCGAGACGGTCGTGCCGCTCTGCGCTCCCGATCGTTCTGTGTTTGTGTCATCGCTTCGTCGCGCTCGCCGTGACGTCATTCGTAGTCGCCGACTACAACTCCCGATCCGGAACCGCCTTTTTCAAGGCAGTGAAGGATACCTTATTTTGTTTCTATAACAGAGTATCGTCAAAAACAATTTGGTCTAGCCCCTTCAGGGTAAAACCACAGTTTCGTGGTCCTTGGTTGGAAACCTCACGGTGTCAACAATACCAAGGGGGTGCTGACCCGACGCACCCGCTGATCCCCTTCAGGGTGAAGCAGTCAATTGGAGTCGAGTGCTAGGTTTTGGCCTTGGGGGATCTCCTAGTCAAACCTAGTTACTGAGTTTCCTTTTCAGCTACACACCTAGTGTCGGTTGGGTGTGTCTACCCCTTCGCACTAGACCCAATAGGGCCCGGTTCGCACAATAAGACTGGCGACCGGTTACAAGCTTAGGGCTCACCAATAGGTACACACCTCCCAGTCTCCACCCGACTGGGAGGCTAACACATCCCCGGACCCATCCATCCGGGGAGTTAGGCCAGTTAGGCTTTAAATAGGCCCCCCGCGGGAGAGAAATCTCCAAAATTCCCCGATAGATTTTTTTTAATCCCTCGTCATGGAGGACGCCTTGCAAAAGGCGCACCTCTTGGACGAGCTAAGAAAGGACCCCGACTTTTGCGCCAGATATGGCGGAAAGCTCGCTGCTTTGCAGCGAAATATTTCCCTGGCTACTAAAGCCAAAGTCACTGATTTTAGCGACGTGCTCGATAGCCCGCTATCTCCCCCGCTCGCGGATCAAGGCCCTCCGGTTGGCTCATTCACCGAAAAGTTTATTGTTTCGGACCCCATTGTTCATCGAACAATGAAAAACTCCGAAACTAATTGCCCCTTACCGCCGCCGCTCGCTGACAAAGACGTACCGACCACTCGATTCCCAGACCCAGCTATTGTTGCCGGCCCACTCTCTAATCCCATTGTTCATAGAAGAATGGACGCCGCGCAGGTGTGCGCTGCACCTGAATTTTACGATATGGACACGTCGGCTCCGTTATCTAACCCACCCTCCGACCAAGACGAAGCCTCTTCTTGCCCTTCGTCCTCCGAAGACGACTTTCAAATCGTCACCGGAGGCAAGAGGAAGAAAGGGAAAACCTCCCAGGCCAGCAAGGCCAAAAAGACCACCGCGTCGCCCCCGTCCCCAACTCAAACGCCCGTACGACCCGTTAGCCCAGTCCCAACTACCTCTGCTCACGCGCAGAATAGTCGTCCCACCAGCCCGATAGCCCAAACTTCCTCAGCCCAAAGGAAGCAACGCCCTCCGCCCCCCTTTTACATCCAGGACAAGGGTAAATGGACTAATGTGTCCAAGATGTGTGTTGATCGAAAGATCAACTACACAAACGCCCGTGCCTGCCAAAATGGCATTAAAGTCACCGTCCCTACGTCAAACGACTATAGGGAACTATATCGCGCCCTCCGTGAAAGGAATATTTCCTTTCACACTTTCTCCTTCCCCGAGGACATGCCCACTCGTGTTATTATTAAACGTGTCCCTAAAGAAGTCCTAGTACAGGATATTAAAGACGACCTTGCCGATCAAGGTATACCAGTGATCGCCGTCCATCGCTTACATAAAGCGAGAGGCGGTGAATTGTACGACATGGTTCTTGTCATTTGTGAACCAACCGAAGGTCATCACCCGATTTTCAAGATTAAGTCCATTTGCTCCCTATCCGGTATCTCAATTGAAAAGCCCTACAAAACCGCAACAGTGGGACAATGCCACCGTTGCCAACTGTATGGCCATGCGCAGAGCAACTGCTATGCGACTCCCAGATGCGTCAAGTGTCTGGGCGAGCACAGCACTGCGGACTGCCCTCGGCCCAAAGACCGAACCCTCTGTTCGGAACCACCCAGCTGCGTTCTCTGCGGCCAGACCGGTCACCCGGCAAACTACCGCGGCTGTCCCAAAGCCCCCAAACTCGCTCCTAAATTAGCGAAGCGCGCCAACGCCCGCCAACAAAGAGAGGCACCTTCCTCTCAAATTCCCCAACGTCTCGCTCCTCAGAGACCATCCCCGTGGAACAGGCTAAACCACGACAAAGCCTTTCCCTCCTTGGCCCCTGCCAAACCTTTGCAGGCACTGATGGATATACCCATCGCAGCGCAGATCCTGCCTAAAGCCGTGGCTCCAGAGGCCACAACCAGTCCCAAACCCGCGCCTCAAACCACTGCTGCTCCTGCAGCCAAACAACCGCCCAAATCCTCACCCGTCGGGAACGGCGAGTCTTGCGCCCAGACTCTACTGCGCCACTATAAAATATTTATGACCCGCCAAGCCAGGTCTCTCCGCGATGCCCTTCTGGCTGCCGAGCAGCAGAATAACGGCAAAATTACGACGGAAATGTACAGCCAAATATTCAGCACACACAGTGATGTCGTGCTAGGCCTCGACCAGATGGATGCGATGGACTGATCCAATGGATTCCCAACGCACAAACCACACTAGGCCTCGATCCCTCAAATTAGGTTTTTTCAACGCCAATGGCATTTTCAACCAACGCGCCGAAATAACTAAATTCCTCCGCGACCACCAATTAGACGTCCTCCTTATACAGGAAACCCTTTTGAAACCCCATCGCGCTGACCCCAAAATTGCGAATTACCGTCTAGTTCGCAATGACAGAACACGCTGCCACGGCGGCGGTACCCTTATTTATTATAGGAAGGAGTTATACTGCATCCCTCTGACCCCACCCGCGCCTCTCTCTCACCTAGAGTACTCTGCCTGTCGACTAGGCATGACTGGTCATCCTCCGATAACTATCATCTCTGCCTACCATCCCCCACCATCGGTCGCGTCTCTTGCTTCAGACGATCCTATCGCGCTCACCAGCGATCTCACGACTCTCTTTGGCCTGAGTGACTCCGTCTTACTAGCGGGCGATCTCAACGCCAAACACCCCGCTTGGAACAGCAACACGACAAATGCCAGAGGCAGAATCGTGTATAACCTAGGCGCGACCCTAAACTATGACGTCATCGCTCCGATGACTCCCACCCACTACCCACACGACCCCAACCATAACCCCGATGTCCTCGATGTGGCGCTCCTAAAGAATGTAAACCTTCATTTACACTCCATAGAAGCGCTTCACGAGCTCAACTCGGATCACCGTCCCGTTATCCTACACCTAGGTTCCCGCTCGGGTAACCATGATCCTACCCAACCTCCTCCGACCCAATTGATCACCGACTGGAGGAAAGTAAGTGAAAAACTGAAATCCACCACGTCGCCTCAATTGGACACCATTCCTGACCACATAGTCTCAGTCGCAGACACGACGGCGGCGATCGACTCGCTTACAGATCACGTACAATCCGTCCTGAACGATTGTTCAAGGGAAGTTCCTGTAGTGGAAGACCACCGCTGGAAACTCCCGGACGATGTACGGAATCTGATAACCGAGAAGAACGCAGCCATCCGTGCGTACAGCGCTTTTCCCTGCGCCGCAAACAAAGCTCACATGCGCAACTTACAGCGTGCTGTAAGGAAACGCATTGCCGAGCAGCGTAATGCGAGCTGGGACAAGATGTTGAGCGAACTTGAGCCCACCCATCTTGCCTTCTGGCAGCTTCAGAGGAAGTTACGATCCACTGAAGAGGCCACAATGCCTCCTCTCATTCGTCCCGATAAGAGTGTCGCCTTCGATAACTCTGAAAAAGCAGAATGCCTAGCCGACAGCCTAGAGTCCCAGTGTTCTCCCAGCTCTCAACCAGTAGACCAAGCCCACCTCGATATGGTGAACGCCGAAGTCGAACGTAGAACTTCCCTTCCGCCCGTCGAAGATCCCGATAATCCACTGGCCCCCATCACTCCTGATGAGGTCCAGGATATCATTAAAAGTCTCCAACCGCGAAAAGCCCCTGGCTCCGACGGCATCACCAATAGGGTTTTCAAACTTTTCCCCGCCGAGCTTATAGTGCTAATGACTGCCATCTTCAATGGCGCATTGAGCAATAATATGTTCCCTACAACCTGGAAACAGGCCACCGTGATAGGTATTCCCAAACCAGGCAAGCCCAAGTCTGACCCGTCTAGCTACCGTCCCATTAGCTTACTCAACGTCCTCGGTAAAATCTATGAAAGGCTTATATATAAGCGGCTCAAAGATTTTGCCGAAGCAAAGAGTCTAATACCCAATGAGCAGTTCGGATTTAGAACCGAACACTCATGTATCCAACAAGTCCACCGCATCGTAGAACACGTCAGCGCCGGCTTCCAACGGGGCGCAATAACGGGAGCCTTATTCTTCGACATAGCGAAAGCGTTCGACAAAGTCTGGCACAATGGCTTAATCTATAAGCTATACCAACTCGGCGTGCCTGACCGTCTCGTGCTCATCCTACGGGACTTTTTATCGAATCACACCTTTCGTTATCGAATTGAGGGGGAGCTTTCCTCCCCCCATCCCATTCGCGCAGGAGTTCCTCAAGGCTCCGTACTATCCCCCCTCGTTTTCACGCTATTCACTAGTGATATTCCCAAGCATAAAAATACCCAGCTAGCCCTATTCGCCGACGATACGGCTATCTATTATACCGGTCTTAAACCCGATGCCATCGCTCGCACTCTCCAAACTTCCGCAAACACTCTGGCCAAGTGGTTCCGGAAATGGAGAATAGAAGTCAATCCAGATAAAAGCCAGGCAGTCCTCTTTTCTAAACCGCGGATAAACCCACCCTCCCCCCGTCCTATTACCATGTACGGCAAGCCGATCCCTTGGAAAAAGCAAGCCAAATACTTAGACGTGGTCCTCGATAGACACCTCTCCTTCGCTGAGCACATAAAGCAGGCACGTTCGCGCGCCGCTTTCGCTCTAGGTAGGCTCCACTTCATTCTTAGCTCTCGCAGCAAGTTATCACTCAGGTGCAAGCTGCGTATTTTCACCGCGGTCATCCGTCCCATCATGACCTACGCCTGCGTTGTTTTCGCACACGCAAAGCCCTACCTCCTCCACAAGATGCAGACCCTCCAAAACCGATTCCTCCGTAGAGTCACGGGAGCCCCCTTTTATGTTCGAAATGAGCTTCTTCACGTAGATCTCAAGATGCCCACCATCCAGCAGTTCATGAAACGTGTCTCCAAGCGTTTCTTTGAAACTTCAATCCAACATAGGAATCCCCTTATCGTATCGGCCGCCCAATACGAACCCTCGCGTATCTCTAAGATTCGCCGACCAAGGCACACCCTAGTCACTCCCGATGACGCAATCACCCTGCTCCAAGAGAGCCGTAGGGAAACAAGTACAGTGGCACACAAACACAAAAACCGACCGTCCTTCCGTCCTCGCCGCCGAGGCCCGCCGCGACGTCCCCGTAATAGTCCGCCCCGACCCTTGCCAGAGCCAGCCCGCGACGCTGAGCCAGTAGCTTTAAATTCCCTTATTAATAATAGTAATGATATCATCCAGCCTGTCCCTAGCTGCCCTCCCCTGCGACGCCCTAAGCCGAGGTCCGTACCCCACAGGGGGTGCCCTTAGCGTGTAGTCGCCTAGTTTGTAAGTTTTTTAATAAGCCCTGGCTGGAGGCTTTAATTAATTTATTAATTAAGGCAACCACAGGCAAGTCCGGTTAAGCAGCCGACGAGTCAAATACAATTGGTCGACTATTACTCATAAACTTGTAAAGCCCACTTATGTGTGATAGATTTCCTTTAAATTTCGTTATATATAGGTACTACTGCCGTGACATTTGAATTTCTAACTATAACCGTTTAGTTGATAGAGGGGGAGGGACACTTGACTCTAACGAAAATTGGTACTTTCAAGCTTGATAAGTCACGAACGGTTTACTTAATCAAAAAACGGTCTTACCAAACCCCTAATATTTTTGAAAGACCTATCGAATGATATCCCACACTATGGGAAGAACGATAAAAAAAAAATATCATCCCACTTTACATGTATGGGAGGTACCCTAAATAATTGTTTTTTTCAAAATTTTATTTTACCACTTTTTCGGCGTCATTAACGTGTATACTCATGCCAAAGTACAACTTTCTAATACCTATAGTTTTTGAGCTAAACCGCGGACAGACGGACAGACAGACGGACATGGCGAAACTATAAGGGTTCCTTGTTGACTACGGAACCCTAAAAATGCAGTAATAAAAATAATGTTCTGATTGTTACAAATATTGCATATCTGATATGGGTAGACTGTTGAGCCTACAACATTATACAGTATGTTAACTAACAGAGGGCGTTCCCGTTAACCCGCAATAGTATAGCATCCATACATGCTAAAAAAAAAACCAATCGAAAAAAAATGTTTTTATATTTTTTTATATTAAAATATTCACTAAAAATGTTAAATTGATATGTAAAAGAAACGCGTACTTGAAGGACGGCAAAGTCGCAATTTATTTATGAATAATGGGCCGCGTGTGCGGCGATCTAATTGATGTGCGCATCCATACTAATATTATAAATGCGAAAGTAACTCTGTCTGTCTGTATGTTACCTTTTCACGCCGAAACCGCTAATCCGATTTAGATGAAATTTGGCATGGGAATAGTTTAGGACCCTGGAAAGGACATAGGATAGTTTTTATCCCAGAATTCCCACGGGATAGGGAATTACGCGGGAAAAACCTCCAACGCGAACGCAGTCGCGGGCAAAAGCTAATCCATACTAATATTATAAATGCGAAAGTAACTCTGTCTGTCTGTCTGTCTGTTACCTTTTCACGCCTAAACCGCTAATCCGATTTAAATGAAATTTGGCATGGGAATAGTTTAGGACCCTGGAAAGAACATAGGATAGTTTTTATCCCAGAATTCCCACGGGATAGGGAATTACGCGGGAAAAACCTCCCACGCGAGCGCAGTCGTGGGCAAAAGCTAGTGCTATATAATAATACCTAATGTACACAGTTATGCAGTAAATATCATTATCTTTATGTATTTACGCTTTAATGTTATTCAGCCAGTTATGAAAGGAAGGATCTAAAGAAAAAAATCGGAATGTGGATGATGTAGCATTTTAAGTTTTCTTACCGAAGCGGATACTGTAAAAGAAATTTAAAATGTTCATCGTTAGAATTCGCGTCACGAAAGTATTTAAGTTCCACTTCCTCAAATGGTACTTTTTAAGAGCAACTGCACAAGTTACTATAATAAATACCCAAAACGTCATAGGTGTGCCTATAATATTTGAAGAGTTCCCTCAATTTCTCCAGGATCCCATCATCAGATCCTGTTGGTATAGTGGTCAGTGGCTCTGACTGCTATGCGCAAGGTCGTGGGTTCGCTTCCCACCCTGGACAAATGTTTGTGTGATGAGCACGATCATTTGTTCTTTGTCTGGATGTAATTTATCTATAATATGTATGTATTTAGAAATATATATGTATGTTTATCAGTTGTCTAGTACTCATACCACAAGCTCTGCTTAGTTTGGGACTAGATGGCGTTGTGTGAAAGTTGTGGAATATTATTATTATTATTATATTATAAACGTCCAGATCTGATGATGGGATCCTGGAGAAATCGAGGGAACTCTTCAAATATTATAGGCACACCTATGACGTTTTGGGTATTTATTATAGTAACTTGTGCAGTTGCTCTCAAAAAGTACCATTTGAGGAAGTGGAACTGATGATGAAGACCACAGATGGCCGCCGAAACTACTCAATAATAAGTATTGAGTGAATTGCGATTCGATTACTTGAATACGGATGTTAAGCACTTTATGCTCGTTACAATGCGTATGGTGATGTAGAGCTGATGGTGAAGTACCAGGAGAACTCCTCAACAATTAACGGCCCAGCATTGGGGAAAGCAAAATTTCGTAAAAGGTTATAAGTGGTTGACATTTAGGCTCTTGTAACTATGTAAACTAAAAATAGACCAACTAAAAAGAGTGAAATAAAAACTTTTTACCAAAAAATTAAACCGACTCCCAAAAAACACTGCAAAGTGAAAAATAATTTTAATTTCGGAAGTCGGTGCCAAAAACGAAAATACAAAACTAAAGACACCGACTACCGAAATTAAAGTTATTTTCACTTTGCAGTGTTTTTTGGGAGTCGGTTTAATTTTTTGGTAAAAAGTTTTTATTTTGTTCGGTAGTTTAATTACTAACAACTGACCCTGTTGTTCTATGTTCTCTATTGTTATATTTGTCAATTCAATACCTTGGCATGCGCCAGTTATACCGAAGATAAGAACCACCTAAAACAAGCAAAATATAAAAATAAGAAGGTCTGTTTTATAGGATTGTAAGAATTTAAAAGATAAATAATGAAGTATTACCATTATGTGATTTGTTATTTTACGTAGCTTAACAGCTAAATATATGTCATCAGGGGCTTCATTTATGAATGTTTTCACGTCTTGCACTGTAAAAACTTTTGAATTTTTGCTTTTGTGCCCAGCATTGTCTTTTTAGAAAAGTTGATAACTTTGAAAAGTTCTTGATATTGATATCGTGTTTAGTACTCATAGTTGCTTTTTACATTGAATAAATGCACCACAAACTAGATGGCTGCAGCTTTTTTGATAGCTCACTAAAGTATGTTAAGAATACAGTCTCAGATAAAGACTTTACTCGTTTTTCTTTTCGCCACTTCATGAACTCGTCGTAAGTTTTCAAATATCTCTCTTTAGAAATTTCAGGCAAAATATTGTTAATTGCTGCTTCAGCTTCCATTTTCATTGAATCGGGAGTGCAGCTTATATCTTCATCACTTGCAGAACTCATGTTTTTTTCCTAATTAGCACGTATTTATAAAAAGATCCCAAAAACAAACAATATTTAAAGTAAAAGTTTTCTATGCCCGCCTTTTTTCATCTTTGTTTTTTAATATATTTTTTTCGAGAACGAAATTGAGCTTCGCCTTTCGATATTTAAAATTGATGACTATTATAATACGAAGACAAGGCTGAATAGCGAAGCGACCTCTTTTGTCATTGGGCTGAATGCATGATGTCTATTGCCAATATGATGGTTAGATGTACGCGAACTTTTTGAAAGAGTGAAGAGATTTTTTTAAAAATACTTACCGTTCTAGGGCTTTTCTAGCTACATTATTACCCTAGAGTGCAAATTGGTTACCTACAAGGCCCATTTGGGGGTAATAAGGACTTACCGAATATGAGAGATGTAAAATTATTTTATTTTACATAGGCCTACATGAGCACTCATAAAACGTCAGAAGTTAGTGCACGATTCGAAATTGGTCGTTTCCTATGGAGAAGAACCGGCAAGAAACTCCACGGTTACTCTTTTAAAAATATTCTTGATTTTCACAATCTGCATAATAGATACATTTTTTTTTGGTATGAGAGGATAGTGTAGACTAATTGACATAATATAATGTAATATAACTAAACAGAAATGAATCTCGTCTATAGTGTTCACGCATTTACATTGAAAATTAACTTTACAACGCAAATAAACTAAAGCAAATGACATAAAAATAGAAATTATATACAAGTAAAATAAAATAAAAACAACAACAACACAAAAAAGTGGGGTTGTTAATAGACCTTTATACAATAACGCAGACACAATAAGCCGGGGAAGCCACATGTGTAAAAGGAATCATTGCCAAGCAGTCTTATCTTCAACGTAGTCATTAATCTTATAATATGCTTTTTTCAAAAGGACACGTTTAATGTGGGTTTTAAATTTTCCCTCGCTAAGATCTGTCACATAGGGTCATTTCGCCTGTTCGCGTCCATTTAGTGCAGTTGGCAAGTTTGACGGAGATAATAAAAATGCCAGCACTAATTTCTATGAAAATTTTTATGTCATGTGTTCATTATATTAGCCTTTTATAAGATTAACTTTCAATTTTGTTCGAAACATCTTGTGTTTTTTTTTTAAATAGATAAACTTCAGAATTAGTCGTTTTCCACAAAATGCAAATTGCGTCCACACGTGGACTATTTAGCGTCCACCAGCTTAGAAAAGGAATATAGGGGTGATATTTTTAATAACTGGTAAATAACGATTGTATTTTAACAATTTCTTTATTTAAGAATTTAAATATTAAAAATCAACATTATTATCATTAAAACAAAACACTTTAAAAAAATAAATCAATATTTACCAGTAATGATTGCACCTTTAAGAATAAACAGTAATCAGTTCTGTTAATTTTACTCTAAAATCACAAGGTATATTATTATTGCTATAGATCGGCCTTGATTATTAATAAGTTTTGGCTTTATTAAAGCAACAAAACAATACAACAATTTTTAATAGCATATTCTCTGCAAATTTTTTTATTACCAATGTGCCCGCTTTTGACCCCGATCACACCTGATGGGTAAGATGAGGTCTACCATCGAAATAGCGAGCCCAGAAGATGCCTGTTCACTCTTGCTTTAAAGGCTGACGGGTCATATGTGGCAGGGAATACAGAAGCCGGCAGAGAGTTCCACACCTTGGCTGTGCGCACAATAAATGTAGAGGAGAAGCGCTTAGTACGACAAGACGGTATATCGACCAAGTATGGATGGGTATCCTGCAGTACGTCTGGTGGACCGGTAGTAAACGGAGGATGAAGGGATTAGGTCGTGGAGCTCCTGCGCACACTCTCCGAAGTATAATCTTTAGAAGATAGACAGGCAAGCAACGCTTCGCCGGTGAGCCAGGCTATGAAGCTTGCCTACCAGAACCTCGTCACCTATGAGCCTTTTAGCTCTGCGTTCGATCGAGTCAAGTGCAGCTAGCTGGTATTTTGCTGACCCATCTCACAAGTGACTGCAATACTCCATACAGGAACGGATCTTTGCTTCTGTGCTTTATATAAATTCATAAGCTGTCCAGGTGTGAAGTATCGCCTCACTTTTTGTAGGATTCCCAGCTTTTGGCTGCAATCTGAGCTTTAGACTATTTCATATTTGTCTTATCGATTTATTCTTCTCTTGAATTTCATTTAACGCTTTCTTTGAATCGTCATTTGTGTATGTTCTCTTTTCCTTTTTCTTTCTTGTCTCCGAAAAAATCATCTTAAATAGAAAAAAAATAAGGATGAAAGAAATGACTTATTTCATTTAAAAAAAGAATTATAAACACGTCTTAATAAAAAAATTTCAATAATAATAAAGAGTACATTTTTAATTATTTTTACAAGCAAGTATTTAACGAAAATAGTGGACGCAATTTGGTTTATTATTATCCCCTGTAGGCATAGTTTACGTCCATTGCGGACGCAAAGTGGAACTTTTGTAAATTCGATGTAGTAATTAGCGTCCACCTTATTTTAACCGTTAAATATAAAAAACATAAGCAAAATCAAAATTAATATTATTCCTTATTTAATTATAAAAGTCTAGAAACAACTATGTATCCTAAAATTCACATAAAACAATAAAAAACTTACCATCGAACGCGCAGCTGCACACTATTTCTTATCGAAATATCCCGCGCGTACGCGCTCCTTGTTGAACAGCCGAGACTACCTATTTTTTTAAATGGGATTGGTTTGGCGCACGGACCTTTTGTCCATCTGTGTGTACCTCTTATACATTGAGGTATTAGCGGTAATGACTTTTCGTTTGATTGGTGTGTTAGTTTACTTATTTTCGAGGATTTTTAAAGGGAGATCCGTAAAATGGACGCGAATTGGGCGATGGACGCGAACAGGCAAAATTACTACTTTGGCAAGTTGTTATAAAAGCGTATGCTGTTAATAAGGAAGGACTTGTTTGTCTTGGCTCCTGACTTCCTGTTAGTAAGACTGTCATAGATGTACGAAATGACAGTCGGCATAGAGGAATCTTGATGTGTAGAGAGTGCCACCCATCTACGGAACGACCTCAGCTTGCGTTGCTTAACCTTGTCGTTCTTCTAGTGCGGCTGTTATTATTTAGTGGACGGCTTAAATTAATTTAACACGTTCGCTTACAGTGAGCACTAAAGCTTTGTTTTCCTAGGAAAGCGGTGCCGTCATATAGCGGCCGTAATATTACGGACGCAAAAAGGCGGCCGTCTTTACGGTGACGACATGTGGAAAGTTCCACGGCCGTTTTAACACACTGTCTGCTTCATCGCTATCTAGTGTATTACATTCTCTTTAGAAACGTTCACGAAACCATCTGACACCGACAAGACGGCCGTCATGCAAATGGCGGCACCGCTTTTTGACGTTACGGTGTCAGTTACCGCTCTCTAGGAAACCGCACCATTTTGTTTACATAGACAACGTTCTAGTGACGTCATTCACCGCTGTATTACGGCCGCTATTTGACGGCACCGCTATCCTAGGAAACCAAAGCTTTACCCTGACACCACATTACGACAGTAGAATTTTCCATACTAAATGACAAATCAACGTAGTACTCGTGCACAAGCAAGCAATATGAAACTACCTACAAAATACTCGTGTTACGGCAGTAAAAAATATGAAATTGCTCATAATATGACAGTGGATACTGCTCTTCATAATACTTATGTGAAAAATTATCGTGAGACGACGTACTCTTAAAAATAAGTGGCCCGTCGCTCGACGTACTGATATAACGCACTATTTTAATTTCCCGCCTAACGACGTACTGTCAGTGAACGTGTTAAAAAATTGGCCAAGTGCGAGTCAGACTCGCCCATGAAGGGTTCCGTAGTAACTATAATAATAGAATATAATATGTATATCTATATGACGAATAAAAAAAACCTTAAAAATTTCTTAAAACTAGCTTATTTACATTTTTACAACTACGCTAAATAACTTTGCTTTTCATAGTATTTGTATGAATTACAAAGTTATATTTGCGGTTTTAGAAAATATGCTCCATCTCAAAAACTGCTGACCCGATTTCATTCAAACTAATTTTCGTTGAAAGTTTTTATTAAGATCTACAGACATATATTTTTTTTAGATTTTTCACTCCATTATTATAGAAGTTAGAGGGAGGACACACACATTTTACCACTTTGGAAGCTTATATCTTTTAAACGATTGACTTTATGAAAAAGTGGTTTTAGAAACCCTTATATCATTTTTAAATACCTGTCTATAGATACCACACACGCATAGCTTTAATGAAAAAAAAATATTTTCAGTTTAGTTCTATGTATGGGGAGCCCCCTTTATTTTAAATGTTTATTAATTTTTTCTTAAAATCGGAAAGCGGTTCACAGAATACCTACTAAGTTTCACATGTAGGTATGGTCTTAATAGTTTCGGAATAAAATGGCTGTGACATACGGACGGACGGACAGACAGACAGACAGACAGACGGACAGACATATCAAAACTATAAGAGTTCCGTTTTTTGCCATTCGGCTACGGAACCCTAAAAATACTTCTCTACATTTTGTGGTTCCGTGTAAGCCTTTTAAAACTTTCAGACGTACGAATTTATAACATTACCCCAATGCAGTATATTCATAATATACATATCTCACCGATAATATTCAAACGAGTAAATAAATATTATGTAGATGTATGGTCAGTTTACAATAACGAGCCGTTTGTGTTTAATTAGGTTTTTTGGTTATCTATATGGAAACACCGTTGTTTTTAATTTAAACGATGAGATAAGCATTAAATTATTATTGCTTGGGTCAGAGATTCTCTAATAGTCAAGTTTCAGAATAGCCACTAAAGACTAAATGTTTCAAAATGAATTATTGTAATTGTGTATAGTAATGATTCTATCTCATGATAATCTACCTACATATAGGTAGAAAATATAATATGCAAAAATGTAAGAATGTAATTGGAGCATCTGGCTGTGGTTCAATACAGCTGTGTTTCCTCAATAAATAAAATAACATATTTTTATTGCTTTTTTGGTTTCTCTTTATTGTTGATGAGGCTCGCGTTTGACCGCCATCTCCTGATAGTAAGCAATTATGTAGTTATTAGAACTTAAAACTGGATATTTGTAGATGTATATTTTTTTTTTTTTGAGTTTCCGATATTTTGAAGAACTAGCCATTTCAACTGCATCTACATCAATAAAACTGTAGAGGTACGTTGATGACATATTTGCGGTCATTGGAGGGGATGAACAAGAGGTGAAAGTATGCTTGACACACCTAAACAGCATACGTAGCAAAATTAATTTTACCAACGAGATGGAAAATGAGAGGACCATACCATTCTTAGATGTAAAAGTAATAGGTCATGCTGATGGTGCTCTAGGCCACTCAGTCTACCGGAAATACACTCACACGGACCGATATTTGCGTGCTGATTCCCACCACCGTCCGAGACATCTTAACTCTGTAGTGACTTCGTTTACCAACCGCGCATATGATTTATGTGATCATTTACATGATGAGCTAACACATGTTCAGAAGGTGCTACAGAGAAATGGATATGCAGTGAATATCGCACAGCGTAGGCAAAAACCTAGTTCTAGACACCGGAAGTGCGAGGTTGAGAGGCAGCCAGCATTCTTGCCGTACGTGATAGGAGTGACAGATAAGGTTGCAAACATTCTACGGAAATATGCCGTAAAAACTATCTTCACTCCGTTCAAGAAAGTCTCTCAGATGCTGCGTTCACCGAAGGACAACTTCTCTCTGGAAAAACCCGGTGTCTATAAAGTGGACTGCAGCTGTGGAAAATCGTACATCGGTCATACAAAACGTACCGTAGCTTGTAGAATCTCAGAACACATTAGGGCGGTGAAAAATAATGATGTTAAAAAATCGGCAACAGCACGACATCTTTTAAACGCAGGATTGAACTATTGGATTGAGTTACATAACCCTCAAGTCATCTCGATAGAACGCCACTATATACCAAGACTGGTAAGGGAAGCGATTGAGATTACCAAATACGACAATTTCAACGGGAGGATGGGTTTCAACTGTCGAGGGCCTGGAATCCAGTGGTTCAAATGTGTAAAAACCGAAAAAGTTCCGTAGAAAGTTCGCGAGTCGACACGGTGAGTTTTGTGTGTCGGGAACAGAATCGAGTGTTTAGTGATACATGTGACAGTGGTAGCGGTGTCGCTAACAGAAAACGAACGAGAAAGAGGGTAGACCGATGTGTCTGCTCATAAACTTACACCCGCAATGACTTCAGTTCATCCGTGGTCATGGCGCTTGCAACAGTGCCGAAATATCGGAAACTCTAATCAATAAATACACATGGTAAGTATCCCGTTTTAAGTTTTAACGATACTGTTAGTGACTATGTTAGCTTAAAAATGTATAATTATGTAGTTTTTTTAAGAAATAATTATGTAGTAAGGTGGCGCATTGTCTTGCCGTTTAACATTAGTCCAAATTGTCCCATTTTCACACGAATCTTTCTTGATAATGCGCTTTTGCTTTTGGGCTTGATAAAAGACAACATCAGGCTTATTTCTTGTATTGTGAGTGTGTTTTTATAAACAACAATTTGTAGACCTTACGAGCATTTGTTACAGAGTGGGAATCGAACCCGCGTCACCGAACGCATCAGCCAATCGCTCAAACACTGCGCTAGCCGTGGCGTCAAAACTATAGATTTTAGCAATTAACTGTTTAAGTATAAATATTTGAAATACTATAGTCTGTTATAATTTTGAAAAACACTGATTCTAGGAATCATATGGCCTATCATGCAAGCGAACATAAAATTAATTTCTATAAATATTTGTTATCTCGGTGCTCATAAAATGAAGTCTTGTCTCAAATATTTAGTGTTGCTGTTTTGCCTGAATTTTATTGGTAAGTTTTATTAATTCATTGAGTTGTTAAAAGAAGTAACGAATAACAAAATTTGAGATTTCCCAGTGTGATTTAAACACCCTAGATATTCTCTACATGTAACATAATTAATGCACATCCTGAAATTAGTTTGTTCAGAATCGTTTACTGAATCAATTTTTATTGTTTTTAATATCGATATTTTTATCCCAAAGCAATTAAGTCTACGTAAATTACAAATTGCACTTTCGCTGTATAGTAAAAACAAACTAACTATGGATCGTAAATTAAAGTAGTAACTTTTTAAATGCAGATTTATATAAATTCCGTCCTTCAGTACACATTAGAGGAAAACGAAACTCACTTAAAGGAAGTTAAACAAGTAAAACTAAAAAATTCAGAGTTTTCATTATGATAATAGCATAATTTCCTAATTGGGGTGTTTGAGGGTGTCGTTAATTACGATACATGTTGTATAAATGATAAATGATCTTTATTTTGCAAATTGGTTATTAAATAACACTTTTACACGACATTTTTTTCGTAAATATTAACTAGATGAGGCCGGTGTTTCCTAACTGACTACCCTGAGAAGAAACACCGAAACAAACTCAGGGGTCCGTCTCTTTTAAAGTCCATACAATCTACACTGGTTTAATTATATGGGAACCTTGTAGGTTTCAGTCTGAGGCGGTCTTTTGAAGAAAGATGCTTACAGATTTGAGTGGGCCCGTCCATACAGTGCAAGCATTTGTCAAATGACGTATAGCTCAACTTAGAACAAGGAGCTTAACGATTTGACGAACAATACCAACCTTTGGGTAGGCCGCAAAAAGCACTCAAACTACCAGACAATTTATTATGTTTAACTCGAATATTATGTTTAACTCGAATATAAATAATATTTATTTTATTTCATGGAAATCAGTATGTCCTAGGACTGAATAATCTGACGAGTAGCGACATTTAACCTGCACGTGCCCTCATGATGGATATCGGACCTGTGTCCAGGCAATGAAATGAAATATTTATTTTGTAAATTATTTTAACACTAACACTTTTACACGTCTTGTTTTTTTGCGTGTTACGTTTAGTTTAGCTAGATGAGGCCGGTATTTCTTAACTGACTACTCTGAGAAGAAAAACAGAAATAAACTCAAAGTTGAAAGTCTCTTTTAAAGTCCATACAATTTGTATTTGTATTTGAGAAGCATGTATGTTCATGTCTGCGGTGTTCTTTTTAGGAAATAACCACGCAAATTTGAGCAGACCTGTCCAGACAGTGCAAGCATTTGCCAGTTATCGTGTAGCTCAACTTAGAACTTAAGGAGCTCAACAATTTGACGAACAATACCAAAGTAAGGACATTTGAGTGGGCCACACAAGTCCTCAAACTACTTGACATCATTAAATAAATTATAGTGAATGTAAAAACAACGAAGAAGAAATAACCTACATCACATTTACAATGATGAAATAATTATATATAAAATAGCAACAAACCAAAACAAAATATATAGTTATATACAATAGCAACTTGAGAAAGCAAATATTTAAATCAATAAAATCTAATCATCAATCAACATTGTATAAATAAAAAATAAATAAAGAAGGCCCACGTATATCGCTGTAGCAGCTCATT
This sequence comes from Tholera decimalis, assembly GCA_943138885.2. Lineage (NCBI taxonomy): Eukaryota > Metazoa > Arthropoda > Insecta > Lepidoptera > Noctuidae > Tholera > Tholera decimalis. Next base: position 5,364,593 of record OW964572.2, read on the forward strand.
CCCAAGCCTTCTTTCTTGTCCTCAATATAATCTTTAACTGTGTAAAAAGCTTTCTGACATAGCTTACGTTTTATAAATAATTTAAATTTATTTATTGGGAACGTTTTAGGCTGAATACGATTATTTTAACTTTTATACAAACTAAGCGACATGCGTCATCCACTAACCCACATTGGGGTTGGTGAGTCTCGTGTCTTGTAATTTCAGCCTTAGGGATTCTTTGCTGTGTGTGTTTTGTTCACCATTTTGAGTCCAGTAGTGATGAGGAATTCGAATAGTGTATTGGGCCTGCCGGGGTTCGAAACCACGGTCTACAACTCGTAAGTCGTGCGTGTAACCACTGGCCCACCATTGTTCTCGACAATCTTAAGTCATTAGCAAGTGGTCATCTCACTTCAAGATCTTTCTTCTTCTTCAAACAATTCTTCTTCGGATTCTTAAAATAATAAAATTGCTGTGAGAAGCCCTTTATTTTTTTATTTGTCTCAGACCATTGATCTATAGAGTGTTAGTAAAAAACTTAACCTATTGTTAGAACAATAAATTAAAACACAAAATCAATTTAATTGGCGACATGCGCCTGTGCATTTATGTATCCTTGAATTTTGACAGTAAAGTTGAACCTTTTAAATCATCTTAAAAAATATTTTTATTTGTTTCAAAAGATTTCGTCGTTACGAATATATTTCATCTATATCGGGCCATAACTTCGTGGTTTATTTCTAAGATTTTAATTGCGGGGTTAGGACAGAAGTCCGACCGTTTATTTACCTTTATGTTTTTTTTTAGAAGGTGTATTTAGATGTGACTACAAATACAGTGCAAAGGCTCAAACATGGTTCAAGCCAGTTGTTGTGCCAGCCAATTGGTTCGATGCCCGGCTGAGATGCTCACTAGAAGGTAATTTATAAGTTTTTAAGCAAAACTAACCCTTTTATTAAGGATGGGAGATCATCCAATGACTGCCTCCTGATCTGACTGACGCAGGAGGGTGTGTCAGACTTTTACTGACTAACTCCGTCATTAGCCCTTCGTGTTCCGAGGCCGCAGTAACTCTTTCGAACAATTCGCAAACCTCGGCAGACATTCCCATTCTTTAATTGATAATTTTTATTTATATACCTATTTCTTTATTTCTGGCAACTAAGGCTCATAAAAAATCTCTTCAGCCTTCGTGGAAGGATGTACTCCTAACACATACAGTTGCGTTGTTGGTACTCCTGTATGCAGCAGTAGAGTTGTAAAAAAAATTGGCCAAGTGCGAGTCGGACTCGCACATGAAGGGTTCCGTAGTAACTATAATAAATATAATATACTTAATATATTTATTTAAAAAAAAAACCTTGCGAATTTCTTAAAACTAGATTATTTACAATTTTTACAACTACGCCAAATAACTTTGTTTTTCATAGTATTTGTATGAATTACAAAGTTATATTTGCGGTTTTAGAAAATATACTGTATCTCAAAAACTGCTGACTCGATCTCATTCAAACTAATTTTGGTTGAAAGTTTACAATAAGATCTGCAACATATGTTTTTTTTTAGATTTTTCACTTCATTGTTATAGAAGTTAGAGGGGGGGGACACACATTTTACCATTTTGGAAGCGTATATCTTTTAAACGATTATTTTTATGTAAAAGTCATTCTAGAAACCTTAATGTCATTTTTAAAGACCTGTCTATAGATACCACACACGCCTAGGTTTCATGAAAGAAAATATTTTCAGTTTCAATTCCATGTATGGGGAGCCCCCTTTATTTTAAATATTTTTTTAATTTTCTCTCAAAATCGGAAAGCGGTTCACATAATACATCTACCTACCAAGTTTTACATGTATAATCCTAATAGTTTCGGAATAAAATGACTGTGACATATGGACGGACGGACAGACAGACAGACGGACAGACATGTCGAAACTATAAGGGTTCCGTTTTTTGCCATTCGGCTACGGAACCCTAAAAACGGATTTTGTCTATATATGAATTCCCCCAAAAATATTTATTTATTAAAGTGACTTTGACTCATTAATTAATTAACGACATCTTTGACAGCCGTTACGGATAGTCAAATCTCACTGTCGGACCAACTTCTTTGGGGGAACATCCCTCCCGCACTGGGTGGAGCGAAAGTGAGTGTCAGACTTCTAATGACTAAAAGCCAACCTCTTTCTTCAGTTGCTCTTGCATTCCGGGGCTGTGGTATATCGTAAGAATGTTCCCGCAACCTCGTGCGGTCGCTATACAATAGATTAGAATAACATAGAATATTTATTTATTAAAGTGACTTTGACTCATTAATTAATATATAAATAAATAAATAAATTAAACGGTTAGTAGAACACACTTAAAAAACTATGTCAGTAACATTTACTTACACGTAATAGGTACAGGATATATATAAATTATGCAATAGAATGGGGCACCGCTGCTTCATCCCATGGGAGATGGCACGACAACGACCATATAAGCGCAATCCAGTCTTCCCGCTATCACATGTCCAGGATGCTGTTAGAGCTGGCCCGCATCCTGCGTATCAGAGAAGCATACCTCTTTCATAGAATATATTTAGTAGAAGCAATCTACATGAGCGTCTGCGAACATTCCAGATGCGCTACAGAAACGAGGCAAATCCATGAGCGCCCAAAATGCGTTATTATATCGAACTCGGAGAGCATTGTACCATCTTTGCGTATAGCCCATAGCCTTCACGCCTAAAAGGTTGTACAGTAAGCTCCAAAGAGTTTGCCTTCAAGACCTTATTTTTTTGTCATCAGGTGCTGTTCTAGCATCCCCCACCACACCAGAAATACTGGCTGAAATGACGAACTTCATAAATCGAACAGATCCAGATTATGAAATCTTCACTGGCATTCATGCCACTGTTTCTCAAGGAGATTATCATACAATTGAAGGTAAGTCACTAAGTATACAGTATGACGTCATGGTAAAACAATTATTTTATCCTACAAAATAATTCTTGATCTATTAAATTTTGATACAAACGATACAAAATGAGGCTTTTCGAGTCAAGAGTGAATAGGTCCTCGACCACATCATCGCTAACCACCAGAAGAGATAATGGCCAAATGCGAGCCTATACCCACACCCATTAAACGTTTTAGGAATACTTTCATTGTGCGTACAGCTAAGGAGTGGAATTCTCTGCCGGATTCTGTGTTTTCTGATAGCTATAACCTGGGAATCTTTAAGTGAAGTGTGAATAGGTTACCTACTTCTAGGCAAGCGTGATTCATCTTCGACCATATCATCACTTACCCTTAGGTGAGATGGTGGTCAAGGGCGAGCCTATAATCGATAACAGAAAATCATAAAAAAAACACAGACGATACTCGAACCTCAATTTTTTGTTAGCTTTTTACGAAAATGTTGATAATATTCTGGAGATTAGCACCTAATATATCCTAAAGAACTGTGTCACCAGGTCTCCGCTCCGTCTTACCAATCTATCTTATACGATGAGATACTGATGTTATGAAAGACTCGACGCACACTTGGACCTCATAGGCCTAATGTTTCAACCTTTCAAACATTGTTACGTGTATTTGTGTATCATCATCATCATTATAAATCAGCCTAGATAACGTTCTCACTGTTATGACACAGGCCTCTCATGAGACAACTTATCACATGGGCCCACTGCGGGTGGGTTTGTGTATGTCTGAGTAAAAACTAATTAACAAACTGGAAGTTGAAACTCACAGAGCTGTTAAATTTACAGGTATACATCTCTCAAGAATTCCATTAACTTGGGCCAGAAATGAGCCCGACAATAAGGACAATTTGGAAAGTTGTATCACTCTCAATGGTAATGGAGAATCAGCTGATCGTCGCTGTGATGTAACGCGCCCTTACATATGTTCGCGCTCTGACAGCATTAAAATAAAATACAGCGAGTGCGGAACCGTCGATTCAGATAAATCATCGTATAAATTAATAAAAACGATAATTATAATAAAGAAAATTGCGTTTATTGACATCTAAAAAAGAATAAGAAAAACACGTTATGTACAACATTAAAGATTAAATAAAAAACAATAAGTACCAAAAGGGCCTCAGCATAATATCAGGTGGAATTACTATGTACCTAATTCATTTTCAGCTGCAGCCCAGAAATAACTCTTTATTTCAGGTTATTAATTAACCCATTTTTACTAAAAAAATATATATAAAACAGTGTAGGATAACACACTTAGTACCTGTTTCGTGAGTGCGTTTAATACACAAAACGTTTTGGGAATACTTCATTGTGCGAACGGCTAAGGAATGAAATTCTCTGCCGGATTCTGTGTTTCCTAATAGCTATAACCTGAGGGTTTTCAATTAATGAGTGAATAGTTTACCTCTAGGTAAGCGTGTTTCATCTTCGACCTGACCTTCGACCGAACCGATGCTGGTCAAACGCGATCCTATTAGCAATATATAAAAACAAATCTAGTTCAGACACAGACTAATAATAGTGTGTCTAAGTTTCAATAATAGTGTATTATAGTTTTAGCTGTGTGCACCAATATTTGGACCAATAAATTATTTTATTATTGTAATTATTGTATTTCAGAATATTCTTTTGATGGAATAACTAACAAATGCTACAAGTTACATACAGTACCAAGAAACTTCTCCCGAGCGTTCCTCGCGTGTTCAGCTGAGGGCGGCCATCTTGCTATCATAAACAGTGACATTGAAGCAACCGTGTTAAGAGAAATTTACGCAAAATATCCAGATGCAAAATTCTTTGGAAATTTCCGAAAGGACTATGCATTCATTGGTTTTCAAAATTGGGGCGAGGATTGGGATTTCAAGACAGTTGAGGGTAAGGCATATACACTTTGTACATTTAAAGATAACTAGCTTTTGCCCGCGGATTCGCCCGCGTTAATTTACACTTAGTCAATAATTCTTGTTATTATATATTATATTAAAAAAAAACCATCACCAGGGTCCATCCATCCCCAAAAAGAGACAGACAGTTAGTATTTAAAATGTAACTGTTTAAAACCAAAGACGTAGTTTACAATTCATTTTTGTAAACTACGTTACTGGTTTTCCCATTTTTGGCTAAAACGTGTCGATTTTGTGAGCTTGATACTCGTGAGCACGCCACATACAATTGCCCATTGGAAAATCAGTCTTTTACTAAATGTACACCTGCGACTTTCAGTGTCTGTCTTTGAGCTTTGTTTATGGTCATTGTGAATGCTGCTTTTAGCGGAAATTTTAGTTTTTTGAACTGGAATGGCAAATCGGTCGGGATTGTTGGAATGCGAGTAATAAGTATGTTTTCACCTATTATTTTATTTATTTAATTGTTAGATAAATTATTCCCATCGGTTTAGTGGTTTAGGCGTGAAAAGGTAACAGACAGACAGACAGACCGACATAGTTACTTTCGCATTTATAATATTAGTATGGATATGGATGTATGGAATATTTATTTCTCTTAAAAGAATTACATATTCACTTAAAGAGTTATTATATTAATATAACTAGGGTTTAAAATGTTATTTGCCAGTAAGCAAAATCTTAAAACTAATATAACAGAATATGACGCTTTGTCATATTATATATTTCAATAAAATAAATCAGAATAAGGTTTGTACATAACGAATATAAGAAACATCATATTTAACTTTTTTCAACCGACGATAAAAAAAGGAGGAGGTTATCAATTCGACGCATATATATTTTTTTTTATGTATGATCACCGATTACTCGAAGACGGCTGAACCGAATTGGAAAATTCTTTTTTTTTTGAAAGAGTATACTTTGAAATTGGTCTCATTGTGACCAAGTCAGGATCTGATGATGGAATCCTGGAGAAATCGAGGGAACTCTTCAAATATTATAGGCACACCTATAGTGATTTGGGTATTTTTTATAGTAACTTTTGTAGTTGTATTCGAAAAACACCACTTGTGAATAGGCCTGATGATGAAGACCACAGATGACCACTGGAACTACTAAATATATAAGTAGGAATAATAAGTATTTCATGGGTTCTGTTTTGATTACTTGAATATGGTTATTAAGCACAATATGCTCGTCACAATGCATATGGTGAAGTGAAACTGACGGTGAAGTACCAGGAGAACTCCTCAACAATTAACGGTCCAATATTGGAAAAAGCAATATTTTGTAAATGATTATAAGTAGTTGACATTTAGGCTCTTGTAATTAGGTAAATTAAAAATCGACCAACTAAAAAGAGTGAAATAAAAACTTTTTACCAAAACATTAAACCGGTAGTCGGTGTCTTTAGTTTTGTATTTTCGTTTTTGGCACCGACTACCGAAATTAAAGTTATTTTTCACTTTGCAGTGTTTTTTGGGAGTCTGTTTAATTTTTGGTAAAAAGTTTTTATTTGTGGAACTAGATTAACCTCTCTCAATATTTTGATTTAAATCAAGTCTAAAGCTTTCAGTATTAACCAGTTTGCACTTGCATGAAATAATGTATCCTTACACGCGTGGGATAAACTGTTTTATCTCAGGACAAACTATGTTACTAGGGTAAAAGCTGGATAGTTCCCTCGAAGGGATACATGCCTCAGTTTTGAATGCACTATGGTGCGTTTATTAATAGTGTAAGTTGTTGATCATAATTGAAAGTGCTCCCCTCACAGACCTGAGTGCCACATAAGCCTTTGAAGTAGGTGCATGTATTTTGTCCGTGTGAGCAAATATCTTCCTCAGCTAAGCCTTGATGAGCTTTTGAAATTATATTAGTAAGTAATGAATTTTGAATATTTTTATTACTGATTAAGATTTCAGTAAAATTTGTGTTTTTTTATTTTATTTTATTAAATGTCTTAGGAAAACTAACAGCTAGGATACAGATAGTTGAAAAATATTGAGAGAAGGTCAATTATAAGTTTTCACTGACAGTATTAGAATAGAACAAGAGAGAGTAAACAGATAAAAGAAAGCAAGAAGTAAAAGCACTTGAGAAGAGTGAGTTATGAATAAGTAGAAGCGTGAACGAGTAATGGTTACAGTAAATAAGTCAAGATCGTTAACAGTCTGACACAATGCATTATACTATGATTTGCTAGCTCTTATCATATAAGAGTTTTGCCGATAAATACACTGCACTGAAGGAACATACAGAGGTCGATGATTCCTTAACCTGAGAGAAGGAATACGTAGGTATCCCAATTTTGCCAATCAGTTCCGAACTGTCGGTTGCACCATTAACGATATTGAATTTAAAAAAATTTTGCAAAAAATAGAACCGACTTCCAAATCAAAACACTACAAAGCCAAAATTAACTTTAATTTCGGAAGTCGGTGTTACTGGTTTTGGATTTTCTTTTTTTTTTCACACCGCCTTCCGAAATTACTACTACTTGACCATCAGCATATATACATCACCATATGTATTGTGACGAGCATAAAGTGTTTAACATCCGTACTCAAGTAATCGAATCGCAATCCACGAAATATGTACTTATTATTGAGGAGTTTCAGTGGCCATCTGTGGTCTTCATCATCAGTTCAACTTCCCCAAATGGTACTTTTCGGAAGCAATTGCTCAAGGTTCTATAAGAAATACCCAAAACGCTATAAGTATGCCTATAATATTTGAAGAGTTCCCTCGATTTCTCCAGGATTCCATCATCAGATCCTGATTTCGTAACAATGGGACCAACTAGAAAGTATACCCATTCAAACGCAAAAAAAAATTTGAAATCGGTCAAGCCGTCTCCGAGTTATGATGTAACATACATTAAAAAAAAAGTTCAAGACGAATTGAGAACCTCCTTTTTTGAAGTCGGTTAAAACAGCCACATTTTGCATGCATTGGGGTTTAAATTACACTGTTTATTGCGATTTTTTTGTTGAAAAGTTTTTATTTATTTCGCAAATCCAAAAGTCTAGTATCCGTACCAAAAAGGAAGTTGCCCTATTAACTTTTGCGGATAGTTGCCCTGGGTCAACTGCACTTATGACTGGCTGTGAACAAACACATTCGAGATGTGGTACTGGAGGCGAATACGTAGGATACCCTGGCGGCTAAACGCACAAATATATCTATTCTGTCTCAACTCCACGTAAAAATCCGCCTATCTTCTTTCATACTTTGTTGGCCACACAATGCGAAGAGGGGATGACAGCTTAGAGAAACGGGATGTTGTTGGCGGAGTAGAATGTAGGAGAGCCCGACGTCGCTTGCCAACCAGATGTTATGAGCAAGTAAAGGATGCATGAGCTACATAAATATCACCTGGCGGTTTGGGCGGCGATGTCTAGGGAACGGTGAAGGACCTTTATCAAAGCAACAGAAGCCAGTGATCACGATCCTCAGTAATGAGGGAATGATCAGAGAGAGACAGTACTTAATAAAAGGATGTTACATAAATTAACAGAAGTTTGTTTATATCTGAAAAAGCCTAGAGAGGCATCTATTCTCACATGAGGCAAGTATCCCCCGAAGCATTTTTGACGTTACGCTACTATTCGCTATAGTAGGCAAGTATCCTTCTTTTTAGAGGTCAAATAAAACCCGATTTATTATAATAAATAATAATACTAAAATAATAAAAGATTTATTGGAACTAAAACCAGAAATACAATAAATTAGAGTACGATAATGACTGCATTAGTTTTAAACTGTGTTGCAGCCATTAACACCCATACAAGTAGTTTACGCGTCAGCGTTCCATCGTAAACAAAATTTTCTAGGTAAGTTTAAACAAAGATTAAAGATGGAAGAAAAGAATATAAAAAATACCTAATTAACATGCATAAAGTTACCTATAGTGTGCGCGCGTGCATGTGTGTGTGTGGTCGTATATGTGGCATGAGTTCTATGGGTGTGTGATGTGTTGTACGTGTGTGTGATGTGTAGTCCGTGTGGTGTGTTGTGCGTGTGGTTTGTTGTACGTGTGAGTGCGTGATACTGGTGTTGTGATATGTGCAGGTGTTAGCGTGTGAGTGCGTATTTGTAGAGATGTAAGAAGTAGAATTTTACGTTTTAACAAGGTTTTCAAGTTTTTCATAGGTTAAACCATGCAGCCATTTGTCAACGGTGACTCGACAATCTCTTAGATTGAGTGAATAAATGTCACATACTTCATTGACTCGGTTATACAAAATAGGGCTTAGGTATTTATACTGTCGTCTAACTGATTCGGTGCTGACTGGCTCAATTGAACAGACTCTAAAAGGTCTTCGTCTATGTTCATGTCTTATGTCAGGGTCGAACGGCAGTTCGGAGTGCTTGCGTAGTATGGCACTAAGTACAAATGAGTGTCTCACTCGCGGTACCTCACATAGAGCATAGAGTTCACTCGTGGGAAAGTGGATTGGTTTATGGGCCATGACTTTTAAAATTGCCCTCTGCGCCCTTTCCACTCGTAATAACGAGGATTTACTTGAACTGCCCCAGGCTACTATACAATAGGTTAGGATTGAGTGAGCCAAAGTATAGTAAACAGTTTTTAATGTAGAGAAGTTAGCAGAAGTCCTCAAGTTTTTAAACACATATATTAATTTCCGTACTCTACCCACCAGTGTGTTTACATGTTCATTCCATGACAATGTACTATCAATATAGATGCCAAGATACTTCATGCAATGAGTACGGACTATTTGAGTACAATTACAGTCCTGGCTTGAGCTAGGGTTACATTTGTGAGCTATTAGTGTATAGGCAGCGGTCGGTTGTGAAGATATACGAGGTGAAAAGGTCATACATTTAGATTTATTTAAGTTAAGGGTCAGCAGATTGTTTCTTAGCCAGGTCATAGTGGTCTTTAGCGTGGACTCAGCATGAGAACACGTATCGGACCAATCATTACCATGCACCACTATTGCAGTATCATCTGCGTACGTTATGATTTTAGAGTTTACTAAGGGAAGAAGCAGGTATTGCAGAGGTCATTGATATAAATTAAAAATAAGGTAGGTCCAAGTACACTACTTTGCGGCGAATCGTATATGATATTTTTGGGTGCACTTGTATAGTTTCCTATTCTGGTAGCCTGAGAACGACCTGTTAGATAGCTTGTGAAAATGCTGAGGGCTAAACCTCTGATTCCAAGTCGTTCTAGTTTATTTAGTAAGAGTGGGATGGAGACCGTGTCATAAGCTTTAGAGAGATCTAGGAAAATTGCTAAAGTTTTTAATTTATTCTTTATGTTTTTAGCAATACCTATTATTAGTTAATTCCAAGACTGCATCTTCAGTACTTTTACCGGATCTAAAACCATATTGGTTATCAGCAAATAATATTATGGGCTTGTAAGTAACCGTGGAGCCTACAATTAATTATTTTTTATAAAATTTTGGATAAAATAGTTAGGACAGAAATTGGCCTATAGTAATCGACACGGTCTCTATCTCCACTCTTATATATAGGCTGAACCAGACCTGTCTTGAACGCCGAGGGGAAAACTCCAGTAGTGAAAACAAGATTGAAGATATGGCACAATATGGGGATGAAAACATGTCTTGCATTTTTAATAAGTAGGGTAGAAATACCGTCACATCCAACCGCACTCGTAGACTTTAGGCTAAGAATAACTCTTTCAATTTCCTCGTTATCAGTTTCCAAAATAGCCATTGAATTTGGATAGGTATATAAAACCAATATCATTTATATTTAAAAAAAACGGGCTAATATGGAAGATTAATGACCAATGTTTCAATATACACTTTGATTTCAACATTAATAAGTAAATATTTTTAATAAATGGGCTTTGTTGAAAAGTGGCGCAACTATCCGGCTCTTACCCTATGTTTAACCGGTACACCATACACCGGTAACGAAATACCGCGGCCCTAGAACTTAAGGGCAGTTGAAGGAACAGGGTGGGTTTTTAGTCAGTAGAAGTCTGACACTCCTTTCCGGTCCACCCAGAGCGGGAGAATTCAATGATTTTCCCACCCGGAAAAAAAAAAGAATAAACCATTTTATCCCAGTATAAACTTAGTAACTATGTTTGACCGGTAACATGTTACAACTACTAACCACTATCTATATGAATCAATTTAATCCTGATTCTGTATTAAAAACTTTCATAGAGAATTTTAATTTAGAATCTGTTCAGAAGTAGGTACTTAGCAAAATGCGAGAGCGGGAATTTATGTGCCAAACTAATGTGATTTCTTTTATATTACTACTAAAATATGTAGGTTACAAGTTTGTACTAACAATAAATATGAATATAATTGATCTGAAATAAATATTGTATTGTGATAAAGCCGACGGGCGAGCTTTGATAGATAGACAGATAAAACTTTTAGTTGGTACAACAGGAGATACACAATACAATAAAATAGAATGCTTCGGTCATTTTGCCTAGATACTGCCATATCAAGTCCTATAGCAGACGAACAGACAAAAATAAAGACGAGCGATTTAATGAGAGTCTTATCTATTATTCGGAAATACACAACCTTAAAAATATGTAATCATTTTAAGTAATAATTTGAGATACTCGTGGCTGAATAATAACAGTCGCACGAGTCAATCTGAGAGGTTTAGCAACACTCGCCAAGGTCGACTCGTGGATGGGTATAACAATAACAATGAATATTAACAATATTATCGAAATTCCTCCATGCCTCGCAAGGCACGTTAAGCTGTCTCTACCATAGATAAAATAAACAAGTAGATCTGGCCGACAGACGAAATTATATCGGAACCGTGTGTCTCCAGTTAGGCGCTGGGCGGGGCAACAACTACACATGCAGTTTATTAAAATCCATATATACGCACTCACGCACACACCCACATTTCTTAAATCAGAACGTACTATACAATCAACAATAAACCTTATTCCATCAAACACAGCGTGTATTTACCATGCACAGTAGAACTTACCCACACAAAAACATCGGTCGATATCGTTGTGCTGTGCAAAAGCAATTTATTTTATATATACGCTAGTGATTGACTAAATCGGAAAGTTATCAGCCACCATGTTACCATGTTACCCAGGTACTGGATTGTAGAGATAAGATAGTGAGTTGAACACTAATGTTTAATATCAAGTGAGTATGTAAAACCCTAGTGCTTGGCTGCTTCTGGTTAGACTGGAAGCCACCTGTGACCTGGGTAAAGGTTTAGCAAATAATGATGAATAATATAGTTTTTTTTTAAGAAATCTCGAAATGTGGTTAGAATTCACGTTACTAGCATGTTATCATGTTAACCCCTCCAGTTAAGCTAACTATGCTTGTTTCTGTTTCGAACCTGCGACTTTTCAACCGACGACAAAAAGAGGAGGTTATCAATTCGACGCGTATATATATATGTATATATTATATATATATTTTATATGTATGATCACCGATTACGCGAAGACGGCTGAGCCGATTTGGAAAATTCTTTTTTTGTTTTAAAGGGTATACTTTGAAATTGGTCCCATTTTCATTAAAGTCAGGATCTGATGATGGGATCCTGGAGAAATCGAGGGAACTCTTCAAATATTATAGGCACACCATGACGTTTTGGGTATTTATTATAGTAACTTGTGCAGTTGCTCTCAAAAAGTACCATTTGAGGAAGTGGAACTGATGATGAAGACCACAGATGGCCGCTGAAACTACCTACTCAATAATAAGTATTGAGTGGATTGCGATTCGATTACTTGAATATGGATGTTAAGCACTTTATGCTCGACACAAAGCATAAATGGTGATGTAGAGCTGATGGTGAAGTACCAGGAGAACTCCTCAACAATTAACGGCCCAGCATTGGGAAAAGCAATATTTTGTAAAAGGTTATAAGTAGTTGACATTTAGGCTCTTGTAACTAGGTAAATTAAAAATAGACCAACTAAAGAGTGAAATAAAAACTTTTTACCAAAAAATTAAACCGACTCCCAAAAAACACTGCAAAGTGAAAAATAACTTTAATTTCGGAAGTCGGTGCCAAAAACGAAAATACAAAACTAAAGACACCGAGTACCGAAATTAAAGTTATTTTTCACTTTGCAGTGTTTCTTGGGAGTCGGTTTAATTTTTTGGTAAAAAGTTTTTTCGATCAAAAGTTCGACACCTTAGTCGTTAGGCAATTCAATTTTGTAATAGTTTTTTATGTTAAAAGAGAATGCCCAATGTTCTTCTAACCGTGGTTGCGCATCCAAATATTTTGTATGACATCATAAATTGAATATAAAAGAGGGGTGATGTCGTACTTTCAAAGGAAATAAAAATTATTCTTTTATTTAGTAGGGTTTTTGTTCTTCATAGATTTTCTGTTCAGGTTTGAGGTTAGTTTTGTAACAAACCTTTCACTAAAAAAATCAGTCCTTTACAACAATATGATTTAAATGCACATAAAACAACAGAAAACGGTTTCAAGAAATCAATTAATGATCCTAAATAATAATAATATTTCATATAAATGTAGTTATATAGGTTTATAGGTACGTATAGGAAATAGAATAAAAATGCTTGTAAAGTATTCATAAAATATGTCGTCTAAAAACGGAGCCGGCGGCTCAACAAACCTAAATCGAGCCCAAATTAGATACCACAAAATGTTCATAATGTAAGCACAGCAGATTACGCACCAAACAATTGTAATAATAACTGGTAATATCAGCCACTGAGTTACTTATAGCCCTATTAACTAAAATGTAGGCGTAGTACACCTTACTGCTAATATTTCGTGACTTAATTCTTCCCCTTACTAAATACTTATCCGTTCCCAATACCAACGGCAATTCATCCTCAATGCTATTTGCTACTTCAATTTCGTATTTTTCGTTCCTACAAACACGCTAACCATAATATGACCGTGCCTGTTTAATCGGATACGACCCTAGAGCTACTGTCATCCTCATTATGTAGTAGCAGTTTTGTAAATGTATCTAAATGAGGATATTTGGCATCTATAGTTAAGAAAATTGCTCTCCTCAAAAATATGAATAGATATTCATATTTTCATGTTGAATGTACTCTCCCAAATAATTTCTTCTTTTTAATCTAGCTTTAGCTATTTCCAGGAACTGTTGAGCATCAGGTCGGTCGTCCACATTTATTGATGTATGGAACTTATTGAGAAGTGCACATGGTATATTAAAATCTAACATCAGGTGTGTCGATGTACGGTTAAAGTATTCTTGGCGAAATAATTTATAAACGCGTTTTATGCACCTATTTGCAACCTCCACCACCCATCGACACATCATAACAAATCTTGATCGATTAGCCTGCTCTATGGTCAATTACAAAGAGAATGTAATACACTATATAAAATAAAAACATTTCCAAGTTTAAAATATTTTTTTCAGTTGTGACAGTTCACCTTTCACATTGGCATTTGGTGATAGTGTTACCAACAAGTAATCTAAATTAGCCTGACTGTAAGTGATTAGTCAACCAAAGAAATATTTAGTTAGTAAAATAATAAATATTATTTAAAGGCGTAATTAACAAAAATACCGTATTGTAATTATGATATAAATACAAAAAAAATAGTCAAACAGCGCTGCGCCATCGTTACATGGCGGACATCCATCCAGACATCCAACTCATACGCACAAAACGTTTTGGGAATTGTTTTATTATGCGTAGGTACAGCCAAGGAGGAGAATTCTCTGCCGGAGTATGTGCTTCCTGATAGCTATAACCAGGGTCCTGGGGGTCATTAAGTCAAGAATGAATAGATTACTTCTAGGTAAGCGTGCTTCATCTTCGACTACATCATCACTTTACATCAGGTGAGATGGCGGTCAAACGCAAGCCTATCAACAGTAATAAAATATTAAGGAAAAATGTTATAGTTTAAATTATTTTAAGACCAAATATAGGGGAGGTTTTTAACATTGGCAACACTGCTTTTACAACTATCCGCCTTTTAAAAAGTATGAAAAAATCCAATAAACAACTAATTAATACAAAATATTATACCCCACATTCTATTTGAACTAAATGAACTAAGAGAGGCTAAAAAAATATTTTATGATTTATGAGTATATTTTTATGGCCATAATCTTCTATTTAATGCGATGTTGCTTTTGGTCATTGTCTTTTCAGGTCAATCGCTTATTGAGGCAGGATACTACAAATTTGCTCCCGGCGAGCCAAATAATTTTACACAACAATCCTGTGGCGGGATATTCCGCACAGGTCTATTGATCGACGTGTGGTGCGATAGATCTGCTCCGTTCTTCTGTGAAAAGAGTCCTGACTTCCCTGTCGTGTGTCTTGCGCGTAACGCAAATATATTAAATTAAGATTTTTATTGTCATTTCATTACATGTTTTAAAATCATATTAATATTTTAAATTCGACGGTTTGTGAGGATGTACCTATGTATGTTTTTTGCTCTTTCACGCAAAAACTAAACGGATCTCAATGAAATTTGGTAAGGAGATAGTTGACATCCTGGAATAACACATAGGCTACTTTTTATCCCGGAATTCCCATGGGATTGGGATTTACGTGGGAAAAGCCTCCCATGTGACCAAAGTCGCTAGAAAAAGCTAGTAATATTATAAAATCGAAGTTGGAAATTGATTGGGACCAGCTTACAGCGGCAACGACAATTGATGACAAACTTCGTATCTTCAATCAGGCCGTCCTTGCTCTCTTCGATGAACATGCTCCTGTTCGTAGGGTTAAACTTACCTACTGCCTGTTAGTGGTATAGGATTTTATAAGATTCCTATAATAAATTAAAAGTTAATTACAGGAATCCAGGAATCAGTGAATTTACAATTACCGACAAACGTATATCAATAGTAACGTAAGACCATTTTAACAAAAAAATAAATATCACATTTTAGTAACGTATGCCTATTTCAATAGCAGTTTGAAAATAACAATAACTCGTTTAGCGTGCGTCGCCAGTGCGCTCGGCTGCTCGGTATTGTACTCCATTCATTATTTCTATACAAAGTCAAGGGGGCGGGGCTAGAGAGCGTTTCAATGTTGTAAGTGCAAGCAAAAATGAGCTTAGTGGTGGTCAGGCGGGAGTGTCCACGATAGTACATACTCCTTACTTTCAATCGCATTGACCCGATGGGTTTTAGTTTTTATATCTAGGGGCACGGCAGTGCCCCCACCGAGTCGAGCGCGAAGCCAACACTGCCGTACCATCCTTTTCTGGAACCATTTTGGCGTATTTTCACGAGACGAATTCAGCGTTCTAAACCTATGTTTAGAACGCTAAATTCGTCGAGACATCTAATAAGTTATAAGCACACACTTGAATCACAAATTTTAATGATTGTGGCTTATTTATTTCCTAAGTTATGCAAAAGCAAAGTTGTGCTAATTTGACACTCACTGACTCACTTATTATCAAAATAGAACTAGTACTTCCCATAAACCTAGAGAGCTGAAATGTGGCACAGAGTTAGAATTTAGTGCTTTTAAAGGAAAAGCTATCAAAATGAGGATCTCAGAAGATCTGGAGTACCTAATGACCCTGAGGAGAAACCGTAACCAACCAAAGACCAGCCAAACTATTAAGGTTATCAATATGCTGTGTTCACAAAATTTATTAAGCGTGGTTAGCCCATTCTTTTGAAATTAAAAAAGGAAGGTCTAGAGTATCTTATGGAGAACCCTATGAGTTCAGCTGAACTATGGGAGTTATGGAAATGCGCTTTGAAAAAGTTATTCAGTGTGATGAGCTACTTCTATTGATATATATGAAACTGGATTTCAACATGGGGGCACTGCCGTGCCCACGCCAAGTCGAGATAAAAAAAAACAATGTCTAATAAGAAAACCTCATAATGAAGGTTTGGAGTATATAACTATGAAACTGATCAAGTAAAAAATAGCATTCTGCAAAAAGAAGTGAAATCCCACCAAAAACAGTCTCGATGAAGCTACTTGTTTCTCTATAAAAAGTTTAAGTGACTTAGCAGTTAACTTGGATGTACTATCAACAAATAAATGAGCATAAAGAAAGTTCAACGGCTGGTCATATAAAATCTTACTATATTAATAAAGAAATTGCTGTAAAGAACCTTAGACTTGGCTTGGCTTTGCTTACAGATTTTATTACTTTTTATAGAGAAACAAGTAGCTCCATCGAGACTTGGCTAGTTTTTTACAGGATGTTATTGGTGGAATTTATTTTTCATTCTGTGTATAATGACGTTTACAATAACATATATAATAATTAATATAGTCAAACACTTTGAAATAACAAATCTATCCACCACTACCCACTTATCATCTGTTACTTTACTTAGAGACCTGAACTGAATGGTTTACCTCCCAGAGCGCATCGTATCCGAGCCTCAGAATACGTCACTGGCATTTCGTTGTATTTAAACCACCCCTTGGCTGCTGAACTGTATCTGTAGTCGCATCTGAATGCTGGCGACTTATCTCAAACTGAACAAATAAAGTTCAGACAGAGTATTAAAAAAAAAACAAATTAACCAAGACTTTATTTTTTGAGAAATGATATCTACGTATTAATTAATTTTGCGCTGGGTTATCTTCAATAACATTATTTTATCACTTATAAGTGTCGAGTTTAGAGGTCATTTAAACAATGAATAATTGTTTTTTGTCGTTTATTATTTAAAACATGCGAATACATTTAGTATTAAAAACATATTCAAACCATCGAGGGTTTATTCGTGGTATGCTAGCCAAGGCCTCTCGATGCCACGCTGTCATTTAAATTGACACTTATAAATACTATCTAGATCTTAGTATGATCTAGAAAGTATTTCTTTAGCATTTTGGCGCAGTTCCTTAAAGTTATATTTTTACAAAATATTTTCATTTAAGAAGGATGGAATCATGCATTCCCACGTCCTAGCTCCATACACTTTATTATGTTTAGTTATTTTAAACATCGGTAAGTAGGAGAAACAGCTTAACGACTGCAACCTTTCGTATTTCTGAACATTATTAATTCTGTAGAAGTTATCGCTATTGACACGTAAACGTATCGTATCGAAGACATTTACAACTTGTAACAGTGCTTAAATAAACCTTTTCGTTATTTTTAAATTTATTTTTTATGTGGCTGGGAACAAAGAGACGAAGAGACGTTGAGCTCTGAGTTCGTTTCAGTGTTTCTTCTCAGAGTAGTCAGTTAAGCTTTGTTTTCCTAGGAAAGCGGTGCCGTCATATAGCGGCCGTAATATTACGGACGCAAAAAGGCGGCCGTCTTTACGGTGACGACATGTGGAAAGTTCCGCGGCCGTTTTAACACACTGTCTGCTTCATCGCTATCTAGTATATTACATTCTCTTTGGAAACGTTCACGAAACCATCGGACACTGACAAGACGGCCGTCATGCAAATGGCGGCACCCGTAGACAGAGAATGGAGGTAGACATGCTCTTAAAATAACAATAATTGCGAAAGTGAGATGACACATATGTCAAAATGTGAAAGTGTGAGCAGGACATAGCATATATTTTCTATCTCTATTTGCGTATCGGTTTTTTGTTGTTTGCCATCACTAGTCATTGATGGCAAACAAATTGTGGTGTCGAAATATTTTCGTTGATATAAACTGTGAAACGCATATTTTGTGTAATTTGTGACTTTATTGATATTTCAAAAAGTAATATTTAGTGTCTAGTGATGGTGAATTGCTGTATATATGGCTGTAAAAGTCGTAGTGAACGAAATCAACCAAACATAACCTTTCATCGGTAAGTAGCATTTTTTACCTATTACAGCAAGTAATTCAAAGAATTATTGTACTCAAGACTATTTTGTGTCAATATTAAGTAACATTTATTGATAATTTCATCTAAAAAGACGATAAAATCCTAACTTGTTTTTTTGTATTAACCGACCAAAGTTTGAGGCATTTTATGTTAGGTTGTTATCTATGTTACTTCGCGTCATTTGTCAATAGTCGGATAATAACTTGACGGGGATACCAGCACTTAATTATTTTTACCACTGAACGTATTTAATTTTACTTTTTTTTTAGTTTTCCCAATGAACCATTTTTAAGAAATAAGTGGACTGAGTGTACGGGCCGAGTTAACTGGTATCCAAGTCGTCACTCCCGAATCTGCTCACGACATTTTGAAGCTAGTTGCATTCGACAGAAATTAAATAGTACACACTTAAATCCACGTTCGATACCCACGCTTTTCATCCAGGTGAAGTAAATTTATTATACATACCAATTTATTCTACAGCTTTGATTAACTTTGATACCTAAAAATTTGTTGTGACTTGATTTCGTGTGACACGGAAATAATATTGTAAACATTATTTAAGATTACTTTTTTAATATTATTACATGGAATTAATAGTGGAATATATACCTAATTATTAAGCTACCAAACAACGTAAAGCAGATACTAGCCGTCGGAAATATCTGCGAACCTGGCTTAATGACGTCATGCAAACTGGAGAGATAGCAATAAAAAATACGAGAGGTAAAATTATAAAATATTGTTTATTTATGGCGCTTACGTTGGCAATGGTACTGGATAGGCGAATACGGGGTGAGGTGCGGGAAGCACGACGGGTAGCGCATTCCAGCGAGGTTCGCAGATATTTCCGACGGGTTGTACAGTGAAACTTACTAGCTCATTTGAAAAATCATTTATTCTTGATTATTTTAGCAGTTAATCGCAAGTTCGTGTCCTTTTTGTTTCAAACTTCAGGTCCGACCGGCTGTAGACCAACCGAGTTCCTCTAAATGTTTGGGGGTTGATACGGAAGCAAAGGATTATTTGGTACTTATTTAAATACTTTTTAGAATATCTATAAGTGGTATATTCAGTCTTTCATGTATAGGTACTTATTCATTTGGGTGATAAATGTTAAAATTTAATACAATAATCATATTTTTCAGCTTGACGATTCATCCGTGACAGATAGTCATGGTCATCTATCTTTATCATCAGAAGAAGTTGCTATGGAAATAGAAATAGAAAGTACTACAGTAAGTTTATTCTTGATCAGTCTATATTTATTAACCGACTTCAAATAAAGGAGGAGGTTCCCAATTCGTCTTGAACTTTTTTTTTCTGCGGCTGGACCGATTTGGAAAATTCTTTTTTGTTTGAAAGGGTATACTTTCTAGTTGGTCCCATTGTCATCATGCTTGAATCTGATGATGTAATCATGGAGAAATCGAGGCACACCTATAGCGTTTTGGTTATTTCTTATAGTAACTTGTGCAGTTGCTCTCGATAAGCACCATTTGAAGAAGTGGAACTGATGATGAAGACCACAGATGGCCACTGAAACTACTCAATAATAAGTGTTTCGTGGATTGTGATTAGATTACTTGAATATGGATGTTAAGCACTTTATGCTCGTCACAATGCATATGGTGAAGTAGAACTGATGGTGATGTACCAGGAGAACTCCTTAAAAATTAACGGCTCTGCACCGGGAAAAGCAATATTTTATAAAAGGTGATAAGTATAGTCTGGCAAACGAAAGTAGAGACTGAAAAAGCGCGGCAAATTTAAAAAATACCAGCATAGCAACCCCAAAACTACTATGAAATACCTATTTGATACTTTAGTATTATCTATTTTATTTCATCGGAATAAAAATACAAGAGATATTTTAGGTAGGTAATAGTTTAGATATTGGGTCTTAATAAGAATTTAAAAAAAAAAACAACAGTATTCTAAAATAGTTCTGATTTATTCACTATAATCAAAATCTGAATGTAAGACTTCCATGTGGAAAGTTTCATTAGATTCACTGAAATCATTGTTTCCTACGTTAATTATAGAACTTTCTAATTTTCTGTAATTCTGTCCCTTTCTTTATATTTATTTTCAACATGGATGACAATATGATCAGTCATTTTCTTTCACTCCTCGGGAGTTATATTTTCAAACGACTCTTTTATGACTTTCTCTAACTCCACTGCAGGCAGAGCAATATTTTTACTTGCCACTACGTTTAGCCAAACTCCATACTTAGATCACAGTGGTAGGGGGGAAGTGGCAATACCCTCCCGTGCTCATTCTGCTTCAGAATTTCATCAGCTTCATATACTGGCTCTGGTGTGTTTCGTTTTAAACTTGTTATGATTTTCTTACGATATAAAATCCGTTAATTTTGTTACGAATAGCATCTATATCGAAACTATCTAAGTCGGACACTGTGGGTTTATATGGCCTTTACGCGCACCTTCCTTGTTAATTCTTTTTAGTGTAGTAACGCTCACTTCTGTAAAGAATGGTAAAACATGATTAGGTTCTGCAAATCATGAATTCAATTACATCTTTATAAAAGTTATGTGCTTCTAGTAAAAACTTACCAGTGATTGAAGCTATTTCATCCAAGTACTGGTTCTGGGTTCTTATCCTATCTTTCTGCTATAAATCCGTAAGTTTTTCAATAGTTTTCACTATCTCATCAACCCCTGCTACATCCACCAGATTTTCTATAAAAGAAAAAAAAATTGTTAAGAACCATGCAACATTTAATAGTATGTTAAATAACCATAATGCATTATTATGAAGGTTTTAACATACTATAAAATTAATGTGAATCAAAATAGATAAATAGTTTTCCGCGCTAAAAGATAAATATAAATTATGAATTACGACAAAGTATCAACTTAGTAGCGTCATACTAACTTATGAAATCGAACACCACATGTAAACAATCTTGTTTTTGTTTAAATTTGGCGTCTTTCTCCTGTTGTTTTTCTTGATATTTAGACATCATGCGAAACAACATCTCCCGTACTCAACTTTTAATAGTTTTGTTCAATTTTCGCTGAATAAACGCTATTAACAAGATCACAACAAATCACTAACAACACGCCATGTTGTTTTGGAAAATTGAGTTTGACATTAGTATAGCATTGCCATATAAAAAGTTTGAAAATAATTCGAGTGTTTACTTTCGTTTGCTAGACTCTAGTTGACATTTTGGCTTTGGTAACTAGATAAATTACAAACCGACCCACTAAAAAGCGTGAAATAAAATTTTTAGCAAAAAATAGAACCGACTTCCATATCAAAACACTACAAAGCCTAAAATAACTTTAATTTCGGAAGACGGTGTCAAAAAAAAATACAAAACAAATGACCATTTATAACTCAAGAACGGCTAGACCGATTTTTATCAAATTTTATTTGTTGCATATGTCTTCTCCTCGAACAGCAGAAAAAAAAATCTGAGGTGGTATGATGTTTGCCGAGTCAGCTAGTTAGTTATAAATACAGAAATATCTTTTGTTATATTTCAGACACAAGAAATATTACCTATGGTGGCAGCGCCGGAAGTTGAGATGACTCCTCGTAAAAAGAAGTTAATTGGGAAATTGGAAAAGAAGACAATATTAAGTGATAATAGAAGAAAGAAATTAGCTGCTTTAAGATCTAAGACCTGGCGTTTGCAAAAGAAAACTGCCGAACAATCTACTGTAATTGAGGAATTAAAAACTCGTTCATTAATCAACCAAGAAACGGCTGATTTGTTGTCTTCGATCGATGCAACCAATCGAGATTTCTTAAAAAAGTTTTTGTGTAAAAATATAACTGAACGGAAGTACTCGCCTGAACTGCGGAAATTTGCTTTAAGTCTCCACTACATCAGTCCCAAAGCTTACACCTTTGTTAGGAAACAATTTAACACTTGCTTACCTCATCCGCGTACGCTATCGCGATGGTACCAATGTATCGATGGAAATCCTGGTTTTTCCACAGAATCTATCAAAGCTATCAAATTTTTACATGAAATAAATATTAAAAAAAATACATTACACAAAACAATATGCGCCCTAAGTTTTGATGAAATGGCAATTAGAAAAGGTTTGGATTTTGATGGCAAAGATTGCATAGGATTTGTTAATTTTGGCAATAACGTTAATAACGACCAATTAGCTAAAGATGCGTTAATTTTTATGCTGACATGTGCAAACGGATCCTGGAAAATGCCTTTAGGATATTTTTTAATCGATGGGATAAGCGCTGAACAAAAGGCCAGTTTAGTAACAAATTGTATCGAAATATTAACCCAGGATTGTGGTATTGAAATTATCGCACTAACTTTCGATGGATGCCCGACAAATTTTTCTATGGCCAAAGTTTTAGGTTGTAAATTAGATGATGACATTGATCCTTCCTTCACCGTCGGCAGTAATAAAATTGTTATATTTCCAGACCCTTCACACATGCTGAAGTTAGTTAGGAATACCTTAGGAGAAAGGGGGCCAATAACAGATCCACAAGGCCGTGTTGTATCATGGGAATACGTAAAATTACTGGTAGAGCTCCAAGACAACGAAGGATTGCATTTAGGTAACAAATTAAATAAATCACACATACATTTTTACAAACAAATCATGAAAGTCAAGTTGGCAGCCCAAGTAATGAGTGAATCCGTTGCAAATGCTATTGAATTTTGTAATACAGAACTCAATATTGACGAATTTAAGAACTCTGCCGGTACTGTTGATTTTATTCGAAAAATTAATAATCTATTTGATGTAATGAATTCAAGGAATCTGAAAGCATATACATACAAAAAACCACTATCTGTCGGAAATTTCTCACACATCAAACCATTTTTAGATGAAATGATTTTATACCTGAACAAATTAAAAATAGGAGACAGAAATATAATGTCATCAAATAGAAAAACCGGATTTTTAGGCTTCCTAATTTGTATTAAAAGTGTAATTTTTTTGTACGAAACTCAAGTGATAAATAATAACCTTCCATTTTTAAGCACTTACAAACTAAGTCAAGATCACTTGGAGTATTTTTTTAGTGCCATTAGAGCCAAAGGAGGGTTTAACAACAACCCTTCTGCTAGACAATTAAAATCGGCATTTAAAAGAATGTTAGTTCATGGTGAAATGAAACACATTACGTCAGGAAATTGTATTCCACTACAACATATAAATATTTTAACATTGACCAAACCAGAAATAGCAATTAACAAAACATCTGAAAAAAATAGATTAATTGATAATATCGCTGAAAGTAGTAATTCAGAATATTTTGATGAAGTTTTAATGAAGGATCACGATTACTTAACTGATCCAAGTCTATTAACCGAATTTTCTAAACATGTAATAGTATATATTGCTGGATTTGTTGTAAGCAAACTGAAAAAAGAGCTTCAGTGCGAGGAATGCGTGTCTGCTATTATATCAGATATTAAATACGCCAGTCTACAGTTACAAAAAGACAAAGGTGGACTATTTTACCCCTCAAAAGATGTTGTGAAAATTTGTGAAATTTGTGAGATAATATTTCGTAAAAATCGAGGTCTTAATAAAAAAAATATTCTTCTTGTGCTCATGCAGGAAAGTCTTAAACGATGTTTGGGTTTAACATTATTTTTTCACCTATCACATTTTAATACCCAAACTTTCCTTGACTGTCATTATTCTCTCTTAATTAAGGCTATAAGTTTGAAATATCTCAAAGTTCGTATTCATTACACAACTAAAAAGCTTTCAGAAAAAACTGATAAGGTCAGAAATTTTTATAATAAATTAGTTTTATTTAAAGGTCAGTAGTATACAATTAACCTGTTTCGTTTTTCAGTACACAGATCAAAAGGAATGATTAGTTTGCCCTTTAGTCCTAAGTACCATTTTATTATGTATATATTCGTCATTCAAGGTTTTAATTAAACTATACTTGATCTACACAGTTTTTTTTATTGCATCTAAAATTATAGGTCTATGCTACGCGCGCGAATTGAATTCTTTTTTGGCTTGTGCCTAGTGTGCTAGGCCTACATCTTGAGGTGAAAATAAATTTATATCGTAGTTTAAATTGTAATAAAATAACAATTACAACTCAATTATTTTCGCGCTTTACCTTCGCCCCGGTCGCATTCAGGTGGCGCGCGTAGTATAGACCTATAATTTTAGATGCACACTGCCACACTTATGTTAATTAATAATCTTACAGCACTTGATTATAAAGTTTTGCTATGAGACTAACTCTGACATATATAAAAAAACACAAAGTAAAAATCTGTTTTTATTTGCTATTAAGAGCATTTACGACGTACGGCATTTCATACAAACATTCAAGCCCTTGTTTTTCGAAACGAATGAACCAATTTTCATGAAACTTCGTACGAATAAGCAGGATGCCAAGGTCTAAAAAGTTAGTAAAGAACATTTTCGAAATGTCCTATATAAAAAAGATAGAAATGTCTGTATCTATGGAAAATTTAAAATCGGTCTAATTTAGCTGTTACACTATTTTTCGAAAATGTTATAAACTAGCTTTTAAGGCCTTTGTACCCTGCTTATGCGTACGAAGTTCCATTAAAATCAGTTCATTCATTTCGAAAAACGAAGGCTTGAAAGATTGTATGAAATGCCGTACGTCGTAAACGCTCTTAAATACCTATCAAAAAGTTAAGCTTGCAATACATGTTGGCCGAGCGTAGGCCAACGCGAGCATTGGCAAATAGGTACAAGGCAATAAATAATGCCCACACGTTCGACAAGTTCGTCGAACGCCAATGCAGATGACCAATGTAGAAGAGGGTTTGTAGAGCTGCCCACACGTTGTACGAGCGCAGGCGACCGCCTTTGATTTGTGACCAAAAACCGACACCGATCCGAAGTGAGGCAAGTGATCACGAGCAACGGCGAGCGCAGACAAGTTGCACCAAATGAGCTCTATACACGTTGGCGCTGGCCTCCACTCGGCCAACTAGGCAAGTGACATCGAGCGATAGCAAGACAAGGCAAATATACCGTCTACATGTTGGTATTGGCCTTCACTCGACAACGCTCGGACAACATGTATTGCAGGCTTTACAAATACGCCACACCGTGAAAGTCTAATGACAATATTAATTGAATGACTCATAGACACTCCTAGTAGACAGTACAATCAAAATACTCAATAAGTACCAGATTACCCACACAATGGGGGTAAAAGTCTAAGTATGGCAATATTAATTGCACGTAACTGTAGCAATATACTGCCGTGCAGGCCCTAAAGTGCAGTATGAGGAAAAAAGCGGTTTCGAGAAAACCGCGAAAAACTTTTTAACACTGTTTTTTTTTGTATTATTAACGTGTATGGTGCATATTTTTATTGCTACGAGGACTAAGCGACAACAAAGATGGTATTTACAAAAACAAATGTTAATTTAGTTTATTAGATTTTAAGTAAAATCGGGTTTTTTTAAATCTTAGCAGTTACTGCACGCAAAAAGTTACACATATACAGATTAAATTGCGGTAAAAATACTCGATACTACAAAAACTTTAATTTTTTTTGCTACTTTGCAGACTATTTTGCAGCATAAGACTTTCTTTACTGCATTTTAATTTGTGTCTTGAACTAATTGCACACGTAGTATATAACAATTTCTTCCAACTTACGAGTATGTTTTAGGTAGGAATTTACAGAAAAAAATACATTTATGTATGTATAAAATTCTCATTTATTTTATAATATTATAAGGTAATTGTAAATTAAATTCAAGGTGCTTTGAACACAAGCGGTTATAAATACATTTCGATAAAAAAATTAATGGTTTAAAGCTTTTTGGTTTCGCAAGAAACGAGATCTTTCAATTAAATGGCAAATTTATATGTAACTAAAAAT
Organism: Tholera decimalis; assembly: GCA_943138885.2. Taxonomy (NCBI): domain Eukaryota; kingdom Metazoa; phylum Arthropoda; class Insecta; order Lepidoptera; family Noctuidae; genus Tholera; species Tholera decimalis. Next base: position 5,391,091 of record OW964572.2, read on the forward strand.
AAATCACAAAAAATATCAAAAGTACTTATAAAAAAAATAACATAAATGCTCAACATTCGATACATCTACATATATATGGCATGCATAAATATAAAAATAATAAAATAGGGTACACACATTACACATAGTGCACATCATTTGATGATGTAATTCTTTCAGGAATGAAACGCAGCCTATGATAGATACGAGTGAATAAATTTAAAGCTATCTAGATAATGAAAACTCAAGTTTTCACTTTTTTTTGTAACTTTGTGGGTAGAATTCACATTACTAGCAATCTCTCAAACTGTAACCCATTGCAACATGTCGCCCATTGTAACACCCTTTGTAGTTTTTAAGTCCTTATTTAATTCTGTTATGGTGTACAATAAAGAGTATATCTATCTATCTATCTATCTATCTAAGATTAATGTGCTTGTGTCTGTAATGAGTACATGACAATAGTTTAATGGGTGAGGTTCAAACCCGCAACCTGTGGATCACTAGTCCGATACCTTAGCCGTCAGGCTATTGACGATGAAGTGTTTGCAAAGCCTACCACTTACGTTATGTATGCACTAGTTTCTAACGATTTATAAGTGCCCAAATTTTATAAGGCCATGGCCTACTATGTGATATATTAAAACATTTTTTTCTTTGAATTTTGACTGTGATTATCAATTTATAAATTAAGATACATCGATATCTATACTAATATCGTAATATAGTGTTCGAACCCAACCCATTAGCCTTCCACTAAAATGCTCATAAATCTTTCTATACTTACCAATTGCCTTACTTACCTATTTATTGTATCTGAAGCTGCATTATTTATCTATATTTTTTAATAAGAAAGTTTAATACATCATTAATAGTTAATGAGTAATTAAGATTTCTACCAAAGTGACATTTGGCTAATATCTCCCGCCTGGATGGGAGACCTGACCCCCGACGTAGGAAGCCTTTACCCGGGTTTTAAAATAGGCAAAATAATCATACAAATTGTAACTCTATAAAGAAATTTAATCGTAAAAATATGGCACATAGTATTAAATAGTAAATGAGAATACGAGGAAGGTACTTTGAGTGTCTTTGATATATATAAATGAGGAATTAATTAGTATCACATATAATATAAGTATAAATAAAAGAAATGGTATTTGTGAGTTACGTAGCGTTTCTTTTTGGTCTTAATATTTGTCTTAGCACATTCATTGGTATGAACTAGACCCTTAAGAAAAAGACCTCTGGATTCCCAGACCATAGACCAGTAATCACCATGAATAATCTATCCATCCTGATTACTGGTCTATACCAGTAATCAGGATGGATAGATTATTCATGGTTCACAGTTTTTTTAGTTAGACCATAGGGTCTAACTAAAAAAACTGTGTACATTGAGTTTTTTGCAGAGATTGGGACACGGTGGTCTGATATAATATTTGTCAAGGTTCTTTTTTAACTTTTTACTAGATTTTTGTATAGTTATGGTTTTTCTTATTTTACTTTTTCGTTTTTTGGTGATTCCTTTTCCGACTGCTTGCGTATAATCTGATAAACTACTTTCTAATGAAGGCACAGGAATATAATTTTTATCTGCTACCGAGTCGTCAGAATCTTGAAAAACTGGTGTTTTAGCTCATGGTGTCGCGGTCTGAAAAATATCTGTTGAAGTTGGCAAAACCTCAGAACATAATAAATATTCTAATGTCACAAGATTATTGAATGAATGTTCAGAAGCTATTTCTGTCGTAGCTAAATACGCTAGACCAGACTGAGGGAGAATCGATAAAGCAGATGTTTGATCTTCTTGAGACAGTTGTACTGGAACAAGCTGGGTCAGATTTGCGGGAGACAAAGCCATTTCTATAAAAGCTGATTGTATTGATAGTATCTGTATTGAAGCTATTTGTGACGGAGCTGGTAGTGTCGAAGCTGGTTGTGTCTAGGCTAGTTGTGGCGAAGCTGGTCATGGCCCAGCTGGATATTCCAAAGTTAGTGGCAAGTGGCTGCCTACACTCTGGCGCGGTGCAGACGTCTTCCTTCCGCGGCAGCGATCGACACACGAACACGACTGATTGAGCGAGAGAGATAGCGACAAATTCTGACTAGAACGCAGTAAAATATGACCTGTACTACAGTGAAATTAGTAAAATCGTTCAAGATACCAATTATAATGCAGTAACAAAGTGTCATACTGCGTTTTAATTAGCATTTAAGTTATTTTCATCTTTTGAAATATACCGACTATACTACAGTAAATAATGAACATACTGCAATTTAAATAGTATCTTCACACTTAAAAGTCATATTACGATAAAAGTAAAAGAAAGAAGTTTTGATTATGCTGCACTTTAGTTGGTTTTCATGATATAAACTTACTTGAATAACACTAAATAAAATACCACATTTTAGTACTTTGCTGCATTTTAATCTGTAGTTCATGTGAAATAAACTAGAGATCAACCATGCAGTATTAACACTGTTGGTACAAAAACTACTTACTGCGTTTTAATTTATATCCCTCAATATATTTTTGGGTATAGAATAGAGTTTTTTTGTGGTAATATAGATATTTACTGCGTTTAACTTGGTAAAGTACCGGATCGTGGTAGACGTAACTGCTATAACTGTATTTTAGTTGGTATTGTAATATATTTAGACATGAAAAGTTAAGTTACTGCTTTCACAAATTTGATTTTTTAACAGTTTAAAGCATCCTAACAAAACCCTGATTAGATCTTCATGTTCCTTATAACGTGTCCATTAAGGTTCAATATTCAACAAAAAAATGACAAAAAGCCTGTTACTGCGTTTTAGGGTCTGCACGGCAGTATACTTATGTCGAAATATCGCTATCTCATACTGCATACGCTGAGGACTTGTCTAGCTCCATTCTCTGTCTACGGCGGCACCGCTTTTTGACGTTACGGTGTCAGTTACCGCTTTCTAGGAAACCGCGCCATTTTGTTTACATAGACAACGTTCTAGTGACGTCATTCACCGCTGTATTACGGCCGCTATTTGACGGCACCGCTATCCTAGGAAACCAAAGCTTTAGGAAACACTGGCACACTGGAACACATCCAGTTTACATTTACGAAAAAAAAATGACGTGTGAAAGTATTATTTGTAACCTATTTGCAAAATAAACATCATTATTTAATTTAATTATTACAATAGTTTTTAAAATGAACAACTGTAAATTGTTAATGTCTTCGACGTAGGTCTTCTATGTACGCCCGAAGCTACTGAGGCCATAATCAACTACAGAATCAGCCAGTGCTAGGCAAAGTTCTAAGTATTCAGTATGGGAACTTATACTTAAGGGCCTATACTACCTCAGTGCTTCTCACTCTATCTCGCTCGCACATTACAGGCCGCGGTCACGCGAGCAAGCGAGACAGGGTGGCAGGGAAAAGACTCCAAGACACTGATAATTTAGTTTATTTCTTTTTAGGGTGAAAATAATAGTAATTTAAAAAAAAGTAAATAACATAAGACCTGCTTTATAGTTAGTTCAATTAGTATGCAAAGTTTTATTATCTAATTTGAAGTTATTTTTGAATGCCAGAGGTTTTTTGTTCGGTTTGCAGGTAACTTTGGAATTTATTTCTATCAAGAAAATCTTATAGAATCGTGTTTTCGTCAAACATAGTACCTTAATCCTCAACTTTACCTCACTTTACTCAATTTATTTCAAAATTATTGCTACAATATTTTCGAGATAGCAGAGGATCATGCTAAGCCATTTGAGGTAGTATAGGGCCTTAAGAATTTATAATTTTGATAATATAGACCTCAGCTTATTTCACCCGTGATCAATGTGCGGCCGCCAGGGGAAATTATAATCTAGTATCAGACCAAGATACATAATAAAGTGTGCTTAGGCAATTAATTAACTCCAATGTGTGGCAATTACACGGTTTGACTGGTTAAGTCGGCTGTCATTGGTACATCTTTGACACAAATCTTGCCAAGGGGTATCTTATTATTAAGCTATTGGGATGTGGCGGTCAGATACCTAGGCAGATGCTTTTTTTTATTCATAATAGGCTCGCCTTAGAAAAATAACGCATAGAAAGGTGGTCTCGAACAAAACACGAGCGATTTCGTGTGTCCACTTTATTTTCTTTGTGTGCGTGAGCCGAATGTCTACGTTCCTCAAACGCACACAAATATAGCTTTCAGTGATACCATTATCAGACCATTACCCACAAAAATGGGAAAACGCACTATTATGTTGCTGGATCAAATCAAGTATTTTATGTTATGAAACTGGATGAGATGATGTTTTTTCATGTAATATGACTTATATGACATATTTTTACGGAAGGTAAACGAAATGAGATATCGTTCATTGCGTTTAGAATGTTTGATGTGTAATGTGTTATAATAATATTATAGAAATGTATTAATTGCTTGAAAAATCTCGTTTGATATCAATTAAAAGTATGTGTTGTATTTATGAAATAGAAAAATATTATTGAGAACATTACTTGAATGAAAAAAATCTTAATCTATAAAATTGTCATCTTTATGATGCCACTCTTCGAATTAATAGTAACTTTTTGTTATAAAACACTGTAGGTAGTAGCTGTAAATAAATATATTTTAGTTTGACGCATACATAATTGCCGCCAAACCTATATTTTTTTAAACAAAAATAAGCACAAAAGAAATCAATATGGGTATTTTTTTCCTCATGGATAGCAACATTGAATTGTGATAAGTTAGGTTATTAGAATTTTTGTTTGATGATCGATTTACGTAAATATAATGTATAAAATGTAAGTATTTACTTGTGAAATGTAATTTGATTACACGTTTTTGGTTTTCCTGAAGGACTATGACATCCCTTTACGCTACAAACGATCGTTTTAAATTATTTACTCGCGGGCTCTGTTCAGCAGAATGTGACTTTGAGTACTGACGGCTCATCGAGCAAAGTTAGCCAAAATGGCTAAGTTTTAGTTACCTCACTTTTTGCACTCGTACTATCCTTCTATGTGTTATTTCTCTAAGAGGCTCGCGTTTGACAACCATTTCACCTGATGGTAAGTGATGATGTGGTCGAAGATGTAGCACGCTTGCCTAGAAGTAACCTATTCACTCTTGACTTAAAGACTCCCAGGTTATAGCGATCAGGAAACACAGACTCATGAAAAACACTAGTACTCAACTGCTGTTTGACAGACTGAAAACCAATCCGGACATAGTTGCGACTTTTCCCGACAATGTCTCTAGTAAACAGATGGATGAATAATTTATTTATTTAACTCATCAAAACCTCAATCTTCTAAGAAGTTTTTTTTTTTGTTTTATAAATTATTCCTTACAACACTTTTTCGTCTTAATAATATTGTTTTGAAAGGCATATTTTACGATAAACCTCTTTGTATTTACCACGTACGAAACCTCTTCTCTATAATCAGAGTTTAAAATCCCTGTACACTGCTCAAAGACTATTATTTTGATATAGATTGAAAATCAAGGGACGGCGACGCTCCTTTGTTTGAAGAAATATTATGTTACCTTTAAACACACTTATTCACACACACACACTCGGACTATTGTGTTATTTACATTGGCGAGGAAGATTTTCGGAAAACACACAACTATTTAAAGCTTGTAATGTTTGTTAGAGAAAAATTGTTACCTTTGAATCAGACAAACTTTATAATTTGTTTACCGACCTATAGATATATGACAGATTCGAACATTGTATACAACAGTCGCGTAGAAACTTTTAATAACTTGATGTACTTGGATGTAAACACATGTAACTATGCGTATCTACTTGATTCAAATCTAAATCTACCTTATAACTATAATACTTACAGCACACATTATGGAACCTTAAATAAAAGTGGTTTAAAGATAGTTATAGCAGATTTACAAGACCTGATTCTTAGTTTAGGCAACCAAAATGCTACGCACTTAGAAGTGACCTGCCATCCTCAAAATCAAAGTCAAAAGGATTGTTCTACAAATTCACAACAACTAAATTCTCAGTTTTTTCGTTAACTACCTCAATATCTTACATCAGAATATAGCTGGTCTTATCAATAAATCAGATGTACTAACTGTAAAATTGGAAGAATTTATAAACAAGGGAACTATTATAGATGTGCTGTGTATTACTGAACATTTCATTCAAACAGGTTATGAAGATTTATTACATATCCCGAATTTTTGTCCAGCCGCTTTCTTTTCTAGAAATACTAAGAGAGGGGGCACAGGTATCTTGGTAAGTGTAGGACTACAGTTTAAAGAATTATCCAACATAGCCAAACAGTCTATTTCAGGCATCTTTGAATGCTGTGCTGTAGAAATAATAGCATATAAAATTGTTATTATTTGTATTTACAAAATCCCAAAATATAATTATGAAGTATTTTACGATAAATTGGATAACATTTTAAACAAGGTTTGTCTATCTTCGAATAAGAAAATAATTCTGTGAAAAAAACTACCCTAGAACTGGAATGTTTCCTTATGAGGTATAATTTAAAACTAGCGCTTTATACTCCTACTAGATTAAAAAGTAATACCTGTATTGATAACTTTACTCACAATTATCGGAAAGAATGCCAAGCGGAAGTTGTGGATCTAGACCAGACTTCCCAAATACTTAAAGTACCTATAAAAAAAACTTGCAAACTAAAATACTGGAAAACGAAAAAGTAGGACCTATCCATGACAAATTTAATTATCTTTAAACGACATCTTAGCTCTCTATCTTTTAGGCAAGTATATGATGCTAAGGACGCAAATCAAGCTTTTGACAATTTCATGGATGATTTCTCCCTTATATACAGACTATGTTTCCCAGAAAAAATCATAACCATTAAAACTAGCAAGAAAACGAAATGGATATCTCACGGAATAAAAATATGCAGTAACAAGCAAAGGCAGTTGCTCTGGGATTATAGATTAAACAAAGACTCAAAACGTAAATCAGTTTTCAAAAATTACACCAAACTGTACAAAAGAATAATTAATCTGACACAAAAAGCGCAAAACAACCATTTCATTAATACGGCTCAAAATAAATCAAAAGCAACCTGGCAAATAATAAATAAATCCAAATTTTGTCTGCCACCGGAGCCTATAATGTGCTTGAATAGAGATAATTTGACATTTACAGACCCAATGGACATTGCAAATGAATTTAATGATTATTTTATTGACACGATTGAGAATAATATAAAAACTGACATAACATTGAAAAATACCAATTTAAACAACCAAACATGAAATTCATTATTTATGCAACCAGTAGCAGTGGAAGATATAATTAAAATAATCTGTAGTCTTAAAAATACTAATACTGTGGGATATGATGGAGTTTCGACAAAAGTATTAAAATTTACCAAAGAAATTGTAGCACCTCCATTAGCTCATATAATAAATTTATGCATAGCTGATGGCATATTTCCAAATGCGCTCAAAAAGGTTATAATAAAACCCCTTTATAAAAAGGATGACAAAACAAATTTAAAAAATTACAGGCCTATCGCAAAAATTCCAATAATGTCAAAGATTGTTGAGAAAGTAATATATAACTCTTTACATACCTATTTCGAAAAGTTTAACTTGTTCTACAAAGAACAAAAGGGTTTCAGAAAGAAGAGTACGATTAACATGGCACTATTTGACTTATTAGCCAGCATTATGTCATCTGCAGATAAAACTAATCCAGTCTGTGCAATCTACACTGACATGACCAAGGCTTTTGAATATGTGGACCATAAGATTCTGTTACATAAACTACATAGTTATGGCATAAGAGGAAACATTTTAAAATTAATAGAATCATACCTAAGCAATAGACTTCAATGCACAGAAGTTTCTAGGATTTGTCCAAAGACTAAATTAGAAACTATATATGTATCTAAACCAAGGTATGTTAAATATGGCGTCCCACAAGGTAGTGTACTGGGTCCACCACTATTTTTGATTTATATAAATGATCTCCCGAAAACAACATCTAACAAAATGGTTCTTTTTGCAGATGACAGTACAGCTATAATAAAATGTATTGATCCAAATAATTATAACAATGACATAAATGCTTGCTTAAATGACATTATAAATTAGCTCAATAATAATAATTTGGTTATAAACCTAAGTAAAACAAAAGTCATGCATTTTTATCAACGATCCCAAAAACCGCAGTTTAATATTTCTTACGAGGGTTGTGATATTGAAGAAGTACTTAGGGCTAAGTTTTTAGGTATCACAATTGATAATCAACTAACATGGAAACCTCATGTTGAAGAACTAAGTAAAAGGCTTAGCAAATCCGCATATGCTCTTTTTCAACTTTCAAAGAAAGTCAACAGACATGCGCTTTTAATAGCCTACCATGGACTAGTAGCCTCTGCTTTACGATATGGCATTATTTTTTGGGGGCACTCTACTGATAGGGAACTGGTATTTAGGTTGCAGAAGCGTTGCATCAGGTCTATGTGCGGTCTAAGGGTGACTGATAGCTGTGTTCCCTACTTTAAATCATTAAGAATATTAACTTTTCCTTCTTTATATATTTTGGAAACGGCTTTGTTTGTAAAATGTAACCCACATTTATTTCACAAATTGTCAGAAGTCAGGAAGAATCCAATACGGACTCAATATAGCAATCAACTTTATCAAGTAAAATGTAAGACAGCACTAATGAGAAAATGTTTTTTTGGTATGGCCCCACGCATATATAATAAAGTACCAAATGTTATTAAAAATATGACAGTATCAAAATTTAAACGGGCACTAAACGAATTTTTAATAGAAAAAACTTATTACAGTATTGATGATTTTCTTAATGATGATTCACTGACTGATTGATATGCTGACCTGTATGACATTGTGATTGACAATTTTAATGCATTTCTTATGATATTTTTTTTCAATTATACTGACCTTAATTCATTTGACATTACTGATATGATTATTATTTCTCTTATTTGTGACTTTTTTTTTTTTTTTTTTATCGTGGTAAAATTATCAAATAAGTCCTCCCACTCCGGGCAGGGTGGGAGGTACTGTCAGACTTTTACTGACTAAAAAGCCTAACATTTTTAATTATGTTACTTTTATTTTAATGTGACTCTAATTTCAATTGTGTTTGGAAAAGTATCTGCATACCCAAATGAGGATAAAATATGGAGGTCTGTATTGTCTATGCTGACGATTTCTTAAATGGTGAATTAATTTAAAACGACAACTAATAATATAGCTATTTAGTAATATTGGCAATTTAAATATTTTGACATTTTAATTATTTTTGATAAATTTAATCATTTAACATTTTTAATATGCATTTGACAATTTGACATTTTTAATAATTCTTCATTTAAGTCTGACATCAGTTATTATTCAATTTAATTTATTTTTTTATTTAATACCAAAATTATGCATGATTTTTGCAAATATTTTAGATTTTTTTTTGTGTAATGTATTTTTTCAGTAGATCTGCACATCATATTTATACGCCTCCTGGCATAACATAGCGCTCTTTTTATTAATATAACACCCATACATAATTATACCTATTTTACCTATGTTAACAAATAAATAAATTTGATTTGATTTGACTTGATTTGATTTGATTCATAGTGAGAGCTCTCTATAAGATATGTTACGGTCGTGTTGTGATGTAGACATGGAGAATGTACTTAAAAAGTACAACGATCGAAAGCTGTATTATTTTGCATTATAATAATAAGAACTAGTATTTGCGTGTTGCGCGAGGTGCAAGCACCTCGCATGCTTGTGAAAAAAAAAAAAGGGGGGGGTGGGTGATGGGGGGGGGGGTTGCAGAAGTATTTTGACTAAAGCATTGCCCCTCTAAATGAATCTGAAAAAAAAAATGTTCCAAGTCTCTTAGATTCCGAGATCCGCCTAAAGGGGGGGAGAAGGGGGGCGGGGTGGGGGACTTTGAAAAATGGTTTTTACTTTACCGAGCCTCCTCTATACGAATCCGTAAAAAGAAAAAAATACGGGTCTCGTAGTTTCCGAGATACGATAGGGGGGGTGAGAAGGGGGGGAAAAGGGGAGGTTTGGCACTTTTCCCGTAGGTTTGAGAGTTACTTGTTTACGAATCTGTCAAAATATACCCACCTCCCCATCCACCATCTGGGAGAACAATTATGTCAATGAGTCAGTCAGTCAGTGAGTGAGTCAGTGAGTGGTAATTTAGCTTTATATAATACAATATAGTAATAATAATTGTTTAGCTGTAGTTCTTAACTATGTTTAAAAGTCGACTACATTATCGCATTAGGTGATAAGCCTGTAATGATAATTGTATGATGATAAATAAATAAATTTTAATAACACCACATTTTGTCCCGATTTCTTGTTAAAATGCCTCAGTAGTTTAGTAATTGAAAGCGCAACTGCTGAGCAAGAAGTCCCGGGTTCGATTCGCGGGTAAGGCAAAAGTAAATTTCTATGAGAAAAACCCAATACAAAGTGGGTTTTTCTCATAGAAATTTATGAGTTTGGATGTTGGCGGTGTTTAAAAACGTTTATTGAGACATGCCACGAGTATACACACAGTAAAAAACAAACAACATCATATTACTATTAAAAGAAAATATACAATAAAAATAATAATATTGGACAGATCTAGGACTATTAATTACACTGTGTGACAAATAGGCCCAGTTCAGCAAAATGCAGGACAACTAGTGTACGGATGTCAACCAGTTCTATCATATATTATTATGTACTTAGTTAATTCACTTTGTATTAATTAAAACTTTTTATTACTTTTTAACAAGACAAAGGAACAGAAATCTTGATCGACCTCCTCTTACGAAGGTCTCTCATATATAATATAATAGTGATAAACATATAATATAAACAAAATAGATATAATAATAAAGTATTTTAATAATCTAATCGATATACAGTGTGTTAACTAACAGATGGCGTTCCCGTTAACTCGCAATAGCATCCATAAAAAATAAAAAATATTACAATTTGTAAACAATTTGTTTTTTTTTTAATATTATAATATTCACTAAAAATGTTAAATTGATACGTAAAAGAAACTCTCTGTATACGCGTACTTGAAGTACGGCAACGTCGCAATTTATTTATGAATACGTACGCGTGTACAGAGTGTTTCTTTTACGTATCAATTTAACATTTTTAGTGAATATTTTAATATTTAAAAAAAAAAAAAAACATTTTTTAGCTTGTATGGATGCTATATTATTGCAGGTTAACGGGAACGCCCTTAGTTAGTTTACATACTGTATAATTATATACAATACAAATATGTGTATTCCCTGTAGTTGCACGCGCACTGCCCAGAAAGCATGTTACGCCTTAAGTCCTGTGCTTTATCTATCGGGTCGTGACAATTACTGGCAGTCGTGCGGGTCTTTAGGCGCGGGAATACACTCCCGTGAACTTTAATCACGATAAAAATATAACCTCCTCTTTTGTAGTCAGGTAAAAGTATGTAACTATCCTCAAGCTACTAGCTACTTCTGTGCCAAATTTCATTCAAATCCATCCGTTAGTTTCAAAGATTAGCACGTTTAAACAAAAAAACAAACAAACTTTACCACTTTATAATATTAAGTATAAATTAGTATGTATTTTTTAGTCAACATAACCAAATCAATTAAGAATATAAATTTTGAAATGTTTACCATTACGTTTAAAATAAGCCACCAGAAAAAGTTGCTATTTTTTATTATTTTTATATTTATATTTTCTATTATTTTAAAAACATTAAATAACGCAATTAGGAGTCGTAATTCTAAATATTATGCTAATAGGTAACTTACTTAAATATAAAACATTTTAATAGCATTGCTGCCCTTGTAAATATTAATGTTAAGATTTTAGTAGGTACCGTCTAGTTCGTGAGAAGAAAGAATTAAACGTTGGAAGGCCTCTAAGGTTATATAAATAAAGAAATAAAATTTATTTAATCGAACTATGAATTTCGGAATGTCCATGTTAGGAAAAAACTTTTAAGCGATAATTGGCTTGTGATAGGTAGTTCGGCTCTTCCAGTTATTGTTGACAATTTTGATTTGAAAAGTCAACAGAACTAAAAGGAAAAAATAAAATATAAAACCAAAGAAAAAAGGCAACTTATTATAATAAAAAATTAGTTAAAACTCAGATAAGAAACAAATAAACAGTGACTGTGCGCGCGTGTATCGTGTGTGTGTACTCATACACACAAATATACTAATACACACAAGTATTAGTGTATTTGTGTGTATGAGTTATGATTATGTTATATAAGTACAAAACTTCCAGCCAAGTGATGTTTCAAAATTAATGTAATTAGTATTATCCGATGTGTAGAGTTTACAATGCAATTCATGGTACGCTCGTTGAATAATATTGGATCACTAATTACATTAAAACAATATCGTATTTGTGCTAGTTGTCCTTAACATGATTAGGAGAAGAGGAACTAATAGTATTAGTGTCGAGGTAGGAAATAACAGAATTAATTTTATTTCATGGTTAGGTAGTGGTTAACTAATAATAGATCTTTAAGGTTATGCAACCCTAGCCGAGCTTTACTTGTGAATGGGTAACCATCAGATAGGCAGTCGCTCTATACAACATGTAACGAAAAGGGTATATACATACCAAGGGCACGGCTTCTTAGGATGATATCAAACGATAGATAGCTAGAATATACTTTATTGTACACCAAAAATTGGAACACACTTACATAACCTTATTTCGATAACTTTGGTTACAATGGCGGTCTTATCACTGAGAGCGATAACTTCCAGACAATAACGATATTGGAATATGTATATTATTAAAATATTACATAAGGAAACTGATTGACATCCGTACACTCACCATTAGGTCCAGTTAAAAACCAGCGCCTGGCACCAGTTGTCCGGAATTTTGCTGTTCTGGGCCTATTTGGCGCAGCCGTGATCACACAGTAATATAAAACATCCTAGTACCTATTCTTTTATTTTTTATACTTTTTAACCAACTTCATTAAAAGGAGGAGGTTCTCAGTTCATCTTGAACTTTTTTCATAACTCGAAGACGGCTGGACCGATTTAAAAAATTCTTTTTTATTTGCAAGGGTATACGTTTTAGTTGGTTTTATTGTAATCACCTTAGGATCTGATGATGGAATCATGGAGAAATCAAGGGTACTCTTCAAATATTATAGGCACACCTATAGCATTTTGGGAATTTCTTATAGTACCTTGTGCAGTTGCTCTCGAAAAGCATCATCTGGGTAAGTGGAACTGATGATGAAGACCACAGATGGCTAGCGAAACTACTCAATAATAAGTATATCGTGGATTAAGATTCGATTACTTGAATATGGATGTTAAGCACTTTATGCTCGTCGCAATGCATATGATGAAGTAGGGCTGATGGTGAAGTACCAGGAAAACTCCTCAAAAATTAACGGCTCTGCATCGGGAAAAGCAATATTTTGTAAAAGGTGATAAGTAGTTGACTTTTTGGATTTTTAGTGTTTGATATGGAAGTTAGTTTTATTTTACTAAAAAGAGTGAAATAAAAACTTTTTACCAAAAAATTAAACCGACTCCCAAAAAACACTGCAAAGTGAAAAATAACTTTAATTTCGGAAGTCGGTGCCAAAAATGAAAATACAAAACTAAAGACACCAAGTACCGAAATTAAAGTTATTTTTCACTTTGCAGTGTTTTTTAGGAGTCGGTTTAATTTTTTGGTAAAAAGTTTTTTTTGCAAAAAAAACTTAATTATACCTAATATGATTTTTTTTTACTGCGTGTTCTTATGTCATGTGTCAATAAACGTTTTTTCTTTCATATTAATAGAGTAGTTACAGTGCAAATTTAAAGTTGTAGACTGGCTCAAGTAACACACCAATGACCAGGACTAATTATAGACAAAGCTGGTACATGGTTGGGTCGAGCCGTGTGTACAATGCGACTTTCCCGGAAGTTTATATCGACATCTTTAATACAAGCGTGTCTAAGTTGAAGAGGACTCTATGTAGGCATTTCTTTGCTAATATTTTTATGTTATTGAACTTTATCAATTAGTACTTAATTATTATATAATTTAGTCACCCCCTCTCTTTCTCTCTCTCTCTGTATCTCAGCTAACCTGTCTGTATTACCCATTATATTGTATGCCTAGTTACTAGTGATAATTGGCCATATTGTTTTTATTATTCTTACTATGTTCTCTGTCTAGCTGTAAGTTTTCCAAACATAATAAAATAAATATGTCTCTTAACTACTAGGAAACAAGGCATTTGCTTGAAATTATTATCTGACACGGACTTATAACACATCTAAAATATTAAATCATCAACGATATAAACCATACACACATGCCCACATACACACAAAACCTGCACACTATATTAGTTTTAACTCACTTTCTGTCCTTCAAACCTAAATAATTTCATTTACATGACAATAATACAGGGTGACATCATAAGTCCTTAGATTTGTAAATAAGTAATTTAAAAGAAAACGAATTACATTATGAATAATATTTTTATTTCGTAAAAATCTTCATAGAATGAGAATTACTTTTTGAAAATAATATCATCGAGATGTAACCCGTTACGATCGCAGCACTTCTGTAAACGACGTCTAAAATTATCGATTACTGCGCGGCAAGTAATTTCTGTAGGTAATACTCGCCATTTCTCTTCAGATATTTTCCTTCAGGACATCAACTGACCGCGGGTTCGTATCGTATACTTTATTTTTAAGCAAACCCAATAAGAAAAAGTTCATTGGGGTTAGATCTGTGGCCCTAGTGAAAAAGGATCTAAGTCTAAAAATGCAACTTTACAGGAGACGCAAAAAACACTCCGCGCGCTAAAATTCCGTGTTTGACCTCGTATAACATTTAAACTGCTACCAAATGAAATACATGCGATGTCTTTTATAGGTAAATAATTTATGCTCTTTATTATTATTGAGTTATTTTTTATGTCAAGTTAATAGTTTTTAAGATAGTGACTTATACCAACCACAAAATGAATTCCTTGTGGGAATAAAATAAGTTATACCCCTTCTCCCATAAATGAAATGTTAATTTAAACAAGTGAAAAAGGAGACGCATTTGAAATGATTTTATGATAACTAAGTAATGTAAAAAAATATTTAATATTTTACTATATGAAAAACATGTGTTTTTTACGTAAATTTCATTAACGCTAAAAAGTATTAGAAAAATCGCAAAAAAAATATCTTGACGCCTTTTTCACAAAGATATTTACGTGACGTATGGTACATTAAGACTTGTACTAACTATTTTTTACGACTCATATCCATTATTTAAATAGAAATAAAACAAAACCAATTATTTTACGAATCTATTTTTAATTAAAAAGTCAATAGACCTACATCTTTTTATGCATAATTTGAAAATACTAAAAAAAAAATTCACAAAAAAACATTCTAACAAATCAAAAATATTAGAAAATCTTATTCTGAGTTATCTTCGCTGTCATTAGAAGAGGATGTTGATCTTTAATATCATTATCACATAATATGTAAATTGGTATAAAAGGATCTGACAGTGGGGTTTATTAGTGGAAGCAGATAAAGTAAGTTTCGCTTTTTCTCATTAGAAATTGCAATCAGCCCATCGCATGACTTGGATATACATTCGGTTCCAATAACACTTGGGAGCGGTGATTTTCCTCGTTTTGTTTGCCAATTAACTATATTCCGATCATCTACATCATGCATCTTGTAATTAAATTGAGGAAATTCTCCTTTTTTATACCTAAAAGCTGCACACTCAGATAAGTTAAACCTCTTTTTTTATCAATTTTCTTTTGATGTAATTGCCCTTTTAAATAACAAGCAAAATCAAGAAATAATTCAGAGTGCATTTTTATAACAGTGAATCTATATAATATATCTATGAAAGTGAAATTTTTTTTACTACATTTTCGGACAAGTTGATACCAATCCCGGGAATGATGAATATCCATTAGAGTATTTTCTTGGCCTTTTCAATTAACGCATTATCTCCGTCACAATCCATGTGACGTCATGGCCTCGTACTATATATATAGTTGTATTATTACGCATAGCTAAAAGGAACATGCATACAACGTGAATATTTTTATTTTGGCCAGAGCAGGAGTCAGAATAAAATACAAGATGCTTTATATCAGCAGGTACGCATTTCATTATGTATTATTATTATTATAAATACGAATCTATTTGATTTGCCCCTCTGCCACCAATTCCTTCATGCCACATAAAACAATATGACTTATTAGAGGTACAGTCCCGTAACGTCAAATTATATGTCCATAATGGACGCTTGTAAAATGCAGCACCAGACTTAAGGTATGGGGTTGGCAAGCATTGCCATTTAGCATTGCTGCAAGTCAAATGATCAGACTACTGTATCCATTTTTACAATTGAAAGCGCCCGGTCTTTAGATTTTTTATCATAAGTAGTTTCTGCTCTACGTTGATGCTCTATCAAAAGCTTTTAATTTTATTCTTTCTCCACACCGTCACTATATTTAATTTTCGTATTTAAAGTATCGCATTTCACACATGTATCAACATAAAGTGCTTTAAAAGATAGATTTTGGGCCCTGAAAACCCATGAATAGATTGATGAGTTATATCCTTTCTCACGCAAAATGAAAGCAATTCGTAGGAAATTATTATAATTGTATACAATTTCATTTATTAATTTCACAATAGCATACGTGATTACTTTGAAATAAAGGGGAAAACGGATTTATGTCTAGTAATATCATTACTCACTAAACTATTTCTAAGGACCAGGTGTTGTTGTATTGTTAAACACCAACCAAATTAAAACGTGGGTAATATATGTTAATTTAGATTACAAAACACAAATTAAAAATTATGTTTTTCCTTACAAAAGAATGCAAAAGTACTTAAACCCGACTTATGTAGTTTTTTTGGTGTCAGTTGGACCCTTTTACACAATGTAACTTTCCCTATTTTTGAGATAGCTTAAATCCGTTTTCACCAATCGATAGAGCTTTTTTTTCTGATCAATTTGGTATACTTAACTCATTTTCGACAATTTTGGAGTTATACCCCTTTTCACTAGGGCCACAGAGATATGGACTACGTGGTGGCTAGGGAACGCCTCCTCTTCGAGAGATCACTTTATTAGGTAAAAGTTGACGGATGACAGGCATAGCGGTGTTGGAGGTGTGGGTAGTTGCTTCATCCTGTTGAAACCAGGTCCACGAGTTGAAGCCTCAAAAATTGTGCAACTCGGGCGTAAAAAGTCCTCAATCATCGCCACATAGCGCACGACCTCTGCCGTCCTCAAAAAAGTAAGGGCCTATGATACCATGCGCTGACACAGCCGCCCAAACTGTCACTTTAGGGCTGTGTAAGGGCTTCTGATGTTTTCGATTTGGATTTTCAATGGTCCAGTAGCGGAAATTTTGTTTACTTACATGACCGAATATGGAAGTGAGCCTCATCAGAAAATAACACGTTATTGAATAAAGTAAAACGGTTGAACATTTCGCTGGCGAAATTTAGTTTGGATAGCGTCAGTATCTTTCAATTCCTGCACCGACTGATTTTTGTAAGGTTGGCGATGTAAGTATTTCCTTAAAATCCGTTGTAAGGATGTTCTGGATACGTTTTATGTACTGGACCACTTACGAATAGACTGGGTAGGATTTACACGATGTGACAGTGTTTTTTTCCGTCCTTGATGTCCATGGTCGACCCGACCGTTGTTTATCCAATGCATCCGCGCAATGGTTGCCGAATCATTGTTTCGATAAAACACGCGCACACTAAAAGCACGATCCGCACCGGTGAAACATGTGTATAGTTTAAATGTATTTGTATGTATTTTATATTCTCCCTTTTTTGTTAGCCTTAAGAAATAAATGTTATTTATTTATATAGCCGATTTTATATAATACGACCTCCTCCTCACGAGAAATAAATTAATTATTTGCAATATTTTCCAAACTGGCCAACAGACGATCTGTATATTATGCTGATTAGAACTGCATTTAAGTTATATGTTTACCTATACATTGTTACATTTAGAATGTAAACATTTGATTACGATTTAATCCCTATAATTTATTGTGATAGCTTATAAGTGAAGTCAGTCAACGTCAGAAAGTGTTACCCACGAATTCTAAAGTCCATTGTACAAAATACAAGGAACAGTTCACTTGGAAACCTTACAATTTACAACGCAGGTAAGCCAGGATAAAAAACAACGTAACAGTACCTCCCCAACCACTAGTTTTTTGTCCCGATAGGCCAGATCTCGACGCTGGCCCTCCAGCGTCAAAGCAGCCTCAAAAGAGCCAAGCAAGTTTTCACATTCTTAAATGCTCCTCCCTGAAAACGGGAACTGAGAAAAAAAGAAAAAATAAATAAACATAGAAACCGGTGCACGATTAGGTAGTTAAGACAGATTTGGGATTTAGTTCCGTTACCTCTTTTTTTTTTATTTTTTTTAACGTGGTAAAATTATCAAATAAGTCCTCCCACTCCGGGGAGGGTGGGAGGGACTGTCAGACTTTTACTGACTAAAATCCACGGTGTTCCTTCAATAACCCTTTACATACCGGGGCCACGGTAACGGGATGAGTCCCACGACCCCGGCGGGCTTCGGCCCTCTGCAGAGGGGGCCTCGTCATGTTGCTGACGCTCTTTGAGGCGCGCGTGGAACACGACGCGCCGTCGACCCGGGCATGGTCCATGGTCGGACAGCGAGTTGCCCTTTACTCGCTGTCCGCATGCCCGCGCCTACGGTGGCCGGAGATCGTCGGCCGACGTCCGACGCCGTGGGCGTCTACCACTGCGGCTGGGCTGGAGGGAGGACGCCATCCTCTCCCTCACGCGGCCCGCCTCCTCCTTCGAAAGCATGACTACTTCGCAGAAGGAGGCGACCGCTTCCCACTCCCTCTCGCCCCGCAGCATGGCCTCGACCAAGGCCGGGCGCGTTCAAGGCCGGGCGCGTTCCGTTACCTCTAGAGGGACAAAATCGCAAATGTAACAACATAACTATCAAGCTGTACATGACCAGTGTAAGCTGACCTTACATTTTATAGGCATTCAGCTCACTAAGAGGTGAACTTATACTAGTATCTGCTTGAAATGGCGTGCTTACACCTACTATTTTAAACTAGGTTTTGTAACAAAAATACGAGTTGAATTGTATCCAAAATTTAACTACAGAAACTACAATATTTTGTTCACATTTTTGTCATTTTGGAAGACTACCAAAGCGGGTTAGCCAAATTCGATAGTTAAGCTCAAAGCTTTGCTAATGTATTGTAGTATTAGGTCTATTTGCGCGTTTCAAATAAAATATATTATAAGAGTTATACCAAAAGTATTTATTTACTTTGTGTAGTTGTCTCAGTAACCAAATAGCTCAATCTTACGCCACGTGAGTTAATAGAAAAAATATGAATTTATAACATCAATTTTTGTGATGCAAGACAAAGTAATATGAAGCAATAAAAACAATTTTTTATTTTATTTTTAGGGTTCTGTAGCTGTCTGTATCTATGTATGTATGTTTGACTGTCTGTCAAGGTCCTTTATTTCGGAATATCAAGTTGAAATTCAAACCAAATAAGAAATTAAATACCACATACTCAGATCTGCAATCCCTGAAGGTTGTGAAAAAATCAAATATCTGAATTAATGCAAAAAAAGAAAACGAAAAATATCGAAAATCTTCCACCAAGTGTTCGTACTGGAACACGCAAAAAAACTAGACATGTGTGGGTTGGACTCGGTGGGCGAGTCCAACCCACACATGTCTAGTTTTTTTTATTCATTTAAAACCAACCAGCTTATTCACTTATTATGCGTCTTCACTCCCGTCCATCTCCAGGTAAATATTATAGTAAGAATAAATAAGGAGATCCCTCAGGATCTCCTTATTTATTTCATAATCGTTACAAATATTCGCGGTAAAAAACCGGGCATGTTGTACTCAATCCCAAAATTCGCTAGACCATTCCACACACTCCACGTGGATCACCTTGGTCCATTTGTGAAGACTACTCGTCAAAATAGTTATCTTTTAGTGATAGTTGATTCATTTACCAAATTTGTTTTTATTTCGACTGTTAAGAGCTATAATCAGACAATACTAGAAGCATTTCGTACTATGAGCGCTGATACTGATTACAATAAGTGGGACCAGCACATTACATCTATTCAACAAGGTATTAACAGCACAATCAATAAAACCACGTCAGCCGTGCCGAGTGAGGTATTTTTTGGGTTCAGAATACGAATTCTGAACCCAAAAAATACCTCACTCGGCACGGCACATTATTATCATCAGTGACTGTATCATTATTCATACGAATGAATAATGATACAGTCACTGATGATAATAATGAGCATTCTATTGACGTCACTGCGTTGAGGGATAAGGTTGACACAAATATAAAGAGGAATGCCGATCGACAAAAGGAATCTTTCGATTCTAAAAGAAAAGAGCCCCTATTTACAAAGTTGGAGACTTAGTAGTACTCAAAATTCAGAGTCATACAAATGATGGGCAAAGCACCAAGCTATTGCCATTGTATAAAGGGCCCTTTCAAGTAACGAACATCTTGGGGCATGATAGATATCAAGTGGCGGACCTCAGGGGAGCTGAAAGGTCTTCTAAAAAGTACGATGGTATTGCCTGCGTGGAAAATATGAAGCCCTGGATCCGAGTAGCTGACATACCGGATGTTGTCAAAGATTCATAAGTACTTACCGATAATAAGGTACAGTTTGCCTCTCTTATTATCTTTTATTCTAACTTAAACATTAATTTTGCATAATTATCCATTCTGAATAACTTGTTTTGTACTACAATTTATGCGGTCCAATGCATTCGCTTTAAATATTATGGTTGTTTATAGGATGTTCGGCTACGGAAACGACAGTCCTTTGTGAACGCTTTTGTAGTACTAGTGGTGCTACACGACTAACGATCGATGACTTGTGAACATTGATTTAGTTCAAGCCACTAAGTTAACAATTTTATTGCTCTGGTGTGCCCGAATATCTTATCTACAGCCTAATGTTGAAGCAGTTAACATATGCAGAAATAATATAACTGCAGCTGATACTTATATATGTTTTAATGTGTTCTCAGCTCCCTCATTGGACCAAAACGCTGTTCGAGGACGAACGCGTGAGCAGAACGGCCGGAACTTGTCGCACTTATTTTATCTATCTACCCGCTGTCAAGAAACAATCGGCAAGTGATCGGACGTTGGAAGGGGCGCGCTAGTACACTTCGTTTTGAACACAGCGGCGCAGTGCACTTTTAGTATTGGCAGCTATCGAGACACACCTCTCCAAGAAAACCATAACGAGTAAATAGGTTGTGAATAGGTTACGACCAGAAATAATGTTTGTACAACATTATTTCTAGATATTAGTTAATTATGTGTTTAATATTTCTGTGCTTATGTTTAAATACAGGTTTTTCGTGATTCTGAGTTTCTGTTTTATTTAACTGTTATTATATCTATCATTAGGCGCTTTTTTGTGTTTTTATTTCCTCAAAAAAGGTACTTTTAAAAAGAATTGTTGTGTAAATTATCTTACGTAAAACCAAGATATTCCGAATTAAACAAATATATATCGATGCGGGAGTTTCATTAGAAGTCCCATCATCCCTCCTTTGCGTGATGCAGTCGGGTTAAAAGAGGTAAGCAAATATCAGTAATTGAACATTGACATACAGTAGTATCATTAGAACTTAAAACGGGATATTTACTACCAGCTTAACAAATACAAGAACTTCCACCGGGATGACGAACTATCGAGGGCTTGGAATCCAGTGCAGTGCTTCAATTGTGTAAAACCCGTAAAACTGTTCAAAAAAGTTCGCGAGTGAACACGGTGAGTTTTGTGTGTCGGAAACTGAATCGAGTTTTAAGTTATACATGTGACAGTGCTAGAACTGTCAATCACAAAAAAAAAAAAACGAACGAGAAAGAGGGTCATGGGATCATAACACTTGCAACAGTGCCGAAATGTGGGAAGCTCGAAACAACATCCCGTTTTAAGTTCTAATGACACCCAAGTGACCAAAAAATTTGTATCATTCACATACAGTCACAGGTTGGTACTCGAATATCGTGCACACAACTTATAGTGAAGTAATAAAAACGAGTTTAAACTAATGACTGCATTTTCACGGTTTATTTACGGAAGAAAGAAAACACACATTTATATGGCCTCAGTTGGTCAGGCACACACACGTACAAAAATTCAAGTAAATAAAAATATGGCTGGTAATGTTTACAAGAAACATTCTAAGCCACGTTGTAAGACAATGCTTAGACTGTGGCCAAAATAAGGCTCAAATAAGTCAAGATAAGTCAAATCCATCATTTGACTTATCTTGACTTATTTGAGGTTATCAATTCAACCCGTATTTATTTTTTAATGTAATTATGGTCACCAATTACTCCAAGACCGCTGATACTATTTGAAAAAATATTTTTTTGTTCGAAAGGGTATGCTTTGCAACTAGTCACATAGTCATCAAGTCAGGATCTGAGATCCTGGAGAAATCGAGAGAATTCTTCAAATATTGTTGACGCACCTATAGCGATTTTGGTAGTTTTTATAGTAACTTCTGCAGTTGTTCTCGAAAAGCATTATTTGGTGAAGCGAAATTGATTGATTAATGAAGACCACAGAATATGGTCCCACCGGAACTACTCAATAATAAGTATTTTATGGGTTCCGATTCGATTACTTGAAAATGGTTGCTAAGCAAAATATGCTTATCACAATGCACATGGTGAAGTGGAGCTGATGGTGAAGTACCAGGAGAACTCCTCAACAATTAACGGCCCTGCATCGGGAAAAGAAGTATTTTGTAAAAGGTGATACTCAAATATTGTAGTTAACATTTAGGCTTTTGTAACTACGTAAAATAAAAACTGATCCACTAAAAAGCGAGAAATAAAAACCTTTTAACATAAAATAAAACCAACTTCCAAAAAACAACACTGCAAAGTGATAAACAACTTTAATTTTGGAAGTCGGTGTCTTCATATTTTCGTTTTTTAACACTGACTTCTGGAATTAAAGTTATTTTTTCACTTAGCAATGTTTTTTTGGAAGTCGGTTTTATTTTTGGTTTTTAATTCTTTTAAAAGGCTAGGAGCATAGGACCAATGTTTCGAGACCTTTGAAAGCAACGGCTCTATAATAATTATAGTTATAATCAGAACTGGGGGGATTGGATGACGCAAGATTATTGACGCATGTTGCATCCCACTTCGAAGGCCTCCCCACCGTCCATGGAAACAATGATATGGTCTGGCTTTTACCATTGTCACGTGCCAACACATTGTATTTTAATAAGACTAAACGTGATAAAATCTCGGCTGAGGATGGGTCATGGCGCTCGAAGCTGTTGATAACTTTACTGCAGTGATTGTTATTTTATTTGTGTTGATGTTTTAAGTTACTAGTATAGCTCAGTTCTTTTTTTAATTGATATCACTTCACATGTTTTTTTTATTTATTGATAACATATTCACGATAATTATTAAGTACACAATTATCCGAGTCCTCACAAAATGAAATCTTGGCAAAGTTTTTTTTTGTTGATTATTATTTCGCGTTTGACCACCATCTCACCTGATGGTAAGCGACAATGTGGTGGGAGATGAAGCACGCTTAACTAGAAGTAATCTATTCGATCTTGACTTAGGAAAACAGACTTAATTCCACTCCTTAGCCGTACACACAATGAAAGTATTCCCAAAACCTTGCGTGCGTATGGGTGGGATGTTCACCATGTAACAATGCCGCGTCGCCGTTTGTCTTGTTTGAATTAGATTATGCAATTCCATCGCCCACTCCCCAAAATGTAACTGATAGAAAACCGATAAGCTTGCAACACGTTGCTGGTTTCGGAGATTTTTCTCAACCGGTCTCTTGTTATTGCAACTACCACGCTATCTCTTCACCAAGCCCTAGTAGACTGGTACTCAATGTCTACGGTATTAAGTTCGCCTTTGTGCCTATGTGCGTGATAAGTAAATAAATATATTAAAATATCATGTTTAGGTTGTTTTCATGTTCCTACAGCAGGCCAAGCGATAATGTTTTATCTAAACCGCAGCTACTGTGCAGGCGTACTGGGCTTTCCAAACCAGTGGTTTTAAACATATAGCTTTGTTTACTTTGATTAATTTGCTATTTTAATAATTTCTTACCGAATAATAATAATAGCCCTCCCCATTTTAATTAAAGCTCGTAAATTCCTTCCAAAGGTTGTCTGGAAAATATCGCTCTCAGCGACAAGACCGCCATTGTAACTATTTTTTTTTACAATATTGTTATTTAAGTGTGATTCAATTATTGGTGTACAATAAAGTATATTCTGTCTATCTATCTAAGGCAATATTAGAAATTAATGAATTGAAATATTTAAGTATCGGTATCGGGAGCACGATCCAAAACTATCGGTGGGTCTCCGAGAAAGGGACTCCCTCACACTACGAGTTGTATCAAGGAGGCCTTCTGTATCAGGCTGTTTCTATAACTGTGCAACGCGAACTTTGATGGTTGCACAACAGCACAGCGGTTGTATATTTATATTGTTTGAAACTGTTTTTCTGTTACTGGACCGTAGGTAAAGGTTCAGTGGAAAATCAGTATCTGACATTAATACTGAAATGGACCTTTTTGATGCAGTCGTGGCACCCCAACTAGCACAAATGTGCTGCATTAGGGCTTTGGACTCCTCAATTATCCGACTATTACTTATGGTAATAGACGTAAGCGCTAGAGCGTGTACTACAGACTTAAAGCAGCCGCTTTATTGCTATTTGGGCGCCATTTTATGCAGCCTAAAGTTCCATTTAACCTGCACAACGGTTGCATAAAGTTTCCTTAATAGCTATAACGATTTATTAACGCTATACTAATGCTCTCATAGCGCTACTTTTGAATGATTTTGAACTACTTTGAACGAATGAATTGATAATAGTTCTTTATTGTATATCTTCTGTTGACATTATTTGTAATATTTTGCTAAAGTGTTTTCGTCGCCATCATGAAAGTAAAACAAAAAGAAGTAAAAGTTTGTATTCTCTATTAGCAATATATATAAAGATACTTAAAACGCTGTCCAGTTTACTTTAGATATATAAGATAATTTTCGAGTAATTTTAACGCGCTTTTATGATATTTAAAAAATTAACAAAAGATATGTGATATTTTTTATTTGCTATTCAGAATAAATTTTATTTCCGTATTTTTACGTGTCGATAACTTACTATTTGCAAGTGGCCGATTGTTTACTGGTACATTTAATGCACATTTAACTGAAAAACCAATGTATATCAACTCAATTTTGCAAGTGAAATATAAGTTTTCTTAAAAAATCATGGCGTCATTGTAATATAGTCATAACCTGCAGGTTTAGCTCTAATAACTCCCTTTTGAGAATCATAGCGCTAATTTTCACCTTTCTAACACGTCCAGTGATTTTTGTTCCCCTAGTGCAACTCACAGCTACAAAAAGCTCCTATTTTCTTGTTTTTGAGGTTATAAGATGTAGTTACGTACTTATTCGTTTAGCATCCATTTTTATTAAATGTTTTATAATAGTTACAAAAGCGACTGTTAAATGGCGAATGGATTGAGCCTGCAAGGAATGACTATTGCTACTAAAGGCCTTAGTTACACTGATGATTTTTTGTAACTATAGAATGCATAAGAGTTTCTATTATTTCTATAATGAAACTTATAGTAGTATAATAGTGGTTACTATAACTATAACCTATAAAACTTACAATGGAAACCACTGTACAGCTGTGAGTGGCAGAATGACCTTCGTAACTGTCATATAAAGGTATAAGTGGTAAATGAGTTCTACCGTGGACTACTGTGAAGGCTAGGGTAGTATTTGATTCAGCTTATAGCACCTTAAGTAACTTTTATTGCTATAGACGTTTACGGATGCAGATATGCAACTTTGAACTGCTTTTTGAACCCTTAAGCCGCTATTTTACAGCCGAAAGTAACAAAATAGGCTGCAATTTCCACTAATGTGCTCGTTGGGACGGACCGTTTTTTGCGTAGACTGAGAAAATTTCACAATTTTTTAAGTAATTTTTTGTGTGTGTGTGTGTGTGTCAAATGAAACCAAATAAATGTGTCTTGTACTTTCTTTTTGTTTGAGTTTATTTTTCTTATTTTCCCATGTTTTTCAGCCTTTTCGATGTATTTTTGGTATGAGATGGAAACAGCAATAAAATTGTGCGGTGTGTTAATAGCTATACAGTAACAATAGTAATATTTCCTACCAGTGATGTTCTACTTACTGATCGCAGTACAAAGTGACATGGTAATTTTGGTAAACTGTACACTAAGTACGGTACACTAAGTAGTCTGTAAGAGTTTTCCCTTTGCGATGAGACAGCCCAAAGTACACTACTTTTAAGTTGTGTATCCATTGAAATATTGTAACGTGTAGGTACATACAATAAATTGTATAATAAATAGATATACATGTGAAAATTTGTGAGTATGGATGCATAGATGTATGTATATTTGTTACTACTTCACGCAAAAAATGCTCATGAATTTTGGTAAGTAAATAGTTGACATCCTGGAATTGGACGTTCCAAAATTGACTGAATGACCCTTCCCCAAATCGTTTTCAATGGAGCTGTTATACCTTATTGTGACTCAGTAAAAGACCTTGGTATTTGGTTATATTGATAAGGGTTTGTGTTGGGGACCCCAGTTGCAGGAAGTGAGCCACAAACTGTTTGCCTCTGCGGAGTCTTTACGCAGATTGCGCAATTTTCTTCCGACTGCCACTAAAACTGCGCTTGTCCAATCCCTTCTTCTCCCTATTCACGACTATACTAATGCAAATTATCCAGATCTTACTGAAGTGTAGCTAGATAAGCTTGAACGACTCCAAAATGTTTGTATAAGTTTCATATTTGGTTTGCACAAATATGATCATACTTCTGAGTTTCGTTTTGGCTTTCGCTGGAATGCACATATTTTGTCATTACTTTACAATATTCTCTTTTTTTATAGTTGATAGGCTTGCGTTTGACCATAATCCCACCTGATCTTAAGCGATGATGTGGTCGAAGATGAAGCTTCAATCCATTCAATACAACAAATCCGTTTTTTCAAAAGGATCGTTTTAAGTTCCTTCATGACACACATGTTTAGAGATTTCAGATCATCAGAGAATTTGAGACTTTCTATGCCTGCACATTCCACCTAATGTTATGGCTCATCGTTCAAGGTGCAAGCTATTCGTTTGTGATATGCATTGCCGGTGTCAGTAAGACAAGCTCAGTCACTCGCTACTTTTAGAAGCTCGGTTGCTAATCATTTTATTTCTAATTTATGATTATTCTTTTGTTTTATCTCCACATGATGTTGAAAAATACATTTTTATATATAAATACTTATTTATTGTATTCTATTAATATATTTGTATAGATATATATACATTTACTTATATATTTTAGTTTTATTTTTCTGTGTTTATTAGTATAATTATGTAGTACACTAATTATTTGAACCGTTGGAAGGACTTTCAAAACTTTAATTAAAGTGGGGAGGGCTACCACTTTAATTAAAGTTTTGAAAGTCCTTCCAAACGTTCTCTTGAAGATATCGCTTTGAGCGATAAGACCGCCGCCATTGTAACCAAAGAATAACCAATTATTGTAAAATAAATGTGTTTAGTTTTTGGTGTACACTAAAGTATATTCTTTTCTACACATAAGTTACTTTTATCTCGGAATTCCCATGCGAATGGGATCCATGTGGGAAAATCCTCCCATGCGAACCAAACGAATCCACGCGGGAAAAAGCTAAAAAAAACAACAATAATAACATTATTAGCTGTCTTAATATATTAGATATCTTGGATTGTCCATAAGTCCTCTTTAGTCGATAGCAAGTTGAAACATTTTCAAGAAAAACTTTATTTGCTATTATGTTCAAATATATTATAATAGTCTTAACAAACCCTTTAAAAATGTAGGTATGTTGTCACGTCAGTGGTTCTCAAGTTAAAGAATGGGTATGGACCCATTCTTTAACTTGAGAACCACTGACGTGTTATATAGGAATCACATAAAAATGAATGCATAGGCACTTACAACGCCATAACATACACGAACTCTACAAAATGAAGTTTTATTTGCTATGTTTTGTGTTAATGTTCTGCCTGAACCGAATAGGTAAGACTTAAAAAAAAAAATACTTTTGAATTACTGGTCCCCAGTTTGTCGAAATTGTGTTTTTTGTTATTATAAGGTTTTTGTTTCTCGTTATATTTGCAGAGGGTTCAGAATCGTTTAGATGTGACTACAAATATAGTTCAGTAGTCAAGGGATGGCTCAAGCACAATATTATTCCGGCGACTTGGTTTGATGCGCGTTTACGATGTCGATTGGAAGGTAACTAATCTATCTATTTATTAACCTTTTTTTTATAATAAGCTCACGTTTGATCACCATCTTACCTGATTGCAAGTGATGATGTGGCCGAAGATGGAGCACGCTTACTTAGAAGCAATCTATGCAACACGTGAAGCAAAAAAGTTGTACCCTATTCTACTAATTTATCCTTTAAAGATTTGGAGGTCCTTCCAAAACTTGGCTGGAAGATATCACTTTCAGCTATACGACCGCCATTGTATCTATAGAATAAGTAAGCAATTAATAAAATAACAATTAACTTTGGTTTGTTGAAAAAAAAAAATGTTTTGTTTTTTAAAAAAGGAGGGGGTTATTGTGGCGACACATTTGTATTTTGCTGAGCTAGCTCCTTCAGAGCTCTCACGGCCAACCGCTCCAATTGAATTCAGTCGCTACTATAGATAAAATAAATAAATAGATATGCCCGCCAGACGAAATTATATCGGAACCGTCTCTAGTTAGGCGCTGAGCGGGGCAACAACTACACATGCGGTTTAATAAAATCAATAGATACGCACTCGCGCACACGCTCGCATTTCTTAAATCAGAACGTACTATACAATAAATAATAAACCTTATTTCATCAAACACAGCGTGTATTGACCATGCACCGTAGAACTTAACCACACAAAAACATCGGTCGCTGTCGTTGTTCTGTGCAAAAGCAATTTATTTTACATATACGCTAGTGATTGACTAAATCGGAAAGCTATCGATTCTTCCATTTATTATTGTACAATTTTTTTGGCACCAGAAAATGAACCAAATAAAAAATGGAATGTCCAGAAAATATTATAATAACAATAAACATGTTATTAAGAACATAACATTACATTATTATTATTAAGTACTCTTTACTATTAAGTTTTACTTTTTTGTACACTTGACTTTTCAACGTATTTTTATTTCTGTCATCTCATGTAAAATAAAAGTTAAACATATTTTCTTAGAGGTTTCCGTATGTTATAAAAAACTTTTTACCAAAAAATTAAACAGACTCGGTCGAAAATTAAACAGAGACGGTTTAATTTTTTGATAAAAATACAAGAGCCTAAATTTCAACTACTTATATTCATTTACAAAATATTGATTTTCCCAATATTGGGCCGTTGAGGAGTTCTCACCATCACTTACTTCACCATCAGCTTCACTTCACCATATGCATTGTGACGAGCATATTGTGCTTAATAACCACATTCAAGTAATCGAAGCGGAACACATGAAATACGTATTATTCCTACTTATATATTGAGTAGTTCCAGTGGCCATCGGTGGTCTTCATCATCAGGTCTACTTCACAAATGGTGCTTTTCGAATGCAACTACACAAGTTACTATAAAAAATACTCAAATCACTATAGGTGTGCCTATAATATTTGAAGAGTTCCCTCGATTTCTCCAGGATCCCATCATCAGACCCTGAC
This sequence comes from Tholera decimalis, assembly GCA_943138885.2. Classification (NCBI taxonomy): domain Eukaryota; kingdom Metazoa; phylum Arthropoda; class Insecta; order Lepidoptera; family Noctuidae; genus Tholera; species Tholera decimalis. Next base: position 5,420,973 of record OW964572.2, read on the forward strand.
TTGGTGGCAACGGGACCAATTTCAAAGTATACCCTTTCAAACAAAAACAGAATTTTCCAAATCGGTTCAGCTGTCTCCGAGTAATCGGTGATCATACATAAAAAAATATATATATACGCGTCGAATTGATAACCTCCTCCTTTTTTTGTCGTCGGTTGGAAAACCCCTAAACTATAATAGCAATATTTCATTCGTCAATCGACATTGCTGTCGATAGCCTACGTTAGTGGATCTGCACAAGCACATCACTAATTCGTCACAAGAAGTGGCGGCCTCACTACGCGATGAATCCGCGTAATACAGTATCGTATGTTATTTTTACATTGCTTGTCCAGTTACTTAGTGACGAACTCAGGTAGTGGTTAAGGAGCAATGTATTTATAGCAAAAGTAGTACAGTCGCCCTGATATTTGAAAACAAAAATAACGTAGTAAAAGCAAGAAATATTTTACGATTTATTGTTTTTCATGATTTTAAAGACAAATGTTGTAAAATACTTGTACTTACACATGGTAAGTGATTCCATGATTCACAAAGTTTTGATTTTGGCTTCGGTTTTTACAAGATACCACAGAACAACTCGGCATTCTTATATGTTATCACGATCGCCGTCGAAAGCGTACTAGTTCGCGGAGACGGCCACTTGCCTGTGACATGAGCCCTGTGGCCATGTCGCGCGGACACCGATACGCCCCCTTAGTACTTCTCCTGTATTTTTATTTCTATGGTCGCTACCCATAGGCAACAGTATAGACCCGCGTATACACCGTACATAGACTCACGTCATAGACCGTGTCATTGTATAAATTAAGTGATATATAAAATTCATGTTTATCTGTTTTCAAGGTGTCTACTTATTTTCTAAATTCGGAACCTTCTGACTAAGGACTAATTAACGCCTACACTAAGAACAATTAAATATTGTTAAAATTGTAACTTTCGGTGTAAAATAAAGTATATTCTATTCTGTTTTACAAACTTCTTCCTCTTAGCGTGTCGATGGCAAATATTACCATCTTGATGAAAAGATTAGCCAGTCAGAGTGGGAATCACTGGCTGCTCAGAGCGCACCGGATGTATAGTCGCTCAGTATATACCTACATCGGGGAGCCTCCTTTCATATTTCAGTAATTTCGCGGACGCAGAAATATGACATATTTTGTTATGATTTACTTTCTTGAGCCGTAGTATCTCGTTAGTACATCCCCGAAATCCGGCGATACCTGTTAATAAATCTATGTTATTTTGTTATCAGGAGCTGTTTTAGCGTCCCCTACTACACTTCAAATGAAAGCTGAAATGACTAGCATGATAAATTCTACGATAAACGAGGAGTCATATGAAATTTTTACTGGTATTCACGCAACTTTCTCCCAAGGAGATTATTATACTATTGATGGTAAGTCGATCAGAAATGAGAATACAATTTTGTGACGGTGTAACCCTCCATGTAGAAGAGACCCTGGTAAAATATTAACTAGCTGCACGGGTCACTGCGTGGATGGGTGATCATCTATATATATCTATATTCCTCAGTGCCGCGGAAAGTATTGACGTAAAAGCGTTGGTCCCGGTCGCTGTCATTTGTACATCTCTGTTGTCTTTAGTAGTTCTTTCAATGGGTGCCGTTTTACCCAGCCTCTGGGTAGAGGAGGTCAGATAGGCAGTCGTCCCATTTAAATCACTGGTTATCAGCTCAATCTGATTAGACAAGAAGTCCCCCAATATAGTTGGGATCCAGTTATACGAATAATTCCTCTCCTCAAGTTGGTCTATCAGGGCTGAAGATCGTGGCTACGACGGAAACGTCGCATCGGGTTTCTCCATCTACTACGGTCTTCAGCTTGATGGAGAATGAGGATTAACAGTTATTTTTCTATTTACAGGTATTCCGCTATCCAGAATTCCCCAAACTTGGGCACCAAATGAGCCAGATAATAAGGATAATAAAGAAAGTTGTCTCACTATGAACAATTTTGGTGATTTGGCAGATATTTCTTGTGGAAAGACTCGTTCTTACATCTGTTATCGCCCCGGTAATACCTATCGGAGAATTAACGACTGTTACACTGTTGATCCAGGTAAATATACCTCCGCGTTGGGGAGTGTTTAACTGTTCCCATAGCCCCTGGCGCATGTATGCTAGGGGTCAGACTCGAAGTGACTAAAGTGACTACACATTCCCGTTTTAGTCAATTAAAGTCTGACGACCCCTTTGCCTTTCTATTGTGTGTACGGCTAAGGAGTGGAATTCCCTGCCAGAGTCTGTTTTTTTTCTGATCGCTATAACCTGGTCTTTAAGTCAAGAGTGAATAGGTTACTTCTAGGCAAGCGTGCTCCATCTTCGACCACAAAATTACTTACCATCAGGTGAGATGGTGGTTAAACACGAGCCTATTATCAATAAAAATAAATAAAATAAAAATAGGACTAACAAAGGTGGAGGAGGTGTTTCTATATACCTGCGTGCTGATTTACCTTACAGGATGGGCAGTTCATCTCCATCACGGTATTCTGAGTCGGCTGAATACTTGTTTCTTAAAATTACTGTTCATCACACAAAGGTTTTACTAGCAGTGCTCTACAGTCTTAATCTTCACATAGACTACTTCAATTCTCTCGACTCCACTCTCATTGATCTTTGCCCCATTTATGAGCATGTTTTTCCTCCGCGACTAGTCTCCCGATACGTCCGCACTAGTGCGAGCCAAATTGGTCATTTTAATGGGTGATTTTAATACTTGCTTGATTAAAAATGATTCTCGTTCCCTTAATCTCCTTTCACTCTTGTCTTCTTTGAATCTGCAAGTTTTGCCTCTTTCTGAAACTCACTATTTTCCTAATTGTACACCCTATTTTCTAGTTCTTATGATTGTTTCCTCACCTAGTAATGTTTCTTACCATGGCCAATTTACGGCTACTTTTTCTTACCACGATCTCATTTATCTTTCGTATCGTATTCGTGTTCCCAAGCGTAAGCCCCAGCTTTTATATCTCCGTAACTACAAGGGCATAGATCTGGAGGCTTTGCGGCGTGATGCCGGCGATCTCGACTGGACCCCTCTGGTTGAGAACGATGACATTAACGATAAGGTGAATTGTTTTAACGCAACCATTCTCGACTTATATGATCAGCATGCCCCTATCAGACGTGTCAAAGTTAGACATAACCCTGCACCATGGATAACGCAATAAATTAAAGAGATTATGGCTCGCAGGGATAAAGCTAAGAGCAGATATAAGCGCAGACTTTCAGAGCTGAATCTATCTTATTACAAATCATTGCGTAATCGCTGCAGTCATCTGTGTCAAGATGCTAAGAGACGCTATTTTCACGACCAACTCAATAATCGCAGTTCTTCCGATGTATGGAAATTTCTCAAATCTGTAGGCATAGGTAAGTCACCTACCAACCAGTGTAAGGATGTCAACCTCAATGATCTAAATAAGCATTTCTCTTTCCTTCCCTTTTCTCTCGATCCGTCTGTTAAAGCTGCGACACTAGATAGTCTTTCTAGGTTGCCGTTACCATTTTGTCCTCTCTTTAAGCTTAGCGATGTTACTGAGGATGACGTTAAGAAGTCTATTCTTGCGATTACTTCTTCAACAGTCGGTAATGATAAGTTGTGTTCAAGAATGATAACTCTTATCCTTTTCTCGTTACTTCCTGTTCTCACACACATCTTCAACCACTCATTTTCCTCTTGCTCCTTTCCGTATGTTTGGAAACAGGCTCACATAATACCTTTACCTAAATCTAACAATCCTACTTTATTAACCCACTTTAGACCCATTTCTATCCTCCTTTTTCTCACTAAAGTTTTTGAGCACATAGTTCATAGACAATTATCATTTTTCTTGGCGTCAAACTCGATAATATCCCCTTTTCAATCCGGTTTTCACTCGGGTCACAGTACTGTAACCGCACTTTTAAAAGTGACTGATGACATCCGCTGGGCAATGGAGAATAAGTCCCTTACAGTTCTTGTATTGCTGGACTTCAGTAGCGCATTCAACTCAGTGGATTTCGACATTTTACTTGGTATCCTCAAATCTATCAATTTCTCTCGTTCCACTTTAGCCTGGCTCGGTTCTTATCTTCGGGGACGCTCTTAGTGTGTTCGCCTGGAGGAGTCCTTCTCTGATTGGTGTAGCCTTACTGAGGGTGTTCCTCAGGGTAGCGTTCTCTCTCATCTTCTTTTTTTAATTTTCATAAACTTTGTTACCAGAGTAATCTCCTCTAGTTTTCAGCTCTACGCAGATGACTTGCAGCTTTACTGACATTTTACTGTAGCTGACGCGGGTTCTGCAATTGCTGCAATGAATCATGACCTGGCTAGCATCAGCGTTTGGGCTAAGTCATTTGGTTTGCAAATTAACCCAACTAAATCCCAGGCCATAATCATTGGCAGCAGATTCGTTCGCAGTGCGGCTGTTGTTGCATCTCTGATGCCTTTATATCTCGATTGTGTTCATATTGACTATACCGAAACCGCTAAAGATCTGGGTGTAGTTATTGACTCTAATCTCTCGTGGCGTGCTCAGGTCAATGAGGTCAGCCGAAAGGCAAATTTCTCCTTTCATTCGATGAAATGCCTTCAAAGTCTTCTTCCTTGAAGACTAAAGTTTCTTTGGTACAAACACTTATTCAGCCGATTATAGATTATGCCGATGCCTGCTATTTGGATGCTACCGAGGAGCTATTAAACAAGCTTGAGCGCTTGCAAAATCTGTGCATTCGCTTTGTTTTCGGTCTTTGAAAGTATGACAATGTTTCTCACCTTCACAAGGAACTCAAGCGGCTCCCAATCCATCTTCACAGGAACACTAGGATTTTGTGTCTCCTCTTCAACATTTTACATAACCCGTCTTACCCTTCCTACCTGCGTGAGCGTTTTACTTACGCTCGTTCTAGCGACGTACCGTGTAGATCACACCTTAGATCCCTCCTTAAATCTCATCCTCATAAAACTAGCTACTACTCTTATTACTGCTCTGTCCATGCGTAAGATAGTGGAACTCACTTCCGCCTAGCATTCGTGATTTAAAAACTATATCTCTATTCAAATGTCGATTAAAAGAGCATTACATTTCCTCTTAACTTTTTTCTAATTCATTTCTCTTCTTGTTCTCACACACTATTGTCTATATTTCTTTTTCACTTCTGCTTTCGCAGGTCTGCTGGAAGAAATTTCTTAAGAAATAAGCAGTACCTTTGTACTCAAATATTATAATTATGCTTATCCTAATGTATTTTACTGTGTTTACATAAATAATAAAATAAATAAATAAATAACTAATAAGTTATATTCTAAATTTAAATTTCAGAATACCGTTTGGATACAAGAACAAACAGTTGCTACAAATTTCATACAGTACCACGCAATTTTTCGCGAGCCTTTATGACTTGTGCCGCGGAAGGCGGCTATCTTGCTGTCATTAATAGCCAAACTGAGGCCACCCTTTTAACACAACTCTTTGCTAAATACCCTGCATCTAGAATGGTGGGGAACTTCTTGAAAGAAGCAGCTTTCATTGGTTTTCACGATTGGGGTGAACTTTGGGACTTCAATACGATTTATGGTAAGCCATACTAATATTATTAATGTGAAAAGTTTGTTAATTCGTCCTTCTGGCACGAATAATGGACTATACGACGATGTAAAGGTGCAACATAACGATGTTGCACAACAGTTATTTAACGAAATAACTGTTGTTCAAACAATTTTCGTTTACTTGAATTGAAAATTTTAAGATTTTTCTCTCAATTATTTTAAAAGTTTGAGGGAGGGCGGCACATTTTATTACTTTGGAAGTGACTATGTTTTAAATGATTGACTTTAGAAAAAAATAGTTTTAGGAAACTCAATGTCAATGACATCCCACATCTTTTGGGTTTCCCTTAATGCTTAAATTTTTTTATGAACATCGCAAATCAGTTTACAGAATATATCTAGCTTCCATGTTTAGTCTTAATAGTTTCGGAGTAAATAGCTGTGACATACGGACCGGACACACAGACAGACAGATGGACAGACATGAGGAATCTACAAGAATTCCGTGTTTTGCTGTTCCACTACGGAACCCTAATAACGCCTTCATCATGCTTAGTTGCTTAGTTTTTTCCCAACTATATCCCCAACAATATTTTACATAAAGCAACTGACTATCTATCTTCATAACCCAGTAATTGGGTAGCACGAAACCGACAGTATTGGTTTTTCTTGTTAAGATGATCGCACATCCTCGAACTAACCGCGGCGAGCGTTGCTTTACTTTGTAGTTCGAACAGTGCGGCAGTTATTGTTACTTTAATTTAATTTAATCATTTATTTTCATAGATACCTTTACCTAAAGTATCATAATATAATAATAATTGTGTTAGTAAATAAAACTTAATACTATGTTAGTATCACTAAATTGCATTAGGTCTTGTTGCGTTCTGGTGGCACCTGTCCGTGAAAACGGTGGAATACAAAATCCTGCGGCCAAAAGCTTTCTTTCATCACCTGAGGCAGGAAACATGTTAGTATGCGCACTACAAATGCCTTGAAGTTGACATTGCGATGTGAATCCTTCAGCTGCGCTCTCGGCGCGTATAGCCTTTGGCGCACGTACGAAACGATGCCTTCCATGTCAGTGGTGTAGTGAAGGCGGGAAATGTACAACGCTGCCCTACACTAACTAAAAAGCCGCTAACCCCCAAAAGTATTTTTCGAGTAAACGTAAAAATAAGTCGGAAATGATTTTCTACAAAACTACGCTAGCTAGGACGATGGTAAATTATTTTTGTGGGCATAGCTCTATTCACAATATATGTGAGGTTTTTTTAAAGTAAATAAAAGTATCTTTTAGTATTGTATTATATTTTAGTATTGTATATACAAGTATTGTGGTTTAGTCACTTTTTAACAAAGGATGTGAAAAAATATATTTTGTTTAACTGCTCAGCAAAATTGCTATATCTCGAAAAGTATTAATCGTAGGAAAATGATTCTTAGACCAAAAGATAGAGAATCGAAAGTAGTTTAAGTATACATTAAAAAGTGAAAAATGACCTTTTGTGGCTTAACGGCCTTTTAGATAGAGCAGGGCAGAACGGGGTATTCGGCTTCGCGGCACGCAGTTTCTCGTTGGGCTCCGTGGTAGCCTTGCCGCAGCGGTTCTTACAGCTAATCTGACGGCGCGTCCTCCTCTTTACCGTCACGAAGCCGTCATCAGTCGGATCCACTTCCTGGCTCAGGCTTTAAGCCATAAAGCTCTCAATTAAAATACGTACTATATACAATTATTTTTTTACAGGCCAAACACTTCCCGAAGCTGGATTCAGTCACTTTTCTGCAGGGGAACCAAACAATTATCCACCAGGAGAGTCTTGCGGAGCCATATATCGATCGGGTCTAATAAATGACCTATGGTGTAATAAGCCAGTAGCATTTATATGTGAGAAGAGCTTGCAATATCCTGAAATTTGCCGCGCAGAAGATTAAATATAGTGTTTTGTTTTTAAACAATGTCTACATTTATAATGAAACAATAATATGTGCATATATAGATGTAATTATTACTAACTTATGTATCGATGTACTTAATCTGAAATAAATGTCTAAATAAAAATTATTGTATACCGATTACTATCTTACGTAACACAGGTTTACAAAATAAAATTATTTTAATAAATACTAATCTAAACTATTCTGCATCAATTTCCAATTCATATGAGAACCATTTATGTTATTGTCAGAAGAGAGTTTTTGATGAAAGCACCACACATCTTTGAGTAGACCTGTACAGATAGTGCAAGTATTTTCCTGTTATCACTTTCCTGTTCATGAACAATACCCAAGTATGATTTTTTTTTGACGGAGTTGCAGGAATGTCCTAACAAGATACCGCGACCCTGGAACATAGCAGCTGAAGGAACAGGGTGGGATTTTAGTCAGTAGAAGTCTGACACTCCTTTCCGCTCCACCCAGAGCGGGAGAAGTCTTTCGATGATTTTTCCACCCGGAAAAAAGTATGAACATCAGGGTAGAACTAAAAAATAAAAAATATTTTTATTTACGTGTGATTCAATTATTGGTGTACAATAAAGTATATTCTATGTATCTATCTAACTTTTCTCGCGAGTGAAGCCGCGGCCAAAAGCTAGTCATCATCAGCTTAGCCTTTTCCCAAATACATTGAGGTCGACGTCCAGTCTAATCTATACTAATATTATAAAGCGGAAAAGTTTGTCTGTTTGTTTGTTTGCGTTAACGCGCTAATCTTCGAAAGTACAGGGTGGATTTGGATGAAATTTGGTATGGAAATAGCTTGAAGCTTGAGGAAAGTTATAGGCTACTTTTTACGCGACTGCAAAAAAGGAGAGTTATGTTTTTAGTAAAAAACTTTTTACCGTGATAGAATCCACGGGAGCGAAGTCCCGCGTGAGTACTAGTATAATATAAAGCAGCTGCGTACTTACGGGCGAACCTTTATAACATATTTAAATGACATTAAAGACATACAAATAAGATTGCTAAAGTACCTCATTAGTAAAAATGTTAAAGATAAGTGCAACAAAGCATATAACAAGTTATTTCGCATTTGTAAAATTGTACTAATAGATAAAAAAGTAGATTATTTGGTAGGACTGAAATATTATTATAATGATGAACACAAAGTTAATGTTAAAAACAAGTACAACACACGTAGGGTTCGAGAAAATAAACTAGTTCAACCCAAGATAACTAATTATTACGGTAAGAGGACATCTGAGTATTTGGTACCTCAAGTATTTAACAAAATAGAATTATTAAGAGAAAAAATAAAAATAAGTAAAGGAACACTAAAGAAAAAACTAAAAAATATATTGGAATGCTAATCATATAGGTAATTAACACATTGTTACCGTGAGATTATAGATTATATTGCAACATTGTGTAGAAGTAATTGGAATGGTTCATTAATGTTAATGTATAAAGAGCGCCTCTCGCCATCAAACGTAAAAGTTTGACAAGTTTAGATTTAAGTGATACCTCTGTATAAAATAAGTAAATAAATTAAAAAAAAATCTTGTGTTTTTCATGGACGAATGCCTATCTTCCCTCCACAACCCAGTAACTGGGTAACACGATACCCAGAACCCAGTAACTGGGTAGCACGATACCCATAACCCAGTAACTGGGTAACACTATACCCACAACCCAGTAACTAGGTAACACGATACCCCAGACTAGTGTCAGATTAACTGATTTCTGGCTACCCATAACGATTGTCAAAGATGTCTGAATGACAGGTGGGACCTACGGCTTAACTTGCTTTCCGGGGCACGGGGGTATCACACCGCCAACTTCCAAACTCCGGGCTACTACTGAGAAATTCCTCACAGAAAACCTCAATAGCGCTTTTTGCCGGGAGTCGAGCCCAAGAACTCGTGCTCAGTGGTCGCGCTTGTGACCACTGACCAACCAGGCAGTAAGAATAATACAAAAATTGGCCAAGTGCGAGTCGGACTCGCCCATGAAGGGTTCCGTAGTAACTATAATAAATATAATATATTTATTAGAAAAAAAAAACATAAACCTTACAAATTTCTTAAAACTAGCTTATTTACAATTCTTACAACTACGCCAAATAACTTTGTTTTTCATAGAATTTATATGAATTACAAAGTTATATTTGCGGTTTTAGAAAATATACTGTATCTCAAAAACCGCTGACTCGATCTCATTCAAACCAATTTTGGTTGAAAGTTTACATTAAGATCTACAACATACCTATAGTTTTTTTAGATTTTTCACTTCATTATTATAGAAGTTAGAGGGGGGACACACATTTTACCACTTTGGAAGCGTATGTCTTTTAAACGATTAACTTTATGAAAAAGTTATTTTAGAAACCTTAATGTCATTTTTAAAGACCTGTCTATATATACTACACACGTATAGGTTTCATGAAAGAAAATATTTTCAGTTTCAGTTCCATGTATGGGGAGCGCCCTTTATTTTAAATATTTTTTAATTTTCTCTTAAAATCGGAAAGCGGTTCACAGAATACATCTACCTACCAAGTTTTACATGTGTAGTCCTAATAGTTTCGGAATAAAATGGCTGTGACATACGGACGGACGGACAGACAGACAGACGGACAGACATGTCGAAACTATAAGGGTTCCGTTTTTTGCCATTCGGCTTCGGAACCCTAAAAACTAGTATCTACCTCTGGATAAATATACATAAAGCAAAAACTTTTCTCCCCTTTTACAAAATAATCGCTTATTCGTATGGAATGTGGCACCGTTAAAGTTTAATAAGAAGTAGGTATACAGAGTTGATACGACCAAGGGGCTTTCCTTTAAACTGCGTATACTAGGTACCATTTTCAAGCTTTGTACCAAAAATCAATTAAATAGGAGAAGTAGTTTAGTTGCTAAATGATTTTGATGAGATGCACCTTAAAGCGATAAATCTGACCAAGACAGGATATAACACACGCTGCGCTACGTTGCCACTTTGTTACCTAGGTATTTAAGGTCAGTCACATTTATTTACAAAGGATGGTTGCATTTTACTCTGATATGTAAGCTATTTAGTTAGTTTGAAAAAAAAATGTTTGGCTCTTTTTATTTTTTAACTGTATCAAATTAAACACTAAACACGTATAGTAAACGTGGTGTAATTTAATGTACCTCTGTCGTATCAACTCTGTGTATGAAACGAGCTTACATGCATGTACTTTACACAAATCTTAATTTGTATAAATTCAAACTTTAAATAAATTAGGGTTTAATTTAATTACGACAATCCAGACACCACTAGTATTATTATTTATTATGCTGTAATTCTGTTTGTTGTAGTGTATTTCGTTGACCATAAGTAGGTACCTTAGATTACAATGGCGGTTTGATAAATATATTAGTAATAAAACCCATGACCTATTCTATTATTATAACTTTGAATAAAACTAATTAGGTGCCGATTTGAGGATGTTTTGATGTTGGGCGTTCATACTTTACCAATAATACCGTAAATTTACTTAAATAAAACGACTACTATATTCTTTTTCCTCATCAATGTTTCTTACATAATATTATATTTACCTTAGGCAGCGGTTTTCAAAATTTTCAATGTTTTTAAAAATCGGTTTTTGCAAAACGGATAACGTATATCTTGCATAAACTAAAAGAATAATAATTGATTAGCTGTTGCCTGCGGCTTCGCTCGCTTATAAAGTTCTGCATCAGATATTCCACTTAAAAAATCAATTATAGATAAATAGATAGAATATACTTTATTGTACACCAAAATTTAAACACACCTATTTAACAATATTGCTTATTCTATGGTAACAATGGCACTCTTATCGCTGAAAGCGATATCTTCCAAACAACCTTTGTAAGGACTTTAAACTTTAATTAAAGTGGGGAGGCCTATATGTTGCGTAGACTATCCTACTACTATAAAAAAAATATGGTTCTTTGTCAGTCATTGGATACCAAAGAAAGAAAATAATGTTTATCTAAACAGTATATTTTCTGATGAAACTTAAGAATAACAATATACTCAATTTAACAATAACTAGTTTTTCAACATTCCGAAATATAGATTTTTTTTGTAGTGATTTAAAGTCGCCGCGAGGTATCACTGTGTAAGAAATTTTAAATATCGATTCTGAACTAGGGATACCCCGACGCGACTTTAAATCACTACAAAATAATCTATATTTTACTTTTTAAGGGTTGTTGCCTAAACTATATATACTCAGGTGTGATCGGGGTGAAGAGCGGGCTCATTCGTAAAAAAAGGTACTTTTTGCGTTGGGGTTTTTTTGATATTTAATTTAATTTTTATTTTAAGCTTTTTAAAATAAACTAAGCTATATATAGTTTAGATTTCGTTATTTAATGTATAACCAATATATTAAATAACGAAATCTAATGGTGAACGCAGACCTAGCCGCACCGCACGCGCCGCAGTCTTTGCATTCGAATTCTTTATATGAAGTTCTATGCAACCTCGCACACCTACCCGCGCCGCAGTCGCCGCAGTCCCTGAAACGACCGAACTCCCCTAGCCGCAGCTGATGACGTCACCCGCACGCAGCGCGGATGACGTCATTCGCATCCACGGCGCGCAGTGTTGCCAGAGTTATAAAGTAGACAGAGAATCTCTGTCAACGGTTTATAATAAAATTACTTATTCTCGTATAAATAATTACTTGCTTATTCCCTATTATAGCAACTACAGATAAAATTGCACAAAAGAGCAAAATACCAATACCAAATACAGATTTTATACAGATTTTTTAAATCTTCGGATAGATAATGCTTTCAAAAATCTGGCAACACTGACGGGAACGACTGCAGCGACTGCGGCGCGGATAGATGTGCGAGGCCATTAACAAAAAGCGATGACTGCGGGGACTGTAGAGACTGCGGTGCGGCTAGGTCTGCGTTCACCATATACGTGTCTCCCGCAACCCAAAGGCTGGCTATTTCTTTGGTCAACGGCTGAGCATTGCCATACAACGAGGCAATGCCGCCAGTATCTCGGGTACGTTGCCAGCCGACAGCGTTGAGGATCAATTTTTTGATGCTTTATTCTAGTTTGTATTTGAAGTATTTTATGTTAAATTAAGTTACATTTTATCTAATTTTAATTTCTTAAATAATCAATAAATATATAAAATATAGGTAGGTAGTAGTCGAAATAAAGTTCATGATTGTCAACGTGTATTAAGTTGTTTATTTTGGCATAAAAACTTTTGCTAAAGGCCAAGTTTATGTGGTTTTAAGTCGCGTAAAAAGTTTGCAGGGAGTTGTTATTTGTGAACTTGACCAAAGGAAATTATTTGACAATCCTCACAACAAATCAGAATTGGCAGACTAAAAAATGAGAGGTTTAATTTTGAAAACTAATCAATTGAACCCAACCACTATATGTCTGCTGAAAGTTTTTATGGTATCAAGTCGAAACTATTATTTAATTGACATTTAACGATCACACTAGCACACGTGAAGCGTTTAATCGAGCAATCATGCGTAAATAAAAAATAGTTCAATTTTATGCCAAAAATGCTTACAATATTTTGGAAAACAGCTGATAAATAATCTTGAAAAACTTGTGCGCCGATTTTTACTAAACATACAACCACCGCAAGGAAATTGGATTTCCAATGAAAAAACTACTGGAAGTCAGAAACTAGAAAATCTGACACCAGTTTTGGCATTGGATATCTTATTACCCAGCTCTTGGATTGTGGCAGTCAGATAGTCGCTCCATCTTAAACACTAATACTCAGCTGCATTCAGCTAAAATGAAAACCCATTCTGGCATAGTTGGGATTAGGCTATGCAAATCATAGTTTTGATAAAAAATAAAGGCCACATAAAACCATTGGTGGTAGTTAGATTGAACCTTTACCGATTAGACCTAGGTATTAATTTTTTCTGGCACCTGATATACTGATTTCTTATCATAGAGTACACACCATTTCATTGGTAAATGTGTTGTATAATACAATTGTATAATAAATAATTATACAATTGTATTATATTTGGCAACCACTAGCTCGGCGAGTCTTTCCGGGTAAAATATTGAAAACAACTATAAATATTCGTTTTATCAACGGTTAACGCCATAGAAGCACTTCCATTTACACAAAATGAAGTCGTGGCTAAAATATTTTGTGTTATTTTTTTGCTTGCATTTTATAGGTAAGATTATTTTCAAGTTAATTAACCGGGGTTGGGTTGGGTGACAGTAGATGGATATAGATTTTATCATATTTAGATTACAACGTAGCTTGGAAAGCATAAGACATCGTTTGTCCCGACTATTATTTGTAGGTTCTTTGTTACGAGACCACCCGTAAACGCCAGAAATTCTAACACCAGTGTTGCCATTGGGTATCGTATTGCTTGGATACTGAGTTGTGGAGATCAAATTGGCAGTTGCTCCATGGAAAATACTGATACTCAACGACACCTTGTTAAATTGGAAGCCAACCGCAAGACGATTGGGAAACGGTGACGTTGATGATAAACCAGGATTGACACAGGCAGTTTTTCCCCAAATAATTTTATTTATATTTTTTCCATTTTCAAAAATAATATTGTGTTTGCAGAGGGATCTAATTCATTCAGATGTGACTACAAATATAGCTCAAAAGCCAAGGGATGGTTCAAATATATTGATGTACCATCCAACTGGTACGACGCTAGACTGCGATGTGCACTGGAAGGTAAGGACATTTAATTATTGACCTTTTTTCTTGGACCAAACTAATCAAATAACTTCTTTCTGATATGGGAACGTCGTCCCGCTTTTCATTTTGGAGATACTGTCATTAGAGTTATGTTTTGAAAACTGTGTTTCATACCGTTCCATAAAAAACCATCACCAATGTACAGTTATACGCGTCTAACAGTTATAAGTGCCCATACAGGCATTTTATTCGAATTTTGGTCCTGGGTGAAGAAAATTTGATGTGATTGTGACGTAATGTAGTTACCTCACGATGTTTTTCTTTAACCTTTTGAGAGCAGTGGTGTTAATAAAAATTACACAGAGTAATTAGTATGCCTAGGTTCGAAGACACAGCCTACAACTCGTGAGGCTTGCCTGTAACCAGTGCATCGCTTCTCATTTTAATAATTCCAACTATCAACCATTTTATTTCTGACTACTTTATTATAGCTGATTCTTGATCCATCTCTGATTCTCAACTCTTTGAATCTCAATAATAGCCTGCAAAGCCGGCCGTATCCTTTTCATCATTTTGTCCTCAGGTGCTGTACTCGCTTCTCCAACCACAGTTAAAATAAAAGCTGAAATGACTCGCATGATCAACTCGACAGGGAATGGAAATGAGGAATCAATATATGAAGTCTTTACTGGTATTCATGCATCTTTCGCACCGGGAGCTTATCTTACCGTTGATGGTAAGTAAATCAAAGATATGCAATTTTGAAATGAACACTCGCATTATACAACTTAAGAAATCTGCCTATAACGTTCTCACTGTTGGGGTGTAGTCTTCCTCACTATGATAGGGCTATAACACCACGCGGGCCTAGTACGAATTGGTGGGTGTCACAAATTTCATAAGGTATTTCGGTCCTAAGACATGCAAATTTCGTGTCCGAAGTAATGGATTTGTACATTTTAAGCCGTTAGTCCCGGCTGTAAGTTGTACATCTTTGACAGTCGTTGCGGTTGCGGAGAAAACAGGAAATCGGACACTAGTGTTGCCAAGGGTATCCTAGCTGAAAGTCAGATATAAGCTTGCTCCATATGAAACACTAGATGATACAGATGCATCCAGTTAGACTAGAAACCGACCAGAACATAGTTGGTAAACGGAAAAGCAGATGATGTGTTATACATTGGACGCAGCAGCGCATGCATTTATGCAATGCATATGTGGGGTGCAAAATTCTTCTAGCAACAGATATTCGGACTAACAAAATATGCATTACAGGTATTCCGTTTTCAAAAATTCCTCACTCTTGGGCAGTAAATGAACCAGATAATAAGGAAGATAAAGAACAATGTCTAACTTTGAATAGTTTTGGAGATTTATCAGATGTTCCCTGCGATGATACTCGACCTTTTATTTGCTATCGCTCCGTGGATACTAAGACAAGAGTTAATGAGTGCGGCACTGTTGATCCAGGTAAATATGCATGTAATGGAATTAACTCTAATAGTGATTACTTACACAATTTTCTATTTAAACTTGCTGTGCCCGTGACTTTGTTAGCACGAGTGTATAAGATTAGAATATTTATTTGCATAAAACATGGTACATTATAGGTCTTAATATAATTACATAGATCTTTCATATTTCGCCATTTATTGGCATACAAATATTTAAACAATAGTTTGTTCATTTTATATATTATACACATGCTTACTTAATATGAACACAAAGATAGGTGCCGTGTGCCACGCAACTGCGCCAAACAAGCCCGGTTCAGCAAAATGCCAGACAACTAGAGTCTGACGATGGAATAAAAAAAAAATTACAGATAAAGATGTAACCCTTATAGATTTATCATGTCTGTCTGTCTCGCCGTATGTCACATCCACTTTAATCCGAAACCATTAGGACTACAAAGTTGAAGCTTAACAGGTAGGTAATAGTGTATTCTGTAAACGCTTTAGGATTTTTAAACAAAAATCATATTAGAAAATAAACAGTTCCCCATACATGGAACTGAAACTATTAAATTTTTGCATTTAACCTAACATGCGGGGTGTTTATAGATAGTTCTTTAAAATTTGAGGTTAAAACAAGGTTTCTGAAACATTATTTTCTCAAAGTCAATCGTTTGAAAGATTCCCACTAACTTTTAAGTTAAGATCTCGTTCATATCAATGTATTGGGACGTTATAACTGTTCTTAATTCTGTTTTCAGAATATCGTTTGGATGCACGAACAAACAGTTGTTACAAGTTCCATACAGTGGCACGTAATTTCTCGAGAGCCTTCTTCACTTGTTACGCGGAGGGCGGCCATCTTGCTATCATAAACAGTGATGTTGAAGCTAACGTGCTGAAAGAACTCTTTGCCAAATATCCTGGAGGAAAAATGCTTGGAAATTTCTGGAAGGATGCAGCTTTCATTGGCTTCCATGATTGGGGCGAACGTTGGGACTTCAGGACAATTCATGGTAGTTTTTCATACAAACTTTTTACGTCGTGTGGCGCTAGTGGTTAAATAAAAAAAGACATACGGGTCGATCCTCAAAGTCACGCAACACTTTCCAAGGTCGGCTGGTGGATCAGCCGTGGCCATGGTAACGTAATCATAGACATACCTCTGGGCCTCGTAAAGCGTGATAAGCCGTTAGTCTCAGCTGACATTTTGTACTTGTATGAACTGTCATACATGTACAAAATGGCAGCCGAGATTTTCTGGCTTCTGACTTCTCGTTAAGACTGCTTAACGAGAAGTCAGAAGCCAGAAATTCTGACATCAGTCTTGCCAAGGGATATGGTATTGCCTGGCTGGTTGAGAAGGTCACTCCATGTGAAGCACTAGAACTCAACTACATACAGATATAATAGAAGCCGACCCTGATGGGGTTGTAGTGTGGTTAAGCAGATGACGATTACGGTGAAGATATTTTTAACTGACTTTTAAAAAAGGAGGGGTTATCAACTCCTTTTTTAAAAGTCGACGCGTGTATATATATATATAAGCTGGACCAATTTGATAAATTCTTTTTATTTTAAAAGGGTATTCATGATGGCAATGGAACCACTTTCAAGGTGATTGATCCATTGTCATCAAGTCAGGATCTAATGTTGTGATCCTGGAGAAATCGAGGGAACTTTTCAAATATTATATGCCTATAGCCTATACACCTATAGCGATTTTAGTATTTTTGGAGTGGAGCTAATGGTGAAGTACCAGGAAAACTCCTCAACAATTAACGGCTCTGCATTGGGAAAAGCAATATTTTGTATAAAGTTATAAGTAGTTGACATTTAGGCTTTTGTAACTAGGTAAATTATAAACCAGCCAACTAAAAAGAGAGAAATTAAAAACTTTAAACAAAAGAATTCCAAAAAACACTGCAATGTGAAAAATATCATTTATTTCGGAAGTCTGTGCCAAAAAACAAAAAAAAAAAAACAAACACAAAACTAATACAGTTTTTTTTTGAAAGCCGGTTTAAGTTTTTGTTAAAAGGTTTCATCAAGTATCGTCTAACGATTGATGTTTTCTATTTTAGGACAAACACTTACAGAGGCAGGCTACGTTAAATTTTCTGGTGGAGAGCCCAACAATTTTGCACCAGGAGAATCTTGTGGTGCGATATACCGTTCGGGACTTCTGGATGACCTGTGGTGTGATCGACCAGTTGCGTTTATCTGTGAAAAGGATCCAGATTATCCAGAAGTTTGTCGTGCAGTAACTGTGGAAGATTAAAGGAGAGTTCACGCTGTATATTTTTTTAAATAATGTATTTGTAATATAAAGATATACTTTCATTTTCTATTCATCTTTTAAGATATAAATAAAATTGAAATGTCAGTCTATGCTTTCGAATTAACTGTGTTTTCCCAAGTTTTTATAGTTATTTACATAATACTAAAACACAGCCAACTTTAGAAGATTTTTGTCTGACTGTCTTTTAATTTGTTCGGGCTTATTTTCTAAAACAGATAAACTGATCTCACCAAAAACATTTCATGTAAAATGTTGCCAAGACGACCACATAAGGTTTGCCTAAGGTTTGCCTAAGGTTTGCATAAGGCTACCGTCGTGGATATGTGTGATGCGAATATTTAGTTTCTGAAGTAACGAAACAGCCAAGCCATACATTTTTACTGATATATGTAATTTCTGAAGTTAGGGTCGGTAGAGATAGGCCGTTTAGATTCAGAATATATATATATATATATATATATATATATATATATATATAAGAATATATAAGCTTGGCTCTACATGAGATCTGATATCTTTTTCACAGGGCAAACCTTATGTGGTCGTCTTGGCAACATTTTACATGAAATGTTTTTGGTGGGATTTCAGTTCTTTTTGTAAGTTGCTAGGCAGTCTTATTTTTTAGTGTTTATTTTTTTCTTCTTTTTGTGGGGTGTATTTCTTGCACATCAGCAGTGCCAGTTTTCATAGCCCATTCTCTGTCTTTGCCTTTTTTCTTTAATGGTTTACTGATTACCATAAGCGAAAAATCAGGGTGATATTTCGCTCTTAAGTGATTAAATTCAAACTATGGCGTCAGAAATTACCAACAGATAAACAATTAAACAGTCATGTTGTGCTTTAATACTAGCAAAGTTTATATTTATAAGGTGAACACCTTATAAATTGGTCACTCTAGAGAGTGCTACATAAGCCTGCCCACAAGAGAAAGTGGATGACCCAATATCAATAAGAGCATTATTCAAACTTAGACCTTGACTCTTATGTATAGTAACAGCACAGTATAAAGATCATACAGTAGGTCGACGCCTTTGATCTTGTGGTAAATGCCGTCAACGTCTAGACAGTATCGCAATGGCCAGGGTTGTCACAAGTACACAATATTTATGAAATTATTTTTTATTGCAGATCGACACCGTTAGCAATATTATTACTCAATATAATAATGAAAACAATTTTAACCCGCTATTCACTGTATTTATTATTTTATTTTTATTTTTTTTTAATTTAGGCATTGAGGGTGACCATAAAAATGCAGATGAGGCGTATACAAAGAGATTTAAAGTTTGAACTGATATACGTGATAACTAGGTACTGTGACACTTATTGTACTGTGATGTTGTTTAAGTTAAGGCTTTTTAAATAAATAAATTATAAAAAAGTGACGTCTGCCATCTTGGATTTCAAAAAGGATGGCATTTTCGTAACAAGCACCCCAATTAACCTCAAAATTTACCCATTTCAAATTATAAAAAAATGACGTCCACCATCTTGGATTTCAAAAAGGTTGGCATTTTCGTAACAAGCATCCCAATTAACTTCAAAATTGAAACCCATGTTAAATTACAAAAAATGACGTCCGCCATCTTGGATTTTAAAAAGGATGGCATTTTCGTAACAAGCACCCCAATTAACCTCAAAATTGACACCCATATCAAATTATTAAAAAAACATGACGTCCGCCATCTTGGATATCAAAAAGGATCGCATTTTCGTTACAAGCACCCCAATTAACCTCAAAATTGACACCCTTATCAAATTATTAAAAAAATGACGTCCGCCATCTTGGATTTCAAAAAGGATGGCATTTTCGTAACAAGCACTCCAATTAACCTCAAAATTGACACCCATATCAAATCACTTCAGGAAGTATCACTTTGAAGTCTCATACAAACTTCCATCCCCCCATTTTAGGGGATGGGGGGCAAAAGTTATAAGTTTATGAATTTTTTTGTTGGTTGTATACCAAACTTAGATTACATACCAAATTTCAGCTTTCTAGCACTTCAAGAAGTAGCCAAACATTTTGATGATCATCAGTGTGTCAGTGACGAAATCGGTGTATTTTAGATATCAATAAAATCTAAAGTATTAGAGCTCTTCAATTGAGACTTTGTATATTTAATTAGTCTATTATTGACATCATATCCTGAGAATATAAACTATCTGGTACATCGGAAACCAACTCCATGAGGGTTCAAAAAAACAACGAAACACTTCGAGAAAAGGTAGGTAGTGCCCTTGCGCTTCGCTTGGCTCGTCTTGGCGGGGGCACTACCGTGCCCCCAGATAGATTTGAGACTTTCACTTGAAAATAGAGAAGATTATAGGACACCATAAAGACTTCATTTTATCAGCGAAATCACATAGGATCTGGATTTATGCAGTATAGGGAGTTTGTTAATCATAATTTCCTTTATTTCACTATATATATTTTTTTTAATTACGGATGAGCTCACCCTTGACCTCGAACACACCTGATGGTAAGCGATAGATGAGGCCTACGATCGAATGAGTGAGCCCAGAAAATAATATAATATAATATTCCACAACTTTTTCACACAACGCCATCTAGTCCCAAACTAAGCAGAGCTTGTGGTATGGGTACTAGACAACTGATAAACATACATATATATTTATAAATACATACATATTATAGATAAAATACACCCAGACAAAGAACAAATGACCGTGCTCATCACACAAACATTTGTCCTAGGTGGAAATCGAACCCACGACCTTGCGCATAGCAGTCAGTCTGTTCACTCATGCTTTATGCGTCGTGCGCGCACAGCCACCTGTGCGAGCGTGTTATCGGTTACACCCATAGATAATTTATTTCTGTGGTTACACCCGTACTGTGTGTGATAAGATAAGTCGCGAAAATGTCAAACGTATTAAAGTGTAATGCTTGTAACATTGTGATAAATGAGTTGTTAGCGTATGTTCAGGACAAAATCTCCATCATTGATGAAGATACGCTAGTGAGACTATGCACGTCGTCATTCTCAACAGATGAGATTCAAAAATCGAAGCCGCTGCTTTTTGATTCGATTCCTTCAGACATTCGTAAAGTGAAAAGGATGAACAAGGGCAAGGAGGAGAGGGATCTCGCAGATATTATTAATCTGTTTAAATCTGTGGAACCGGAGCTGATTCCGGTGTTCGTGGCCCGACAGCTCAAGCGGCTACCGCCGATTACTTGGAATAATCTCGATTGTATGAAGATTTTGAAAGATGTAGTGCAAGTGAAAAACGACATCGAAGAAATTAGATCAGCATATGCAACTTTAAATCAGTTGAATGAATTAAAGGTTGAACTTCTTAAATCAATAAACGGTTTATTGCCTTCTACCCCCATTAAAAATATAAATGTTAGAAGAGGTGCTTGGTTACTGGACAGCGGCCCGATGGGGCTCGCTGACCTTCATGAGTCTACAATGAAGGACGCTTATGAAACCCCTAAGGGTGCGCCTCGGGTGAGTGAGAATACTTCTCAAAAGGTGGAGGTGTCAACGCAGATAACTAAACATAATTCGGTTGCTGACTCGTCCTCGTCTGCGAAGCAGCAGCAAGCGGTGGTCACAGGAAGCAAGTGTATTACAATTTCTAAAATAGCTGATAACACTTGCGACCCGACAAATCGGCAGAGGGTGATTAGCGACACCGGTTCAGGTGCCTCGCCGGTGGCGATGACGTCACCGCGCGGACAACAGCTGACTGCTAATGTTGTGAGCGTAACAGGACCGGATAATAACAATGAATGGCATCTTGTGAGTAGGAAGAAGAAATCACAACAATACAGATATGCGGGGAAATCCGGGATAGCGAGAGATTTAGAAGGAAATTTCAAGGCGGCCGAAAGAACCATACCCATGTTCATAACAAACATACATAGTGATACGACTGAGAAAGATATTTCAAACTACATATATTCAAGAACCCGTGAGCGCGTGTCACTGCACAAAATAGCTACCAAAAGGCAAAAAGAATACGATTCGTATAAATTCTTTGTTTCACCTGGCAAGCTATCTAAGTACCTAGATGAGAAATTGTGGCCAGAAGGTATTATTTTTAGGCGTTTTGTAAGTTACCACAAACTGACGTACGGAGACGCATACTATCGTGAGCGGTCTGAACAAACTGAATAATGAATATACGTCGAATAAGTAGATTAGTAACTTACAACTGCAAGAATGTTAAGCGTTCAGTCGACAGTGTAAAACGTTGTGTAGCTCGTGCGATATCATTGCTTTGCAAGAAACATGGTTATTACCAGATGACATATCATACCTAAGTTCAGTCAGCAGTGATTTCGAGTACACCGGGAAGTCTGCGGTGGACACGTCGGCGGGGATCTTGAGGGGGAGGTCCCACGGGGGTGTCGCCCTGCTATGGCGGAGGAGTGTGTTCCAAAATGTATCAGTGATACCGTGTGATAGTGCTCGCGTTTGTGCAATAAAAATCATAACTAGTGACCGGCCTATAATAGTGATAAGTATCTACATGCCCACAAACATTGCGGAAAATTTTCCGGAGTTTACATACTGCCTCGGAACCGTAAGTACTATTATAGACGAGTACCTATGGTATAGAATCGGTTTATATTTTGGGTGACTTTAATGCGGATCCGTGTGAAACATTTTACAGAGAGTTGACAGATTTTTGTAATGAACAGTCCTGGACGTGTATAGACGTTGTGTTACTAGGTTCAAACTCTGACACCTACACTTTTATAAGCGATGCACATGGCACGTGTAGTTGGTTGGATCACTGCATTGTGACCCAATCGGCTAGGGCTAGAGATGGGGAAACTATGGCCCGCGGGCCACCTCCGGCCCGCGAAGGCTTGAAATCTGACCCGCGACCATCAAACAATAATCACGAAAATATTTCATATTGTCAGTAATTTCATTCTCATTGGCAATGGCCAGCTTGCTTAGAACAATCAATTGTTTCACGAGCGCGGGCGGGTCGTGCCATGTGTTGTGCATGTGCGGTCCAAACGTCGGACACCCCTCCCGTGCGCCCTCCCTCGGCTTCCCGTGTCCACGCCGCCTCCGCCGCACCGCCGCCGCAGTCGGAGTTTTGTCTTACTTCAAATCGCACGATTGTACGTCGTATATTCTTACTTACGAAACTACAATAGTCGCCTAACAGACGGTGAGTGGTGACATTTTTAAATCCAAAGGTAAGATGTTATCATGTTCTTTGTATGTAAATTCTGAAAACAGTTTGTTCAGTCATATAATAATATACAAGTAGCGTAAATTTCATCACATTTTGTGTCTTTTTTTTTTTTTTTAACGTGGTAAAATTATCAAATAAGTCCTCCCACTCCGGGCAGGGTGGGAGGGACTGTCAGACTTTTACTGACTAAAATCCACGGTGTTCCTTCAATAACCCTTTACATACCGGGGCCACGGTAACGGGATGAGTCCCACGACCCCGGCAGGCTTCGGCCCTCTGCAGAGGGGGCCTCGTCATGTTGCTGACGCTCTTTGAGGCGCGCGTGGAACACGACGCGCCGTCGACCCGGGCATGGTCCATGGTCGGACAGCGAGTTGCCCTTTACTCGCTGTCCGCATGCCCGCGCCTACGGTGGCCGGAGATCGTCGGCCGACGTCCGACGCCGTGGGCGTCTACCACTGCGGCTGGGCTGGAGGGAGGACGCCATCCTCTCCCTCTCGCGGCCCGCCTCCTCCTTCGGAAGCATGACTGCTTCGCAGAAGGAGGCGACCGCTTCCCACTCCCTCTCGCCCCGCAGCATGGCCTCGACCAATGCCGGGCGCAAGAGGTCTCCGCCTATCGCCGCCGTGAGGACACGTCGGTGCTCTGCCCAGGCGGGGCAGTCTTGCACCGTGTGCTCTACGGTGTCCTCAGGGCGACCCTCGCAGTGGTGACACCCAGACGTTTCCTCCTTTCCCATCAGACACAGGTACCTCCCGAAACTTCCGTGTCCGGTGAGGACCTGCGTCATGCGGTAGGTCAGGACGCCGTGACGCCGATCTAGCCACTCCTCAAAGAGGGGTCTTACCGCCGCAATTGCGGCGTGCCCGACATTTTGTGTCTTACAATGATTTAATTGTAAAATATCTTTGAGCGATGTAGTGATGTTGGTTTTGTTGTTTTGTTACAGCAGTAAAATGACGACCAAAAAACGGAAAGTTGATTCTGAGTGTCGAGTTTTTAAAGAAGAATGGTCATGGAAATATTTTTTCACAGAATTTAAAAACAAACCAGTTTGTCTCATTTGTAATGAAACAGTTGCAGTTTTTAAAGATTTTCATTTGTCTCGACACTTGTAATGCAAATGCAATGCAAATAAAAAAATATTCGTCTATGACAGAGGCAGAGAGAAAGTCCTTTGTTGAAAGGCAAAAAGAGAAGTTACGTGGACAGCAGAACATGTTCATGAAGCAATCTGATACGCAGAAAGCTGCAACGCTGGCAAGTTATGTTGTAGCTTACAAAATCGCAAAAAGCAACAAAACTTTGTCGGATGGTGAGTTTGTAAAAGATTGCATGGTGGCTGTAAGCAACATTATTTGTCCAGATAAAAGTAAAGAGTTTCAATCTTTAGCTTTATCACGGAGAACGATAACTGATTGAATTGACGCCATCGCTGCACAATTATCGTCACAGCTGGAACAGAACTGTAACGAATTTGAATACTTTTCTCTAACCATGGACGAGAGCACAGACGTGAGCGATACTGCCCAATTGCTGATTTTCATTCGAGGAATTGATTCAGAATTCAACATAACCGAAGACTTAGCATGCTTACAATCCTTGAAAGGAAAAACCACTGGAAAAAATATTTACGACTCTTGTTTTGAGGGTCTTTCAAAGTTTCACTTGCCTATGGACAAATTATGTAACATAACCACGGATGGAGCACCAAATATGGTGGGTAGCAATTTGGGGTTTATGGGTATATTTTGCAAAGAAAACCCTAATAATAATGTATTATTTCTGCACTGTTTAATACACCAAGATGTGTTGTGTAAAGCAGCTATTGACATACAACCCGTTTTGAGTGTGGTTGTTAAACTTATCAACACAATACGTTCACGGGGTTTGATGCATCGACAATTCCAAGCATTTCTAAAATCCACCGAAAGCGAGTTTTCTGATCTCCTCTACCATACTAAAGTGAGATGGTTAAGCTGTGGCAATGCATTTGAGAGAGTGTGGAACTTAAGAAAGGAGATTCAAGACTTTCTGACGGTGCAAGGCAAATGGGACGACTTTAAGATCATGTCTGACGAAAATTGGCTTGCTGATTTCGCATTTTTCACAGATTTGCTGTCGCACTTAAACAAATTGAATACAAAGCTTCAGGGCAAGAATCAATTCTTAGATGAGCTTTGGGGACATTTGAAAGCCTTCAAATTGCTGCTTAAATTGTTTTGCTGTTGTGTAGAGAAAAACAAACTTACACATTTTCCCAATCTGAGCAGTATATCACCTGTCTCAAACAGCAACTTAAAAAGGTTCGCTCAACTGCTGAAGAAACTGCACGAAGAATTTGAGAAGATATTTCAAGATCTTAGGAGAAAAGAGCCTTCACTAAATATTTTTTCGATGCCTTTTAACGTCAACGTCGATGAAACACCCGCCAACCTCCAACTTGAACTAATTGAGCAATTTCAAGCAACTGTTTTATAACACCAGCAAATTGGAATTTTATAAGTCCATATCTAGGACACAATACCCAAATATAGTTGCCCACGCCCAAAAAATAATGGCAATGTTTGGTACAAGCTATTTGTGCGAAAAAACGTTTTCAATAATGAAATTAAGAAAAAATTGTCTTCGTAATAGGCTTTCGGATGACCACCTTTATTCACTACTAAAATGTTTAGCATCACAAATGGAGCCGGTTTATGATGAAATCATGCAAAAACAAAAACAGTTCCACATGTCACATGTCCCCACAAAGACCAGCGCTCCTCAACCTTCTACTTCGCAGCTAACTTAAAAGTTTAATTTAATTACAATTTCCAATTTATTTTTTATTCCAATAGTTATTTTGTAATATTGCACAATAAATTAGTGTTTCAAAAATACATATCAATATTTTTATTTCAGTAATTAACATAGCCAATAATTAAACAACTTGGCCCGCCATATTTTTCGTTGTATTATATTGGCACGTGAAGGAAAAAGTTTCCCCATCCCTGGGCTAGGCGCTCAATTCACAGAATCTATGTAGATTATGACGTTGTTTGGTCGGACCACTTTCCTCTCATTGTTGAATGTAATTTTAATTTACTTACACCCAAAATTTTACGGAAAGCAACCTTAGACAAAGAAGTAATGTGGGGAGAGAGAGATGACGAACAAATAGCATTATATACAAGTGAATGTAATAAAAGATTACGCTGTATTGACTTTCCTAGAGAATGTGTAAATTGTGCTGACCAATATTATTACGTGCAGGGTCATAAGCAGGTTCTCGATAGTCTGTACTCTGCCATTGTGGCCGCCCTTCGTGACGCTGCCACGGAGGGTCAGGGAAAGAAGGCTGTGGGGAGTGGGGGCAGGGGTCCACGTGTGGTGGGATGGAACAAACACGTCAGTGGGGCTCACCTGGAGGCCAGATCTACTTTTAGAGAGTGGGTACTGTGTGGTAGGCCAAGGTCTGGTTGTGTATATGAGAACATGGTGCGGGCGAGGAGAGTGTTCAAGTCTCGTCTTAAATGGTGTAAAAACCATCAAGACCAGATAAAAATGGATACTCTCGCCCTCAAGCACGAACGGGGGCACTTCCGTGATTTTTGGCAAAGTACTAGGAAAATGAATGCAATGCCTGGACTTCCGGTGAGTGTCGGTGGCTTGAGTGATTTGAAGGGGATTGCTGACAGCTTCGTAAACCAGTTTAAAGTACAGTCGCCATTAGGTCGAGCGAGGGGGATGATGGATGCTGAGAGACGGAGCGAGCCGGTGGAGACCAATTTTACGGCCAGAGACGTTAAAAAAACCATGAGAACCATAGCTAAGGGCAAGTCTCCCGGCCACGACGGCCTCAGCATTGATCATCTTCTTCACGATGGGCCTCACTTACCTCGAGTTCTTGCAATGTTCTACTCCTTATGCGTGAGCCACTCCTACTTACCTCCAGAGTTCATGAAAACGGTTGTTGTGCCTATAGTTAAAAATAAAACTTGGGATCGATCAGATAAAAATAATTACAGGCCGATTTCACTGGCAACAACTATTGCAAAGGTGTTTGACGGCTTGCTTAACACACAGTTAAATAAGTACTTGTTTCTGCACGACAATCAGTTTGGTTTTCGGTCCAATCTGTCTACTGAGAGTGCAGTACTGTGCCTTAAGCATGTCGTCAGACACTATACGGAACGTAACACCGCGGTTCATGCCTGCTTCCTAGACCTTTCTAAGGCCTTTGACTTGGTGTCCTACGATATCCTGTGGGAGAAGCTGGAAAGCATTAAACTACCGAAGGAACTAATTAACATCTTTAGGTATTGGTATGGACACCAGGTCAACTCGGTCCGGTGGGCGGGAACAATGTCGGAGCCGTATAGGTTGGAGTGCGGGGTGAGGCAGGAGGGGTTGACGGCTCCCTCGCTTTTCAATCTGTAGATGAATGACCTTATTGCCGCGCTCAGCAAGCAGCATGTCGGCTGCCATATTAATGGAGTATGTGTCAATAATCTCAGCTATGCAGACGATATGGTCTTGCTGAGCGCGTCAGTGTGTGGCCTACGCAGGCTTATCGAGACCTGTGAAAGTTGTGCTGTTAGCCACGGTTTAAAATATAATGCAGCAAAAAGTCAGTGCATGGTCTTTGAGGCCGGTAGTAAGCGATACACTAGCGTGCCGGATGTATTTCTAAATGGGGCGAAACTTGAAAGGGGAAGGCATTTCAAATACCTTGGCCACATAGTGACGTCCGACCTCAAAGACGATGCCGACATGGAACGGGAGCGGAGGGCGCTGTCGATCCGTGCGAATATGCTGGCTCGCAGATTTGCGCGTTGTTCCGAGGGGGTGAAAGTTACGCTCTTTCGAGCGTACTGTACCTCCCTCTACACATGCAGTCTGTGGGCTAGATATACTCAGGCATCGTACAGCGCACTCCGCGTCCAGTACAATAACGCCTTCAGGGCGGTGATGGGGCTGCCATGCTGCAGGCATGTTCACGGAGGCGCGCGTGGACAACTTCCACACTATAATGAGAAAGCGAGCCGCCTTGTTAGTGCGCAGGCTGCGGGGCAGCACTAACACAGTCCTGAGGATGATTGCCGACAGGGTAGATTGTCCGTATGTTAAACATTGCGGAGATCTACATATAACTAAAAATTTGATAATGTTTTAAAATGATTTATTTAAAATTAATAATGTATATCTTTTTTTATTCAATTATAGCATTTTTAAGTATAGAAAAATTTATTATGACCATTTTATTTTATTCCTTTTATTGTTTTTTTATTGACATTTTTATTTCATTTAGTTTTTTTTTTGTAACTGTCGTTTTAATTTTAATTTATTCTTTGAAAATAATATTTGGTGTGTGTGTTTCTGATTTTGTTAATCTTATATGAGTTAATTTACTTGAATTAAATGCATTTTATTTTTATTTTATTTTTTAAAGGCTGGTGTGTGTGGATTTATTTTTCGAAAAAAAAAAAAAAACTAATCGTAATGGTGTTATTTATAACCTGGCTTTTGCCTGCGAGTTCGTTCGCATGGGAGGGGTTTCCCGCGTAAATCCTGACCCCGTGGGAATTTCGAGACAAAAAGTAACCTATGTGTTATTCCAGAATGTCAACTATTAAATTACCAAATTTCATTCGGATCCGATCAATAGTTTTGGCGTGCTTGAGTAGCGAACATCCATCCATACATTCATCAATCCAAACATCCAAACTTTCGCATTTATATAGTAACTAGTATTTGCGTGTTGCGCGAGGTGCAAGCACCTCGCGTGCTTGTGACAAAAAAAAAAGTGGGGGGGGGTGGTGGGGGAGATGGGGGGTGGTTTAGTATTTGCGTGTTGCGCGAGGTGCAAGCACCTCCCGTGCTTGTGAAAAAAAAAAAAAAAGAGGGGGGGGTGATGGGGGGGGGGGGGGTTGCACAAGTATTTCGACTAAAGCATTGCCCCTCTAAATGAATCTGAAAAAAAAAATGTTCCAAGTCTCTTAGATTCCGAGATCCGCCTAAAGGGGGGAAGAAGGGGGGCGAGGGGGGGACTTTAAAAATGGTTTTTACTTTACCGAGCCTCCTCTATACGAATACGTAAAAAGAAAAAAATACGGGTCTCGTAGTTTCCGAGATACGATAGGGGGGGGAGAAGGGGGGGGGAAAAGGGGAGGTTTGGCACTTTTCCCGTAGGTTTGAGAGTTACTTGTTTACGAATCTGTCAAAATATACCCACCTCCCCATCCACCATCTGGGAGAACAATTATGTCAATGAGTGAGTCAGTCAGTCAGTCAGTCAGTGGTAATTTAGCTTTATATAGTATAACTAGTATTTTCGTGTTGCGCGAGGTGCAAGCACCTCGCGTGCTTGTGAAAAAATCTGAAGCATTGCCCCTCTAAATCAAGTATTTGCGTGTTGCGCAAGGTGCAAGCACCTCGCGTGCTTGTGAAAAAAAAAGTGGGGGGGGGTGATGGGGGGGGTTTAGTATTTGCGTGTTGCGCGAGGTGCAAGCACCTCGCGTGCTTGTGAGAAAAAAAAGTGGGGGGGATGATGGGGGCTTTAGTATTTGCGTGTTGCGCGAGGTGCAAGCACCTCGCGTGCTTGTGAAAAAAAAAAAAAAAAAGTGGGGGGGGTAATGGGGGGGGGGGGGTTGCAGAAGTATTTTGACTAAAGCATTGCCCCTCTAAATGAATCTGAAAAAAAAAATGTTACAAGTCTCTTAGATTCCGAGATGCGCCTAAAGGGGAGGAGAAGGGGGACGGGGGGGGGGACTTTGAAAAATGGTTTTTACTTTACCGAGCCTCCTCTATACGAATCCGTAAAAAGAAAAAAATACGGGTCTCGTAGTTTCCGAGATTCGATAGGGAGGGGGGAGAAGGGGGGGGAAAAGGGGAGGTTTGGCACTTTTCCCGTAGGTTTGAGAGTTACTTGTTTACGAATCTGTCAAAATATACCCACCTCCCCATCCACCATCTGGGAGAACAATTATGTCAATGAGTGAGTCAGTCAGTCAGTGAGTGGTAATTTAGCTTTATATAGTATAACTAGTATTTGCGTGTTGCGCGAGGTGCAAGCACCTCGCGTGCTTGTGAAAAAAAAAGTGGGGGGGGGGGTGATGGGGGGGGTTTAGTATTTGCGTGTTGCGCGAGGTGCAAGCACCTCGCGTGCTTGTGAAAAAAAAAAAAAAAAAAAAAGAGGGGGGGGTGATGGGGGGGGGGGGTTGCACAAGTATTTCGACTAAAGCATTGCCCCTCTAAATGAATCTGAAAAAAAAAATGTTCCAAGTCTCTTAGATTCCGAGATCCGCCTAAAGGGGGGAGAAGGGGGGCGGGGGGGGGGACTTTGAAAAATGGTTTTTACTTTACCGAGCCTCCTCTATACGAATCCGTAAAAAGAAAAAAATACGGGTCTCGTAGTTTCCGAGATACGATAGGGGGGGGGGGAGAAGGGGGGGGAAAAGGGGAGGTTTGGCACTTTTCCCGTAGGTTTGAGAGTTACTTGTTTACGAATCTGTCAAAATATACCCACCTCCCCATCCACCATCTGGGAGAACAATTCTGTCAATGAGTGAGTCAGTCAGTCAGTGAGTGGTAATCTAGCTTTATATAATATAATATAACTAGTATTTGCGTGTTGCGCGAGGTGCAAGCACCTCGCGTGCATGTGAAAAAAAAAAAAAAAGGAGGGGGGGGTGATGGGGGAGATGGGGGGGTTTAATGCGTGCTTTTTAAAAAAAAATGTATTTGCGTGTTGCGTGAGGTGCAAGTACCTCGCGAGCTTGTGAAAAAAAAAAAAGGGGGTGTGTGATTGGGGGAGATGGGGGGGGTTTAGTATTTGCGTGTTGCGCGAGGTGCAAGCACCTCGCGGGCTTGTGAAAAAAAAAAACAAAAAAAAAAAGAGGGGGGGGGGGGAATGGGGGGGGGGGGGTTACACAATTATTTCGACTAAAGCATTGCCCCTCTAAATGAATCTGAAAAAAAAAATGTTCCAAGTCTCTTAGATTCCGAGATCCGCCTAAAGGGGGGGAGAAGGGGGGCGGGGGGGGGGACATTGAAAAATGGTTTTTACTTTACCGAGCCTCCTCTATACGAATCCGTAAAAAGAAAAAAATACGTGTCTCGTAGTTTCCGGGATACGATAGGGGGGGGGAGAAGGGGGGGGGGAAAAGGGGAGGTTTGGCACTTTTCCCGTAGGTTTGAGAGTTACTTGTTTACGAATCTGTCAAAATATACCCACCTCCCCATCCACCATCTGGGAGAACAATTATGTCAGTGAGTCAGTGAGTGAGTGGTAATTTAGCTTTATATAATATAACTAGTATTTGCGTGTTGCGCGAGGTGCAAGCACCTCGCGTGCTTGTGAAAAAAAAAAAAAAAAAGGGGGGGTGTGATGGGGGGGTTTAGTATTTGCGTGTTGCGCGAGGTGCAAGCACCTCGCGAGCTTGTGAAAAAAAAAAAAAAAAAAAAAAAGAGGGGGGGGGGTGATGGGGGGGGTGTTGCACAAGTATTTCGACTAAAGCATTGCCCCTCTAAATGAATCTGAAAAAAAAAATGTTCCAAGTCTCTTAGATTCCGAGATCCGCCTAAAGGGGGGGAGAAGGGGGGCGGGGAGGGGGGACTTTGAAAAATGGTTTTTACTTTACCGAGCCTCCTCTATACGAATCCGTAAAAAAAAAAATACGGGTCTCGTAGTTTCCGAGATACGATAGGGAGGGGGGAGAAGGGGGGGGAAAAGGGGAGGTTTGGCACTTTTCCCGTAGGTTTCAGAGTTACTTGTTTACGAATCTGTCAAAATATACCCACCTCCCCATCCACCATCTGGGAGAACAATTCTGTAGGTGAAAGCTAAATGACCTTAAGTCCATTTTTTGACATTTTTATATTTTAAATGATACTTATTCAGAATACCCTAATTGATCAAATGGTAAAAGCCATAAAGTCCCATAGCCGCTAATTTCGCAGATGTAAAATTATAAATAACCTTAAGTCCCTAGACGTGAAAAAGTAAATGATTGTATGGTTACTTAATATTGTTCACTATTTAAAAAATAAATATAGATAAATGTTAAATGATTGTATGTGGGACTTACTGTTCTTTACCATTACGCTCGCGGGTTAGATTCGCGCGGGTGCATCGTACCTACGATTCCCGCCGCGCCCATGCGCATGCTCTCCCTCCGTTTAGTTTGATTTGTGTTTCGTGCAATACTAGACGTACTCGAAGACGTACTCGCGGCTGCAATCCCTCTCTCTCAAAGTGCACCTCAGCAATACCCGGGGTCTGCAAATCTCGTTGCAGTCCACCGCCGTCTCAAGACTGAAAAACCTACTCTTTTGTTTCTTTCGGAGACGCAGATCAGAAGTCCGTCAGACGTGTCGTATCTTTCATACCCAGGGTTCACCTTGGAGCACAATTTCAAACCACGTGCGGGTGTATGCATGTACGCCCGCGACGACATCTGCTATCGGCGTCTCCGTAACCTTGAGGACTCCAGGTTCTCGACGCTTTGGGCTCTGGTGGACACGGGCATGGACAAAATTATTTATGCCTGTGTCTACCGCTTGCACAGTGGAGATCAGTGAGGCGGCAGATGTGGCCTAGCAGCGGTACCCTTCAGCTCAGCTCGTGTTACTGGGGGACTTTAATGCCCATCACCAGGAGTGGCTCTTCCCGTACCAGTGCACGGATCATGCTGGGCGAGAGATGCACAATCTTGCGCTTGCATTAAATCTCACTCAGCTGGTCCAGGGAGCAACGAGGGTGCTGGATGTTGAGTCGCACACAGCCAATTACTTGGACCTTCTGCTGACTACAGATCCAGACCGCTACTCGGTAACGACATCTTCACCGTTAGTTAGTTCCGACCACTGTCAGGTGAAGTCTGTATCGGTCTACTCCCCGCCCGATCCCAGCCTTAATGGCACACGGTGGGTATGGCGATAAAAGTCAGCGGATTGGGATGGCATGCAATATTTCTTTTCATGTTATCCTTGGGAGCCTATTTGCTTCTCTTCAAATGATTCATCGTCGTGCGCAGACGCCGTGGCGGATGTTTTGTGACAGGGGATGAAGTACTACATTCCGTTCTCTGACCTAACAATGTCCGGCAAAGCTCGATCGAAAGCTTGGCGGCGCCAAACGCCGAATGTGATCACGTTGAAGCGCTTAAACACGCGGCGTACCTAATATGGGTCGATGCTAGAAACTGCAAAGCAAATGACGTGATTCAGATGAAGACAGCTTTCAACAGGGCTGCCAAGTCCTGTAAAAAGGTTTTGCGGAGGGCTCGGTTTGACCACGTTAGCCGAATCGGGAACAAACTTGCTTCATACCCTGCTGGCAGCAAAGCTTTTTGGTCCCTGGCAAAGACGGTTGAATCGAACTTCTGTTGCCCCTCAGTACCACCACTGCTTAAACCTGACGGGTCTCTGGCCCACTCCGCTGAGGAAAAAGCAAACTTGTTTGCCGCTCTTTTTGCGGAGTCTTCACGTCTGGATAGTAGTGGCGCTCACCCTCCTGATGCTCCTATTGGATGTGGGACGTGTATGTCAGACATTCGCATCCAACAGAAGGACGTCCGTAGAGTGCTGCGTAATCTTGACGTGAACAAAGCTAGTGGCCCGACCGAACAATTGCTGTTATCAGCAATTGTTCTTAGAACTTGTGCACCTGAACTGTCTCTAATTTTGACGCGCCTGTTTCGCCTTTCGCTTGAGACTGAAAAGGTGCCGAAAGCATGGAAGCTGGCTAACGTGCAGCCTGTGCCCAAAAAGTGCAGTCGTGCTGACCCAGCCAACTACAGACCTATTTCAGTCACGTCCATACTCTGTGAGAGTATGGAGCGTGTACTCAATAGTAAGCTCCTGGCATACCTAGAAGCCAACGACATCCTCAATGACCGACAATACGGCTTCT
Source organism: Tholera decimalis (assembly GCA_943138885.2). Lineage (NCBI taxonomy): Eukaryota > Metazoa > Arthropoda > Insecta > Lepidoptera > Noctuidae > Tholera > Tholera decimalis. The sequence goes on from OW964572.2 coordinate 5,455,006, forward strand.
GAAAAAACCGGTCTACTGGGGATTTTCTAGCGTATGCTATTCATATCTGGAGTGAGGCCATCGAGAAGCACGGGGAAGCACTTGCTGTCTCCCTTGACATCTCTAAGGCCTTTGACAGAGTCTAACACGATAGCCTTATTACTAAGCTACCTTCTTTCGGTTTACCCACACAACTTTGCGTTTGGATTGAAGACTTTCTGAGAGATCGGTCTATTCGAGGGTTCATTGATGGTTGCTCGTCTGGTCAATTGGCAATTAATTCCGGGGTCCCTGAGGGGTCGGTTCTCTCAGCAACTTTATTCTTGCTGCACATTAATGATCTGCTTATGCCCGGTACCTTTGGGTATGCAGACGACAGTACAGTTGCTGAGAGATATGTGTCAAGCGCGCGTGCTGGTGGGTCACAGATCCAGTCTCTCCGTGAGGACATGGTTGTGCGCTTGAACTTGTCCTTGAAGGCTGTCTCCGAATGGGGCGATGCCAACTTGGTCAAGTTTAATGCAGCTAAGACCCAAGCGTGTCTCTTCTCCGCAAAAAGGAGTCAATTCAAACCGGCTCCTACTTTCCGAGGTGTAACCGTGCCGATAACCGATCGTATCGAGCTTCTGGGGGTAACACTAACTTAACACTAACCCTCAATTTTGGCCCGTTTATCGAGGCTACGGCTCAACTAGCATCAAAAAAGTTGGGAATCCTAGCAAAGGTGAGGCGGTACTTCACACCCGAAGCCCACGTTCGGTCGTGTATGGAGTACTGCTCACATCTTTGGGATGGATCTGCCAAGTACGAACTAGATGGGCTTGAGTCTATTGAGAAACGGGCCAAAAGACTGATTGGCAACGATACACTGGTCGAATCAAAGCTCCAGACTTGAACATCGGCGATGAGTTGCTAGTCTATCGGTTTTCTATCGGTTACATTTAGAGGAGTGTGCAATGGAATTATACAATCTAATTCCGTCAAGCCCGTTTCATCATCGGACTACAAGACAAACGGCGATGCGCCATCGTTACATGGTGGACATCCCACTTATACGCACTAAAAATTTTGGGAATATCTTCATTGTGCGTACGGCTAAGGAGTGGAATTCCCTGCCGGAGTCTGTGTTTCTCGATAGCTATAACCTAGGGGTCTTTAAGTCAAGAGTGAATAGGTTACTTTTAGGTAAGCGTGCTCCATCTTCGACCACATCATCACTTACCATTAGGTGATATGGTGGTCAAACGCGAGCCTATTATAAATAAAAAATAAAAACAATACTTAAATGAAATTTGAAAAAGAAGAGTATGGCACAATGAGTTACAAAACATCTTTTAATCAACAAGAATTCAAAAAGGTATCCTTAATATGAAACAGAAAGAGATCCCTAGAAGACTTTGCCATGCCTATATTGCAGCCTATTCGATTAGGCCACAAACCTATAAGCACTAAAAAATATTCAGGATTCACAGAAAGCTCTGCAATGGATTCCACCCATTTTTCATAATTTTTATAATACATTAGCCCACGAGGATACAGCACGTGACTTACCAGAATAACATTAAGTGTTTTGTTTAATTTCATTTATTTTATTAAAGATTTTAAAATACAAAGATTTTATTTTTTATTACATAAAACATATTACGTATAATGTTATTTCATGTTTAATGTCATTAAAACTTTTTAATATATTTTTCTATGATGTTGTATCGTACCTAACTTATAAAATAATAAAATTTACTATACATTATTGATCCAGTAGAGACGTAAGTACCGTCATACTATAAGATATCTAGTAAAGCTTCAAAGTTAAAGAACCTTAAGTCCGATAATACAGCCTTAAAGAACTATATTTGTTAAAAAAATATCTCAATATAATAGCTTAAGTACCCATCATAATCATACTTTTTATTCGACAATGATACGATAATTACTTTTTATACTCTGTCGATTTTAATGCCAAATTTCGGGTATGGACATCTTTAATGAGCTCTACTGAATACTTTATAAAATGTGACTTAAGGTCCTTCACTTTTCACCTACAGAATTATGTCAGTGAGTCAGTGAGTGGTAATCTAGCTTTATATAATATAATATATTAGTATAGTATACATATATTAGTATTGATTTGCAAAGAAGCATCATTATTTCATATACTTTGACTTTGACCTAGACCTTGACTTTGGCATGAATATTCTTAATTACCTATACGATGTTTGTAAATTCTGGAACACAGATGGTTGACCAGCCTGACACACGGCAGGATAGTGAGGACTTTTTTCGCAGATAAATACTAAGTTAATATCACATTGAACGTCATTTAGAAAGCCATTTCGCCACAAGGAACCACATAATTCACGATTTGTTGAGGTTGGTTTTCCAGAATTCCATTTACTGTACCCAGCTTCTGACAACGTTTGACCTAAAACAAGAGAAAATAAATAAAATGCATTTAAGAGAACTTTACTCTCGTAAATTGTACACAAATACACGAGAACACTCGAAATAATTTTATTTAATATTAATTACATTAACGTAATTATACGAACGAATGGAAATAAAATAAAAATTAAAAAGATGATCACACTAAGATTTTACAACAAGTCAAATATAATAAAACAACGATTTAATTAAGTTATACTTAAATAATACAAAAATATAGCGTTACTATGAAGGTTTTAACTACACTAATTATCTTCTCTGCATCAGAATCGATATCGCAACACATTGGTGACGAAATTATTTTTTTCATTTTTTTCTGTAACATAATTGACTTATTGCTTGATACAAGATTGGAACAGTACCTTGGCTTCATACTTTCTAATGCTTACACACACAAATAAGCGGAAAAAGCAGAAACGCATATACTATGCTAATTTTTTATGTTCGTCGGTGTTATTTATAAATTCGGCTGTTTTGTAATAAATAAATAATCATTTATTTCAGACTTAGTCCATAGAGTGTTAGTAACAATTTAACCTTTTGCTATGTTAGTACAAAAAATAATGTAATAATGCCTATAAAGTTGACTCTCATAATCTCTGTCATTATTTTTTTATTTTTTTTTCCATTCGGAAGAGGAGGACGACACTAGAAGGTTTTTTTTCTTACCCTTACATAATTAATATAAAGTTACTTTCGCGATAACTTAAAAACTACTAAAGACATTTTCATGCAGCTCTCACCGATGGACACAGTGATTCACGAGGAAGATTTTGGTGTCTAATTTACTAAGGTTTTGAGTGATTTAGCAGAATGAATCCATTTGAAGCCAGGCTGCGTCACTATATTGTCAGACGCACGTCACGTACGAGTATGTACATAAAAATAAGCAGCTGTTTGTAAGTCTTATTAAAACTCGAGAACGAATGGCCTGATTTCATTACTAGTTTCAGTATTGAGTCTTGGAGTATGGAGTCTTGTAGAGATCATTTTAAGAAACTACACATTCTCACAGTACCATGCCTCTATATTCTGGTCCTGCTTAGTCATTTTATTAAAAATATCCATAAGTTTGAGGCAGAGGAACAGAGAGATATCAGAATAAAGACGCGAAGAAATGATCTCTCTAATTTTATACAGCCGAAGCTTAATGTCGTTAAACATGCCTCAAGAGTGCAATCAGTAAATATTTATAATAAACTGCCTGTACAATTTAAAAACTTTATGAATCCAAATGAATTCAAAAGAAAATTAAAGTCGTTGTTATTGAAGAAATGTTATTACAGCATAGAAGAGTTTTTCAAAGATAATATTAGTTCAAACTAATATGTGATAATATATATTTTAATGACATTATGTAATATCCGACATTATAATCATGACATTACATCTTAATGAATTTTATTGACATTTATATAATTATTTTTATTTATTAACTAGCTTTTGCCCGCGACTTCGTCCGCGTGGAATAGTTACTTTGGGCTAACGTTAAATTTAACCCCGATTTTGAAGCATTCTTCATTGGCGCTCCGCTTCTATTGGCCTTAGCGTAATGATACAATATAGCTGTGCCCGCGACTCCGTCAGCGTAAGTTAATGTATTGGTAATATTGTTTAGATCACGTTCACATGAGGCTTAAGTACCTAGAGAACGCTTCGACCGCGAGACGCGTCGAGCGCGGCGACCGATTCTCAAAAATAATCCTTCTAGCATGATTCAGTATTCACGCGCGATGGCTTATTATTATAAGCGTATTTCATGTGTAACTTTGGTGTTTCTATACCGATTTATATGATTCTTTTTACGGTTTCGTAGCCGAATGGCAAAAAACGGAATCTTTATAGTTTCGACATGTCTGTGCGTCTGTCTGTCTGTCTGTCTGTCCGTCCGTCCGTCTGTCACAGCAATTTTATTCCCAAACTATTAGGACCATACATGTGAAATTTGATAGGTAGATGTATTCTGTGAACCGCTTTCCGATTTTGAGAAAAAAATTAAAAAATATTTAAAATAAAGGGGGGCTCCCCATACATGGAACTAAACCTGAAAATTTTTTTTTTTTCATGAAATCGATGCATGTGTGGTATCTATAGACAGTTCTTTAAAAACGACATCGGGGTTTCTAAAACCACTTTTCCATAAAGTCAATCGTTTAAAAGATATAAGCTTCCAAAGTGGTAAAATGTGTGTGTGGCGGCCACAACCTCTAACTTCTATAATGATGGAGTGAAAAATCTAAAAAAAATATATGGCTGTAGATCTTAATATAAACTTTCAACGAAAATTAGTTTGAACGAAATCAGTTCAGCAGTTTTTGAGATACAGCATATTTTCGAAAACCGCAAATATAACTTTGTAATTCATACAAACACTATGGAAAATAAATTTATTCGGCGCAGTTGTAAAAAATGTAAAAAAGCCAGTTTTAAGAAATTTGTAAGGTTTTTTTTTTTCAAAACAAATTTATTTGGCGCAGTTGTAAAAGATGTAAATAAGCTAGTTTTAAGAAATTTATAAGGTTTTTTTTTCGTCAAATAAATTTGCATATTATATTATAGTTACTACGGAACCCTTCATGGGCGAGTCTGACTCGCACTTGGCCAATTTTTTTATGGAATAGTTAATAATGTTAACTTTTTCAATTATGGGTGACTGAGAGTGTTATAAACGTAAGAGTAGACAAATATTATAATCAGAAAGCTTCGAACTGCTAAGCTATCGGGAGTTACACGTGTTATTGTGAGTCAACCATAAAAGTTAGACATATGCTGTCGTGGGATATTTTTTATATAATTTTAAGGAGAACATTTCCGTCATGAAATGATTTGTGTAGCTTTAACCATTAAGGTTGCACACGCGACGGAAGCTTAAAAAATGGAGTAACTTCTCCCGTTTTCCCAACATTTCCCTTCACTGCTCTGCTCCTATTGATTGTAGCGTGATGAAAAGTGTACTATAACCCGCTCAGGAGTATGAAAAATAATTGTACTAAGTTTCGTTAAAATCCGTCGAGTAGTTTTTGTTTCTATAACGGTTATACAGACAGACAGACAGACAGACAGACAGACAGACAGACAAAAATTTAATTGGTTGCATTTTTGGCATGAGTATCGATCCTTAATCACCCCCTGATAGTTATTTTGGAAATATATTTCATGTACAGAATTGACCTCTCTACAGATTTATTATAAGTATAGATTGAATTTATATCGTATAATTGTTTTGAATTTTGTTATGTTAGATTATTATAATTATTAATATTAAGACTAATAATGTTGTTGTTGTTGTTGTATTGCTTTATGACGACTATTTATTTTTTTATATTTTAACATTTGTAACTAATGTTTGACACAAATGTAAATTTGTTGACAAGAATAAATAAATATTATGTCCCCTCTATAACTGGGAAGGTTTAAAGGACAGAAAAACTACCGCATCAGTTAGTTCTTAATATTAGTATGAATAATTACCATGAATGGTCCTCCATTCACCGTGCTCACCCCAGTCGTAGAAGCCGATAATAGCAGAATTTTTCCAAGGCTCTATTATTCCCAAAATTTTGCTTTTGGGAATTGTGGCGAAGAGTTCTGTGAGTACTGTAGCTTCAATGTCACTGTTGATGACAGCCAGATGTCCACCTTCAGCTGAACACGCTAATGATGCTCTGGAGAAATTTCGTACCTCCAAATGGAATTTGTAGCATTTGTTAGTTCTGTTATCCAATCGATATTCTGGAAAGAAGAATAATGGATAATAGTGAGCTGGATTATCATAACATAGAGGAGTTTGTAGTTAAATACTAACAGCCTTACTGATCGATCTTTAAGGCAAGACAACGCCTGACACTCAATCAGTCCGTGGATGGGGGACTAACATATTGAGATTTCTTCGCGCCTCAGAATTCATTCTAAGCTATTGGTCCCAGCGATCATTTGTACTTCTTTGAGAGTCACTACGGGCTATCAAAAGTTAGAAAATCTGACACTGGTGTTGCTAAATGATATTGTGTTACCCAGCTGATGGGTCTTCGAGGTCAGATAGACAGTTGCTCCATGTAAAATACTGTTACTCAGCTGCATTTGGTTAGATTTGGTAAGCAGGCCCCAAGATAGTTAGTTTAGGACGGCTGAAAATCGCTACGAATTTAAAAAGAAATTGCGGATTCACTTTCTTCACCAATAAGCAGAATTTCCACATTTAATTTTCATTTGCTTTTGTGTGTATATGTGTATGTATTTAAATGAGTATTTATTCATAAATATTATTTATGTAGATTTTTATTTTATGATAGGTACTTTGATTTTATGATATTAGGTTTTTTGTGTTATCACTATTATTATCATTATTTTTTCCAATATAATTTTCACGTACATATTGCACCTTCCACTCTATCTCTTTACCTACCATGGTTGAATGGTAGAGAATGCCTACGGCGTTAAGTCCGCCTTTGTACCTATGTGCATAAAGTGTAAATAAATAAATAGTTGGGCAAAGGCTAACCAACTGAAAATTTTCATAAAACAATCAAGAATTTTGTAAAGTTTTTAAGTCTGAAATTCAAAATATATTTTTACCTGGGTCTATAGTCCCGCATTCATTGCCTACTACTTGAGGATCCTCCAAGCGATAACAGATGTAAGGACGAGTATCACCACAGGAGCGATCTGCTACTTCTCCATTACCATTAAAAGTAATACAACTTTCTTTATTGTCCTTATTATTAGGTTCATTTTCAGCCCAAGTTACTGGGAAATTTGACAGCGGTATACCTGAAATTTTAAATTCTGTATTAATATTAATATGGTCATAATATACTATTCTAGAATGAGTAATACAAATCTGCCGCGGTCTATTAAATACAATTATTTGAATCAGCTATGACGCGTGTACAGCTAGTACATAAATAGCTTACTTTTGAATAAGATATCTTTGCACCATTTTTTTTTATCATATCTCAACCTTTTCAAAGTAAAGAACATGGAACAAAACGTACCCAGCCATGTAGCAAATTGAAATTGAATTTGAAAATTGAAGGTCTTTGAAAATATATATATTTATTGTATGGGGGCAACTTTGTAGCTTGCGGGGGGAAAAAGATATTCGACGTTGAAAATACCGAAAATCCTTAGTAAAATCGACCCACGCACGTTCGACGTTTTTACGATTTTATCCATCAGGTACTTCGAACTATTATGCGCTAGCGTCGGGCACGCTGCAATTGCGGCGGTAAGACCCCTCTTTGAGGAGTGGCTAGATCGGCGTCACGGCGTCCTGACCTACCGCATGACGCAGGTCCTCACCGGACACGGAAGTTTCGGGAGGTACCTGTGTCTGATGGGAAAGGAGGAAACGCCTGGGTGTCACCACTGCGAGGGTCGCCCTGAGGACACCGTAGAGCACACGGTGCAAGACTGCCCCGCCTGGGCAGAGCACCGACGTGTCCTCACGGCGGCGATAGGCGGAGACCTCTCGCGCCCGGCATTGGTCGAGGCCATGCTGCGGGGCGAGAGGGAGTGGGAAGCGGTCGCCTCCTTCTGCGAAGCAGTCATGCTATCGAAGGAGGAGGCGGGCCGCATGAGGGAGAGGATGGCGTCCTCCCTCCAGCCCTGCCGCAGTGGTAGACGCCCACGGCGTCGGACGTCGGCCGACGATCTCCGGCCACCGTAGGCGCGGGCATGCGGACAGCGAGTAAAGGGCAACTCGCTGTCCGACCATGGACCATGCCCGGGTCGACGGCGCGTTGTGTTCCACGCGCGCCTCAAAGAGCGTCAGCAACATGACGAGGCCCCCTCTGCAGACGGCCGAAGCCTGCCGGGGTCGTGGGACTAATCCCTCTGACAGTCCCTCCCACCCTGCCCGGGGTGGGAGGACTTATTTGATAATTTTACCACGCTAAAAAAAAAAATAAAGCGTCGGTGTATCGTAATTGACATTCAATATGCAACCATATACCTACATAGCTACCATCGGTAAGTGAGTAGAACAGCAGAGCCGACGTACACATAAGTGCGAGTGGAACAGATAGCGTGGTGACGCCGCGCCGCCTTGATCTTTTGTTCTTAATAGTTAGTACCTGTTTGGAACTGTCTTTGAGCGCACGCATTTATGTCATCTTAGTTAATTTTTAACCGACTTCTAAAAAAGGAGGAGGTTCTCAATTCGGATGTTTGTATTTTTTTTTTTTTTTTTTTTTTTTTTTTTTTTATGTTTGTCCACGCATAACTCCGTCGCTTGCCAACCGATTTGAAAAATTCTTTTTTTGTTGGAAAGGGTATACTTCCCAAATGGTCCCATGAAAATTTTATCGAAATCGGACGAGCCGTTTCTGAAAAATCAAAAAAAGTCGAAAAAAATAATTTACCTTGATGATCTTTTCGTTTACTCTGCATTGCGTTTTTTGTTCGCGCATAACTCCGTCATTTACGAATCGATTTGGAAAATTCACTGACCCACTAAAAAGCGCGAAAATAAAAACTTTTTTGCAAAAAATAAAACCGACTTCCATATCAAAACACTACAAAGCCAAAAATAATTTTAATTTCGGAAGGCGGTGTGAAAAAAAAAAGAAAATACAAAACCAATAACACCGACTACCGAAATTAAAATTATTTTTGGCTTTGTAGTGTTTTGATATGGAAGTCGGTTTTATTTTTTGCAAAAAAGTTTTATTCGTACTTTTATCTACAATCTCAGCCTACACAAGGGACTTCAGTGCGCTTCAGCGGATTGCTTAAAGATTGGATTAAATATTACTCACTTGCTTCGACGAAATGGAAGGTGAACGCCGCGTATTGTGTATATATACTGACACGAGCCTATTTGGAAGACAATCAAGGATTCACAGAGTATGTGATGGAACGGATTAACATAAATGAGGTTAGTATAAACATAACTTTTGTTCATCGTGTTCACGGTGTCTGTGTTCACTCACAAATCTGTCGTGTATTTTTGTTTTTTTTTTTTTTTATAAGTATTAAGTTGTTTTTAGTACGTAATCTGAGGATTTTTTTTTCTTTTAGATGGCCCTCAATCAACTTCAGTATATATGTCATCGATGTTGGGTAGCTGGAAGACGACAGCAAGCCAGGTTCGAACAAGAACATAACCAGGAACTCGCAAATCCAGAGCAGTTGCAGCCAACGTCAGTTCCACCTTATAGGAGGGTTGCAAATACGTCATCGAAGCCTATTATTGCTCCTGCATGACGGGTATGAGAATTCTAGGTGCCTGTGCCCACACTGTTAGCATAATATGGTACTTAGGTGTATGGAACTTAAGGGCACCTGAAGGAACAGGGTGGGTTTTTATTCAGTAGAATTCTGACACTCCTTTCCACTCCGCCCAGAGCGGGAGAAGTCATTCGATGATTTTCCCACCCAGGGAAATAAAAAAAGGTGTTGGCAGGCACCTAGATAAATTCGTAGGTCCGGCAAGTGCGAGGGATGATATAATCATTGAGAGTAACAACACGATTTAAAAATGATGCTGTCTTTTGTAATAAAACTATGCTTTTTAAGACAGATGGTTTTTATTTAATATTTTTTCCGTACCAAAAACGAACGGTAGGAAGCTAAGTCGGTCTCTCTTTAGACAGAAAAAACGACTGGTTATTTATTTGGTCCACAGAGCAGAAAGAGGTGCGATTATTATAACACTTTACAATTCAAAATGTAATAAAGAAGTTCTCATAACTTCGGTCTCCCATTCATTCATTCATTCGTTCATTTATTTTTGAGTTAGTCAATTAAGCCTCTTTTAAATGACACCTAGTCTAAAATGCTACAAAGGTGGGTACAGGCTCCATACAAAATGACCCATTATTACGAACAAATATTAAAGTAATATTATAAAAGTTCAGACACATAATTTTGCGTAATATTAATCATCATCGACTAGTGCTTTCAAAATGGTACTGGGATATCCCAGTGTTCTTTTATATTCTACATGACCCCACTCTTGACCTCGATCTCGCCTAATGGTAAGCGATAGATGAGGTCTACGATGGAACGAGCGAGCCCAGAAGTTGCATATTCACTCTTGCTGTGGACGTAATAGGCTGAACTACTAATATTATTACCGATATATTTTATTTTACTAATTAACTAACCTTCAATTGTATGATAATCTCCTTGAGAAAGAGTAGCGTGAATCCCAGTAAAGACATCTTCTTTCAAAGTTGAGTCTTTGATCATTTGTATCATTTCAGATTTAATTTCTAGTGTAGTTGGAGACGCCAGATTAGCACCTGAGGATATAATAATTAATACTTAGTGCAATGACACATTTCGCTATAAATTGGCATGCAAATATTAAACTATTGTAGGGTGCCTAACATAATCTTAACTATTAATAATTTAATATATTTTAAAAACGACAAACAAAACACGGACAAACAAAAGACAAGGACAAACAAACAGACAGTTTCGTCTTTCTAATATTATTAAGTACCTATACTTGCAGTCGCACGGGACTTCGCTCCCGTGTTCTTTATCACAATAAAAATTGGCCAAGTGCGAGTCAGACTCGCCTATGAAGGGTTCCGTAGTAACTATAATAATACAATATAATGTGTATATTTATTTGACTAATAAAATAAAACCTTAAAAATTTCTTAAAACTAGCTTATTTACATTTTTACAACTACGCTAAATAACTTTGTTTTTCATAGTGTTTGTATGAATTACAAAGTTATATTTGCGGTTTTAGAAAATATGCTGTATCTCAAAAGCTGCTGGCCCGATTTCCTTTAAACCAATTTTGGTTGAAAGTTTACATCAAGATCTACAGACATATATTTCTTTTAGATTTTTTACTCCATTATTATAGAAGTTAGAGGAGGGGGACACACATTTTACCAATTTGGAAGTTTATATCTTTTAAACGATTGACTTTATGAAAAAGTGGTTTTAGAAACCCTTATATCATTTTTAAAGACCTGTCTATAAATACCACACACGCATAGGTTTCATGAAAAAATATATTTTCAGTTCTAGTTCCATGTATGGGGACCCTTTATTTTAAATATGTTTTAATTTTTTTCTTAAAATCGGAAAGCGGTTTACAGAATACATCTACATACTAAGTTTCACATGTATAGTCTTAATAGTTTATTATAGTAGTAGTAGTATATTTATTATAGTTACTACGGAACCAAAAAATTGCCCAAGTGCGAGTCAGACTCGCCCATTATGGGCGAGTCTGACTCGCACTTGGTCAATTTTTTTATTATTTCTATTATACAATTGTTAAGATACATACCTTCAAGTGCGCATCGCAGCCGAGCGTCCGACCAAGTCGCTGGTATAATAATGTGCTTAAACCATGCTTTGGCCATAAAACTGTATTTGTAGTCACATCTAAACGATCCCTCTAAAAATACAAAATCAAATAGTATTAAGTACATTGGTCCTATTTTTCGTGGTGTTTTAGGTCTTCTGCAGTGTTTGGGCAATTCGGATACTCCAACAGATTGGACACCTTCCATAGGGTTTCGTAGGGCCATTGCCTTCCAGGGTTGGGGGAATGTTCTAACGAGATACCGCGGTATAAAATCCCACCATGTTCCTTCAGCTGCCCTTGCGTTCCGGGGCCGTGGTATCTCGTAAGGACATGCCCGCAACTCCAGCAGACAAAAGTTTTTATAAGCAAAATATGGGTGAGATACGTAATTTCGAAAATGAAGCACCGAAGAACACGTCCCCGTAAGTTCACGAATACGAAACACTTAACAACGAATGCATGCTACCACGAAATACCTAACGCCGTAGCCATGGGATCTCGAATAACTAAATCTTTAATCTCACCTATTCGAAACACGAATGCACACAACCAAAAAAACTGAACACCGTAGCCATGCAATATCGAATAAATAAATCTCGAAAAGTCTTGGCAAAATGTCTTTATTAATTTAACAATCAAACATTGCGATTGCTATTTTAAACGATAAAAGAACTCATATTACCCATATCCCCTCATATTTCCCATAAGGAAATAAATAATTATTTGGTTGATGTTTGAATAAAGAATATCGTTTAAAATAGCAAAAGCAATGTTGGATTGTTAAATTAATAAAGACATTTCATGAAGACTTTTCGAGGTTTAGTTATTCAAGATCGCATGCCAACGTTGTTCAGTTTTTCTTGTTAGTGTGCATTCATTGTAAAGTGATTCGAGTAGATGAAATTAGAGATTTAGTTATTCGAGATCCCATGGCTAAGGCGTTAGGTATTTCGTGGTAGCGTGCATTCGTTGTTAAGTGTTTCGTATTCGTGAACTTACGGGGACGTGTTCTTCGGTGCTTCATTTTCGAAATCACGTATCACAACCGCAAAATATAGCCTATGTCACTCCGAAATAATATACTTTCTTTTTGAGCAACAATAATATTTAAAGTCGGTTCAGAAGATAAAGAGATTAATTACATCTTACAAACATGACGTCTTTTTTTTTTTAACGTGGTAAAATTATCAAATAAGTCCTCCCACTCCGGGCAGGGTGGGAGGGACTGTCAGACTTTTACTGACTAAAATCCACGGTGTTCCTTCAATAACCCTTTACATACCGGGGCCACGGTAACGGGATGAGTCCCACGACCCCGGCAGGCTTCGGCCCTCTGCAGAGGGGGCCTCGTCATGTTGCTGACGCTCTTTGAGGCGCGCGTGGAACACGACGCGCCGTCGACCCGGGCATGGTCCATGGTCGGTCGGCGAGTTGCCCTTTACTCGCTGTCCGCATGCCCGCGCCTACGGTGGCCGGAGATCGTCGGCCGACGTCCGACGCCGTGGGCGTCTACCACTGCGGCTGGGCTGGAAGGAGGACGCCATCCTCTCCCTCACGCGGCCCGCCTCCTCCTTCGGAAGCATGACTGCTTCGCAGAAGGAGGCGACCGCTTCCCACTCCGTCTCGCCCCGCAGCATGGCCTCGACCAAGGCCGGGCGCGAGAGGTCTCCGCCTATCGCCGCCGTGAGGACACGTCGGTGCTCTGCCCAGGCGGGGCAGTCTTGCACCGTGTGCTCTACGGTGTCCTCAGGGCGACCCTCGCAGTGGTGACACCCAGGCGTTTCCTCCTTTCCCATCAGACACAGGTACCTCCCGAAACTTCCGTGTCCGGTGAGGACCTGCGTCATGCGGTAGGTCAGGACGCCGTGACGCCGATCTAGCCACTCCTCAAAGAGGGGTCTTACCGCCGCAATTGCGGCGTGCCCGAAAATTTGACGTCTAGTGTAGAAGTATAGATAAGAACCCGTGATAACAATTATTACTTACCAATAAAACTCAAGCAGAACAGCAACGCAATAAAATATTTTAAACAAGAACACATCGTGTTGGATAACTAACGAGTAATCTTTTTTTCAAACAAACATTTATACAGTGATTACAGTATCAATTTAGGTATTATCTTGTGTCGGCGGATACAATTCATTCCGGTACAGTCAAAAGTTCCCAAATATTAAAAAAAAAACATTTATTGAAATTTTGATGAGGGTTCAATCTTCTAGGTTAAGCAACATTAACCGAGGTCAGCGTGTGGATGGGTGATCCTGTTGTCGTATTAAAATTCCTCCGTGGCTTCAAAAGCATGGGAAACCAGTGATCCCTGCTGTCATCAGTACATCTTTGATAGTCGTTGCAAGTAGTTAGAAGCCACAAAATCTAACACTGGTCCAAGGGGTATCATCTTAACCAGCTACTAGGTTGTGGCAAACCAGGCAGTTGTTTTATGTAACACTAATACCCAAAGTCCATCCAAAACTTTTCTGGAAGATATCGCTATCAGCGATAAGCCAATTTTTTTTTATTGATAATAGGCTCGCGTTTGACCACCATCTCACCTGATGGTAAGTGACGATGTGGTCGAAGATGGAGCACGCTTGCCTAGAAGTAACCTATTCACTCTTGACTTAAAGACTCCCAGGAAATACAGACTCCGGCAGGGAATTCCACTCCTTAGCCATATGAAAGTATTCCCAAAACGTTTTATACGTATGGGTGGGATGTCCACCATGTAACGATGATGCATCGCCGTTTGTCTCGTAGTCCGATGATGGAACGGGCTTGGCGGAATTAGATTGTGTAATTCCATCGCACACTCCCCGAAATGTAACCGATAGAAAACCGATAGACTTGCAACTCCTCGTCGATGTTTAAGGCTCTGGAGCTTTGATTCGACCAGTGAATCGTTACCAATGAGTCTCCTGGCCCTTTTCTCGATAGACTCAAGCATAAATATAAGTATTTTAGCCATAAGTTTAGCAATATTCTGTATCAGATGTGTTTAAATTATTGGTGTGCAATAAAGAGTATTCTACTATGTATCTATATATCTATCTATGCCTACATGCGATGAGATTAGAAGCCAACCCCAAAATAGTTGGAAAAAAGCCAAGCAGATTATGAAATCATGCAAAGAGCAAACACGTTTGAAGATCAAAGTTTTTCACGAGGACAGTGCCTTAATAAGTTAACCCGTCACTTGTACAAAGTGAAATTCCAAGTGTGTGACAGAGGTTAAAAAAAAAATACAAAGATGGGACAGTTAATATTGGGTGATATTCCATTAATATCGACCAATATTAACATTCCCATCTTTGTATGCGATGCCAACTTGGTCAAGTTTAATGATTATAAGACCAGCTCCTTCTTTCCGTGGTGTAACTGTGCCGATAACCGATCGTACTGAGATTATTATTTTCTAAATTGTTTACTAGGCGGTTGTTGACAATTTCTTAAAGTAATTTAGATACAATACTCAAGAGCTGGAAAATGGTTATCGGGTAAGTCTGTAGGGCCATTTTTGTAAATACAACAGAAGTTATATACAATAGTTTTTGTAAATACAACACAAATAAACAGACAATAAGGAACTTAACCTGAAATGTTACACAGAAAACTATTAGAAAATTTTATAAATTGTAACTTGTAATTACGCTTACTGGCAAATAACGTTTAAAAAACCTAGTTATATTTTCTCTGTAAGTGAATATGTAATTATTTTGAGACATATAAAAAATGCGCAAAGCCGTTTACGCCATCGAGCTCCTTGGGTATTGTTTACCCCTTTCCATAACATAAAATCACGCCTGAAGTATTATTTTATTTATTTATTTATTAGGGAATAACAAACAGTAACACATTTTTTATAAACTATATATATAATATGGTTTTAATGGGTAAAAATATTATGTGAACAGCAAACTCTCTTTTTTAAATGACTTAAAAGCATAAAATGTGAACTGTATGTAAGTATCTCAGGTAATACAAAAACTGAGACATTATATAGCATTAAATATCTTTTATACACAAAAAAATTTAATCAACTTTTCAAAATAATCTCAAAAACGACTACACTACAAGGCGAAAAATAACCTTAAAGATTATTTAATTGGATGTCTAATTACGTTTAAAATATGGGCTAGGTACGTTCTTATATGGCTGAAGTCGGTGCCAAGATAAACGAATAGGTGTAATCACCACGAGCGTGCCCCAGAATGCGGTGTACTTCTTAACATAATATAAAGCAAAGTCGCTTCCCTGTGTCTGTCCCTATATATGCTTAAATCTTTAAAACTACGCAACGGATTTTGATGCAGTTTCTTTCAATAGAAAGAGTGATTCAATAGGAAGGTTTTTAAGTATATAACAAGCATAATATAGTAGAGGAACACTGATAAATTTTGAGGTTTCTAATGTGATGTCGCAAATAAACACATTTTTTTGCGCTTGCTTTGCAAACGCTGGCCGAACCCTACGACATAGATCAAAATAATGTTCTACAGTATTGTACACCTTAAAAAGTCAACAAAAAGTCCTCGATTGCATCTGTCTATCTCTTATAGATAACCCACAACAACCATTTTTTATCCTTTACTTTTTACGAGAAATACGAGCATATTTTACGAAGCGATTTTAAGCAAAACAGTATTAATCCTTATCCAATTAAGTACTTTAAACACATTGTGCATTTAATATAAATCAATATTGCCCTTTACAGAATATAATTTAAATAAATAGTTTCGAAGATATTACAGCCGGCGGAGGCACGGCACGCGTGCCTATGTTGCTTAGATTTGAGCGTTGAATGTTTTTCCCATGGTAAATTATATGTCGCACTTTCAAAAGTAATTACTAAAGAGAACATGTATGTCGAATGACAAAAAGGCTGTCAACAATGTATATAAAGATATTCTATAGTTTAATATAAACAATACACCCGTGCGAAGCCGGGGCGGGTCGCTAGTACTCTATAAAAACTATTCGATGGCTTGGTAACAACCTCAGCCAGGTGAGTAGGTACCCTAGCGCTTATTTTAAACGGAATTAGACATTCAATAAGACAATGTTTATGGTTTTGTAGTGCTGTAGTGTTTTTGTTTGTTTTGAGTCAGTTAATTTTTTTCTTAATGTTTTTTTTAACCGACTTCAAAAAAGGAGGTTTACAATTCGTCTTGAAATTTTTTTTTTTATTTTACCTCATAACTCAGAGACGGCTGGACCGATTTGAAAAATTCTTTTTGCGTTTGAATGGGTATACTTTTTAATTGGTCCCATTGTTACGAAATCAGGATTTGATGATGGGATCCTGGAGAAATCGAGGGAACTCTTCAAATATTATAGGCACACCTATAGCGTTTTGGGTATTTCTTATAGTACCTTGAGCAGTTGCTTCCGAAAAGTACCATTTGGAGAAGTTGAACTGATGATGAAGACCACAGATGGCCACTGAAACTCCTCAATAATAAGTATTTCGTGGATTACGATTCGATTACTTCAGTACGGATGTTAAACACTTTATGTTCGTCACAATACATATGGTGATATAGAGCTGATGGTCAAATATCAGAAGAACTCCTCAAAAATTAACGGCTATGCACAGGGAAAAGTAATATTTTGTAAAAGGTGATAAGTTGTTGACATTATGGCTTTTGTAACTAGATAATTTACAAACCAACCCACAAAAAGCGTGAAAAAAATTTTTACCAAAAAATTGAACCGACTTCCATATCAAAACACTACAAAGCCAAAAATAACTTTAATTTCGGAAGGCGGTGTCTTTAGTTTTGTATATATTTTCGTTTTTGACACCGCCTTCCGAAATTAAAGTTATTTTTGGCTTTGTAGTGTTTTGATATGGAAGTCGGTTCTATTTTTTGCTAAAAATTTTTTTTTTAAATAATGTGTGATAATAAACAATTGTAGAATTATATTACACTTGGGAACCACTAGCACAGCGAGTCTTTCCGCAAAAAAAATGAAAAAAAAACTGTAAATATTCGTTTTATCAACGGGTAACGCCCTAAAAGCACTTCGGTTTACACAAAATGAAGTAATGGCTAAAATATTTTGTGTTATTATTTTGCTTGCATTTTATAGGTAAGATTATTTTCAAGCTAATTAACCAGGCTCGGGTTGGGTGACGGTAGATAGATCACTATCTTATCATATTGAGATTACTACGTGGCTTGGAAAGCTTGCGACATTGTTTGTCCCGGTTATCATTAGTACATTGTTTGTTACGAGTGGTCAAAAGCGAGAAAATCTAACACCAGCCTTGTCAATAAGTTTACACCTGCATCAATCCTGTTTATTCATCAGCGTTGCCTTTTCTAAATCGTACTCGATACCTTGTTACTAGGCCACTGGGTTGTGGAGATCAGATTGGTAGTTGCTCTATGGAAAATACTAATACTCAACTACATCTTGTCAGATTGGAAGCTGACCGCCAGACGATTGAGAAAAGGCGACGCTGATGATTAAACGATTGATGCAGACGTAAACTTATTTTCATTCTTTCTATTCTTAAAGATAATCATTTATTTGCAGAGGGATTTCAATCATTCAGATGTGACTACAAATACAGTTCAATAGCCAACGGATGGTTTAATTTAATGGAAACAACAATGGAAACCTTTAAAAACTCAAACAAAGACAATGGAAGGAGGGTCGAATTCAGACTCTGCATCTGAAACGCTGAGCGTGGGATGCTCTGAGGGCTCCGGGCGCGACAGGCAGAAGGGGCGAGCGGGGAATAGTAAGTTCTTTCGCAAGCACCCACAACAGGAGGAAAGCCAGAGGCCATCTTCGAGCGATGACGATTTTGTCTCGGCTCGAAAGATCCCAACAAGCATGCGGGGTAAGAGCCGAAAAGAAAAGAGCAGAGGAAGAAGGCTCGCGATTCAGAAGGCGACTGAGCGGGCTGAGACAAGCCGAAGGGTAGTCATCTCCGAGTCCTCTTCAATTGGCGAGCTGGAGGAAGCCAACCCCAAGAAGGGAGCGCTCGGCAAGCTGGAGGAGGCCGCGACCACGGCATTTAAGAAGGTGACCCTGAAAAAGCTCAAAAGTTAGGGCTATATCAGAGGCCACAGCCTCAGTATTGGCGGCAGCAAGGGCCGTCGGTTTCGCTCCCACCCCGCTGGCATCGTACGAAATGTCCAAGCTGCGGGAAGAGGTCGCCCGACTGGCAGGTGTCACGGAGCTTCTCCAAAAGAAGAATGAGAGGCTCCGCGCAGAATTAGCGGCACTCCGGGAAGCCCGGCCCGAGGAGGCGCCCGAAGCAGACTGACACGGATGGACAAGACCAGTTCAAGCAGGATCAAGTTCTCGTACTAATATGAAGAGAGATGGCTGCCTTCCAGTCACGATTCTTCGTGCTGGAAGGCATTGTTCTGCGTCCTCCGGTAGCGGTGAGTAAGGCGGCAATAAGCCCAAAAAACACATTTTTTTTATTGAAATCTTCGACCACACCATTACTTACCATCAGGTGAGATGGTGGTCAAACGCAAGCCTTTTATAAATAAAAAAAAATAAAAAAATTGATACAGCGGGTGGACACGCCCGTCTGTCGTTATCGTGAGGACCACCTGGAGGACACGGTGGAGTACACGGTTGAGGTTTGCCCTGTTTGGGCGGAGCCTCACACGCCTGGCCCTGGTTCAGATCATGGTGCGGAGCGAGAGGGAATGGGATGCAATTGCCTCTATCTGCGAAGCAGTCATGCTAGCGAAGGAGGAGGCCGAATGAACGAGGGAGAGGCAACTCTCTTCCTTCCACCCCAGCCACCGTGGGAGATGCCCCGGGCGTCGGGGATTGCGAGCCAATCTCCGGCCACCGTAGGCGCGGGCTTGGGGACGGCGAGCAGTCACTGGAGGAATATTGCGTGGACATAACAGGAAGGATTTAACTTTCATAGGCTTCCATGATAGGGGCGAACGTTGGGACTTTAGGACAATTCATAGTAGTTTTTCATATATTATAAAATTTTTACGTCGTGAGGAGCTAGTGGTTAAATAATAAAAGTCACATGGGTCTCAAGGTCAAGCAACGCTTGCCAAGGTTGGCCCGTGGATTATAGAGATGCCTCTGTGCCTCGGAAAGCACAATAAGCCCTAATTGTTCCCAGCTGGCATTTTGTACATATATGGCAATCGTAACGAGAAGTCCAAAGCCAGAAAATCTGATATCAGTCTTGCCAAGGGATATCGTATTACCCAGCAGGTTGTGGAGGTCGCTCCTAAGCATCAGCTGCATCCAGATATACTAGAAGCCGACTCTGATGTGGTTGGAGTTTGGTTAAGCAGATGACGATGACGACGAAGGTATTTTTAAGTATCGTCTTATGATTGATGTATTCTATTTCAGGGCAAGCGCTTATAGAAGCAGGGTTCGACAAATTTGCTGGTGGAGAGCCCAACGATTTTCCACCAGGAGAATATTGTGGTGCGATATACCGTTCGGGACTTCTGGATGACCTGCCTTGTGATCATCAATTTCCGTTTATCTGTGAAAAGGATCCAGATTATCCAGAAGTTTGTCATGCAGCAACTGAGGAAGATTAAAGGGTAGTTCACGCTGTATATTTTCTGTATATTTAAATAAAGTATTTGCGATTTAAAAAATGTACTTTCAATATGTATTCATCCTACAAGATGTAAATAAAATTGAAGTGTCAGTCTATGCTTTCGAAATAACTGTGTTCTCCGAAGTATTTATCTGGGGGCACGGCAGTGCCCCCACTAAGTCGAGCGCGAAGCAAACACTGCCGTACTATTGTTTTCTTGAACCATTTTGGCGTATTTTTATGCCCCTATTTGAGAACCTCTGGATAAATTTAAAACGCTGAAATTATCGTCATCTAGTAAGCTATAAACACTCACTTAAACCACAAATATTTCATGTTTGTAGCTTATTTAAACAAAGCTTATTTATACAAAAGCAATGTTGTAGTAATTTGACACTCACTGACTCACTGACTCACTCATCATCAAAATAGACCTAGTACTTTCCATAAACCTACTAAGCTGCAATTTGTCACCGAGGTAAGGTTTAGTGCCCGAATAAAGGTGAAACTATCAAAACTAGGATCATAAAGATCTAGAGTACCTGATGACCCTGAGGAGGAACCGTAACAGACCAGCCAAACTATTAATGTTATTGACATCCTGTGTTCACAAAAATTCTCGATGGAGCTGCTTGTTTCTCTATAAAAAGTGATGAAATATCTAAGCAAAGCCAAGCCCAGTCCTAAGGTTCTTTACTGCCTGTTTTTTACACGAGTGCTCGCGTTGCCGACTATAATAGGCCATTTTAAAATATGTTTATTTCTTGTTTACATATTTTATTAATGAAATAATATTTGGTATCAGTTCTTTATTTATTAGTCTTATGATAGGTACATAGTTTCAGCATTAATTTGCTTTTTAAACTAGGAAATAATTAACAAATCATAAACTTAAGAAAATTAACAAAAATATGACACTCTTGAGAAATTTCTTTCCAAAACTTAAAAACTAATTTTCAGACTTATTTTTTCTAGGATTCGTAACACTAAGGACATATGACAGCTTGATAATCAGAGCAAATCCATTTATTACAGAATTTACAGCACTTTTTTGTTGATCGATTACGTGCTCTTGAGCAAAGTGCGCATTTTGTTGTAGATATAAGGAAACTTTGTGTCGACAACCATGAATATCTTTATACCAAATTTATCTGACTCATTGGGTATATACATACATAATAAATACACAGTGACCCCTGAATCCGACAAGTTGTTCATCCAACATCACATAGTCGCTTGGTGTATAATTGCTACGGCAATTATTGGACAAATATTTCGACGATTTGTCTGATCGGTGCCATTTTATCAACTTCACGGCGTTGTTGTCTATCATTGACATCATCAAATCTCAATGCACGTAATAAAAATCGGAATCTGTTCATTGACATTGTAGCATAAACAAGCTCTAAGCCAGTGCCTTTGGAATTATCCCAGAAATCTTTTAAGGCCGTGCGCGCTGCCTTGCGGTGGCCGCAATTGTGGTAGTTCTACCGCACCGGTAGAATGACCGGGGCCACCGGTGACTCTACCGCACGCGTTTATTCCACCGCAGTGCGCGCACTTCTATGACACTCCATACTTCACAGATTTTGCGTTTCCAAAACGCAACGCAGTGCGCGCACGGCCTAAGTTGCGCCGTCCAGACCGTGACACTCCAATGACAAGCGATAAGCCAAGAAACGCTTTTATATCCAACAAATCTGTAGATCTTGTAAAGCACATTCAGCCGTTGGTCCTGAAACCTCTCTCCGGTTGTGTTGTATTACCATTCCATCTGATTATCAAAGTTAAAAAACGGACAGTCCATCTGTATCTGCGCAGATTTTTGTGAACTATAATATCTCCTGCGCCTCTGGTTATCTCCTCTGAGTTAGGCCATCGTGGCTGAAATCAGTCAGTAAAACCCTGTAGCTTTTGGCAAACTGTAAGCGAGTTATAAGTGGTCTTGTGTAGTACATGAACGATAAACGAATAGGAGCCGAATCTTTGCACTGTACTAAAAGAACTGTTTCCGAACGCTGGCTTGTAATCGGTCTAATAGTTCTAATAGCTCTTTTCGTACTCGTACATTCTAAACCGTACGATCCAAACGAGAAATGAAATACAGTTACTGATTGGTTGACAGAAACGTCATACGAATTCATTCTGTGTACTGTATGAATGAGAACCGTTTCAGATTCACATTTCAATGGTAAAAAATATCTCCGTTTAAATTATACATAATCCTAATATTATGTCAGCTGTTTACGCTGTGGTAATACAGAGATAAATAAATACGATGTTTTTGATAGCTAGTACCTACTTAAAGAACGTATTTGCTCTGTGGTCCGGGCTGTGTTCTGAGTGAGTTAAGGACCGCCGAGAGCGAAGAACGAATAGAGCTATTAGAACTAATTGAGTGAACTAGTTCACTGTCCGAAATGAACTAGTACGGAGCGATCTCCACAGTGATCGAGTAGGCACAAGACTAGTTATAAGAGATTCATTTAATGTGAGGTTAAGTATAAATTTATACTTTACAGCAAGGTTTTAACGAGTGATTGTTCCAACAAGATATTTATTATATTTGTAGAATTGAACCTTAAGCAACTCACAGATAAAGGCACGCTGCAAACGCGGTGAGCAACTCACAAAAATAAAGAAATAAATAAAAAATACAACATTAATTTAATGGTCCCGTTCTCACCTTTTTTCTTAAAGTGATTGTTTGCCCTTTTTCAGTAAGTAAAACGTATGGGTTCGCCATTTATCAAGGTGAAATTATAGGAAGGGATACCCCTTCCTAAAAATGACTTACAAATAACTATAATCATCTACTTTTGGTGCTGGTGAAATAAATAGCCTCTTATGAAAATCCCCTTAAAATCGGTTCAGCCGTTCCAGACGTTGGCCCCTACAAACAGAAAGACATAAAAAAGTTGTTTCTATTTAGTTTTTTGTAAATAACGAGATATGTTACAATTCAGCTTTATTTATAGATTATGATGGACTTCCCAGCCACGAGAGATTTTGTCTGAAATAAAAACTAAATAAGTTTTTCAACTATATCTTGACTGAAGTCCCCTAAGAAACCATGAGATTTGATAACCAATAGCTTTCAAAGTAGGTTGCTAATGACCTCCCCTGAACATTTCCACTACATAGCTATCATTTCCTCTCACATCTTACGACCACAGCGCAGAAATACTTAGCCCGACACGTGCACATAGACCGATGTTCGTGTTTTTTAACTGGTACGTAAATATTAATTTTATAATACCATCACCACTACTCAAAAATCGGAGAAAAAAAAACCTCGTATTATCCTAGGACTAAAAATTCGAAGGCATGTGACATCCACGAACCCACATTGGACCCGCTTTGGAAATTGCTTATTATGGGGTGTAATGGGCCGTAATATACCAGTTACGGCCCATTACACCCCATAATAAGCAATTTTTATATTGTAAATAAGGAAAATGCTCAGATCTCGTCGCTCACTGAGTCACAAAAGTTCCGCCTCAGAGTGTGTCAAACAGCAATGGAGCGCAGCATTCTGGGTGAAAGAAGATCAAATAGAACACCACGCTGCGCTCCATCATAGGTATAATCGACGTAGGTAGATAAGAAGGCTGCCTTAAGACCAGGCACTCTAAAATATTTTTCACGCAAGCTCCGCCCCCAAGCACCCCGGCTAGTCAGTTTTATGCTAAACGCTAACACAGCAGTAATAATGTTAAATACCGCGTGCGCTCTTTCACCATGTTGGGGTTCGAAACTGCTGTTGTGAAATAAACGCTAACGCAGCAGTAATAAAGTTGAGTATCGCGTGCGCTCTTTTACCATGTTTGGGTTCGAAACTCAATTCTTATTTCGTTTATAACTAAAGTAATAATTGATCTAGAGAAAAAATATCCTATATTTGTATAATAAACTATATTTTCTTACTGTCATTACTAATTTTAGACCCAAAAGCCGAGTGATCTTGATTAAATATTGAATAATCTTTAAAAAGACATGATTTCGATTAAAAACGAATCGAGCGAAAATGTTCCAATTACGTAACTGGTCTGGACATGTAAAGAAAAAGATCCAATAAATCATATACTAAAGTTCCATTTTGATTGTATGCGTGATTGTTTCAGAATATTAATGCAAGGTACAAACAATTTAGGGAGTCTCCTCTTAATTTTAGACTTGCTTTTGCCCCTTGGCTTAACCGTATAAAAGTTTAGCATATATCTTTCTCCAAGGTCTAATCTATCTGGTCAGGACTACAAAAGGCCAGTGCAACGATACTGGTGTCTGAACTGTCCACGGTTCGTGGAGCTCAACGTTGCTCTTCAACAACAATAAACTTACAAAAGGCTCTTCGGCCTACAACAATCCATAGCCTCTGAGGCTTTATAAATACCTTATTACCACTAACCTTCTGTGCTGGGTTCGCCAAGCTTCGACCTTGCTAGGTCACGCCCAAGTGTGGTTTGTATGTAATATGAGGTGAGTAAGTGAAAAGTGTGATGTAAGTCACGTGTTCTAGAACGTTCACAAGGCGCCAATCTCCAATGGCGCGGTCCAGATCAGCATCACACCCAACTCACACCGGATTGAAGCTATTTATCACTACTTTTTTCCAACAAATGCGCGTGCCACGCGATGGCATCAACCCGGCGATAAATCCAAAAATATCCCGGGGTTTTCGTCAAATGGGGATTACAACTTCAAACAATAGTTAACTCGCGACCCAATTATCGGTTTCAACACGCGATTGCACACGATATTTTACCAATTACAATTAAATCAAAGTCCCAAGCGGACATTTTCCAACAAGGAAGCAAAATCTATCTGTCAAGTGAAAAAGTTATGTCAAGTGTCAACATCAAAAAGACAATAGAATGTTGCCACACCAAAGATCGTTCAAAAATACATTTGGGACGCAACACTATCTTTGTAACAAATTTTGTCGTATAAAGGTTGACTGCTAGAGAATGCCTTGTTGCATGAAGTCCGCCCATGCACCACTATTTAATTGTACTCATAAAGTTTAAATAAATAAATAATCGGCTTAGTTTACACATGAAAGTGTAATAGACAGAAAATTAGGGATTCCCAGCCCAAATATTTGCCTTTTAGATACTATTTAACAAATGAAACAAAATATATTTATTATTTTATAATATTATTTTAAACACATAATGTCATGAAATCAGAAGAAAATCCTAGTTTAATGTATTTGCGTTATAAGCACGACACACAAGAGGGAAGCCAGGACTCTTCTCACAGATGAACGGGGCAGGTTTATCGCACCACACGTCGATCAATAGACCTGTGCGGAATATCCCGCCACAGGATTCTCCAGGTGTCCAATTGTTTGGCTCACCGGCAGCAAACTTGTTGTATCCTGCCTCAATAAGCGATTGACCTGAAATGATTCATAGAAAACTATTAGAAAATTGAATATATCGTAATATGTAATTACATATTTTTCGTCATGATTTTCTTAAAGGAATGATATGAAAGAAAAATGAGTAAATAATGCTGTGATTCCACGGGAGAGTGGAAGATGAAAACGTGTTGCGCCGACCAAAAGTAACAGTAACTGGGATAATGTAATCTAATGTATTGCATAATTGCATAATAAGCATTCTGGAGTATTGTAGTCTAATCTGGTCGTCTCAATATAATGTGTATATTTCTAGAATAGAAAATCTCCAAAAAACGGTTTGTAAAATTTTTAAACTTTAAAGGTAACAAGCTTCATGCTTCTTATCTCGCTCTAGACTCGAGTCACTATAGCTTGCTGCCACTCAATGATAGACGTAAAATGTTGGATACGCTACTATTATTTTTTACCTTTTGTCATGCA
Organism: Tholera decimalis; assembly: GCA_943138885.2. Classification (NCBI taxonomy): domain Eukaryota; kingdom Metazoa; phylum Arthropoda; class Insecta; order Lepidoptera; family Noctuidae; genus Tholera; species Tholera decimalis. The sequence continues at coordinate 5,481,106 of OW964572.2, forward strand.
TAAAATTTTGCACGCAAAGGTTTCGCACAAGACACACTTATTTAGTGTACCTTTACACCGGTCCAATTTTTTTTTTTTTTTTTTTATTATTTATTTTTTATCATACAAAAATTACAATCATATTGCTTATGTAACTAGTGACTTAAAAATATAAAACAATGCAACATAGGAGCATCTGCTGCCGAGCTAGGAGAAAACCTGTATCTCGGCAGACAGCGCCAATCCTCTCAGTCTATGTAATAGAAGAAATTAAGCCAGCCAGTACAAACTTATTTATAATATAGAAAATGATAATTCTAAAATAAATTAAACAAAAACAATAGAAAAAATCAATTTTGTATGGTGAATTTAACTAACCTTAGACCTAAATGAGTTAACATTTATGTTGTGTTAGTATATGTGTATGCGAGTGTAAATGTGGGTGTGTGTGTGTGTGTGTGAGGTGTGTGTAAGTATGTGTGAGAATGTTAAAAAACACGTAGTGTCAAAGAGTTTTATCACAAAGAACACTGATTACACCGGTATTATTAAAAGCTTTTCTGTTTCTTCATAAGTTAAAGATAATAAGTACTCTTTCACTCTATTTTTACATTTTATCCTGTTAAGAAAATAAATATCCAATTTTGAATTTAATTTATTATATATATACGAACCCAAAAATACATAGAACCTTCTAATAAACGATGTGTGAGTTTTCTGATTACGAATACACCCGACTTTTTTCCTTCGTCCGTACTTTAAGTTAGGGTCGAAATTTAAATTTGCATGCTGTTTAAGGACAATAGTAAGTAAGAAAAGTTGTCGAACTGTAAGGACTTCACAATATTGGTAAAGCAATGTCGTGGGAAATAATCGCGGTTTTAAAATGCAAACCTTTAGAATAGCACGTTGCGCAATCTCAATAGGTTTGAATACGGTTTTGGGAGCTCCTCCCCAGGATGAAATGCAGTATGTGATTATAGATTGATATAAAGCAAAGTATATTCGTTTTAATAACATAGCGTCTACAACATGTCTCAGCTTTTTGAACACATACATGAGCTTTCTGACGCGGCCGCTGAGTAATTTGATATGGTCCTTAAAACTGAGATTACTGTCTATAATTACACCTAAATATTTGATGCTATTTACGCGTTCAAGTGGTAAGCAAGTGCAGTCTACACAAGAAGAGCATTGATGAGGGACTATGTTACAATTGTTGCTAATTTGTGCCAGCTGACGAATACTAAAAGTAAGGTATTTCGTTTTATCAGTATTTAGCGTCAGAAGATGTATTCGAAGCCAGTTGTTCACAATATTCAACCCAGTTTGCGCAGCATTAAAGACCTCATCCCAAGTATCGGCAGTAAAGATATGAGATAAATTATGGACAAAATGCTGTTATGACTCGACTGCCTCGCTTATACATAGACAAATTTGAAAATCTGGATATATTCCAGCTATCTAAGGTATCTTTTCGTAAATCTGATGTACTCTGATGTGATGTAATCTGATGTATTATTTACTTACTGGTGATACTCACCAGTAAGTAAATGTGCAAGTGCGAAACTCTACAAGTGAATTTCAGTGCGATTTAACAGTTAAGTCAGAAGTATTGTAGTGTGAATAACTATGTTAATTTTAATTTTGTGCGTTATTAATTAAAGTGTTAATTTTGGTTTGATTGGCGTTAATTATTTCTATCCTGAACCCAGGCTCGTAACAGTAATATCGTCATCCATCCATGGGTCGACTTTGGCAGCTAAACATCTCAACTCATGCGACTGTTTTTATTTACCCACGAGTATATCAAATTATTATTTAAAATAATTACATATTTTTAAGATTGTGTATTTCCGAATAATAGATCAGACCTTTATAAATCACTCGTCTATATGTTTGTCTGTTCGTCTGCCATAAGACTTGGAGTGTGTGCGCACACACTAGTATCTAGGCAAGATGACCAAAATTCGCCGTCGGCTTTATGCTGTACTTACTGCTTAACAGACTTTAAATTAAAATTCTCGATGAATATTTTTAGTAAAGAATCAGGATTAATTCGAATCATATATTATAGATATACAAGCTTTTGCCCACGACTTCATTCGCGTGGGAGGTTTTGCCCGCGTAAATCCCGATCCTGGGGGAATTCCGAAACTCCGATTCCGATTTACTTACCAAATTTCATTTAGATCCGTTCAGTAGTTTTTGCGTGACAGAGTAAGTAAGATAAGAAGTAAGAAGTAAAATAAGAATGTGTAATGAATAAACCCTATGTGTCAAACATAGTTTGTCCTAGGATAAAACGGTTTATCCTACGCGTGTAAGGATAAATTAGTTGATCAAAAGGCAAACTGGACCTGAAAATTTTAGGCTTAATTGAAATCATAAGGCGTCCAATATATTTTTCAATATATTATTAGTAAATTGGTTCTAATGTGTTGCATACCAGCTTCTTAACTTTTCTTTGTTTTATTGAAATATATACGACGAAGCATCATAATTTGTAATATTCGTTTTAAGATTACGCTTACTAAAAATAACATTTTTAAAACCTTGTTAAATTTTTTCTTCAAGTGAATATGTCATTCTTTTGGGAGAAATAAATAATTATCTTTAACCGTACAAAGTGTATATGCCTTACCCTCAACTGTCTTGAAATCCCAATCCTCGCCCCAATCTTGGAAACCAATTAATGCCAAGTCTTTTCGGAAATTCCCAAAGAATTTTGCGTCTGGATATTTAGCGAAGAGTTCTCTTAACACTGTTGCTTCAATGTCACTGTTTATGATAGCAAGATGGCCGCCTTCAGCTGAGCACGCGAGGAACGCTCGGGAGAAGTTTCTTGGTACTGTATGTAACTTGTAGCATTTGTTAGTTCTTTTATCCAAAGAGTATTCTGAAATACAATAATTTATTTGTTGAAATGTTGGTAAACACAGGTAATAACATTATGATACACTCTCATTGAAGCTTAGGCATGTACACTAAGATCAGAGTACTCTTGACTTAAAGACCCCCAGGTTATAGCCTGCTGTTAGGAAAAGGAAAAAAAAAAGATAAAGAATATCTGTATTTCAGACATAGACTATAAACAAGTTTCACCTAAGTACAATGAAATGATTTTTTTTTTTATTGAAAATAGGTTCGCGTTTGACCACTATCTCATCTGATGGTAAGTGATGATGTGATCGAAGATGGAGCACGCTTACCTAAAAGTAACCTATTCACTCTGGACTTAAAGACTCCTAGGTTGTAGCTGTAGGGAAACACAGACTTCGGCAGGGAATTCCCCTCCTTAGCCGTACGCACAATAAAGGTATTCCCAAAACGTTTTGTGCGTATGGGTGGGATGTCCACCATGTAACGATGGCGCTTCGTCGTTTGTCTTGTAGTCCGATGATGGATGTTTACAGTATATAAACAAACAGTACAATAAATTAATAAACATTATTGGTTTCTGACTACTCTTAATGACTGTCAAAGATATACAAATAACAGCTGGGACCAACTGTTGAACGTTCTTTCCGAAGTACGCAGGAATCTGGATATGTTAGGTTAGATGCTCACCCATCCACCGAACGACCTTGGAAAGCATTGCTTAACCTTCTAGATGTCATGCGGCTGTTACCCACAAGTTCCTCAGAATTAAAACTCTGCCGACAATGTTTGGCGAGTAAAACTTTGTTTTTTTTTATGTACCTACTTTTTTGACAACATCTGACAATAATTTAAATTTCAAAGTAATTCAATAATTTCAAAGTAAAAGGGTTACTCAAATGCTTTTCTTTATTTATTTTTTTGTCAAATTGTTGAGCTCCTGAAGTTCCAAGTAGAGCAACACAATATTTGACAAATGTTTGAACTGTCTGGAGAGGTCCACTCAAATCTGTGTGGTACTTTTCCCAAAAGGCTACTTCAGATGTGATGAAACCTACATGACTCTAATATGATTTGACCAGAATTAATAAATTATATGAACAGAGACCACTGAGTTTGTTACGGTATTTCCTCTAAGAGTAATCAGTTATTAAATACCGAACTCACCTAGTATGTACAATAAGGTTTACGGGCAAAGGTATTGTTTTTACAATAAAGAGTATTCTATCTATCTATCTACCTATCATTTTAAATCGTATGACTAGTAGAGATTGCAAAAAACTTTAGTACAGTGACTACAAAGCACGACCTACCACGACCTAGAAGTTCTATTGCAAACACTTAAATAATGTAGACAGCATACACCCACGTTACATGCAACAAATATACCCAAATATACACATATGCACACTGTAGCTCAGACACTTACATTCATATATCACACACACAAACAAAACATATTATCATAGTATCTTTTATTAATTTTGTAATTAGTTTTGTTTTTATCCTTATAGACCCTGCGTAAGATAGATTGTTTAAGACAAATGTGACATTGAAAAAAAAATAAAAAAAAAGTATTAGAGCTGAGATATCGTGTTTAAACTCATTATAATGGTCTCAATGTACTTATAAATGAACAGTAGTGAACGGCGATGTGGTGTATTTGAGAATATGTGGAGGGTTTCATAATGAAACGTTTGCCGTAGTGGTTTAACAATTGACTGTTCTGCTACGTGTGGCAAGTTGGATACCGGCACCAGAACAAATGTTTAAATGGCCCACAGATTCTGGCTCTGATCGTAGGTGCAAGTAAATTTAAATGTTCAAAAATGCACTCACGAATAATTATAAATGAATATAGTTATGATTACCTTTTTGGAAAAATGTGTTAATTAATAACCTGAAATGAAGATTTATTTGTGGCCTGCAGCTGAAAATTGCGTTAGGTACTATTAATTCTTAGGTGATATTATGCTGAGGCCCTTTTGGTACACATTGTTTTTTATTTAATATGTGCCAACAAAGGCAATTTTCTTTCTTTCTTATTATAATTATTGTTTTCAATAATTTGTACAATTGTTTACCTTTGTCGATGGTCCCACACTCGCTAACTTCTATTTTAAAGCTCTCGGAGCGGTAACATATGTAAGGGCGCGTTACATCACAGCGACGATCAGCTGATTCTCCATTACCATTGAGAGTGATACAGCTTTCCAAATTGTCCTTATTGTCTGGCTCGTTTTTGGCCCAAGTTAAAGGAATACTTGAGAGATGTTTGCCTGTAAATTTGAAAGCTCTGTGAGTCTAAACTTAGTCCATATGTTTTTAACTCACACAAACCCGTAGTAATCCTTTTACGCACCGCAAACCGCTACAAAACAATATCAAACATATCAAAACACTACAAAGCCAAAATAACTTTATTTTCGGAAGGCTTTTAGTGTGTATTATTTTTTGCTAAAAAGTTTATTTTATGATAGGCTCGCATTTGTCCATTATCTCAATTCTCACCTCGTAGTAAGCGATGACGTAGTTGAGGATGAAACATGCTAACCTAGAAGTAACCTATTCACTCTTGACTTAAAGACCCTCATATTGTGTATTGCTTGTATCAAAATTTACAAGATCTAGAATAATTTTGTAGAATAAAATAATTGTACTAATATACATTGTGATCTCATACTCTTTACTTAGTGACTTACCTTCAATCGTGTGATAATCTCCTTGAGAGACAGTGGCATGAATACCAGTGAAGATTTCATAATCTGGATCTGTTCGATTTATGATGTTCCTCATTTCAGCCAGTATTTCTGGTGTAGTGGGAGAAGCTAAAACAGCGCCTGGGGACAAAATAAAATAAAATGAACACCTACAAGGTATTTTTGACAAAGATCCAAAAGTCCAAACTCAAGGTATGCTAACGTACAATGGAGCGCAACATCCTAGGTGTCAAGCTAACCGATCACAAACGCAACACCACACTACGCTCCAACATGCAAATTACTGACGTTGCTGCAGAGGTCGCCAAGTTGAAGTGGGCTTGGGCTGGCCACGTCTGCCGCATACCTAAAGTCTTACCGGTTGCAGCTGAGTATTAGTGTTCACGGAGCCACTGCCTATATGACTATGATGAAAGACTGTCAAAAATGTACAAATGACAGCCGAGACTAAATGTTTAACGAATTTTCCGGTGAACCCATCCAAGGTGCAGCCTTGGCAAGCATTGCCTAACCTTGAAGATCTACTCGTGCGGCTTTCATTTTTAGTGATGAGATCATTAATGTTTTATCAAGAAATAAAAACCCTTTAATGTAGAAATCGTTAATTTGAAGTTATGAAATTTCTTGAAACTTTTCTTGTTTAGAGTTTGATATTAAACTCCTCACAATAGAAGTATGGTAGATTTGGCCTTTAAGTTATCAAGTTCAAAATCATTGCCTATTAGTTCAAAAACATGTAATTTGTAGGAACATACTACATGATTGGTCATGCACTGGCAAGACCCAACGTGCTGTTGCGTTCAGCAGTACCAACAATGCAGCTGTATTTGTTCAAAATGCACCACTCCATGAAGGCTGAAGATCGTGAAGTACATTCGCCTGGAGACCAACTGGACTTTGATGGTCGTGAAGTTGCACGTGGGCCGAGGATTTTATTAAAGACTAGATTTTGCCCGTGACTTAGTCCATTTAGCAGGGTAGACTCTCATAAATCCCGATCCCATGGGGATACCAGAGTAATCAATCAATCAATCATTTATTTTGTCAAACATAGGTAGGTTTACAGATAGTCAGTGTTGAAAATATGCGCACTATGTTTTGCCAATATATATGGCGTACAAAATCAAGTCATACAATAAAAATAATAGGTACAATACAATTTAGGAACTTTGTCAAAATTATTAAATTTAATTTAATATATGTCAATAAAGTAATAATTATATATTATGTCATTATAATTTTGACTACAATCGCATAAATAAATAGACAAAATAACATTAAAAAGTTAAATAATTAGGAAGTCGGATCTTCATACATCTGTTTGTCATTAATAAACTCCGTGATGGAATAGTAACATCTATCCATAAGAAAACTAAACAAAGACTTCTTAAAGGATCCCAGACACTCTTTATTTCTAATAGCAACTGGTATGCTATTACTTAGGTTCTATGGGAGTTAACACGGATAGTATTCTGGTAACGTCGAGAGTGCAGGGTTTCGTATAAATGGAGGTTACATTGGACAAACACTCCCAATTCATAAATGTACATACACGGTAGAGTGAGTAAGTTTAACTCTTTAAATAGTGGTTTGCAACTATCTGTTGAGTGTAATTTGGTAAAGGATCGGATACATTTCTTCTGAGCTTTAAAAACAATGTCTCTATCAGTCGAGTTGCCCCAGAAAATGATTCCATACCTAATGCTAGATGCCACATAGGCATTATAAGATATTTGAGCTGTAGTGCGATTAACTATCTTTGACAGCTTGTACAAAGCATATGCAAACTGGCTGAGCTTTTTGGACAAAGCGTCGATGTGATATTTCCATGTCAAATGACTATCTAAGTAAAGGCCCAAAAATTTTGTTGTGTCAGTTTCAGTGATTGCTATATTATCATATTGTATATTTCGTTTAGGTTTATTCGTTCTTTGATTTAATGTCATTATTTTAGTTTTGTCTAAATTAATTTTTAAATTATTATTTACTAACCAATTTATTATATTGCTTAGATCATCATTTATGTCATTTTCTAGAGCATTAATATCATTACCAGAGAATAGAATGGTACTGTCGTCAGCAAATAGGATCATATGATTTTTACTGACTTTAGGCATGTCATTTATGTAGATGTTAAATAATGGAGGACCCAAAATGGTACCTTGGGGAATAACATAAATAGTTTTTTTAGGTAGAGACATGTAAGTGTTTTCAATTTTAGACGTCCTACAGAGCCTATCAAACTTTGTAATTTGAGTGCGATTGGATAGGAATGATTTTAATATGTCTAATGCATTTCCTCTAACCCCATAACGCTCTAATTTGTTTAGCAGTATACCATGATCTACATGGTCAAATGCTTTTGACATGTCCATAAACAAGGCTGCCACTGGTGTTCTAGTATCGACATTAGAGACTATTTTCTCAACTACATCATAAATTGCCATATTTATTGTTCTACGCTTTCTGAAGCCAAGTTGTTCTTTTGCTATGAGATCATGCTTTTCAAAAAATTATGAAATGCTATTAAAAATCACCTTTTTTATTATTTTAGAAAAAAATTGGAAGAAGCGCTATCGGCCTATAATTACCCATGACTCTCTTATCACCTTTTTATGAATAGGCTTGATAATGGTAATTTTTAGTTTTTCGGGAAACGGTATTCGATGCAAAGATTGATGACATAACTCAAAAAGGGGCCTATCAATTGAGCTATATATTTCACGACTTTAGTAATGATGCCATGATATCCGTGGCTATTTATGTTATTTAAGGAGTAGATTATACTTACTATGTCAGATGGTAGTGTAGGGGGAATAAACATTGAGTTCAAATTTGTCTCAATAGTCTTATATAAAGGGGTAGAATTAGTCGGTTTAATTTCGTCTATAAAATAGTTATTAAAAGCTTCTGCAATTAGGCGAGGGTCACGTTTTTTATCATCATTAATTGTAATATAATCAGGTATATTTTCTTTAGGAAAATTAATCTTGTTTTGTTAATAATGCACCAGGACGCTTTAGATTTGTTTTTAGCCGTGGTTATGTGATAGTCATTTTGAGATCTCTGGGTCAATGTAATTATTTTCTTTAGACGAGCACTGTACTGCTTTAATTGTAGCTTATTTTTACAAGTAGGGGAACGCCTGTATTGCCACAGCATTTCTCTTTCACGCTTACTACTCAGCCAGTCCAAAAATCCAGTGTGGTTTTTTACGCAATGTAATTTTTACCTTTCGTAATGGAAAACATAGATCATAAAAAAGTTTAAATAGATCATAGAAACAGTTAAATACATCTTCTGGATTATGGTCTAAATAGATTTCACTAAAACTAAGATTATTAAGACAGTCAGCGAATTTAATCAAGTTATCTTGGCAATAGTCACGTTTTAGAGCATACCAATGTTTAATGGTAGACGTTTTTTTGAAAGGGCATTTGATTACTTGGGCGGTATGGTCAGATAACGCAAGATCTAGTACTTCACATTTACTACCTCTAATATTATGAATGATATTATCTATAAATTTACCACTAGCTAACCGAGTAGGCTGATGAAGGCCTAATTTTAAGTCATAGTTTAAAAGAAGAGTATGTAAATTACTACATGATTTCGACTGTGTCAGTGTATCAATATTGTAGTCACCACAAATAACCACTTTTTTATAATTACTATGTCTACACATCTGTAAAATACCATCTAAGTTATTAAAACATATTTCTAAATAGTCATTCCTCATTTTGGGTGGCCTGTATATGCAAACCACTATTAAATTATGTATTGTCAACTCTATAGCACAGCACTCTAGGATATTAGGTACGTAGAACCTACTTAAGTCAACACTTTTATATTTATGCATACGATTAATAAGAATGCAAGAACCGCCACTCCTAGAATTCTGCGTTGAGAATGTACCCAGTTCATAATTGGGGATGGAGAAATGGAATTGATCTCCATTCAGCATATTGTGTTCAGTGATACATAACAAGTCAATGTTTTGTCCCTTTTCCCATAATTCTTGTAAATACAGAGTAAGTAGGTCCGACTTACCACTCAAACCATTAATATTGTGATGAAAGATATGAACATAGTTATACAAGAAAAAAAATACTATTACCATGCTTAATGTCATTGTAAAAAAGTAGCCTTTGTGATATTCCAGATTTTTAACTATCTACTTTTCAAATTTCATTCAGATCCGTTCAGTAGTTTCTGCGTGAAAGAGTTACAAACATTCATACATCTATTGTAGGTATATCCATCCTCACAAACATTCGCATTTATAATTTAGATTTATTTGCCATAAATAAAGCAATAAATAAATAATAATAATCAATTAATTAAACTAACTAGGGGTTAGTTTAGCTTAAAAACTTTTAACTTACCTTCTAGTGAGCATCGCAGCCGGGCATCGAACCAATTGGCCGGCACAACAACAAGCTTGAACCATGCTTGGGCCTTTGCACTGTATTCGTAGTCACATCTATATACGCCTTCTAAAAGAAACAGATTTCAGTCAATAAACGGTAATGAGAAGTCCTATTCAAATTGTTTGTATTAATTTCGTAAATAAACCACGATGTTATGGCCGGACATGCATGAAATATATTCCTAAAGACGAATTGAGAACCTCCTCCTTTATGACATTCAAACCTTTGTTCGGTTATCTCAGATTCTCACTGAGATGATTTTGCGACATACTTTTAAAACAACTTCAAAAAAGTGCTTTAAGGTGATTTAAAAGATTTCAGTGTTAAAATTCAAGGCCATATAAAGTGCTTCTTACAGCAATTTTATTATATTAAGAATTCACGGTTGCGCCCAATGTGGAGGGATCTTGAAGTGAGATGATGACGTACCTATGGGTCTAATGACTTAAAATTGTCAAGAAGAATGATAGCCCAGTGGTTACACGCACGACTTACGAGTTGTAGACCGTGGTTTCGAACCCAGGCAGGCACATTACTCTGTGCAAATTCCTCATCACTATTGGACTCAAAACGGTGAATAAAATTGATGAGAAAACCGGAATATCCTTAGATGGAATTTCCAAAGACATGCGACCTCCACTAACCCACATTGGGCCCTAGTTTGTATAAAAGTTAACAACAATCATATTCAGCCCATAACATTCCCTAACTGTTTGGACACAGACTTCCTCTCTTGAAGAGAGAGTGGGCCTTTTTCCATCATGCGGGCACAGTGAGGCTTGCTGGTTGTCGCAAGTCATCAGCAGGGGTCGGAATTAGGTAAAGTTATTTATGTACTTGCATCGAAATGTTGACATTAATATTGATCTTCCCGGGATTTCTGATAGACAATCCCGTGTGACCAACAATATTATGTGAATTTGGCAACGTCGCGCGTGCAGTAGTTTAAATTAATAAATCACGGGATTTTTCTGCTCTTCAAAATTTATCCCGGGATTTGGGGCATATCCACTCTCTTCTTTCGTTGTATGAAATCAGTGTAAGTACATAAATAACTCTACCTAATTCCGACCACTGGTCATCAGATTATTCAGTACTAAGACATACCGGTTTCCATGGAAATAAAATAAATATACTTTTGTGGTTAAAATGAATATGTAGGCTGTTTAAATCACGCGGTAACCTATCGTGCCCTGCTCTGGTTCAGACCATGGTGCGGAGCGAGAGGGAATGGGATGCCGTCGCCTCCTTCTGCGAAGCAGCCATGCTAGCGAAGGAGAAGGCAGAACGCGCGAGGGTGAGGTATCTCTTCCTGGCGCCCCAGCCGCCACGAGAAACGCCCCGGGCATTGGTGATCGCGAGCAGATTTGCGAAAAAAAGGCTGTTAAATCACACTGAGAAATCTTAAATTTTAGTAGTCGTTCCTTCTTTTAAGTAACTCAATAAAGTAATAAAACTTACCAATAAAATTCAGGCAAAACAGCAACACAAAATATTTGAGACAAGACTTCATTTTAAGAGTACAGAGATACAAATGTGGCGACACTATTGTTTTTGCAAATATTTATAGGATGCAATTTTATGTGCGATCACGTCATGGTAGACATATGATTCCTTGAATCAGTGTTTTCCAAAATTATAGAAGGCCAAATAGTATTACAAATGTATTCTTAAACACTTTTTTTATTGATAATAGGCTCGCGTTTGACCACTAATGGTAAGTGATGATGTGGTCGAAGATGGAGCACGCTTACCTAGAAGTAACCTATTTACTCTTGACTTAAAGATAACTTGGGGTTTATAGCGCTCGGGAAACACAGACTCCGGCTAGGAATTCCACTCATTAGCCATACGCACAATGAAATTATTCACAAAATATTTTGTACGTATTAAAATTGATCATTTTGACGTCTAGTGCAGTGTTTGAGCGATTGGCTACTGCGCTCTTTGGTGCGAGTTCGATTGCCACACTGTAAGAAATGCTTATATGGTCTACAAATTGTTGTTTATAAAAACGCACTCACAATACAGGAAATATGACCCCTTTTAATTTATTTGTTAATGGCTTTCCAACGACTTATTCACTAAACATTTACATAAATAAAATAAAGATGGTTTTGGAATATGGTGAATTTGTCACTTACAGAAGTGCACAGCACTTACAATATTATTATAAACTAATGCAAAAACTCACGGAATAGATAAATTAGGTTAAATGATATGTGGACGTGCCGAGCGAGCCACATTTATGATACGAAAATCATAGCTCGACCGATTAATTCATTCAACGCGTTTAGTGTACTTCGGAATACTTCGGAACACAGAGCTCTGCTTTAAAATGCCGTGTTGTGCAATGATAACTTGTAAAACAAAAAGTTAGACCGCAAGTATAGAGCGAGGAGGTATATCTTTCCATCGGTAAGTCGAAAATAACATTTAATTACAATTTTATTTGTAAAAAACATAAAAATATTCTGATCACTATGAAATTCCGAACATTAACAACATTATTGCAACAAGTTACAAAATATAATTATACATTGCCCGATGTGTACTCGCTTAATCAACGCAATGACCAAATCCGCTTACAATGTACTGCATGCGTTGCGTCCTCCACACTTTAACCATTGACGTTTGGTCCTTTGCCCTGATTGACCGTAATGCACGGCGCATGTTTATCGACAGTGAGTTACAATCAGTAGCAAGCTCTCGATTTAAGTTGTGTAATTTATTTGTGTGCGTAATACGCATACTTAACGGGCCTCTTGCTTGTAGTGGAGCTAAAGAGTGGGAGACAAGCGGCGATACGCGTTCTCATACAAATCAGGAACTATTTCCTTTCTAAACTCTTTTGTCTGTTCTGTGCAAAAACTCACTATTAACTTGCTTAACTAACTACACATGATTTGGTACAAAAGTAGTTAAATATTGTTAGTGCTTATCAAGAACGATTCGGGTGATAGTGGGATAATTTGGACCAATGTTTATGACATCAAAACTTCTAAGGGGTTATCTTCGGCTCCTGGTACCTGTTTTAGGGTAAGAAAGACAATTATCATGACGAGGCCCGGTAGAAACCTTGTCTGCTTGGGTTGCATGAATATTCTTATTTTATTTTATTACTTTGAAAACAGCTTACAGCTTACAGCTTTACAGCTTATTAATAGAATATACAAATTAAGGTATTAAGGTGATGGCCAAATACAAGTTTCCACATTTATGTACATTGCTGTGATGAAAAGATTTACTGTAGACAGACAAACAAAAATTTAAACTATTTCAACTTAAGTGCCCTGCTGGATTCTGTGTTTCCTAGAAGCTATACAAAGTGTAATTTAAAGGGTATATACATACCAAGTGCATGGCTTCTTTGGATGATAACAAACGATGTGGCAAGGGTTTTGTAATTCTAAGTCTACGTGTGTAGAACTTATAACAAATTCCAATACACTGATACCAGAGACCGAATTTTTCAAATTAAGAAGAAAGGAAATATTTATCATGTTATTGGCAAGTGACGTGGAAAGTTATTGACCCTCGTAGTGCTGTGACACGTTTGTTATGATTGGTATTCAAGAAATATATGAAACCAATAATTTGGTATCAATTCTTTGAGCCAGTTATTTTGTGCTGAAACTGTGCATAGAGATTCCATACCAGATGTTGTCTTCAGCACTTTTGGATAGATATGGGGTTTCCGTTACACGTTGTATAAACCTGGGAATCTTTAAGTCAAGAGTGAAATCGTTACTTTTAGGCAGGCGTGCTTCATCTTCAACTTCGTAACCGGTTAATATCAGGTGAGATGGCGGTCAACACACGAGCCTAAAAACAATAAACAATTGGCCAAGGGTGATTCAGACTCGCCCATGAAAGGTTCCGTAGTAACTACGCCAAATAACTTTGTTTTTCATAGTATTTTTATGAATTACAAAGTTATATTTGCCATTTTAGAAAATGTGCTATACCTCAAAAATTGCTGATTCGATCTCGTTCAAACTAATTTTTGTTGAAAGTTTCCATTAATATCTACAGCATATATTTTTTATAAGTTTTTCCCTTATTATAGAAGTTAGAAGGGGAACAACTATTTTACTATTTTGGAAGCGTATACCTTTTAAACTATTGACTTTACGAAAAAGTGGTTGTAGAAACCTCAATGTCATTTTTAACGACCTTTCTATAGATACCACACACGCATAGGTTTAATGAAAAAAAAAAAAAAATTCAGTTTCAGTTCCATGTATGTATTGTGTATTCTGTATTACATGTATTCCCCTTAATTTTAAATATTTTTTTCTTAAAATCAGAAAGTGGTTCACAGAAAACATCTACACCAAGTTTCATGTGTATAGTCCTAATAGTTTCGGAATAAAATGGCTGTGACATACGGACGGACGGACAAACAGACAGACAGACAGACATGACGAAACTATAAGTGTTCCGTTTTTTGCCATTCGGCTACGGAACTCTAAAAAAAGCAATAAAAAATGTTTTATTTTTTGCGGAAACAGCTATTTTGAACCACAGCTAGATAGATGCTCCAATTACATTCTTACATTATTACATATTCCATTTTCTACCTTTGTCATTATCATGAGATAGAATAACATGGATTTGAGTAAACGTTTAATTACTATACACAATTACAATACTTTTCGAAGCTTTCGTTTCTAGTAGCTGTTCTGAATCTTGATTATTTGAGAATCTCTGACCCAAACAATAATAATTAAATACTGATCTCATTGTTTAAATTAAAAACAAGGGTATTTCCAGTAGTTGCGCACAAAAAACTTAATTAAACACATGTGGCCCTGTTGTTATAATCTGACCATAAGTCTACATACTTATTTACTCGTTTGAATATTATCGGTGAGATTTGTATATGAATATACTACATTCGTGTTATATGTTGAGTTGAGCTATACGTCATTTGACAAATGCTTGCACTGTATGGACAGGCCCACTAAAATCTGTGAGCATCTTTCTTCAAAAGACCGCTTCAGACTCAGACTGAAACCTACAAGGTTCCCATATAATTAAACCAGTGTAGATTGTATGGACTTTAAAAGAAACGGACCCCTGAGTTTGTTTCGGTGTTTCTTCTCAGGGTAGTCAGTTAGGAAACACCGGCCTCATCTAGTTAATATTTACGAAAAAATAACGTGTAAAAGTGTTATTTAATAACCAATTTGCAAAATAAAGATCATTTATCATTTAAAAATATAAATTCGTGCGTATGAAAGTTTAAAGAAGCTTACACAGAACTACAAAATCGAGAACATTTTTAAATGAATTTAGTGACATGACATCCACCAGCTAAATAATAACAGCCGTACGAGTCGAACGTCAAGGTTAAGCGACGCTTGCTGAGGTCACTCCGTAGGTGGGTGGCACTCTCTACATATCGAGATTTCTCTGTGCGTTGTTGGTGCCTATTGTCACTTCGTACATCTTTAACAGTCTTACTTACGGGAAGTCAGGAGCCAAGAAGTCAGGAAAAATCTGATGTCAGTCCTGCCAAGGCGTATCCAGTTACTCAGTTACTGGGTTTTGAAGATCAGATTGGAAGTAATTCCATGTAAAACACTAATACTCAGTCTCATCCAGTTAGACTTAAAGCCGACCCTGTCATAGTTGAGAAAGACTAAAATAGATGATGATGTGCACTATCAGTGCGATTTTTATATGAATATACGGCATTTTTATTATCTTTCTAGGGTTCCGTAGCCAAATGGAAAAAAACGGAACCCATATAGTTTCGTCATGTCACAGCCATTTAATTCCGACACTATTAAGACTACACATGTGATATTTGGTAGGTAGATGTATTCTATGAACAGCTTACCGATTCTTATCCAAAAATAAAATATTTTTGTTTCATCCAACCTATATGTGTTTGATGTCTGTAGAGGTCTTTGAAAATGACATAAGGTTTCAAAAATCATTGTTTCCTAAAATCAATCTTTTACGAGATAGACACTTCCAAAGTGGTAAAATGGGCGTGTTCCCCCCCCCCCCCCCCTAACTTCTATAATTATAGACTGAAAAATCTAATTAAAATAAATGCTGTAAATCTTATTCTAAACTTTCAAGAAAAATGAGTGAAAACGAGATAGAGTATCCAGTTTCTGAGACATTTTCTAAAACCGCAAATATAACTTTGTATTACATACACACACTATGAACAACAAAGTTATTTGGCGTAATTACTACGGAACCCTTCATGGGCGAATTTGACTCGCACTTGGCAATTTTTTTTATTATTAGTTACTGGCTTACCTAGCACGATTAGAAGTAACCTAAGTAACTCTTGACTGAAAGACCCCCAGATTGTAGCTATCAGGAAACAAAACACAGACTCCGGTGAGGACTGTTGGCACAATGGAAGTATTGTATTCCCAAAACGTTTTGTGCGTGTGGGTAGGATGTAACGATGGCGCATCATAGTTCGTCTTATAGTCCGATGATGGAACGGGCTTGGTGGAATTAGATTGTGCAATTCCTTCGCACACTCCCCGAAATTTTGCCGATGGAAAACCGATAGGTTTGCAACACGTCTCCGATGTTCAGGGCTCTGGATCTTTGTCTCGACTAGCGTATCTGGGTAGATTACAAAATAACTTACTATTCGGGACGTGTGTATGCAAGAAAGTCAAATTACAACTGCGAATATTGCTACTGTTTAGTACCAAATGTTTCCGAACGCACCCTTTTGACATAAGGAAATTTGATCTTGACATTACTCTGACTTGACAGATAGACTTTGCTTCCCCGTTGAAAATGTCGGTCATGGGACCCTGTTGAGATAATTATAATTGGAAAAATATCGTTGGGAATCGCGTTTTGAAACCGATAATTGGGTCGTGAATTATCTATTGGTTGAAGTGAAATCCCCATTTGACGAAAACCCCGGGATATTTTTGGATTTATCGCGGGTTGGTGCCACCTCGTGGCACGCGCTTTTGCTGGAAACGAGTTGTGCTGTGATTGCTGTTGTGACCGCGCCATCTGGAGACTGGCGCCTTGTGAACATTCTACAACACTTGACTTACATCACACCTTTCAATTACTCACCTCATATTATATACAAACCACATTTAGACGTGATCAAGCTGATCCTGATTGCCGTCTACAGCTCAGGTTAGTGGTACCAATATTGTGTAACCTTGTTCATTGAAAGCAACGTTTATAGCTCCACGTACCGTGGACAGTTCCGGACACCCCAGTTATCGTTGCACTGGGCCAATTGTAGTCCTGAACAAAGTGGTAGCAGGCGTGGCTCTTATAAGATCCACTGATTCATTCTGGTAGTAGGCGTGGCTCTTATAATATAAGATCCACTGGTTTAATTGGAAGTTTTGAAAATAACTTTAGTTAATTACTTAATATAACTTATAACCTAATAAGTTTGAATATATTGCTTTGTCAGCCGGGCTCAAATAGTGCTTGTAGTTTGTACTGTAATTTGTAGTGCTAGTCTCTTGGTATTGCACTGACAAGCAAGATTGTTTGTGAAATTAGGAATTATCAGGTTAATTTGATATTTATTGTAAAAGCTGTTTGGTATATTCGTTGTGATTAATAATTGAATGTCACTAGTCTGAAGTTAAAAGTTTATCTAAATAATAATCACATAGTCTAACATAATAAGACTTGAATTGTGTGTATTGGTTATTGTTTATTTATTTATTTATTTATTTATTTATGTACACACATGACACTTATAAAAAAAAAAAATTAAATACAGACAAAAGAGCACAAAGGTGCTGCTTATTTCCCAAGAAATTTCTTCCAGCAGACCTGCGACAGGAGAGTTCAAGAGGAGATGATAGACACAGTGTGTATAAATACTAGTTACGATAAATAAAATATACTTAGCTATACAATTAAACTATAATGATATAATAAACAAATATATACATACATAGAATTAAAATACATATTTATATTAATGCTATAAAAATATATACCTATAATACATATATAAAATTACGGGATGTTGGATAGGTAATGATCTTTGACCAGCTTTTTGAAAATATTAATGGATTTAGCTTCCCGGATTTTAGCGAGAAGTGAGTTCCACAGTCGTACTGCATGAAAGGAGAAGGAGTGGGAATAGAAACGGGTTTTATGGGATGGGAAATTGAGATGGAGTTTAAGGTGGGATCTACAAAGTGCATCAGTAGGACAAGTGAATGAAAATCGATCACGCAGGTAGTTAGGATATGCAGGGTTGAATAGGATGTTGTACAGAAGGAATAATATTCGAGTGTTCCTGCGAAGACGGATAGGGAGCCACTTGAGATCCTTGCGAAACTGAGAGACATGATCGTATTTCCTCAGACCAAAAACAAAGCGAATACACAAGTTTTGCAAGCGCTCAAGCTTACATAAGAGCTCCTCAGTGGCATCCAAATAGCAGGCATCGGCATAATCAATAATCGGCTGGATTAAAGTTTGAGCTAAAGAGATTTTAGTTTTGAAAGGCAAGTTTATAGTGTGATTATTGGATTGTGTTATTGGAGGTTGTCCGGAGCAATATTACACATCCTATTGTTTATTTATTTATTTATTTATTTATGTACACACATGACACTTATAAAGGAAAAAATTAAATACAGACAAAAGAGCACAAAGGTGCTGCTTATTTCCTAAGAAATTTCTTCCAGCAGACCTGCGACAGGAGAGTTGAAGAGGAGATGATAGACACAGTGTGTATAAATACTAATTACGATATAAAACATACTTAGCTATAAAATTAAACTAAAATGATATATTTAATAAATATATACATACATAGAATTAAAATACATGCTATAAAAATATATACCTATAATGAATATATAAAATTACGGGATGTTAGATAGGTAATGATCTTTGACCTGCTTTTTGAAAATAGTAATGGATTTAGCTTCGCGGATTTTAGCGGGAAGTGAGTTCCACAGTCGTACTGCATGAAAGGAGAAGGAGTGGGAATAGAAACAGGTTTTTTTGGGATGGGAAATTGAGATGGAGTTTAAGGTGGGATCTACAAAGGGCATCAGTAGGACGAGTGAATGAAAAACGATCGCGCAGGTAGCTAGGATATGCAGGATTGAATAGGATGTTGTACAGAAGGGATAATATTCGAGTGTTCCTGCGAAGACGGATAGGGAGCCACTTGAGATCCTTGCGAAACTGAGAGACATGATCGTATTTCCTCAGACCAAAAACAAAGCGAATACACAAGTTTTGCAAGCGCTCAAGCTTACATAAGAGCTCCTCAGTGGCATCCAAATAGCAGGCATCAGCATAATCAATAATCGGCTGAATTAAAGTTTGAGCTAAAGAGATTTTAGTTTTGAAAGGCAAGAAGCTTTGTAGGGATTTTAAAGAGTGGAAGGAGAAGTGCACCGTGTGAAGTGATTGTTGTATTTATTTGAGGTTGATCCAGCATTGTATTATACATTCAATTGTTATTTCTTTGTAACTAGCCATCCTTAGCAAGCTAGATTCATACTTGGAATAAGTACAGGGTCGGATTTGGACCTGAAATAAATTGAATTTAAGTTTTATTTTGGTGAGATTGCTCGGTTGGCTAACAAGCCATTGTTTGTTTGTTTAGGTAATTTGGCCTATTTGTATTAATATTTGATTGTTGCAATGGCCTCATTAAAGGCAGTCAGGGAGTCTGCTGCCGTATTGGTCTCACAGTTGAGATGGTGCACATCGGCGGTAGCAACGGTTGAGCGTGTAGAATTGGAAGAGCTCACCCTTGCTCGGTATGGGCAAGTGATTGAGAGGATCAAGTCAGCTGATGCTGCGCTCATACGCTTCAACGAGTACATCATGGACGTGGATTTGGGGGTGATGGATCAGACAGCCCGCGATAAGATTTTGGGTGACTATGACCAGATTGTCCACCTGGGGGATGTCATATGTCTACGAGCGCGGGAAATTTTGAAGAGCCGGGTGCCTGATGCGGCCAAGCCGCAGACCCCTGTTGTTGCAGGCCCTGGACTATTGAGTAGGCTGCCCACCCTGGAGCTGCCACATTTTGACGGTCGCTTGGACCACTGGCTGGGCTTCCTAAATCTGTTTGATAGTCTTGTCGATGCACGCTCGGACCTCGGACCTGCCCAGAAGCTGGCCTATTTATTGTCTGTCCTAGAGGGCGAAGCCAGAGCCTTGGTGCAGCACTTGCCGGTGACGGATTCCTCTTACACGACCGCTCTGGAGCTTCTCTCCCGACGGTATCAGAACAAGCGCTGCCTGGCTGATGTGCACATCGACCAGATTTTGGGGCTACCAGCCATTGTCAGCACGTCGACGTTGCGCACTGACTTGCTGAACCCGTTGGTCTCAGCGACCAACGCTTTGAGACGCCTGGAGTTACCGGTAGAACATTGGTCCTACTTGTTGGTGCACATAGTGCTGCAGTTGCTCCTCGCGGAGTTGAGGTCACGTTTTGAGCAGAAGTATGGTGGGGATAGTGCCACCCATCTTCCCCCCTTTGACGACCTCCTCAAATTTTTGGAAGACGAGTGTCGGTTTTCGGATAACACTCGTGGCGCCACGGGGTCACCTCCACTACCTTCTCACCCTAGAGACCAGGGACGGACTAGGGCTCGGGGGCCTGTTGATGTTCGCCCCGCCCCCCGTTTTGCTGGCGCCCGGAGTCCTCGGGCTAGGGGGCCTGTTGATGATCGCCCCGCCCCCCGTTTGGCTGGCGCCCGGAGTCCTCGGGCTATGGGGCCTGTTGATGATCGCCCCGCCCCCCGTTTGGCTGGCGCCCGGAGTCCTCGGGCTAGGGGGCCTGTTGATGTTCGGCCCGCCCCCCGTTTTGCTGGTGCCCGGAGTCCTTATCATTGTGACTTTTGTAAGGCAACAGGGCATGCCATGGCGCGTTGCCCGGCCTTTTTGAATTTGCACGTAAGTGCCCGCCGCCGCATTGTCAACGCACGCCGTTTGTGCTTCTCGTGCTTGGGGGCCCACTTTCATCGGGACTGCCCCGACCCCCGCCCGTGTAGAATTTGTAAGGGGTCCCACTTGGAGATTTTGTGCACCAACGCGAACCGCTCCAGCAGACCATCTTCTGAGGAGGGTTCGCGCAGGGGGGGGTACCCCGGAGACGAGCACCGGGCTGAGACCCGCGATTCTGTACGCCGCACTCCACCCCCCGCGCAAGTTGAACGGGAGCCCCACGAGCGCCATTTGGTCTTCCCTCGTCAGGGAGAACGCGCATTGGCTGCTAGGCAGCAGTGGCCGGGTCGGCGCCGCTGCCTTTCCTTTCCGTTGGTGGAACGTCCCCGGCTGGAGTCGCGCCCTCTGCCATTCGGGCATCCGGTGGGATATGCCCCTCCAGTGATGGCGAGCGGCTCGGGACACCGCGCGGACGAATGTTTTGATTGTTGGCCTCGTAGTGAACGAAGGCAGCCTGGAAACGGCGATCGGTCGCCGCCCAGGCATCACTAAGAGATTGACGCCTGCCCCGCTAAAGGACCCCCCCGATCAAGCCTCGATCAAGGTCTGGGGACCCTTGGGTGACTCAATTGTGGTCTGTGCCATTTTGGACACGGGAGTCCAGGGTTGCCTTTTGTCGTCTTGGTTAGCGGGACAGGTTGGCCTGAAGGTGAATGACCTTTCAGGCAAGATTTGGGGAATTGGCGAACCGGCTGACACCACTGTTGAGGGAAGGACCTGGTTTGAAATCACCCTTGTGAGTTGTCCGTACCCTAAAATTGGTGCTCCTGCCCTTGTTATAACTGAACTTGGTAGGGACGAGCCACTTCGGGAAACCCTGTTGGAGGACGGTTGAGGCTCTCTAGCCTTCCTTATGGGGCCCGTCACCCCCTTTTGTTGCCCAAGGAGGGCCACTTGGTTCAATTGTTGGTGACTGATCGTCACACTAAGAACTCGCATGCCGGTTGCAATGCGCTGTTGGCCATTCTGCAGCGAGAAATTTGGATTTTGTCGGCTGATCGCGTCAATGAGGCGAGGCCCTTTGCTGGCGTCGTAACGGACTTTGTTGGTCCCCCTTTGTTGAAGACGTCCACCCTTCGAAATAGTAAGATTGTTAAGGCTTATTTGTGTGTTTGTCTGCCTGTCAACCAAGGCAGTACATTTGGAGCTGGTAACCTCCCTCTCGACAGAGGCCTTTGAGGCGACTTTGGAAAGATTTGTGTCTCGCCGTGGGTTACCTTCTTTGATTAGGTCTGATTGCGGTACGAATTACAAGGGTACAAGTAACTATTTGAAGGAGGTACACGCCTTCCTAATGAGAGCCAGGTTGACATTGGTAATAGTTTGGCTCGCCGAGGGTTCACTTGGTTGTTTGACCCGCCAGCCTGCCCCCCATTGGGGGGGTATTTTTGGGGCCGCGGTGAAAGCGGCAAAGGGACGCTGGCGGAGATTGTTGGGAGACACCGTTCTCACCTTTGAGTAACTAGCTACGGTATTTGGCCGCATTGAAGCTGTGTTAAATTTGCAGCCTTGTCAAGACTTCCAATTGATTAGCGGACGGGTAGGCCCGTCCGGGGGGGGGTAGATGTTTAGTACCAAATGTTTCCGAACGCACCCTTTTGACATAAGGAAATTTGATCTTGACATTACTCTGACTTGACAGATAGACTTTGCTTCCCCGTTGAAAATGTCGGTCATGGGACCCTGTTGAGATAATTATAATTGGAAAAATATCGTTGGGAATCGCGTTTTGAAACCGATAATTGGGTCGCGAATTATCTATTGGTTGAAGTGAAATCCCTATTTGACGAAAACCCCGGGATATTTTTGGATTTATCGCGGGTTGGTGCCACCTCGTGGCACGCGCTTTTGCTGGAAACGAGTTGTGCTGTGATTGCTGTTGTGACCGCGCCATCTGGAGACTGGCGCCTTGTGAACGTTCTACAACACTTGACTTATATCACACCTTTCAATTACTCACCTCATATTACATACAAACCACTTGGGCGTGACCTTGGGGAAGGTCGAAACTTGGCGAACCCAGCACAGAAGGTTAGTGGTTAGACCTGTAATTTGTATGGTTTGTAGGCCGAAGCCTAGTAGAAGTAGGCCTTTGTTTATTGTAAGCAACGTTAGGCTCCACGAATCGTGGACAGTTCCGGACACCCCAGTTATCGTTGCACTGGGCCAATTGTAGTCCTGAACAGCTACGATGAACTTATTATCAATCGAATTTACCGTTATTCTATCAACGTAAATTATTTGATTTGCGTTTATTAAGTAGGCATTAATTAAAACTGAAAATTAAAAGTAGGATCGAAAGCATCAAAAGGTTTTCTCAGGACCAAGAATGGAATCTTTGAGGGTTCCGTAACGTAAATATGGATCCCTTATAGGTTCGTCGTGTCTGTCTGTACATCCTATATCATGTGTTCATCATATGTCACAGTCACTACATTCCGAAACGATTAAAACTATACAGTTGAAACATGGTACATGTATAATGTTTTACTTTTTAAGATAATAAAAAGAATTAATTTTTTTTTTAAGATAATAAAAAGAATTAAAAAGCTCCTCATACATGACAGTGAGACGAAATAAAAAGCTTTATCAAACTTATAGGTACGTGCGGACTATCTATAGATGGGTCTTTATTAAATTTCTTTTCAAGTTCCTAAAACTAAAACATTTTTTTTCTTAAACTAAATCTTATGAAAGATCTCTTCGCAGTCGTTACGCTCTTGACAGATCGGTCGTGGTCGTAATGTAGTTTTACGGATTGTGATCATCTACACAATGTTTCGCCATTTTCTGTTAGCGGTCAACTAAGAACTGTCATACAATTTGCCGCCCACAGCAGGCTTGATTCGGTCGGTCCATCTCATGGGTAATCTAGCGCATGGTACAACATGGCGTTCTACAAAATATAATTCAATTCAATTTATTTAATTCAGACATGCGTCCATAGTTTTAGTTACTAGCTACTGTTAGTAACAAAGGTATTACAGAAATAAAAAACAGGCCAAGTGCGAGTCGAACCCGCGCACGAAGGGTTCCGTACCATTATCTATAAAAACGGCAAAACAAACAGGTTTGTTATATGGGAAGCCCCTTAAATATTTAATTTTTAGTATTTTTTGTTATGGCGGCAACAGAAATAAATCAATTGTGAAAATTTCAACTGTCTAGCTATCACGATTCATGAAATACAGCCTGGTGACAAACAGACAGACAGCGGAGCCTTAATAACAGACATTATTGTTGTCTGGTGTGGATCCAGTAATATAGCAAAGACTCATAACGGTCTATGAACATGCCTAGGAGTCTGTCTACTGCAATTTTTACTTGCTGCTTGCAAGACTTGATACGTTTAACGTTTATGTTTTTGTTAGCAATGACTTTGTTAATTGCATGGAGCCTGTGTTTTAATAATAACAGACGTGCGGTCGATCCAAGGTTAAGCAACGATTGTCGTGATGGATCGGTGGATGGGTGATCATCTTAAAATATCAAGTTTTCTCCGTGCCTCGGAAAGCGCGTTAAGCTGTAGGATCAGGTTGTCATTTGTACGTCAGAAGCCAGGAAACCTGAGAACAGTCTTACCGAGAGGTATCGTGTTAGCCAACTACTTGGGTTGTGGAGGTGAGTTCGCAGTCACTCCATATAAAACACTAGTACTCAGCTGCAGTTAGGCAGTTGACCGACGAGGTAACGACCACAGAACAGATAAAAGAGGTTAGAAAAGAAATACATCCTGATTTGTATGAGAACGCGTGTCGCCGCTTGTCTCCCACTCTTTAGCTCCACTACAATCAAGAGGCCCGTTACGTATGCGAATTACGCACACACTTAAATCGAGAGCTTGCTACTGATTGTAACTCACTGTCGATAAACATGCGCCGTGCATCACGGCCAATCAGGGCATAGGACGAAACGTCAATGGTTGAAGTGTGGAGGACTCAACGCATGCTACTGCAATACTGCTATAATAATGCTGTAATGTACTCATTGTAAGCGGACTTGCTCATTGCGTTGATTAAGCGAGTACACATCGGGCAATGTATATTTTTTGTAACTTGTTGCAATAATGTTGTTAATGTTCGGAATTTTAAATTTCGACTTACCGATGGAAAGATATACCTCCTCGCTCTATACTCGCGGTCTGACTTTTTGTTTTACAGGTTATAATTGCACAACACGGCATTTTAAAGCAGAGCTCTGTGTTCCAAAGTAGTCCAAAGTGCACTAAACACGGTGAATGAATTAATCGGTCGAACTATGATTTTCATATCATAAATGTGGCGCGCTCGCTACGCCCACATTACCATTCCAACCTTATTCATCTATTCCGTGGTAACGACTAACTATTCGCGATTTTTTCTCTTGAGTAACGCACAACAAAGTATACATTTCGTGTAAATAAACGAGATGCAAATATTAATAGTTGTTCTCTGACTGTTCACACTGCCTGCGACGACTCGCTTCACTAGTTTTGTCGCTGAGCGACAAGAGCTGTCAAAGATAATACTCGCTCAGTGATTCTCGCTTGGCGGTCAGAAGTCACGCCCAGAGAACAACAAGGAGTCCAACAGACCAACTAGCGAGTAAACGCCCGTCGCACTCGCACACTCGCTTATAACCTAGCGAAAAAACTATTGGAACTACACGCTCGCTTCTCGCTGCTCGTTTCAAGTTTCTAGCTCTACTAGTTTCTCATTCATCGTGTGCTGTGGGACAACTGCCTTATTATTTTTTATTTTTTTTTCAGACTTAAAAAAGGTGAGCAGAGGATGGTTTGATAGGATTGAAATATTATTTTTAAAAAAAACTTCACATTGTTTATATATTATCAGCATTTATTTGTTGAGGTTAGGTTTTATTGTCTGATTGCTCAGCCAGAGATTTGCAAACTGCTGGAAAATCTGGACTCTTCTCACAGATAAAGGCAGCTGGTTTGTCACACCACAGATCGTCAAAAAGACCCGTTCTGTATATAGCGCCGCAGTTTTCACCTGGAGGTGTATTGTTCGGTTCTCCTGGAGAAAATTTAGAGTATCCAGCTTCCGACAGTGTTTGGCCTGAAATTGAAAATATTCGAGCTGTGATAAGCTGATGCAAATAAGTATTGATAGCTACCCAGTAACTGGGATATCGTCCGGTGGATTTATTTTTTTATTAGATGCCGCTATATGAGGTGTATCTATCCATACACGAAATATTTTAAGGGACATACCTATAGCTATTAAAGAAACTATAAACAATTTAAAAAAAAATGAATCGCAATGTTTTTTATTTTACCTAATTATTATAATTTTCATATGATAAAAGAGAAAATCTCTCTTTAATCATCATAAAAGCCGCGCACCGTCTCAAATGCCGCCGCGCGCCGCCGCCCGCGTAAACTGGCGTATTGGATGTCAAAAATAAGAAGGAACCAGTATTTATTACGTGTGTCAAGAAATATTAAATTATTTAATTTTTTAAATAATATACCTAGGTATTTGTTTTTTGCTGCTATGGTTTCTTTACCAGCTATAGGTATATTCGTATTGAACTATGACGTCAATCCAACAATCTATGACATCAATATCTTACTTCTTCTTACTAATATTAATGCCAAAGTTTATGAGAATGATTGTATGGATGTTTGTTACTCTTTCACGCAAAAACTACTGAACGAATCTGAGTGAAATTTGGTGAGTAGATAGTTGACCTCCTTGAATAATACATAGGTTACTTTTTATCCCAAAATTCTTACGGCATCGGGATTTACTCGGGAAAACGCGAACGAATTTGTGAGCAGAAGCCAGTACCTCTTTTATCTGTTCATATTCTTTCTTTTTGTTGTCAAACGGGCTGACTTCCAATTTTAACCCCAATTACTCGGCCTCGTGTTACTATTTTAATCTCACGGTCCAAAATATTATATGTTACATATAAAACCTCTAGAAATCTAATGTATGGGATTCATTTCAATTCAGTCTTTATTGCAATAGCATTTGTGTTAACAAAATCTTAATATATAGGTCACATAAACCCTGCAATTTAATTTATTATAAAGATTTGAGCGGCTTTATACAAACTAGAAAATCTAATGGAAATGCTCTAAATGGAATAATACATCAGTCAAATTAAAATAGGTATTTTAAATGGATGCACTCAATCACCCGTCAACTTTCATTGGAAACAATCTCGTTATCTATTCAAAACAAAATTAGGCGTCAAAAGTCTTTTGTGATGATAATATCACTTATTAAACACACCACAATTGTGTATTATAATTATTTTGATGCTAGCAATAAGCCACGGGGTGAATTGAAATGCGTGTTTTCTTCTTCTTTTCAGTCGCTTCTCTCTTGACAGAGTCGTATTCGCCACGTGATAATATGTCTATATTGAGTGACCTGCTTTATCACCCGCCATCATTCTTCCCTGATATTACTCTCTTAAAAACTTCTCACCAATGAACACTTTCAGCTTCTTTTTAAACTAACAAAGTAACAATGAAATAATAAACTAGTAATGTGGGTGGAATTCACATTACCAGCATTACAGGTTGGTTGTTAACCGCTCCAACCAAGCTAAATGTGCTTGTGTTAGGAGTGGATTTACGATAATAGTGTAATCGATGGGATTCGAAGCCGTGACCTCTCGATTACAATTCCTTAGCCATTAGGCCATTGACGCTCGGCGATTTTAAAAACAGCAACAGTTTAATTACCATGAATTGTCCTCCATTCCATATTTTCTCCCCAATCGTGAAATCCGACGAAAGCAACATCTTTCCAGAAGTTTCCCACCATCTTAGCTGCTGGATATTTGGCGAAAAGTTCTTTGAGTACCGTGGCTTCCACTTCACTGTTTACAATAGCAAGATGGCCGCCCTCAGCTGAACACGTGAAGAATGCTCTGGAGAAGTTTCGTGGTACTGAGTGGAATTTGTAGCATTTATTCGTTCTTGAATCCAAACGGTATTCTGAAACAATATATTGTTGAAAAAATTATTGTTTTCTATAAGAAATTTCTCAGTATTAGAAAGTTCGCGGTGTAATGCCCTTGTGCTTGAATTAATATTTGGGAACTTAACAAGAAAAATTGCATCATATTTTTATAGATATACCATTATTTTTTTAGACATCCTATGATAGTTCAATATTTGCATGCCAATTTATAGCGAAATGAGTCATTGCATTATTTTATTTTTCTACCATCTTTTGTACCACATTTAAAGCAAATAAATAGATTTGACTTTGACTTTTACATCCGCTGACTGAAAATAATACCTAATTGTTATAAGTGATGTTACACATGTTGTGCTGGCTCTCCAGCTGTGGCTTTAGGAAACCTGATATATCTCAGTAGTAAATATATTTTCGAGCCGTTTGGGGTTGAACTAGTTTTTTCAAAGAAATTTCAAAAAGGTTGGTTGTCGCTTCCCGAGACCCAAACGCTGGATTACGATCAACCGACCACGTTGAGGAGTATAAATACTTAGCTCATTAAATTGTATATTCTATTAACGAAATAATTTAATAAAACCCCAGTAATAAAATTAGTCCGTAATTGAATCACTTTCTTATTTACCCAACACCCTACTCCTTTTTTATTTTGCGTGTGGAATTCCTCTTAGATGTCCTCCGCCTTGGGCTTGACGGAGGGCTCTGTCAGACTCTTACTGACTACAACCACACGGTGTTTCTCTTCTTCACTTCTTACTGGGATGCGGGGACACGTCAGTATTCTCCACAATCACACCAGTGGTGACAGTTGGCGGTTATTTAGCCTATCTCAGATGAGGGGAGGAGTGAGCATCTCCTCACCCTCTCATAATTTTAGAAAGGCGCGCAGATGACTACGTGACACCTGCTCGGGCCTATATGATCGGTTGCCGACTTCCCCAAGTCTGACACCTATAGGCCACATTATGGGGATGGAAGAGAGCATTATCAGGCCGCCTCCGTCACCCAGCTTCGAACGTGGATCGGTACATTTGAGGACGTCTCTTCTCCCTCTCTGCCGCTTCTTTTTTGCCATGACCCGCCCTGCGAAATCGGCCACTGCTTGCCATGACCTTTTATTCCCAACCACAGATTTGATTACGGCCGGCAACGAGAGATCACTCCCTAAACACCCTTCTTCTATCACAATCACAAGTGCTGGCCCGAATCTGTGATCCCTGTCTGATATCTGATACCAACTTACCCGGATCAACAGTTCCGCATTCATTGACTTGCATTTCCGTGTGTACAGCGTAACAGATATAAGGCCGGGTATCTTCACAGGAATGGTCAGCTATTTCTCCGTTTCCATTAAAAGTGATACAATTTTCATGGTTGTTTCTATTATCCGGTTCGTTCTCAGCCCAAGGTAGGGGAATCTCCGAGAGTGGTATACCTGGAATTTGTCAATCAGTATTAGCTTAATAATGCTTGCGCTATCGAATGGAACCTGCCAGGGTTGCAAGAATGTTCTACCGGAGATATCGCGACCCCGAAACCTAGGGGCAGTTAAAGGAACAGGGTGGGTTTTTAATCAGTAGAAGTCTGATACTCCTTTCATCTCCAGTAGTCATTAGATGATTTTTCAAAAACCAAATAACGCGATCGGTTACATAGGCTTTTATTTTGACATTGAAATTGCCTTTAAATTTTTAAATTACCTTTAACACGTTTGCTTACAGTGAGCACTTACCCTGACACCACATTACGACAGTAGAATTTTCCATACTAAATGAAAAATCAACGTAGTACTCGTGCACAAGCAAGCAATATGAAACTACCTCCAAATACTCGTGTTACGGCAGTAAGAAATATGAAATTGCTCGTAATATGACAGTGGATACTGCTCTTCATAATACTTATATGAAAAATTATCGTGAGACGACGTACTCTTAAAAATAAGTGGCCCGTCCCTCGACGTACTATCATAACGCACTATTTTATTTTCCCGCCTAACGACGATGTACTGTCAGCGAACGTGTTAAATATACATACATATGTATTTATAAATAAAATTGAAGTTTCTGACGGTAATTTCAAAATAACCGTGTTTTATCAATGGCTTCCCTTAATTTACACGATACTCAAACAAACAAACATCATTTTAATTATTATCTGTCTTTCTTTGTTGCTTTAGTCTTTTAAAGAGATTTCGATCTGTGAGCATCTGATCTGTGAGCATTTTTCCTCAAAAGATTGCCTCAGATGTAACCTACAAGGTTCCCATATAATTTAACCAGTATAGATTGTATGAACTTCAAAAGAGATAGTCCCCTGAGTTTGTTTCGGTGTTTCTTCTCAGGGTAGTCAGTTAGGAAACACCGGCCTTATCTAGAAAAATCATTTATCATTATCATGAGTTTGTTACGGAGTTTCTTCTTAGGGCAATCAGTTAGGAAACACATGCCACGTCTAGTTTAAATTTAAGAAAAAAAATGGCCAATTTGTTAAATGAATATCATTTGTCATTTTGACTGCCAAGTTCTCAATGTGTAATGGATTGCGATAGTTTTGTCTTATACTAATGAACCAACCTTCAACTGTATAATAATCTCCTTGAGAGAAAGTTGCATGAATCCCAGTAAAGATTTCAGATTCTGAAGTGAAGAAGTTTTTTATGATATGTATCATTTCAGCTTTTAGCTCCGGTGTAGTTGGAGAAGCAAGAGTAGCACCTGGTGGAAAAACAATAATTATTAGTTGCTAAATAATAACGCACGGGTTAATCTTCAAGGTTTATTTATTCTCAAGGCACACCAACAACTTATTTACAAATATATATACAGAAAAACATTACGTCTATCCCAAACAACACGAGTAGTCGGTTGCAACACACAAAATAAAATAAAACAATTAAATAAGCAACAAAAAATTAAAAATTACAACGAAAAACCACGTAAAAAACATAGAATAGGAATAATATTCAATTCAACAAAATGTCAAAAATATACAATATTCATTCAATAAAAAAAAATATATGCAATACTAATTCAATAAAACATACTTAAAATTCAATTAAGAATTTCAATTAAAGATTATGCAACGTTTGTCGGAGTCTCTCAACCGTTTTAACACATCGAGATTCTTGAGATGACTTAGTTACTGTAACAACTGTGTTACAGTACCTAAATCTAATAACAAAAAATCTAATAACCGTCTTGCCAATGGGTATAGTACTACCCAGTTCCTGGGTTGTGGAGATGAGACAGGCAGTTGCATTTGGATTGACTGGAAGCTGAGCCCAATACAGTTGGAAAAAGCTAGGAAGATGATTTTAAGAAATAAGAGCTTACCTTCCAGTACACATCGCAACCGAGCGTCTGCCTACGTCGCTGGGTTGAGGTTATGTTTAAACCAAGCGTGGTCAAAGGCAGGTAAATAAAATTCAACTATAAATTCATCAAGAATATCAATTAAAGGTTACCAGGTTTGGTCAACCATCTTAACAGATCGAGATTCATCCATGCCATGAAAATTACGTTTAACCGTTGGTCCGGGTTGTCATTGCTGGAATTGGGGGTGTAAAAGGTGCAATAGATTGACTGGAAGCTGAACCTTTTTTTATTGATAATAGTTTCGCGTTTGACCACCATCTCACCTGATGGTAAGTGATAATGTGGTCGAAGATGGAGCACGCTTACCTAGAAGTAACCTATTCACTCTTGACTTGAAGACCCCTAGGTTATAGCTATCGGGAAACACAAACTCCGGCAGGGAATTCCACTCCTTAGCCGTACGCACAATGAAAGTATTCCCAAAACGTTTTGTGCGTATC
Organism: Tholera decimalis; assembly: GCA_943138885.2. Lineage (NCBI taxonomy): Eukaryota > Metazoa > Arthropoda > Insecta > Lepidoptera > Noctuidae > Tholera > Tholera decimalis. The sequence goes on from OW964572.2 coordinate 5,512,832, forward strand.
TGTGGGATGTCCACCATGTAACGATGGCGCATCGCCGTTTGTCTTGTAGTCCGATGATGGACCAGGCTCGGTGGAATTAGACTGTGTAATTCCATCGCACACTCTCCGAAATGTAACCGATAGACTAGCAACTCTTCGTCGATGGTCAAGGCTCTGGAGCTTTGACTCGACCAGTGCATCGTTGCCAAAGAGTCTTTTGGTCCGTTTCTCGTTTGACTCAAGTGCGTCCAGTTAGTACTTGGCAGAGAGCCCAACATAGTTGGAATGTTAGGCAGATGATATTAATAAATAGGAGCTTACCTTCCAGTGCACATCGCAGACGAGCATCTTCCCAAGACGCTGGGTTGACGTTGTGCTTAAACCAAGCTTTGGCTACTATGCTGTATTTGTAGTCACATCTGAATGATCCCTCTGAAATATTAAAATCAATATTTAAACAGTAACTCATTTCAGCTGTTGCTTAAAATAGACTTTTTATTATTTATATTCTTTATTTTTGACAAACCTACATGCAAGCAATAAAATTATAACGTAATTATTAACATCCTATCCATTTTGTGACTTTCGTATTTAATTATGTGTTAGGATAAGTACATTTTCATCTTTGAGAATCTAATTAAATCTAAAATACCCATAGATCAATTTTGTAGCATTAAACGGTCAAATTCAATTAGAATTAATCAAACTCAATTGTGAAGATATTCTAATTACAAATTGAAATACTGATCTTAATTCAAATTACGGCATAAGCTATTTTTCCTATTCATTTTTCCTATGGACAACCGTCATGAAACTCCACGGTTTCTCTTTTCAGTACTTACTTAACAAATCTATTCAATTTAAATTTATTTATCAAAAATTATCTTTTAACCCTATAAACATCTGAATAGTTTATAGCGGCCGAACTGTCCAATGCTTTACCACACTAACACCATTCTCAGGAGAATGGCGCAGCAGCGATTCACATACGAATAGTTCAACTTGCTTTTAATAAGAGTCAGGATTTTATTATTGCTGCTCCAAACCCCACGTACCATGGACACAGTATAAAAATATAGACAAACAGTACGGAAACTATGTACAAACACTCGAAAGAGCACACTCATATAAACATGCGCACTGACGAGACTCTTAAGCGCGGGTCACGGTGCTCTCATTAGTGCGTGCCACGTTTAAACGAGTGGTCACGTTTAAATTTTATTTATCTCCGAAAATTCCACGAGCGTATTGCGTTGTGTACGGTTTGAACTCGGCTTCAACAAAACCGGAGCTATCGTATTTCAAACTTCTTGCTGATTTCGAAACATAAGAATGATTTATTTATTGTTATTCTTATACTTATAATCGTTATCAAATTATAAGTCTGCGATCATTATGAATTCGTGATATTATTACTTAGAAATCCAGAATGCGGTGGTTATGAGGATATTTAAAGCCGATAGTCCAATAGCTGTAACAAAATGTAAATCAAGGTTACGCCACCGTAATGACAAAGTTACAGATTTATAGTTCTACAAGGACGCCATGTGATTACCTATTTAAATTATAATTGTAAGCTAGGTAGTTATTACTACAGAACAAAAATGTGAAAAAAAAAAACAATACCAAAATCATTAAAAGTTACAACCCTATTGCTTCAATAGAGCGTAGGTAATTATGTCCTCAACTAGGCTTAGTTTCTGTACTGTCCATATCTATAATGCGCCATGGATGCACAGCGTTTATGCATTGTCGCATGGAACCAATCCACATATGCGTCCGCGAACATCTCTGATGCGCTGCAGTAACGGGACCGCCTCAACAACACCCTTAACATGATGTTATTATTATTGTATTGCACGTGCACCATTTATGATTTTTGAGCAATGTCTAGCCCACAAACAGTTTTTCTAAAAGGTACGGTAGTCCCATTTCAAAACCTCGTAAGGGACTCTTTTATGCAAAAATCGTTTTATTGCATAAGCTTCCTAACCTAGTAAGTACCTGCCAAATACAAAAATACAAAAGTAGATAAAAAGCATCGATATCTAGTAAGCACCATTACTCCCTTAAATCCAGCAAGACACTTTTTCAAAATAGATTTAAAGGAGATGTTTCATTTTGGTCTATCTCTATGTACACCAAATAGATAAATCGAGAAAACAATAGGTATTATCATTAAAATAAACATAAACTTATTTGGAGACGGGTATAGCTGTGATAAATTATTAATAATTGGGAAGATTTTTATTATGATAACCCTTGATTTAGAGTTGCCATGACAGTCTTGTTTGATATGACGTTTGATAGATTTGAGTTTCGTGACGTCTTTCTGTGAGTCGTAGGGATGGGCAAGTAGAAAAAAACATTAATAAATATAGAATCGATATTCTTAAACTATATCGATTATTATCCATAAATTATATAAATAATAACGATAAATTGATGTATCGATATTTTTCGTAAAGGTAACACACGTAAGTAACAATAAGTAACAGTGGTTTCCATTGTAACTTTTATAGGTTATAGTTATAGTAACCACTATTATACTACTATAAGTTTCGTTATAGAAATAATAGAAACTCTTATGCATACTATAGTTACAATAAAATCATCAGTGTGACTAAGGCCTTTAGTAGCAATAGTCATTCCTTGCAGGATCAATCCATTCGCCATTTTACAGCCGCTTTTGTAACTATTATAAAACATTTAATAAAAATGGATGCTAAACGAATAAGAGATCTAGATCTTATAACCACAAAAACAGGAAAATAGGAGCTTTTTGTGGCTGTGAGTTGCACTAAGGGAACAAAAATCACTGGAAGCGTTAGAAGGGTGAAAATTAGCGCTATGATTCTCAAAAGGGAGTTATTAGAGCTAAAACTGCAGGTTATGACTACATTACAATGACGCCATGATTTTTTAAGAAAACTTATAATTCACTTGCAAAATTGAGTTGATATTCATTGGTTTTTCAGTTAAATGTGCATGAAATGTACCGGTAAACAATCGGCCACTTGCGAATAGTAAGTTATCGACACGTAAAAATAAAATTTATTCTGTATAACAAATAAAAATATCACATATCTTTTGTTAATTTTTTAAATATCATAAAAGCGCGTTAAAATTACTCGAATATTATCTTACATATCTACAGTAAACTGGACAGAATTTTAAGTATCTTTATATATCTTGCTAATACAGAATACAAACTTTTACTTCTTTTTGTTTTATTTTCATGATGGCGACGAAAACACTTTACCAAAATATTACAAATAATGTCAACTGAAGATATACAATAAAGAACTATAATCAATTCATTCGTTCAAAGTAGTTCAAAATCATTCAAAAGTAGCGCTACGAGAGCTTTAGTATAGCGTTAATAAATCGTTATAGCTATTAAGGAACCTTTATGCAACCGTTGTGCAGGTTAAATGGAACTTTAGGTTGCATAAAATGGCGCCCAAATAGCGCTAAAGCGGCTGCTTTAAGTCTGTAGTAGACGCTCTAGCGCTTACGTCTATTACCATAAGTAATAATCGAATACGCTCCAAAGCCCTAATGCAGCCCATTTGTGCTAGTTGGGTAGTACAGATGAATAAAAAAATATCGATTGTTTGAGATTTTAAATATCGCCGATAAATATCGATTATTTTATGAAAAATATATATATTTTGATATATCGATTCGTCAAGCCGACATGTCAAAATGACATTCACATCACTGTTCAACAGCAACATGGCCGATCCACCATATTTTTTGTGTTGCTCTCCTTGACCGAGTTAATTTGAATATCACACTAAAATAAAGTGAAATTATAGAAAATTAACATTAAAAGACAGTTACTACATTATACAGCTATATTTACATGTGGTGTATGTGTAGAATTATAACTATTTAACTAGATTAGTTTAGTCAGATAGACATATTACTAGATTGCGACCGTAAGATAGTAATGAATCGCTTCCGTTTATCTATGTTACGGTATATAATTATATCCCTAGGGATATAACCATATCACGGCTTTATCTATCATACTGCGACATATATAGTACTAGCCCAGGCTCCATACATTTCTGGAACATCTCCTTTATCTTACATCTAAATCTGAAACAAAAGGAATTTGGTATAAAACTATTCAGCATGAGCCTCTTCGTTATCTTTGGTTTAATGACGGTCAACTAAGCAGATTTCATGTTAAAATAGCATTAAGAATTAACCGATCGGGACACTACCCATCGGCAAAGTTTGCGTTCTTGATGAAAAAAGTCGAATCACCAAACTGTGCTACTTGTAATGAAATCGAGGACGTACAACATTTGTTGATGGGTTGTGTTAAAAATAAGATTGACAGAGAAAAATGGTAAGAGAGTATGGCTTAAACAGGCTAGACATTGGCTTGATACAGACGATCCTAGCATACCCTAAGTCTGATCTAGCAAAAAAGCTTTGTAGGCTGACAGTAATATCAGATCCATAGTTAATGTAATATCTATTTATTGTTAAAAGTATTGTGAAGTTTGTGTATATTGTTTATAAGGTACAATGGGGTTGACGTATCCTTGTTGATAAAAACCCCTAAATAAATAAAGAATTAAAACAAAAAAATCTTACATCTACTAGTCGCGCAAGGCTTCTGTCTCAAGGATATTATCACGATACATACACAACCCTCCTGATTTGCAGTCGAGAAAAAAGTAACCTATGAACTTCTATTTTAATCCAAATCCAACCTTATACTCTCGACGATTAGCGCGCTTAAACAAACAAACTTTTCTGCCATATAATATTATTAGTATAGATTGTATATATACAATGTACCTATGTGACGTCTGTGCTCTCTTCGAATATAATGTAATATTTTGTTTTAAAACGCCAAACTTCTTCCGTACTGTACTAGTACTTTTGAAATTAGTAATTTTAACGTTCACGGAACAACGAGCAAACCTGTGGGTCAGCGTGTTAGCTCATAGCGACAAAGTACGTGTTCAATGTCGTTAACAAAGTTCATTATTGCAGTATTAATTGGTTTATAACACTGTAGATCTTGCAACAAAGTACAAAGTAATCAAATCAAAAACGATCGTAAAAGAAAGGAATCTCTAGTTCCTACATCGTTCTCATATTGTCATCCCACACATACACACAAAACGTTTTGGGAATACTTTCATTGTGCGTACGGCTAAGGACTGGAATTCCCTGCCGGAGTCTGTGTTTCCCTAGCTATAGCTATAACCTGGGTGTCTTAAGTCAAAAGTGAATAGGTTACTTCTAGATAAGCGTGTTCTATCTTCGACCACATCATCACGTACCATCAGGTGAGATAGGAAGTTTAACTATAACAGATTTCAAATTATAGGCCTGACATCAGTCTTTTTGAATAATTGTTGATTCAAAATCTGAAATTGTATATTTTATTATTTTTGTGTTCTTTAGCAAACCCTTTCATTTGATACAAAATGTGATAAAAATCGGCCATCTTGGGCCGACTATCGCCATATTGGATTTAAAATGACGTAACTTAGCTCACCATGTATTGTCATCCAAACTCAACATATATGCAAAATTTCATCTTATAATGAAATAATGATGTATTTTTTGCAAAAAATATATAAGGGTAGTTCTTACCAAATCTCGAAATTCCAGTCCTTTGAATATATCAAATAATCTAAATGACTTAGAAAGGTTACCATTTTTTCCTTACAAAGTATATTACTGTTGCTAACAATGTATGTTACAATTTGTGAAACATATGCGTAAGTTAAATAAATAAACATAAATAAAGTTCTAAACATCATTCCCTCACTGTGTCCCACACCACAGATTATATTACTTTAATATTTTTAAATCAACGGTTTCCTAATAAATGTGATTGCAAGTTTGACTAAACGATTAAAATAATACGAATCTTCGAAAACCTACTGCCTTTATATAGTAAAAAGTAAAGAAAAAGTGGTCAATTTTATTATTTGTACATGTCCCGCAAAAAAAGATCATTCCCTCACACCTTTATTAACAGTCGATTTATGAACGCATCTTTAAATGTTCTTGGACGTTCTCATTAGTTTTTGATAGTTTGCAATACTGCCAATATTCCAAAATGGCGAATTCACCTCGTGGTCGTAAAGTGTCTTTTGCAAAAAGTTTACACATTCGGGCGTCATTACCTCACATTGAAGAAAAAGAAGAGGTAAGTTCTTAGGAAAGTTTAAATGATACAGTTTATATGGGATTTTGGAAGTAATAAACTTACACAAAAACGTATGTCGAAAGTATGATTAGGTTGCGAGATTCTTTTAGTTATGTTTTATTTCGTCATTCCCTCACCGTAATTCCCTCATTTAAATTTATAGTGATGGAATGACGATTTATGAGGGAATGACTTTTCTAATGTAGTTTTCATTGTTTCTTTGCTTATCACCTAAATTTCACATTGTCTTCTTGTTTTAGAGCCAAACAATGGCAAAAAAAAGTTGTCTGAATCAGAAACTAAGCTGAAAAAAAAAGGATATGGTAGTAAGCGTAGAGAGAAAACGAAATCCAATCCTGAAAGTTTGGAGAAACTTCGTGAAAAAGAAAGAATTAAGTATCTAAATAAAAAGGAGAAAGGTCAAGTAAAATCTATTGCTATCATGAGTTGTCTAGATGTCCTTTGATTATATTGTATAAACAACATAATCGAAGGACAGTAAGAGTAGTTACTATAAAGTAACTACTGCTAACATTGAAAAGATAGAAGCTTTAGTCAAACAGTCAGAGTCCATCGATACATTCCGTGGAGCTCAAACAATTCGGCAGTTTGTCTACAATGGTGATATGCTGGAGTTTAGAAGCCTTTCTTGTTGTGATTGTACTGACAAATGTCGACATTTTCACTTGGCATTTTACTCATCTTCTAAAATTTCTCATATTGCAACAAAAACTAGAAACAAAAGAAACGCGGTCGTGTGTTGGAAATTCTTCAAATAATATTTCAGCTGCAGGGAACAATGATTTGACTGATTTGAAGTACGATTTAGGTGATTATGTTCTTATAAGATGGGACAAAGATGTTTACCCGGGTGAAATAATTTCAGCTTGTGAGGAAGGGGCTCTAGTAAAATGTATGAAAAGGGGCATCAAATCCTGGAGATGGCCAGTAATCAAGGATGAACAGTTGTACTCCTGGAAAGATGTTCTGCAAAAGATCGGGTCTCCAACTTTAATCAAAAAAGGATATTATTATGTAAAGGAAATAGACCAGTTAAAATATGAATTGGAGACAGACTCGATAGTAAGATTGATGAATGAAAGACTATTGATGACTGAGTTGATGATTATAGGAGTTTAATTTAAAGGCGAAGAAGTATTTTTGTTAATTGTTCACTTATCGTTAATTGTTGCCATTGCATTGTGATTAAGTAAAATTATAAGTAAAGTAAGTTTTTCTTTCAGTTAAGTGAATTGCTTATAAAGCTATAAGATATAAACCATTTTGTTTTTTTGATGAATATTATATGAGTTTAATTTAAAAATAGGGAATCATTTTTCTTGACTGTGATTAAAGTAAGTTTATGCCATTATTAGTAAGTTATTAGTTTACAAATAAAAAGAAAGATTCATTGATAACAATAGTAATCTTTTATTAATAAGACGTTTATTTACACAAATCATAATACAACAAAACATTTTAATTGTACCTCTTAAACTAGGAGTTATCCTGTATCTTAAGAGGTAAGATTTGATTTCTTAGTCAAGATCATTCCCTCACCCCAGCTGTCATTCCCTCACTCTCAATTTTTTAAATATCCTCATAATTTGCTAAAACACCATTTTTTCTGGGGACCACTATATCATTGATATCTAGTAAGATAAGTACAATGTAATTCCCAGAAAAAAAACATTGAATTTACATCATAGGTTTTACTAATTAAATAAAAAAAATTATTACGACCAAATTTCGAGATTTGGTGAGAACTACCCATAAATAACACTTTCCCGCGTCATTTTTCGTAAATGTAAAATAGATGAGACCAGTGTTTCCTAACTGGACTAATCTGAGAAGAAACACTGAAACAAACTCAGAGGTCAACGTCTCTTTTAAAGTCCATACAATCTGTAGTGATCAAATCATATGAGAGCCATGTTTATGTCTGTGGCGCCCCTTAAAGGACAGAATCACACAGATTTGAGCAGGCCCGTCCAAATAGTGCAAGCATTTGTCATTTATCGCGTAGCTCAAATTAGAACCTTAAGGAGCTCGAACGATTTGACGAACAATACCAAAGTAAGGACATTTGGGCGGGGCGTATAAACCACTCAAACTGGCAGACAGTGCGCTTATCTACTCATAATATTCGTTGTTTTCCTACATTGCTCTTACATTCACAATATAGTATTTGAGAACAAAAAAAAAACTAAATATATTTCTTGAAAAAGAAAATAATATTGTCATCTTCTACTCATCTTAGATGGTTGAGGATAACTGTATTAAAATGATATAAGTTTTTAAGCTAACATGGTCACTAACAGTATCATTAGAACTTAAAACGGGATATTTACCATGTGTATTTATTGTTTTGAGTTTCCGATATTTCGACACTGTTGCAAGCGCCATGATCACGGATGAACTGAAGTAATTGCGGGTGGAAGTTTATGAGCAGACAAATCGGTCTACCCTCTTTCTTATTCGTTTTCTGTTAGCGACACCGCTACCACTGTCACATATATCACTAAACACTCAATTCTGTTCCCGACACACAAAACTCACCGTGTCGACTCGCGAAGTTTCTACGGAACTTTTTCGGTTTTTACACATTTGAACCACTGGATTCCAGGCCCTCGACAGTTGAAACCCCTGTCACATATATCACTAAACACTCGATTCTGTTCCCGACACACAAAACTCACCGTGTCGACTCGCGAACTTTCTACGGAACTTTTTCGGTTTTTACACATTTGAACCACTGGATTCCAGGCCCTCGACAGTTGAAACCCATACTCCCGGTTGAAATTGTTGTATTTGGTAATCTCAATCGCTTCCCTTACCAGTCTTGGTATATAGTGGCGTTCTATCGAGATGACTTGAGGGTTATGTAACTCAATCCAGTGGTTCGATCCTGCGTTTAAAAGATGTTGTGCTATTGCCGATTTTTGAACATCATTATTTTTCACCGCCCTAATGTGTTCCGAGATTCTACAAGCTACAGTACGTTTTGTCTGACTGATGTACGACTTTCCACAGCTGCAGTCCACTTTATAGACACCAAGTTTTTCCAGAGGGAAGTTGTCCTTCGGTGAATGCAGCATCTCAGAGACTTTCTTGAACGGAGTGAAGATAGTTTTTACGGCATATTTCCGTAGAATGTTTGCAACCTTATCTGTGACCGATTTGTGTGCTCATAAACTTCCACCCGCAATTACTTCAGTTCATCCGTGATCATGGCGCTTGCAACAGTGCCGAAATATCGGAAACTCGAAACAATAAATACACATGGTAAATATCCCGTTTTAAGTTCTAATGATACTGTATTAAAATGAATTTGCAAGATTTGACCCGGACATACTAACGAATGAACTAACGAGAACATTTGAATAAAACCTTTGAAAATGTTTACAGTAGGGAAATAAGATAATATTCGATCAAGTGAGACTAGAATATGAATAGGAACGTTACTTAATATACTCGTCCCTTATAATAATAGTTGCTCTGCACTCGATCGTGTTGTTACATAGTGAAGAGCATTACAAACAAAGCTAATGCCTAAAGCTAATGGTTAAATTCACTACGAAGTATTGCTAGTGTATCGTACATATCTATATTATGATTTGAATACTTCGGATATATTGTGCGCAATGAACACTCTATAGAAAGACTTCTTGTTCAGGGGCAAGTTGAAGGCAAGCGGTCACGCGGTCGACAGGCCTAATTCAAGTGGCAACAGAGACGATCTTAATCCAAAGCTCCCGAGTCGCTGAAGACCGCAGAATATGGAGGCGCATCGCAAGAGCTGCTCTATTTAGAGAAAAGTCATCGTCGTCAACCACGACCATTCATTCAAGAATGCACGACTGAGGAGGAGGATTAGTCAACAATAATTAACCTTTATCAAAATGATCCTGCGTGTCTTGGAACACACGTTATACCGTTGGTTCCGGCTGTATATCTTTGACAGTCATTACAGATAGTCAGAAGATCAGATATCAATTTTACTAACGGGTATTGTATTGCCCAGCTACTGGTTTGTGAAGGTAGTACTCAGCCGTATTTGGTTAGACTTGAAGCTGACCTCGATATAGTCGGGAATAGGCCTGAAAGAACGGTATGAAAGAACTTTGATCGAAGTTGATGAAACAGTTATCTAGACAGAAGAATGAGACAAGTTGAGCTCCGGCAAAGTAAGTTTGCCATACGTAGTTCTGCTTGGTTCTTTTGCTTTTCTTCTTTGTCTATCTCTGTTTATCTCTGGGTTTAAAGATTCTTTATTTAATCTAAAAGAACATACATAATTAAGGTAGGTTTGGTCCAGTAGCTAACAGTATTTTACTTGGAGTAGGTAGGTATGATGTCGACATATTATTGTGAGTAACATTAAATTGTATTTTTTATCTTAATATCTTAGTGTTCTTAATGACATACTGCTTGAGTTTTGCTTTAAATATATTAAAAGAAGATGTGCTCCTGATATCTGCCGGTAAATTATTATAAAGTTGGACGCCTTCGTACATTATGTTTCTCCTGCCATATTGTGTTCGGGGTGGGCGCGTCTTTAATTGGTAAGGGTCTATGGCAAGTACCAGTATATTTTATATTAGATTGGCCCAAAACTCAGCTACTTGAACTCTGCTCGGCGATGCAGAAATAAGGTCGTGAAGAGAGCAGGTGACGGGGCATGCAGAACATGATAGTGGGCCATTGTCCGTGGGGTCATGCCGCATATACATTTCAGATAAGTCAAGAGTGAATAGGTTACTTCTAGGCAAGCGTGCTCCATATTCGACCACATCATCACTTTCCATCAGGTAAGATGGTAGTATAACCCGAGCCTATTATCAATAAAAAAAAGATCGGAGCCATCTGTAAATCCCCATCTGAAGAGATTATCTTTGCTATGACTGACTTGGGTAGGCAGTCTGTTGAGGCATTTCCAAGTCGGCCAAAGCAATACATGCCCAGATGGCAAACTCTCAGATGGTTCGATAAAGCCATCAGGTGGATTAAAAAGTTCCCACCGACCATCACACTTTTGTTATTAATAAATAGCCTTTCGTCATTCGATTCAACAAACTGATTGCGAATGAATCAAAAATACTATGTTACTCAGAATTGTTGCAAAATATACAACGAGTAACGGAAACCCCATATCTACCCAAAAGGGCTGAAGACAACATCTAGTATGGAATCTCTATGCACAGTTTCAGCACAAAATAACTGACTCAAAGAATTGATACCAAATTATTGGTTTCATATATTTCTTGAATACCAATCATAACAAACGTGTCAGAGCACTACGAGGGTCAATAACTTTCCACGTCACTTGCCAATAACACGATAATTCTTTTCGTTCTTCTTAATTTGAAAAATTTGGTCGCTGGTATCAGTGTATTGGAATTTGTAATAAGTACTACACACGTAGACTTAGGATTACAAAACCTTTGCCATATCGTTTGTTATCATCCAAAGAAGTCATGCACTTGGTATGTATATACCCTTTAAATTACACGTTGTATACGGCAGGGCCGAGCCATTTCGACGACACCGGCATTACTCCAACAGAGAAGTCTGTTCAAATTGAAAAAACTTCAAGCTGATTTTCAGTTGCAACGACTTGGTGTATTTTGTAATGTATTTATATACGTAGTTAGGTTTAGTAGTAACTGATGTACAGACACCAGCACATGAAGCTACCCGAAACTGTCAAATTTTCCCAATCAACCTTGAACCTAATTTCTTTAACAATAAAGTTGAAAATCTATTAAAGAAATTTGATAGATTTTAGTAGCTTGTGCTGACGTCTGTACATAATTAGACGTCAATAAACAAATGGCTAAGGTGTCGGAATTTTGGTCGACAGGTCGCGGGTTCAAACCCCACAAATTACACTATTGACTGGAACCCACTCCAGAGGGTTATCAAGATTATTAGTAGTGTTAATACTACCCACATTGCCAGTTTTCTTTTTAAAAGAAACAAAAAAGAAGTTATTTAAAAAATCTAAAAAAACCCGACTGCTCAACTGAAATGCAAGAAACAAGCAGATTTTTATTAGTGATAAGCAGGCGGGACCCAATTGAACATATTTTTTTTAATGGCATGGGTTATAAACATGATGTACCTTTTTGAAATCCTTGTAATAAGCTCTTTAATTTGATACCCATATTGCAGTATTCGAAAAAAAAAAATTTTTTTTTCTCCATATATAATGGCTTCGCACAGCCGCCATGTTTAATTTATTCAAATGTCACCTATCTAAGAACACTCGGGCTGCTAATACAAATCTAACGATGCCTCAATTGTGTGAATCCGTTCAGCGGTTCTGGAGATATGAGGTAATAAAAAATATTACATACATACATACAAGATACGCGCGAAAAACATAACCCTTCCTTTGCAGTCGGGTAAAAATATACTTCAATGCAAAAGTTTATATGTGAATTTGAATGGCAGCAGTTGTCTTTTCGTCAATGATGATGTTTATTACCCGTTAATTTAAGGAGATAAGCAGTCTTACTGCCACTGGTAAGACTAATCTATAACAACACGGTAAGCGCAGTGGTTGAGCGATAGGCTGCTGCAATGTGTGTCGTGGGTTTAATTCCTACACCAGAACAAATTTTTGTAGGTATGACCGTAAAAAAACCGGCCAAGTCCGAGTCGGACTCGCGCACGAAATGTTCCGACCGTAAAAAACCGGCAATAAAATAACGTCAAGTTTGTTGTATGGGAGCCCCCCTTAAATATATATCTATTTTATGCTGTTTCTAGTATTTGTTGTTGTAGCGGCAACAAAAATATATCATCTGTGAAAATTTCAACTGTCAAATTTATGAGATACAGCCTGGTGACAGACAGACAGACAGCGCAGTCTTAGTAATAGGGTTCCGTTTTTACGCTTTGGGTACGGAATCCTACAAATATCCTCACTATATTAGAGCAGGAATTGCACTTCGTGGCGAAATGTTTTTATAAACAAAAAAATAATCTATCTTACCTATAAAATTCAAGCTGAGCACTAACACAAAATATTTAAGAAAATACTTCATTGTGTGGAGTTTGAAATGATTAGATGACAATGTGCCGATACAAATGTGTTAACACATTTATATCTTTAGCAGAGACATAAAACGTTAGAGTTAACGGTTTTCAAATGTAGTTTTAAACTGCAATTCTTTTTTTTTGTTTGAGAGAATAATCATATTCAGTTTATTTTATTTCATATTAATTTAATAGGATTCTTATTTAAATAGGGTTCCGAAGTCGCCAAGGAACCCCTATAATTTCGCCATGTCCGTTCGTCTGTCCGCTGCTTAACTCAGAAACTTTTGAACACTGAAATTTGGCAAGACTATAAAAACATTAATTTTTTATGTTACTTACCTACAAGTAAAGAGGGGATGATTTTTCTTTTATCCTATCTACCCTACTGTGTGGTAAATCATTGTATAGGTCGTTCAAAAATAATGGAAGTGTACTCAGACCAATTTTCGATCTAGTGATCCGTTTGCGACATATTAAGCTTTAAAGTGTTAATTTTCGTTAGTCAAGTGTACCCCCTCTCTACCTGCATATAACGAAGTTAAAAGACCTAAGATGGCTTCGAGTAATAGTCGACCAAATGTATTCTTCTCGCTTTCAGACAAATTCTTTGAAACATATTTAGGTAAAGTTCTTATTTGTGAAAAATAAAAGTAGCTTATTTTTGCTACAGCATGGTAAGAAACTCTCGTTCAGCTAATCCAACTCGCACTTGGCGTTGTAATAAACTACGGAACCCTAAACTGCGCATGGCCCGACATGCATTTGGCCGGTTTTTTTACTAATAATTTAATGTGCATTTTTAGTTTGGTTTTCGCCATAAATATAATTATTGTGAGTTCTCTTAGTCAGAAAGATTATTATGAATGCACCGTATTTATTAGTCTATTATTTTAGCATATGTATGGATTTTAGTATTAGGTATGTATGTATATATGTTACCGGCCAAACCCGATTTCAGGACAAACTAGTTTTGCCTAGGCTAAACTAGTTCTTCCTATACGCGATAGGATTAACTAGTATAGCCTAGTCCAAACTAATTTGTCCTAAGCCCGATAGGATAAACCAGTTTAGCCTAGGCCAAACTAGTTGATCCTGATATAAATACGCACACTCTAGGATAAACTAGTACGGCCTAGTCTAAACCAATTTAGTAGACTTGAAAGTAACTGAGCAAACATGTCAGGACTGTTCCACAAACAGATGCCAGTGCAAGAAGGCAATGATACTCTGCAATTCTAAGTGCCACCAAAGCACACCATGTAAAAATAAATAACAATTTTAATAATTGAGATATGATTATTGCTTCTATTAAAAAAACACTTATCACTTGTATGATTGTTTGTGTTACCAATTATCCATAACTTTTAACGACGAATCATTGTTTTAATAAAAATTATTATTTTTCCAATTACGGAGTATTTTATTCAGTTTATCTATTTATTTTGACGTTCAAGATATACTATAATGTTTAGACTAGGCCATACTAGTTTATCCTAGACTGTGTAATGTTTCCTTTTTATAAGGCTTTGATACTTACGTTATAACATCATTATTAGTTTAGAATTTCCTAATATGCTGATATTAAGCTATTTTTTCTGCAATATTTTGTTTGTTTACGTTTCTGTAAAGTCATTAGTGACAGAACTAGTTTTTCTTTTTAACCGACTTCTAAAAAAGGAGGAGGTTCTCAATTCGGATGTTTGTATTTTTTTTTTTTTTATGTTTGTCCACGCATAACTCCGTCATTTGCCAACCGATTTGAAAAATTCTGATTTTGTTAGAAAGGGTATACTTTCCAAATGGTCCCATGAAAATTTTATCGATATCGGACAAGCCGTTTCTGAAAAATCAACAAAAGTCTAAAAAAATGTTTACGTTGATGATCTTTTCGTTTACGCTGCATTGCGTTTTTTGTTCGCGCATAATTTGTATTAAAATAAGCATTTGTCATTTACGAACCGATTTGGAAAATTCACTGACCCACTAAAAAGCACGAAAATAAAAACTTTTTTGCAAAAAATAAAACCGACTTCCATATCAAAACACTACAAAGCCAAAAATAATTTTAATTTCGGAAGGCGGTGTGAAAAAAAAAGAAAATACAAAACCAATAACACCGACTACCGAAATTAAAATTATTTTTGGCTTTGTAGTGTTTTGATATGGAAGTCGGTTTTATTTTTTGCAAAAAAGTTTTTTTAATTCATTGCTTGAGCTAGGTTAGATCGCATGGGTAACTGATATTGTACCTCGTGTTAAATTACATTTATTTCTCTTTTCGTTCTAGAATCTCATTCAAATGCTTAAAACTCGATTTAGCTAGAGAGATGACGAGGGAGCAGGAGTCTACGCCTAGACCTCAAACAGAGAAGTCTGGAAGAATACTGATAATAACCATCGGAGTGAGATGGTCATCTTTTAATATACGACCCGTGGCCCAGACCTCCAGACATGCTGACATCCTCCGGGTTCTCCATCATCACCATCGACTGCTGCATCGACGAAGCTAGACTTTTCCTCCGTCCCACCACTACGGCCAGAGGGAAAGAAGACGAGGCCAGACGTTCTTCGAGCTCTACTGCCGAAGGAAGACTGAGGCCAGCCATCCTGCAGCCACCTCTACGTGACCTCTTCGTTTTACTATAATCATCCGCTCCGTTAAAACATCAACCCGCTATCTCCGTCATCTCCAGTGCTCTTAGGGTTCTAATTCAAATTCAATTCAAATTCTTTATTTCGGATTAAAAATCCATAGATGTGTTAGTATAATGCTTAGGCTAGGGTTAGTACATAATGTCTACAAAATTAGTTATAACTAGCGTTATGGGAAGGACCATCAATTAATGGGAAACTTGCCCCAGTTGATAGTCATTCCCATAAAGTGAATCATGAAAGGAGAGTTTAATCTCTCCGCCACAGTCGACAGAATGCTGTTGTTACTCGCCCGCACTATACTGACCAGCGAACAGAGTTTTTTGCGCATGATGGCATGGAACCCATCTGTATGCGTCTTCGCAAACATCTCTGACGCATTACAGAAGAGGGGAAGTCTCAACAGCATTCTAAAAATATTATTGTATTGAATGTGCAAGACATCCAGCGCCTTCTTGGTATGCTTGACCCAGAGACTGCTCGTGTAGAAAGTCTGGCAGTAGGTCTTAAACAACGTAATTTTGACTTCATCACTACAACGAGCAAATCTCCGGGTCAGCATGTTCCATCGAACCGCCAATGCCCTGCGCTCCCTCTCAATGTCAACATTGTCTTTAAGATCGTCGGTAAGAAAATGTCCCAGGTACTTGAACGCAGACATACTTTTTATATTTTGACCGTACAGATTTATTGTCTGCGCGTCATGGCACTTACCGGCGGCCTTAAAGACCATGTATTCCATTTTATATTAGTCCGTGGGAGGCAGCATAAATCTCACAGATGTTCAGCATCTCTCTGATCGATCGCACAGTCGGTCCGAGCAGCACCATGTCGTCCGCATAGCTGATGTTATTAATACTAACACCGTCCACCCGGCAGCCAACACGCATGCTGCTCAGCTCGACTATGAGATCGTTTACGTATAGGCTAAAGAGTTTGAGAGACTTTAAACCCCCCTGGCTCACTCCACACTCCAGCCCATATGACTCAGAGAGAGCGTTTGCCCATTTGACCCGATTAGACTGGTTAGCATACCAATACCGAAAGATACTAATGCCCTCCTTCGGTATAGCTCTGGCTCCCAACTCTCCAGCAAATTTTTATAATTATTTCTTTAATAAATCCTGTTAATTTTTTTTTTCACTTTGGTTTATTTCCCTGGTTATATTCCCTATTAAAACGTGCTTCCTCTTAATTAGTTATTGCAACCTTACATTTCCCTGTCTACCCAGGGAAATTGTAATATTACAACTGTGCATATTTATATCAGGATCAACTAGTTTGGCCTAGGCTAAACTGGTTTATCCTATCGGGCTTAGGACAAATTAGTTTGGACTAGGCTAAACTAGTTAATCCTATCGCGTATAGGAAGAACTAGTTTAGCCTAGGCAAAACTAGTTTATCCTGAAATCGGGTTTGGCCGGTAACATATATATATATATATATATATTATATTATTATATATATGTATATATTATTTGTATATGCTTCCGATAAAACATTTCTTTTCAAACTTACCACATTGTGGTCTTTTTAATCCAAACGTTGACTGGTAGAGAATGTCTTGTTGCATTAAGTCTGCCCATGCACCACTATTGTACATAAAGTTTAAATAAATAAATATCAACAAAATAATTAAATAAATATATTAATAATAATTTGTTAAAAAATGTCAAGTGCAATGTTACATAAATAGGAACCTACTGACTTAATAAAGCCAGGACAATAAGTACCAAACTAAGGTTAAAAACTAACATTACGTACAAATATTTAGTTTGTTCCAACGTGTCAACATTCTATCATAACATGTTTATCTGTCAAGTATTCCGAAAAGCTGTATTAAGCTTTATTCAAAAATAAAGATTTAAGACTTGTTTTAAATAAGTTTACATTTAATTCTATAATTGAACTGGGTATATGGTTGTATATAACTGGAGGCCTACAAAAGATACTTTTATGCATAGATGCTTTGTGGGACCTTCTTACGCATAAGTAATTGTTTTGTGGTCGATTTCGATTGTTATGTATGTAATCTTCACGATTGTGAATATGTGAACTATGTAGGTTATTTTATTCGAGTTAAATATGATTGTCTGGCAGTTTGAGTGCTTTTTGCGGCCTACCCAAACGTCTTGACCTAGGTATTGTTCGTCAAATCGTTAAGCTCCTTGTTCTAAGTCTATACGTTATTTGACTAATTCTTGCACTCAAATCTGTGAGCATCTTTCTTCAAAAGATCGCCTCAGACTGAAACCTACCAGGTTCCCATATAATTAAACCAGTATAGATTGTATGGACTTTAAAAGAGACGGACCCCTGAGTTTGTTTCGGTGTTTCTTCTTAGGGTAGTCAGTTAGGAAACACCAAGATGCTTTATCATTTATCGTTTATGAAATATTAATCATTTTTTTCTGGGTGGGAAAATCATTACGCTGTGGGTAAAGCTGACGGGATTGTCAGACTTCTACTGACTAAAAACCCACCCTGCTTCTACAGTTGCCCTTGAGTTCCGGGGCCGCGGTATCTCGAACAAGAACGTTGAGACGTGAGAACATTCCCGCAAACCCGGAAGGCAATAGCCCTGTCTCCGTCAATGCTGCTGACCGCTCTTTGAGGCAATATTAAACAGCAAGTGTCTAATAGTAAGTATTGTGAGCTGAGGTTCAAGATACAAATAATTAACGCCAATTAATCCAAAATTAACACTTTATTTAAAAAAACACAAAATAAAAATTAACACCGTTATTCGCACTACAATACTTGTCACTTAACACTTAAATCGCACTGAAATTCACTTGTCGAGTTTCGATGATATCGCCTCGTATCTTCTAATAAGACCAACTCTCTGCGTTCCTTTGCGAGCTATTTATACCCCGATATATGTGTTCCAGAAAATTCATGGACAATCGACTCACTGCCAATAATGGCCAGAATGTTCTAGAAGCATCTCGACTTACTCAGTGCTGCTACTCGCCGCCAGGTGGCGTTAGTGTCCCAAACATTCTATAAGTCGGTCTAAGTTTCTCGACGTACTTATCTAAGCGACTGGCGTAACAGTATTATTTGAGAATCTCTGTCAAATATAAAATAGTTACAGTTAACATAACAACTGAAGCGCAAACACTATCGATAAAGAAGTTATTGAAAAACTACATACATATTGCACATTTGTTTGTAAGACACATAATTTTTAAGGACCATTATAGCTACATTAAAATTCTTCATTTACTTTTGAGATAACGTTAATTTATTCCTACGATTATGAATGTGTCGTGGCTATGAATAATTATAGCCACACGGATCAATATTCAAGGTTAAGCAACGGTCGCCAAGGTCAGTCCGCGGATGGGTGACCGTCTTAGCATATCCAGAATCCTACGTGCCTCGTGGATTCCCATTTTATTATAACTTTTTCCTTTACCTAGGTAAACTACCTACGCTTTTCCTTAGGTATGGGACTATTTAGGAGAAATAATCAAATGATACCCCTAGTCGGGGTGTAGGAGAAGGTAGTGCGAGACTCCTATTAACCAAAACCCCATCCTGTACCTTTTTGGGGTCGTATCTCGTAAGAACATTCCTATTACCCCGGCAGGCATTGGCCCTATGGTGCTGACTGCACTTTACGCGCCGTAGAATCGGTCCTTTCGGTCTGAATCGGCGAGCTACACCTTTTTAGGGTTCCGTAGCCGAATGGCAAAAAACGGAACCCTTATAGATTCGTCATGTCTGTCTGTTTGTGTATCTGTCCGTCCGTCCGTATGTCACAGCAATTTTATTCAGAAACTAGTAGGACATGTGAATACATCTAGTGTTCTGAGAACCGCTTTTCGATTTAAACATAAAAAAAAATTAAGGGGTTCTCCCCATATAGGGAATTGAAACTAAAAATATATATTTCATCAAAACTATACGTGTGTGGTGTCCATAGAAAGGTCTTAAAAAAAACATTGAGGTCTCTAAAACCATTTTTTCTTAAAGCTGATCGTTTAAAATATAGACACTTCCAAAAAAGGTAAAATGTGTCCCCTCTATTATTATAGAAGTTAGAGGGTACCACCTCACAAAAAAATATGCTGTAGATCTTAATAAAAACTTTCAGAGAAAATTGGTTTGAACGAGATAGAGTCGGCTTTTGAGATATAGCACACTTTCTAAAACCGCAAATATAACTTTGTATTTCATTCAAACACTATCAAAAACAAAGTAATTTTTCTTACAAGTGGCAAGTTTGACTCGCACTTGGCTTCTTATTTTGTTTTGGTGAAAAAATGATTAAACGACTCCTAACATTCTGGATGTAGCAGAAGGTAGTGTCAGACTCTTACTGACTAACAACAAACTCTGTCCCTTCAGTTGCCCTGGAGTTCCACGGCCGCGGTACCCTAATAGAATATTCCAGCAACCCACAGCCAATGGCCCCATTGGGCCCCGTCACTAGTGCTGATGGCTACTTAGTCACGCGTGGAACACGACGCACCGTGCACTCGGTACTGGTCATTACCGGACGCTAAGCCACACCGCGTGTCCTACCGCTAAATCTGAAACATTTACCCTCCGAAACAACCATGTCTGGTAAGCATCTGCGTCAGGCAAGCTTCCCATGCTAGTAGGAACGGGCCTTAGATTACTTACCATTTCACAACTTTGTAGTCTGCTTGGACACATTGCTTTTGGGTCCTTAGAGCCTTCAACTACTGGAGGTTGATTCGATTCGATATAAATTTATGTACCCACTCTCTGGGGTAAGTTGCACTCAATATTTGCAGTAAGTTTGTTAGTTCACTAAGGCGTTTTACGTAATGTTTAATAAAGACATCTTTATCATATTTTGAACATAATGAATTCAGGGAATAATCTGCGGAAATCAATAACAAACAAATATAATACTGCTGCTAAATATCTAGTGTTAATTCCGCCGAAACCAGTTGTTCTTGCTTGCATTTTGAAATACTCTGCATGTGCATATATTTGCGAACAAGAGCGCAGTGCTGCATACTGCATACAAACATAAAATTGGTTTTTCGCGGAATCAAAACTAAAGCTCCTTACTCACATACGGTTTTACTCGATAGTTTTACTCCAAAACGAGTAAGTATTAACGTGTGGACCACAAAACTCACAGCTCGAAGGCTCGCATCGAGCCGGCTCGATGCGAGCCTTCGAGCTGTGAGTTGTTTGTTGTGTGATTGTTTGTGGAATGTCAAGTCCAAAGATTACTCAAATAAATATAAGAGAAATGAATGCTACGACAAATTACTGGCGGTGCTTAAGACTTGATTAGACGGTGATCAGGATGCAAATAGAGAGAGCGTGGTCAAGAAGATAAGATCTTTGCTATAAGAAGCACGAAGGCAACAGCCTTCGTGCTAATCAATCTATCAAAAAAAGAAGCTGCTTGGCACAGCTACTTTGGCTCGAACGGTTCGGTGAATACTGAACGGTGCGCGTCACTCGATAGATTAATGCTGAATGTGTGGACGAAAGCCTATGCCATGGTTTTTACTCGACATAATAGCTCGATCAAGTAAAACCATATGTGAGTACGGAGGTTAATAATATCATAACATATCAAGCTACCTTCGTGTTCGGAAGGCAAGTTTTTGATGGCAACTGTCATTTGCACATCTTTGGCAGTCGTATCGAGTAGTAAGTAGAAGGAACCAGGAAGTCCTGCCAAGGGGTACCGTGTTACCGAGTTACTGAGTTGTAATGGTCAGATTAGCAGTCGCTCCATTTAAAATACTGTTTCTTTTTTTATTTTTTTTTATTTACAATAGGTTTGCGTTTGACCACCATCTCACCTGATGGTAAGTGATGATGTGGTCGAAGATGGAGCACGCTTACCTAAAAGTAACCTATTCACTCTTGACTTAAAGACTCCTAGGTTATAGCTATCGGGAAACACAGACTCTGGCAGGGAATTCCACTCCTTAGCCGTACACACAATGAAGGTATTCCCAAAACGTTTTGTGCGTATGGGTGGGATGTCCACCATGTAACGATGGCGCTTCGCCGTTTGTCTCGTAGTCCGATGATGGAACGGGCTTGGTGGAATTAGATTGTGTAATTCCATCGCACACTCCCCGAAATGTAACCGATAGAAAACCGATAGACTTGCAACTCGTCGTCGATGTTCAAGGCTCTGGAGCTTTGACTCGACCAGTGCATCGTTGCCAATGAGTCTCTTGGCCCGCTTCTCGATAGACTCAAGCGCGTCCAGTGTGGGTATTTAGCAGATCCATCCCAAAGATGAGAGCAGTACTCCATACACGACCGAACCTGGGCTTGATAGAGATTAAGCAACTATTCGGGTGTGAAGTACCGTCTCACCTGTGCTAGGATTCCCAACTTTTTTGATGCTAGTTGAGCCTTAGCCTCGATAAACGGGCCAAAATTGAGGGTAGAAGTTAGTGTTACCCCCAGAAGCTCGATACGGTCGGTTATCGGCACGGTTACACCTCAGAAAGTAGGAGCCGGTTCGAATTGGCTCCTTTTTGCGGAGAAGAGACATCCGTTTATAAATGCAAGAAGATGATGACACAAGGGCTACAACCAGCGATAATAAATAGTTTGTACCAAGATTATCATGTAAGTTTATATTTACCAAAAGAAAAATTTTATTTGAATACAGTAATAATGACGTTTCGGTGAAATTTATCATTATTATATTTCACTTGACAAATGTATCTTATTATTACTTTCCAAAACTTAATTTAACTAGCAACTAAACATAGAGGATAGTGATGTATCGTTTAAATATCGATATTATTGGTTGCAATTTTTATCAATTAAACACTAGTCATTTCTTCTGTGTCATGGGTTCACTTAAATAATCACAAACAGTCAGACCCGCAACAACTGTGTTTCTGGAGGCGAATGGGAATCGAACCCACGGCACGCAATACAGCAGCTAATAGTTCAACCACTGCGTTAACCTCGTCATCCCTCAAGTATTTGATTCTGTTCCATTCAAGGTACGAGTACTGTTTACTAATGATTTTTTTGGAGAAACTTGGATAAATCAGCATTTGTATAAAAAGCTTTGTATAAAAGACGGTACTGAATGAGTGTTTGCTTAGCACTCAAATTTGCGAAGCATTCCTAACGAGATCTCTTAAAAGAATGTACCTATATTTTTTTGTTAGATCATTCCATTGTACTTTATTCAATTAGTGAAGCATTATAATACAGTGAAAGTTATAAAAAAACAATCCTAAAAATGTAACCTACTTTTTGAATACATTATGAAAAGCTCGATCGAAAATAATACCTAGTCAGAAAAAAATATCTGAATTTTTCTCTTAATCTATATCCATACTAGTTTGTTCGTTGATTTTGATAAGATGTGGTATGGAAGTAACTTGAAGACCGAGGAAGGTTATATAGGCTACTTTTTACCCGACTGTAGAAAAGGAGGTTATGTTTTTGCCGTCATAAAGTCCACGAGAGCGTAGCCCCAAACCACTGCTAGTTACAATATCAATATTGTTACGAGCTGGGTTCGGGATAGAAATAATTTACAGCAATTAAACCAAAATTAACACTTTAATTAAATAATCACAAAACAAAAATTAACATAGTTATTCACAGTACAATACTTGTCACTTAACACTTAAATCGCACCAAAATTCATTTGTAAAGCTTCGATTATATCGCCTCGTATCTTGAAATAAGACTGACTGTCCGCATTCCTTTGCGATCTATTTATACCCCGATCTGTTTTCTAGAACATTCTAGTACAACCGACTCACTGCCTATACTGCCATGAATATTCCAGAAGCTACTTGAGATACACAGTACTGCTACTCGCCGCTAGATGGCGTTAGTGTCTCGAACGTATTAGAAGTCAGTTGAACTTTCTCGATATACTCAGTACTGCTACTCGCCACCAGGTGGCGTTAGTGTCTCGAACATTCTAGATTTCTGTCGAAGTTTCTCGACGTACTTCGCTAAGCGACTGGCGTAACAATATCTTACTTTAAACTAAATCTTGGATAGCATTCAATCCAAAAAAGGCCGAGAATCTTTGAATCGAATTGGGTACGACAATCCTTATTTTAAAAGATTTATCATATTTTTCTAACAAACATATTCATCGATACATGCTACCTCGATAAGCCCTTCTCTATACTTATACGTCGTATACCAGGGTAATGATTACTGTCGTCCACAATTTCGACGTCGATTCGACGAACCGTATCGACAGTAGAACGCACTGTTTTTTGATACTTCACGCGAGTAGCCGTCGCGAGTTTTGCGTCCAAACGCATGAGTGTGTTTCATCGATAGATATGTAAAATTGTTCGTGTACTTCACTAAATTGGTAAGTGATTTTGTTTTGTCTTTATTTTAATAATGTGTTTCTATATTTAACATCCATACGAGGAATTTTATATGAACAACAATCTTGAGCAAAATAATTTGTTCATTACGGTTCGAAGCTATTCTCGTCAAGTTCTTCCACGGGTTGCTTATAAAAGTTATTAGAAACACGTGTAAAAAAACTGTTAGAATAATTTTACAGGTATGTTAGTAGGTTTTCTTCTTTTATTACTGCCGTGTTCTTACATTAGTTGTTGAGATTCTTAGAGTTACCGAGATCCGACAAACATAATAACAAATCTATTTATTAGCGGAATGATATTTCTTGTGTAACGATTACTATAGATCATATTTACTATAGATAAAGATAGATAGAACTTTTATTGGTCAACAGAAGACACAACACACAAAAGTACATTAACATATAACACATAAATTACAGAAAAAAAGAACAGAACAAAACATGTATAAACATATTATAACTAGCTGGCCCAGAAAACGTTTTTTTTTCATATAAATTACTATCAGTCGTGCAGTCTTTTTCAGTCGGGTAAAAAGTAACCTAAAACCTTTCTCAAGCATTAATCTACGTCCATGCCAAATTTCATCCAAATCTATCTTGTACGTTCTCAGATTAGCGCGTTCAAACAAACAAAAGTGGAATTCCCGGCCGGAGTTTGTGTTTCCCGATAGCTATAACCTAACCTAACCTAACGGTAAACATGCTTCATCTTCGACAACATTATCACTTACCATCAAGTGACACGGTGATCAATACAATAAAACAGTAAAAAAAGTGTATCTGTACATTTAAATTTTATACAAAAATAATAGTTGAGGTGGGTTAAGAATCGGTAACACGGCAAAAAAAATAAAAAAATATCTGTCTGTTTGTACACGCTAATCTCCGGATTTACTAAATCGATTTTAATGAAATTTGGTGAGTAGATAGTTAACATCCCGGAATAACACATAGACTACTTAAAATCCCGGAATTCCCACGGAATCGGGATTAACACGGGAAATCCTCCCACGCGAACGAAGTTGCGGGCAGCAGCTATATTTTTATTCTATTCTATTAATTCACGTTACAAATTAAATTTACTATGCTGAACTAAACCAAAATTTGTGCTACAGTTTTTGCGCGAAAGAAGAACAAACATTCATCCATCCAATTATCCTAACAAAACCTTACATTAATAATATTACTAAGATGGGTGAATGCCCCGAGATATTGTTTACATATCGTTTGCGTTATTCCACAGACAGGCCTGTTGGTCTAGTGGTCAGTGGCCCTGACTGCTATGCTCAAGGTCGTGGGTTCGATTCCCACCCAGGACAAATGTTTGTGTGATGAGCACGATCATTTGTTCTTTGTCTGGGTGTAATTTATCTATAATATGTATGTATTTAGAAATATATATGTATGTTTATCAGTTGTCTAATACACATAGCACAAGCTCTGCTTAGTTTGGGACTAGATGGCGTTGTGTGAAAGTTGTGGAATATTAATTATTAAAAATAAAACACAAGTCAAGTCACAAGGATCAAGAGGCTAATCTGTTGATTTGATCATCGATGCTCATAACTAGAACCGCTAAAGGCTTTAACAGCAGTAAACTACCCACCCAAAGAACTGGTAACCTAATGAGACCACAAATCGGTAAACATGAAGCAGGTTGTAGTATGTAACTCGAAGTCGTGGTGCGTAGTGTTCCACACGTGCCCCTTTTAGACGTCTCGTAGATAACTAGTCAAACATCTCATCGCTTGACCAGAAGGGGCCAGGAGAAACGAGCCGACACCAGTCGGGGGTCGCGATGTAGTATTATATTAGGCGTTTTTAAGTTATTATATTTTGTTTATTCATTTATTTACTATTAATCAAAGTCATCTTAAACGTACGAACGTTTTATTAAAATATCTGTGAATGGCAAGTTAAGCACTGCATTTCTGCCTACAAGGAGCGCACGCCCATGATATAATCTATCTTCTTATTAATAACGGGCAATAATTAAACTTTTTGGTAGAGAAACTACAGCTGGAACTTGAAAAGCCCATATGTCAAAAGTGAATTATTGTGGACTGAGTAAGTTTTGCTTAACTATGTCCAAATGTGCTGTTCATCAAAAGCTGTTTTATGAAATATGTCAAGTGTTTTGAGTCATTTCTGTTCAACAAAAATAAATATTTATATATCAGTAAACCTATGTCACAAAAACGACCCAACCTGTTGGAGTCGTTTCAGTTATTTGATAAAATGATATATCCAACCAAAACTAATTCTTAGAAAGGATCCAAACCGTTTGAGTTTATTCTGGTTTATGGACATTAAGAACATACTCATAGAAATGTAATTACTCAGAAACAATTCAAGCGAACTGAGTTCGTTCAGCAAATACATTTTGTATGCTTTCCATACTGTAGGTTGAGTCGGGATATTTTAAAAAGTAGGGTGAAAATATTTTAGAAAAGTAGGGTGAAAACTGCTTACATGATAGATGGATAGAGGCTCGCGTTTGACCACCATCTCCTCTGATGGTAAGCGATGATATGGTCGAAGATGGAGCACACTTGCCTAGAAATAACCTATTCACTCTTGACTTAAAGACTCCCAGGTTATAACTATCAGGAAACACAGACTCCGGCAGGGAATTCCACTCCTTAGCCGTATGCACAATGAAAGTATCCCCAAAACGCTTTGTGCATATGGGTGGGATGTCCACCATGTAACGATGGCGCGTCGCCGTTTGTCTTGTAGTCCGATGATGAAACGGGCTTGGCGATATTAGATTGTGTAATTCCATCGCACACTCCCCGAAATGTAACCGATAGAAAACCGATAGGCTTATTCAGGCTTAGCAAGCTAAAGCATTATTATATAAACTAAATATTTAAACTATGTACAGAAGTCAGACTGGTATTACTTATTTTGTTAACCTGTATATTTAAAGTATGGTTGGTTCGGTTCACTGGACCGTATAATGTTTGCGTACGACACTCGTACGGTAAGCGCGCGTGACGATGTCGTCTGTTATTACTTGTGTTTTTGCTTTACGTTGATGGTCGAGTGCTCGCAAGAGCTAGAACAAAATTCAGGATATCGAATTCACCTACCGGGATTACGGGAATTTTCCGATGCCACAAATCATCATCTAGACTTACTTAGGTATAGACTTACTTATCAATGACAGAGATAATTAGTAGGGCTTTTGCCTGTCAGGGTTGCAGGAAGGTTCTAACGAGATACCGTAGGGTGGATTTTAGTTAGTAGGAATGTATCACTTTCTCCCGCTCTAACGAGAGCGGAAGGAGTCATCTTGATGATTTTCTTACGAAGCAAAAATGAGAAAATGCAGCCCATATGTTTCCTTTTCACCTCAATTATCTTTTAGTAAAAATCGGTTCAGTTATTTCAGAGATTAGCCCGGAGAAACAGTCCGACAGGCAGATGGACAAAAAAATTTTTGGTTGTGTTTTGATATCTTGTTAATAACTATAATAACTTGAGAAAACAAAGTTATTTTAAAATCACAGACAGACACTTAAATTTTGTTTATAGTTATGTTACTATTAAATTGTTACATACTATTTTTTTTTTTATATAATTGATAGGCTTACGTTTGACCACCATCTCACCTGATGTTAAGCGAGGATGTGGACGAAGATGAAGCACGCCGCCTAGAAGTAACCTATTCACTCTTGATTTAAAGACTCCCAGGTTATAGCTATCAGAAAACAGACTCCGGCAGGGAATTCCACTCCTTAGCTGTACACACGATGAAACTATTCCCAAAACGTTTTGTGCGTATGTGTGGGATGTCCACCATGTAACGATGGCGCATCGCCGTTTGTTTTGTAGTCCGATGATGGAAAGGGCTTGGTGGAATTAAATTGTGCAATTCCATCGCACACTCCCCGAAATGTAACCGATAGAAAACTGACAGGCGTATATCTATAATTTTGTATATTAATATACATATAGGCATATATAATATCTTTCATAAAAAGTTGGGTAGACGTATAGATGTAATATTGTGCGTCCATATTTCACCAGTTATGCTTAAGTAACATAATGGGGAGGCTCTAGACCGTTACTGAGAAGTACCTAATACTGCCCGAGCTGGGAATCAAATACAATTATATATTATTTATTTATTTATTTATTAGGGACAAAAAACAGTTACATGTTATGATATTACATTAATGTTCTTAAGATATATAGGTAAACACATAACCCACACTATTGTCCACGGATTAATCAATAACATATTAAATGGCAAACGATAACGGATTAATAAAATTTTACTGTTAGTTTTAAACATTTTTATTAGAATTTAGAAGCTAATGCACTAATAGCGAGTGTTTTAAATTTTTTATTAGAAAGAGAGAAAATATCGATGTCTATGAAGTGTGTGTTATAGGTTTCCACAAGACGACGTAGAGGCACTCGTGCCCCGGCGTTAGTTTTGCATGCGTCCACATGGAACAAGCGTGGCACGCGAGCCCCCCGTCTGATAACCGTTCTAGGTACCGTGTAACATAGTTTGTTTGTAAGTTCAGTACAATCAAACCTATTATGGCACAAGCCATACAGCATCATTACATCCAAAAGTAACCGTCGGGCTTCCAAGCTCTGAATATTGTATTTTTTAAGTAATAGGGAATAGGGAATCTTTGAATGATTACATTTGTAGTTCATGCTACGTAAGAATTTTTTCTGCACCATTTCCAATTTGTTATTATATTTAAGATAATAAGGATTCCAGATTGAAATACCATATTCCAGTTGTGATCGCACTAAACATTTGTATAATATCAGAAAAGTAGAGGGCCGCACAAAGTCTTTAGAAGATCTCATGACGAAACCATACATTTGAAAGGCCTTATTCACGATAGCATCAATGTGCATGTCGAAGTGCAAACATGAGTCCATAATAACACCGAGGTCCCGGACAGAATTCACTACATTTAAATGGTGGTTATCGAAACAGTAATTAAAATTAATTTTATTCTTATTTTTAGTAAACGATATACTATGACATTTGGGGAGACTAAGAAAGAGTTTGTTCTTTTTGCAATACGCGTTCAGTCTAATGAGATCATCTTGGATGAGTAGGCAATCCTGGATATTCTTGCAAGATTTAAATATTTTAATATCGTCGGCATACAATAAAAAATTAGCATTAAGGAAACAAGATTTAATGTCATTTATATATATGATAAATAGGAATGGTCCTAAAATAGATCCTTGGGGGACTCCAGAATTCACAGTAATGGGTTCAGATTCATAACCATTTATGACGACTCTTTGGGTCCTGTTAAAAATATATGAGACAAACCAACGCAGCAAGTTCCCGCGAATTCCGTTAAAGGCAAGCTTCTCCAAAAGGAGCGCGTGATCCACCTTGTCAAAAGCCTTCTGAAAATCAGTGTACACGGCGTCTACTTGAACTCGTCGGTCCATGTTTTCAAACAAATAGTTAGTAAATGTCATCAGATTAGTAATAGTTGAACGCTGTTTTACGAAACCATGTTGTTCTGGTATAATTAATCGATGAAATTGAGGATATAGAGCACCGTGTACTAGCCTTTCAAAAAGCTTTGACAAGGCGGACAGGATGGAAATGGGTCGGTAATTTTCCACGTTGTCTTTGTTACCACTTTTATAAATAGGAGTGATAAACGCTCGCTTCCACACGTTTGGAAAAACCCCCTCGCGCAAACATTTGTTGAAAACTATATACAAAATAGTATGTATGCTTTCGGCAATTTTTATAAGGAAAGCAGGTGGCAGCCCATCCGGACCAGCTCCCTTTGATGGATCAAGTGATTTGATTGTCCGAAGTATAACATCTTTTGAGAGATATATATCACCTACACTAGATGAGTTATCCTCATAATTGTCAGGAGGTTGCCATTTTATAGGGTCGAAAGTAGATGATTCATAAACGGAGGCAAAGAAGGTCGAGAACAAGTTACATATATCGGTAGGGTTGTCAGAAAAGGAATTTTTAAGGTGCATGGTTGCTGGAAATCTAGCCTTGCTCTTTCTATTTGATATGTAACTCCAGAAATGCTTTACATTCTTGGGTATGCTATCTTCAACCGAATTAATATAGTTACTGAAACAGGCGCCACACTCTCTATGAAATAATTTACGATAATTAGAGAAGTGCTCATAGTCGGATTGGTTGTGGTACGTTTTCCACCGAGTCCAAGCACGTTCCTTTTTTTTAAAAATCCTTATTAAAGATGGTGAGAACCAAACAGGAAATTGAGAACTTTTAGTTCTAGTTACAGGAACGTGTATTCTGATTATCCCGTATAAAAGGTCATAAAACTTGTTGACGGCCTGTTCAGCGGGCAAACTGTTGAGTTCACACTCCCAATCTATTGCATTAATTTGTTCATTAATGGCAGAATAGTTAGCTTTATGATAGTTATACCTAGGAACTGAGCGGAATTTCATGGGAGTAAACTGCATATTAAGAGTTGTCATTATGGAAAAAACGGGGTGGTGGGTATCCGGCTGCAATAGCGAGTTACATGGTACAGTTTGACAGTCTGCATTAGATATAAATAAATCCAGTGTCCGCCCGAGAGCATTTTTACACTTGTTATATTGTAAACCGTTAATGCACGACATAAAGTTTAAAAGAAACTGACTACAAGAGGTTGCAGAGTTTACAACTTGATGATTACCCTGATCTGACCAACCGATATCTGGCAAGTTAAAATCTCCCGCAATGTAGAATGACTCAGTAGTAGAATCATTAGCAATATGTTGTAGCATATCAAGGTAATGCTCGTATATTTCGTCACAAGTTCGCGGTGGTATATACGCTACACTAATGATATGACGCTTATTAGACTGAGATGCTAGCAACTGAACCACAAGCTGTTCAATACAAGCATGATTAAATTGTGTCACTAGCCTAGTGGGGCGCAACTCACGTCGCACGGCAACCAAAACGCCCCCACCTTCGCGCTTATTTGTGGCCGAACGATCGCGATCGCATCGGAAAACTGTATAGCGGTCGTCAATGAACTCACTGTCTTGAATACCAGGAGTGAGCCAGGTTTCAGTAA
Source organism: Tholera decimalis (assembly GCA_943138885.2). Classification (NCBI taxonomy): domain Eukaryota; kingdom Metazoa; phylum Arthropoda; class Insecta; order Lepidoptera; family Noctuidae; genus Tholera; species Tholera decimalis. The sequence goes on from OW964572.2 coordinate 5,544,117, forward strand.
GTATAATGACATCATAAGAACATGACACAATGCTCATGTACAATGTATGCAACTTTGTACGGACTCCTCTACAGTTCTGATAGTATAGTACAATATTGCTAGTAGCCATTGATGGAAGCGGATAAACAGATAAGTAGAATAATAAGTATAGTAACAAGGTACACTCTAATACATAACATTAAGAAACTAAGTAAATACTGGAAACCTTTTGTGTAACGAAAAGAGTGCATAAGCAATAATTTCACAAATTGAAATGACGGTACATGTAGTTTTAATTCAAAAAGACAAACTAAAATTAGTGACAATCTTTGATGCTTCAAAAAAATACGTAATAATAACACCTGCTGACATAAAATCTCACGACAAACACAACCAACTAAAAATAATACTGATCTTATACAAACTAATAATGCATTAATACATAAGAAAATCATGGATACATAGAACATACAGTAAGACACCCCCATAAATCTAAGTAAACTATCAGAAAGTGGTTTAAGCAGCAGTTCCTGTGATCTTTTTAAGATCATTATCGGATCGTATGACAAAGGCGGGCGTTCCATCTCGCTCACGTAGAAGTATCGTGCCGTTCTTAACCCAAACATATTTAAAAACATGTTTTCTGGCAAATTCCTTACACGCACGAAATAAAGCCTTGTTTTTTAATGTAAGATGCTCGTTAATGTAAACTGAAATAGAAATACAATAGAATAGAATAGAACAATAGAATAGAAAGACAATAATATATCTTTCATTAATGGTGCGGTGTGCTCATCATATTCAAGGAAGAGTTTTAGCCGAAGGGTATCCTGTACCGTAATACATATTTCTACTAACATTAGTTTAAATTTTTACTCTCATTTGTAATATGGTCTGAAATCAAACTATTAGGCAGTTGTCCGACTGCCGGCGGAAAAACGACTAACTTTCGGCGATTTTCTCGCTCAAGAAACGTAAAATATTATACATTAAAACACTGTAAAATAAATATACTTTACTTTTTATACTACACCTGCTTGAAAAGTACCTTGATACTTTATCAAATTTACGGTAGAAAGTACGTCATTGCATATCGAACAAATATGCGGGGAGAAAACGCATCTGAGCGGGAGAGAAAAGTGTATGAAAATCCATTTCTTACGTGGAAATGGTGGATTAATTTTGGGTAAGACTATGCGCCGGTAAGCCAAATATCAAAAGCCAAAAAGTTTTTACAGTGAGTTTTTATCTCCAAGTTCGCAAAATGACACTGGCCACTAGCTGTGTGTTGGATGGTGTCGGGCTGGCAGTGCGACCCTGCGGCGGCAGGATAAACAATTTGAAAAAAGAACATGTGAAAATTGCAGACGCCATTGGCGCCATTTTCAATTTGAGTGTTGTTTGTGGATTCAGTTTTCGTATAAAGTAAAATAAAACTATCAAAATGATAAGTAGTGATAGTGATGATGAAGATTTTTGGTACCATTGTACCATTTGCTATTCGCAGTGCCAATAGCACAGCCAGTTATTCCTCCTACATTGTCGCAAACATCTCAAACAAACATTAATGGAAAAAGTGTTACATTAAGCTTCACTAACTGCAACAATTTCAATATAAATTTCAATTAGTAAAGATTTAGTTTTTTATTTTCCTCGTAGGTGTAGTATAAAGCACTATGTATCACTCGAGAGAAAGTGCGATTCCCGATCTCGGGTGTTTTAAAGCCCTCGCCTACGGCTCGGGCTTCAAACGACACCCACGACGGTAATCGGTCACTTTCTCCCCTCGGTGAACAATGTACTATTCCATGTAAACGAAAGAGATGCATATATTTATAGTTGCTCTCTGACTGTTCACACGGACTCGCTTCACTAGTTTTGTCGCTGAGCGACAAGAGCTATCAAAGATAATACTCGCTCAGTGATGCTCGCTTGGCGGTCAAAACTCACGCCCAGAGACCAATTAGCGGTCATTTATCTACCTTGGCCTTGAAAGTTATTTTATTAAGGTTGAACCTTGAGGTTGAGGTTGGCCTTGAAGGTTATTTGCAATGGATATCGCGAGTAAACGAATAAGCGAGTAATCACCCGTCGCACTCGCACACTCGCTTATAGCCCAGCGAAAAAACTATCGGAACTTCACGCTCACTTCTCGCTGCTCACCACTAGTTTCTAGTTTCTAGGTCTACTCGTTTCTCGTTCATCGTCAGTGGTGGGACAACTTATTATTAGTATTCTGTACTCAGCAATCTAGCAAGCACATACTTCATTAACAACATATTATCTTTATCGAAGCAACAACGTACCTACCAGAAAGTAACCTTTTCCTAGAAAACCTCATTATTTTTAAATCAGAAGCAAACTTTGTCTATTCGTGTTCCATATATGTCCCTGTCAAACGGTTACAGTGAAACTGCAATAAAAATAATGGTATACAAAGATTGAACATTAAAAGCAAGAAGCGAACCGACAACGAATTAGCTCGCTCTAACCAGGCAGCATTTTAGCGGTTTACGATGAACTACGAAATACGTAGTACGAGGAGCTCGTGACTAAGGCAATGTCCCACCGCCAGCGAGGAAACGATTAACTGTCGGCTTATTTCTCGCTCAAGAAACGTACAATAGATATACTTTCTGTATAAACAAGAGAGATGCATATATTAAAAGTCGATCGCCGACTGATCACACTGCCGCCGAGTACTCGCTTCACTAATTCCATCGCTGAGCGAGAAGAGCTATCAAAGATAATACTCACTCAGCGGTCACTTAGCGGTCAGAACTCACGTTGAGAGACCAACCAGAGCTCAGCGACTAAACTATCGGAACAACATACTCGCTGCTCGCTGCTCGCCAACTGGTTTTCAGATGCTAGCTTTACTCGCTACTCCTTCATCGTCGGCTGTGGAACAACTGCCTAAATAATAACAGCTACACGGGTTCGAGGTTTAGGGTTCCAACACCATCCTGCGAGCGCTGGTGAACCTGTGGAACTCCCCGATGCTGACTCGCTGGATAAGACTGCATACAGTCATATAGTGATTTGTCATCATCATCTGGGATTCCACCCGGGTACGCGGCATGTCACTTAGTTGAGTAAGATTAATAATTAAGTTAGAAGTAGTAATTAATTTATATTTTATTTAATTAATTATGTTTTTTTTTTTTGTAGTCAATGTATTTTTATTATTATTGAATTATATTGTATTGAATTGATGTTTATATTATTAGCTTTTATATGGGCCTGCGTGCCTGCAATAAATAAATTTATTTATTTAAGCAACGCTTGGCAAGGTCTGTCTGTGGATGGGTGCCCATCTTAACATATCCACATTCCTCCGTATCTCGGAAAGCACGTTATGCAGTTGGTACCAGCAGTTTTATCTTTTACATCTTTGATAGTCGTTATGGGTAGTCCGAAGCCAGAAAATCGGAGATTGGTCTTGCTAAGGAGTCTTGTGTTAACCAGGGTTGCGGTGGTGAGCTGGATAGTCACTCCATTTATTTATTTGTGTGGCATTTTTGACAGTCGTTCTATGTATAAATGAAATGAAATGAAATTTAATCAAATGAAATTAAATTAAAATAAATTAAATTATTTTTAATTATATTATAACAAATTAAATTAAATTATTTTTAATTAAATTAAAACAAATTAAATTAAATTATTTTTAATTAAATTAAAACAAATTAAATTAAATTATATTGACATATTATTATTACATACATTCTGAATCCAGAGGATAGCGTCGTTTTCAAGAGAGAACAGATCACTCCATGTAAAACACTTACTTCCGCATCCGGTTAGACTGGAAGCCGACCCAACATAGTTGTATTATTTTGTTAATATATATTTTTTTTATAGTTGATAGGCTTGCGTTTGACCATAATCTCACCTGATGTTAAGCGATGATGTGGTCGAAGATGGAGCACGCTTGCCTAGAAGTAACCTATTCACTCTTGACGTAAAGCCTCCCAGGTTATAACTATCAGGAAACACAGACTCCGGCAGGGAATTCCACTCCTTAGCCGTACGCACAATGAAAGTATTCCCAAAATGTTTCGTGCGTATAGGAGGGATGTCCACCATGTAACGATGGCGCATTGCCGTTTGTCTTGTAGTCCGATGATGGAACGGACTTGGCGGAATAAGACTGTGCAATTCCATCGCACACTCCCCGAAATGTAACCGATAGAAAACTGATAGACTTGCAACACGTCGCCGATGTTCTAGGCCCTGGAACCTTTTCTCGACCAGTTTCTCGTTGCCGATGAGCCTTTTGGCCCATTTCTCTATAGACTCAAGTGCATAAAGCTGGTATTTGGCAGATCCAGATAGAGATATAAAGTACAGAAACACTTTTTAGGGTTCCGTAGCCGAATGGCAAAAAACGGAACCCTTATAGTTTCGATATTTCTGTCCGTCTGTCTGTCTGTCTGTCCGTCCGTCCGTATTTCACAGCCATTTTATTCCGAAACTATTAAGACTATACATGTGAAACTTAGTAGGTAGATGTATTCTATGAATCGCTTTCCGATTTTAACAAAAAAATTTAAAAATATTTGATATAAAGGGGGACCCCCCTTTATATTAAATATTTTTACCCGTACGTGGAACTAGAACTGAAAATATTTTTTTTCATGAAACCTATGCGTGTGTGATATCTATAGACAGGTCTTTAAAAATGATATCAGGGTTTCTAAAACCACTTTTTCATAAAGTCAATCGTTTAAAAGATATAAGCTTCCAAAGTGGTAAAATGTATGTGTCCCACTCTAACTTCTATATTAATGGAGTGAAAAATCTAAAAAAATATATGTATGTAGATCTTAACATATACTTTCAAATAAAATTGGTTTGAACGAAATCGGGTCACCAGTTTTTGAGATACAGCATATTTTCTAAAACCGCAAATATAACTTTGTAATTCATACAAAGACTTTGAAAAACAAAGTTATTTAGCGTAGTTGTAAAAATGTAAATAAGCTAGTTTTAAGAAATTTTTGAGGTTTTTTTATTCGTCGAATAAATATACATATTATATTATATTATTATAGTTACTACGAACCCTTCATGGGCGAGTCTGACTCGCACTTTGCCAATTTTTTAACTATTTTATTATATGGTTTGAGTATATATTAAAGTAACAGAAATCGCCTTTTCTTCCTGAAAAAAAACAGATGTAAAACATATTACCCAAACCTACAATGATTTTCGTAGCTCCATACCACGACAGAGCTCCTTTGGTTACCAAATGAATGTCCCGCGACTGAGCAGATATTTCAGAGAAAATGCTCTGGAAAATTGTGCTTGCTTTAAATTCTAGCCGGAACATGAGTGAACCAAATACTAAACGAAATTTGAAAGGGATTTTGATTAGATATACCGCTGTAGTATGAATAGGCCTTCATTACGTTCATCTGTTGTATTGGTGGTTGGAATGGAGATTGAAATTTAAAATGTTAATGCATGGTTTCTGACAGTAGCTCAATCAAAACAGCCGTAGGTACGGGTCGACTTTGTGAGGTTTTCTTTTATATTTTATAAAAGGGACTTTTATTCTAAGAACATGAGTTTAGTCATATCTAAAAAATATAATTCATTCATTTTATTTTTGAAACAATCATTCACCAAGAGAATATGCTTGTGTCTGGCGTGGCAAAAAAGTGACACGGCAGTAGTGTAATAGGTGGAGTTTGAACTCGCGACCTCTCGATGACAAGTTCGACACTTTAGCCACTAAGCTATTGATGCTTCTTTAACTACACAGTAAATACACGTAAAAAAATTTGGGAATATTTTCATTGTGTGTACTGGAGTCTTTATTGATATATAGCTATAACCTGGGGGTCTTTAACACTTTGAGCTGAGCAACGTTATAACACGTAAAATTTGATAAACGCTATTTGACACAAATTTAATCACGTCAGTAAAAAATATGTCTTTCTTCAAAGAACGTGTATAAACGGCTGAGGCTTATACAAATTCCTTCAAGCTACGTCATCGTGCCGCCGCGCGCCGGCGCTTTTACTGATGTGATTAAACGTTGTGTCAAATAGCGTTTATCAAATTTTAAGTATTGTAACGTTGCTCAGCTCAAAGTGTTAACACAAGAGTGATTGATAACTTCTAGGTAAGCGTGCTCCATCTTGAACCACATTATTGCTAATGATCAGCTGAGATCGTGGTCAAACGCGAGATGTAAATCTTTAATAAAAAAAATCATAGGTATATCTCACCGTTGAAAAATAGGTTAAGTGAGTATGAAGTAAAATAAAAATAAGAATAAAGTTACTGGACCACAGTAAGAGTCATTTTCTTAAACTAAATCATTTAAATTACGAGTATATTCTGGGCATTACCCGTGCTCCACCTAAGATCTCCACCTGATTATTATTTCCACGACTGGCAGACAAAGTGAGTCGCAACAGACGCGATAACACTATGCTTTGTTCACATAGTTCCAAAACAGCATTAATGCGGAAAAGTGTTTTTGTATGGCGCCTTTAATATTTAATAAACTTCGAAAGAGGTGGCGGGGACTAAGTGCACACATACTAAAAAAACGGCTTAAATTATATCTAGTTGGGAAAGCATAATTATAGTATTTTAGAATTTTTAAATGACAAAGTAGAAATCTAACAAGAGTTTATTGTAATTTGTATAATTTAGATAATTTACAGTGACATTAATTATAATTAGATCATTGTATACATATGTACTTAAATTTTTTGATGTGACAATTTAATAATGTTTGTAGCTTTTTCTTTATCTATACTTAACAAATATTTAATTACATTTTTATAATATTGATAATTTATTTTTACGCTGTTTATATTTAGACTGAATTAATTTAAATCGACAATGTATTATTTAAATAATTTGATTCTTATTTTAGTTGACAATTGTATCATATTCCAATACATCTTGTTAATTAATTTTCTTGTATATTTGTATGCCAAGAAGGCCAAACATGACGGATTTTATTTTCTTATTGTGAACAACCTACATGCCTTGTATGTATGTATACTCATGTTTCGACAAATAAAAGTAATGCAGTTAATTGTTTTCCCTTTATGTTTTAAAACAGTGATTTAACAGGAGTAAGTTTATATTTATATTGTACAATAATATGATTAGTTTTTTTTATATTCATTTTATATTATTAAATTACCTTATATAGCTTCTTTCTTTTTTTTATTATAGTTGAGCTCCTTAAGTTCTAAGTTGATCTACACGATAACTGGCAAATGCTTGCACTGTCTGGACAGGTTCACTCAAATTTGTATGATTATTTCCTCAAAAGAGCACTACAGACATGAACCTGCACATTTTTCATATGAATGGACCGATACGGATTGTATGGACTTTAAAAGAGACGTTGACCTCTGAATTTGTTTCGGTGTTTCTTCTCAGAGTAGTCAGTAAGGAAACAGCGAAACTAAACTTAACACGCAAAAAAACATCACGAGTAAACGTGTTATTTATAACCAATTTACAAAATAAATATTTCATTTCATAGAATCAGATGGCAGACTAGATATGATGCCACTGATGAAATATAGCCGGCTGCACCTATTTTTCTACCGTGAAATATATACAGATTAGACCAGCATTTTGTATATTTTTAATCACTGTTGTCCTACCTCCTAATTATGTGAATGAAATCAATTCAATGATTTCCTATGCTCAACATTATAGATGTAGTATTATAATTATTTATGTTGTAAATAGTATCTATTCTTGATTATTTGAATACTTAATAATTGGCCAAGTGCGAGTCAGACTCGCCCATGGAGGGTTCCGTAGTAACTACGCCAAATAACTTTGTTTTTCATAGTGCTTGTATGAATTACAAAGTTATATTTGCGGTTTTAGAAAATATGCTGTATCTCAAAAACTGCTGACCCCATCTCGTTTAAATTAATTATGATTAAAAGTTTACATTAAGATCTACAGCTTATTTTTTTCACTCTATTTATTAAACAAGTTAGAGGGACACACACATATTTTAGCACTTTGGAAGCATATATCTCTTAAACGATTGACTTTATGAGAAAGTTTTTTAGAAACCTCTACTAAAAAAACCAGGTTTAATAAAAAAAAGTTTCAGCTCCATGTATGGAAAGCCCGCCTTAAATTTAAATATTTTTTTCTTAAAATCGGAAAGCGGTTCACAAAATACATCTACCTACCAAGTTTCACGTGTATAGTCCTAATAGTTTCAGAACAAAATTGCTGTGACATACGGACGGACGGACAGACAGACAGACATGACGAAACTATAAGACATTTTATTATCTAAATAAGTATTCGATATGTGCATATATTACAATCAAAATATATTTTATTCTTACTGGTACTGCATTTCTCTACACGTACTCCTCACCAACTCACTCACTCAAAGAAACTACACAAGAATCGTAGGATATGTATAAATGTAAAAAATCATCCTTACAAAGATAAATGTTTATTACTTGTTATAAATGTACCTAAGTCTAACTATTATTGCTACTAAATTGTGTCAACCTGCCCTAATTTACCTAATTCATGTAACTATTCTTCAAGACACAGGATGTTCCTAGTTTGAAGAACAGAGATCTTACTTAATTAAGTCTCTAACATCACATCTGTAACCACAACATTTATGCAACCTTATGTGATCTTATATGAGAAGAAATAAACATTATTATTATTATTATTATATAAGGGTTCCGTTTTTTGCCATTCAGCTACGGAACCCTAAAAAGGCGCTTATAGTCTGTAAAAGTGTAATTATTAATTGTTGTTACATTAATAAAGAATTTTATAATACAAACAAACAATCGCTGTTCCAATTTTATTAAAATGCAATACTTATTAGAGGTCTTTTATGGGGTTCTCACAAGAAAAGCAAATGCTTATGTAGATTGACTCAACATGGGTTTCGGGAATATTCCAACGATATCCCGCGGTATACCGCGTCCCCGGAGCGCGAGGAACTAAAGGAGCTGGGTGGGATTTTAGTCAGTACAAGTCTGACACTCTCTTCCACTCCACTCAGAGGGAGAGGAGTAATTTGATGATATTCCCATCGAAAAAGAAACTGGAGTGACATTGTGAGATACGAGTCATCAGTCTGTTATACAACTCAATTAATGCTTATGTTTGTTTCAAAAAGTTTGAATATTAACTTTTCGCACAAAACATCAAACGAAAAGTCTCCTTTAATATCAACCGCTGCCAAAACAAATCTGTGTTTAAATAAGTCAGAGAAGTTACGTTATTATTTGCGTAAGACTTATTAAGAAGAGGTAATCAAAGAGTCATTGAAAATAGAAGGTGTGCCAAAATTGATGAAGCGACTATAGCCTAGTGGCTAAGATGTCGGCCTCGTGATCGAGAGGTCACGGGTTCACCCCACCCATATCACTATTGCCATGAAAGTACTCCAGACACAAGCATATTTTTTTTGTATACAGTATGTTAACTAACAGAGGGCATTCCAGTTAACCCGCAATAGTATAGCAGCCATACATGCTAAAAAAAATATTACCATTCGAAAACAAAATGTTTTTTTATATATTAAAATATTCACTAAAAATGTTAAATTGATACGTAAAAAAAACACTCTGTTCACGCGTACTTGAAGGACGGCAACGTCGCAATTTATTTATGAATGTGTACGCGTGTACAGTGTTTCTTTTACGTAGGTATCAATTTAACATTTTTAGTGAATATTTTAATATAAAAAAAAAACATTTTGATTTCGAATGGTAATATTTTTTTAGCATGTATGGATGCTATACTATTGCGGGTTAACAGCAACGCCATCTGTTAGTTAACATACTGTATATTTTATAGTATTTATATAAAAATATATTCTACTTCCATGTATTGTGTGTCTATAGTTTATGTTATTAGTTAAGTATGTTTTAATTTACCTAATTAGTATTTATACACACAGGTCTGCTGGAAGAAATTCCTTTTGAAATAAGCAGCACCTTTATGCTCCTTTGTCTGTATTTGTCTTTTTTTCTTTTTTATACACATAAGTAAATAAAAAATAAATATTTCAGTTTTTTGGAGGGGTTAACAAGATTGGTAGTTATGTGTGTTCTACCTACATTGCTAGCTATGTTTTAGTCCCCACTTCTGAAAATATATTTCTCATCTTTACTAAATTAGATAATCCGCAGTTTTATAAGTTTCAGGTTTTAGTCTAGCCCTCGGCATATAGAGTCTGGCTAACGAAAGCGTGACCTGGAGTTTTCTTAAAAGTTTAATATGGCAACATTATTAAGCTGTCAAAATCTGTGATTACAATTGTCAGTAATTTGTAAACACAATTAATATTCAACAATAATCGCTTTAATATGGGTAAAACAATAAAAAGTAACGTGCGAAAGCTGCTACATACTATGATCAGTAAGTTTAAACAAAAACAAGAAGAGAAAGAAATTGTTTTTCAAGAAAAACAACAATGTTTACATGCGATCTCGGATTTTTTAGGTTAGTACGACACATTAAAATGTTGATCCTTGGTGGCTGATTATTAGATACGTCTATTTACGATATTATGATACTTTTTCTTATCTTTATAGATAATTTGGAGATATTCAAAGAATCCGCGACTTGTTGAAACGTTAAAAATTTTGGAGAAAAATCTTTAATAGAAACTCAGACTAAGTTCTTAGAAGAAATATCTTCATTAACTGGTACCTACGTATGTTACGGATAAGCATGTTTTGTTGATGAGTTGTGTTATTTGACATTATCAAATTGTTTGGGTACTTTAATTTTTAACCGACTTCTGAAAAAGGAGGAGGTTCTCAATTCGGAAGTTTGTTTGTTTTGTTTTTTTTTTTTTTTTTTTTTTATGTTTGTTCGGGCATAGCTCCGTCGCTCGCCAACCGATTTGAAAAATTCTTTTTTTGTTGGAAAGGGTATACTTTTCCAATGGTCCCATGAAAATTTTATCGACATCGAACAAGCCGTTTCTGAAAAATCAACAAAAGTCTAAAAAAAATATTTACATTGATGATCTTTTCGGTTACTCTATATTGTGATGATCTTTTCGGTTACTCTATATTGTGTTTTTTGTTCGCGCGTTTTTAGTTTTTTGTAGTTGACATTTTGGCTTTTATAACTAGATTAATTACAAATTGACCCACTAAAAAGCGCGAAAATAAAAACTTTTTTGCAAAAAAATAAAACCGACTTCCATATCAAAACACTACAAAGCCAAAAATAATTTTAATTTCGGAAGGCGGTGTGAAAAAAAAGAAAATACAAAACCAATAACACCGACTACCGAAATTAAAATTATTTTTGGCTTTGTAGTGTTTTGATATGGAAGTCGGTTTTATTTTTTTGCAAAAAAGTTTTTTAATATGCATTTTATACTTCGTTTTGCAGAAGTTGGTGTTACAAAACTAAAAAAAAGGAAGGATCTGTGAATGAATGGATGTGGAGCACTCCAGGAAAAAAACGCCCACACAAAAGCTCAGTGTTGGATTTAGACAGTTTTGATATTGATTCAACAAAAAATAAAATCAATGAATTTTATATTGTGAGAAAGGAGGTCCCAACATTGCGAACATTGCTAGAAAAATTACATTCTAGCATTGGCTTTAGTGGATGTAGAGAAACTCTGCGTGAAATATTAATTGCTAATGGGTATGAGTTCAAGAAAAATAAAAATGAACGAACGGTTCTTGTCGAACGTTTTAATATTGCTGCTTGGAGACATCTTTACCAAGAAATTGCTGCTAAACTAATGGAAGGAAAACGAATCTATTTAGATGAAACATAGGTACACAAAAATTATAAGCCTAAAATGTCATGGCAAGATCTAACAAAACGAGTGGTGCCCCTAAAACAAAATAAAACACTGATAAAAACCTCATTTGGGTGAATAGATGCAGAAGATTGAAAGAAAAATGACAAATCATGTAATAAATGTGGAAAATAAAATAATACAAACAAAGAGATCACATAACAGAAAAAGTATTGGAAAAAATCATAATAAGTGTAGGTGATGACGACTCCACTGATACAGAAGAATCCTTAGAGGTTGAATTTTTTTACTCGGATTTTGATTACGATGATTAAATAATTATCATACTATAAACGCCTCTAGTTGATTTAAAAAATTGTTGAAGAAATTTAATAAACTACTTACATGTTAAGTAGGTTAATATTACGTATATACTAATAAAAAAATCTACACATTCGTTTTTTTAATCAATCTATGACAGTCAAGGCTCCGGGACACCAAACGGAGTCTTTAAAAACATCATGTGTTATTATCCCTAAATTAGAAAGAAATTAGTTCGTAAACAACTATTATATAAATTGATTGTCGTAAATACATAAAATTTCCAAGTATCAAAACATTTTTCTCCTACTATAGTCAGTAATACCACATAAAGATTTTTTGAATTTGCCGCGCTTTCTCAGGTCACGCTTTCGTTAGCCAGACTCTAGCTTTCAAACATATTCTTTAATCTAACTTTAATCCAACTTTGTCCAGACTCACAGGTCTACGTAATAGACAGAAAAACTTTACTAAAGTTAGTTTAATATTTAATGTTGTATAGTCTTATCGTACATTAAACCACAAAGCTATGCTCCTGAACACTAATTACATTTTTTTTTTAACGTGGTGAAATCCTCATGGACTACCTCCGCCTGGGAATAAACAATTCTGATTCTGATTGATTCTGATTCTGATTCTGGGGAAAGGCGGAGGGGGTGTCGGATTCTTACCGGCTAAAACCACCCCGGTGTCTCCTCGCACGTGCGCGTAGGGCCGCGGGAATCCAAATTCTTCCGCAGCCCCACACTAGTGCTGGCCGGGTCTGTCCGGGCCACCAATGACCACCTGACTCAACTTAGATGCAAGACTAAACTAGAGCTATGTTAGATGCCATGAAAGCTGCAGAATCATAGGATGAGAATCTCGAAGATGAAGCACACTTACCTAGAAGTAACCTATTCACTTTTTACTTAAAGACCCGCAGGTTATAGCTAGCAGAAAACACAGACTCCGGCTAACAACATACATTTGAACAACAATTGACTGACAATTTACATAGATTAGGAGGCAGACCTTTTTTTTCTTTCGTTACGGAGTTGAAAATGTTGTATGCCAGTTTGTCTTTTCTTTACACTTTATCAAGTACTAGTTTTGGACATACAAACAAAAATGCAACATTATACCAATCATAAATGGAAATGATCACCTGTGTCCTGTGCTAGTTAAAAAAGAGACTGTATTACAGTACACAGGGCCTTCAATTACGAGATAAACATTTTATATCTGTGCAAGCTGATGATGATGAATGTTGGAAAAACTAATAATATATGTTTGTAGTACTTATGTTTTTTTAAAGAGCAATGTGGGTACAAATCACATTACTAGCAATCTGGTTAACGCCTCCAACTAAGCTAAATATACTTGTGTCTGGAGTGGGTTCACGGCGATAGTGTAATGGCGGGGGTTTGAACCCGCAACCTCTCGCTCACAAGGCCGTCACCTTAACCATTAGGCTATTGACGCTTAAAGGTTTTTTTATTTTTATTACTGATGGGCCCACTCTTGACCTCGATATCGCCTGATGGTAAGCGATAGATGAGGTCTACGATGTGACGAGCGAGCCCAGAAGATGCCTATTTACTCGTGCTTTAAAGGCTGAAAGGTCATAAGTGGCAGGGAACACAGAAGCCGGCTGAGAATTCCACAGCTTGGCTGTGCGCACAATGAATGTGGAGGAGAAGCGCTTGGTACGACAAGACCAAGTGTGGGTGGTACCCAGCCGTGCGTCTGGTAGACCGGTAGTGAAAGGGAGATCAACGCATACAGACGTCAGCCCGCGGATGTATGACCATTTTAACATAATTATTAAGATTCCTCTACGCTTCGGAAAGCACGCTAGGTCGTTTGGTCTTGGCTGTCATGTTTACATTTTTGATAGTCGTCACGGGTAGTCAGAAGCCGAAAAATCTAACTTACCCTAGTTCTGCAAAGGGGTATCGTGTTACCCAGCTACTTTACTGCAAAAAAACATATAATAAAAAAAAATTACCAAAAAATTAAACCGACTCCCAAAAACACTGCAAAGTGAAAAATATCTTTAATTTCGGTAGTCGGTGTCTTTAGTTTTGTATGTTCGTTTTTGGCACCTACTTCCGAAATTAAAGATATTTTTCACTTTGCAGTGTTTTTGGGAGTCGGTTTAATTTTTTGGTAAAAAGTTTTTATTTCACTCTTTTTAGTTGGTCGATTTTTAATTTACCTAGTTAAAAGAGCCTAAATGTTAACTACTTATAACCTTTTACAAAATATTGCTGTTCTCAATGCTGGGCCGTTAATTGTTGAGGAGTTCTCCTGGTACTTCACCATCAGCTCTACATCACCATATGCATTGTGATGAACATAAAGTGCTTAATATCCATATTCAAGTAATCGAATCGCAATCCACGAAATACTTATTATTGAGTAGGTTCGGCGGCCATCTGTGGTCTTCATCATCAGTTCCACTTGCCCAAATAGTATTTTTTGAGAGCAAATGCACAAGTTACAATAAGAAATACCCAAAACGCCATAGGTGTGCCTATAATATTTGAAGAGTTCCCTCGATTTTTCCAGGATCCCATCATCAGATCCTGACCTGGTGACAATGGGACCAATTTCGAAGTATACCCTTTCAAACAAAAAAAGAATTTTCCAAATCGGTTCAGACGTCTTCGAGTAATCGGTGACCATACATTAAAAAAAAAATATACTCGTCGGATTGATAACCTCCTCTTTTTGTCGTCGGTTGAAAACACATAAACAGCATGGCCACTTGCACCTTGTAGGATCTTAAAGCCAATGTAGGTAGCTGCATACTTCCCAGGGATGTACCGTACCAGGCGTTGCACAGAGGGTACTCCGGAGTGGTATTTTTGAAGGTAAAGGTCTTTTCAGGGTAGTCAGTTGGGAAACACCGGCCTCATCTTATATTTTATTTTTTGATAATAGGCTCGCGTTTGACCACCATCTCACCTGATGGTAAGTGATGATGTGGTCGAAGATGGAGCACGCTTACCTAAAAGTAACCTATTCACCCTTGACTTAAGGACCCCTAGGTTATAGCTATCGGGAAACACATACTCCGGCAAGGAATTCTAGTTATTATTTACGAAAAAAATGACGTGTAAAAGTGTTATTTAATAACCGATTTGCAAAATAAAGATCATTTATCATTTAGCCCCTTCTGTGCCGATGGTGATCACTGGGGTGGTTTTAGTGAGGTAAGAATCCCGCACTTTAGAAAGTCCAGGAGCCTTTTGAAGGTTTCCCACGGACAACAAAAAAAAAATTAGCTGCATACTGGTCCATCTGCAATGACTTCAGTTCATCCGTGATCATGGCTCTTGCAACAGTGCCGAAATATCGGAAACTCAAAACAATAAATACACGTGGTAAATATCCCGTTCTAAGTTCTAATGATATTGTTAGTGACCATGTTAACTTAAAAACTTGATATGGTCCAAAGATGGTTGAGCATCAACTCGACAAAAAGTTTAAAAAATATAAATATCGCATGCCACCATCCTAGTCACATTCTAATAAGCTAATAATTGCTTAGAAAACTACTTTTAACGCTTTCAATACAAAACAAATTTACAGAGGCACGTATTCTTCTGATTCTTCACGTATATCATCTGTCTATACTCTTCAAAACTTCGTCAATTTGTTCACTTTCTTGTTTTCAAGTTAAATCGAAATGTTCTCTTTGTATTGGACTAATGGATTTTGTTACTCAAAGTTAGAGGGTATGTTACTTTTGTAGGCTGCAAAGGAAATTGCTGTCATTGAAAGTCATTACGTAGAAGATCGATTCCTCTAAAGGAAAGTAATAAATGGTCATCTAAACGTCTACTTATTTAATTACTTACAATATTTTGTACATCCACCACCTAAAAAATTACTTCTACTTACACAAATACAAAAATAAGGTATTGAAGTACTCTTCCACATCGCAGTCGTCTAGAAACGTACCCAGGAAACTGGCAGCATTGCGTCGTTGTATCGCAAAGCTAATTTGGACAAAGTAGGAGCCAGCCCTCTGGCCATACTAGAATCAGGTAATCAGCTGGCAAGACCTACCCGTAAAAAGGAGAAACGTTCTCCGGCCCCATGACATAAGCATTTTGACACCAAACGGCTCAAAACTAAAATTCATTCCTTTAATTAATATATTTATTTAACTGAGCATTACAAAATTTAAATTTGATTGAAAATCCTGCGATTATTAAATATAACAGAAATAACGATAACGGCGCCATTATTCTATTTGTTTAAAATTCCATTCTCTTTATTTGAAATTCCATTATGTACTCTAAAAATAATTTCTAAAAATAAGTTATGCTAAATAGATTTTTCCACTGGCAGAATGAATAATGGCCCTAGCCTATACGCCATTTTGACAGATACATATATCAACTGTCACTTACACGTCAGTCGGGCATACCCTTTCCAGAGAAAGCAGGTTCTTATTTTTGTCTTTTAGGTTTTAGATCATTAAACAAAGAAGCCCGTCAACTTCACTGTAAAAAAATATTTATTTTGTATTTAAAACAATAGGTACTGTGAAGCTAAATTGAATCTTAATGTTTCGAAATTAAAGTTGATGGCAAGTTTCACAAGTGATTAATTAATTTGTCGAGCGTGAGATAAAACAAACTTTTAAGGCAGCTCACGAACACAGCGGTCAATCTTTATGACAGTGGAATAAGATTCAATTTTGATTGAACAGTGTTAAGAAAAACGGCAAAGAGAAAGTTCTTGGAGTGTAATCAGCAATGTTTTAGTAAGTATCAGAAGTATGTGAAAGTGAAAAGGACCGATTTCAACGACATTAATAAACGGGTCACGACTGTTTTACGATCCCATAACTGTATAGCGTATGGAATGAAAGTGAAAATAAAATATTCACGTAATATTTTCCCCTTTAGCCCTTTATGGGTAAGAAATTTTAATTTACGTCATGTATTATGTTGATTGAATATATCTCTTAGGAGTTGTTAAGACATGAATGGAATTCGAAAGTGAAGATTGTTGGTAACATCGTTGTGCCAGGAGAATTTAATAATATAAAACAACATTGTACTAATATTGACGACAGGATTGAATGCTGCGCTGTGTGTTGTGGGGTTTATTCCCGCACTGGAACTAAAGTGTGTTTGATAAACATAGTTGTTTCGCGTCTGGATGTATATAAAAATTGGCCGAGTGCGAGTCAGACTCACCCATGAAGGGTTCCATAGTAACTATAATAATATAACATAATATGTATATTTATTTGACAAAAAAACTTACAGATTTCTTAACACCAGCTTATTTACATTTTTTACAACTACGCCAAATAAATTTGTTTTTCATAGTGTTTGTATGAATTACAAAGCTATATTTGCCGCTTTAGAAAACATGTTGTATCTCAAAAACTCATGACTTGATCTCCTTCAAACTAATTTTGATTGAAAGTTTACATTAAGGTCTACAGACATATATTTTTTTAGATTTTTCACTCCATTATTATAGAAGTTAGAGGGGGGACACATTTTACCACTTTGGATGCGTATATCTTTTAAACGATTAATTTTATGAAAAAGTGGTTTACGAAACCTCAATGTAATTTTAAAGACCTGTCTACAGATACTACACACGCATAGGTTTCATGAAAAAAAAATATTTTCAGTTTTAGTTCCATGTATGGGGAGTCCCCCTTTATTTTAATTTTTTTTTTTTTCTTAAAATCCGAAAGCGATTTACAGAATACATCTACATACCAAGTTTCACATGTATAGTCTTAATAGTTTCGGAATAAAATGGCTGTGATATACGGACGGACGGACGGACAGACAGACCGACAGACATGACGAAACTATAAGGTTCCGTTTTTTGCCATTCGGCTACGAAACCTTAAAAACGTAGTCATTATACAAGAGAAATTAGTGAGTGATAATATTTTATAAGCTAGTTACTCTTTGCCTTCGACTTCGTCCGCGGGGATTTCGAAAAAAATAATTACAGCCTAGGTAGTTTGCATCATAAATGATTATTAAAAAGAAGGATAAAAAGGTTATACCTACTTATGAAGTTAGTATCTCTATTGCTCTTGTCTTAAAACTATGTTTAGAAAGAGTAAATATGTCAAGCTCCATGAAGTAAGTGTTGTATGTATCAACAAGGCGACGAAGAGGCACGTGCACCCCGGCATTAACCCAATCTAACCCAATGCAGCTACAATACATGGAGTGACTACCTTTTTTACTGACCTCCACAATACAGTATCTGGGCAACTGAGGTTCCATGTTCTACACCCGCTACTAAGACTATTATTCAGCAGTATTGACGGGGCCCGTTAGGGCTATTGCAAGCCAGTGCCATTAAAAAAAAAAAAAAAAAAAAAAAAAAAAAAAAGTGTAGAGAGAATATTTTAACGAGGCAACTGAAGGCACAGGATGGGTATTTAGTCTATAGAAGTCTGGGACTCTCTTCCGGAGTCATTTGACGATTTACCTACCGAAAATAAAATTCCTGGTGTCTGTTAAAACCAGAACCCCGTGTTTCGTTGTACAGGCGCCAGCACATCAAGCTACAACAATCTCTCAAATTTCTTCAATAGATTTTCAACTTTATTGTGAAAGAAATTAGGTTTAAGGTTGATTGGGAAAATTTGACAGTTTCGGGTAGCTTTATATGCTGGCGTCTGTACATATGCATAGGGGGATGCGAGAGCACTTAAATGTCTCCAAAAAACAATCCGCTTTGACTGTACGCAGCCTAGGTGTGGAATTTTCTGCTGGCTTCTGTATTCCCTGCAGCATAATTGTGACCCTTGAGCCTTTAAAGCAAGACTGATCAGGCATCTTTTAGGCTCACTCGTTTCATCGCAGACCTTATTTATCGCTCACCATCAGGCGAGTTTGAGGTCAAGAGTGTGCTCATCCAAGTTCAACAAAAAACTCGTGTTAAACCTTTTGAGGTCATTTACGAACAATACAAACGCCTGGTACACAATGGGAATAAGGTTGAAGTATCTAACGGTCTACAAAGAGGTACACTATTGAATACAATCCCTAGGGTTTGCCTTCAAATACTTCAAACTATTGTGGCATTGTTACTCGAAAAAGTTTGTTAGTTATGTGGTTAGTTTTGATAAGGTTTGAAGTGTAATTACTAAGTTTCGGACACGTAAAAGCTCTATTGGTGAGTAACATATTAGTAATGATTGTTTTATAATGGATAGAAGTTGATTATAAATCTCAATCATTCTTTATTTCGCAGTCAATTTAAATTTAATGACGCCAATGTTTCTGGTATACCCTGAGAAGAAACAAAAATGTTGGTGATGGATTCTTTATTATAGCTTTTCGGTTTAGTACAGGTATATAATAATAATTAAGCAAACACATATTATTTGCTAAAGAACTAAAAAGCTTATCAATCTACTTTAATAAGTATTTGCCTAGGAAATAATTGTATGTCTTTTTAATAATCTATCGATTACATTTCGGAGAGTGTGCCATGGAATTACACAATCTAATTCCGCCAAGCCCGTTCCATCATCGGACTACGAGACAAACGGCGATGCGCCATCGTTTCATGGTGGACATCCCACCCATACGCACAAAACGTTTTGGGAATACCTTCAATGTGCGTACGGCTAAGGAGTGGAATTCCCTGCCGGAGTTTGTGTTTCCCGATAGCTATAACCTAGGAGTAAGTCAAGAGTGAATAGGTTAGTGTTAGGTAAGCATGCTATCAGCGATAAGGCCGCCATTGTAACCATAATATATATAATTACAGTATACAACGTGTAATTTAAAGGGTATATACATACCAAGTGCACGGCTTCTTTGGATAATAACAAACGATATATCAAGGGTTTTGTAATCCTATGTCTACATGTGTGGATTTTATTGGGAATTTCATTTGTTGTCTTCAGTCCTTTTGGAGAGATATGGACTATATCTATCCAAAAGGGCTGAAGAAAACATCTAGTACGGAGTCTATATACACAGTTTCAGCTCAAAATAAATGACTCAAAGAGTTGATACCAAATTATCGGTTTCATAAGTTTCTTGAATACCAATCATAGAAAAACGTGTCACAGCACTACGAGGGTCAATAACTTTCCACGTCACTTGCTAATAACACGATAATTCTCTTCGTTCTTCTTAATTTTAAATATTCGGTCACTGGTACCAATGTATTGAAATTTCTAATAAGTTCCACAAACATAGACGGATTACAAAACCCTTGCCATAATATCGTTTGTCATCATACTAAGAAGCCTTGCACTTGGTACGTGTATACCCTTTAAATTACACGTTATATACAATATTGTGAATCCGCGAGTTGACAACTTTGTAAAAATTGTTTGAAACGCTTCAAAGCGCTTCATGTGTACTCGTAAAATAATATTTTATTCATCACTTAACCTTCCAATTAAAATATAAGTAATTTTTTAATTTATTAAAAAACTAGGGCCTAAATCGTGGCATTGTGGTCACGTGACTACGTATGACGTCATCGTTCAAAAAACACTTTCCTGGCATTTGGCACATGAATGTACTTTGGGTATTTTATGAAATTTTACTCTATTATGAACGTGCAAAATTATTATCAGTGCTGTGCAGTACCTTGTTGTGGGAATACTACTATAAAAACGCCAACGAAACTATTTATTCATGTCCCTTTAAAAAGAGATATTTGCAAGAAGTGGTTAGAACTTCTGTGTCAAATCCATCCAAAGGTTGTTTGTAAAAGATCGCTTTTAGCGATAAGACCGCCCATTGTATCACCCTTTTTAGTTGTTAAGTCCATATTTGTTTACTGTTATGGTGTACAATAAAGAATATATCTATTATCTATCTGCTTTTTTGAAAAGACAAAAAAAAGGAACTCATCGAACAACTATTACAGGACGATAAGACAAATGAACCAGAAGAGAGAGAGAGAGTTAGTTATGAAATGAAATGAAATATTTATTTGTAAATTGGTTATAAATAATACTTTTACACGTCATGTTTTTTTGCGTGTTTAGTTTAGCTAGATGAGGCTGGTATTTCCTAACTGACTACTCTGAGAAGAAACACCGAAACAAACTCCCTCGGAGTTTGTCGTCAACGTCTCTTTTAAAGTCCAGACAATTTGTGTTTGTATATGAGAAGCATGTAGGTTCATGTCTTTGGTATTCTTTTGAGGAAATAACCACGCAAATTTGAGTGCAAGCAGTTAGTTAGTTATTCTTTTCTTATTTTGTCTTACGCACCAACCAAAGATAACCAGTCATCTGTCAAAATATTGAACGATGACGTCTCGTTTTCTGATTGGTGTTTCTAATCACGTGACTCACAGATAAAAAGTCTCATTTTTCTCAAGGGAAAATAAAATAAATAATTAATAATCTTTTCTTCATTTGTACTATTTTGTGCTTCATATCAATAGATTTACATAATTAAATAGTTATTTTAAATTTTTTAACATACTGTCAACTCGCGGATTAGGTGAGTTTAAATTATTGGTGTACAATAAAGAATATTCTATCTATCTATCTATGGCTGACCGATTCTGGCAAGCGTTTTTAAGGTTCCGTACCCAAAGGGCAATACGGGACCCTATTACTAGGGACACGGTATCGATTAGAAAGTATCGATATTGTACTCATGGGTAATATCGAAAAAAAATATCGTACTCATAAATGTACCAAAACAAAAGTATCGATACTTGGAAGTATTGAGTACTTTTCTTAGGACATAATGCGCATACGTCGGGCCGTCAATATCAGTCAGTAACGTCAATTTAGCTTCAGTACAGTAGGACAGAAGAGCAGAACATCAACACTAATGGTATTGGTACACTGATAAAAAAGACAACTGTGACTTTACAAATTAAATAAATTAAACAACGTATTTTTAAACAATTTAATTTAAACTATTATATTATTTATTCCTTAGATACAGTATGTTTTCTAAAACCGTAAATATAAGTTTGTAATTCATACAAATACTATGAAAAACAAAGTTATTTGGCGTAGTTGTAAAAATTGTAAATAAGCTAGTTTTAAGAAAATTTTAAGGTTTTTCGTTTTTTTTTTTTTCAATTAAATATATTAAGTATATTATATTTATTATAGTTACCACGGAACCCTTCATGGGCGAGTCCGACTCGCACTTGGCCAATTTTTTACACTGTACCTTATAAACATTAATAAATGATACCAAAAAATATTCTATCGGTGAACGAGTGAGTAATTGATTAGTGAAGGAAAAGATCTGAACTGTGAACAGGACTGATGGAACGATTACGAGCTCAATGTAATGATTTAGAAGGTTCAGTCCAATTGAACCAGATGGTGTTGCCGTCCAAGATTTATTCAATACAACGATACCTGTCAAAAAGTACACATTAAGTAAAAGTATCAAATACAAAGTATCGACTATCGAGTACAAAAGTATCGGTATCGAAACGAAACGTACTCGAAACTACAAAGTATCGATACTTTTTTCGCGTCCCTACCTATTACTAAGACTCCGCTGTCCGTCCGTCTGTCTGTCATCAGGCTGTATCTGATGAACCGTGATAGTTAGACAGTTGGAATTTTCACAGATAATGTATTTCTGTTGCCGCTATAACAAAAAGTACCATAAAATATAATAAAACAAATATTTAAGGTGATACGTAAAAAATAAGACATAGCTCGAGGGGCGTAGCTTAACGGAAGACGCGGGGAGCACCCCCGCTAGAATACATTGCAAACTCGAGCGCACGCTCGCGGTGAGTTTGCGATGTAGTTTGTGTGTTTTGATGTTTTAGAATAGAGAAGGCACGGAGTCGCCAAAATCAAATACATTTCTTTTTAATCTGAACTATACTAACTTATTCATTATATTGTTAGGTATTTAGTGTTTTATTTTATTTAAGAATGACAAATAATAATGTAACGTGTGTAAATGAACAGACCGTAACAGTAAATGATCATAATGACCTAAGAAAAAGAACTACTAGTGTAGTAAACAAATTCTTACTATGATTTTATTTAATTCATTTGCTTAAAATGAGTAGTAACAAAAAGTTGCTTCAAAACTACGCTTTTTAACACGCTTTTATTAGGTCGACCTGTATGTAACTAACTATGTAATGGAATCTAAGGTAACTACTTTAACCATCTTCCAAGGGTCGTAGCGTAATGAAAATTGGCAACTGTATGTAGTTCTGATGACAATACAATAATATGGCGAACTGATCTGATGATGGAGCCGGAAGATATGAATTGGAACTTCATGATGGAAAATCGTATCATAGCTGTTTTGGATTTCTTAGAAAAGTCTTGTAATGAACTTTGACCACGATTAGGTTTCAAGGTCTGATGATGAAGCCGGAAGATAGGCAGTGGCATTCCATGATGGAATATCGTATCATAGTCGTGTTTGTACTTGTGAGAAAAGCCACGTAATGGACTTTGAACACGATCAGGTTTCAAACAAGATCAGGTTTCAGGATAACAAACCTAAAGAAAATCCGTTATCGGTTTTCTTAACCTTTTTGTCAACTTTTTGTGATGTCACTTTCAAATCCTCTGGGGTGATTGACCGTTTAATTGTTCACTACTCGTGGGAATAATATAAAAAAAGAAACAGCAACACAAAGAAAACGGAGGCTACAAAAAAAAAAGGAAAAGCGCGAACAAATTTTTTGTTTTTACGTGCACTTATAAAAGCGTGTTTTTCTAGTGATTTTTAAACTATTAATTTATTATGTAATTACAGATAATTCATCCAATTAAATTTTTTGATGGATATTTTCTTACGAATAAAAGTCAGAGTATGTAAAATATATAAGATTTAATTAAAAATTACTAAAATCTATAACTACACTATTTTCTTGGAATACATGTCTCTCGCCTTCATTTAATATTTCATCAGAGACATTTCCCCCGCATGTTTTATTTTCTTTGTTTGTATCCTTGCCCCTATTTTTATTAATTACATATTCTGGATCACGGATCTCTCATGTACCGAGGATCTGCCAGTCATATCATTATTTTCAATCTCTATTTCATATGGTAGAGGCTCATCATCTTCACTGACCTCTAGTGAATGCACCAAATCATCGTCGCGTATTTCCCTTTCCGTGTCCAACTGGCGACATCGGTCTCGCGAAATACACACGCTTTTGTATTACTACACAATTCAACCAACCCGTGCTCAACTCGCGTCAAATGAGTACGTTTTTGCGGTCAAGCAACGTTAAAAGAGGTTTTACAAAATAGGTTGCAATTGAATTGAACATGGTTTTTTAACTGGTCTGTTCGAAACGAATCCGTACTGATTTAGCGGGGTGCGTCTCATATCATAAAAAGTTATTTGGTATATTTTCATTTCAATAACGTTCACAAGATAGTGAGTTTTACCAACTGTTGATGTAATTTCTTTAGACATAACATTTATATACTCTAAAACTTATTTCGTGTAACGTTATTGGATATAACGTTTATTTAATCGAAAATCAATAAGCCTATCGTTTAAAATATATAATATTGCGAGTAATTTGATTGAGCGTGCTGCGGAAGCGGCGTGACAGAAACGAATTGCTGCGAAACCGATTCCACGTCTGTTCCATGTATGTCCTACCCCTAGAGTGTTATTTAAAATCGCGTAGGCGCGGAGGGGCGAGGCGGCCCGCGAGGTGAGGAGCAGGTGGTTTTAACACTTGCTGCCGCGGCTGAGGCTGGTCGGCGAAGCCAGCCAGCAAGCCGCAGCCGCGGTGGTGAGCGTGAAACACATCTGCGAGGATAAGCTTGCATGGGACCGCCGGAGCCCTGCAGCACCGGAGCCGTGACAGAAACTATGCCTGCTGCATGTTGCATGCTTGCTTGCATCAGGGGTGGATCTACCTATGGGCTATTTGGGCTGCAGCCCAGGGCCCCATGGATATAAGGGCCCCCCTGCCAGTTTTCATTAATAAAATAGACGATACTTTTAAATCTATATTATATAATAAATCGAAAATATGTAAAATTCAAACACAATTTTGGCAACGCCATAATCGGCCAATCCGTATGTGCGACTATCGAGAACGAAGCAGGGAATTCCCTTGTCTCTTATAATGATCGGGTATTCAGTGTTAAAAAATACTTAATACCCCTAGGAAGGGCGTAGGGTAGTTTCCTAAAATATTTTATTTAGTCCGTCACGTAGTTTAACAAAAAAACATTCGATACGTATTTTTTATTTTTTCACGTAATTGAAAAATTAAGACGATACAGTGAGTTGAAGTTTCGCGTGACGTCACACTCCGTATAATTCTTGGCACTGTGTGACGTCAGCAGCCCCCACTCCTATACTTTGAAGCTTTCCATTTTGTGAATTTTTCTTGACTTGAATGGGCAAAAAATACGTGATCAATATTTTTTGAAATTCTACCTGATGAACCAAATAAAATAATTATTTTGTAACACAGGAAACTACCCTATTTCGTTGGGCTTGGGTTGTACCGCCACAATTTTGTTATTGTCATCTAAATACAAACTTAGTGTTTAATTGTCACAACTGTGTGTGAGTATGGATATTTAGTGTGCTATTAAGTGATAAGTAACTTATTCTAATCAAATTCAAATTATTTATAAAACGTAAGCTATTTCAGGAAACTATTTACACAGTCAAAGATTATATTGTGGATTAAAAGGCTTGGGAATTAGTTGCTCCAATGATATACGTACTTATGTGCTCTTTTTTAATATATTTTGCTGAGTTAATGATTAACTTTCTAAAGTATTGTATATACCTACTTTGTATTTAATTATTTCTTTTTTCGTTTTTTGATCTTTTATATTTTTATTATTATGAATGTGAGGAATATGTAGGTTATTATTTCTTTTTATGTTATTTTCATTATAATTTATAGTTGATGTATGGCTGTTTGAGTATTTGTCTTACCTACCCAAATGTCCTTACTTTGATACTGTTCGTCAGATCGTTGAGCTCCTTAAGTTCAAAGTTGAGCTACACGATAACTGACAAATGTTTGCACTCTAGATGGTCCGCTCAAATTTGTGACTTATCGTACTTATAATAATTGAAAGTAATCTGATTATGATATGATCCTACAATGCTCCTAATTTAAGAAATCTACACTAATATTATAAAGCAGTAAAGTTTGTTTCTTTGAATGCGCTAATTTTTGAAAGTACTGGGTGGATTAAGATAAAATTTTGTATTGAAGTAGGTTCAAGCTTGAGAAGTGTTATAAGCTTCTTTTTACCCGACTGCTAGTTTGTAAAGTCTTTGCATATTTTCCTTCAATATAAGATAAGATAAAATTTATTTGTACATAAAAAAAGACACGTAATACATAAAAGATAAACAGTAGGTTGTACAGCAAATCTAAAATTTAGTGTCAGATTTCCGGCACCTAAACTAGGTACGCAGACCTGTATCTTAGGAGTCGGAGATATTTCGGCATTGGCAATAAATAACACGACCGTGACATTTCGGTTACAATATTTCTGTTGTCAACAGCAAAAGAAGGTTGTGTGTGTGTTTATGAGTGTCTGGAAGGTTTGTGTGTGTATATGTTTGTGTGAGTGGGTGTGTGTATATGCGTGTGTGGGCGACGGTGTGCTTATGTGTGAATGAGAGATAGTATGATTCCATAGGAGTATAAATAAATTTAAGTTTCGATACACAATATTTTTTCTGCTTCGTCATAAGATAAAAGAAGTAGCCAGTTCTTAAGTTTTTTTTTAATTCGTGAGTCGTGAGTCTATAAATGGAAATAATTTTATTAATTTTGTTATAAATACGTGAACTTTGTGCTAAAAATTGACGACTTGCAAATGCATATCGACAAGGGATTGCTTTGCATACTGGAAAACCTTTGCGCCTTTGAAGTAGGTTTTTGTCTAGAGGAAGAGTACGGTGTCTTCGCTGGATAGAACGGAGGATATATAGCTGTCTGACTGTGAGGATTTGTGCGTCAGAATATAGCTGGTCAGTAGAGAAGTCTCTTGGTTTAAAGAGCATCACTTTCAGTAATGCTCGTTGTCAGTTATGTTTAATTTTTAAATAATTTATAAATATTTGATATTTAATAACAGGGCTTTACCTATGAAATCGCTGTTTTGCCGTACTGGCAATTTCAAATTATAATATTAAATCATATACTGTCCTCTTAATCTGTATCATGGATACTGTGGAGTTTTTTGCCGGTTTTTCTCCCTAGAAAACGACCAATTTCAAACCATGCACTAACTTCTGACGTATTGTAAGTGCCCATGTGGGCCTATGTGAAATAAATATGTTGAGTTTGAGTTCGATAATCATATTGTTTTGGCTAATAATTATAATTTCAAATTAATTTTATTTTATAATTTGGAAGTCTTGTTTCAAAGTTTGGCATAACCGTGCCCCTTGTACCTACGGCCCACAACCTCAACAACGTTTACAAAACGAACTCTAAAAATGAATGCACCACCCGTTATTAGTTTGCTCGTGTCCGATCTGGAAATTTCGACCTGAAAAATGAACCCTGTGGTTGTCGATGACGAATTAAAGGCGATTGTGGGAGCTGATGATCACCCGATCTGCGGCTGAATTAGAAGCAGCTTTCAACGCTAGTATCAAAACAATATTGGTTTACTTGCGTCAAATTGGCAAGGTAAAAAAGCTTGACGTCTGCCCCACGAATTCAGTGATCATCACCGCGAAGGACGCATCGAGACGTACCTTGCACTGCTTAACAGGCACACAAACGAAATAATTTTGTTGCCTGCGGTGAAAAATGGATCCTGTTCGACAATCGTAAGCGAAATTGGTTGGATCCTGGATTAGCATCTAAACGTTTTCCTAAACGAAAACTGACCCCTAGAAAAGTGATGGTCCCTGTTTGGTGGTCTAATCCTGGTGTAATGAGTTATCTACCAAACAGGATGAGCATTACTGCAGAACTGAACACAATTATGGAGAAGCTCGCACATCTCCAACCAGCTTTGGTCAATCGCTCGGCTCCGCTGCTCTTGCACGACAACGCGCGTCCTCATACTACACAGCAGACGGTCTATAAGTTACAAGAGCTGGTGTTGGAAGTTCTCCGCCATCTGTCGTACTCACTAGACCTTGCACCTACAGACTTCTACTTTTTCCTGAATTCTAAACTTCTCGGGAAAAAATCAACATCATAGAGGCAGTAAAAATGCCTTTGCAGAATTTGTTGCCTCCCGTCCAACTGATTTCTTCAAGAAGGGTATCAATAAGCTACCAGTGCGTTGGAAAAGATGCATCGATTGCATGAGTGATTACTTTGATAAATAGAAATAAAATATATAGACAAAAACACGATGACTGATTTCATGAATAACGGCAATATCATTGGTAATGGCTTTCAGTATTAATATACCAGACGTACTACAGGGCACCATCCTCACTTGGTCAATATACCACTTTGTCATACTATGTAATTCTCCTCTACATTTATTGTGCGCACTTTGTCGGTCGGACTTCGGTCGGACTTCGACCGGTCTTCGAATCGGTTTGGAACTCTTTGTCGGCTTCTGTGTTCTTTTGCACATATGACCCGTCTGCCACCTTTAAAGTAAGAGTGAAAAATCTCCGGCAGATGCCTTGCCACCACGAATTTTGGCCCTGGCAACGCACTTTCTTTCTATTTCATTAAGAAAAATATTAGTTTAGTCCTGTCAAATTAAGATATTCCATAGACAATTTTAGACTCGATTAAAAAATTGGTTACTAAAAATACGTCAATTTACGTCAGGCGCTGACTAATTTGACAGAAATAAACTAATATTTTCTGTCCTTTTTTTAATGAAATAGTAAGAAAAAGATGCACTGAACTTTAGTTTAGTTTGTGAACAAGACAATCCGCGCCAATGTATTTCTTTCTATCTTAATAGGAAATAAAGAGTTTACTGACTAATTTTTTTCCAAGAAGTTAGTAGTTAGACACTGTTGATCATCCAAATTTAAAAATTATAATGGGGACTCTAATCTTCTGTTTTCCGAATCACATGTATTATCCGAGGTCTGCTCCGGCGCTGTGATTTTGTCTCTGTAAAATAAAACTGGTATGTAAATATTCAAAAATATGGAACCCTCATAGTTCGTCATGTCTGTCCGTGCGTCCGTTCGTATGTCACAGCCATTTTATTCCGAAGCTATTAGGAATATACATGTGAAACTTGGTAGGTAGATGTATTCTGTAAACCGCTTTCAGATTTTATAAAAAAAAATATTTAAAATAAAGGGCGGCTCACCATACATGGAACTGAAACTGAAAATATTTTTTTTTCATGAAACCTATGCGTGTGTGGTATCTATAGATAGGTCTATAAAAATGACATAGGGGTTTCTGAAACTACTTTTTATAAAGTCAATCGTTTAAAGATATACGCTACCAAAGTGGTAAAATGTGTACCTCCCCCCCCCCCCCCCCCTCTAACTTCTGTAATAATGGAATGAAAATCTAAAAAAAAATATATGTCTGTAGATCTTAATGTATACTTTCAACCAAAATTGGTTTGAACGAGATCGGGTCAGCATTTTTTGTGATACAACATATTTTCTAAAACCGCAAATATAACTTTGTAATTCATACAAACACTATGAAAAACAAAGTTATTTGGCGTAGTTGTAAAAAATGTAAATAACTTAGTTTTAAGAAATTTGTAAGGTTTTGTTTTTCGTCAAATAAATATACATATTATATTATATTATAATAGTTACTACGAAACCCTTCATGGGCGAGTCTGACTCGCACTTGGCCAATTATTTTCCGTCATTTTACGAGCATGATCCCTCAGGCGTTCCAAATGTCGGTTTTTAGGGTTCCGTAGCCGAATGGCAAAAAACGGAACCCTTATAGTTTCGACATGTCTGTCCGTCTGTCTGTCTGTCCGTCCGTCCGTATGTCACAGCCATTTTATTCCGAAACTATTAAGACTATACATGTAAAACTTGATAGATAGATGTATTCTGTGAACCGCTTTCCGATTTTAAGAGAAAATTTAAAAAATATTTAAAATAAAGGGGGCTCCTCATACATGGAACTGAAACTGAAAATATTTTTTTTCATGAAACCTATACGTGTGTGGTATCTGTAGACAGGTCTTTAAAAATGACATTAAGGTTTCTAAAATTACTTTTTCATAAAGTTAATCGTTTAAAAGATATATGCTTCCAAAATGGTAAAATGTGTGTGTCCCCCTCTAACTTCTATAATGATGAAGAGAAAAATCTAAACAAAACATATGTTGTAGATCTTAATGTAAACTTTCAACCAAAATTGGTTGGAACGAGATCGAGTCAACAGTTTTTGAGATACAGTATATTTTCTAAAACCGCAAATATAACTTTGTAATTCATACAAACACTATGAAAAACAAAGTTATTTGGCGTAGTTGTAAAAATTGTAAATAAGCTACTTTTAAGAAATTTGTAAGGTTTTTGGTTTTTTTTTTTTTCAAATTAATATATTACTACGGAACCCTTCATGGACGGGTCCAACTCGCACTTGGCCAATTTTTTCACCTTTCGTTGTCTTTTATGCTTATTCCCCATATCGGTAAACTAATGTTATATAAACCTTGTTCACTTGTCAAATATAGATAAATAAAATCAGAAAACAAGACTAAACAATAACTATTTCGATAAAAAAATATAATCACGGTTGCGGGAGGAACCGACACAGGTCTATCACTGACAAAGGCCGCAGGCGAACTGGGCGGGCATAAGAAAGTCTATTACTTCCACGTGCGAAAAAAAGAGAGCGCAACAGTGCGCTGGAACCAAAATAAAACAACGTAAGCGCCAAGCCAAATAAAAATTGTTTAAAAATAAATTAAGCTATGTATCAAAAATATTTTCAGTCATAGTTTTCAACCGACGACCAAAAGAGGAGGTTATCAATTCGACGCGTATATTTTTTTTTCTCTTTTTTTTTTTTATGTATGATCACCGATTACTCGAAGACGGCTGAACCGATTTGGAAAATTCTTTTTTTGTTTGAAAGGGTATACTTCGAAATTGGTACCATTTATCACCAAGTCAGGATCTGATGATGGGATCCTGGAGAAATTGAGGGAACTCTTCAAATATTATAGGCACACCTATGGCGTTTTGGGTATTTCTTATAGTAACTTGTGCAGTTGCTCTCAAAAAATACCATTTGGGGAAGTGGAACTGATGATGAAGACCACAGATGGCCGCCGAACCTACTCAATAATAAGTATTTCGTGGATTGCGATTCGAATACTTGAATATGGATGTTAAGCACTTTATGTTTGTCACAATGCATATGGTGATGTAGAGCTGATGGTGAAGTACCAGGATAACTCCTCAAAAATTAACGGCCCAGCATTGGGAAAAGCAATATTTTGTAAAAGGTTATAAGTAGTTGACATTTAGGCTCTTTTAACTAGGTAAATTAAAAACCGACCAACTAAAAAGAGTGAAATAAAAACTTTTTACCAAAAAATTAAACCGACTCCCAAAAACACTGCAAAGTGAAAAATAACTTTAATTTCGGAAGTCGGTGCCAAAAACGAAAATACAAAACTAAAGACACCGACTACCGAAATTAAAGTTATTTTTCACTTTGCAGTGTTTTTGGGAGTCGGTTTAATTTTTTGGTAAAAAGTTTTTATTAATTACCTATTATGCACATTTTGAATGCAATTCTGAAATGAAATTCCTTAGGATTTTAGAATTACAGGAAAAAATAAAAAAAATAGAGGTCTTTTCGGAATCAAATTCGATGGAGCAAATTTAACCCAATTTCGTTTTCCTTCGGTAAAAGTATTAATGAAATAGTCAATAAACATATTACCAAAAATTAAATCCATACTTGCTGGAATAGTGAAATAAATGGTGACGAAAAAACCCCTAATTTATTTTGGTATCGCCTTAAGGGGGCTCCTATACAACAAGCGTGATTTTTTTGCTCGTTTTTGCTCGATATTGATAACCACAGGTAGACGCTTGAAATATTCTCAGAATATTTAGTTATAAATTCACTTTAAAAATAAACAATTAAATTAAAATAAAACAAATATTTAAGGGGGCTCCCATATAACAGACATGATTTTTTTGCCGTTTTCATAGATAATGACGAGTCAAACTCGCACTTAACCAGGTTTTTTAATCTTGAAGATGCGTGTGGCTGTTAATACTTAGCCACGAGCTCCTCATTATTTACATGAGTATAATGATAATTATTAGCGTCAGTTACGGAAATTCTTTAAACGGTAAGTAGGGTACTTTAAACAGCATTCATTTTGGAGGAGAAAGTTTTTTAAACCAGTTGTTTTAGTACCTAGGTATGTGCCGTCCGGCTGTCCGAGAAAGTGCTTACGAAATTCTTATATAGCACTTTAAGTTTATGTTTTGGTACATCTTTAGCGAAAATTTTTGTTGTGGCATTTCTCGATAGTAGGAAAGGGTGTGCCCAATAATTTAAGGTGACAGTATAATCGATAAAATCAATCAATCAATCTCCTGGCTCATTCCCTATTTGGGGTCGACCCTCTTGACACTATCACGCCATTTCTGGCGATTTAATGTCATATCTGCAGTTAAATCCCCTAGATTTTAAGGCCGTGAAGTGTGGTCCTCATCTAGGTAGTTGGGGGAAGCCTCTGCCACTTACTCAAAATAATCTATGCATCTAAATAAAATTAACCGCCGTAATGTATGTAGGTAGGTACGCGTATAATTTCGCGATAATTTTTTTGATTTCGTTGTCAGGACTTTGTAAAAAAAAATCGATCCAAAAAGAAACGGCGGTACGAAGTTTACCCTGTCATCTAGTCAAATACGTATAAAAATAAATATTACAGGAAAATCGAATTGACTTGCTACCTTA
This sequence comes from Tholera decimalis, assembly GCA_943138885.2. NCBI lineage: Eukaryota > Metazoa > Arthropoda > Insecta > Lepidoptera > Noctuidae > Tholera > Tholera decimalis. The sequence goes on from OW964572.2 coordinate 5,577,010, forward strand.
AAATATAAAATGAAAAATTGATGTCATACTATAGCGGAGGGAGATTTATCGAAGACGGCCCGTCTTCGGTAAAAAAATTCTACTAACTCGTCCCGTTTTGGGTAGTGCTCAAATCAAATAAAAAATATTTTATTTTTAAAACGTCCAGAAGTGTGCACGGTTCGAAATTGGTCGTTTCCTATGGAGAAGAACCGGCAAGGAACTCCATGGTTACTCTTAAAAAATATATATATATTTTCTAAATTTTTGCATAATAGATACAATTTTTTTAGGTATCAGAGGAAAGTATAGACCTAATGACATGATACAACGTAATATAACTAATCAGAAACTGTTAGATTTCTACTGACTAAAACTCAACCTGTTTCATCAATTGCCCTTGAATTCTAGAGACGTGGTATCTCGTTATAATATCAACCCCAGATCAAAACTGGTGCCTGCCAATTCAACACAGTTTTTAGGGTTCCGTAGCTGAATGGCAAAAAACGGAACCCTTATAGTTTCGACATGTCTGTCCGTCTGTCTGTCTGTCCGTCCGTCCGTATGTCACAGCCATTTTATTCCGAAACTATTAGGACTATACATGTAAAACTTGGTAGGTAGATGTATTCTATGAACCGCTTTCCGATTTTAAGAGAAAATTTAAAAAATATTATAATAAAGGGAACATACCCATACATGGAACTGAAACTGAAAATATTCTTTTTCATGAAACCTATACGTGTGTGGTATCTATAGACAGGTCTTTAAAAATTTAATTAAGGTTTCTAAAATGACTTTTTCATAAATTTTATCGTTTAAAAGATATACGCTTCCAAAGTGGTAAAATGTGTGTCCCCCCCTCTAACTTCTACAAAAATGAAGTGAAAAATCTAAAAAATCCATGTGTTGTAGATCTTAATGTAAACTTTCAACCAAAATTGGTTTGAACGAGATCGAGTCGGCAGTTTTTGAGATACAGTATATTTTATAAAACCGCAAATATAACTTTGTAATTCATACAAATACTATGAAAAACAAGGTTATTTGGCGTAGTTGTAAAAATTGTAAATAAGCTAGTTTTATGAAATTTGTAAGGTTTTTTTTTTCAAATAAATATATTAAGTATGTTATATTTATTACAGTTACTACGGAACCCTTCATGGGCGAGTCCAACTCGCACTTGGCCAATTTTTATAGTTAATAGGGTCGCGTTAGACCATCATTTCACCTGATGGGATGGTAAGAGATGATGAGGTCGAAGATGAAGCACGCTTGCCTAGAAGTAACCTTAATGGAACCTTAAGGAGAATTAACTTCGGGGAGTATGCGCAAGAGTTCCCTTTCACTACCGGTCTACCAGAGACACGGCTGGGTACCAACCACACTTGGTTGATATACCGTCTTGTCGTACCAAGCGCTTCTCCAACACATTTATTGTGCGCACAGCCAAGCTGTTGAATTCTCTGCTGGCTTCTGTGTTCCCTGCCACTTATAACCTTTCAGCCTTTAAAGCAAGAATAAATAGTCATCTTTGGAGGCTCGCTCACCCTATCGTAGACCACATCTAGATCGAGCTAAAGAGTAGACTCATCAGTATGTACGCACAATGAAAGTATTCCCAAAACATTTTGTGCGTATGGGTGGGACGTGTCACTTAGCTCTCTTGTGACAAATAACTGTTGAGTTATATGTATACACTTAACATTGATTTACTATCATAAGACTTAATTTTCAACCAAAACAAAGAAATGGGTCCAAAAAACCAAAAGTAATACTTTTCGGGTTAGACGTTTTCAAAGTTAAATTTCCCTCTTGGGCAAAGATATTTTGAAAAGGTATGGGGTAATTTTGTTTCTTTTTAACCGACTTCAAAAAAAGGAGGTTTACAATAATTGTAAATGTCTTTAGTTTTGTATATATTTTCGTTTTTGACACCGCCTTCCGAAATTAAAGTAATTTTTGCCTTTGTAGTGTTTTTATATGGAAGTCGGTTCTATTTTTTTTTTTTAAGTTTTTTTTATGGTATGCGTCATTCTTGATGCATATAAATGCTTTTCCTTTGTTCTTTCTTAGTCACTTAGTTTGTATAAGAGTCGACGACGCGTCAACAGCCCAATGGGTTTGTGGCCTTGTGATCCAAAAATTTTTTCTTCGATAACTTAGAAAAACACTTTTTTCTATTGATTAGAAGAAAAACAAAACAATGAGCTCTTTAGAAATAAACTCCTTTTTTATAAGAAATGGAATTGGTTTTCAAGAATAGGGCTAAAACCAATAATCTAGCATGCCTTAAATAAAATATTGACTTGAAATATGGCCACGTTATTTTCGTACTAATGCTTCGATTTTTCCTATAGAAATTCGTATTGTTCCCGACGTTCTTTTGTCAACAGCGAACTATTATATTATGAATTGAATTCAAAACTATGAATTAACAAAGAGAAGGTTGAAAACAAACCTGTTTAGCAGTTAAAGGTCGGAATAAATTTTGTTTTCGAGAACAGTGAATATTTTCTACCATTTCTTGATACGACAATTTTTGTCAATTTTTTTTTTGAGATTACTAGCAATGCGTTTAGAATACACATTACTAGCAATCCTGTTAACCCCTCCAACTAAGCTAAATATATATTCCACAACTTTTTCACACAACGCCATTTAGTCCCAAACTAAGCAGAGCTTGTGGTATGGGTACTAGACAACTGATAAACATACATATATATTTCTAAATACATACATATTATAGATAAATTACACCCAGACAAATGTTGTTCTTTACAAATGATCGTGCTCATCACACAAACATTTGTCCTAGGTGGGAATCGAACCCACGACCTTGGGCATATTATAGATAAATTACACCCAGACAAAGAACAAATGACCGTGCTCATCACACAAACATTTGTCCCAGGTGGGAATCGAACCCACGACCTTGGGCATAGCAGTCAGGGCCACTGACCACTATACTATACACTATACTATGTTTGTCTGGAGTGGGTTCACAGCAATACTGTAATGGGTGGGGTTAGAACCGTGACCTCTCGATCACAAGCCGCACCTTAGCCATTAGGAATTGACGAACTTAAGCTATGGTTGTATCATTATCATGTGCTTAGCCTTTGTACGAGCCACGCATCGTACATGATAGGCGCGCAACGCAAGATCAGCATTTTTACGTCAATTCGTACAAATTATTTTGTTACGCGTCAGTACTCGTTCAAGATTCATACACAGTTGTACTCACTAGCAATCATTCACTTTTCATACATTTTAGCATAGTTACGCGATAGTTCAGTTATCAATATAGTATATCATTTTAGTTGGCTATCAGTGACTTTCATTACAAACATACATCCAAGCTGTGTGCGCCTCACTCAACAACGCATACATCTTTATGGTCCTTCAGCCTCAAGGTGGTAAGTAGTCCGTATTTCTTTGTTGCGGAGCGGCGAAGCGGTTGGGTTGGCGTTCAAGAGTCAGACACAGCTAGCCCTATTGAAGAGACGCATCAACCGTACGGAGGGCACGGACCACTGATATCATCAGTAACCAGCAGAAAATACAAGAGATCACCGAAGCACATCAGCAGCAGCATTCACAGATTTGGTGACTCGAAGTATTTATACATTAACTTTTAAATATGGAGGGAGTTATTGATACTCAATATCAAATCATGCAAGCCATGAACCAACTTCTTACCAACTTCAAAAAAGATGGCCCAGCCCGTAAGACACCCGAAGCGGTTCAAAAGAAGATAGATCTTCTGGACAGGTATTGGGCCGAGTTTCAAACCAATCACGAGAAGATTCAGGAGCGTGAAGATCATTCTCATCAATATTTTACGAAGGATTCCTATGGGCAGACAAGACAGTTTTACAATAGCACTAGGGAATTCTTTGTCAAGCATATAAATCAAGATCAAAAACCAGCCTCGTCTGCACTAAAAGCGCCAACCTTAACATTCGGGTATTCACCGTCAACCTCGAATGTATTGGAGCCAACATTCACTCAAGAGCAAACTGACGCAGGCAGAGCTGATCGTGGTTACCCATCTCCCTGTACTATAAAGGTGCCAGAGATAACGGAAACTGCGACTGACAGCAGAACAGACGAGATGTTACGCAAGCAAAGGAGCAACTTCAAAGCATTCCAGAGAACCGCATCAAATATCAACTTGGATCTCCTAAAAGAAAAATGGCAGTTTGAAGACGCCTTAAAGGCATTAGAATCACGGTGGAAGGCAGTTGATTTACTTTATTGGGATATTGACAGTATGTGCATTGAAGCCGATGTCCAATATGAGATGTCATATAATACGTGCGAACTCATTTACAACCAAATGAAAGCAGACATCAACTCTAAAATGTGGTCCGTTTCATACAGGGAAAAGACGATGCCGACTATCGAAATTCCAGCCTTTCATGGCACTTATCAGCACTGGACTTCATTTAAGGATTTGTTTACTGAGACCATTCATTCCAATCCGTCTCTTTCAAATGCACAGAGAATGCAGTTTCTGAAAAGCAAGGTGAAAGGAGAGGCAGAGAAACTCATTCAACATCTGACAATCAGTTCGGAAAATTACGACACAGCCTGGGAAATCCTTAATCACAGATACAACAATAAAAGATTGATCTTTTGCTCACATGTTAACTACTTACTCGGTGTACCTAACACACAAAATTTATCAGCAACATCAGTCAAGAAGCTCCACGACACGACCAAGGAATGTATAAACGCGATTAAAAACCTCGGCGTAAACACGTGGGAACCCTTCGTGGTACATCTGCTTTTGCAAAAGTTGGATCCAGTAACACATAACGACTACTCAGAGTCACTTGCCGATCCACGTGAATTACCAACCTTTGCAGAGTTTCTCAAATTTCTGGAAAGCAAATTTGTATCCTGGGAATCATCTAGCCGCAAGTCAGAAACAACAAAAACGGCTCAGTCTAAATCTACGCAGAAAAACAAGAAATTTTCTTCATATAAAGCATTCAGCGCAAATCATAACAAGAATTATAATTCTAGATCAGAATCATTAAGTAAAGACAATGAGGACACATCAAAGTGCCCACATTGCAATCAAACACATAAATTGTTTTCGTGCAAATCATTCCTCGAATTACAACCGGATGCAAAGCGAAAAATAGTTGCAAAACACAATTTATGTAAAAATTGCCTCTACGCACACACCGATAAATGTTCGTCGAGAAAAAAATGCCGTGTCTGCAATTCAGACCATAACACATTATTGCATGACGCTTATGGCAAAGGGGGTGGACAGACATTTAACATCAAATCAGCGCAGCAAGATACATCCGCCACGGACAGCAAGAAAACGGCAAGCAACAACAGCAATCATGTGTCTCAAGAAGATTTATCAGAAGTTCTGCTTACTACAGCACTGATCAAAGTACAAGCATTTGATGGATCTCTGATAACTTTGCGAGCACTCCTAGATCAAGGTTCACAAGTATCCTTGATTACGGAAAAAGCAGCGCAAATGCTACGATTACCGCGTGGCCGATGCAAGGGTGTCATTTTCGGTGTCGGAGCTAAAGAAAACAATTGCAAAGGTGCAATACAAATCACGTGCAATGCCATTCACAGTGATTATACATTTGACACCAATGTATTCATTATGCGCAATTTAATTAAAAATTTGCCGAATAAGTCATTCACGAAGCCAGAATCATGGACATTTTTAGAAAACATCAAGTTGGCTGACTCATATTTTTATTTATGCCGTCCTGTAGACATATTACTAGGGGCAGAGGTATACTCAAACATTATTCAAGAAGGTATCATCAAGCACGAAACATCGCAGCCAGTGGCACAACAAACACGTTTAGGTTGGATTTTATGCGGAAACGTGCAAACATTCCACTGCAATGTTGTGATTAATAATATCGAAGACATTCAAAAATTTTGGGCAGTTGAAGATATAGCAGAAAATTCTAGTATGTCACAGGACGATGTAGAGGCCTTACAACACTACAAGAACACAACAACTCGTGACGCACAAGGTCGCTATGTTGTGGAGTTACCATTCAACCCAAACTTTCAAGATAAATTAGGAAATTCAAAACCCATGGCGTTGGCTCAGTTTCGACAACTTGAAAGAAAATTCGGCAGAAATCCAGAATTAGCAGAATCATACAGTTATTTTATGCATGAATATCAAACACTGAATCATATGGTTGAGTGTACTAGTAATACGACACCGGGTTGCTACTTACCTCATCATTGTGTTCAGCGCGCCGATTCCACAACTACTGCGTTAAGGGTAGTATTCAACGCATCGGCGAAAACCTCCACAGGTTATACGTTGAATGATCTCATGAAGCGTGGCCCAATTTTGCAGCAAGATCTCATGTCATTAATCTTGCGCTGGAGGCAATATCAGTTCGCATAAACGGCTGATATAGAAAAAATGTATCGTCAGATACTTTGCAGCACTCAGCATCAGAATTATCAGAAGATACTGTGGAGAAGTTCTCCTGACCAATTGTTACACGAATATCAGCTCACAACAGTCACTTACGGCATGAAGGCAGCTCCCTTCTTAGCCATGATGACTCTGAAGCAGTTGGCAGCCGACGAAGGCCACAAGTATCAGCACAATAGAGCAGCAACAGCTCTGCAAGAAGAGTTTTACATGGATGATCTCGTAAGCGGAAGTTTCACTCTATCGTCAGCCAAACAACTTCAAAACGATTTGATCCAGTTACTGCAGTCAGGAGGCTTCAACTTGCGTAAATGGTCATCCAACAACGAGGAGCTACTTCAAAATGTCAACAGGGCATCCTTAAATCAAACATCATTCGACTTCAAGCAAGCCGAATCAACAAAAACGCTCGGACTAAAATGGCATCCTACTGAAGATACATTCTCATTTGAGCTAAAAATAAGCAAAACAGGAACAGCTGATAAACAAACAAAACGTACGCTATTATCAGATATCTCAAAGATATTTGATCCGCTCGGTTGGCTAGCTCCGGTTACAACAAAATTGAAACTTTTATTTAAGCAAGTTTGGCTTTCTAATATTAAATGGGATGATCAACTTCCGGCTGAAATTAGCACCGAGTGGGAGAAAATCAAAGCGGATCTTCAAAACATTAGCAATTTCCAAATATCAAGATGGTATCAGATTGGGCAGCAGGACAGCATTCAATTGCATGGCTTTTGCGACGCGTCAATAAAAGCATATGCATGCGTCGTGTACTGTAAGTTTGATACCTACATCACTCTCGTCGCCGCAAAAACAAGACTTGTGCCCGAGAACAAAAAGCTCACTTTACCACGACTAGAACTGTGTGGAGCTCATTTGCTATCAACACTTATGAAAAAAGTTCAACAAGCCCTCGCCGGACGCGAAATCAAAGTATTCGGTTGGAGTGACTCTACTGCAGTTCTGGGCTGGATTCAAGGAGATATCAACCGTTGGACACCATTTGTGGCGAACAGAGTCAAACAAATCAGAGAAATGATACCATCAAAACATTGGCATTACATTAAATCAGCTGAGAACCCAGCTGATTGCGCCAGTCGCGGCATCACAGTACAACAACTGAATCAGCATCATCTGTGGTGGAGCGGACCGCCATCTCTCCCTGGGTTCGATGAGTCATCAATATCAGAGAAGCATGTCTACGTCACGGATCAAGAAGAGCGAAAATCAAAACAAAGCAACGTCACTATTCGTCAACCTCACAGCGATGATGTCATACAAACCATACTACATAGAAACAGTAATATGACACGCGCCGTGCGCGTACTTGCATGGGTATTACGTATCACACGACGTCACAGCGAGCGCTCTGTTTACTTGAATGCAAACGAGTTAGCAACAGCAAAACAGATGATCATCAAATATGTTCAAGAAATGGAATTTTCGGAAGAAATTAGAAAGCTGCGATCACAACAACAAGTACACTGCAAGAGCAAGATTTTGAGCCTCAATCCATTTCTAGACAAGTACGGACTTTTGAGAGTGGGAGGCAGACTCAAGCATGCAAACATTGACGAAGAAAGGAAACATCCTCTCATCATACCACACAGCAGTCACATTACCGACCTAATTATCGACCAAGCCCACCTTCGCACGTTTCATGGGGGAGCTCGGATTACACTCGCACATATCAGACAGAGCTATTGGATATTAGGTGGAAACAGAGCTGTAAAGAAGCGTTTACATGCATGCACTACCTGTAAGAAGCATAAAGCGATCAAGCAAAAGCAAATGATGGGGGACTTACCTGAATCTCGGAGCAATCCTTCGCGTCCTTTCCAACACACCGGCGTAGACTTCACAGGATACGTTGACGTGAAACTCAATAAAGGGCGAGGTGTCAAGATGAGCAAGGGATACATTGCGGTGTTCGTGTGCATGGTGACCAAAGCCGTACACCTCGAACTCGTATCAGATTTGAGTTCCACAGCATTTTTGGCTGCCTTGAAACGCATGTCTTCACGTCGGGGTAAACCTCATCACATATACAGCGATAATGGCACCAATTTCGTAGGGGCTAACAAAGCACTGCAGCAAGAACTAGCAGAACTTCGCAAAACATTCAATCAAGAGATCAATGAGATGGGAATCCAGTGGCATTTCAACGCTCCCGCTTGGCCGAGCGCAGGAGGCCTATGGGAGGCGGCGGTAAAAAGCCTGAAACATCATCTTCGACGTGTTGTTGGTGAGCAGAAACTCACGTTCGAGGAATTCAGTACTTTACTGGCCCAACTCGAAGCTTGTCTCAACAGCCGGCCGCTGTGCACAATCACAGAAGACTCAGATGATTTAAATTATCTGACACCGTCACATTTTATGAGCAGCGGCCCTCTACTAACTATCTTGGACACCGAACAAGATGACAGAACAAGGTGGACGAGAACTCAGAAACTGTTCGAAGATATTTGGAAAAGGTGGCAGTCTGAATACCTTGCCCAACTTACAACTAGAAGCAAATGGCACAGACGTCAAGAAAACGTTAAAGTTGACGACGTTGTTATCATTCACGAGCCTAACCTCCCCGCGGGAAGATGGGCTCTAGGCAGAGTCACCGAGCTACATCCCGGTTCCGATGGACTGGTCAGGGTTGTCACCCTGAAAACAAGAAACGGAATCATCAAGCGCCCAGTGATTAAATTATCTGTGCTGGTCTCTAACCCTAAATCAATTTCAACCTCAGATCAGACCGGGGATTTAGATCAGCCGAATGTCAAGACAAAGGACAACAAAACAAAAGGAAAACCTCGAATGGGGTCTAATTTCATGGCTACTCTCATCACACTATTTTTCTTCATGGTATCAGTATATGGTCACGAGCAGTCAGTATCTCCATATACGATGACAGCAATACATAAAGCACTTTATTTTGACCGAATATCAAGCATGCAGTTTATTCGCGACGAATGGAAACTCATCGTGTATTACGACATGAACCCGTATTGGGAGGGAACGGCAGCATTCGAGAAATACCTAAAACAAATAAACGGCGTGTGTGAAACAGAAACAAACAAGGCACTATGTGACATCATCCTCCTGCAACTACGTCACTCTCATGACGAACTCAAATATTACAATGGAATGTTACTCAATCAGCAATTTGAAGAACGCACACGTAAGCGACGAGGCCTTATCAACGGTGTAGGCTATGTTGCCAACAGCTTATTTGGAGTACTAGACCAGCGTTTTGCCGATCAATACAAACAAGACATATCACTCATAAAGGAAAACGAAAATCACTTAGCACTCTTGTGGAAAAATCAGACCTCAGTAGTGGAGGCCGAATACAACTTACTCAAACGAACAGAAGAATCGATGAACCGTCAACATAAGGTCATCAATCAACATCTGAACAATCTAGCAAAGGCCACCAATACTTTGAACAAAAATCTACAAGAACAAGAAAAAATGAACGAGCTAGCACTTTCAACAATAATTGCAACAAATATGCTGGCAAAGCTTAAGTCTATACAAGACACTATGATCGACACCATAACAGATATTCATCATGGGATGTTCAATGTTCATTTCCTCTCGCCAAAGCAGTTACGAGATCAACTCAACTTTATCGCTGGGCAATTATCGCGAGAGCTATCCCTACCGATAGAAAACATACAGACTGAACTACCAAAAATTTACCATCTTTTGAAGGTCAAAGCAAGAGTAACAGAGCAGTACCTTTTATTTGAAATTACAATACCACTTGTTAGTAGAGAAAGTTATGACCTTTATCAGCTGATTTCAATACCACAACAACGTGGAACTACTACAATCGCTGTCGTACCGATATCAAATTACATCGAAATTAATTTACGCAAAGATACATATCTGGCTATGAAGGAAAGAGACATACAACAGTGTATCCAGTACGATGAATCTAGTCGTCTCTGTCACTCCCGCAAACCTATTTTCCAGTTCAAGTCAGAAGATAACCTGTGTATCAAAAATAAGAGCACAAACACCTGCCTTACAAACATTTCAACATGTCGTAATAATTGGATGGAGTTATGGAAAACAAATACATACCTCTATTATTGTTGCGGCCAGTGCGCACTCCGTGTAATATGTGAGCATCAGATTACAGCAATTCAAGTCACACAGGCCGGGGTTATAGCACTGGACTCAGAATGCGTCATCAAAGGCGAAGACTTCACTGTTTTTTCACATAAACAACGATACTCAGAAATAAAAACTGCATCTGACTTGGAAACTCACGATATCGCACCGATCAATCACATCATCAACGTGTCGGTGCCACTAATGGAAGTCAAACTCACCGACCATCAGGCTTCATTACGGCACATCAAGGAACAAATTGACCAAATAAAATCAGAAAATGCATTGAACTCAGGATTAACAAGCCATGATGTACACCAATACACAGTTATCTACGTGTTGATGTTGGGCGCTGTATTAGCATTCGCATCTTATCTTTGTCGGTGCCTTTATCGTCGCCGGGAGAGGAGCGCCAACTTACAGTCGGACTCCGGCACACAACCACAAGCGGTGACATCACGCAGAGAACCTGCCACCCTGGTCGGCCCGACGCCACGCACTAGAAACGCACATCAGCTACGAGAAGAGGCCATTGAATTGAGAGACTTCTCTAGCATATTCAGCAGCATAAAGCGTCACAAGAAGACACCACCAACTTTCAGCAAACCAGTGTCCAGTGACAGTGATTAGAATTCAATTTATTAAGCATATATTTAAGTCATGAATTATAAACATGGGTGAAATTTATAAGTTAGCATTTAAGCAATTGTAAATTCATCTTCATTCACTCACATCTCTTAAATTCACATTTCGTTTCTCTCGCCCGGGAATATGTACGAGCCACGCATCGTACATAATAGGCGCGCAACGCAAGATCAGCATTTTTACGTCAATTCGTACAAATTATATTGTTACGCGTCAGTACTCGTTCAAGATTCATACACAGTTGTACTCACTAGCAATCATTCACTTTTCATACATTTTAGCATAGTTACGCGATAGTTCAGTTATCAATATAGTATATCATTTTAGTTGGCTATCAGTGACTTTCATTACAAACATACATCCAAGCTGTGTGCGCCTCACTCAACAACGCATACAGCCTTTTTACAACTAGGTTGGGGATCTTCCAGTCTAACCAGATGCAGCTGATAATTAGTCTTACCTGAAGCGATCTGACCTCCACATCCCAGTAGCTGGGTAACACGACACCCCCTGGCAAGATCAGTATCTGATTTTCTGGATTCTCAATACCCGTCACGTCTGTCAAAGATGTTCAAATGACAGCCGGGAACGCCAATATTTAGCGCGTTTTCTGAAGCATGTGGAAATCTAAATAAGTTAAATTGGTCACCCATCCACAAAGCGTTCTAGACAAGCGTTGCTTAACCTTCAAGATTAACCCTTGCAGCTGTTATTATTTAGCCACAGGCTCCTCATATATTGCTAGCTAACTCCTATCTTTCAGTATTTATTTATATATTTTTCCTTTATTTCAGGCAACGTAGCCCATAAAAAAAAAACGACGGGTTGCACTCCGGGAGTGCCGGCAGAAGTGAAAACTTGAATAACGTTGTGCATTTTTGATATTTTGGAATGGTTAGGCAATAATTTTGCAAGAATTGCTTTAATTATCAGTATAAAAGTACTATCATTTATGTGGTAGAATACAATATTTATTTATTGCGCTATCGTATACAAACATGACAATTTATATTACATTAAAAAGTTTATCTCTTAGACTCTCCATCCGTCTTACGAATTTTCAATCAGGTCACGTGTCCTGACGCGAGTTTAACATTTTTTACCCATTACAAAAAAGTGCACAAAGCCGCTAAAGAAGTTTTCACTTCAATAATAAAAAAAATATTAAATCTTATAAATAAACTAATACATAATAACATTGTAAAAAAATAATTTCACAAGAAGAGATGGCCAGTTTCGTGCGTATCGCACTGCGTGGTGTCACGTAATCTTCCACGAAATTGTCGATCACGCGACACACTTCGGCCAAAATTCATGCTAAACGAATGTTTAATAGATGAGTTGAAACCCGCATTAATTATTATATGATTATTTAGTTATTTGTGAAAATGGTACTTAGACATTTTCTATGTTGTAAACGAAATTATTGTGCCTGTCAAGCTGTAAGATTTCCGAATAAAATCCATTGAGGTAATATGTACTACGTATATTAATCTCAATGACAAAATCAAAATTGTGAGAGAGTTTTATCCGATGTTTCCGTAGCAGTTTTCTTTAAAGGTTCGTGAGGTAGCCTTTTAACACGAGACCCCATGTCAAAAGGCTACCTTTTCATATGATCGGGTTTGGGAGTGATTTATGAGATCACTGGTGGCCCAATGGTTACGCGTCTGGCTTGCCAGTTGAAAGTCAGGGGTTCTAACTCAATTAGGTTTTGTGTGTAATTTGTATCATCGAGACTACTCTTAAATTGGTGAAGTGTAAGTCGTCCAATGTGCACCAACCCTCACTGGGTTCGCGTGATTACAGTCTATTCGCTTTCATTAATTTAGATAAATGAATCTTTAGAAAAAAAAGAATGGTATAATCAGAAAGATTATTATAAAGCACAGCAAATATTTGTGTATTTTATTAGTATTACATAAGGTGTATCTATTCATACACGAAATATTTTAAGGGATATACCTATAGCTGGTAAAGAAACTATAGCAACAAAAAATATCTAGGTATATTATTTAAGAAATTAAATAATTTAATATTACTTGACACACATAATAAATACTGGTTCCTTCTTATTTTTTTACATCCAATACGCCAGTTTACGCAAGCGGCAGCGGTATTTGAGACGGTGCGCGGCTTTTATGATGATCAAAGAGAGTTTTTCTCTTTGATCATATGAAATTTATAATAATTACGTAAAATAAAAAACATTGAGATTCGTTCTTTTTTTCGTGTTTATGGTATAGCTATAGGTACCTATGTCTCTTAAAATATTTCGTGTATGAATAGATACACCTTATATATTATTTCATTCCATTTTCTTGTACACCTACCACAATTTGTTTTTTTTTTTTTTTAACCCAAAGGTTGACTAGTACAGAATGCCTTGCTGCATTAAGTCCGCCCATGTAACACTATTCAGCATAAAGTTTAAATAAATAATTTTCTCGAGGTTTAAATTCTAGGGTTGACAAGAAAACCTATATGCTAGTCTAGACCATTATCTATCTATTTTGGCTTGATTGACTACAGTGCGATTCAACTAAGAATAGGATCGACTGTCCGCCATATTGTGACGTCATAGCTGTCAAAACGAACCATTTGGGCAGAGTGAGCAAAACTAGATTTTTTAAAATATTTAAGTCTTTAGTATTTAATAAATCTTTAGTAATTTTGTAATGGCTTCTGGGCTTGTGCGTCATGTGTCCTCACTTATGTACTTTCAGGCGAATTGATGTCAACAATAAAAATAAGAGAGAGAAAAGTATGTTTTAAAAATAAACTAATTATGACTTCGAATTATAAAATTTTATATTTAAATTTGTACAAAGTAAAATAAACAGTTATTTTTGTTTCATTTGATGAAACAACAAACAGTTACATTATAAGAACTTACAACTAGTTTAACAAAAAAATGAGTTTTGGCTATAGAGTTTATCTGTTAATTTTCGGAATTAAATTTTCTTTGCAAACCCTGCTTTTCAAGTGACATTTGACACATAGAGGCCAATGACGATCCTATTCTTATTTGAATCGCATAGTAACCTCAAACATCTAAAAACTTTCTTACTTATAAAATTAGTATGGATAAAGAAATTTTGCAAAAACAATAGTGAATAGTTTTTAAACAATTATTTTCTCAAATTTCTAAGGAAAACGAGCCCAATATTTATTTTAATTTTCTCTTGTTGATTTTCTTTATGAATGTAAACTTGTGGGTTTATTCAAAGCTTTCTCTAATAGTATTGTTACGCCAGTCGCTTAGTGAAGTACGTCGAGAAATTTCGACATAAATCTAGAATGTTCGAGACACTAACGCCATCTAGCGGCGAATAGCGGTACTGTGTATCTCGAGTGGCTTCTGGAGTATTCTTGGCAGTATAAACAGTGAATAGATTTTACAAAAATGTTCTAGAACTCATAGCTCGGGGTATAAATAGATCGCAAAGGGACGCAGAGAGTCAGTGTCCACCACACAGAATCCACCAGAATCTCACCTGTACAGGTGAGATTGTGGTGGATTCTGTAAAATTCGAACAACAACTCGCATCTCACATAGCTATTCACTGTCACTTCGCTTATGGTTCAAAGTGACCTTGATTTTGCATTCTGTAAACAGCGTCGAAGTGACGGAGGAATTACCTTACCGAATGCCACTTCTCACGTCATCTCATACTATTATTATTTCCTTTATTCAACAAATATCTCAAAAATTACATTTTTAAATATTTTTCTATAAAAACTTACAATAAAAAAACATTTAAAAATATAAAAAATGGCAGTCCATCGGTGTCGGGAGCAGGGTCCAAGCTACCGGTGGTTAGGTCTCCAGAGAAAGGAACCTCCTCACAATGCGAGCTGTATCGAGGAGAACTGCCTTCTGTATCAGGCCCTTTATCCAGCTGTGCAACGCCAGCTTCGACAGATGGTCGTCGAAGCTTTTAGCTATCAGCCCATTGACTGACATGACAATCGGCACAATGACAGCCGAGTCCACATTCCACATGTCAACAACCTCATGAGCTAAGTCGAGATACTTTATGTGTTTCTCTTTCTCAGCTTTCATGAGATTCTCGTCATGTGGGATGGTAACATCGATTATCATTGCGCGGCGCACTAATCGGTCTATCACCACTATATCAGGCTTATTGGCAACAATAGTCCTGTCAGTGATGATAGACCGATCCCAGTACAACGTGACATGGTCATTTTCGAGAACTGGGTCGGGCACATACTTGTAATACGGTACCTCAGAATCGACAAGTTTGTATTTCAAAGCAAGTTGCTGATGGATAATTCTGGCTACTTGGTTGTGTCTATGCAAGTACTCGCCGTTAGCAAGACGAGAACAACCGGAGACAATATGTCTGATGGACTCACCAGGATGATGGCATGCCCGACACACGTCAATCGTCCCGTCCCTCATAATATGTCTCCGGTAATTATTCGTCAAGATAACTTCGTCCATAATTGCACAGACAAAACCTTCAGTTTCTCCGAAGAGATCCCCGAAGCGTAGCCAGGCAACGGAAGCTGTCAAATCTACATCGGGCCCATAGAGAGCCCGATAGTAGCGACCATGAAGCTCCTTGCTTTTCCATACCTCCTTGCGGTCATCTGCGGTGAGTATAACAGGTTTGTGCCAGTTCTCTTTAGCCATGGTCAGCGGGGTGAGTCCCTTGTCCACTGCAACCACATCTCGGTGCATACCCACATCGGCTTGAAGGAAATATTCCCTGAGACTGCAAATCTCGCGGTTGTGGAGAGTTTTGGCGTTTAAAAAGCCTCGACCTCCACACTTCCGCGGGATGTACAGTCTCATCACCGATGATCGTGGGTGATGCATCCGATTTGCGGTCAGCAGTGTGCGGACCCTCCTATCCAGGGCGTCCAGTTCGGTTTGAGTCCATTTGAGTATGCCGAAAGAATACATCAACACCGGCATGACCCAACCGTTGAAGGCGCGCACCTTATTTCCTCCCGACAAAAGGCTGTTTAATACCTTTGTCAGGCGGCCAAAGAAGCGCTCCCTCAACTATTGCTTCATGTCAGCAACATTAATGCCCAAAGCTTCCGAAATACCCAAATACTTATAAGTTTCGGTCAAGCAGAGAGATCTAAGGTGTATGGAGTCTGAAAGTTGAATTCCCTCAGATTCCATAACCTCTCCTCGTTTTACATGCATGATTGCGCATTT
Source organism: Tholera decimalis (assembly GCA_943138885.2). Lineage (NCBI taxonomy): Eukaryota > Metazoa > Arthropoda > Insecta > Lepidoptera > Noctuidae > Tholera > Tholera decimalis. The sequence continues at coordinate 5,593,404 of OW964572.2, forward strand.
GTCCACACCAAATTCCATCTTGATGGCGCTACTGAAAGTTTCAGTTACCTTCAGTAGTTCCATCAGTTGCAAGTTGTTGGGGGCAAAGAGTTTCAAATCATCCATTATTATTATTATTATTATTAAAGTGGACTCAAACTGTCACCCTGAAATATTCCCCGTCTGATCCATATAGGCTCATCATTCCCTCGGATCGGTCGACATCCTGGATAGCGAAGTACCGTCTTCCATTGCCTCATACATGACTCAAGGAAGGTGCGTAGAGTTGGATCTATTTTGTAAAGCTCTAGCACCTTCATGAGCCAGGTATGAGGAACAGAGTCATAGGCTTTTTTGTAGTCTATCCAGCATGTTGATAGATCTTTGCGGGATCGATGAACCTGTTGGCTAATGGCCATGTCAATGAGGAGTAGCTCCTTAGTGCCACGGGACCCTTTCCTACATCCATTCTGAGAAGCGGACATAATTGAGTTGCACTCAATGTGCATATTTATTTTCACTCTCAGAATGGACGTAAGAACCTTATAGACCGTAGACAAACAAGTAATCGGTCTATAGTTTTTGGGTTCCATGGGACTACCACTTTTATGGAGCAGGTGGGTACAGCCAGTCGTAAGAAACTCTGGTAGAGACCCAGCCTCTAAGGATGCCTGGAATTGAGAAGCCAAAAGCGCGTGCGAGCTGCTATACCACTTGAGCCAGAAGTTGTGCAGTCCATCCGGTCCTGGAGACTTCCAGTTTGGTAACGGATGAACTGCTTTGGCTACATCAGACTTATTGATAGTTATTTTATCCATTTGTGGTATAGCTTCACATACGCGTTCAACTTCACGCATCCAGTCACCCTCAACATGACAGACGGGTACCGACCAGATGTTGCGCCAGAATAAATTCGTGGCGGTATCATCCGGGCGGCACACGTCAGTCACATTTTGATTGGGTCGCTCCCAAGCTCTGTATACCCACCTCTCATCGCTCTGGAACATGCGATTCTGTGAGTACCGTTCAACCCGCCGCTTAAACCGTCGGATACGGCTTGCCCATGCATAAATTTTCTGCTTCAGGAAGTCAATGCGCTCCGTAATGTGGGGTGTGTATTCTCGAGGGCTGATTCCAGTCCCCGAGAAAGCCCGCCGTACAAAACGCATCACACGTGGGCGTGCATTGCCTTCCTTGAAGCAGTATAGTTTGCCGATGAGTGTTCTGGCCTCATCGATATGCCTCTCGATCCTATACTGCCAGGCTGGTACAGCAGGTTTTGGTCGAATAGCTTCGTCGTTATTAGGGAATTTGACGTTAGCTAAGCGACATGCCGCAACAGCCCCGCAATACAGGATTGAGTGCGTATCAACGAGGTTTTCGCTGCTCTCAAAAATGATCTCAAGCAGCGAGTCCAAAGCACACACCAGCGCCCTATTTTTTTTGTGCATGGGTAACCGTGGTAACCGGGGTCTAAGTTCAGGCGGAGCCGATCTATACTCGCGAAGCGCATCCTCCAGTGCGCTCCTCAGTCGATCGTTGCATTGGCTACTTACCGTGACAACCCTATCATCTAGCTCATTATTATGACTATAGAGCCGTGATGTCATTCCGCTACTAGCGGGCGCTTGTACCACGGCTTGTGTCGGGGACGAGATGATATGGTTGCTCAGTACCTCTGAGCACAGCCTATCAAGTGTTGCGTCATCCAACCTGTGGCTACGCTGGATGACCCGCACCTGATCCGACAGTCGTTGGGCCGAGACGTTGACAGCTGGTTCTAGGTCCTGGAACAGAGACAGCATCCTGACACGATACGCAGTGAGGTTAGTTCCCCCCTCTGTAGACCCATAATATGCGCGCATGACGTTTTCGTTTATGGACTGAGTCCATCTCATGCGCTGCACACCACCGGCAGCGGGGACCCGACTCGGAGCCGGTTGCCTCCTAGGCCCCAAGCTGTTCGGTGGCCGGCCTCTCCCCTGCCGACGCACAGGTGTTGGCGACGTCGGCGGAGAGAAATACTCGTCGCTCGAGCTCGACGCGGCTGCAGCCGCCGGTGATATTGATGATCCTGAGTCCGGCGGCGGCGAGGTGGAGCTGAGCGACAGGTCCGGGGGTGGTGGGCGTGCACGTCGCGAAGCTGCTCTCGTAAGCATCGTCCAAGTTTATTTGTTCACATATTTACATATTATTTCTCGCATTTTTTCTTGATTGGTGAGATTGACACTTGACAGTTGTCAATGGCTGGTTTATTTTCATTTTGTGTAAATATTGGTGGCTTTTAGATATTGTTATTTTTCTTTGTTTAATATGTCCTCTTTTCATGGATATTGGAAAATTTGGATGGGAAAAACTTAATACTATTGTTTGCGGATTTAATTTGTATAGACGGAACATAAAACTTGGTTTGACGGCTAGTGTTGCCAGCTTTTATTATTATTATTATTATTATCTTTATTTCTAATTATACACATATAAATTACATTTTTAAATATTTCTATAAAACACAAAAAAACATTTAAAAATATAAAAAATAGTAGCCCACCGGTATCGGGAACAGGGTCCAAGCTACCGGTAGTCAGGGCTCTAGAGAGAGGAACCTCCTAACGATACGCGCCGTGTCCAGGAGTACCGCTTTCTGAAGCAAGCCCTTGATCCAGCCGCCTAACGAGAGCCTCCTAAGATGTTGGTCGAGGCTCTTGGCTATTAAGCCATTGGCTGAGATGACTATCGGTACAATGACTGCCGAGTTCACATCCCACATGTCGACAATCTCATGCGCCAAGTCAAGATATTTGATTTGCTTATCTTTCTCGGCTTTCACGAGGTTCTCGTCATGCGGGATGGTTATGTCGACAATCATGGCACGCCTCTCGTTTCGGTCCACCACCACTATATCAGGCTTATTGGCTACAATAGTCCTGTCAGTGATGATGGACCGATCCCAGTATAATGTGATAAGGCCATTATCGAGAACTGGGTCGGGCACATACCTATAGTACGGCACTTCCGATTCCACAAGAGAATATTTCAGAGCAAGTTGCTGATGAATAATCTTGGCTGCAAGGTTGTGCCTATGCAAGTATTCTCCATTAGCAAGACGAGAACAACCAGAGATAATGTGACGGATTGATTCACCCGGACGGTGACATGCCCGACACATGTCAACCGTGCCATCCTTCACAATAAATTTCCGGTAGTTGTTCGTCATGATAACTTCGTCCATAATTGCACAGACAAAACCTTCGGTTTCCCCAAAGAGGTCACCGAAGCGCAACCAAGCTACGGACGCTAATTGGTCTACATCGGGCCCATGAAGGGCCCGGAAAAAACGTCCGTGTAGCTCCTTACTCTGCCATATCCCCCTTCGATCGTTAGTGTCCAGCACTGCAGGTTTGCGCCAGTTCTCATTAGCTAAGGAAAGCGGGGTGAGTCCCTTGTCCACTGCTACTACATCTCGATGCATACCCACTTCAGAAGCAAGGAAATGTTCCCTGAGACTGTATACCTCGCGGTTGTGGAGAGTTTTAGCATTCAAAAAGCCTCGACCTCCACATTTCCGCGGGATATACAGCCTCATCACTGACGAGCGTGGGTGATGCATTCGATATGCAGTCAGCAATGTACGAACTCGCCTATCCAGGGCGTCAAGTTCAGTTTGAGTCCATTTGAGTACGCCGAAAGAGTATATTAACACTGGCATGACCCAACCGTTGAAGGCACGCACCTTATTTCCGCCCGATAGAAGGCTTTTAAATACCTTCTTTAGGCGTCCAAAGAAGCGCTCCTTCAGCGATTGCTTCATGTCAACTTCATTGATACCTAACGCTTCCGACATTCCCAAATACTTATAGGTTTCGGTTGGGGAGAGGCTTCTCAGGTTTATGGAATTCGAGGGTTGAAATCCCACGGATTCCACAATCTCCCCTCGCTTTACATGCATAATCGCACATTTGTCGACACCAAACTCCATCCTAATGGCACTACTGAAAGTTTCAGTTACCTTCAGTAGTTCCGTCAGTTGTAGACTAGTGGCGCCAAAAAGTTTTAAATCATCCATGTAAAGGAGGTGAGAAATAACCTGACCACCTCTTTTCAACCTATAGCCTAGGCCTGAATTCTCCAGCAGTGTGCTTAGAGGATTCAAGGCTAAGCAAAACCAAAGCGGACTCAAACTATCGCCCTGAAATATACCTCGCTCGATCCTTACCGGTTCGCTGTACCTTGGGATATATCGACATCCTGGATAGCGAAGAACTGTCCTCCATTGTCCCATACATGATGTCAGAAAGGTGCGTAAAGTTGCATTAATTTTATACAATTCCAGCACCCTCATGAGCCATGTATGGGGCACTGAGTCATAGGCCTTCTTGTAATCTATCCAACATGTCGACAGATCTTTTTTGGAACGTCGAACCTGTTGGCTAATGGCCATATCAATGAGGAGTAGCTCCTTAGTACCGCGGGATCCATTCTTACATCCATTTTGAGAGGTAGACATGATGTGATTGTCTTCAATGTGTTTGTTAATTTTAACCCTCAAAATGGATGTCAGAACCTTATAGACCGTTGGTAGACACGTGATTGGTCTATAATTTTTGGGTTCCGCGGTGCTACCAGATTTGTGGAGCAGGTGGGTAACTCCAGTGGTAAAGAACTCAGGTAGCGAGCCAGATTCTAGGGCAGATTGGTACTGAGACGCCAAGCGGGCGTGCGATCTTGTTAGCCACTTGATCCAAAAGTTATGCAGTCCATCCGGCCCTGGAGACTTCCAATTAGGCAGCGGACGGACTGCATGGGCTACATCTTGGGGGCTGATAGTGATTGCCCCCATTTCTGGTATTGGATCGCACACTCGCTCGACCTCCCGAGTCCAATCGCCTTCGGTGTGACTGACAGGTACCGACCAGATGTTGCGCCAGAATGTACATAAGGCGTCATCATCAGGTAGGCACATATCAGTCGCACCTTGCTCCGGTCGCTCCCAAGCCCTATATACGCACCTTTCGTTACTTCGGAATGTGCGATTCTGGACGAATCGCTCCACACGCCGTCCATACCTCCGAATACGGTTTGCCCATGCATACACCTTCTGCTTTAGGAAGTCGATGCGCTCTGTGACACAGGACATATAATTTTGTGGGTGAATATTGGTTCCCAAAAACGCCCGTCTCACAAAGCGCATCACTCTCGGGCGATTGTTGCCCCCCCTAAAGCAAAGAAGTTTTCCGATGAGTGCCCTGGCCTCACCAATACGGCGCTCGATCCTACACTGCCAAGCTGGCACAGCGGGTTTAGGTCGTGTAGCTATGTCATTAGGAATTTTAACATTAGCTACACGACATGCCGCGACAGCTGTGCAGTATAAGACAGAGTGGGTATCGGCGAGGTCTTCGCAGTTATCAAAATAGTCTGACAACTGCGAATCCAGAGCAGCCACCAGTGCCCTATTCCTATTATGCATGGGCAAACGAGGTAAGCGTGGTCTTATTTCAGGCGGCATGTTGCGATATTCCCGAATAGCACACTCCAAAGCACTCCTCAATTGCTCATTATACTGGGTACTTACGTTTGTAACTCTGTCACTACTCTCCTCAACTTGGATGTTGGGCTGTGGTGGTACCACCACAGTCGGCGTCGGATGTGAAGTGACACAGCTACTCATTTCCGAACGGAGGCGATCAAGTACGGCTTCATCCAACATATGGTTACGTTGGATGACACGCACTTGATCCGATAGACGCTGGGCCGAAACGTTGACAGTTGGCTCAAGTACCTGAAACAGAGAGAGCATCCGACCACGGTACGCAGTCAGGTTAGTTCCCCCCTCTGTAGCCCCATAGTATGAGCGCATGACGTTCTCATTAATGGATTGAGTCCATCGCATGCGCTGCACACTTCCACCGGCAGCGGGAACCCTATCAGAAGCCGGCGGGCCTCGGGATTCCAAGCTGGCCGGAGGTCGGCCTCTTCCCCGTCGACGCGCAGGTGGTGGTGTCGTCGGCGGCGAGAAGTATTCGTCGCTCGAGCTCGACGCAACTGCAGCGGCCGGAGTCTCTTCACTCACGGCTGGAGCTGGTCCCGGCGGCTGCGAGGCGGAGCTGAGCGACGAATCCGAAGATCTTGGGCGTGTAGTTCTGAGCAATCGTGCCCGGTTTCTGGTCAACATGGTTTTCAATGCACGATGTTTTCTTTCGCATTAGTCCATTTTTATAGATATAGTATATAGAAGATGTAGTGTGGGATTAATAGTAGTAGTAGTAGTCGTTTCTTTTTTACTATTTTCGTTTTATCGAACATTTTAAATAACTATTTTGTATCAAAATTATTAATAAAATCGGGTTGAAAAAATTTTTGACGTGCTTGTTGACAGCCGGGCCACAGATTATTTATTATTATTATTATTATATACTTTATTGTACACCTTACAATATTTCTATAGATACAAAAAGAAATAAACTAGTGTACAATGGGCGGTCTTATCGCACAGGGCGATCTCTTACAGATAACCTTTGGATGGACAAACTTAAAGGAGACAGATTAAGGGCTGTCAGTGTACAAACATATAATTGAACATAATAATATAAAATACATACAATACCAAAATTATATACTAATAAATATTACATGTATAATTGAGAAAGAAGGGGAAAAGTTATAGGGAGAGGTAATGCTCCTTCACCATTCTTTTGAACGCTGGTAGCGTTTGAGCACGCCTCACTTCTATGGGTAATGCATTCCACAAACGAGCTGCTTGTATGGTAAAAGATTTGTCAAAGAAAGAAGTGGAATGCATACGAATACTCAACTCTAGATTTTCCGATGATCTCAAGGATCTAGAATGTGTGTCACAGAGGAACTGAAAACGTTCCTTAAGATAAAAAGGAGTGAAAGGATTAAATAGCACATTATAAAGTAGAGAAAGTACACATACTTTATCTGTCAAAATCTTTAGTTCAACTTGCTGACACGCTCGCAAGGGTAGCGCTAGTGTAAATTCGAATGAACAACCGAGTTTTTAGAATGCCAATCAATAAAATCACAGCGGATTCAGATTCGAAGTTTAGAATGAGGTCTTACAGAATAACACAGCTGATGTTAAGCGATGATGTGGTCTTGTTCTTGTCAATTCAGTATTACAGTAAAATCAATGTCAGTCTCAATGTTTCTTTAGTTATCCTAGCGATGCTATAGGCTGTGGTATCTCAGTATCGGGTCTCGTTACTGGTGTTGATTGCTCATCGTAACTAATGTAAACTCAGGTTTGGTCCTACTTTACTCATACCTGTGTTTATGTTTTATGGTTTACACAGAATCTGGTATCATGCACCTCCTTATGGATACCATGCTATAAAATAAATACAGCTGCGGTTATGGATGTAGCGGGAAATTCTCCGTTACTCGGAGTCTGCAGTAGATTATGTTCTTACTCATATCAATCATCGTTATACAAATTAGTCTGATCTCCTGTATCGTGAGTGCATTTTTTGTCAAATTCAAATGTTATAATATTATTCATCTGCTTAGCCTGACCAAGTCTTTTTTTATTGATAATAGGGTCGCGTTTGATCACCATCTCACCTGATGGTTAGTGATGATGTGGTCGACGGACCAAAATTGAGGGTGGAAGTAAGTGTTACCCCAAGAAGCTCAATACGATCGGTTATAGGCACGGTTACATCGCGGAAAGTAGGAGCCCGTCGGAATTGGCTCCTTTTTGCTGAGAAGAGACACGCCTGGGTCTTAGCTGCATTAAACTTGACCAAGTTGGCATCACCCCATTCGGAGACAGCCTTCAAGATAAGGTTAAGCGCTCAACTATGCCCTCATGGAGTAGTCTGAAAGCCGACCTCAACTTAGGAAAAACTAACAGGTTACACGTCAATCTATCCCAATCTGTCAAATTTTACCAATCGAACATGAACCTTCCACTATTGTGATAAGGTTGAAAATCTATTAAAGAAATTTGACAGATTGAGGTAGGTTGATGTGCTGGCGTCTATACATGGAGTGTCTGCTTATCTGACCACACACACAGTACCAGTTGCTATCAAGTTTCCTACGTGCCTTGGAAAGCACGCTAAGCCTTTGGTCCTTTGTACAGACACCAGCACATGAAGCTACCCGAAACTGTCAAATTTTCCCTATCAACCTTGAATCTAATTTCTTTAACAATAAAGTTGAAAATGTATTGAATAAATTTGACAGAGTGTTGTAGCTGGCGTCTGTACATCTTTGACAATCATTACGGGTAGGCAGAAGTCAGAAAATCTGTACCATACTTGTCAAGAAATATCGTGTTATCCAGCTCCTTATGAAACACCAGGTCCTCAAAATCTCCCTCAAAATGATGATGATTCAATAGAAAGTGACAAAAGAAAGCTAAACAAACATAGAAACTGTTTGAATGAAAATTGTCGCCCATGCCTTTCATTAGAGTACAGTCACTAATATATCAAATTACGCCTACTGGCGTTGTTTTCTCTTCAATAATATGAAGACAAGGAAATATTGCTTTGGGCGTTAGTTTTAGACTTTCAAGGCCGCTGTACGATTCTTGAAATAATGTTTTTTTTTATTACTGATGGGCCCACTCTTGATCAGACCTTGATCTCGCCTAATGGTAAGCGATAGATGAGGTCTAAGATGGGACAAGCGAGCCCAGAAGATGCCTATTTACTCGTGCTTTAAAGGCTGAAAGGTCATAAGTGGCAGGGAACACAGAAGCCGGCAGAAAATTCCACAGCTCGGCTGTGCGCACAATAAATGTGGAGGAGAAGCGCTTGGTACGATAGTTTGTTCAATAAAGAACATAAACTGGTACCCCTTTTACAAAAAGTACGTGGGCGGAGGACTACAAAATTAGTCTCAGCTGTCTATACACTATTATTATAAAGAGGTATATTTTGTTTGTAATTTTGTATGTAGGGGGAAATAAAAGATCCTATTCTAAAATATTTTCATTGATATGTGAGTGCCATAGGCAATAGCAATAGGTTTTCATTGCGAACGAATTACCAGTGTGGAGCCTCTGTACAAAATACGGCGCACCTCTTGTCATATCCATCGTGCACGGCCATCTGCACCTTGCAAGATCTTAACGAGGCCAATACAAGTGTTTATTTCATCAATGCCATTCGTAGTGTCTACTGAGACATTTAATAATAATAATATATAATAAATTTAACTAATCTTTAGTATACCACTATGCCGTAAATACTACGTCTTTAGTGATGTCTTTGACGACTCTACTAATGAGGTACATGAATCCGTATCACAGCGGTATGCAGCTCCTACTACGAGGTTGTCAATGTTTAATAATATTTCCTCAATACTGGTCTAAAGACGTTTGAGCATCGACTCGAAACGAAGAAGAAGATAAGACCAGTCCACCGTGAAGATAAATCGATTTTCGTCTGGCTTACACAATCAGAAGAAAGTGAAGAAAGTTTACAAAACTTGTATAATACTGTGTGAATTGAGCTATTGTTGGTCAGACACGATGTTACCACGGAAGAATGTGCAGAAGTCTTAACAATGCATCTCTATTAAATTGCTGAAGAAGACGCAACTTAATTAGGCAATTGTGAACTTTTTCTGTTTTTCTTCGTTACGCCATAGTTATAAAGCGCAATACAACAATGAAAGATGACTCTATCGTAATTTGAAGTATATAGTTTTGTTTTATTTTTCGAATTTTTAGAACAGATATTCAGTGGAAGGATATTCAGTGGAAGTACTGAATTGATTACGAAGGTTATTTTACTCATTGTCACTAACAATTTACACAACATTTTTATGTACTTATACTGTCCCCAATCAACAATTTAAAAAAAATCTGCTGCACTTCACATCTCCTGGTGTGTTGGCCTCTTTGTCTAGTCTTTCACTAATCGAAAATTACTATGTCGAAGACGGGGTTCATTTTTACAATTTTTAATCCTTAAAAACACGGTTCCTTTCATGATAAAGATAATGTGGGCCAACAACCAAAAAGATAGTGATTAATGTAAACGCAGACTTTTAGAATCGACTTTTCTTTGCTTTACCCAGACTTTCATAGCAACATGTGTGGGCAGCATAGGGTTCAATGATATTAAAAAAGTTTTTTTCTTAAGAAAGAAGCTTCAAAGAGGCCTATCACTTGTTGCTAAAGAAAATTATACGGCGTGACGTCACGTGAAATTTCAAATCAATACAGTGATTTGATATTTCATGTGTTGTCTTAATTTTTATTTACGTAAGAAAGGAAACAATACGTTCCCAATATGTTTTGGTCCAAGAGACGGATTAATTAGTTTAATTAGTTTTAAACTCTTTATTAAATTACATGGGACACGAAACAATATGTTTCCATCATGTTTGTTATAAGGGACGAACTGATTATATTAGTTTATATTACAATACATAAAACAGTAAAAAAATGTGTCCATATATTTACAAAAAATAATTGAAGTGGCTTTAGAAACATTAATATAGTATATACTGTTCGTACACACACGTGCGTTCGTACATACAGCTACCATATAGGCTAAAATTGATTTCGGAAACTTGACTACGTGATGCAGATCTTTATACGCGAGCGAAGCCGCAGGCGGAAGATAGTGTATAATATTAATAAGCGAATTAAAAACTATGTTCCCGTCTTTGTGATAATAATTACGTTACATTTGGCAACAGTTAAAGTGTAAGTTTATTTTGAAGGAGTGCAGAAAGGTCACATATACAATAAAACAATACAATACAATAATTTATTCGTTCAAATTTGGTACATACAGCTAAAAATATAACACACTATAATTAAAGCTTACACTAGGACCAGAATGAGGAACATTGGTGTCTGAACTAGATAAGATGTATGAAGCCAGATATTTAACAGCTTTTAAAAAAGCTTGTCATTTACTACATCCAACTTGAAATCCCTATATTTTTTCGAGCGGGAATATCATCGAATGACTTCTCCCGCTCTTGGTGGAGCGAAAGAGAGTGTCAGACTTCTACTGACTAAAAACCACCCTGTTCCTTCAGCTGCCCTTGCGTCCGGGGCCGCGGTATCTCGTTAGAACATTCCCGCGATCCCTACTAATTATTATAAATGCGAGAGTAACTCTGTCTGTCTGTTACACTTTCACGTCTAAACCACTTATCCTACTCTAATGAAAGTTTGTATAGCAACAGATTGAACCTTGGCGAAGGACATTAGGATACTTTTTGCTGAAAAAGCTTTTCACGAGAGTATAGCTGCGGGTAGAAGCTGGAGTTATAACGTGTTCATTGAGATAATATTATATTCGCAAAAGATGGCAGTTCAGTTTTAAATATTATTCACATCATATGCAGATCGTATGAACTCTTACGAACTCTTAGCACGACAATTTCAAATCAAAATCAATAAAATCCAAATAGAACAAAAAATATTTACGAGATTTTCCTATACGGTTTTAAAATAAACTTGCACTTCTGCTACTTTCTACTAGATGTCGTCACAGTGACCAATCCGCCAATCGGTCAAGAGCATTCACCTGCCGTGACCCAGCTGAGCTACGAATGTAAGTCGATGCTTACTCGTGCAAGTTCACAGTGAATAGTCGCAAGAATCATTAAGGCAGGTATAAGATTTATAAAGATAAATAGAAAGATATACTCTTTATTTACCATAACAGAATAATACAAGGACTTAACTACTACAAAGAGTGTTACAAAGGGCGGTTTTATCACTAAAAGCGATCTTTTGCAGACAACCTTTAGGTGGATTTGACACAGTCGGAGAAAATAAAAAACTACAAACTCAATACATAAAAATACATGAAAAAGCTGAAACATAAAAATAGCAACAAATTAAATAGAAAGATAAGATGCTTTTACCATGTTTTTGAAAGAAGGAAGGGTTTTCACATTAATTATTATATAATTATTTTAATTTAACGTTATATTTTTTAAACTATTGAAACTAAACTAAACAATAAACGTAAATAACATATAAATATTATATTCAACCTACAACGCACTACTGTGACACAGGTCTTCTGACTGTGAGATGGAACTAAAATAAAGCATAGAAAAATTTACTCCAGCACTGTCGGTTAATAATGTACCCAAGACACTGGTGACACTGCAGCTGGCAAGCTTAGCCTTTGGACCGAGTTATAGTCAGCCTTTGGGTTTCGGGTAACGCTGTTCTATAATTTATTAAAAATATAAAAATACGCAGCTCATAATTTAAATAGCCGTTTATTCAATATTTTTTCTCGTTCACTAAAAGTCTATTAAGTAAGTCTATCTATTCTAAATGAAATACATGCAGCGGACTGCTCATCATGTTGTCAAATCAAAACAGCATTATTATAAACAACAAAATCAAAAAGCGGAACAAAACAACACATAGATCAAGTTGTGTGAAGCCAAAATGACATAATTAGGCTCCAAAATAACATATCGTATCCCAAAATCATTTCCTCAAATTGACCGTAACTCATGAATGTCATCGAGGAACTTTCAAATAAATCTCGAAAGACTCTCACTTGGAATAACAAGGGTACCGCATCGGCGTCCGCGCAAGAAAGAGACAGCACCACACGAGAAAGATCCATTCACCATCGTAAACCCGAACAGAAAACTCGTTTCTGCTACGGAACTTCGAAAAATAATAAAAAATACCGGCTTATGTGTATCGAAAGTTAATACAAACATTTGACCTACGATTTGACCAGGTACGAGAGAGTAGGGAGAGGTTCTGCATTTCTAGTGGCCGGTGGCAATTCGGACGGATTACGCGTTGTCACGCACTGAAAACCAACCAAGTGCAATTTGTGATAATAAAGTGGAACTCTGTGTACATGTGTTAAAATATAACAAGTTTTTGTGAAGTACTCGTGCAAAAAGAACTGTTTGTTGAATTTCACTTTTACACGATTGGATTTTTTTTCCGGTGATAGTTCCGACATGTTTCTGCGGAGTTTCTTTATTGTGAGTACTATTTTCTTGTTTTTTTAGAATGCATTGTTGTTACGCTTTTATCCTCTCCTTTTCTCGACAGTTTGTTGAAAAATACTAAAAGAATTTAATGCCAAAACAGACAATTTTAAAATTTTATTAAATAAAACTCAATTCAGGTGACCCCACTTTCATTCATCAAAACCAAAGAATACATTCAAACTCAAAAATGTTATGTCTAAAACTAGGCCAAACCATCTTATTCCTAACACGAGCACTGACCACATCCTATTCACCGGTTAGATCCAGTTTTCTAGTCCACATACACAAAAAAACTATGACACGTCTCAAGATTAATGAATTAATCAAGTGTAAAGTATCAAAATGGCCCATTTTCCTTAAGACTTTATCTAGTAAATCCATTTTTAACTATAAACCTATTGACTATCGGTTAAGAAAGTTCGCATGTATTGTGAGACTTTCTCCTGTTCGATATGTAAAGCAAATATAAAGCGTGTCAATGGCAGATAATACAATCAATTTGAAAAGGAATTTGAAATCCTTGATCCTGACATCAGACATGTTAATATTGAGGTCAACAAACTGATTGAATGGTTTGATATACAGGATATAAATGATGACACCGACGATGGTAATAATGATTATATTATTAAAAAGATTATTTTTCACACTATTATTATAATACATTACTATACATTATAATGTACTGCACTTGAATTTAGAAAGAGTATGAGTAGGAAACCATAACATAGTAATAAAAATCATGTAATGTTCAGTATATCAACAAACAAAATAATTGTTGCTCTGTTCATGTTGATATTGGAAAAGGAAATTACAACCTCATCTGTTGCATGCAATAACTCTTTCTCTTACACACCTTGGAATAGCTCCGTATAATGTTCATTTATTACTTTCTACATCGTTTTTGCACACTGGCAAGTGTTAAATCTGTTTCATGTTTAATTTGCTTCACGATTCACGATACGGTTTTATTGCATTGTGGTAATTTAAATTCTAATTTTGTCTTCTTAAATTTTACTAGCTAAGACTTTGATGTGAGCTGTCTTTATTCATTTATAGACTCACTTTTATTCTATTTTCTATTTCATATTCCCACAGGTGGGACAAAAATCTTCTGTCTGAGTATCTTGACTTTTTAAAGTGTAAGTTAATTATCCGTTCATGTTTTACAGGTTTTCAAGTTTAAAATATTTTCATCATATATATTGCTAAGTTTAGTGATGATTTTTACTCGTAAAATATGAAAGAATATTTAATTCATTAAATATCACCCCGGAATTTTAAATGCTATCCATTCACGAGGAGAAAATAAGTAAAAACAAAAACGCAACGATCATTTCATTAACAGCATTCCTGAGAGGAATTATGAACATTATATCAGGTGCATTATTATGATCTGCACGCTACTGTATGCATCCATTGCTGTATTTGTTATCATTGTATTCTGCCGTTAATTACCAAAGCAGGTAATATACGTCTATAAATTCCATATCATTTATGTTTATCTTGTTATGTAGATATTTACCTACATGCAATCATTTCCATGGTGATATGGCAATGAAAGAGAAACTATCAGCTGTTTATCAAGCCATTAATGTAAAAGGGGTCAGCTGAGTAACCGGTTCTCTTGAGGCCGTGAGTTAGGAACAAGTCAATATTTAAAGTTTTTTTTTTTTAATTAGCTGCCAAAGATGCTATGTTGTTTGTTGATTTCAAAGATAATTAAATAGAAATTCTCATAAAAAGGAGGAGGTAATGGGAGTTTACGTTCCCATTACCTCCTCCTTTTTACGAGAATTTCTTTGTTGTTGAGGTGTTGCTCAAGTTGAGGCTAAATTATTAATTTTATTACTTAAATAGCAATAAATGATGTTTAATAAGCGTATCATCATCTCAGAGATATCACTTATCTGTGTTGTTTGTAATTTTGGTGTACAAAATAGTTGTTGTAACTTTTGATGTTATTATTTATTTAAACTTTATGTACAAAATATTGGTACATACTAATTTGGTTTTGTTTTAATAATCCGATGAGTTCTTGATTTTAGACGAAGTGATAGCTCTGCACTCTCTATTAGAAAGGTAGCATATGACAAAGCCTAACATTACGCCTATATTTCTCGAAGGGTTAGGCTTCCTTGATGTCGTATCTGTTAATCAATTCAGAACTATAACGTGTTCCATGGAGGATACGTAATCAAGGTGGGCAGTATCTGCGATAAAAAGATGTGAAATAAAGTGGTGACATTTCCTGTAGATCGGTGGGAGAAACTTTCCTTGCTGAAACCGGAATGGTGTCATCCCGTGTTTATAAGAATTTGACCTGTATCGTCGTACAGGCAAAACTCGGCCCTTGACTATCTTATTTTTCCGTGGGATTTATTTTTAAAGAGGACTAGCAATGTGGGTAGAATTCACATTACTAGGAATCTTGTTAACCCCTCCAACTTAGCTAAATATGCTTGTGTCTGGAATGTTCACGACAACAGTGTAATGGGTGGGGTTCGAACCCGTGACCTCTCGATCACAAGTTCTACACCATTAAGATATTGACGCTTCCTCAAAATTACTCCACTACTACTACTAGGGTGAGTTTTTAGTCAATAGGAGTCAGAAACTCCCTGCAGCTCCACCCAGAGCGGGAAAATAATTTTATGATTTTCCCCCCGAAGTGTAGATGACTAAGAATAGAATGAGACGATTTCGATTCGGAGCAAGTTTTCTACATTTATCAATAGTCTGTTCATTACATTCGAGTGGAGCAAATAAAGGTTTATGTACTTTAAAGTCTAATTTGAACTAATGGTGTAGAAGATGGCTGGTTTTAAGATAGACAGTTTAGTTTTATTTAACTTTAAAATTGTACGTGGAATAAGTGCTAATGTTGCACTGCAGCTAAGCATTAACATCAGAGGTTTTTTACCAAATTATCAATAACTCATCCACTTTGGGTGAATATCTAAGTTTCCACTACTCTTGCGATACGGAGCTGCGGTATATAGCTAAAACTAAAAGCAAATTTATAGCGTGTCAATGGCAGGTAATACAATCAATTTGAAAAGGAATTTGAAATCATTGATGACGTCAAACATATAAATATTGAGGTCAATGAATTGATTAAATGGTTTGATGTACAGCATATAAATAACGACGCAGATGATAGTAAAAAATTTAATATTATTAAAAAAGTTTTTAATGGACTACACTTGAACGAGTCGCGAGATACACACAAAATATGTTTTACTCCATGTAAAAAAAAATTGTTGCTCTGTTTGTTCATAGGAAAATAGTTCAAGCCCACAACCCTGGCAGACCCTATCGGTCCTGTCAATACAGACTGCTTATTGAAGTGCGCGTGAAACACGATGCACTCTTATACTTCAAAGGCTTAAGGCATAATTTCCAAGTCTATAATGATGAAATATTTTATTAAAAACGAATTGCTTCTTGCGGGTTTACCCATGCGAAAGTCTTTAATCATTCCAAAAAACTAAACCATACGTGTGATTAAGTTCTCTATATTTGTACGCTCTATATCTTATTCAAGTTTAAGGTCTTCTTGTGTGCCCAGTTTCATCCAAACTCCGGCAACAGACAAATAGACCGGGCTACCGTAACATTCAACATTAGCTTTCCAGCTGTGGCTTTGCCCACTTAGAATAATTTAAAGAAACGTGTTCGTTTAAAGGTTTCAAACATTTTCTTTTCCAAGTTTTTTTTTAAATCGGTTCAGAAGGCAGAAATAATACTCGAAGAAAGTTGGTTACGAATTCACTAGTGATGGTACATATTTTTTAATAACATATTAGCATTTTAAGGAATTTTCATAATTAGTAAACACTTACATATTTTACTTTCTACATATTCTTTTTTATTTCAACAAAAACATAACTTTTCTCTGCCTGACCCCATTCAGTCTAATCTTGATGATTAATGTTGGGTACATTAGGTTCATTCATTAAATATTAAGAAAAAGGTTTCCAACTAAAAAATTAATGAATGAAATGAACGAAAAAAACCAGTTTATTAGAATTTTATGCAGAATCATGGCTCATGATTATTTTTGACAGACTGACAGCATAATAGTATATGCCTATTAGACCATTGACCCACTTGCCATGAATATTCTAGATTAAACGAGTTTTTCAATAATTTTAAATAAGGAATGCGAATAAAAACCATATTTTTTAAGAACAAACTAAAAAATAAATTCTTCAAAAGATCTGTATAGAAATAATCCAAGCCATTACGTTCCTACCACTAGGACACAGGCCTTTGGGTTTGGCACAGTTAGTGCACTTCGTAAAATGTGCACATCTCAAAATGGGTGTGAATTTTATCACAATGGGTCAAAATAAAAACTGTTTGCTTACAATTTGTTACATATCATTTTGCACGATTTTAGCACGATCAAAATTATGATTAGCCCCCACCTGCAAATCACAAGTCAGGCTTTTAACCACTGCGCCATCACTGCTCTTGATATTATATACTAGCTTATAAATGAAATACTAGCTTCTGCCCACGACATCGTTCGCGTGGTATTTTCCCGCATAAATCCCGATTTCGTGTGAATTTTGGAATAAAAAGTAGCCTATATATTATTATTCCAGGATGTCAACTATGTACGTACCAAATTTCATTCTGATCTGTTCAGTAGTTTTTGCGTGAAAGAGCAACAAACATACATGCATCCTCACAAACTTTCGAATTTATAATATTAAAAGTGCGATTAGGCATAAGTTATTCAGTCTTAATTCAAAGTTATTCATACCAGTTAACCGTCTTACTTATGTATTTATGAATAAACTGCTATAGTCATAATTTATTAAGTCACAAAATTATGCCTATGACCTACATCGCCTGCAGGTAACTTAATTAATTATTCAGTTAAACGAAAACTATTTTAAACAAATAAATACCGATATGAATATAAAGTCTATGGGAATACCTATGTTTAGTAATATTAACACACTTATTTATGAGATAGTTCGTGGGACGAGAAATAGTAGGTTATTGAAATTATAATAATAAAGGCATTCCGTATCGAAAAGTATCATTTATTTATTTATTACATACTTTATCGTACACGTTACAATATTTCTAAGGATACAAAAAATTTAAATTAGTGTACAATGGGCGGTCTTATCGCACAGGGCGATCTCTTACAGACAACCTTTGGATGGACAAATTTAAAGGAGACAGATTAAGGGCTGTCAGTGTACAAACATCATAATATTAATTGAAAATAATATTATAAAATACATACAATACCAAAATCATATACTAATAAATATTACATGTATAATTGAGGAATAAGGGCAAAAGTTATAGAGAGAGGTAATGCTCGTTCATCATTCTTTTGAACGCTGGCAGCGTTTGAGCACGCCTCACTTCTATGGCTAATGCATTCCACAAAATAGCTGAATTAGTAAAATATTTGTCAAAGAAAGAAGTCGAATGCATACGAATACTTAACTCTAGATTTTCCGATGATCTCAAGAATCTAGAATGTGTGTCACAGAGGAACTGAAAACGTTCCTTAAGATAAAAAGGAGTAAAAGGATTAAAGATCACATTATAAAGTAGAGAAAGTAAGTGACGATTCTGGCGAAATCTAATAGGAAACCATTTGAACTGAGCATGGAAATTAGAAACGTGGTCATACTTGCGCCAGCCAAATATAAAGAAAATAAGTTTTTTTTATTTTTTAAGGAGATCTAGCAATGTGGGTAGAATTCACATTACTAGCAAACTTGTTAATCCCTCCAACTATGCTAAATATTTCAAATCCGATACCAAAGCCATTCGGCTATTGACCCTTCGTTATATTGACCACACAAAAATTGATATAGGGAAGGTCAATAAAAATAGTGCAAAGGATAAGGATAAGCTAATAACAGGCCTGTTGGTCTAGTGGTCAGTGGCCCTGACTGCTATGCGCAAGGTCGTGGGTTCGATTCCCACCCAGGACAAATGTTTGTGTGATGAGCACGATCATTTGTTCTTTGTCTGGGTCTAATTTATCTATAATATGTATGTAATTAGAAATATATATGTATGTTTATCAGTTGTCTAGTATTATAGCACAAGCTCTGCTAGTTTGGGACTAGATGGCGTTGTGTGAAAGTTGTGGAATATTATATTATATTATTATTAAAATGTGAATGCTTAGTACTACAGTTTTACATGGAGCGACTGTCGGGACACAGACCTACTCTCTAAAAGAGTCATCTACTACGCGGTCCCAGTGTGGGTCGAGTCTAAATAGTCCTAAGACGCACTTTCCAATTTTGAGAATGAAAAATGTATGCACTTTTTTTACTTTTTGTCTTCCATATCTCCACCAGCTACCATCAAAATAAACTAATAGTTTAAAAAACACGCTTTTATGAATGCATGTAAAAACAAAAAATGTTAAGAAAATCGATAACGGATTTTCTTTAGGTTTGTTATAACCTTGAAACTTGATCGTGTTCAAAGTCCATTATGTGGCCTTTCTCACAAGTGAAAACACGACTATGATACGATATTCCATCATTAAAGCCTGTGCCTATCTTCCGGCTTCATCACCAGACCTTGAAACCTAATCGTGATCAAAGTTCATTACAAGACTTTTCTAAGAAATCCAAAACAGCTATGATACAATTTTCCACCATGAAGTTCCAGTTCATATCTTGCGGCTCCATCATCAGATCAGTTTGACAGTACCATATTATTCTATTGTCGTCAGAACTACATACAGCTGCCAATTTTCATTACGCTACAACCCTTGGAAGATTGTTAAATTAGTTTCCAGAGATTCCATTACATAGGTAGTTAGTTACATACAGGTCAACCTAATAAAAGCGTGTTAAAAAGTAAATTATTGTCCTTTCCCAATATTCGTTTCCCAAAAATTCGATCCATATTTCTGGGGCTAGACTTCACTAACGAAATGACATCGATATCAGTTCCACTCCAGTCCGAAATAGCCGACCATCGATCATTCAATACTCTGATCTATTCGCCCTGTGCTGACTGCAGTGCCATCTATACATCATGGTACTTATAAACGAGATTGATAGGTATAGATTGAGAGTTTGTGTGTGTGTCCATTGAACTCTCTGGCTATTTGAAAACAGCTAAATTGTGAGGAAACCGGTTCAGAAAATCGAAGACCTTTTTTTTTCTGGGTTGGAAAATCATCGAATGTTTTCTTCGGCTTTGGGTTAAGCGGAAGGGTATGTCAGACTTCTACTGACTAAACACCCAAACCCACCCTGTTTCTTCGGCTGCCCTATAGTTCCGGGGCCGCAGTATCTCGATAGAACTTTCACGCAAACCCCGGCAGGCAATGGCCATATGAGGCCCCCCTGGAGGTATTGACAGCTCTTAGAGGCGCGCGTGGAATACGATGCGCCGCCCGACCCGGGCCTGGTCCTTACCGGTGAGTGACCCCTGCTCGCCATCCGCAGGCCCGCGCCTACGGTGGGCGGAAATCGGGTCGCGATCCCCGACGCCCGGGGCGTCTTTTGCAGCGGCTGGGGCGCGAGGAAGAGAGTTACCTCTCCCTCGCGCGTCCGGCCTCGTCCTTCGCTAGCATTACTGTTTCGTAGAAGGAGGCGACTGCATCCTATTTCCTCTCGCTCCGTACCACGGCCTGAACCAGAGCAGGGCGCGAGAGGTCGCCGCCGCTAATCGCCTCAACGAGGACACGACGGTGCTCCGCCCAAGCAGGGCACACCTCGACCGTATGCTCCACCGTGTCCTTCAGGTGGTCCTCACAATGACGACACCCGGGCGTATCCTCCCGCTGTATCCGAAACAGGTACCTCCCGAAACAGCCATGTCCAGTCGGCACCTGCGTCAGGCGGAAGGTGAGGACGCCGTGGCGTCTCTCCAGCCACTCCTCAAAGAGGGGACTTATCGCCGCGATTACGGCGTGCCCAAACAATGTTTCCCTACTGCATACATCTGTCCAGTTCTATAAAAATAGACTAGAAATTAAAAAACTTTTGATGTACTAAAGCTATAAATATGAAAATTGCTCACTTATACGTACTTAAGACGTACTAACCACATTCGATTTTGTACGATTTTTTTACGATTTTTATATGAATTCAGCGATAACATGAATCATCATGATGGCGGGACCAATGTTTTAATAACATAACTTTAGTTTGGCACTTACAATTGTATTGGAAATTGAGTATATACAAGTACATATATGTGGTACTAAATTTTCGTGTGTGAATAACCTGTCTTTTAGTAGCACTTTCAGATGATCCCGTCACTTTGATGTCAATGTGGCGGGACCAGGCTCGTCTCAACGTACTTCCTTTACCGTTAGGGGTACAAATTTCTTGTTTAGGGTACAAATAGTACTTTTTTTATTGATAATAGACTCGCGTTTGACTACCATCTCACGAGATGGTGTGGTCAAAAATGGAGCACGCTTACCTAGAAGTAACCTAATCACTCTTGATTTAAAGACTCCCAGGTTATAGCGATCAGGAAACACAGACTCCGGCAGGAAATTCCACTCCTTAGCCGTACGCACAATGAAAGTATTCCCAAAACGTTTTGTGCGTATGGGTGGGATGTAACGATGTAACGATGGCACATCGTTGTTTGTCTTGTAGTCCAACGATAGAACGGGCTTGGCGGAATTAGGTTGTGTAATTCCATCGCACACTACCCGAAATGTAACCGACAGAAAACCGATACACTTGCATATGTAGTACAAACACTTTTATTTGATACATTTAAAATTGTGGACTTGGTCCCACCATCCTACATAATCTCTGCTGGAACACAGAACGATCATGAACGTGTTCATCCATGATCATTGCGCTTGCAACAGTGCCGAAATATCGGACACTCGAAACAATAAACACACGGTTAATATCCCGTTTTAAGTTGTAATGATATTTTTTTGTAATGAGACTTAGCAATGTGGGTAGAATTCACATTACTAGCAATCTTCTTAACAGCTCCAACTAAGCTAAATATGCTTGTGACTGAAATGGGTTTACGGTATGGTGTAATAGATAGGGTTCGAACCCGTGACCTCTCAATCACACGGCCGCCATTTTATCCATTATGCTATTGCCGCACGAAGTAATTATTTCAAAATCTACACGGACGAATTCGTGATCGTAGGTCTAGTTGTATATAAAAACAATAGCAGACACAGTTACTGCACTTCACACGAAAATTCAATTATTTTTATTACATAGGTCAGCGGGTCAACGACCACCGGATACTGTCTGAGAACTTCTAAGAATGATATAATTGTTTTAAAAGTATAGAGTCACAACTGTTGATTATACGATGCCTATCAAAAGAGTCAACCGAGTAAAACGGGTGTTTCTGGTTCGTTACTGTCGACTGTTAAACGCCATTTATAAAAAAAAAACTGCTCTCTTCAAGAAATAACGCCTTTTTAGCAACGTGTCCCGGTTTTGAAACTTGGTGCAAATGCGGTATACAACTAGTATCATCAGAACTTAAAAGGAGTTAGGCAGTTGTCCCAACGCCGGCGATAAACGAGTAGCGATTAGAGCTAGCATCTGAAAACGAGTTGGCGAGCAGCGCGTGTGTTGTTCCGATAGTTCAGTCGCTGAGCTATCATCTGATTGGTCCCTCAGCGTGAGTTCTGACCGCCAAGTGACCGCTGAGCGAGTATTATCTTTGACAGCTCTTGTCACTCAGCGACGGAACTAGTGAAGCGAGTACTCGCCTGCAGTGTGAACAGTCAGCGATCGACTATTAATATTATATGCATCTCTCTTGTTTACACAGAAAGTATATCTTTTCTTTTGTACGTTTCTTGAGCGAGAAATAAGCCGACAGTTAATCGTTTCCTCGCTGGCGGTGGGACAACTCTCATATGATGTGTATTGATCGTTCGTGTTTCCGATATCTCAGCACTGTTGCAAGCGGTCTTCCTTGTTCCTCGTTCGTTTTTTTTGTGATCCTGACTTCTACCACTGTCGCACCTATCACTCAAAACTCATACACAAAACCATGTCCACTCAGGCACTTTTACGATTTTTACACCAAAGCCGGAAACTCAAAACGATAAATACACATGGTACAATCCCGTTTTAAGTTCTAATGATAGTTGAGAAAAGGTTAAGCAGGTGATGATTTACTGATCTTTTTACAACTTTTATCTTTACCGTATCTTATCTATATTTATATATTTTTTTCTTTTGTTAGTGGCATAAATAAATAAATAAAAATATTTTGGTAAGAATTGGTCTCGCATATCAGCGTGTCGTGAAAACATGCGCTACCTAGAAACACAGTGGCCAGCACGTGCATCCCTGTCTATGCTCCATCGGACACCTATAATTAATAGGTACTAGATACGTTAAACCAGTTGGGACGCAGGTCATATTTCTTATTGGACTTGTGGATGCGGATACTATTAATGCAATGAATGTATTTTTGTGCTCTTTTATGTGCTTGGATAGCTGTGAATCCAATTTAAAGAAGATTTTTTTAAACATCTTTACATAGCATAAATCAAAGTCGCTCCCGCTCTCTGTACGCTTAGATCTTTTAAACTACGCAACGGATTTTAATGCAGTTTTCAGGAATAGATAGAATGATTAAAGTGGAAGGATTATAATTATATAGAGTATGTTAACTAACAGAGGGCGTTCCCGTTAACCCGCAATACTATAGCAGCCATACATGCTAAAACCATATTACCATTCGAAAACAAAAGGTTTTTTTTTTTTTAATATTAAAATATTTACTAAAAGTTTTAAATTGGAGGTGGCTGTGACTTCGTTCGTGTGGAATGCATAATAACCTGGAAATTCCTGTTTTCAAGAGGAATATTAAATCCGTTCATTCGGACCGGACCCAGATAAATAGACTGACAAATATTTCAAAAATGTTTGGTTTTGTTTTGCAGTTATTTCGAGATAACAGACAAGTGCCTTTATTTTATTTATAGAGAGATGTATAGTATTTATAAAGTTTGTAATACGGTGATAATGCGCTTAGTGTAATTTATGTCGATGATTGATTTGTTCATTAATGATTTAAAATCACGCCTTAAAAACACTAACACTTAATGTTTACCAGCTTTAATCAGCTTTAAGTTTTTACTAGCCTTATGTTAATTAATACTCAAGAAACAAAATTAGCAACTATACAAAACTCATCTTATGAACGAGTAAGCAAGCAATCAGATATGACCATTAATAATCATTACAATCTTTTAAACAGTTTTTTCGAACGTGCCGCACTCACTTTCCCCGGAACCGCTCACATTTCGGTCACATACATTCGACAGCAGTAAATAAATTATGCATGGACCAAATGCAGGGCCGGGTTAACCATTAGGCGGAGTAGGCAACTGCCTAGGGGCCCCGCATCAACTAGGGGCCCAGGCCCAATGCACGCACCAAGAAAAGATATTTCTTCGAACGAGAATTTGATGTGCGTGTGAACTTAGGGACCTCACTATTATCTCACAAAATACAAATCGTTAGATTTAGTAGTAGAATTAAAACTATTTTAGAACAAATCTGGGAATAAGTAAACAAATATATTAAAAACTACAGTCCTTAATGTGCGTTTCCTCAGTTCACACACGATTTGGTCAGTCAAAGTAAGAAAAGGGGCCCCGAGAATGCCATTGCCTTAGGGTTAATCCGGCTCTGACCAAATGTGACAAGAATAGGAAAATTTTACTTAAACTCGCACTTACTTATACGTACATATATGTCAGCACCATCACAGGAAAATTATTACAATTCTAATCAAGTACTCAGATAAATTATTATTTGTTTTCAGCTTATTGGAAAGGTTATAAAGACATAAATATGGACGTAATTTGTTTTACTTGGATGTCTCACCCAATATGGACCCGCGGGATCACTCAGCCCAGTCACATTTTGAATAGTTTGACCCACTGTCCAATTTCATTATTAGTACAGTCACGGAGTAAAGCCATTTATTTTTTATGACTTAAAAGATTAATTTTCATTTTATGTTTAATTATTTCTGTAATCCTTCCACATGTTAACTATAATTATGCTAAAATTCATAATCCTCCAGCCATGTCATTTTCGTAAAAAGGGAAACAAAGTATTTGCTTCGAGAAATATTCAACTTAGTAAACCTTTTGGTTCATATATATAACTAGCTTCTGCCCGCGGCTTCGTCCGCGTAGAAGTCGAAAATATTCCACGGGATCCCGTCCCCGACTTGCTTGACAAAGATTATAATAGCTCGGCTAATATGCATGATATAAAGATAAATTATAGCCTATAGCACTCAGGGATAATGTAGCTACATGTAAGCGAAAGAATTTTCAAAATCGGTTCGGTAGTTTCAGAGATTACCCCCTACATACAAGCTTACAAATTTTACCTCTTTATAATATTAGTATAGATATGTAAATAAGAACAGTATTTGGATCAATCAATAAAACCGCCCAGTCACCATTTTTATGTATATTCGAATAAGAGAAGGATATTAAAGGTGAAACGACCAAAAATGCAGATCTGTGTCGGTTGGCAAAATCCAACTGTAACATTGAAAGCTATGCCAAAAAGCGCCTATAAGGAATGGACTACAAACAAGTTTATCAAAAGTGTGCCAGAACGTATTATATGCAAAACATGTAAGATGTTCTCATCCCAATTGTTATAAGGTTGGGGATACCGCAAGTTGACAAAATGAAGGAGAAATTTAAAGCAATACATTAGTATTTAGTATTTACCAAATGCTAAATTAAAATAAATGTAATAAAATATAATAAAATAATATAAATTCTATTAAATATTATGTATACATTTTGCAAACAATATAAGCGCATGTAATAGAAATAATTTATCTAAAGGTGTAAGAATAATAAGTAAAATTGTAGTATCATAAATAAAGACTAATTGAATACGAAATGTGCTCGTAGCTAAATTATTTATGGTAAATGATACCTAGGTAATTATAATTTTGTAAATAGTCGCAATAACCTAAACGAGATCAGTAATTCCAACTGGCAACCCAAAGAAGAAACACCGAAACAATGTCAAAGAATTAATGATAATAAAGATACATTGGTTTCGTACATGGGCGATCATCTTAACACATTGAAATTACGCCATGCCTCAGAAACAACGTACAGTGTGTTTCAACTGCTTACAAAAACTTAGCGCCATATTGTAATGTCTTAGCTGTCAAATCGAATCATTTGGGTAGAGTGAACAAAACAATGATTTATTAAATTAAGCGAAATAAAACTAGTACCCGCGAGCCTATCTTCAAAAATAAGATTAAGTTTTAATAATTTTGTCATGACTTCTGGGCCTTAGCACCATGCGTTCTCTTTACTTTCGGGCGTATTGGTGCCAGCAATGAAAATGAGAGAGAAAATTATGTTTAAAAAAAATTAATTAGGTATGACTTGAAATAATTAAATATTATATTTCAATTTGATGTGAGACTCGGTTAAACCAACTAAAATAAAAAGTTATTAATTTTCGCAATTAATTTTTCTTTGCAAACCGTACTTTTTGAGTGACGTTTGACAGATAAAGGTTATTGAAATTCCTAGATAGATAGATAGATAGAACATACTTTATTATACACCAAAATTTAAACACACCTATTTAACATTATTTCTTAATTCTATGGTTACAATGGTGGTCTTATCGCTGAAAGCGATATCTTCCAGACAACCTTTGGAAGGACTTTCAAAACTTTAATTAAAGTGGGGAGGGCTAAGTTATTGTACTGTAATAAATACAAAAAAAAAACAAACAAATACAAAACAGTAGCATTTGAAACGCATAGTAAAACCTTTAGGTAAAACCATTGGTCTCAGCTGTTATATGTTCTTGTCCTGAATCTTTGACAGTTGTTTCAAGTACTATCGTTGTTATAATTAGCTTTGTTTGAGGCTGTGCAGGTCAGATAGTCGCTCCCTATAAAACACACACACTAAGATGCGTCAGGTCAGATTGATTGCTGATCCCAACGAGAAAGGCTAGCCCTTTCTCGTTAGGATCGGTTATCAATCTGATAATTATGATATTGATAAATTCTATCTGTGAATTCAAAATAGCTGTTTTCTCAAGTGATTTGAGTGATTATCACGATACTAAAACACTAAGAAACTTTTTTTTATTTGTCTGTTTGTTTGTTCTGACTTATCTCTAGGATGGCTCTACCGATTTTAATGGAACTTTCACTAGAAGATAGAGGAGATTATAGGGCAACATATAGGCTTTTGACTTTTTGACCCGGAATCCGGAGATAACGGAATGAAAACGAAATAACGTGCACACGGATGATGAATAACATTTGCCAAATCATGTTATTTACAACGACATTCTTTACGTTTTTGAACGTAGTTTACCTAGTGACCTCAAATACGATGATAAAACATCTCTCAGTAGAATTAATGACTCAGTCATGATTCTACTGGAAGAGCCTACTTTATTTTGGTCATATCACTTTCCATCTTTGGATGACTGTTCAAAGAAATTTCACTCCGTGTTTTCTCCGTCTCAAATATCAAATGGAATTGATCATTTTTAAATGACTAAGCGAGATAACTATTTAGAATGTTAACACGGATGTTTGATGAGTGGAATTGGAAGTGATTGGAAAACTGATTAATATTTAAATGGAAAAATTAGGTTTTTGATTAAGTGGGGAGTTTTGAAGGTGGGATTCATAAATAAATTACCGCATTTATGACCAAGTATAAACTTTATCCATTTTTCGAATCTCTTGATTATGTCTACGTATGTTTCGTTATCAATAAAGCGTCAATACTGTGCCTAAATGCGAGCGAAGCCGCAGGTAAAAGCTAGTAGGACAATATGACAATATAATTATTATGTCAAATTTCACCTTGAGAAAAACGATGACCCCAATACCGATAGACTACCTATCTTTTATAGTTAAAAATATTTTGTATGATGAAATATTTGAAAATGTAATCAAGGAATAACTTAAGGGTCTATACTACCTCAAATGGCTTAGCATGATTCTCCGTTATGTCGAAAATACTGCAGCAATAATTTTGAAATAAACATATGGTAAAGTTGAGGATTAATGTTAGTTACTATGTTTGACGAAAACACGATTCCATAAAATTTTAATGATAGAAAAAAATCCAAAGTTACCTCCAAACCGAATAATAAACCGCTGGTATTCAAAAATAACTTCAAATCAGATAATGAAACTTTGCATATTAATTGAACTAACTGTAAAGCAGGACTCAAGTTATTTACTTTTAAAAGAAATAAACTAAATTATCGGTCTTTGAGTCTTTCCCTGCCACCCTGTCTCGCTTGCTCGCGTGACCGCGGCCAGTAGTGTGCGAGCGAGATAAAGAGTGAGAAGCGCTGAGGTAGTATAGGCCCTTTAAAAATATGTTTTTTTGCGGGAATGTTTTAACGAGATACAGCGGACCCGAAGCGTAAGGCCAGTTGAAGGAACAGGGTAGATTTTTAGTCAGTAGAAGTCTGACACTCCCGCTCCACCCAGAGCGGAAGGAGTATTTAAATGATTTTTCCTATTTTTTATAGTTTAAAATATTTCTTATGTTTTTTCATTGAGGTAATATACATATACTACGTACTAGAGGAGTCACCACACACCACTACTGAGTTTCGTTCAAGTGCGGTCTATTGACTGCACTTCACTTAGACGCTTGTCAGATCTTGAGCGCATAAGTCATTATTTTAAAGGAAAACAGGAGTTTTAAAGGAAAAAAACGTTCAAACGCATTAAATATGCCGTCGTGTGTTTTACGATTTTGCACTAATAGTTCAATTAATATGGCGAAGTGCAAAGGAATAAATTTTCATCGGCGAGTAACTAGATATTCATTTTAAAATATAATTTGAAAAAGGCAGACGCCATATGTCATAGACTAAAAATTAAGATGTGACAATTTGTGTAATAAGCGTAGTTAGAATAAGCTGACAATTCTTTTTATAGCGGAAAATAATAAATTAACATATACATATTTAGCAAAAAACTGGCTATGGTTCTTCAACGAAAAAAGATAAAAACTGAAACATTAAAATAATTATTGCATTTTGTAACACATAACTTGTTACATTTTGTTTATTTAAGGTTTTCACGTTTGGGCCGTAAAGATAGAGAAAATTGGATAAAATTTGTCCAAAACAACCGTAGTGAAGAGACCTGGTTACCATCAAGTCATACTTATTGTATATGCTCGTTGCATTTTCGCGTGTTTCATTATATAAATATCAAAATCAAAAGTTTGTTTTATTTTAAGTACTTACTTTTAGGTTAAAGTCAGTTAATAATTAAGTATGAAAAAAGAGTGCGAATGAAGATTGCTAAGTATAAAGCTATGTCACTTCTGTAGTCAGCAGTTTAATCTATATAAGTGACATGTTATAGCAGAACGTTGAACATAATGAGTAAGCGTCATGTAAATCACGGCGCTTCCGACCTTTTGGTCGCGAGAAAACTACACCTTAAAAGCGCTTTAGCGCTGCGTGTTTTTATTGTTTTGTTATACGACTAATTATTGTTTCATCGCTGCAGCGAACTTAAGTTTAAACTCTTGCCAAAATGGAACATATTCTTTGCTTACGATAGCTCCTCTAGTACGTAGTACATATTGCTTTTCATGAAATATTTGAGCATCAAGTAGTACCTAAATAAGTATGCGATGGAATCCACAATCAAATTCCACCAAGCCCGTTCCATCAATGGACTACAAGACAAACGGCGATGCGCCATCGTAACATGGTGGACATCCCACCCATACAAACAAAACGTTTTGGAAATAATTTTATTGTGCGTACGGCTAAGGAATGGAATTCACAGCCGGAGTCTGTGTTTCCCGATAGCTAAAACCTGGGGGTATTTAAGTCAAGAGTGAATAGGATACTTCAAAGTAAGCGCGCTTCATCTTCGATCACATCATAGCTTTTCATTAGGTGAGATAGTGGTCATAGGCAAGCCTATCATGAATAAAAAAGAAGTCTGACACTCCTTTTCACTCCACCCAGAGCGAGAAGAGTCGTTAGATGATTTTCCCACCGTAAAAAAAGCAGTTGCTACTATTTTTATATACATATAAATTCATTTAATTAGATTAATTACACCAATTGCCATAAAGCAAATTACAAATACTATTAAAATCAAAACAAAAATAAAATAAAATAAAGCCACAATAATCACAAATTAAAATACATAATTAAAAAATAACAATAATAACATAAAAATCCCTACTGAAATTATAAATTATAACCTTCTCCCCGGCTGGTACAGCGACGTGTCTGCTCGAACAATGCATAATGAACAACAATAGTTTAAAGTATTTTGTATGTTTTTTATGTAATATTTTAGAATGTAATCAAGTAATAACTAAATAAACAGAAGTCTTAAGGGAGCATATAAAGAAATCTTAACAAATTTTTCTCCCTGGTCCACTCGCTTCGCGAATCTGTCAGTGTAGCGTCAGTATCATTAGCACTGCGGCCCACTTGGCACCAGTTTTCTTACGATACTACCGTCTCGTCTTTACTCGTTAACTTTCTATTATCAACATTAATTTGTTATTGCCCTTTTTAACCGACTTCAAATGAGGAGGAGGTTTTCAGTTCGTCTTGAACTTTAGGGAAGTGGAACTGATGATGAAGACCACAGATGGCCACCGAAACTACTCAATAATAAGCATTTCTTGGATTGCGATTCGATTACTTGAATATGGATGTTAAGCACTTTATGCTCGTCACAATGCATATGGTGATGTAGAGCTGATGGTTAAGTACCAGGAGAACTTCTCAAAAATTAACGGCTCTGCATCAGGAAAAGAAATAGTTTGTAAATGGTGTTAAGTAGTTGACATTTTGGCTTTTGTAACTAGATAAATTACAAACCGACCAACTAAAAAGCGTGAAAAAAAGAACTTTTTAGTAAAAAATATAACCGACTTCCATATCAAAAAACTACAAAGCCAAAAATAACTTTAATTTCGGAAGGCGGTGTCAAAAAATAGAAAATACAAAACCAATAACACCGACAACCGAAATTAAAGTAATTTTTGGCTTTGTAGTGTTTTGATATGGAAGTTGGTTATATTTTTGCTGAAAGGTTTTTTTTTTCTTTTCAATTAAAGTAAAGTATGTATACAATTTACTCTTGATTGCTTATTGTAGATGAATTTTATTTAATAACTAGCAGTCTGCGGGTTTTTGCTCTCGTGGACTTTATCACGATAAAAACATTACTCCCTTTCTTTCGCAGTCGTAAGTCGTCGTAAGTAAAAGCCTTCCTACAAGCTTCATAGGTACCTAATTTCATCCAAATTCGCGCAGTACTTTTGAAGATTAGTGCATTTAAACCAACAAACCTTTCCACTTTATAAGAACATCAGAATCATATACTTCATCATTTGCAGAATCTTACTTATCTACTTAATTAAGTATGGAATATTCTATAAATTCTTTGGCAAGGTTTTTGCTGTCTTAGAGATTATTTTGATATAGCTATAGATACTATACGTAGCTCATAGACTTCACTTATGATTCCTTCCTCGCCACAGGAATATTGGAAATTTCTTATAGAGAAACCCAATAGCACGTTTTGCTTGACCCGAGATTTGAACCCGAGTTCTGACGATCAGCAGTCGAGCTTGCAATCACTAGACTAACAAGACAGTTTTACTTATAAATCACTGCAGACTATATGTAGTTTTTATCTCAAACCTGATAACGTAAATACCTAGGTGTCAAAAGTAAAACCCCTTATTGGTCGTAAACCTAGAGCTTAAGACCAAATCTTATCTTATCTCCTATGTCTTAATGAAAGTTTCAGGTCATGAATTAATCTAGAATTCCTAGGACTATACTTGTATGAACTAATCTCGTTATCTTGTTAGGTACGTCCAGATAGACTATACTAACATTGGTCTAACAGATTTGGGACTGATGTGGGACTGTTTTCGTGTGGGTAGTTTCATATGTAGATGAGAATATGTGGGCGACTACATTGTATACTAAAGTCATATTCATCTCGGCTGTTCAATTTGAAAATCTAGTTAGGACGCTTTTAAAGAAAACCTTTTTATTGCGTAATCTTACTAACCTAGTAAATAATTACCAAATACTAAAAACCTCAGCACTTTAAACAATTTTTTTTTACTGATAATAGGCTCGCGTTTGATCACCTTCTTACCTGATAGAAAGCTATGATACGGTCGAAGATGAAGCACGCTTACTTAGAAGTAACTTATTTACTCTCGACTTAAAGATCCCCAGGTTATAGCTATCAGGAAATTAAAAGCAGATATATTCAAGCAGTTCCCGGGTCGGCGGCGCGTCGTGTTCCGCGCGCGCTTCTAGGAGCTGTCAGCACCGGTGACGGGACCCCATAGAGCCATTGCCTGTCGGGGTTGCGGGAATGTTTTAGCGAGATACCGTGGCCCCGGAACTGAAGGAACAGAGTGGATTTTTAGTCAGTAGAAGTCTGACACACTCTTCCGCTTAACCCAGCGCGGGAGAAGTCAATCGATGATTTTCCCACCTCACAAAAAAAGATATATTCGAGCATCAATATCTTGTAATTACACTATTCATTCCCTTGTGTCCAGTTTAAAATAATTCGTAGTTTTCGTGGTGGCAGCCGATTTACTTAGCCTTTTTCCGACTACCTACCGGTTGGCTTTCAGGCTAACCGCATGCACCTGAGTTCTTGTATTTCACATGAAGTGACTCCGTATCTAACCTCCATAATCCAACCGAGACTGGTTTCAGATTAACCGGCTTGTGACGTCCCTTAAGTCGTTAATTTGAAGATGTACAACTGACAGCAGGGATCAACGACTTAACCTGCTTTTTCAGGCAGGAGAGAATCTCAATATACAGGATGCTTCAAAAAATGTATACACATTTTAAACTATCTCAGTTTTCCCGCTCTACAAGGCTAATGTTATATTTCTTCGCCAGGTGGCAGCATAATCGTCCCTCTATGTTATATTTTCAGTTGGAAGTTGTAATATCAACATGGCGGACGTACGTTTGAGTTTTGAAGAACGTAAGCAGGTTATTAAGTGGTACTGGAAGTTTGAGAATGTAAATGAAGTTCAAAGACAGTGGAGAAGGGAGTATGATACAGAACTACCTTCAAGATTAACAATTACACGCATACGAGACAAATTCGAAGTTCATGGAACAGTGTGTGATGTGCATAAAGGTCGAGTCGAGTTTCCAGCACGCTCTCCAGACCTTACACCACTGGATTTCTTCTTATGGGGCACAGTAAAAAATGAGGTGACAAACGTAAACCACGTAACCTAGACATTCTTTGGAATGAGATTCAAGCCGTGTGTAGAGAAATCTCATTGGACGTTTTGATACGATGTACAGAATCAGTGGTGACTCGTACTCAGAATTGTATTGATGCTGTAGGTCACCAATTTGAACAGTATTAACATTTGTTAGTTATGTTTAATTTACATTGGACTTTCAGTTTTCTAATTTCCTGAAATTTAACTTTGTAGAACGGTAAATAAATTTTCTATGGACGTTCAAAGTGTGTATACATTTTTTGAAGCATCCTGTATTAAGATAACACAGGCCAACAAAATTTAACCAAACTTCTTAACCAGAAACTAGACTAAATGTTTCCGAAGGTTTTCGATGCGCTGAATCCGAATCTGGCCTCAGAATTGCTCTGTCACGTCAGGTTTCTGAGATATCCTAACCTAAAAGTGCAACACGATATATCTGCGAAAAAAAAAAAATTTGAGCAAAAATAACGGTATTTGAAAGAAGAAGACTAGTTCTTTAATATGGTAATCTTTATTTTTTTAGAAAAAATAATTCGTGAGTCTACATAACCTCAAAATCGGGCAAAACCGGTACTTTTTGCACTTTTGGTTTAGGATATCTCAGAAACCTGACGTGATAGAGCAATTCTGAGGCCAGATTTGGATTCAGCGCATCGAAACCCTTCGGAAATTTATAGTCTAGTTTCTGGTTAAGAAGTTTCGTTAAATTTTGTTGGCCTGTGTAATCTACCATTTGCAGTCTACCTACTCACGGAAAGTATCGCTTAACCTTAGAAATCGAACCATAGGGCTGTTATTATTTAAACTGACATGGAAATATTCTATAATATCATTATACTTTCCTAAAAATAAATTGAATTCTGATTTATTACTCACTGTCCAAAGAAGCATGTGCAATATGACAGCAAATTTTATAGTAAAATCCCTAACAAGACCAAACCACACACAAACAGACACATTACCAAAATCACCGATTGTTATTACATGCCTACTCACATCAACTACACCACAATGTCTGTCATTACATGCGTGATGTGATCCAGTTTTTGAACCTCAATTCTTTACCGACATTACTAGAAAGTATGGTGCCTGTTCAGGACTGCAACAGGCCAGCGCAACGGTAACTGGGGTGTCCTAAACTTTTCCACGATACGTGGAGCTTAAACGTTGCCTTTCAAACAAGAAGGTTACACAATAATCTACAGGCTCTCCGGCCGACAGCAAACTATAGCCTCCGGGGCCCTACAAATAGTTAAAAATAACACTCACCTGAGCTGTAGACGGCAACCTAGGATCTGTTTGATCACGTCCAAAGTGTTTGTATGTAATATGAGGGTGAGTAATTGAAACGTGTGATGTAAGTTACGTGTTCCAGGACGGTCACAAGGCGTCGATCTCCAGATGGCGCGGTCCTGACCAGCATCACACCTAACTCGTTTCCAGCAAGCGCGCGCTACGCGTGGTAGGCAATAAGGCGATGTGTTCCAAGAAATATCACTGGATTCTAGTCAATTCGGAATTACAAGGTTCAATTAAACACTGTTCACAATCAATCTGCTCATATCTCGTGAGATCCAATTCGATTTCCAACAAATTCCGCGTGCCACGAGGTGACGCAATACGGCGTATGATTCAACAATATCCCGGGGTTTTCGGCAAGTGGGGATTTCACTTCAACAATTGATAATTCGCGACCCAATTATCGGTTTCAACACGCGAATCCAACGATATTTTACCAATCACAATTAGCTCAACAGGTCCCAAAAGCGGACGGCCTTTTTCCAGCAACCGGAACCAAAGTCTATCTGTCAAAGTCAGAGAGGTTATGTCAAGTCCACAGATAATTAATGTTGCCGGCCAAAAGATGCGTTCTGTTTCACGTCGGACCGAACATCTACCTCCCCCGGACGGGCCTACCCGTCCGCTAATCAATTGGAAGTCTTGACAAGGTTGCAAATTCAACACAGCTTCAATGCGGCCAAATACCGTAGCCAGTTCATTAAAGGTGAGAACGGTGTCTCCCAACAATCTCCGCCAGCGTCCCTTTGCCGCTTTCACCGCGGCCCCAAAAATACCCCCCCAATGGGGGCAGGCTGGCGGGTCAAACAACCAAGTGACCCCTCGGCGGGACAAACTATTACCAATATCAACCTGGCTCTCATTAAGGAAGGCGTATACCTCCTTCAAATAGTTACTTGTACCCTTGTAATTCGTACCGCAATCAGACCTAATCAACGAAGGTAACCCACGGCGAGACACAAATCTTTCCAAAGTCGCCTCAAAGGCCTCTGTCGAGAGGGAGGTTACCAGCTCCAAATGTACTGCCTTGGTTGACAGGCAGACAAACACACAAATAAGCCCTAACAATCTTGCTATTACGAAGGGTGGACGTCTTCAACAAAGGGGGACCAACAAAATCCGTTACGACGCCAGCAAAGGGCCTCGTCTCATTGACGCGATCAGCCGACAAAATCCAAAATTCTCGCTGCAGAATGGCCAACAGCGCATTGCAACCGGCATGCGAGTTCTTAGTGTGACGATCAGTCACCAACAATTGAACCAAGTTCAGTTATAACAAGGGCAGGAGCACCAATTTTAGGGTAAGGACAACTCACAAGGGTGATTTCAAACCAGGTCCTTCCCTCAACAGTGGTGACAGCCGTTTCGCCAATTCCCCAAATCTTGTCTGAAAGGTCGTTCACCTTCAGGCCAACCTGTCCCGCTAACCAAGAAGACAAAAGGCAACCCCGGACTCCCGTGCCCAAAATGGCACGGACCACAATTGAGTCACCCAAGGGTCCCCAGACCTTGACCGAGGCCGTTGGCAACAAAACCGTCTTGATCGGGGGGGTCCTTTAGCGGGGCAGGCGTCAATCTCTTAGCGATGCCTGGGCGGCGACCGATCGCCGCATCCAGGCTGCCCTCGTTCACGACGAGGCCAACAATCAAAATAGTCGTCCGCGCGGTGTCCCAAGCCGCTCGCCATCACTGGAGGGGCATATCCCACCGAATGCCCGAATGGCGGAGGGCGCGACTCCAGCCGGGGACGTTCCGCCAACGGAGGGGAAAGGCAGCGCAGCCAATGCGCGTTCTCCCTGACGAGGGAAGACCAAATGGCGCTCGTGGGGCTCCCGTTCAACTTGCGCGGGGGGTGGAGTGCGGCGTACAGAATCGCGGGTCTCAGCCCGGTGCTCGTCTCCGGGGTAACCCCCTTGCGCGAACCCCCCTCAGAAACTGGTCTGCTGGAGCGGTTCGCGTTGGCGCACAAAATCTCCAAGTGGGACCCTTCACAAATTCTACACGGGCGGGGGTCGGGGCAGTCCCGATGGAAGTGGGCCCCCAAGCACGAAAAGCACAAACGGCGTGCGTTGACAATACGGCGGCGGGCACTTACGTGCAAATTCAAAAAATCCGGGCAACGCGCCATGACATGCCCAGTTGCCTTACAAAAGTCACAATGATGAGGACTCCGGGCACCATCAAAACGGGGGGCGGGGCGAACATCAACAGGCCCCCTAGCCCGAGGACTCCGGGCGCCAGCCAAACGGGGGGCGGGGCGATCATCAACAGGCCCCCTAGCCCGAGGACTCCGGGCGCCAGCAAAACGGGGGGCGGGGCGATCATCAACAGGCCCCCTAGCCCGAGGACTCCGGGCGCCAGCCAAACGGGGGGCGGGGCGATCATCAACAGGCCCCCTAGCCCGAGGACTCCGGGCGCCAGCAAAACGGGGGGCGGGGCGATCATCAACAGGCCCCCTAGCCCGAGGACTCCGGGCGCCAGCAAAACGAGGGGCGGGGCGATCATCAACAGGCCCCCTAGCCCGAGGACTCCGGGCGCCAGCAAAACGGGGGGCGGGGGGAACATCAACAGGCCCCCGGGCCCTAGTCCGTCCCTGGTCTCTGGGCTGAGAAGGTAGTGGGGGCGACCCCGTAGCGCCACGAGTGTTATCCGCAAACCGACACTCGTCTTCCAAAAATTTGAGGAGGTCGTCAAAGGGGGGAAGATGGGTGGCACTATCCCCACCATACTCCTGCTCAAAACGTGACCTCAACTCCGCGGGGAGCAACTGCAGCACTATATGCACCAACAAGTAGGACCAATGTTCTACCGGTAACTCCAGGCGTCTCAAAGCGTTGGTCGCTGAGACCAACGGGTTCAGCAAGTCAGTGCGCAACGTCGACGTGCTGGCAATGGCCGGTAGTCCCAAAATCTGGTCGATGTGCACATCAGCCAGGCAGCGCTTGTTCTGATACCGTCGGGAGAGAAGCTCCAGAGCGGTCGGATAGGAGGAATCCGCCACCGGCAAGTGCTGCACCAAGGCTCTGGCTTCGCCCTCCAGGACAGACAATAAATAGGCCAGGTTCTGGGCAGGTCCGAGCGTACATCGACAAGACTCTCAAAGAGATCTAGGAAGCCCAGCCAGTGGTCCAAGCGACCGTCAAAATGTGGCAGCTCCAGGGTGGGCAGCCTACTCAATAGTCCAGGGCCTGCAACAACAGGGGTCTGCGGCTTGGCCGCATCAGGCACCCGGCTCTTCAAAATTTCCCGCGCTCGTAGACATATGACATCCCCCAGGTGGATAATCTGGTCATAGTCACCCAAAATCTTATCGCGGGCTGTCTGATCCATCACCCCCAAATCCACGTCCATGATGTACTCGTTGAAGCGTATGAGCGCAGCATCAGCTGACTTGATCCTCTCAATCACTTGCCCATACCGAGCAAGGGTGAGCTCTTCCAATTCCACACGCTCAACAGTTGCAGCTGCCGATGTGAACCATCTCAACTGTGAGGTCAATCCCGCAGCAGCCTCCCTGACTGCCCTTAATGAGGCCATTGCAACAATCAAATATTAATACAAAACACCAATCAACAACCAACAATCAAATATTAAACAAACAGCAATGACTTGTTAGCCGACCAAGTAATCTCAACAAAATAAAAATTCAAATTCAATTATTTCAAGTCCAAATCCGACCCTGTACTTATTCCAAGTATGAATCTAGCTTGCTAAGGATGGCTAGTTACAAAATAAATAACAATTGAATGTATAATACAATGCTGGATCAACCTCAAATTAAACATCAATAAGCACAACAATTGTCTGTATAATATTGAGCCGGAGAATCTCTAACAAAATCCAATAAATACAAATAAATGCAATAAGTCAATCCACACCATTCAAGTCTTGTTATGTTAGACTATGTGTAATTATTATTTAGATAACCTTTTAAATTCAGATCAATGACATTCAATTATTAATTGCCACAAATACCAAATTATGTACCAAATTATACCAATAATTCCTAATTTCACAAATAAATCCTACCTGTCAATGCAATGAAAGAGGCTACAGTACAAATTACAAATACAACTTCAATTGATTCAACTTCAATTAGATAGCCCGGATGACATGGTAATATATTCAAAACTTATTAAGTTATAAGTTGTGTTAAGTAATCAAACCAAAGTTACTTTCAAAACTTCCAATTAAACCAGTGGATCTTACATTATAAGAGCCACGCCTATACCAGAATGAACTATGTGGATTTTATATTAAAACCCACGCTCTGCATACCAATTTGTTCAGGACTGCAATAGGCCAGCGCAACGGTAACTGGGGTGTCCTAAACTTTTCCACGATACGTGGAGCTTAAACGTTGCCTTTCAAACAAGAAGGTTACACAATAATCTACAGGCTCTCCGGCCGACAGCAAACTATAGCCTCCGGGGCCCTACAAATAGTTACAAATAACACTCACCTGAGCTGTAGACGGCAACCTAGGATCTGTTTGATCACGTCCAAAGTGTTTGTATGTAATATGAGGGTGAGTAATTGAAACGTGTGATGTAAGTTACGTGTTCCAGGACGGTCACAAGGCGTCGATATCCAGATGGCGAGGTCCTGACCAGCATCACACCTAACTCGTTTCCAGCAAGCGCGCGCTACGCGTGGTAGGCAATAAGGCGATGTGTTCCAAGAAATATCACTGGATTCTAGTCAATTCGGAATTACAAGGTTCAATTAAACACTGTTCACAATCAATCTGCTCATATCTCGTGAGATCCAATTCGATTTCCAACAAATTCCGCGTGCCACGAGGTGACGCAATACGGCGTATGATTCAACAATATCCCGGGGTTTTCGGCAAGTGGGGATTTCACTTCAACAATTGATAATTCGCGACCCAATTATCGGTTTCAACACGCGAATCCAACGATATTTTACCAATCACAATTAGCTCAACAGGTCCCAAAAGCGGACGGCCTTTTTCCAGCAACCGGAACCAAAGTCTATCTGTCAAAGTCAGAGAGGTTATGTCAAGTCCACAGATAATTAATGTTGCCGGCCAAAAGATGCGTTCTGTTTCACGTCGGACCGAACAGTGCCATTTAAAACCGTATTATTTACTGATGTTTTTATTTGATACTGAAAGGAAATCACTCGATTGATTCTCAGATATTTTTATTTGGTATCACATTAGCAGAAATGAAATAATTTACATTATCTGTATCTCATGCCTTTTAAGAACAGACTAATTTATTGGTATCGTTACAGGCACTACATTTTACAAACTTTAGAGTAATTACACATTTGTACATACCTTAGTTAAATAATAGGTACAATACTACTATCACTACCGTATTCTTATTCCTCTGACCGTTCACTTCGGCTCTCGTTGCAATACTGTGTCTGTGCTGGTGCCACGTCCTCCGTCTGACAATCGTATGTCATGGTGGGGGGAGGGTAGCACCAGCTCAGCCAGCATTAGAATTATGCATGAAGGAAGTGACGTGTTAGCTTATTTCTTAATAAGATACGATATTAAAATGATCTTTAACATTATAAAATAAGATCAATTATAAATAGGCATTTAACATTTATTTGGATATTTATTACTTAGTTCCTAACAATACTTTCTTTGTTTTAGGTAGATTATATTTTATAACTCTTCATTCATCGTGAAGGTTTTAATTCTAAACTAGTCATCTAAATTATTTCTAACGCAATCATCGTTTTCTGTTTAGCCTTTTTCCAAGTATGGGGTCGGTTTCCTGGCTAATCGGTTGCAGCTGAGTACTAGTGTTATATATGGAGCGACCATCGTGTAGGTCAGATAGGCATCTGACCTCCAAAACCCAGTAACTGGGCTTAATTTATTTCTAACTAGTACTCACGCGGGGCTTCGCTCCCGTGGATTTTATCACGGTAAAAACATAACTCTCCTTTTTTGCAGTCGCGTAAAAAGTAGCTTATAACCTTCCTCAAGCTTCAAGCTACTTGCATACCAAATTGCATCCAAATCCACCCAGTACTTTTAAGATTAGCGCGTTCAAGCAAACAAACAAACAAACTTTTCCGCTTTATAATATTAGTATAGATGCAAATATTACGTTAATATACAAACAACATAAGGTAACTGTAAAGATTGCAATTTTGTAAAAAACTGGCCAAGCGAGTCGGACACGCGCACGCAGGGTTACGTACCATTTTCTATAAAAACGGCAAAATATCATGTCTGTTGTATGGGAACAAATACAAAATAAAATAAACATTTAAGGGGGGGCTCTTAAATATTTATTTTATTTTATTTTTAGTATTTTTTGTTATAGCGGCAACAGAAATACATAATTTGTGAAAATTTCAACAGTCTAGCTATCGCGGTTCTTGAGATACAGCCTGGTGACAGACGGACGGACAGACAGCGAAGTCTTAGTAATAGGGTCCCGTTTTTACACTTTGAGTACGAAACCCTAATAATACCAAAGGATGATATGAGTGTGAGAAGATTCAATGCATCTGACAGTACGAAAGAAACATATACAGTACTTCAAAATTTTAGTGTTACGTAAGCATGACTTAAAGTACTAAAGCTACTTGCGATGTATCAAAATGTCAAGACAGACAATGGCAAATGTATGTGGTACTACTAAATTATTTGCTGCATTACGAGTTAGGCCGTGCGTGCACGCGTGCGGTGCGGTAGAACTACCGGAATTGCGGTACCGCAAAATTTGTGAAGTATGGAGTGTCATAGAAGTGCGCGCACTGCGGTGAGTCTACCGGTGCGGTAGAACTACCGGAATTGCGGCCACCGCAAGGCAGTGCGCGCACGGCCTTGCGACACCGTGACCGCGCTCTTTTTTTCGAAGCGAGGTAGTTTAACTAAACGCCGCGCTCCACCGCCGCCGCCGCGCCGCGCGCCGTAGCTATTTATTACTCTTGAAGTACCCACAAATTTTGTGTATTTAATTCGAACATTTATATCTATGTTTCTAGTATTCTTATACTGACCGTCGAAGCTACGTATATGATTAACAATCTCCGTTTCAACCGCGCGGCCACCTCATAATATTTGATGAAACTTTGCCAGGAATTAGTGCTTTACACACCTCTTTTCGTGAATTTGTTACAAAAAAAAAACTAAGACGCTATGACAGAGGAGATTGATTAATACACTTTTTCCTTATCTTATGATTCTCATTTAAGAGAAATGTAATTTTTTAATGCGTATAATAGAAATATCTTTAATCAGAAAAGTATTAGTATTCTACACTCCTTCTCAAATAAACTTTAACTAAGCCAAATTTAATTCTCCTCGTTCGCCTAACTGTCGTAAAAAGGGAGCACAAACTTTTATTTCACGTATTTATATATTAATAAATTGCAAAAGAGAAAGTTTTGAAGCTTGTTAAACAGTCATTAGTTTTACTGCGTCTTAAAAAAATCATTGTTTGTTGATTTGACATTGCAACACTATTCAGTGCGTATTTTACGTTATTGAACTGATGATTTTTTAAACAAATGTAGCAATGGATCTGAATAGCATTCGATTGTTAACTCAAGACTGAATAGATTACTTCTATGTACGCGTGCTTATATATATAGTCTCGCGTTTTACCACCATCTCACCTGATGGTAAGTGATGATGTGGTCGAAGATGGAGCACGCTTACCTAGAAGTAACCTATTCACTCTTGACTTAAAGACTCCCAGGTTATAGCGATCAGGAAACACAAACTCCGGCAGGGAATACCACTCCTTAGCCGTACGTACAATGAAAGTATTCCCAAAACGTTTTAAAAAACCATAGCTTTAAAGAAAAACTTCGAACTAAATAATAGCTTTCTACGACTGGTATTCGTGATCATGGATACGTCTTATAATTTAAATGCAGACGGAATGCCATTTAATCTGCAAGCCAAATTTTGTAAATAGCCGTT
This sequence comes from Tholera decimalis, assembly GCA_943138885.2. Taxonomy (NCBI): domain Eukaryota; kingdom Metazoa; phylum Arthropoda; class Insecta; order Lepidoptera; family Noctuidae; genus Tholera; species Tholera decimalis. Next base: position 5,635,880 of record OW964572.2, read on the forward strand.
TGCATGCAGCATGCCTTGCTGATAGACATTCTAGCATCACCTTGCTATGAGACGAATTTGAAATGGTTTGTAACTAAAAGAGATAGTCAAACCAAACCAACAAGGTGTGAGACGGCTTGTGATTGGTTCCTATCGCAATTCGTGATGATCATAGGTCGGAATTAGGTAGAGTTATTTATGTACTTGCATCGAAATGTTGATATTAATATGGATCTTCCCGGGATTTCTAATAGACAATCCCGTGTGACTAACCATAAGCCTGCAATACATGTTGGCCGAGCGTAAGCCAACGCGAGCGTTGGCAAATACGTACAAGGCAAGAAATAATGGCCACACGATTGACAAGTTCGTCGAACGCCAATGCAGACAACCAATGTAGAAAAGGGTCTGTAGAGCTGCTCACACGTTGGCCGAGCGCAGGCGAGCTTCTTTGATTTGTGACCGAAAACCGACACCGATCCGAAGTGAGGCAAGTGATCACGAGCAACAGCGAGCGAAGACAAGTTGCACCAAATGAGCTCTATACACGATGGCACTGACCTTCACTTAGCCAACTAGACAAGTGACACCGAGCGATAGCAAGACAAGGCAAATATACCGTCTACATGTTGGTTGCCTTTACTCGACAACGCTCGGCCAACATGTATAGCAGACTTTATGTAAATTTTTATTAATAACTAAAAAATAACTTTTTATTTAATAAATCGCGGGATTTTTCTGCTCTTCAAAGGGAATTGGGGCATATCCACTTTATTCTTTCGTTGTATAAAATCAGTGAAAGTACATAAGTTACTCTACCTGATTCCGACCTCTGGTAATGATACATTAGTGCACTAATCTTAATTGAAGCGTTAATAGCCTAATAACTAAGGACTTGTGATCGAGACGTCGTCGGTTCGAACCCCACCCATAACCACCATTGGCGTGACCCCACTCCAGATACAAGCATATTTAGCTTAGTTGGAGGGGTTAAAAAGATCGCTAGTAATGTGCATTCTACCCACATTGCTAGTCATCTTAAAACAATCTAAGTTACTTTTAAGAGATATATATTATGTAGTGCCAGACTCTGAGAAGTCAACTCTTAGAAGGTCGTGGCTAAATAATAAATGCCAGGTCGAGTGTCAAGGTCAAGCAACGTTTTCCGAGGTTGATAGGTAGATATGGGTGACCATTTTAACACATCGTGTTTGCTGCGTTTTTAAGGTTTCGTACCTCATAAATCTATACTTAATATTATAAAGCGGAAAAGTTTGTTAGTTTGTTTGTTTGTTTGTTTGCTTGAACGCGCTAATCTTGGAAAGTACTGGGTGGATTTGGATGAAATTTGGTATGGAAGTAGCTTGAAGCTTGAGGAAAGTTATAGGCTACTTTTTACCCGACTGCAAAAAAGGAGAGTTATGTTTTTACCGTGATAGAATCCACGGGAGCGAAGCCCCGCGTGAGTACTAGTAAATAATATACACCATGGACTACACGCGTATTTATTTTCTCTTGCTGTGTCGAATCCATCCACAGGTTGTCTGTACCTAAAAGATCGCTCTTAGCGATAAGACCGCCTTACCACACACAGACCCTTTGTAGTTTTTAAATTATTTAATGGTGTTATGAAGTACAATAAAGAGTATATCTATCTATCAATCTCATAAAGAAAAAAACGAAAATGAATGCTTATAACACTACACACACACACACACAAGACAAAAACATGAAAACAGATTCTAAATCGTAACTTACCTTCTTCTACATCATATTGTGACACAAAAATTAGTCGGGATCATAGATAAAATAAACAAGTATTTTATATTTCTATGGTCGGGATTCATGTCGGCTCGCTATGTTTTAATGACATTTTACAAAAGTTTAAATGTCGACACTGTTTTGATTTCTTCCAAATAACATCTCGTAAGTTTTGACCACGAAACTTCGTAGTTAATTCATTTGTTGGATATAATTTCGCTGATGAATACATTACTGTCTCATACGGTGCTTTGATAGCGAAAGTCAGTAATAGCTACCCGTAAATAAAAATAATATACATGCTGTATTTTTTATAGAGTTCTTATTTTCAGTACAAATGATGTATGAACGAACATTGCACAATTGGACCATTATAAGCTGATTATATTATCGCCAGCGCTTTCCAAACTCTCGTAAATCTATATAATCTTCAACTAAATAAAGCGTGTACTTAACCTTTACTAAATTGATACCAGTAAAGAGGTATTATTTGACCTGTGGGTATCATACATAGTTCTGATAGTTAGCTAAAGTTTATAAGGGCTGTTTAACTAAGTACTGAATATGTTCAAAGTTAATTAGGACCTTTTTACGGTCGATATAAGTTCTTGATTACCGCAGTAAAATAACCACTCCATAGCTACCACGACCGATGTCACAAACTAGTATTCCCAGCGGTGGGAACGATATAGAATTACTTTGATTCAAATAAAACATGCTATTTTATATGAGATACTATGAGAAGTAAGAGCTTTAATAGGTACAAGTGAAGGAGGTCATGATTTCTCCGCTAGAAAGAAATAAAACACTTCAAAACAAACAAAAACACTACTGCACTAAAAACTTAAAATAAAATTAATTGCGTTATTATTTTATTAAAAAAAAAATTGCATACAGGCCTGTTTTATTGAGTGTGTAATTTCGTTTATAATAAGGTCTTACTCATCGGGTTGAATTCGATACGTGATAAGCAAAGTGTGATGTGACGGTGGGAGCGGACTTACGTAGTCTATCAAACCTGTTCATTTGGCTTTAAACGACTTCAACTACCTCTGTTTTGGAAGTCGGTTAAAGATAATTAGGTACTATTGGCAAGTAATGATACTTATCAATGATCTTTATTTTGTAAATTAGTTCTTAAATAACACTTTTACATATCTTTTTTTTTCGGTAATTTTAAACTAGATGGGGCCGGTGTTTTCTTACTAACTACTTTGAGAAGAAACACGGAAACAAACTCAGAACTCTCTTAAATTCATATAATCTGTAACTGTCAAATTATTATAAGAACCTTGTAAGCTAAGGCGATCTTTTGAGGAAACGTGCAAGCAGATTTGAGTGTGCCCGTCCAGACAGTGCAAACGTAACGTAAAGCTTAACTTAGAGCTATGAGGAGTTTAACGTGTTGACGAAAAAACTTTTTATCAAAAAAATTAAACCGACTCCCAAAAAACACTGCAAAGTGAAAAATAACTTTAATTTCGGTAGTCGGTGTCTTTAGTTTTGTATTTTCGTTTTTGGCACCGACTTCCGAAATTAAAGTTATTTTTCATTTTGCAGTGTTTTTTGGGAGTCGGTTTAATTTTTTTGGTAAAAAGTTTTTATTTCACTCTTTTTAGTTGCCCTATTTTTAATTTACCTAGTTACAAGAGCCTAAATGTCAACTACTTATAACCTTTTACAAAATATTGCTTTTCCCAATGCTGGGCCGTTAATTGTTGAGGAGTTCTCCTGGTACTTCACCATCAGCTCTACATCACAATATGCATTGTGACGAGCATAAAGTGCTTAACATCCATATTCAAGTAATCGAATCGCAATCCACTCAATAATAATCATCAAATCAATCATAATAATCATCAGTTCCACTTCCTCAAATGGTACTTTTTGAGAGCAACTGGACAAGTTACTATAATAAATACCCAAAACGTCATAGGTGTGCCTATAATATTTGAAGAGTTCCCTCGATTTCTCCAGGATCCCATCATCAGATCCTAACTTTTATGAAAATAGGACCAATTTCAAAGTATACCCTTTCAATAAAAAAAAAAGAATTTTCCAAATCGGTTCAGCCGTCTTCGAGTACTCGGAGATCATACATTAAAAAAAAATATATATACGCGTTGAATTGATAACCTCCTCTTTTTGTCGTCGGTTGAAAATACTGAGGTCGTTTGGGAGGCCGCAAGAAATACTCAAACTGCCAGAGAATCCTGTTTATCTCGGATATAACACCCTACATCATAGTTCACATACCTAATTATTCGCAATAGGTTACGAAGTCTATGCAGATTATAAAATGGCCTTTTGAGGAAAGAACACACAGATTTGAGTGGACTTGTCTCGTCTACTAATCAGAAATCACAATCTCGACACCAAGTCTTCTCCCCAAGTTCGTAATGAATTACCTACGCCTTAGAAGCGTAGTGTCATCGTCTAAAAGCACGTACAGGTACAACTGTTCCAGTTGACATAGTCACGTCCGTTCGACGTATTCGAGGCAATTCAATACGCCTGTCTCACACACGGATAGGCTTTGAGTTAGGGAGATACCTGTAGGTACGTTTTTAGAGGGAGTTTTATTTTTTCTTTTTTTGTTTATTCCAATATGATCAGAGATTTATGACGTTTATTTGATAATAGCTGTTGCCCGAAAATAAATATGTTCGCGTGGAAATGATTAAATTGACACTTTTTAAAACACCATCAAGACTATCGGCAATGCACTATCGTTACATGGTGATCATCCCACCCAAAGGCACAAAACGGATAAGGGCCTATACTACCTCAGCGCTTCTCACTCTTTAATAATAATAATTTAAGTTTATTTCTATTTACGGTGAAAATAATGGTAATTTAAAAAAAGTAAATAACATAAGACCTGCTTTATACCTAGTTAGTTCAATTAATATGCAAAGTTTCATTATCTAATTTGAAGTTAGTTTTGAATACCAGCGGTTTATTGTTCGGTTTGGAGGTAACTTTGGAATTTTTTTCTATCTAGAAAATTTTATGAAATCGTGTTTTCGTCAAACATAGTACTTAACATTAATTCTCAACTTTACCATATATTTATTTCAAAATTATTACTGCAGTATTTTCGACATATCGGAGGATCATGCTAAGCCATTTGAGGTGACTTTCATTGTACGCACGGCTAAACAGTGGAGTTCCCTGCCGGAGTCTGTGTTTTCTGGCAGCTATAAACCTGGGAGTCTTCAAGCCAAGAGAGAATAAGTTACTTCTAGGTATATTTGTTTGAAATTTTACAACACACCACAAAATGTCCTGTAAGAAATAAATAATAATTTTAATCATTTTAAAAAATAGCGGGTTTATTAATATTTGATTTTATGACGTCCACTTCATGAATGTTTAGTCACCCCCAAATATCACTTATTTATCTACATAACTAAAGTACTTTCTGAGGTTAAAGTACTAAAAAAAATTAATTTTTGACTTCCGCAGCTATCATTTTTGTTACCATACTATCAAAGGGCTATACAAAGATCACGAGAGCCTTTTAGTACACTCACTGGACTTGTCTAAGCACGTAATATTCCAGTTGCTCGTCTTCAGTTCAACAATAGTTCACCTTCCAAGAGGTACCTATTGTCCCACGGTCGGACTTCTGACTTCAGATTGGACGTGTCCAGTTCTTTGATTTCTTTGTCTTCCAATGCTTTATTAGTTGCTAACAACAAACAACTACTAATGTAGTTGATGAAGTTGGCAAAACTGGTGTTTGTGAATTAAATGTAGGTAAGTAAAAAGTCGCAACATTATGGTTGATTATTTTATGTATGTTATTGTTATTATTTATTTTATAAATATAGTTTTACTAAAAATCTTAATTTAATTTCCATCTTGGACCACATCATCACTTACCATCAGGGGAGATGGTGGTCAAAGGCGAGTCTATTCTCAATAAAAAAATATCGGTAGACTTAACATTACCTATCAGCAATAGCAATCTTGTTAACCCCTCCAACTAAGCTAAATATGCTTGTGTCTGCAGTGGGTTAACAGCAATCCATACTCCATACTAATATTATAAATGCGAAAGTAACTCTGTCTGTCTGTCTGTCTGTCTGTTACCTTTTCACGCCAAAACCGCTGAACCGATTTACATGAAATTCAGCATGGGAATAGTTTAGGACCCTGGGAAGGACATAGGATAGTTTTTATCCCGATATAAGGTTCCCGTGGGATAGTTTTCGAATTGTATCTTTGTTGCTCTTTCACGCAAAAACTACTGAACGGATCTCAATGAAATTTAGTAAAAAGACAGTTGACATCCTGAAAAAACACATAAGCTACTTTTTATCCCGGAATTCCAACGGGATCAGGATTTACGCGGGAAAAACCTCCCACGCGACCGAAGTCGCCGGCAAAATCTATCCATACTTTAATACATACACTATCCATACTAATATTATAAATGCGAAAGTAACTCTGTCTGTCTGTCTGTCTGTCTGTCTGTCTGTTACCTTTTCACGCCTTAACCGCTGAACCGATTTACATGAAATTTGGCATGGGAATAGTTGAGGACCCTGGGAAGGACATAGGATAGTTTTTATCCCGATGAAAGGTTCCCGCAGGATAGTTTTCGAATTGTATCTTTGTTGCTCTTTCATGCATAAACTCTTGAACGGATCTCAATGAAATTTGGTAAGGAGACAGTTGACATCCTGTAAAAACACATAAGCTACTTTTTATCCCGGAATTCCCATGGATTTGGGATTTACGCGGGGAAAACCTCCCAGTCGAACGAAGTCGCGGACAAAAGCTATCCATACTTTAATACTAATAATATAACTCCATACTTCCATATCCATATCCATACTTCCATATCCATCAATACTTCCAAGCTAATCCATACTAATATTATAAATGCGAAAATAACTGTCTGTCTGTCTGTCTGTTACCTTTTCACGCCTAAACCGCTGAACCGATTTAGATGAAATTTGGCATGGGAATAGTTTAGGACCCTGGAAAAGACATAGCATTGGTTTCGTCCCGGAAATCATTCCTAAAGGATGTAAAAGGGGTGTTAGAATTTCGTATAGGGAATCAATAATGTCCCCGCCCTACCCACACACATAATACACTTAGACTGCTAAACCGATTTGGATGAAATTTGATATGGAGATAGTTTTAGACCCTGGAAAAGACATAGTATAGTTTTATTCCCGGAAATCATTCCTAAAAGATGTAAAAATGGTGTTGGAATTTTGTAAAGGGAATCAATGATGTCCCCGCCCTCCCAACCCACATAATACACTTGACCGCTAAACCGATTTGGATGAAATTTGCTATGGAGATAGTTTTAGGCCCTGAAAAAGACATAGGATAGTTTTTATCCTGGAAATCATCCCTTAAGGATGTAAAGGGGTGTTGGAACTTTGTATTCCCCCTCTCGATTCGTTTAAATTTTAACCAATCAAGTTAATATAAGAATCATTTCTATTTCAAAATCGGGACAATATGCGTTTGCCCTTTTGAAAATAGGAGAAGATCGTGTGGCAACAGATATCAACGGGATGATTTATTTGAGCTGAACTGAATCTTAAATTGAAACTGAAACTGAAACTGTAGCTGAATCTGAAACCAAAACTGAAACTGAAGCAGGAACTAAATCTGAAACTAAAACTGAAACCAAAACTGAAGCTGAAGCTGAAACTGTAGCTGATTCTGACGCTGAAACCAAACTGAAGCTGAAACTGAAACTAAAGCTGAAGCTGAAACGGATGCTGAAACCAAAACTGAAGCTGAAGCTGAAACTGAAAATGAAGCTGAAAATAAAGCTGAAAATAAAGCTGAAACTGTAGCTGAATCTGAAACTGAAACCAAAACTGAAGCTGAATCTGAAACCAAAACTGAAGCTGAAGCTGAAACTGAAACTGAAGCTGAAAATAAAGCTGAAACTGTAGCTGAATCTGAAACCAAAACTGAAGCTGAAGCTGAAACTGACGCTGAAACCAAACTGAAACTGAAGCTGAAACTGAAACCAAACTGAAGCTGAAACTGATGCTGAAACCAAAACTGAAGCTGAAACTGAAGCTGGAACTGGAACTGTAGCTGAAACTGACGCTGAAACCAAACTGAAGCTGAAACTGAAACTAAAGCTGAAACTGATGCTGAAACCAAAACTGAAGCTGAAGCTGAAACTGAAACCAAACTGAAGCTGAAGCTGAAACTGGAACTGTAGCTGAAACTGACGCTGAAACCAAACTGAAGCTGAAACTGATGCTGAAACCAAAACTGAAACTGAAGCTGAAACTGATGCTGAAACCAAACTGAAGCTGAAGGTGAAACTGAAACTGAAGCTGAAACTGGAACTGTAGCTGAAACTGACGCTGAAACCAAACTGAAGCTGAAACTGAAACTGATGCTGAAACCAAAACTGAAACTGTAGCTGAAACGGACGCTGAAACCAAACTGAAGCTGAAAGTGATGCTGAAACCAAAACTGAAACTGAAGCTGAAACTGATGCTGAAACCAAACTGAAGCTGAAGCTGAAACTGGAACTGTAGCTGAAACTGACGCTGAAACCAAACTGAAGCTGAAACTGATGCTGAAACCAAAACTGAAACTGAAGCTGAAACTGATGCTGAAACCAAACTGAAGCTGAAGCTGAAACTGAAACTGAAGCTGAAACTGGAACTGTAGCTGAAACTGACGCTGAAACCAAACTGAAGCTGAAACTGAAACTGATCCTGAAACCAAAACTGAAACTGTAGCTGAAACGGACGCTGAAACCAAACTGAAGCTGAAACTGAAACTGATGCTGAAACCAAACTGAAGCTGAAGCTGAAACTGAAGCTGAAACTGGAACTGTAGCTGAAACTGACGCTGAAACCAAACTGAAGCTGAAACTGATGCTGAAACTAAAACATAAACTGAAGCTGAAACTGTAGTAACATACATAGTGAACGTAGTCCAAGATACAGATAATTTAATAAACCACGTTTATTCTAATTTGAAAACAAATATGAGGGATAAAGAATGGCTGCGTGAAAGAGTAATTTTGGCACCAACTAACGAAATTGTAGGGCAGATCAACGTAAAGATTATGTCCTCAATTCGTTGGTCTCATGTGGATTGTGATGTTGTTGAGTATCTTTCCGTCGACATTGTCATGAATACAAAGTAAGTGACGTTGTACTCTGTAGAGTTTATCAACTCTCTGGAATTGTCAGGGTACCCCATCACATTATTGGAGGCTTTAACTTGGTGTCCCAGTCCTGTTGATGCGTAATCAGGGCGCACCAAGGCTCTGTAATGGCATGCGACTACAAATTACATACCTTGGATGCAATGTTTTCAAGCAATAATTATGACAGGAACAGCAAGCGGTGAAAACGTATTTATTCCCAACATTCAGTTCGAAAAACTCAAATTTCCCCTAAAAGCGGCATTCGCAATGACCATAAACAAACAAACAAAATCAACACGCCAAGGACGGGAAAACCAGAAACGTAGTTTACAAAAATGTATTGTAAACTACGTTTTTGGTTTTAAAAAGATAAATTTTAAATACTAACTGTCTGTCTGTTTTTGGGGATGGATGGACCCTGGTGATGGTTTTTTAAATACTATATGCGTTTTTTAACCACCCAAAAAGATACGGTAAACCTTTTCGGCAACAAGAATTATTGACAAAGTGTAAATTAACGCGGGCGAAGCCGCGGGCAAAAGCTAGTATTATTATAAATGCGAAAGCAACTTTGTCTGCCTGTCTGTTACCTTTTCACGCCTAAACCGCTGAACCGATTTACATGAAATTTGGCATAGGAATAGTTTAGGACCCTGGGAAGGATATAGTATAGTTTTTATCCCGATATAAGGTTCCCGTGGGATAGTTTTCGAATTACATGCGGACGCTGTCGCTGGCAAAAGCTAAAATAAATTAATATAATTTGATTTTTAAAATTTGCATGGGAATAGTTTAAGACCCTGAGGAAGACATAGGATAGCTTTTATCCCGGAAATCATCCCGAAAGGATGAACAATGGATATTGGAATTTCGTATAGGGAAACAATAATGTCCCCGCACTCCCCACACACATAATACACTTAGACCACTCAACCGATTTAGATGAAACTGGAAACCTAGGATAGTTTTTATCCAAGAAATCATCCTTAAGGATGTAAAAGGGGTGTTGGAACTTTGTTTCCTCCCCCTCCCAATTCATTCAAATTGCGTATTCAAAAACCACTAAAATCATTTTTTTTTAAACTGCACAACTATGTACATGTAAGCTATACAAATCTTTGTTTAGGGCTGGGGTCGAACCCACGGCATGCACCAGTCAACCGTTACGCCAACGGTGTCGTTTAAATTTTAACCAATCAAGTTAATATACGAATCTTTTCTATTTTAAAATCGGGGCAATATGCGGCTGCCCTATTGAAAATAGGAGAACATCGTGTGGCAACAGATATCAACGGGATGATTTATTTGAGCTCTGAATTCTGTAACATAGTCAAGATACAGATAATTTAATAAATTACGTTTATTCGGATTTGAAAACAAATATGAGGGATAGAGTATGGCTGCGTGAAAGAACAATGTTGGCACCGACTAACGAAATTGTAGGGCAGATCAACGAAAAAATTGTCTCATGTGGATCGTAATGTTGTCCGTCGACAATGTTATGGATATTGAGCAACTGACGTCGTAACCTGAAGAGTTTATCAATTCTCTGGAATTTTCAGGGTACCCAGGTGCTACAGATACATCACATTATTTGAGGCTTAAACTTGGTGTCTCAGTCCTGTTGATGCTTAATCTGGACGTATCAAGGCTCTGTAATGGCACGTGACTACAAATTATACACTTTGGATGCAATTTTGTTCAAGCAATAATTATGACAGGAACTGCAGCAAGCGGTGAAAACGTGTTTATTGCTCGCATTCCAATAATCCCGACCGATTTGCCATTCCAGTTTAAAAAACTCAAATTTCCCCTAAAAGCAGCATTCGCAATGACCATAAACAAAGCTCAAGGACAGGTACTGAAAGTCGCAGGTGTACATTTAGAAAAAGACTGCTTTTCCCATGGGCAACTGTATGTGGCGTGCTCACGAGTATCAAGCTCACAAAATCGCAGGTTTTAGCTAAGGGCGGGAAAACCAGAAACGTAGTCTACAAAAATGTATTGTAAGCTACGTTTTTGGTTTTAAAAGATAAATTTTAAATACTGTCTGTCTCTTTTTGGGGATGGATGGACCCTGGTGATGGTTTTTTAAATATTGTATGCGTTTTTTTACCTCCCAAAAAGGTGCGGTACACCTTTTTGGCAACAAGAATTATTGACAAAGTGTAAATTAACGCGGGCAACGCCGCGGGCAAAAGCTATAAAAAATATAGAGAACTAGCTATTGCTCGCGACTTCGTTCGCGTGGGAGGTTTTTTCGATTCTGTGGGAATTCCGGGATAAAAACTATCCTATATCCTTTCCAGGGTCCTAAACTATTCTCATGCCAAATTTCATCTAAATTGGTTCGGCAGTTCAGGCGTGAAAAGGTAACATACAGACAGACAGAGTTACTTTCGCATTTATAATATTAGTATGGATAACATTATCTGACAGTCACTCTTGTTCAAATGCTAGACATGGGTTAGCCCGCAATTTCTTAAAGATTCGATAAGCCTTGTCGTCACATGCTTACTTTGGACTTGATTTATCGTTGTCATGTAAACTTACTCGACAAGTGTCGGCCGTTCATCAATGTGAGTGACACTGAAGCGACAAGGCTACGTGTGTAAATAAATATATCTAAGATGCTTTATATAACACAGGCCAACAAAATTTAACCAAACTTCTTAACCAGAAACTAGACTGTACATTTCCGAAAGTTTTCGATGCACTGAATCCGAATCTGGCCTCATATGGCCCACGTATGATGAGACGAAATTTTAAGAAAAGTAACTCATTTGAAGAAAATGAGTAATCGACTGTATCACGTCTATGATCTCAATTGATTTTCAGGTATATGAAAATTCACAAACATGAGCACTTCAAAACACGATATCTCAGCGAAAAAAATAAATATTTGAGCAAACTCAGCGGTATTTGAAAGAGGAAGACTTGTTCTTTAATAATATCATCTATATCTAATAAATCAATAATTAGAAAAAATAATTCGTGAGTCTACATAACCTCAAAATCGGGCAAAAATGGTACTTTTTGCACTTTTAGGTTAGGATATCTCAGAAACCTAACGTGATAGAGCGATTCTGACGCCAGATTCGGATTCAGCGCATCGAAAACCTTCGGAATTATATAGTCTGGTTTCTGGTTAAAAATGTTGTCGGCCTATGTAATTTGAGAAGCTCGTAGCTAAATAATAAAAACTGCACGAGTCCATCTTTAAGGATAAGCAACGCTTGCCGAGTTTTGTTCATGGATAGGTCATCATCATCATCATGTGGTAGATCATCTTTACATATCTTTCTTCCTCCCGGCTGTCATTTGTACATCTTTGACACTCGTTACGGGTAGTCAGAGATCAGACAATCTGACACTGATGATATTACATATTTATAATTTAAGGAGTTTATGACTTAGGCTCAATTTACACCGCCGCGGAATGGAATGGAAGCGACTTTTTGCAACAAAATTGTACATAGCATAATGAACTTTATGTCAATTGTATAACATACAAACTAAATAGGAGCCAAAAAAAGGTAGCGCTTCTTCCGGGGAATACTCGCGCATTCTCGAGAATTCCCTTAGCTACTGTCGGCAGCGTCTGTGGAATCCTCGGGAAGTGGTGCGAACGGGGAGTCGGTTGGGTCGGTCACAGCAGTGCGGTGCCAAGCAAGCAAGGCGCATTCCAGCTAATTCGCGCAACTTCTCGCGTCATGAGGCGAAATTGACGCTTCTATTCCATTCCGCCACGGTGTAAATTGAGCCTAAGGGTCAATTTATACTAGCGCATCGAAACGTCAAATTCTTTACAACTAAAGCGAAGCCGCACGAATGCATGGATTGGCTAAATGGTTGACATTGATATTGCTATGATATTACTTATATTAGAAGTTGAAGAAGAAGAAAACTAAGAAAGAAGAAAAAGAAAGCGGAATTATAGTGTCCCGACTGATGACGCGTAGGTTCGCTAGCGGGTGCATGGATACGCGAGAATGCGCGCGCACCAATCAGCGTTGATCACGCGCAGACGAGCGAATTCAGAAGAATGCGGTTGAATTTGTTATGTTCAGTTTTGGATAGACGCTTCGATGCGCTTTGACTCTGCGCTAATAAAAATTGACCCTTAGTAATAAACAATCGCGTGAGTTGATTTCCGAACATATCGAGGTGCGAACATATATGTGTAATCAGAGGTCAGTAAATCTTTGGAACTGTGCACTAGTTTCTGACGTTTCATAAGTGTCTATGTCAGCCTATGAAAAATAAAATATTGTCGATCAAGATTTGGACTTCCCACCCATACGCCCATAACGTTTTGGGAATAGTTTTATTGTGTTTCCTGATAGCTATAATAGCTGCTGTCTTTAAGTCAAGACTGAATAGGTTACGGCTAGGTAAGCGTGCTGTAGCTTATCATCAGGTGAGATGGTGCTCAAACGCGAGCCTATGATCAATGAAAATAAAATTGTTTGACAAAAAGGCATTATGGTCACTAAAAAAGTCAATACTTACCAAATTGAATCCACTGCGTCGATTCCATCAAACGAACCCCCTTATGCAAACAAAATTACGTAAATAAGCTCATATCATATAACTCATACCTAATGTGACCATTGTTTTTCGTGTCAAAGCGTGACGTCTGTTGAATATTGTATATAAATAAAAATAAGTCGATGTAAGATGCCATAATTGTGAGTTCAAATAATTGTGGTATCTTACCCTCACTGTCATTTTAATGCTTACGCCAACTTACCCTAAAAATAATATTTATAAACTAGCTTTTGCCCGCGACTTCGTCCGCGTGGAATAGTTACTTTGGGCTAACGTTAAATTTAACCCCGATTTTGAAGCATTCTTCATTGGCGCTCCGCTCCTATTGGCCTTAGCATAATGATATATAGCCTATAGCCTTTCTCTTTAAATTGACTATTTAATAATTTTTCAATTCGAACCAGTAGTTCCTGAGATTATCGTGTTCAAACAAACAAACAAACTCTCAGCCTTATATTATTAGTATAGATAGCTGTTGCCCGCGACTTCGTCCACGTTTCCGTCTCACGGTTCCAGTGATTTTGATGTAACAGACAGATTAACTTTCGTAAATTATAATCAGAAAGCTTCGAACTGCTAAGCTATCGGGAGTTAAACGTGTTATTGTGAGTCAACCATAAAAGATAGACATATGCTGTCGTGGGATATTTTTTATATAATTTTAAGGAGAACATTTTCGTCATGAAATGATTTCTGAGTAGCTTTAACCATTAAGGTTGCACACGCGACGGAAGCTTAAAAAATGGAGAAACTTCTCCCGTTTTCCAAACATTTCCCTTCACTGCTCTGCTCCTATTGATTGTAGCGTAATGAAAAGTATACTATAACCAGCTCAGGAGTATGAAAAATAATTGTACCAAGTGTCGTTAAAATCCGTCGAGTAGTTTTTGTTTCTATAACGGTTATACAGACAGACAGACAGACAAAAATTTTACTGAATGCATTTTTGGCATCAGTATCGATCCCTAATCACCCCCTGATAGTTATTTTGGAATTATATTTCATGTACAGAATTGACCTCTCTACAGATTTATTATAAGTATTGATACCTTCGCGACAAAAAACTACTTTACTACAACAAAATCGGTTAAACGGCGTGAAACATAACGAGTTACTTTTGGATTTATAATATAGTAAGGAGTTAGGATTAGTAAGTATTTGGTAAATTTCTTGCAGGTCAGTCGCTCACTCTCGTTTGGTCCTGACTCCCAACCCCGCGTTTACGCTGACGTCTTCCGCTCGATTTTAGTAATATTTTAATGTAGACAAGTAAGTAGTCATATAAAGGTTTGTTTGTAAAAGCGTGACATTTGTGTTCTCGTTGGGGACAGCGGAACAGACAGCCTGAAAGCGGGACAATCCCGCCCAAAGCGGGACGTATAGTCACGTTACTCATACCATATCCCGCGTCATTTAACAAAATCTTGCAAATATCGGAATATCACATGCCTCATCCACTTTTTCACCAGTTTTCCTGTTTTTTCTATAGTAATAGAACCCGTATGTGTTCAGATCAATTTACGATGCGGTCCAAAGTCAAAGGGATTCTTTATGAACTATACTGTGTGTCTTATGTTGGCCCACTTTCCTTATTCCCGTCGAGATTCACTATTTTTGGCCAACATGTGGTTGGGAAGGTGTTGTGTGGGAGGGTTTCTTTTGATGTCAACTGTGAGTGATATTGGCAATAAGTTACTTTGTTTTGTCGCTGTTTCTTTCTTCTGTTGTCAATCAAGTAATAGCTTATATTGGGTTGTCTATAGATTGTCTTAGAATAGTGTAAAGTATATGTAAGGAAACAATTGCAAAATAAAATACATACGCACAAAACGTTGTGGTCAATAGCCTAAAGACTAAGGTGTCGGACTTGTGACAGAGGGGTCACGGGTTCGAACTCCACCCATGAACCCACTCTAGAGACAAGCTTAGTTGGAGGGGTTAATGCAGCCACTTGGTTGCATTGGACTCGATCGAGCGCAGAGCTAAAAGGCGACGGGGTGCTAGTGGACAAGCTTCATAGCCTGGGTCATCGGCGAACCGTTGCTTGCCTGTCGGTTTTCTACAGATTGTACTTCGGGGAGCGTGCGCAGGAGCTCTATGACCTGATTCATCCATCTCCTTTTCACTACCGGTCTACCAGACGCACGGCTGGGTACCGTCCATACTTGGTTGCTATACCGTCTTGTCGTAGCAAGAAGCGCTTCACCTCCACATTTATTGTACGCACAGCTAAGCTGTGGAATTCTCTGCCGGCTTCTGTGTTCCCTGCCACTTATGACCTTTCAGCCTTTAAAGCACGAGTAAATAGGCATCTTCTGGGCTCGCTCGTCACATCGTAGACCTCATCTATCGCTTACCATCAGGCGAGATTGAGTTCAAGAGTGAGCTCATCAGTAGTAAAAAAACAGATTGCTAGTAATTTGAATACTACCCACATTTCGAGTTCTCTTGAAAAAAAAAATAGTTTAATTGTGCGTACAGCTAAAGAGAGGAATTCCTGCCAGTCTGTATTTCCTGATAGCTACAATCTAGGGGCTAAAGGCAAGAGTGAATAGGTTACTTCTAGGCTAGCATGCTTCATCTTCGACCACATCATCGCTTACCGATGAGATAGTGTGGTCAAAGCGAGCCTATCATGAATAAAAAAGCATTTTATCAGCCTAACCGCAAATAAACTACCAAACAATGCAAGTAATTGTCAGTTATTGCGTAGCACAACTTAAAACTTTAAGGAGCTCTAACAATTCGACCAAAATCTTTTTTCCTATACCTACCTACTTTTTAATACTTTATTATAACGTGAAAGTTTTTGAGGATGGCTGTATAAATATTTGTTACTCTTTCACGCAAAAACTAATGAACGGATCTGAATGAAATTTAGTAAACAGATAGTTGACATCCTTGAATATCACATTAGACTACATTTTATCCCAGATTTCCCAGATCAGGATTTACGCGGAAAAATCTTGCTATTCAAATGAAGTCGCTGGCAGAAACTAGCTTTTTATAAGCCTCACCGTAAATAGACTACCAAACAGTGCAAACAATTGTCAGTTATCGCGTAGCACCTTAGTAATGTCAGTAAAAATATACAATAAATTGCCAGATATAATTCAAAATGAACAAAAATGTAGTATATTTCTGAATAAATTAAAACAATTTCTTACCTATAAATGTTATTATGATGTAAATGAATATTTCAGTGATAAATAAAATAAATGTATAAAATATAGTATCTTAAAAATGTATAAAACCTATGTAGGAGTAGTTTAAGTTATAAACATATACACATTTTATTTATAATAATTGTAAAGCCCTCTTCCTCTATTATAATTTGCTGTGCCCGACAGGGTCCACAATGATCTGTAAACTATGTATGTATATTTTTGTATGCACCTACCACCTAAGTTCACATTGTGGAACGCAATAAATGATTGAGTATTGAGTACATTTTTAAGGAGCTCTAACTATTCGACAAACATTAACATTATAAATGAAAAAAATTGTCTTTTTATCTGTTACTCTTTGATGACATTTGGTATGGAGGTAATTGAAGATCATGAGTCAAACATAAGGTCCGGAAACTAGTAACCAAGTAGGTATTAAAAAAATCATGTAAACGAAGTCGCGTGCTTTAGCTAGTATCTTTTAATGTCAGTAATAAGTTTTCTAGTAGAAATGTGTAAATAAATTCTGCTATTTCCTGATACGATGTAAAATAATAATTATATTTAGTAGTGTAAACAATTTCCTAAATGAAAACAGTTGTAAAGGGCCAAAGGCTTTCATTGTATTACAAAAAACCACATTGAAATCATCGGTTCCTCAATCATTTTAGTAATTCATTACGTTAATAGCACAGTGATTTTCCACAGTCAAACA
Organism: Tholera decimalis; assembly: GCA_943138885.2. Taxonomy (NCBI): domain Eukaryota; kingdom Metazoa; phylum Arthropoda; class Insecta; order Lepidoptera; family Noctuidae; genus Tholera; species Tholera decimalis. Next base: position 5,653,212 of record OW964572.2, read on the forward strand.
CCACAGCTGAATGAAAATAATAATGATTTATTTATTTATTTATGTATTTACACTTTGTGCACATAGGTACAAAGGCGGATTAATATTCTACAATAATAGAAAATATTCAATTTCCCAAGGCGTGACTCGCCTGAAAAGGTTTTTCAGCAAAATCAATGTATTTTTATTTGCTGATAATTTAGCTTTATATAAGCGAAATATTTTTTTTATCGGCCCAGAAGTTATGGAGTTTATCCATTACAAAAAAAAAAAACAAAATGCATACGTGATGGGGAAAGGGAATTAATCATGTTTAGAGCAAGTTCTTCTTAAAGCGAAAGTGAGTTCCACATAAGTTATAATTATTAATAATATGGATAAGTTATAATGTAACAAGTACTTTATCAAAGAGAAAGTTTATTTCAGCCATTTAATTTTCAAAACTAAATTCGGAATTAGATTTTACAAGAAAAAAACTGTAGCCATAATAATCTCAGCAATAGACTGCCTTATCATGATGACTTTGCAAGTTTTCCAATAATATTATTAGCCCCAGATGGCTTTTAAACGTAATCATAATCAAGAGTAAGAAACACGGTAATTATTACATCAATCATAAAGACATCGAACTCCTAGATCGTTCATCTACTTCAATTTAAGCCAGCACTAGTGAAAGTATCAATAGCACGTTATATACATCGAACGGATAAGGCTACATACAGACAACGTGTTCGTCGAAATGCGTTCGACGAATCTATAAAACATATAAATTAAATTGAACTATCTATCTATGATTTCACAATAGCTGTGTTTTTTTCATTGTGCGTACAGCTAAGGAGTGGAGTTCCCTGCCGGAGTCTGAGTTTCCTAATAGTTATAACCTGGGAGTCTTTAAGTCAAGAGTGAATAGGTTACTTCTAGGCAAGCGTGCTTAATCTTCGACCACATCATCGCTTAACATCAGGTGAGATTATGGTCAAACGCAAGCCTATCAAATGTAAAAAAAACGACACTAAAACACACAACATACAAAAAAACTATGTGACTATCTGTCTTTCTGTTTATCGGGGCTTTGGAACGGCTGGACTGATTTAAATGTGAATATTGAGGAGGGAATTCCCACGGAATCAGAATTTACGCGGACAAAATCTCCCACGCGTATACTTTAATAATCACAACTCAAAAGACACGATAAATATATTATTATTATGATCTGACACTGGTCTTGCCAAAGGGTATCGTGTTACCCAGCTAATGGGTTGTGGATATACATATATATATATATATATATATATACATATATAAGGTTGTGGATATATATATATATATAGATAGGCAGTCGCTCCATGTAAAACTATATTTTTGTTGGTTTTTGTTTTTATTTTTTACTTTTTTGTACATTCATGGGGAACGCTATAGTCTCCCTCTTGGAGATGGGCGCTACTGTTCGCGACAGTATTTCATACTAATGTTTTCCTACCAATAAATCCATATTTGTAATGACGTGGTTAATCGAATTGGTGATACCGTCAAGCTGTCTGTATGAGCCTTAACAATCAGCCACTGATGATCGTCACTAAGGTTTTTTTTTTATTTTGCAGTACATTGCACTTTCGCGTTCAAGTAATTGTGTTTTTATCTGCATTGGATATCGTTTGTGTTTTGTTTTACATTTATAATGCATTTGCGCCCTGGTTTTGTGTGGTGCAAATTATACAGACGTTTTTTAGGGTTTATCGACATTTCTGTTAGTTAAAACAACATCATAAGTCATAAGCAATTTATTTCGTAACAATATAGACATTAAGTCAAAAATATAAAAATGTAAAAAAATTGCAATTAAATTAAATTAAAATACAGTTAGAAAAGTCAATTAATAAAAAAAAAATAACAGTGAACCACGTGACTGTTAATGTTTTGAATAATTGACTTGGTCACACATAATTGGTTATGTGGTTTAATTGCCTCTGACTGTTGACAGAAGCAAACAACGACTTTTTTATGGCAATCTGCTGAAAAAAAAAACGACTTACTTTTTTAATTTTTAGCTTGCTCCTAGCCATGGTAGGTAGATACATACCTTCACTCAAACATAAAATATTTTATTTCACATAGGCCTACATAATAGATAGATATATTCTTTGTTGTACACCATAACAGTAAAACAATAAGGACTTTGCAACTAAAAAGGGTGATACAATGGGCGGTCTTATCGCTAAAAGCGATCTTTTACAATTCATCCAAAGGTTACTTATCTTTGGATGGATTTGACACATAAGACATTAAGATAAGTGGGGGTTTTAGGATTAAACAGAACACTGTAAAGCAGAGACAAGATGTGTAAGTTCTTGCGTAGACATATTGGAAGGCACTTGAGTTTCGTACGAAATTCGAATACGTGATCATATTTGCGCAAGCCAAATACAAATTTAATGCAAACATTTTGAAGCCGCTCAAGTTTATCAAATTGTGCCTCATTAAGATCAATATAACTGATATCAGCACGGGCACTTATGAAACATCACAAGTTAGTGCACGGTTCGAAATTAATCGATTTCTATGGAGAAGAACCGGTAAAAAACTCCACAGTTACGCTTTTCAAAATATCATTCTTGCAATGTATCCATAATACAGGTTAGTTAGGTATGAGAGGACAATAAAGACCAATTAATACAGCACAATGGAATTACAAATAAAAAATTGTAAAACAAAAAGAGTCTACAGTGTTCTCCAATTCGCAAAAAGCTTTAAACTATATTAAAATAAACTTGACACGCAACAAATATTCCCTTGCTAAGTTATGTAATAGACTGGAAATCCATACTTAATATCGTCGCCTTAGAGTGAAAACCTCGGGAGTACATTTTAGTGAAAAATATTTTTGCGTTTCCAGAAAGCAATCCTAGCAACGCACATCCTGATCTCACTAATATGTTCATTCGATACTCGAAATGCTATCTATGAAAGTAAGCGAGAACCTCGTAAACACTCGCATCGCATCGTCAGTTTAGCGTAATCAGGCCATGGATTATGCATTTCTGAACTGTTCGATATTATGTATAATATTTTTCATATTTAATTTCAATATTTTTCATATTATACATAATACCGAACAGTTCTGGATATCAAAACGGGTTAACATATAAATTAATAAAAAAAAAAACATAAAAGAAACCGTACAAAAATTTTATAGCACGCAGATTTTTCACCCTCCTGAAAAGTTACTCCTTTTTCACTTACGAGGTTTTCATTCTAAGGCGTCGAAATGCGAAAGTAACTCTGTCTGTCTGTCTGTCTGTTACCTTTTCACGCCTAAACCGCTGAACTGATTTCGATGAAATTTGACATGGGAGTAGTTTATGACTCTGGGAACAACATAGGATAGTTTTTATCTTATCTTTAACAAAGTCGGTACTTAGGTACATAAAGTTAGTGACATCAAATCAATCTTATTGAACTAAAATAAATGACAAAACAAATTCTATTGTTTCTTTACGGTATTTTAGATAATTATGTACATTAAAAAATTATCCTTAAAAGGCTAAATATTACTTCTAGTTAAGCGTGCTTCATCTTCGACCACATCGTCGCTCACCATCAGGTGAGATCGTGGTCAAACGTATAACCGATAATTAAAAACAAAGTGCTTATAAGAAAGTTTTTTATAAGGTCACGACAGACTTCGTAATTTCTGCTTTAACGCAAACGGATTGATAGCCGTACCGATACTACAGGGAGGAGTACGGATAAGGAGTGGAATTCCCTGCCGGAGTCTGTGTTTCCTGACAGCTACAACCTAGGGGTCTTTAAGTCAAGAGCGAATATAGGTCACTTTTAAGTAAGCGTGCTCCATCTTCGCCCACATCATCACTTACCATCAGGTGAGATAGTGGTCCAACGCAAACCTATTTTTAATAAACAAAAGTCGGAAATAAGAAAAAAAAAGCTACGTTGGCATTTTCTCTGTATTTAATAAAAATATAATAATCTATAACAAAAAAAAATGTTGGTTAGATACTAAGCAAGGATACAAGTTTAGTAAATAACATAGTCAATATTAGATACTTCTTATAAATGAAGAACCCAAGAACTGATGCTAACTCCCAAACTAGGCCTAGGCCTGTGTTTTGGGGAAAAAGTGCTTAGAAATTACACATTTAGCACAAAGATACATTTATGTCAGAGTACCCCTAGTTATTTTTATTCAGTAGAGTGTCAACTTAATAAAAGTACATGACAATTATAATTATAGTAATGATAAGAATAATTCAAAGATTTGTTAGTCTCCATAATTTGACTTCAACTGATCCAAATTTTATTCTCCTCCTTTTGCGTAATTTTTGTAAACGTAGATCTGATTTTTTTGCTTCTCATAATTTATATATAAACCCAATCACGCAGTTGCAAACCTGATTATAGTTACAAACCAATTCAGTAAATCATTTCGATACTCTTGCACCTAAACTATTATTATTATTATTCTTTGTTTTTTTATTCAATTATTTTATATTATACCTATGCTTAAATTATTTTATGTTTTGTTTACAGGTAAGTTGAACATTGTTGATGACTGATGACAACGTCGATATTCCTGATACGTGGTAATGATTATTGATTATTTTTGGGTAATATTTATAATTATACTAGCTTATGCCCGCGACTTCATTCGCATGGGTGGTTTTTCCCTCGTAAATCCCGATCCCGTGAAAATTTCGGGATAAAAAGTAGTCTATGTTTTATTCCCGGATGTCAACTATCTACTCACTTAGTTTTTTCGTGAAAAAACAACAAACATACATACATCCTCACAAAATTTCGCATTTATAATATTAAGTAGGAGTTACTGATTATTCCGCCCAAAACCGGGTACAGCTAGTACTAAATAATATTTTCGATTTGACCTACTTTTGGTTTATAAAGCCCTATAACGGTTTATGTGAATACAGTACAAGTTAGCTCAAAACGCAGTCCTAAAGCTGATTGCCTCGCTACAAGAGTACAATACAGAAGAGCTACCGACACAGCCTTTGTAGCCCAAAAACCGATTGGACTCGGCTGAAATAATGGAACAGACTAGAGAGTAGATGTTTCATTTTTTTTATGTAGTTAATCCTATTTTTTGTGCATGTATTGCCTTTCTGATTGTACTTTTGACGACTGACTTTTACGATTGTACGCAACACAAAATGTACAAAGGCGGACTTAATGCCATAGGCATTTTCTACAAGTCGGTGGTGAAGAGATAACATGGCTGGTACTTAAAAAAATAAACTAAGTAGATAATATATTCAAAGTAAAAGTTTTAATACAAGTGTATATATCATATGTAACTAGAATAAACTTACATACATATTTATCATAATACATACCAAAAATATATTAAGTATATATATTAATAAAAAAGGTTATAGAAAGGGGGTTATGAAAACTCTGCATCCACTATTTGTTAAGAAAATAATCCCACTACTTACTCTTAAATGCATATTGATTGGCTTATAATACACTTAAGGATACATTTAATAAAATTAGTGTACAATGGGTAGTCTTATTGCACATGGCAATTTCTTACAGACAATCTTTCAATATCAATGGACCAATGTCTGTGGCCTAAGCTAGTAGTCTGTGTTTTAAGACACCATATTTACGGAATAAATAACCTTTTTTAAGACAGATAAAATGTCTAGGTACTTGAACTATATGCCATGTAAAACAATACTTCAGAAAAGATAAACTATAACCGAGCTATAACCTGGAGATCTTTAAGTCAAGAGTGAATAGGTTACTTCTAGGCTAGCGTACTTCATCTTCGACAACATCATCGCTTACCATCAGTTGAAATAGTGGTCAAACGCGAACGTATCATGCATCAAAAAAATCTAGTGTCAATTCCGGCAAGAACTAGATAATCAATCTTACATGCAGTATGCAGCACCGACCTCCCGCCCGCAAGTATACATGCAGAAGGGATGCAATAAAACATACCACATGCAAACAAACCACGCTCGACACTTGTTGTGCCCCGCCACGGAGAATCAACAGGAGACGTTGACTCATCGACTGCTTCGTCGCGAATTAACACTAGATATTTTCTGAAGTATTTATTTGGTATGGATTTCCACAAAGTAATGCCTGATTCCATTCTGTATGTCTAGTAGTACTAAGAAGTAAGAAGAAAATTTAACAGAGACGTCTTTTTTCCTTACCGTGTTAAATGTTTGCTCCCTCTCTGCTCTCTGGGTGGAGCGGAAGGGAGTGTCAGACTTCTACTGACTAAAAACCCACCCTGTTCCTTCAGTTGCCCTTAAATTCCGGGGCCGCAGTATCTCGTTAGAACATTCCCGCAACCCCGGACATAGGTATGACCTACTATTACGTTCGATGTCCATCCAGTAACTACCATTAATACCCCTTACAATACATTACAGAAAGCGGATTAAGGTACACAGGAAAGTACAAAACTGACCAAATCATCCCTCTGCAGACAAGCAAGCAAAGTTCAAATTAAAGGTCGTAAATTGAAATGGATTTCAGACTTAGCTGTAATCCTTTGAAGGATTTTGAAGTTTATTTATTTACCATCGTTACATGGTGAACATCCCACCCACACGCACAAAACTTTTTGGGAATACTTTCATTGTGCGTACGGCTAAGGAGTGGAATTCCCTGCCGGAGTCTGTTTCCCGATAGCTATAACCTAGGGGTCTTTAAGTCAAGAGTGAATAGGTTTGTTCTAGGTAAGCGTGCTCCATCTTTGACCATATCGTCACTTACCATCAGGTGAGATGGTGGTCAAACGCGAACCTATACCGAATAAAAAAAATGGTTGAATTGAAGAGTTCGTGTATTTCTTAAAGTTTTTAAAGCCTGCAATACATGTTGGCCGAGCGTAGGCCAACGCGAGCGTTTGCAAATAGGTACAAGGCAAGAAATAATGTCCACACGTTCGACAAGTTCGTCGAACGCCAATGCAGACGTTTAATGTAAAAGAGGGTCTGTAGAAATGCCCACAGGTTGGCCGAGCGCAGGCGAGCGCCTTTGATTTGTGACCAAAAACCGACACCGATCCGAAGTGAGGCAAGTGATCACGAGCAACGGCGAGCGAAGACAAGTTGCACCAAATGAGCTCTATACACGTTGGCGCTGGCCTCCGCTCGGCCAACTAGGCAAGTGACACCGAGCGATACCAAAACAAGGCAAATATATCGTCTACATGTTTTTATTGGCCTTCACTCGACAACGCTTGGCCAACATGTATTGCAGGCTTAAGAGCAGGGATGAAATGTTACTTGCATTTTGTAAGAGAATGACTAATTATCATCCTTCTAGCCTTATGTTATGCTACTCTCTATGATAGGTTTAAATGGATAGAAACTTGTTCCAATTGTCCTTGTATTGTGTATTCTTCTTAGTCGTTTCAATCTTAAAAGAGTGGTCGTGGTAGTCAATCAGGAACAGAATGAGTGACAAGTTCTGTTATACGGTGACATTCTTGTCAGACCGCAGTTTTTCTGGTATAGGTAACGCCAAATAACTTGGCAAGAGTCGTTCAATGCGCAGAAGTCGATTTTTAAGTGTCAGCGGTTGTCAGCGGGACGCGGGGTATGACGTAGCGCCGCTCCGAGCACGCGATTGGTGTGTCAGTAGTTCTCGTTCAATTTGCTCCCGAATACACTTGCGTACACGAAAGTTGTACCCTTTGGTTTTGTTACGAGTTGTTGTTTTAAATTTATTTTTTGTTACCTTGATTACAATGCCAGGACCAAATACCGTTTTACGCAGACTATTAAAACGCCAGAAAGAAGAGTTAGACACTATAGTTAAGGAAGGTTGAAATTCCGAATTCGTCACTGTCTTTAGGACACCGGGAAAAAAGAAGAATAAAAGGGGTAGCAGTTTTATTAACTAGTTGTGCCGACGAGAATATATTATTTTTAATGTTTTTTTTTAAATAAATATTGTTCACTTTTAAATGTATTTATGTTTTATATCTATTTTATTTATAATACCGAATTAACGAATGAATTCCTCTTCTTTCTTTAACACTCTTCTGAACAGATATGATTAAAAATAAATGATGGCAATAACCATAGAATAATGGCAAGCATTAAAAGTGACCACCTTTTTTTTTCCACTAAATGCACGATATGCGAACTTACCCCCACTACGCCAAAACCTTGCCAAGTTATTTGGCGTCATCTATACACTCATGAACAGGGCAGTTTGTATTGTGTATTAGGTGCATAGTGTTATCAAAAAAGATTTTTTTTTAATTTAAACGTTTCCTGTGACTTTTTCGTAATTAAAACGAATCTAGCGACGTTTAATTATTTATCTTATATTTAATTGGCTAAACACTTAAGCAGTTATAAAAAAAACAAAAACATGGACATAATGAAATCCCCATTTCCTTACTTAATATTATAAATGCGAAGGTAACTCTGTCTGTCCGTCTGTTACATTTTCACGCCTAAACCACTTAGCCGCTTTTTTATGAAATTTGGGACAGAGACATATTATGTATTGGAGAAGAACAAAGGCTACCTTTTCTGCTGGAAAGAAAACATTTCACACGAGTGGAATCACCGAAGCTAATGCATATATAAAATACTAGCACTTCGCCCGTGACTTCGTTCGTATGGACTTCGAAATAATTTGTAGCCTACAGCACTCTTAAACAAAAAAAAAGAAATAAGATCATTAGTTCCGGAGATTACCCCCTATATACTAACTTAAAATAATATTAGTATAGAAAACCCTTCGGCCTTCGCGCAGTCGAGTGAAAATAAACTATAATAAAAGACATAACAAACCCAAATTATGTCCAAAGCAAATACAATAACAGTAATGTATCAGTTGGCTAACGACGTACCGATCATTACTTGAATGTACACTAAGAAGTCACGGTCGACCAAAACTATGCGTGACATAGTTTCGTCAAGCATGACCATTTCGAATGGCGCCATGAGGAACGCCCCTGCCAGGGTCTAGTTTGTCCAAGACTCATCGTTTTCATATTAGAAAGTTTTTTTTTAAATTCAAAATGAGCCCACTCGTTACCTCGACCTCGCCTGATGGTAAGCAATAGATGAGGTCTACGATGGAACGAGCGAGCCCAGAAGATGCCTGTTCACTCTTGCTTTAAAGGTTGAGTTAAGTGGCAGGGAACACAGAAGCCAGAAGAGAATTCCACAGCTTACTATACCTATACTACATACCTATAGTAGCAGTAATTAGAACATGCAACTCGTTAAATAAGCGGGCCTAGACAAAATCCATTTTCTGTAAGCGTTAACGCCAACGGAAAAATTAAATTGTATGGAGTTGACATTTGCTAACCACATGTCACGTGATTGTCACGTGTTAGTAAATGTCAACTCCATACAATTTAATTTTTCCGTTGGCGTTAACGCTTACAGAAAATGGATTTTGTCTAGGCCCGCTGTTCAGAAAACGCTTGCGACAGTATTTGATAGACGCACAGTGGAGACTGGACATGGTCAATTTAAATGTGTCCATGATATGATGCTGTGTCAATTTGAGTGGAATGTAGTTAGTTTGTGGTTACGGGCGTTGCGCGTGTAACTACTGGAAATACGCTTATATTATGTATTGTAAATAAATATTTATTGGATTCGTAAAGTAATTTATTATTATTTCTATTTTATATATATTATTATTATGTTATATGTATACTTATTTTTACTATATCACATGATAAACTGATTGGCATCCGTATTCACTATTAGGACCAGTTGAAAACCAGCGTCGGGCACTAGGCGTCCGGCATTTTGCTGAACTAGGCCTATTTGGCGCAGCCGTGAGTCACACAGTAATATTAATCATCCTGGATCTATTCAATTATACTTTTTTTATATATTTTATTTTCATCATATATGATTTTGTTTATTATATTTTTTACTGTGTGTACTTGTGGCATGTGTCAATAAACGGTTTTTCTTTCTTTCTATATACCACAGTATAGTATATACCTATTCTACAACGTGTAATTTAAAGGGTATATACATACCAATTTCCCGGCTTATTTGGATGATAACAAACGATATGACAAGGGTTTGGTAATCCTGTCTTCATGTGTGTAATTAGAAATTTCAATAGATTGAATTTTTCAAATTAAGAAGATTGAAGAGAATTATCGTGTTATAGACAAGTGACGTGAAAAGTTATTGACCCTCACAGTGCTGTGACACATTTGTTATTATTGGTATTCAAGAAACACATGAAACCGATAATTTGGGATCAATTCTGTGAGTCACTTATTTTGAGCTAAAACTTTGCATAGAGACTCCATACCAGATGTTGTCTTCAGTCCTTTTGTATAGATATGGGGTTTGCGTTACACGTTGTATACGCTATCCATGGACATTGTCATAACAGTAATTTAACAAACAATGGAAGGCCAAATAGGAATCAGGGGCTTAGCCTTTTTCTAACTATGTGAAATGACATCCGGGACCGTCTTTTTTTAAATTCGGAATAGGTCCGCGTTTGACCACCATCTCACCTGATGGTAAGTGATGATGTGATCGAAGATGGAACACGTAAAGTAAAGCACGGTTTTACGTGCTTTCTGACAAAAGAGGACACTCGATATGGTAAGATGGTCACTCATCTACAAACTGACCTTGACAAGTGTTGCTTAACCTTGAGATTAACTCGTGTGACTGTTATTATTTATTCACGAGCCCCTTAATAATGTCATAAAATAGAAGTTATTTTTCCACAGAATTTATTAGCCACAATTAAATTCGATTCTCTATAACACCATAGCGTCACATTCTGGGTTAGTCAAGGGCCATTTATTGACCGCTGGCACGGGCGGGTGTAATGGTTGGTGAAATAGCCAGAATTGAGTTACGGTCTTATTAGGTACGTTAATTGCGTTTAATGCCTTATGTGGTTATGCGAGCCTGGTACTGGAAGTGGCGAATCTATAAGTAAACAAAATTGAAGTGTCTGTCTGTACGGGAATTTCCGTATTACTGTGTTATCTCACATGCTAAAAGTCATTTACATGATACTTAACATAATATAATCAGCCTATACCGTTTCCACAGCTGGGATAGAGGACTCCTTTCTATGAGAGATTTTTTGGTCTTTGGACACGGTTTCACCGTTATTTTCCGTCACTGATTTAAGAGCAGTGGTAATGTTATAAGTTACACAAAGTAATATGCCTGTATAGGTTCGAACCCAGTACAAACAAGTCTCAAGTCTCTACTGGGCCACATTCACGATTAGATGATAAAAAAATTGGCCAAATGCAAGTCGGTCTCTACCGGGTTCCAATATAACTTTGTTAGCTAGTTTTGTTTGCTATTGTCGGTTTAAATGACAAAGTTATCTTTTTTATCCGACTTCAAAAAAGTAGCTTCTGTATTCAACCAGTATATATATGTATGTTTGTATAGCCGCAATTTCTCAGAAACTACTGAACCGATTTCAATTGCGTTTTCGTTGATTAAAAGCATATTTTACAAAGAAGGTTTTAGTATATAACACATTAGGTTCTAACAAAGATTTTCGTAGATAAGTGATAGAAGTGATAGAAGCCCCACGGCTCTACAACAGAATTGGTCATGAGAAGGGGATAAAACATCTCAAGGGACTGACCAACTTTCAGTTCAAAGAAACAATAATACAGTGGTTGGACACCTATGACTATGAAGGAACGGAAAACTTATTTGGATCAGTAACATGAATCACACGATACACTATACAAATACTCACCCACTCACCCCTCACATCCACACCGTACACACACTCACACGCTTAGGGGAGTGGTACACTCTAGTTTAACGTTTTTTTTTTTTCCATTTCCATTTCCTACCATTTTTATTTTAAATTATGTTCAGATTTTAATTTCAACTATTGGCATGCAGAAATGTATTTATTTATTAATGTATTTAATAGTTTACTGCTCATTGTTTTGTTTGTCATTCACCTTTACTATGTATCTTGAGAGGTCTGGCTCTTGTGATACAGGTTGTCCTAGTACAAGAGCCAAGGCAACACTGATGTTTGTACCTAAGTGTGTGAAATAAAATTGAATTGAAATTGAAAAATTGAATTGAACTCTTCAATGATTAAAAACAGCAAATCTCCCGCGATTGCTGCCCTCGTATATCTATGTACAGTTTAGTTTAATCAGTTTAGTTTTATCACCACTGCTGAGGCACAGACTTTCCCTATGGATAAACACCGTAGGTACCTAAAGAGAATGGGCTAAACGGAACTTACTAAGCAAGCCCAATGCGAATTAGTGGGTGCTAATGACCGTGGATGCAGCCGAGACTAATGACTTAACATGCGTTCCAAATCACAGAAAAACTCGAGATAATAAGTTTATGATCACCTCTCCGAAGACCGGCCGCTGCGAACACTGCTTAACTCATCAAATCATGGCCGAACGCGCTAAGCCGTTTATGTGTTTATTGGCATAACGTAAAATCACGTCTAAAAGATAAGAGAGTAAAAAAGATGTGTACAGTTGACTTAAAAAAATTAAGTGCGAACGGTATGTAGATATCTCAAGATAAATTAATAGGTTTGATCTCCTCGGATGATACAGAATGCGGCGTACTTTGCCTATCAAAACTATTCATTGGTTTGGCATTGACTTCAGCCATGTGAGTAGGCTAGCCTTTATTTTAAACGGAATTAAACATCCAATGAAACGATCTTTAAGGTTATTTCTCTCTTTGTAGTGCAGTAGTCTTTTTTGTAAGTTTTGAAGATAGTTCAATTTTTTGTAAAAAACAAGTTATTTTGTAATATTTTTCCCTCCATTCTTTTAAAAGTTAGAGGGGCACATTTAACCACTCTGGAAGTGTTTATCTTTCAAACGATTGACTTTAAGAAAATTTGGAAACAACTCTATAAGGGCTTATTTTTTTGCCATTCGACTACGGTGCCCTAAAAATGATTGCAACTCCGTTGTTTTGATTTTTATTTGCTGTATTTCTGTTGTGTAATGAAAATCATAGCTTTCATATCTCACATAGCCACATACGACATCGTTCTAACAGCCTCCTTATCACAACATCTAAGAGTTCGTCCATTACTCCATGAAGGCTTATCTAAAAGCATAGCGAAAGTTGATGGCAGTGTAATGTTGCGGAAAATAATGCCGAGTTCCGTACGTGAGCAATTATGAGCGATCGTTGGTTGGTGGAAAATCATTTTTTTATTGTGTTGTTGATCTCTAAGTCCTACAGTTTTGTGTTAGCATAAGAACCAGGAAATATCAGATGCATGTTGTAGAACACGAGTTTTTGCCAAATTTTTTATATTTCTACTAATATTATTAACGTGTCGGTTTAGATGTATAGATGGATATTTATTACTCAGTCACACCTGAATCTTAATGAAATTTGACGCTGAGATAGATTATAGTCTGGAATGAGGCATAGGCTATATCCCGAGAAAATGTTCTAAATCTGAACGAAATTGCGGGCAACAACTAGTATCATCAAAATCACTATAATAAATAGTAATCCAGTTGTCGTTTTCACGCTTGTTTCACTCCGTAGATGTTCGCATAGTAATAATATTCCCAAAACGTTGGCCCCATTTCAAAATAACAGATTATTCTTCCTATAAGTTCCGTAAAAGAAATTTATGAAACAAAAAGCTAGGGCTGCCATCACCAAAATTGCCGGCCCCAGACAAAGACTTCATAAACCCCGGACATTTGAGTAAAATCACAATTTTTCCCCGGAAACCGTAGAAAAATACATTTTTGTATTTGAAGCCCCCGGACGCTGTCCAAACTAGGAAAAATTCGAGGAAACTCGGACGGATCGCAGCCCTACGAAAAACTAAAACATAAACAAGAAAAAAGGCTGTACATAACAGAAAAAATCGAAGAAGAAAATAATATCTGGAGATCTTCTGAGAACACAACAACATAGTGTTTATTTATTTATTTATTGATTACGCACTTCAACGATGTACTCTGAGGCATAAAATCATCACATATTATAATTCCACTTAACATTTTTTTTCCTTTTACACAACATGCAATTAACATTATATTTACATTACATATCTGTTCAATTTAATTACATCAATATAACAGTTCTGTTACCTTAAAAATATCTTTAAGACAATAGTGTTGTCAATGATCGATAAGACGATACAAAAAAATCGAGGACAATGTAAAAATGTGTCATGAATGCAAAATAAAATAATAATTTAAAAAACAAAAAAACGCGCCTTTAAGACTAATGTAATGAGCACAAACTCGATATGTTTACTACTAGGCAGGCCAAGGTTTCATTAGTCCCATCATCAGAGCAGCTTGATGGTACTATAATATTGTATTGTCATCTAATCTACATATAATGACCAAGTTTTGTGATGATACATCAATTAGAAGTGCGTGTAATTCAGATTCTTACATTTTGTTACATAGTTTGTTACAGCTCGACCTAAAAAAAAAACAAAATAATCGACTGCAATATAAAACCATCAAAAATAAAAAAGACCGTCATGAATAAAAAAGTAATAAGAAACGCTGCAAAACTACCCACATCTGTATTTGACATACCATCGATTTAGTGCAAAACGTTCTGAAAAATTGCAAAACACTGTCGCGTATCATATCGCTGTCAGTTCGGTACCCTTCTACAGACAGGGAACATAGAGAATGGACTGAGTATTTTACCTTTAGAAATGTATGTATATATTTTGTAACAGAAAAGATATTTATAGTCGTTCACTATAAATATCTTTTCTGTTACAAAATAGATACATACATTTAGCCATATACTATTTGTCATAGTGAACGCTGACAATATTGTGTCTGTGTTATATAGATTGTAGTAACACAAAATAGAATGCGACCCTGTTACATAGCTTAGATAATCTATACTAATATTAAATAATTAAACTTATAAAATTAGTATGTTTGTTTGAACACGCTAATCTTCGAAAGTACTAAATAGATTGGAATGAAAATTAGTTTGAAGCTTGAAAAAGGATAAAGACTACTTTTTAACTGAATAATAATATTAAAAGGAATACGATATTGTACTATTCAATATTATTTTATTTATGTATTTAAAACACTACACAATCTTTAACATTTAATTTATTTTACCTATCCTCGTCCGTTTATCACTGCTGGGTGCCAACTGAAAACCAGAGTTGGGTGTCTTTCGCCCAGCAAATTGATTTATAACCGTTTCGGTGTGGAAATGCTCTGCGATTTTTTCATTTTTATAGTGTTTGTAATTTTGTCCTGCATATTGTTGTGTGTGTATTTATCGAAATAAATGTTTTTCAATTTCATTTCTTCTATTACAAGAAAAGAAAGAAAAACAAACTAAGATATTATGTTGCGTGATAACAAGATCATTATACGCGTCAAGATTACAAATCTTTCACGCTAAATCAGTGAAGAAATTACTAGCAATGAGGGAAATTCCAATCTGTCGCACGTCACATTAACGCTTTGAAAAGAAAAGTTACTTATTTATCTCTGACACAAACGTAGTACATATATATTCACACGCCTTTTCCTTCCGTCTTGGCAGATACAGATTCGTAAATTATGCAAATATCACATTGTTAGTCGAAGTACAGAGAAACTTTTCAGATCATAGCTATGATATGCATGTACCAATTCGTAAGAACGAAATAGATATTGTTTGTTTGCGTCAAATATACCGTATATTATAGAATATAGGGTTAGTTTATTTAGTATAGTATTTTTTGTACATGTCTTTTTCTTCTGCATATGTTTCTACGTGTTAGAAACATGCATCACATCTGCATAAAAAATCATCATTGAAAATAATGCTGCGCTAGTTTTTAACGTCATATAATTGGCACATTACCTAAACCTTAGCTATATGTGGTCTGGAACGTTCAATACAAACACAACGAATAACTCTGATATGCTATAAATCTTTCTAACTGCTCATTTCAATGTAAATCATCTCTTATGTTCAATACCTAGATATAGATAAAATTGAAGTGTCTGTCTGTGCTATGTGTATACAACGTGTAACGGAAAGGTTATATACATACCAAGGGCACGGCTTCTTTGGGTGATATCAAACGATATTGGAAGGGTTTTTTAATCCTATCTCTACATGTTCGGAAGTAATGAGAATTTTTAATACATTGATACCAGAAACCGAACTTTTCAAATTGAAATAAGCATATCACAGAAGAGATTTATCGTGATATTTGCAAGTAACGTGGACAGTTATTGACCTACGTAGTGTGGTGATACGATTGTTATGATTTCAATTTAAGAAACTTACGAAACCGAAAATTTGATATAAGTTTTTAGAGTATTTTATTTTGAGTTGAAACCCTTCCAATATCTTTTGATACCATCCAAAGAAGCCGTGGCCTTGGTATGTATATGCCCTTTCCGTTACACGTTGTAGGTATATCTCAAGTGCTTATACTCGTAGTTATTTACACAATACCAAAACACAAAACATGCGTCATACATATTTGTTTAACCATTCCAGAGATTAGCCCAGTATAATAATACTGGGCTAATCTCTGGAATTGTTTTAACCGATTTGATGGGACTTTCATTGGACGATATATATCTATTATATAGATATATATATAGTATAGGCTATTTTACCGGAATTCCCGGGAATAAATTTAGATCAATTGAGAAGATTAGTGTTTTTAAACAAACAAACTATTCCGCTTGGTAATATTAGTATAGATGTAAAAGTTTGTAAGTTGTTGTTACTCTTTTACGCTAAAATTATGAAACGAGTCTGAATTAAATTTGGTACATAAATAGCTAAAATTTTGTTTTAACACAACCAAAAATCCCACGGAATCTTTAATCAGAAAAACCCTTCCAATCGAACGAAGTCACGACAGAATCTAGTAAACAATAAAATCTCAATCCAAATAATCAAAACCACACCCACAAACATTCACACCAAACAACACAGATACCGCTCCACTTTCATACGATCACTCGTCATCCACTTTCACTGCTTTCGTGATCGATGCTTACAGCTAACCGACTGGTATTCCGCGTCTTACCTAAACTAATTATGTTATAAACAGAAGGAAGGAATTTTTATTGTTGAAAGTAAGGCAGGCGATGATTTAGTGAGGGTTTGTAAAAGGGCATAGAAAATTCCTCTACATTTTTTTCTAGCAAACTTGTTAACCCCTCCTACTAAGCTATACAGTATGTTAACTAATAGAGGGCGTTCCCGTTAACCCGCAATAGTATAAGCACATCAATTAGATCGCCGCACATGCGGCCCGTCATTTATAAATAAATTGCGACGTTGCCGTCCTTCAAGTACGCGTATACAGAGTGTTTCTTTTACGTATCAATTTAACATTTTTAGTGAATATTTAAACATAAAAAAAAAAACATTTTGTTTTGAATGGTAATATTTTTTTAGCATGTATAGATGCTTTACTATTGCGGGTTGACGGAAACGTCCTCTGTTAGTTAACATACTGTATAATATGCTTGTATCTGGAGTTGGTTCACGGTAATAGTGTGATGGGTGGGTTTCCAACCCACGACCTCTCGATCACAAGGTCGACATCTTAGACATTAGGCTATTGACACTTATAATAATTAAAAAATCACCGAACTTTGATTTTTTTAAAGTTGCTCTAGACCTGTGTTATAAATTACAGCGCATTCTCTAGATAGATAGATATACTCTTTATTGTACACCATAACAGAATTAAATGAGGACTTAAAAACTACAAAGGATAATGGGGGGTCTTATCGTTAAAAGCGATCTTTTACAGACAACCTTTGGATGGATTTGATACAGCAGGAAAAAATAAATACGCGGGTAGTCCATGGTGTATACAATAAATAAGTAATAACCTACATACTCAATACACATATACATATATATACATAAAAAACAAAGCTGAGATGTATAAAAAATAGTAACAAAATCTAAATATATATAACTCAAAGGTGACTGACTGACTGACTGACATAATGATCTATTAATGCACAGCCCAAACCACTGAACGGATCGGGCTGAAATTTGGCATGCAGGTAGATGTTATGACGTAGGCATCCGCTAAGAAAGGATTTTGCGAAATTCCCACGGGATCGGGATTTACACGGGAAATACTTTCCACGCGGGCGAAGCCGCTGGCACAAGCTAGTTATAAATAAAATTTATGAACAATAAATTGATAATAATAAAAAAGCCCGGCTTCACATGGTCTCATTCTGCTAATTCACACAAAAACTTAATAATTGATATAAGTAAACATTCCTAATAAATCAATCTGCCCATTGATAAAACAGCATGAAAATCTGTTCAGTGTTTTTGAGTTAATCGCGAAGATACAGACAAACAGATGTGGCGGGAGATTTTGTGTTATAATATAATAAGCAAGGATTGGCCGAAGAGCGCCACTGTAACTGAGAACAGCAGAAAGTTTAAGGTGGGAGAAACCTTAGCCCAGCAGTTAGAAAAGTTAAAAAGGTGTGAAAATGGTCTTAGAATATCAGTAGCAGAAATGAAACGTATACTAGTTTATTCTATTTTCAGCGAAAATAACGCTTATTATAAACAACATAAACGTCCAAAAATAGTCAAACCTATAAATCTGAATTAGCCTCTATAACACTCAAGGGCCTAAAATCAAACACAGTGGAAACCCTAAAACTAATATTGGCAGGCAGTGGGCGTTCCACGTCGAAAGTAACAATGAATAATGACTTGATTATTGGTTTTAAACCTCTCGAATATTCAAGAAATAACGAGCACTTCTACTTTGGAGGAAATAAATCAAAGTTCGTTTGAAGTCTTTGGCTAACATTAATCAAACGGCTAGCTCATCATCATGAGACATTTGATTGCTACACCGGTTTTTTAATTTTGAATTTCAACGCTACATTAATGGAATTTCATCGTAAATTTACGATATAATTATTTCTGAGGCCCTCAAACGGCGCAAATACTGTAACTTTTCTAGTAATAATAGTTTTGAGCTGTTTGGAGTCGAAACGTTTTGGTCATGGGGCCCAAGTGCGCGTCTTCTTTATAAAGAATTGTTTCGCCGGTTTGTCAATTCCTTGCGTAACCAGAGGGCTGGCTTGTTCTTTGCCCAAAGAATAACCATTGCCATACAACATGACAATGCTACGATATGTAGCATTGTCATGTTGTATGGCATTGCATTCTGGACACGTTTCCGGATGACATCGATGTCGAAGAGTACTTCGACGCCTAAGTATATTTTTTTATGTTTAGTTTACATAGTTAGGTTTAGCAATGTCTTTAGTAATGATGAATATTGATGAAATTAAGAAATAGATCTTTGATCAATCTAATATTATAAAGCGGAAAAGTTTGTTTGTTTGTTTGCTTGAACGTGCGAATCTTCGAAAGTACTGGGTGGATTTAGATGCATTTTGGTATGGGTTATAGGCTACTTTTTACGCGACTGCTTAAAAGGAGAGTTATGTTTTTACCGTGTTAGAATCCACGGTAGCTAAGCCCCGCGTGAGTACTAGTAGTTTATAGATTTAATTTATACATTTTCTTTATTATATTTATCGGTAACAATCTTTTACAAAATTATGCTAAATTTCGAGTATAACTAAAGGTTGTTGGCACCCTGACCCCTCCACTTGGGATTTTTCGTCTTAAATAAAAGAAGCTGAGTCTCATATTGTCTTTATTTTCATCCAGATAAGTTATTTTATTCCCCCAGACTGTTAATAAAATGACTCAAAGTGATGCTGTAACTCTCTGCTCCGTTAAAACTATGAATAGGCCAAAAATCAAATGATAAATTTCGACTCATTAATAATACTAAAAGTCCTTAGATACAGCGACAGTCAAACTTCTTATTACACAGTCTATCAGAGAAAGCTACCACTCAAGTAAATTTTGTAGATTGCGATAAATTATTGAACATTCAATGTTATTGTTCTACGGTCTCTAGTCTCAAGTAGTAGTCGGGTACTGACACTTGAGACTTCTCAACCTTGTTTTAGATTCGGATACAGACCTGCAAAATATCAGTGGTGTTATGTCTCGAAACAACCTTAAATCCTACTATTCTTACCTATAGCCAACAAGATAAACCCAGCCATCATTTATTTTATTTTATTTTTACCTTGGACAGCGGTTAAGCTTTGCCACGCTGTATGGCAATGCCGCCAGTCTTTTGGGCACATGCATTACCAGTGGACAGCGATGTGCACAAATTTCTGGACGCCATATTTTAGTTTATTTTTAGATGTTTATATGTAACTAGCTTTTGCCAGCGACTTCGCCCGCGTGGGAAGTTTTTCCCGTGTAAATCCCCATCCCGTGGGAATTTCGCAAAATCCTTTCTTAGCGGATGCCTACGTCATAACATCTACCTACATGCCAAATTTCAGCCCGATCCGTCCAGTGGTTTGGGCTGTGCGTTGATAGATTCACAAATCAGTAGATGGGTTAACACGATACTCATTGGTAAGACTAGCGTCAGTTTTAACAGCTGTCAAAAATGTACTGATGACAGCTGGGACCAACGGGTTAGTGTGTTTTTTAAAGCACTGAGGATTAATATGTTAGGTTTGTCACCCATCCACGGACTGGCCTCGCCTAACTTTGCTTTACCTTTAGCTACGAGCTCCTATTTAGCCAAAACTCAACATCTTTTAATCCTTATGAACGTCAGTTGTGACATTTTATTTTAACCTCTAGAGCTCCAGCGGCACAAAAACGTGCCAGTAAACAAGTATTAGTTGAGCCCCGCTGGCACAAATTTGTGCCACCAAACCTCGACCGATTTAAAACTGTATTTGTAGTAAAGATAAGTCTTAAAATCGTTTGTGACCGGGGTCAGATTACGCTTGCGATAAGAGCCCGCCCGCGGTGCTTGACGGACGGTTGACGTAAATAATGGCGGTCCTTGAGAGGTTAATCCTAATTCCACCAAGTCCGTTCCATCATCTGACTACAAGACAAACGGCGATGCGCTATCGTTACATTGTGGACCACTTATACGCACAAAACCTGTTGAGAACACTTTAATTGTGCGACAGCTAAGGGGCGTGTGTTTCCTGATTGTACCTAGGGGTCTTGAGTCAAGACTGAATAGGAAGCGTGCTTCATCTTCGACTACATCATCACTAACCATCAGGAGAGATGGTGGCGAGCTTATCAACAATAAAAAAAAACTAATCCAACGTCGCATCACAAAATACAAATACTGTGTGGTCACCGAGATTGCAAGTCATTGGGTATAAGCAACCAGACTAAACCAATGATCGTTGTTCTGAATTACGTGTGACCCTGACATTGGATAGTAGATAATGAGTTCGAAAGTGAAATTGTTGTTAAAAGGGTTAGTGAAATGGCGAGCGCTGTGATTGGTTGGTTCTTGACGCTCAAATTGTTTGTTTATTGCTTGGACCATGTATGTCAAGCAAATTCACATATTTTGTAGATGTTTTGTTCATTTTTAGAGTTCCGTAGCCGAATGAAAAAAAACGAGACCCTTATAATTTCGTCATGTCTGTCTGTCTGTCCGTCCATCCGTATGTCACAGCCATTTTATTCCAAAACTATAAGGACTATACATTTGAAACGTGGGAGGTATATGTATTCTGTAAACCGCTATCCAATTTTTTGATATAAATAAAAATATATACAATATTAAGGGAGGCTCCCCATACATGGAACTGAAACTAAAAATATTTTTTTTTTCATCAAACCTATACGTTTGTAGTGTCTACAACGTGTAACGGAAACCCCATATCTATCCAAAAGGACTGAAGACAACATCTGGTATGGAGTCTCTATGCAAAGTTTCAGCTCTAAATAAGTGACTCACAGAATTGGCCCCAAATTATTGGTTTCATATGTTTCTTGAATACCAGTAATAACAAACGTGTCACAGCACTATGAGAGTCATCACTTTCTACGTCACTTGCCAATAAAACAATAATTCTCTTCATTCTTCTTAATTTGAAAAATTCGGCCTCTGGTATCAATGTATTGAAATTTCTAATATGCTCCACACATGTAGACATAGGATTAAAAAACCCTTGCCATATCGTTTGTTATCATCCAAAGAAGCCGTGCACTCGGTATGTATATATACCCTTTAAATTACACGTTGTATAGACAGGTCTTTAAAAATGACATTGAGGTTTCTGAACCAATTTTTTCTTAAGTCAATCGTTTAAAAGATATAAGCTTCCAAAACGGTAAAATCCTCTAACTTTTATAATAATGGAGTAAAACATCTAAAAAAAAATGCCGTAGATCTTAAAAAAAACCTTCCAACGAAAATTAGTTTGAACTATATAGAGTCAGTAGTTTCTGAGATATAGTACATTTTCTAAAACCGCAATAACTTTGTATTTCATACAAACACTATGAAAAACAAAGTTATTTGGCGTAGTTACTACGGAACCCTTCATGAGCGAGTCTGACTCGCACTTGGCCAATTTTTTTTACTTACTGGAAAGCTAAAATCTTGGTACAAAATTGGTGTAGCTGAAAAAAAGTCTTGCTGGACAGACAGACAGGCGGACAATAAAGTGATCCTGTAAGGGTTGCTTTCTTAAGTGTTTATCACAAAATGATGGACCCTATAAAACCAAACACTTACAACACAACTCTCTCATACCGCGAAATAATTCATATTACAAATGAATTGCAAGAAACTTTTTTTTATTGATAATAGGCTCGCGCCTGATCATCTCATCTGATGACATCTGACTTATAAGAGATGAAGTGGTCGAAAATGAAGCACACTTACTAAGAAGTAACTTAAAGTTAAAGTTAAAATATGGCTGAACCAAATATTTATATGTATACACCGTGTATTGTACCCATTTTAGCAAAATAAAATATCTTTATATTTATCTGAATTTTAAAGACGCCTAGGTTCTAGCTATGAGGAAACATATAGACTCCTTCAGAGAATTCTACCCGTTAGCGGTACGCACAATTAAAGTATTCCTAAAACGTTTTGTGTTATTACATATGTTCAGTCCTACAATAGGCCAGCCAACGGTAACTGGACGGTCTGAACTTGTCCACGGTTCGTGGAGCCCTACCGTTGCTTTCAACAACAATAAACAAAAGGCTCTCCGGCCGACAACAATCTTTAGCCTCTGAGGCTTTATAAATACCTTATTACCACTAACCTTCTGTCAACAACATAAGTAGGATATTCACCATGTAACGATGGCGCATCACCGCGCCGTTCATCTTGTAGTCTGATGATGGAACGGGCTTGGTGGAATTAAATTGTACAATTGTGCTCCCCAAAATGTAACCGATAGAAAACCAATTACAAACCTATAGGTTTACTTATTGTTTTGTAATTGGCAAGAAAAGTAATCAATATATCATTCATTTTGTGAGAAGTTTTGTTCCAGAAAGAAAATCTTAATTTCTAATCGTTCTGTTTCTTTCTTTTTTTTTAACCGGACTTGCCTGTGGCGGCCTTAATTATAATAATTGAATCCTCCAGCCAGCGTACCCCCTGTGGGGTACGGACCTCACTTAAGAACATCGGAGGGCAGATAAGGACAGGCTCGGTATTTTCTGGTTTCCAACCAAACATCGAATAAATCATGGACGCTAAGACAAATTGTAAAGTTAATAATAATGCTAAATATACCAGAGGGGACCATTTAATGTTCTAACTGCCGATAGTTTTGTTACAGCCAAAGTTAGTTTTAACAAGTTGTTCAACATAATAGGCTCTAAGATTGCATTGTAACTGAGAAGGATGGAGCAAATAGCTCAAGGGTATTGTACCAAGAGTTTCAATGAACAATAGAGCGCATATACAATACTAACAGTCGCTCGCGACTCCGTTCGCGTAGAAAGCTTTTCCCGTGTAAATCCCAATCCCGTGTGCATTTCGCAAAATCCCACCTTAGCGAGCATCTACATACTAAAAGGAACCCTCATGCAAAATTTGAGAGCCCTACTACTTGTAGGTTCTGAGATTTCGTGATTAATAAGTGAGTGGTATTTCGCTTTTATATACAACGTGTAACGGAAACCCCATATCTATCCAAAAGGCTGAAGACAACATCTAGTATGGAGTCTCTATGCACAGTTTCAGCACAAAATAACTGACTCAAAGAATTGATACCAAATTATTGGTTTCATATATTTCTTGAATACCAATCATAACAAACGTGTAGCAGCACTAAGAGGGTCAATAACTTTCCACGTCACTTGCCAATAACACGATAATTCTTTTCGTTCTTCTTAATTTGAAAAATTTGGTCTCTGGTATCAGTATATTGGAATTTGTAATAAGTTCTACACACGTAGACTTAGGAATACAAAACCCTTGCCATATCGTTTGTTATCTTCCAAAGAAGCCATACACTGGGTATTTATATACCCTTTAAATTACACGTTGTATATAAATTTTTCGTGTCTTCATATTATTTGTGTGGATTGTCAGATTGAATTTTGGAGTACGGATTGTCTGGTCTTCAAACGAATCCAGGCCAACAATGCTATCAGGATGTGGTTCCGCGTCAAATATTTACGCTGAAGCGGCGGCGGTAGATAGCTTTGGCGCTATCATGAGACGACGATCTGCGTCATTGCCGCGTAGGATTCGTGGAAGTACCAATAGCATTCTGAAAGTAATTGCGGATGAAAGTGATTGTGTTTTCCAGCAGCATTGGACTCGCAAGCATGGCGGGAAGCTGATGCTGCACGAAAATAAATTAATAAAAATAATTATTTGATTTTTGTACTAACATAGAATGTAAGGTGTTTTACTTACAAACTTTGTATGGATTTTGTTTGAAATAAATTAATATTATTATATTAATTTGTTTCTATTTATATTTTAATAAAAGAGACGTTGACCTCTAAGTGTTGTGTACCTTTTTATGTGTTTCTTCTCAGAGTACTCAGCTAGGAATCACCGGCCTGGTTTAGTTTAAGTTTACTAAAAAAACGTGTTAAATGTAATTCGTAACCTATTTTCAAAAGAAATATCATAGATTTTTGACTGAATCGTTTTTGAGTTCAATAATGCTTGAACAAAATCACCTTTAGATCTGATTAGTTCATAGTAGATAGGTAGTTCGAGTATTGAAATTTCATTGTAAATTCATTGTCGTCAATAATTTACATGAAACCAATCTGTTCAAATAAAATAAAATTGCCGCCTTCTAATAGTTCAATATTGCTGCACTACACTAGTTAAAAATGTAAAACGTTTTTGACTATGGTCTCTTTGCCCCGTTTGCTCTTTGTGCAATATAAAAGTTGAACATTAAACTCCGATAAATATATTAGAAATTCGTTTTGAATTTTAACACAATCTAAGAAATCATATTTTGGGAAGAAGTGGCGCAACAAACTTCACAATAAAACGTTTTTATGTTCTGTTTGAAGAACTTTAATTAAAAAATAATAAATGTTTAACTGAGAAAAATCGCCTTTGCTGCGCTAATGCTGACTGAATGTCAGATCATTTGATAGCTTTATAGTAAGCTTCTTTTAAATTCTAGAAATACTTAGATGTACATGTCGTACATATGATTAGTAATAGTGTAGTAACACTTGACCATCTGTCAGAATGCAATGGAGTTCTTCAGTCATGTACCCAGGAAAGAAGGCCACAATTTTGAACAACTCATCATTACTGGTTAGCTTACAAATGACCTAGAGGCCCTAGTCCAACAAGATGGGTAGATCAGGTACTTTCCACGCTGGACATCCAACTGCATGTCGCTCTACACGATCCAAGAAATTTCGATTCAAGACCCTCTGAAGTGAGGAATACGATGCAAAGAGGAGGAGGATTTAGCTTCACTGCCTATCTATTGGTCTATCGCTATTTCATACTCAATGTCACGATCGCATTTTCTAGCTACATTTACCTTTGACTTACCCCATTATGTTCCCTTTTTTCCTCCCATTAAGGTTGCCAATGACGGGATTTGGTTGGTAAAATATTTGCTTTTCTGATTTGATCTGTAATGAAACGATTGAATTATTTTGAAAAGTATTTTATTTTGGTCGATCTAAGTTTGTATGTCGGATAGAGGAAGTCCAGTAAAGTATTTTATTGAATTATTAATAATACACGACAAATTTCTGTCAAAATTCAACCGTAATTTATATAGCTATAATCCAGGGTATTTAAGTCAAGAGTGAATAATTTACTCCTATCAATAAACGCGAAACTGTCAATATTAAAAAAAAATAGTACTTCAATTCGTAAAGCCGTACTTTAATTATCTGTCACCTTTGTGTCCCCGACCACATATGACCCGTCAGCCTGTTAAACAAGAGTGAACAGACATCTTCTGAGCTCGATCGTCCTATCATACACCTCAACCTATCGCCTACCATCAGGCGTGACGGAAGTCAAGAGCGGACTCATACGTAATAAAAAAAAGGTTCAGAATAAAATCTTCAAGTAAAACAAAATTGATAGTTTGTACATATTCTCATAAAATGTAGCAACCCTAACGATGATGTCAAAAATGATAAAAATGTATGACATCTGGTTACTATTACATTTATTCTACCTCTGTTCCTTGTTCAGAATGAACATGAGGATTTAAGTTGGCCTTTTGTATTTACGTTTGCGAACAAAAGTGATAAATTCAATGACAAATAAGTAGGAAAATTAGGTACGAAAGTATCCCTAACTTAATGTTAGAACCCCTTTGGTACAACTATTTTAGAGTTGTTTGGGGTTGAGACTCTCGGACCATGGGTTCCGAGTGCTCATAAATATGCTGTGTAAAGATTTGATTGATGATTTGAAATTTCATCCAAATCCATCCGGTACATTCGAATATTAGCGCGTTTAAAAAAACAAAGGAATGCCAATGCTTCCTTCAAGACTCGGCCAGAACCGACAAAGATGAACTAAAAATATCATAAAAAGGAAAATAATGATATAATTTGACTGTATAGTTAGTTTTCTATAAGAAGTACACCAAAAAAAGTTATAGTTCTTTGAAATTGACCACTTAATACTTCTAATTTTAACGATAACATGAAATAAACTATAAAATTATTGAATAATGACTATTGATTTCGTTTTCAACAGCCAAGGTAGTCGTTAGTAATACAAAAATCGGAGTCCGGTAACAAAGCAATAAACAACACAAAACTCAAAAAATACATAAGACACTTCGTTACTCGTTATAAAACGCGGGAAAAGTAATACTTTTGACAATTATCAGTGACAAACAGATTCAGTGCTACCAGCACTAAATAACTATTCTAAACTGTATCGATAATTTAATTGAATTACTTTAAATTATTATAAGATATTAAAAAATATAACAAAACATTATTAATTATTATAAGAATTACGAGTTATGTTTTAAGTAACTAATAAATTCACTTACGTAGGTTCATAATGATATTAATATAATCGATTTGCAAGTGCAATATCTATATATTATTTTATTTTGGTATTGGCAACATTTCTAATAGAAATTGTAGATAGAAAATATGTTGATAAAATTAATAACTATTTAAAATGAATTTTAAACGGTGTACTTGTACAGATTTTATTTATACTGTATAATTCTTACAGTTTTATATAATGAATTATCATTAATTTAAAAAGTCTGTCGGACGCTACATGATTCGAGCCGAAACTTGGCATTCACCTTTACCGCTTTATAATATTACTAGCAGTCACGTGGATCTTCGCTCCTGTGGACTTGATCACGATAAAAACATAACCTTTTTCATTTGCAGTCGAGTAAAAAGTAGCCTATAACCTTCCTCAAGTTTCAAACTGCTTTCGTACCAAATTTCATCCAAATCCACCTAGTACTTTCGAAGATTAGCTCGTTTAAACAAACAGACAAACTTTTCCGTTTTATTATACAACGTGTAATTTAAAGGGTATATACATACTAAGTGCATGGCTTCTTTGGATGATAACAAACGATATAGCAAGGGTTTTGTAATCCTAAGTCTACGTGTGTACAACTTATTACAAATTCTAATACACTGATACCAGAGAGCGAAAGAACGAAAAGAATTATCGTGTTATTGGCAAGTGATGTGGAAAGTTATTGACCCTCGTAGTGCTGTGATACGTTTGTTATTATCGGTATTCAAGAAATATATGAAACCAATAATTTGGTTTCAATTCTTTGTGTCAATTATTTTGTGCTGAAATTGTGTATAGAGACTCCATACCAGATGTTGTCTTCAGCCCTTTTGGATAGATATGGGGTTTCCGTTACACGTTGTATATATTTTTTGTTCCGGGTGAGCACACTCTTTGCCTTGCTCTCACCTGAATATGGTAAGCGATAGATGAGGTCTACGATAAACGAGCGAGCCCAGAAGTTGTCTGTTCACTCTTGCTTTAAAGGCTAAAAGGTTCTAAGTGGCAGGGAGCACAGAAGCCGGCAGAGAGTTCCACACCGTGTAAACAAAAAATCCAATCTGCCCTTTATAATATTAGTGCGGATACTGTAGATATCTTTCACTACATTGGTATCGTTGGACTAAGTGCTGCCTACAAGTCTGGACGTGGGTGGAATAACTAGTTCTCCTAATCTAATTGTCATGTAAGCACCCTTTAAGCTACAGCTCTTTGCTATTAAGATGTTTGCTTATACGATTCACGTAGGAGCGTAGTACATAAAATGATGAATTGACGACGGATTCCGAAATGAGGTACTAAAAGCTGGTTACAAGAGACTGTTATCATCAAAATCGGCTGCAAAGCTGCGAACTTACAGATTGGCCGTCGTATAATTATGTTTTTTGTGTGTGGCAACTCGCAGGTCAACCTCTGCGGTTGTCGGCTGCTTAACCAGACTTGCTTGTGGCTGCCTTAATTCATTATATTTAAAGCTTACAAACTACCCAACTAGCAAAAAATAATCTTACAAATATCCCAAGACCATATTTTTCCAGTCTTATATCACACTTATAGACATATATTAGTGTGGATTTGGGTGCACTTAATAAGTATATTCACCCTTACAATTGCCTTGTAATGCTCTCGTGAAGTGTATTTTTAAACTTACAAAACCCTTGCTGATACTTTTATAAGGAAAAACAAACTTAGAAGTGACTTACAAGGGCATGCTTTAAGGGCAAATAACCTTAAAGTCCTCTTACTAATGCTATTTTAAGTGTAATATGACTTGTAGTCCTCTTTGTGATCTCCTAATAAGAGTGTAAACACAAACCGCCGTGAGCTAAAGATAAACTTTACGAAAATATTAAAAAGTCGTGTAAAAACTTAAGTACGTACTACTTACGTATTATATTATTTTATTTTATTTTCCTACAATGCGCTAGTGTGTAAGCTTAGTTTGTCACGCACTTTATTAGATTGCGAAGTAGTTTTTCTCGATTATTTTGAAATTTGAATAACAGTATTTTCACGGGCTGTTTTCAACAATGTGTGTTTTAGTATATATTATTTTAATTATTTGAGAAATAATATTGAAATGTCGCCATTACGACCAACCACGACTCATTAGTAATGTAATAAGTGCTTTATCAGAACAATATAAGTCCAGTATTCTTGTGTAAGGTTTATATCGCACTCGTAAAAATCAAATGAAACCTAGAACCATTAAGTCTACACGGCCATATTGCTCATAATTTTAGGGTTCCTCAATAAGCAAAAGCAAGCCAAACAACGAAGTCATTATAGGTACAAGTAAATAATTTATCCTCAACGTTAATTCAATGTACCTGATTTTATAATAATTTCTCGTGTCAGACACAACAAGGAAAATAAATAACCCTTAATAGAGACTTGTTTAAGACACTTGTAAGACTTATATTGTAGACGTAATATGTCTTAGGTGAGATAAATCACACTTAAAACACTAGTTTTACAGAAGTCTAATAAAACAGTTAGTAAAGTCACTTCTAAGATTGAATGTACTTATAAAATGTATTTATAAGTATTAATTAAGAATCAAAGGCAATTAGACTTGTAAAAGGTGCTTATAATACCACTGCTCTTATTAATATTATATAACGTTTTCTTATATACGTCTATAAGAATAATGTTACAAGCACGAATGCTCTTAAAACTTAAATCTATACTAATATTATAAAGAGGAAACCTTTGTATTTTTGTATGTTTGTATTGAATAGGCTCAAAAACTACTGGACCGATTTCAAAATTTCTTTTACCATTACTTAGAGGGATTCTTCCGAATCCGTATAGGCTATATTTTATCCCGGAAAATAGATAGAAAATTGTGGAGTAAGGCGTCGAAAAAACTGCCGTACGTTAACGATTCTCGCGAACGCTGCCTATATTTAATATAAACATTGCACCCGTGCGAAGCCGGGGCGGGTGGCTAGTAGACTTATAAAATAACACTATCAGAGTTTCTGGCTTAATCAGAACACATATAAACCTTATATGAAACCATAGCTCTTACAAGCTTTTGTTTGTAAGGGTATTAAGGGTTTATGGCTTAATCAGAACACGTATAAACCTTTTATGAAACTTTTCTTCTTACAAGCTTTCATTTGTAAGGGTATTTTGCTAGTTGGGTAGGCGACTACACGCTAAGGGCACGGATCGGATCATTATTATTATTAAAGATTTGGCCATCGTAATATCAAATCTCAATATGTATAGTCTAAGAACTTTTAATAGATGTTAAGAACTAGGAATATTTTAGGAGCCGCTCGGGTCTATCTTTAAAGGAAAGCAAGGTGATCATCTTAACATAACGAGATTCATTTGTCCCGGCTGTCATTTCTACATCTTTGGCAGTCATTACGGGTAGTCAAAAGCTACAGAAAATTTGACACCAATCTTGGCATGGGGATGTTATTCGGGCTACTGAGTTGTGGAGGTCAGATAAGCAGTTACTTCATGTAAAACACTAATACCCAGCTGCATCCAGTTAGACTACTCGCTAACCCTAACATAGTTGAGAAAAGGCTCCGCAGGTAATAATAGTAATAACATATTTTATTTTCACACAAAAATAAAATATAAAATACATTAATAATGAGACAAATTATACAAATTATTATAAAATACACTTAAATAAGTAATTATTTAACTATGTGAATGACGCTCTGTGAGTCGTCATCCAGTGCCACATTATTGACTATTAATCCTGTCGGCGACGATAGCTATCAGGCTGTTGGAGCTATCGCTCACTCGCCGCATCAAGGATGCTATATGCAACCGTATCAATGCAAAAAAATAAGGCAAACCTGCCTCCGCAAACATTCCCGACGCACTGCAAAAGCGCGGTAGCCCCAACATTACCCTGAAAGAATTGTTGTATTGGACTCGCAGAGCATTGTAGGAGCGTTTAGTGTAACTGACCCATAGGGCGCACGTGTACAGATACTGGCAGTACGCTCTAAACAATGTGATATTTACGTCATCAGTACATCGTGCAGACCTACGAGCCAGCATGTTACACCTCACGGCTAATCCTCTGTGCTCCCGTTCTACATCCAAATCGTCGGACAGGTCATCGGTGACCCAGTGTCCCAGGTACTTGAACCGCTTGACTCTGGTGAGCAACGTGAGTAATGATAAACAGTAAAGCCAGTAAAAATGTTATTTAAGCCATCTTAAGTAAAATAAAATAAAAATAAACGATAACAAAACCAATTTTAAAACTGCTTCAACGGTTCTTCTCCAAAAGAGTTTGGTACACATATATAAACCCCTTTTTCGATACAATCTAAAGCATGGGCAGACAAAGGTGAAAATCATGCAAATAAAACCCAAAACATAAAAGTGAGTGGATGGAAATGTTTCAGGGACCCCTATCAGATCGAATGGGCCATGGGAAAATGTTCCCGAAAGATAATATCGCACCTTTAATAATAAACCGCAATTATTCAAAATTCATAGTTTTTGGGAAATGACGTTTAAAGTTTTGCAATTACGACTCCTTCCACATAAAAAATTAAATAAAAATATACAGACTCTACAGGAAGGCAATAGTAATCTTTGTATATTTTCAAAAGATTTATCTTTCGTAAGATGTTTTTAAATGTTTTCTATTATTGCCAGATTAGAAAATATACCACTTTAAAAATTATGTAAAGAATTAGTGCATTTTATGATTAAAATGTGAAATATTATTCAAAATGACACATGGTAAAAAATGTATTAGTTCAATTTATTATTAAATATATGGGTTTATTTATTGCTGTTATATGGTATGATGCTATTTTCAAATAATAAACTTATAAAATTGTTGTCCTATTCTATAAAATGTCTATATTTTATCAAAATAGAGAAGGAATTGAAAAAAAACAACCCATTTCATTATGACTTTAATCAACAATGAGATCGAATGCAAAATCATAAAATTAATATTAACTAAAAGTTAACAATCAGTAAGTACTCTACAATACACAAGACTAATCATACAACCAGAGAGACAATTAGGTAACTTTTAAAATAACCCATTATAGTATTGTGCATAGTAAAAAATAAATAATAACCCTTTAGTGAGGAGCTCCTTCAAATCCTTCTTCTTATTGACACTCAATGTTTTTCGGTATACGCTTGTTTTAGCGGAATTTCACCATCGTTCTTAATTTTCTCTTTGTATGACTGGTCTTCATATAAATTTTAAAAATAAAAATTGAAAGGTCTTCCTTTATGCATACTTAATTGTTTTCTCTCGTTCTAGTTTACTGATTCTCCATCACAATTGGAATTAAAGTTGTAAAGGCTGGTTAAATTTTAAGGGCCGATGTTAATTTTGAATAAAACACAAATTATTTAGGAAATTATTGTCATTTCTTTTTATTATGATAATATGGTATGGTTCAATTATGTATGGAACAAAATATCGGCCAAATGGCCGCCGCATCCTCGGCGGCACACCTCCATCCGATGGTTTAAATTTTCGATGACGCTGAGGCATAATTATTGAGGTTCTATACCGTTAATGTGCCGAATTATCTCATCCTTTAGCTCTTGTTTTGTTGCTGGTTTATCGGCGTACACCATTTTTTCAAATAACCCCAAAGAAAGAAGTCCAACGGTGTCAAATCACATGATCTTGGCGGCCATTGAATTTGTCGCGCAAAAGAGCTATTGTTTCGTTAGCTGTGTGGCAAGTGGCACCGTCCTGTAGAAACCACATATCGTCCACATCCATATCTTCCAATTTGGGCCATAAAAAGTTCGTTATCATCTCACGATAGCGAACGCCATTCACAGTAACTGCAGTACAGTAACTACAGTAAGTGCATTTTGATTTGAACGCACATTTTCATAATAAGCCTGAATAACTTTAACGCGTTGCTCGGTTGTGTATCTTTCCATGGTTCAAATTGAGTTAGTCTGGAATTGAGAAATGTCAAACGAAATGCAGAAAAATACTTGACATTTAGGTGTGGTTCACATTCAACATCGGCCCTTAAAATTTAACCACCCGTTATATCATTTAATTTTTCTTTTCTACTTAGTTAACTCTTTCTCTTTTAAATATGTTTGATACTAATTATGGATAAATAACTTTTGCTCACTAGTAGAGTTTTCATAAATTATACATAGATCACATTGGTTTTTCTTAGGCCGGTGAAAACTTAAATTAAAGTCTCCATTAAAAATCTTGTAATAGGTAATGTAAGTTTCGGGTTCTTTACCGTTTTCCCTTTGGGTGTCTACAAAGTCTTTGTAGAGGTCTTTAATTGTTTTGCCACCTTCTATGTATTCTCGAACCGTATTTTCTCTCACATAATGCGATTCCATGCGAGGAATGGACTCTAGGTGTTTTTTAAGTCAGGAGATATTTTTTTATTGTTTCCGTGTTTTTCACGCCTCTTTTCCATTAAAAATCCGCTTTCATTGGTGATTGTTCTAACAGTATGCATCAT
The DNA here is from genome assembly GCA_943138885.2 of Tholera decimalis. Classification (NCBI taxonomy): domain Eukaryota; kingdom Metazoa; phylum Arthropoda; class Insecta; order Lepidoptera; family Noctuidae; genus Tholera; species Tholera decimalis. The sequence goes on from OW964572.2 coordinate 5,687,027, forward strand.
GCGGTCTGTGATATCTAAGGTACTTTTGAAAAACGTTTTACAGACTCTGACTTTTACGTCGTTGATTTTTTTTAAATTGATGATAGGCTCGCGTTTGACCACCATCTCACCTGATGGTAAGTGATGATGTGGTCGAAGATGGAGCACGCTTACCTAAAAGTAACCTATTCACTCTTGACTTAAATACCCTTAGGTTATAGCTATCAGGAAACACAGACTCCGGCAGGGAATTCCACTCCTTAGCCGTACGCACAATGAAGGTATTCCCAAAACGTTTTGTGCGTATAGGTGGGATGTCCACCATGCTTCGATATGATAGCGCATCGCCGTTTGTCTTGTAGTCCGATGATGGAACGGGCTTGACGGAATTAGATTGTGTAATTCCATCGCACACTCCCTGAAATGTAACCGATAGACTAGCAACTTGTCGCCAATGTTCAAGGCTCTGAAGCTTAAAAAAAAAGCCTTATTGGGACGACGCGGATTTCCTGCATTTGTGTATTTGTACTTTGGCTGAACGTCAACCGTGCATGAGTTGATAAATTATCGCTATTGAATTAGGTGTCCTAATTTCCAAAATTGATCGAAAGTAACATACCTGGCTAATTTATCAATGTACTGATTACAGTTTAACTTGCAATTTGAGCATGGAATTTTTAGGCATCGAGTTGGGACCTTTTTTGACCCGGTCTTGATGCGAGTCGGAGTCAGGACTTGGAAAGAAATAATTTCTACGGCCAGAAAAGCAATTTGTTCTTTGAAATCAAACGTAGGGTCACCAACGTCATTATCTGCATCGCTTTCGTCTGTTTATTGGAGAGAAATAGCAAATTGAATCTTTTTTGCACTCGGTCCGCTTTCGTAGTTTACTACTATTAATCTGAAACTTGAAGTAAATTTATTTACTACTGTCTTACCTAATTAATCTGAAAACTCTACGTAATTATGATCAAAGTATATAATATTATACCTCAGATATTACATCCTTTTGTGAGGTATATCTGTATGGGGCAGATCAATTTGTGCTTTGGAGCTTACATAAGCTTATTCGTTAGTATTAGGAGACACTGAACAGTCGGAGTCCGAAGAAGATGATGAAGAACTTAACGAAGAGGAGCTAGATGTAGAGGAACTTGAAGACGATTGTCGTGTTAGGTTTGTGTTTAATGGTGTTAGTACTTTTATATTTTCAGATAGATAGACTTTCGTTGAAAATTTTTAGTATAGATGTAATATTAAAAAGCTTACGTCACGTCATTTGGACAGACTGATTCAAGATAATCTTGTGTAAAAACCAGACTCAAAATGTTTTTACTTCTATGAGACGTCATTATAATAATAATTTTATTATTTGAACACTGAATATCTGACAATAAAAAAGAAATAACTTTAAAAATATTAAACCAATGTAACTGCTAAATAAATCATAAACGGATACAATTTCTAATATTAACTTCTATTGCAAATACATTTCTTCATGAAAGGAAATATCATTGAATATTGTTGTAAGAATCACAAACTTTTAATAACAAATTGCAAGAACTTTCAAAAATTCTTACGATTAACGTAAAGTTTAATTATAAATTGAACTAAGTCTAGTTTTTCACATAGAAATAACAACATTTTAAAAATAAAACGAAATATTTCAAAATTGTTCATTTTATAAGTCCATATTAAAGTAAAGTAAGCCCTTACCTTTTCAAATTAAAGCGGATTATTTAGTTTTATGACGCGTGCACTTACAGGAACATAAGTCAGTCTTTTGCCACCGTCAGCGCAATACTAAATCGTGCCGTTTTGTGACTATTCATTGGCCCGCGGCGCGAATCAAAAAGAGACAGAAAGTTAGCTATCTCGCTAGTTTTCGTCCGAATTAGACGATTGTGAGACTGTTTGCAATCTTTACGGGTGTTTAATTCGATTTATGATTAAATCTCAAAAAATCGTATTTTTTAATTATTACGGTTTATTATTAAACGTGCGATATGTCAGGGTCCTGTTTAAAATGGAAACTTAAGTAATGGGTGTTAAAGTTTGTTTTGCTTTAAACTGATAGTAGTCGTAACGCATTATTATTTTATTTATGAACCTAAGCATATGATTTGTTCAAACTCTAGTTTTTATATTTTATTACGTACCAATTTTTTTTTCAATAGTTTCAATTTAGGATATGCCAATCAGTATTAGGAGAAATGGTTACAATTTATTCATAAACTAGCTTTTGCCCGCGACTTCGTCCGCGTGGAATAGTTACTTTAGGCTAACGTTAAATTAAACCCCGATTTTGAAGCATTCTTCATTGGCGCTCCGCTCCTATTGGCCTTAGCGTAATGATATAAATAGACTATTTAATTAAAAAATATTTTTTCAATTCGAACCAGTAGTTCCTGAGATTATCGCGTTCAAACAAACAAACAAACTCTTCAGCCTTATATTATTAGTATAGATAGCTGTTGCCCGCGACTTCGTCCACGATACCGTCGTTTTTCGTAAAAAAAAGAGTAGCCTATGTACTTCCTCACGGTTCAGTGATTTTGATGTAACAGACAGATTAACTTTCGTAATTTAGTAGGGAAATATAATATGTCAATCTATAATACTGTTGAAAAATATCGCAATACCGAACCGCACAATATTATTGTTAATAGCTGTGCCCGCGACTACGTCAGCGTGTAACTCCTTGTGTGTTATTAAGTTAATGTATTGGTAATATTGTTTAGATCACGTTCACATGAGGCTTAAGTACCTATAGAACGAAAATACTTCAGCGCAAAGCTTCCGGGTAAACTATGTTGAAAGTTGACCCGTCCGGCACGTGAACATAAAGATTTCTAGAACTGCTAACCCGGGAAAGAGCGACGTACACTGACCATGCGAGAAACAACTGACACCGAGATCTACTCCAGCAACACGAAAAGTCTGCCCTTGAGCCTTATTAATTGTCATTGCATAACACACCGATACTGGGAATTGCGTTCTTTTAAATTGGAATGGAAAATTATTTGGTATTATGGGAATTCTGGGAATAAAGACGGTTTCTCCTGCACCGCAACCTGTTAAAATTTGAGCCTCGATTATATTTTGTTGCAACTGGGTTACTTTTAGCCAAGTTCCATTGCAAAGTTGTGGTGGTTTTAAATTTCGGAGCAGAATAATAATCAGAAAGCTTCGAACTGCTAAGCTATCGGGAGTTATACGTGTTATTGTGAGTCAACCATAAAAGATAGATATATGCTGTCGTGGGATATTTTTTATATAATTTTAAGGAGAACATTTCCGTAATAAATGATTTCTGTGTAGCTTTAACCATTAAGGTTGCACTCGCGACGGAAGCTTAAAAAATGGAGTAACTTCTCCCGTTTTCCCAACATTTCCCTTCACTGCTCTGCTCCTATTGATTGTAGCGTGATGAAAAGTATACTATAACCAGCTCAGGAGTATGAAAAATAATTGTACCAAGTTTCGTTAAAATCCGTCGAGTAGTTTTTGTTTCTATAACGGTTATACAGACAGACAGACAGACAGACAGACAGACAGAAAGACAGACAGACAGACAAAAATTTTAATAATTGCAGTTTTGGCATCAGTATCAATCCCTTATCACCCCCTGATAGTTATTTTGTAAATATATTTCATGTACAGAATTGACCTCTCTACAGATTTATTATAAGTATAGATAGATAACGCTGAATAATGTGTGTCAGTACAATATAATAAATGTGTTTTTATATTGTATGTTGAAACCGGGACAAAATTTGTAACACGGATTACTCGACAAGCAAAAAAAGGAAAAGTGCGCAGTATAAAAATGTTTGAACCTGAAAATTTTAAATAAGCATAATTTTTGAAACCCCAATGGGTTTGTCTTATACGTTGTCTTATCAGTAACGTAAGATTGTTCAAACATATAAAGAAATGGATATGGAGGTAGGACATTTTTATGGATTACGTAATTATAGTGCTGAATTACAATATTGTTAGGGGCAGTAAAATGATCGCCTCTTTCTCGGGCAAAGGCACTGGTAAAATTTAATATCTACCCTTAATTTATATTACGCCAATGGAGCGCCTTTTAGTCTTATTAACTACTCCTGTTTCTCCTGTGTAAAGTTCAATGGTCCCATTGCGAAAGAAATGAGAGCTTTTTTATTTCTTTTCATAAGGTATCAAGTCCATCTCAAACGGGAGACGTTCACAATTTGTGAAACTAGTTTAATTAGTCTTCTGTAATTGGTTCTCTCAGTCTGACGTGATCAAGTTGAGGTGTTTTATTTTAAGTGGCATTGATTTGAACACGACTGAACACTTTTTCTTTTGATACAACAGCCCTTGCAATGCGACTCAATTTTTTTAGAGTGGAAAATCATTATTCACTCCCCCTCTAGCTGGAACGGAAGATAGCGTAAAACTTCTTCTGACTAAAAATCCACCCAGCTTCTTCAGTTGTCCTTATATTCCGAGGCGATGATATCTCGTCACTAGTATTGACTACTCATTACCACAACACCTTCAATTCTTGCGGTCTTCAGCGTATTGGGAGCTTTGGACTTTTGGTCGTTTCTGTTGCCACTTTTTAACCGGCTTCAAAAAAAAAGGAGGAAGTTCTCAATTCGTCTTGAACTTTTTTTTTATGTATGTTACCTCATAACTCGCAGATGGCTGGACCGATTTGGAAAATTCTTTTTTTGTTTGAAAGGGTATGCTTTCTAGTTGGTCCCATTGTCATCATGTTTGGATCTGATGATGGAATCATGGAGAAATCGAGGGAACTCTTCAAATATTATAGGCACACCTATAGCGTTTTGGGTAGTTTTTATAGTACCTTGTGCAGTTGCTCTCGAAAAGCACCATTTGAGGAAGTGGAACTGATGATGAAGACCCCAGATGGCCACGGAAACTACTCAATAATAAGTATTTCGTGGATTGCGATTACATTACTTGAATATAAATGTTAAGCACTTTATGCTCGTCACAATGCATATGATGAAGTAGACCTGATGGTGATGTACCAGCAGAACTCCTCCAAAATGAACAGCTCTGCACCGGGAAAAGCACTATTTTGTAAACGGTGATATGTAGTTGACATTTTGGCTTTTGTAACTAGAATTATTTATAACTTCATCACAGACATAACAAAATGGAAGCAATCAACCGCACAATAACTGACATGAGCAACTTGTTTAATGAAAGGATGGCAGACTTTGAGAAGGCGTTGCAGAAAAGTCCTAACACTACAACAACCACCACCTCTGGATTGGCAACAGAATTTGCATCATTCAGGACTTTCATAGTACAAGCGCTTGGTACTCTCCAAAAGCAGGTTGGTTTCCTTGCCCAGAGCCTGGATAATATGGAGATGCGTGGGAGGCGTAAAATCTTGCTACTGCATGGAGTGCCGGAGGAGCAAGAGGAGCAGACGGCACCTTTGGTAACGCAAGTCATCCAACAATACATTAAGCTTGATGTGTCAGTGTCAGGCATCAAACGGTGTCACAGGATGGGGCGCAGCTCGTCTCACAAGCCTCGACCTATATTATTCAAGCTGCACGATGTGGTTCTCCGTGATAAAATCTGGTTTGCCAATACTAAACTGAAGGGTTCTGGTATCACAATATCAGAGTTCCTCACAAAAACTAGGCACAATGTTTTTATGGCAGCGCGTGATAGATTTGGTGTGACCCAATGCTGGACTACTGAGGGCACTGTGTTCGTTCTCGATCCCAAAGGAACCCGGCATCGAGTAACTTCTATAGCGGAGCTCAATAAGATCGCGCTGCAGTCGGAGCCTATGGCCACCCAGCCGGAACAGGTCTCAGTACAGTCGGAGCCCAGCGTCGTTGTTCTACCGGTGGCAGCGGGAAAAGTCGCTGCTAAAACCAAGCGAGCTGTAGCGAGAAAATAAACTTCATAGTTTTTTGTTTTCTTCTTTGGCGTATAGTCCAGGCACTAGTGTTTTTTTGTTGTATCAAGTAGGTAGTTTAGTACTTGTTACTTTTTGCAATATCTGGAACCTTCTATTTTTGCTAATATTTAATGTTCGGTTTCATAGTTATTAGTTGTTTTACTTATGTCACGGGATGTAACTGTCAAATACTTGAAGTCGAATCTGTCACTTTCTTAATTTCGTTTGCGTTCCATAGCTGTGCACTAAATATGTAGATATCTTAAACAATTTTTATTTAGCTCCGTTACACGCTTTTAGTTTTTGTTTATTTGCTTTTGTTCGTGAAATTGTGTTAAATGTGATATTATGTGCCTGGACTACAGAACTAAATTGTATTTTAAGTTATTTTTATTTTTTACTCTCGTGTTATGCACAACTGGCAGGTGGACAACAATTTGTAGTTTACCGCGTTAATTTTTGTTTTTAAGAATATTTTTTTCTTTTTTTTGTTTTTTTGTTCATGTATATATTATGCTCAGCCCCGGCTGCAGCAGTGATGCTGATACTTTTCTTTCTTTAGACAGTAACGATGATAGCTTCGTAAGTGTTCCTTCTTTATGCGAAACTCTAGTTTCTATTTTTTCCGATGTGTCCAAGAACTTCAATGTAGTCCACATCAACGCCCAAAGTATTCCGGCTCATTTCCCCGAAATGCTGGCTAGTTTTGACTGTAAGAATATTCATGCTATCCTAGTTTCCGAATCATGGTTAAAACCTTGCCTTCCCTCTTCTTCTTACTCTCTTCCTGGTTTTCAACTTATCAGGAATGACCGCACAGTCGGTGGTGGTGGCGGGGTGGCCATTTATCTTCGTAATTATATTTCCTTTTCTATTGTTAACATGTCTGCACAGCCGCCCCCTCCGAATGCTGGTGAACACCTTTTCATTGAAGTTGAACTCCACCACTCTAAAATTCTCCTTGGAGTCTACTACAGCCCTTCTCTTCGAATTAATTTCTTTTCTTCCTTGGAGCGTATTTTAGAAACTTTAATTCCCACTTACAGTCATAGTATAATAATGGGTGACTTTAATACGTGCCTCCTTAAAAAGGACACTCGTACCAATTCTCTGTTTCATATCGTAAAATCAACCAATCTCTCCATTCTCGATCTTGGTGCCACTCACCATTTTCCTAACTCAGTTCCTTCACTGCTTGATCTTATTTTTGTCTCATCTTTTAGTCACGTCGCTAGGCATGGTCAATGCTCAGCAGACGCCTTTTCCTACCATGACCTAATTTTCACATCCTATAAAATTCGCCCCCCTAAGCATAAGTCCAAAACTATTCTGCTTCGCAATTTTGATGGGATGAACATTGATTGTCTTCGAGAGGATGCCAACAACATTGACTGGACGCCTCTGGTTGATTCGTCATCAGTCGACGAACAGGTTGATTTTCTGACTTCTGCACTAATTCAGCTTTACGACAGACATGCACCTATTCGAGCTGTAAGGGTTAAGCATCTTCCGGCGCCTTGGCTGACGGATGAAATTAAACTTTTAATCCATAAAAAAGCAGCGGCGAAATTTAAGTTTAAAGTTACACCCAGTGACGCCAACAGGGAGAAATTTATCTCAATTCGAAATCACTGCAGCAAGGTGTGTAGAAATGCAAAACGCCAACACATCCATAATTCGGTTCAGAGTAGTGATCCAGCTAAGGTCTGTAAATTTCTCAAATCATTAGGTATCGGGAAAAAGTCTCATGAAACGATTCCTAAAGACATTGAATTAAACTCTCTTAATAGTCATTTTTCTACTTCGCCATCAATAGATAGGGCTACTAAAACTGCTACTTTAAGTTATCTTTCTAACCTTCCGATACCTGATTATTCTCCTTTTGTCATCACTCAATTTACTGCTTGTGATGTTAAAAAGAGTGTTATGTCGATTACGTCCAATGCCGTGGGCAGTGACTGTGTCAGCCGTAAGATGATCATTCCCATCCTTGATAACGTTCTTCCCATCATTCTATACATCCTAAATTTCTCAATTTCTAGTAATGTCTTTCCACAAGCCTGGAAAGAAGCTCAAATTATCCCTTTACCCAAAAAAACTCATCCTGCATCTTTTTCTGACTACCGGCCCATTTCTATTCTCCCATTCCTATCCAAAGTCCTTGAAAAGCTTGTCCACCAACAACTTAGCTCGTTCCTTTCTAAGTATAATCTCCTGAATCCCTTCCAATCTGGTTTCCGTCCTGGTCACAGCACTACTTCTGCACTCGTGCATATTACGGACGATATAAGGTCTGGCATGGAAATGGGGAAGTTAACTGTACTTGCATTACTAGACTTTAGTAATGCGTTTAATACAGTTGACTTCGACATTTTGCTTGGCATTCTATGCTCATTTAACATATCTCCATCGGTAATTGACTGGTTTCGTAGTTACCTGTTTGGTCGCCGGCAGCGTATTTCCATTGAGGACTCCTTTTCTTCTTGGTGTGATACCTCTGCCGGTGTGCCACAGGGTGGCGTTTTATCTCCCTTACTTTTCGTACTTTTTATAAATGCTATCACTCAACGACTTTCTTCTTTCTACCACTTGTATGCTGATGATCTTCAAATTTACACCCAAGCTCCACTCGTAGAGTTAGCTGATGCCATCAAAACTATTAATATGGACCTTGCTCGAATTGGTGACTGGAGCGCTGAGTTTGGGCTGAAAATCAATCCTGCTAAGACTCAGGTTATTGTTGTTGGTAGTTCTCGTACTATCTCCAGGATTGATTGGACGGCACTTCCCCAGGTTTCTTTCAATAACACCTTCATACCTTTTAGTCACACTGTGAAGAACCTGGGAATACACATTGACGACACCCTTTCTTGGACTAAACAGTTACAGGAAGTTAGTCGTAAAGTATTTGCTTCTGCAGGCTCCTTGAGACGCCTACGTAATTTTCTTCCCATCTCCACTAAAATTGCAATGGCACAAACTCTTCTTCTCCCTATTCTGGACTATGCTGATGCCAGCTATCTCGACTTGACCCAAGACCAATTGGACAAGCTAGAGCGACTTCAAAATCTGTGTATCAGGTTTATATTTGGCTTGCGAAAGTATGACCACGTTTCTGATTTCCGTGCTCAGCTCAAATGGCTTCCTATTAGATTTCGCCGGAATCTTCACTTACTTTCTTTACTTTATAATGTGCTCTTTAATCCTTTTACTCCTTTTTATCTTAAGGAACGTTTTCAGTTCCTCTGTGACACACATTCTAGGTCCTTGAGATCATCGGAGAATCTAGAGTTAAGTATTCGTATGCATTCCACTTCTTTCTTTGATAAATCTTTTACCATACAAGCAGCTCGTTTGTGGAATGCATTACCCATAGAAGTGAGGCGTGCTCAAACGCTACCAGCGTTCAAAAGAATGGTGAAGGAGCATTACCTCTCCCTATAACTGGTCCCCTTCTTTCTCAATTATACATGTAATATTTATTAGTATATGATTTTCGTATTGTATGTATTTTATATTATTATATTCAGTTAAAATTATGATGTTTGTACACTGACAGCCCTTAAACTGTCTCCTTTAAGTTTGTCCATCCAAAGGTTGTCTGTAAGAGATCGCCCTGTGCGATAAGACCGCCCATTGTACACTAATTTAAATTTTTTGTATCCATATTAATATTGTAAGGTGTACAATAAAGTATATAATAAATAATAAATAAATAAATTAGAAACCGACCCACTAAAAAGCGTGAAAAAAAACATTTTAGCAAAAAATAGAACCTACTTCCATATAAAAACACTACGAAGGCAAAAATAAATTAAATGTCGGAAGGCGGTGTCAAACAAAAAAAAGAAGATACAAAACAAATGACACCGACCACCGAAATTTAATTTATTTTTGCCTTTGTAGTGTTTTTATATGAAAGTCGGTTCTATTTTTTGGTAAAAAGTTTTTTATGAAATCTTTTCAATACGTATAATACTCGTTACATGAAATTAAGATACCAGCAGATATTTTATAATCCATAACACGGAAAATAATATAAAGAAATCTCTTATCTCTTAATCTCTCTCCCAAAAATGTTAGTAACTTATTTTCTAGTTTTAGTGCCCATTACCCTCCGCACAAACTGCTTCGTAACCGGAGGGGACAAACTCTCAATCACCGATCTCAGGATGCTGTTATGACTGTCCTTCACTCTTCTCAGAAGTGAAGCTGTTTTCTTGCGTATAATCGCGTGAAAAGTATCCATACAAGCTTGTGTAAACATCTCTGAGGTGCTATAGTCGAGGAAAAGCATACTGAAAGCATTATTATACTGGACTCGGAGCACATCTAGCGATCTTTTGGCGTAAAAGCCTGAAATTGTACGTACCAACACATACAATGATTAGTTAATTAGGTCCCCAAAAACAAAGAGGCTATTTTATACATAATGAGATCCCGAGTTAGGGTACACACTACTTTGTTGTAATTTAGGCAATGTAATTTGGTATTAGCGAAATTCAAAGGAGCAATATTCATGAAAATTACATTACACTAAAACCTATTTACTAAACGCAAAGTCTTAGAACGGGGCCCCTAAAATAGACTTAAATTTGGACCTCTGTCTGGGGTATTGTAAATACCAGTTCTACTTATTTTTTTACTCTTAAAAGCAGTGTTCCAATTTGAAAATGTTGATAAAATTCAAATACGCCGACATCCGCCAGTGATGAAACTATTCCCGGGGCAAAAAGTTCCATTTCTTAAACTTTTTTTTTTAATTTCTTCATTGGCAACTGAGCCGTTGTCGACTAAGCCAGCGTCACGTGTTGATGGCATAATTATTCATATTAATTTGTTATATTATTTTTTTTTTTTTTTTTGTATTTTTTTCAGTTTATTTCATTCCAAATAAACTGAAGCTTAATAGGCTAATGGCTACGGTGTCGGACTTGTGATTGAGAGGTCGCGGGATCGAACCCCACCCAATTCACTATTGTCGCGAACCCACTCCAGACTATAGTTGCAAAAAACTTTTACAACGCAAGTAACAGACTGTAATCAAGGACAGAATGTAACCGTTAGGAAAGCGAGCGCGTCATCAGACCTGCAAGTTCAGTGCAGCCCCTCTGCAGGGTCAACTGAAGTACTTGATGCTATACGAACGGAACTGCCTATTATTATTCGCGATATGTTAACACCAGAGTTTCAAAAAATGAGAACACAAATTGCTGATCTCGAAAAGTCGGTTAAGTTCATTAGTTCTCAATATGATGACGTCATGAAACATGTAGCATCCAATAACGCTGAATTAAAATCAATACAAGAGGACAACCAGAAGCTACGTAACAACCTTCACAATATCCAGACACGACTTCATCGTTTGGAGATTCAGCAGGTTCGACAAGATCAATGGGTTCGCTTGCAAAACATAGAGATCTCCGGGCTGCCCGAAAATAAGGAGGAGCAAACCGTGGATTTAGTATTGAAGATTGCGGAACATGTTGGAGTACCTATAAAAAGCGATGATGTAGAATTCGCCCACCGCGTACAAACTCAGCAAAACAGTAGCTCCAACCTCCCCAGGAATATAGTAGCACGACTCAAGCAACGTAGCACCAAGGACGCAATAGTGGCTGCAGCGCGGAAGTTGCGAGGCATCAATCTGCATGACCTGGGTCTTCAAACAGCGACTGCTCCAAAATCTAAGGTATATGTTAATGAACACCTTACCAAATATAATAAGAACCTATTAAAACAATGTAAGCTCAAAGCTAATGAATTCAACTATAAATACATATGGACAAAAAACTGCCGAATCTATTTAAGGAAGGAAGATGGGTCCAAACATATTCTTGTGTTATCAGAGGAAGATCTAAAACACGTTGTATAGTTTTTTTCTTATTACTTAATAATCGGCTATTTTGTATTAATTTTAAAATATTAGATACCACTTTGTATTTATACTATAACTCGTACCCTAACACTGATCGTCACATAACTCGATTCCAATACACTATAATTAACTGTCAACATCTCATTAAACACTACACTCAACAAGTTAACTCATTCACTACAACATACATATATATATTACTCATAATAGCATACACTGCCTTTACACATGGTGTACCATCTATATCATCTGTATACATACTTATAATTAGCATACATCATAAGGTAATCCAACGAAACGGTTTTAACGACTTACATTTAGATGTCATTATCTTAACTGATGAATCATCACGGCTTATACTCATTAGCAATGGCCAGGTGTAGCACTAACTATTTACAATTCTATTATCAAAACGTGCGGGGTTTACGCACTAAAACCAATACGTTTTATGAAAACATATTATTATCAGGTATTGACATCTTGATGTTTACCGAGACATGGTTACATGATGGCATCTTAGACTCAGAGCTATGTAATGACATTTATGATCTGTTTAGACGTGATCGCGGCTCGTTGGGCGGTGGAGTAATGATTGCTTGTGCCTCGCGACTTCAAGCGCGCGTACGGACCGAGTGGGACCGTCCTGATCTTGAATGCATTTGGGTAACTATTCCGGCGCGAGTGCTTGGTGTACGTCGTAATTTGCACATAGCGACTGTTTACCTGCCCCCAGACCGCGCGATACCGGAACGTATTGAGTCATTAACGCAGATACTATCGGAAGTAATTGACCAGAACCCCAATGATTATTTACTTATGTCTGGCGACTTCAACTTACCTGGTGTTGAATGGACAAGTGGACAACCTGTATTGCTAAAGAAGGGCTCAGTTGAGGTACAGAACTCCGCATCTCACCTTATAAACACAATGCAATATTGTGGTTTGAATCAATATAATTTTCTCACTAATTCTCATGATCGTACTCTGGATCTAGTTTTTTCTAATTTTCCAAGCACTACTCTGAGATCACACTGTCCATTAGTACCCGAAGACACGTTTCATCCTGCATTCTTAGTCAAAACTACTGATATCTTAGTTCCTCCTTTGAAACTCAAGTTATTTCAAAAACACGTTTTTAGGCGGGGGAATTATGAAAGTATTAATAATGAATTGCTGGAGTATGATTGGGGATCAGTGTGCAATAATGCTGTTAAACTTGACCATGTGATAGAAATGTTTTACTCCGTGATTAATTCACTTATAGATAAGTTTGTTCCAAAAATCTCAGTCGGGGGTGCCCATAGCTACCCAGTCTGGTACAGCCGAAGTTTAATTAAGGTAATCAAGGAAAAGTCTAAAGCACATAGCCAGTGGAAGAAATATTCAAACTCTCATGATTACGCAACTTTCGCTCTGTTAAGAGATCGACAAAAGAAAATGCAAAAAGAGTGTCATAAAACCTATATATACAGGTCACAAGAAAACATAAAAACCGCACCTAAACAATTCTGGTCATACGTAAAATCTAGGAAAAAGAACAAAAATAATTACCCAAAATATATGACTTATAATAAAAATATACTATCTAGCGAGGCCGAAATATGTAATGCTTTTAATGATTATTTCTACAAGAATTTTAGAAGTAGGCTTGGAGCCTATATGCCTTTCTCAACTGACTATGAAACATACGGTGACACTCTACACAACCTAACTGTAGACAATGCGAGTGTCCTGAAACTCTTGCAGAATCTAGATATATCAAAGGGACCAGGAAGTGACTGTATACCCCCTCTTTTTTTCGTTAACTGTGCTAAATCTCTCTTTTTACCAATCACTTATATACTTAACAGGTGTTTCCGTGAGGGATACTGTCCATCTATATGGAAAACCGCTCATATTGTACCTATACATAAAAAAGGTTGTAGAACTTTTATAGAAAACTATCGCCCCATTTCAATATTAAATGTTTTAGGAAAAATAATGGAAAAAATTGTTCACAATTATGTCTATCCAATATTATCGAAATTAATTCCGCAACAACAACACGGGTTTATCAAAGGCCGATCTACTAACACCAATTTAGCAGTATTTATTGAGAGTGTTGGCCGAGATATGGATGGTGGTGGACAGGTGGACGTGATCTACACGGATTTCGAGAAAGCGTTCGACCGTGTGGATCATTTCATCCTTCTGCGCAAGCTGCAAGAGCTTGGGATTCGGGGTAACTTGCTTAGATGGTTTGAGTCGTACCTTAGGAATCGATCTCAAATTGTTATAATAGGTGGAGTAAGGTCTGACTGCGTAACCGTACCATCTGGTGTGCCCCAGGGCTCAACTTTGGCCCCTCTGTTGTACTCTGCCTACCTATACGATATAGGGGGGCATGTCCTGAACGCACGGTTTCTAATGTATGCTGACGACACCAAGATTTTTATGACCATTAAAAATAAGGATGACTGTGAGAAGCTACAGCAAGACTTAAATAGACTATCTGAATACTATAATATCAATAGAATAAATGTTAACGTTAACAAATGTCAGATCGTAACATTTACTAGAAAGCGAAACTTCACTAAATACAGTTATAATCTTAATGGTGGCAACATTGTACGTTGTGATGTTGTTAGGGATCTTGGTGTCGTCCTGGATTCAAAACTGTTGTTTTCGGAGCATGTGTCTCATATCGTCGGTAAGGCATACAAAAGTCTGGGATTTATTATGCGAATATGTAAATTATTTACCGATATAGATTGCATTAAAATACTATATTTTGCATTCATACGCAGTATTTTAGAATACTGCAGCTGCATCTGGAATCCACATTACTTGGTTTATATGCAGCAGATTGAATCTATACAATCTAAATTTGTAAAGTATATTAACTACCGCACTGGCTTTAAACAAAAAGATTATCTTCTATCATGTAAACATCATAACATTCTTCCTTTGCAGGACAGACGTACGATTTTGGACATGCTGTTTCTTTATAATATTTGTAGTGGAAATATAGACTGCGCTGATCTAAGTAACTTAGTTTTGAGATTGAGCACACCGTCACGACGGACTAGGCACACTCAGCTTTTCGATGTACCACATGCCAGTACAAACTACGCTCAGAATTTAGTTATTAGTAGAATACTAAGGACTTTTAACAAAAACTTCTCCCATCTGGATATATTTAACTCCAAAAAAGGTATGTTTAGGAAGCAACTTTTATCCTCTGTACATGTCGATTTACCTAATCAGATCCTAACAGAAGTAAAATAGTACGAGATTAAGTATGTACACTACATGTATGAGTATGGTACACTACAGGCATTCATCATACACCATATACCTACACACACACATACACACACACACACGCGCACGCACCAAGACACAGTCATTTAATACTCCCCATGCACACTTCTTAATACTGTATAATAATGTTAATCTTATAAAAAAAATATTTCCTACATGTTTGTTACTAGTGAATAAATTGTAAATCCGTAATTGGCTGTAAGATTAGATTTAAGTTACTATAAAACATTGTTTTAAGAGCTGTGGATTTTGTTATAAATAAATAAATAAATAAATAAATAAATAAACTTCTGAATAATTCCGAATAATTCCGGAATACTTCGGGGAAAGTTTCTTTAAATGGGAATTATTCAAAATGATAAATTCATTTTGAATCATTCTGATTTAAAGAAACTTTTAATTATTTATTAAGATTTCAACTTTTTTTGCTGAAAAATCGTATTTTGCATCGATCGTCGATCTCTGTGCGCAGCCGCTGCCGCCGCGCTGGCACCGCAACGCGCGCACCCTACTGCCACCGGCCACGAGTCGTGCGTGCAGGCGATGGCGGTGCGGGGTGCGGTAAGAGGGAGGGGATGCTGCTCCCCGGAGAAGTTTTCACCCGCGCGAGAAAGATTCGTACCCCGCAATCGAATGTTTCCGAATATTTCGCCCGAATAATTCAATGGGAATAAATGTGTTTGCTTGTTGTGTGGTGGGTGAGTTAATTATTGTTCACTGCGAGAGTACGTATGTACGCTACGAGAGTAAAATATAAATGTTTATTTTATTATAAATGGGATTGATTAAGTATATGTTGATATTTTTATAGGTAGATTTATTAGCCTGCGATTAACAGGATTTTTATTCTTTTGTTTTTAGGTAGGTACTATCGGCAAAGATACGCATACTCACTTAAGAAAATATTTCTGCGGAAGCGCAGCTAGTGACAAACCACATCCCTTCCTGTTTTCGCCCAATTAGAAATAATATGCATTTTGTGAGTACAGGGCGTGTAACATTATATTAATACTTACTATTACGAACACTACTAAAATACGCTTCGTGCATCCTATTGGTCAAAATACATGCATTAGGTGATCGAGTTGTAAGTCGTGCTATGCGATTATAGCCTTAAATGTCAGTTGTGAAATAAAAAAACCAGGCCAAGCATATTTGATTTGCTATTTGAAAAAGGGTTACCTATGTTTTTGGTTAGTTTGTATGTAGCTCTGTACGCATCGCGAGTCGCATAGGTAGGTATTAATCATTACCTACCTACTTAACGCGTATAATAGCCCAGTCAATAAAAGCAAATAAAGGCAAACCTTGCAAGCAAACACGTTTTGATGCGGTTTTCAGAAAAGTATTTGTTCTTACCTACTTAGGAGCAGGTTTTGGTATATTAACAGACTTCAAAGGTCGATTTTCCTGTTTTTTTTTTGACAGTTGAAATATTCCCAAAGTTTCGGAATATTTCAGAATACTTCCGAAGTATTCGACGGGAATGATTCGGAATGTTTCCCGCCAGCATCTATACTCCAGACACAAGCTTAATTAGCTTAGTTGGAGGGGTTATCGAGTTATGTAAATTCTACCCACATTACTTGTTTTATTTATTTTTTTTTTAAAACAAATGTAACATACAATTTACACAGATTTTGCAAGCTATTTATGAAACTTTTCACTTTAGTGACTCAAACGATAGATTTTCAGAAACAATATTGAACATAAATTTATGGCGCCAAGAATTTGACATTTTAATTAAATATACTCAGTGCAACGAATTCAGTGACACACTCAGAGTCATATATCACACCGTTTACATAAACTCTAAAAATAACTCTCTGGCGCAGTTAGGTAAAAAGGCCAAACGTGTATTTATTGTCTAAGAATAAAATCGTGATTAAGAGTCCGTACACATTTGACAGAAAATGCGTCGAGCGTATCAAAGGTCGCGTCTAATAAAGTAATAACGCATCATCGATTGAGTGTGCAAGGTTTCGAAAAAAAAAGATTGAATGTTTATTACATTTGTCTGTTCTGACGTTAGGCCCGCCACTGATTGCAACTTTTTGTCACCGTGACTTATTGTTACTGTCACCTGCTGTCACCCACGATGCGCTCACTGAATCTGGTTCTTGGGTAACAAATCACGTTCCGAGTTCATTTTTATAATGGACTTCAACGAGGTTGTCAAACTAATCTGCTTACACGCTTATTTTAAATAACATGTTATATTATATGTGTTCACGCGCTTGGTGGAAACGAGTTGAGTGTGATGTAAGTCAAGTGTGTGGACGTTCACAAGGCGCCGTCTCCAGATGGCACGGTTCCAACTCAGCATCACACCCAACTCGTTTCCACCAAGCGCGTGCCACGAGGTGACGCAATAAGGCGATATGTTCCGACAATATCCCGGGGTTTTCGACAAGTGGGGATTTCACTTCAACAATTGATAATTCGCGACCCAATTATCGGTCTCAACAGGCGAATCCAACGATATTTTACCAATTACAATCAAATCAAAGTCCCAAGGGCGGACATTTTCCAACAACGGAACCAAAGTCTATCTGTCAAAGTCAAGTAATGTCAAGATCAAATTCTTTATGTCAAAAGGGTGCGTTCTGTTTCACGTCGGACCGAACAATATGCTTTTCGTTTAAACGCCCATCTTTACGGCTGAGTGACAAAAAGTCACCAGTGAGTGGACTCCCATAGTAATGTAGAAGACGAGTGACAGTCACGTCACTCCGGTGCTGCCTGCCGCTGTAACTATTTGTCACCGTATTATCACGTCACCATAATGAGCGCACTCAGTATAGTTTTCATTGCACTTGACTAAGTGACAAAAAGTCACGGTGACAAAAAGTTGTAATCAGCGGCGGGCCTGCGACGCATTTTCAGATTCAGATTCATTTATTTTTGTAAAACATAGGTACATTATTAGTTCTTAGTTGGTAATACATTGAGGGCGCTATGCTTTGCCTCTAGGGTGTACAAAAGTACATGCAATATTTTTCAAACAAGAAATTGACATAGATATGAACCACAGTAACCAAGTAAATAAATTAGATCATATATCGCATAATTACTTCTTTATTATTTTTCGTCGATTTCTATTCGATTACTTTCCTTCAGATATGTACAGGCAGATCAATTAAAAGAAGCCTGCCGCAATAGAGGAATGACTGACGGTGATGACAGATTTGACACATGTGTAGTTTACCACTTTTAGATTTTAACAAGCTAGAAAACTCACTCGACTTCTTTGTAGAATACTAATCCAATCTAGTACCTTAACCAATGGACCGTAATCTATTAGCTCTGAAGCATATCTATTCAGATGATTGGGTTTAACGTAAAGGCATATTATATTACTTCAAGATTTGACTCAATGGTGCTTGTAGATTACCAAATTCACTATCCACAGACCACATACGATCTGTAGAGAGACTTCCATATCAGTCCACACTCCACAGACCTTATGTGATCTGCGCATACTTTCCTTATTTATTACGTTTTTTACCGTTTCTACTGGGATAAATGCACGCCTGAAGCCTAATTTGATTTTGGAATATAACAACCGCAAAAAAGGCATTGATCTTTCTGATGAGTTAGCCAGTTATTATTCTCCAATTCGATAAAGTCTTGCGTGTTACAAGAAGATTGCTGTTGATGTGATTTTCGGGGTAGCCGTAATAAATGCGCTGTATGTTTACAAAAAAAACTTTTTACCAAAAAATTAAACCGACTCCCAAAAAACACTGCACAGTGAAAAATAACTTTAATTTCGGTAGTCGGTGTCTTTAGTTTTGTTTTTTTCGTTTTTGGCACCGACTTCCGAAATTAAAGTTATTTTTCACTTTGCAGTGTTTTTTGGGAGTCGGTTTAATTTTTTGGTAAAAAGTTTTTATTTCACTCTTTTTAGTTGGATGATTTTTAATTTACCTAGTTACAAGAGCCTAAATGTCAACTACTTATAACCTTTTACAAAATATTGCTTTTCCCAATGCTGCACAAGTTACTATAAGTTACTATAAGAAATACCCAAAACGCCATAGGTGTGCCTATAATATTTGGAAGAGTTCCCTCGATTTCTCCAGGATCCCATCATCAGATCCTGACTTTGCTGATAATGGTACCAATTTCGACGTATACCCATTCGAACAAAAAAGAATTTTCCAAATCGGTTCAGCCGTCTTCGAGTACTCGATGATCATACATAAAAAAAAAAAAAAAATATATATATATGCGTCGAATTGATAACCTCCTCTTTTTGTCGTCGGTTGAAAACTGAACCCTCAAAATAAAAGTTCTATTCTACTAGCACAAACAGAGATTGTGAGAAAACGAGGGGGTTTTTACCTTCCTGGAAGCGCTACGAGTCCATAGACCATATGTGGCCTGAGTTAAAAAAAAAAATCAATTTCAGCGAAGTATAAATTTTGACACATAAAAAAAATAAAAACATAACTGGACTTATGGACCATTCCCACTCTGGAGCCTTGACAGTGAACCTATTACTTGGAGTGATAACAATGCCTGCTGCTTAAATAGACTTTAACATTCCAACTGCTGGGACAAAGGACTTATCTTTGCTCGATCTTCAAGGTTAAGCAACGCTTGCCGAGGTTGGCTTGTGGATGGGTGACCATCTTAATATATAGAGTTTCCTCCATGCCTCGGAATGCCGGCTGTCATTTGGACATCTTTGACAGTCTTTGACATTGTATTTGACAGTATTTAACGTCTTGCTTCACGTTGTATATTTTATGGCCCCTCGAGACGGTCCAACGGGTGGACTCAAACCATTTTGATCGTTTACAAAGGTAGTTTGAACGGTTTGTCAAACATATAAGGAAGTGTGATGAAATTTCATATTTTTGTTGTGTTTGACGCGACGTTTGATCGTGTTCCGACGCGTTTGAAAAAACGGCTTAGTTTTGCGTTGGATTTTGTAGCGTGAGCTTGAGCTTGTGTGTGACCAAAATCTCGGACGAAGATATTGAAATTGAAACCAAACTGCGCAGTACTGTTTGACAAACCGTTCAAACGGTAGCATCAAACACGTAAGGTTTGAATCAAACCGTTGGACCGTCTCGGGGGCCCTTTAATTTTGACATAATATTATAGCTACTCTTTAATTCATGAAACAGCAGGATATTATGGGCATAAAATCGTGTGTTACAATTTTGTAGCAAAATTCTAACAAAATAGCCACTTTTCTAAGTTTTTTTTATGTACACGGAGTAGTGTAACGAACAAACCTACATAGGATATTGACCGCTAAATCTAAGTGCAAATGGTTCACATTACATTATTCCTTCGCTAGGATAGCCATGAAAACTGGATTTGGATTTTTTTATCTTATATTTTTATTGTTCATCTTCAATCACAGTTGTTAAAGTTATTTATGTTGATAATTATTTTTACTAAGTAGATACTTTAATGTCAATTAATTTAATTAGTTTTGCCCAGTTTTAATTTAGATATGCAATAAACACATTATTGGATTTTATCCTACCAAAACATTCTTATTATGTTGTTCTAATTATTGATGCAACAATATAAAGGTAATTCATTAGCAAACATCAGTCTCATATATTTTAAACTAACCAAATAACAAACATGTATACGTATTACTTAATTATAACCTGTTTACAAAATAACTATAATTTATCATTGAAATTCAAAATTTTAAATCATAATGATTAATTATCCTTTTATTTTATATCAATGTTCCCATTTCACTGAATTCTCTTATGAGTAACTAATAATTATTTTTACACTGGAAACTACGCCAGAGATTGGTTGCTAACTTCACTTCACTATAATTCCACTGTGAATTTTTATAGAATACTTTTGTATTTCCAAAAGACCACACTTGGTTGATATACCGTCTTGTCGTACCAAGCGCTTCTCCTCCACATTTATTGTGCGCACAGCCAAGCTGTGGAATTCACTGCCGGCTTCTGTGTTCCCTGCCACTTATGACCTTTCAGCCTTTAAAGCACGAGTAAATAGGCATCTTCTGGGTTCGCTCGTCCGATATTAGACCTCATCTATCACTTACCGTCAGGCGAGATCGAGGTCAAGAGTGAGTTCATCAGTAATAAAACAAAGGAGGTAAGAGCTCGTGGCTAAATAATCTTCAAGGCCAAAATCAGTTTGTGAATGTATAGATATTATGATATATCAAGATTTCTCCATGCCTTGGAAAACACGTTAAATCATGGTTCCTGGCTGTCATTTTGACATCTTTGATAGACGTTACGGGCAGTTTGGGTTTGGGTTTGGCGGTACCCAACTACTGGGTTCTGTAGGTCATATGGGCAGTCGCTCTATGTGATAACACTCAATGCATCCAGTTAGACTGGAAGCCGACCCAACATAGTTTAGAAAAGGCTAAGCAAATGATGATGTTAATAATGAATTCATACTTGACTTAGTTGAAGTGAGAATGACTTCACCTACTTTTGAACGATGTTAAAAAGGTGTCGAGACATACAGAGTTGATATGACCGAGCGGCTTTCCTTTAAACTGCGTATGCTAAGTACCATTTTCAAGCTTTGTACCAAAAATCAATTAAATAGGAGAAGTAGTTTAGTCGCAAATGATTTTGATGAGATGCACCTAAAAGCGATAAATCTGACCAAGACAAGAGATAACACACGCCGCGCTACGTTACCACTTTGTTACCTAGGTATTTAAGGTCAGTTACATTTATTTACAAAGGGTGGTTGCGTTTTACTCTGATTTGTAAGCTAGTTAGTTTGTTTGACAAAAAAATATTGGCTCTTTTTATTTTTTACTTGTATCAAATTAATACTAAACACGTATAGTATACATAGTGTAATTTAATGCCCCTCTGTCGTATCAACTCTGTGTACAAATATCCCAAACATAAACAAACTGATGGTAATCCTACACACCCTCATACTGTGAATAGTAAATACGTTGTAAAAGAAAAACGTTTTTGTGCAAAACTTGTTGCTGTAACAGAAACTGTAACACTTCTTAAATATTTATACAAATGTTACACAGATTTTCTTCGGAAGACTAGAATTTCCTAAGTTTTATTTTCGACCTTACGTGGGACGCTGTTCTACACCTCGTCTCTGGGGTAACGTAAAACAAAGGAATTTTGTAAATTGGATTGCAAAGCGAAATTTTTAGGTGATTGGTAGCTTAGGTACAACGGTAGTTTGGACATGGCCTTTTCTGATACCGCTTTAACAGAAACAGCGTAAAGCGTGGCGTAGTTTAATTTTGCTGCGACGGATTTTGCTTTACGTCTCTACGAGGCTGAAATACTTTGTTTAGTTTCAATTTCTTGCAAAAATATATATCTATTTATAAGTCTCACTAAAACAGTTGGACCGATTTAATTCTTTCTATAGGATGGTTTTTAAGATCAGGATTTTAGCACCTCAGTCAGCATAATACTGTAGACTTTTTATTCAGATGATAGAAACTAATAAAAATATTTTAATACTACTAACTAACACTAACAGTTGTTTAATTCGAAATAACTTTTACAATGAAACTATGAGGAGCTCACAAGTTTGCGACGATGACGAAAATTATGACAAAAAAACCGGCAAAGTGCAAGTCGGACTCGCGCACGAAGGGTTCCGTACCATTACCCATAAAAACGAAAAAAAGACACGTTTGTTGTTTAGGAACCCCACTTAAATATTTATTTTATTCTGGTCTTAGTATCTGTTGTTATAGCGGCAACTGAAATACATTTGTGAGAATATCAACTGTCTAGCTATCATAGTTTATGAGATACAACCTGGTGACAGACAGATAGCGAAGCCTTAGTAATAGGGTCCCGTTTTTACCGTTTGGGTACGGAACCCTAAAAATTGAAAGATTAGTATCCCTTGGCAAGACTGGCATCAGATTTTCAGACTTCTGACTACCCTTAACGACTTTCAAAGTTATACAGTAGTTTTAGTGTAGTATCCACTCTGCGGGTCCAATATAACAATGCTTTCAGGTTGCTGATGGTATTGCCTCGTTACTGTAGTGCATCAGCGATATTTGCGGAAGCTCAAGTGGACGGCTTTCACGACATTATTCGTAAAAGAGTAGCATCGCTGATGCGAATGTTGAGGAACAGTCCCAACAGCTACCTGAAGGTATTTGCTGAAAATATCCATAGTCCGATTTGGAGGCAATGGATGAAAGTTCATGTTAGGTAGGCTGACTCTCATTTTTTCACGTTTCTATTTTGTTTCTTTTATTACGTGTATGTGTGTAATTTACTAACATAGTTTTAAGTACCTTTAATGTAATACTAACACTTTATGGAAGTAAGTCTGAAATAAATGTTTTGAATTGAATTGAATATACAAATTATGGCTGGGACCAACAGCTTAACTATGCATTCCGAGGCACGGAGCAATCTATGCTCAGATAGTTACCAATCCATGGAGTGTGACCTCAGCGCGTGTTGCTTAAGCTACACACTCCTCGCTTGCCGCATAAGACAATAAACTTTGAATTAAATAACATCAGCTAACCCAACTGTCCTTTCCTTAGCACATTTAAGCGACCCCAAACCTCACTCAAACGTCTCCCAGTTTGGTCGTAAGTCGTAAAACGAATCTTGTGTGCACAGTAACAGTGTAACTACTTACAGTAGTTCAATTTATCGATAAATTTTGTTTATTGTTTCCAATTATGAAAAATAATCCGTCGGTTTATGTAAATAATCAGTTGTTAGAACTTAAAACGGGATATTTACCATGTGTATTTATCGTTTAGTTTCTTGGTGCTTGGCCATCAAAAACTCGGAACAATTTTAAGTTCTAATAATACTATTAGTGTACATATCATTTTAAAAACTTATAATAATCAGTTAGCTTTCCAGTTTTAATTTTTATATGTTTTTCGATGATTGTGTTAGTTTGGAACACATTAGGTGTATGTAAGCTGGGCTCAATCGCTTTGCGAAAATTCTCCCGTTGATCCGCTGTAATTCGTTACACTGTGGTATGTTAACAGAGATGGGGACTATGTGTTAAGTGACCTAAAAGGGTTGGCACCACAAATTGATTTGAAGATTTGATCGTGGTTATGTTATTTACAGGCATGATCAGATTGTTTGGAACAGGAAATCTTAGATGAGGCCGGTGTAACCTAGCTACTACGTCTCTTTTAAAGTCCAAACAATTCGGATAGATCTAATAATATGAGATTGTGAATCCTACCATAAAAAGTTAAGCAGGTGATGATGATGATGACTTATACCGTTTTTGTTATCCGAGAGAAATCTTCACAAGGCGTCTGGTCTTTTGAGGAAATGACCAGGGCATGTGGGATCTTTACCTCACTAAAACCACTCCAGTCACCACGTCAGTCACATCAGCACATAAAAGGGGTTCCGTTATATCTTAAAGACCACTCCAAAGTCTCTGTCATCTCTGTGCTACGTCTATTGGACCGCATCCCTACGGAGTTTGCAAAGGAGTCTCCACTGAGCCTCACTGTGCACGGTGGCACATGATCACTGTATTCTACGTGAGCCATATTTCCCTAATTACATTATTTGGGCTCAGTAGTGCTTCATAATTCAACAAAACAATCCATGAGAAAAATCTCTTGTCTCAAGGTTAAAAACACATTTAAAAGGAAAGAAAAAGTATTCGTTTGGCCCATGCCTCAAAACACCCACCACAGTAGAGCAAATAACAAAAGAACTTAACAAACAGATAAAAGGTAATGGTGTGTGCCTCACACCTGCACAAAAAGTCACAGATCAGTATAATGTCCCGATGATAATGATTAACTGACCATGGATGTGAATCAGCAACAACATCACTATAATAAATAAAATAAAACACGTATAAAAATAAAAGTAGAAAATAATAATTGTGATCAACACAATAATAAGTAGGCCAAATTAGTCCTCCTGCTTGCAGCAGAGAATGTTTCCTGAAAAACAAACACTAAATCTCGGGTCATTATAAGAATATTCCCTCTCTGTCTACAAGATATAAGCCGGGATAATGTCTTGGCTCAAACCCCGTCCCTTAATCTTTGGGTGTCTTGCCACATAAAAGTTGAATACAGAAGTTCTATAATACTAAACTAGTCTATCATTGCTATCCCACTATAGGGTAAAGTCTACTCCTCAAAGCCTCGAAAATGTGTGCCTTGACAATTACAGACTTGTCCTCAAGATTGTTCACGATTTTTTTTTCTGTTGTCAGTAAAAATTGCAACTAATTATAATCGGATGTGTATTACTTTAGTGAAACATTTGATAAAAGTTAGTTTAAAAAATTATGACTTTATCACATCTGTTCGACCCCAAGCCCAGCCAACGGTAACTGGTATGTCGAACTGTCCGCGATTACGCGGAGCCCTACGTTGTGGTAGGCTCTTAGGCCTTATTTCAATAAACAAAATGTACCACTAACCTGAGTGCTGGGGACGCCAAGTTCGACCTTCCAAGGTCACGCTCCAAGTGTGGTTTGTATGTGATATGAGGTGAGTAATTGTAACGTGTGATGTAAGTTACGGGTTCTAGGACGGTCCCAAGGCGTCGATCTTCAGATGGCGCCGTCCTGACCAGCATCACACCCAACTCGTTTCCAGCAAGCGCGCGCTACGCGTGGTAGACAATAAGGCGATGTGTTCCGAGAAATATCCCTGGATTCTTGTTAATCCGAGATTACAAAGTTCAATCAATCACTGAACACAATTAATCTGTTCATATCTCGTGAGATCCAATACGATTTACAACAAATTCCGCGTGCCGGCCGACCGACGACAAGGCGGCGTATAATTCAACAATATCCCGGGGTTTTCAACAAATGGGGAATACACTTCAACCAACAAATAATTCGCGACCCAATTATCGGTCTCAACAGGCGAATTCAACAATATTTTACCAATTACAATCAAATCAAAGTCCCAAACGTGCGGACATTTTTCCAACAAGCACAAAGTCAATCTGTCAAGTCAAGAGAGGTTATGTCAAGTCTACAGATAATTAATGTTGCCGGCCAAAAGGTGCGTTCTGTTTCACGTCGGACCGAACATCTACCCCCCCCGGACGGGCCTACCCGTCCGCTAATCAATTGGAAGTCTTGACAAGGTTGCAAATTCAACACAGCTTCAATGCGGCCAAATACCATAGCTAGTTCCTCTAAGGTGAGAACGGTGTCTCCCAACAATCTCCGCCAGCGTCCCTTTGCCGCTTTCACCGCGGCCCCAAAAATACCCCCCCAATGGGGGGCAGGCTGGCGGGTCAAACAACCAAGTGACCCCTCGGCGGGCCAAACTATTACCAATATCAACCTGGCTCTCATTAAGGAAGGCGTATAGCTCCTTCAAATAGTTACTTGTACCCTTGTAATTCGTACCGCAATCAGACCTAATCAACGAAGGTAACCCACGGCGAGACACAAATCTTTCCCAAGTCGCCTCAAAGGCCTCTGTCGAGAGGGAGGTTACCAGCTCCAAATGTACTGCCTTGGTTGACAGGCAGACAAACACACAAATAAGCCCCAACAATCCTGCTATTACGAAGGGTGGACGTCTTCAACAAAGGGGGACCAACCAAATCCGTTACGACGCCAGCAAAGGGCCTCGCCTCATTGACGCGATCAGCCGACAAAATCCAAAATTCTCGCTGCAGAATGGCCAACAGCGCATTGCAACCGGCATGCGAGTTCTTAGTGTGACGATCAGTCACCAACAATTGTACCAAGTTCAGTTACAACAAGGGCAGGAGCACCAATTTTAGGGTAAGGACAACTCACAAGGGTGACCTCAAACCAGGTCCTTCCCTCAACAGTGGTGTCAGCCGGTTCGCCAATTCCCCAAATCTTGCCTGAAAGGTCGTTCACCTTCAGGCCAACCTGTCCCGCTAACCAAGAAGACAAAGGCAACCCCGGACTCCCGTCTCCAAAATGGCACAGACCACAATCGAGTCACCCAAGGGTCCCCAGACCGTGACCGAGGCCGTTGGCAACAAACCGTCTTGATCGGGGGGTTCCTTTAGCGGGGCAGGCGTCAATCTCTTAGTGATGCCTGGGCGGCGACCGATCGCCGCTTCCAGGCTGCCTTCGTTCACGACGAGGCCAACAATCAAACCATTCGTCCGCGCGATGTCCCAAGCCGCTCGCCATCACTGGAGGGGCATATCCCACCGGATGCCCGAATGGCGGAGGGCGCGACTCCAGCCGGGGACGTTCCGCCAACGGAGGGGAAAGGGAGCGGCGCCGACCCGGCCACTGCTGCCTAGCAGCCAATGCGCGTTCTCCCTGACGAGGGAAGACCAAATGGCGCTCGTGGGGCTCCCGTTCAACTTGCGCGGGGGGTGGAGTGCGGCGTACAGAATCGCGGGTCTCAGCCCGGTGCTCGTCTCCGGGGTACCCCCCCATGCGCGAACCCCCCTCAGAAGCTGGTCTGCTGGAGCGGTTCGCGTTGGCGCACAAAATCTCCAAGTGGGACCCTTCACAAATTCTACACGGGCGGGGGTCGGGGCAGTCCCGATGGAAGTGGGCCCCCAAGCACGAAAAGCACAAACGGCGTGCGTTGACAATGCGGCGGCGGGAACTTACGTGCAAATTCAAAAAGTCCCGGCAACGCACCATGACATGCCCCGTTGCCTTACAAAAGTCACAATGATGAGGACTCCGGGCACCATCAAAACGGGGGGCGGGGCGAACATCAACAGGCCCCCTAGCCCGAGGACTCCGGGCGCCAGCCAAACGGGGGGCGGGGCGATCATCAACAGGCCCCCTAGCCCGAGGACTCCGGGCGCCAGCAAAACGGGGGGCGGGGCGATCATCAACAGGCCCCCTAGCCCGAGGACTCTGGGCGCCAGCAAAACGGGGGGCGGGGGGAACATCAACAGGCCCCCGAGCCCTAGTCCGTCCCTGGTCTCTGGGCTGAGAAGGTAGTGGGGGTGACCCCGTGGCGCCACGAGTGTTATCCGCAAACCGACACTCGTCTTCCAAAAATTTGAGGAGGTCGTCAAAGGGGGGAAGATGGGTGGCACTATCCCCACCATACTTCTGCTCAAAACGTGACCTCAGCTCCGCGGGGAGCAACTGCAGCACCACGTGCACCAACAAGTAGGACCAATGTTCTACCGGTAACTCCAAGCGTCTCAAAGCGTTGGTCGCTGAAACCAACGGGTTCAGCAAGTCAGTGCGCAACGTCGACGTGCTGACAATGGCCGGTAGTCCCAAAATCTGGTCGATGTGCACATCAGCCAGGCAGCGCTTGTTCTGATACCGTCGGGAGAGAAGCTCCAGAGCGGTCGGGTAAGAGGAATCCGTCACCGGCAAGTGCTGCACCAAGGCTCTGGCTTCGCCCTCCAGGACAGACAACAAATAGGCCAGCTTCTGGGCAGGTCCGAGGTCCAAGCGTGCATCGACAAGACTCTCAAAGAGATCTAGGAAGCCCAGCCAGTGGTCCAAGCGACCGTCAAAACGTGGCAGCTCCAGGGTGGGCAGCCTACTCAATAGTCCAGGGCCTGCAACAACAGGGGTCTGCGGCTTGGCCGCATCAGGCACCCGGCTCTTCAAAATTTCCCGCGCTCGCAGACATATGACATCCCCCAGGTGGATAATCTGGTCATAGTCACCCAAAATCCTATCGCGGGCCGTCTGATCCATCACCCCCAAATCCACGTCCATGATGTACTCGTTGAAGCGCGTGAGCGCAGCATCAGCTGACTTGATCCTCTCAATCACTTGCCCATACCGAGCAAGGGTGAGCTCTTCCAATTCCACACGCTCAACAGTTGCAGCTGCCGATGTGAACCATCTCAACTGTGAGGTCAATCCCGCAGCAGCCTCCCTGACTGCCCTTAATGAGGCCATTGCAACAATCAAATATTAATACAAAACAACAATCAACAACCAACAATCAAATATTAAACAAACAGCAATGACTTGTTAGCCGACCAAATAGTTTCAACAAAATAAAAATTCAAATTCAATTATTTCAAGTCCCAATCCGACCCTGTACTTATTCCAAGTATGAATCTAGCTTGCTAAGGATGGCTAGTTACAAATAAATAACAATTGAATGTATAATACAATGCTGGATCAACCTCAAATTAAACATCAATAAGCACAACAATTGTCTGTATAATATTGAGCCGGAGAATGTCTATCAACAATCCAATAATTACTATAAATGCAATAACCAATACACACAATTCAAGTCCTATTATGTTAGACTATGTGTAATTATTATTTAGATAACCTTTCAAATTCAGATCAATGACATTCAATTATTAATTGCCACAAATACCAAACAACTTTTACAACAATATACCAACTTATGTACCAAATTATGTACCAATTATACCAAATTATACCAATAATTCCTAATTTCACAAATAAATCCTACCTGTCAATGCAATGAAAGAGGCTACAATACAAATTACAAATACAACTTCAAATAGATAGCCCGGATGACATGGTAATATATTCAAAACTTATTAAGTTACAAGTTATGTTAAGTAATTAAACTCAAGTTTTAAGTTTTCAACAATATTCAAAACTTCCAATTAAACCAGTGGATCTTATTATTATAAGAGCCGCGCTTCTGCTACCAATTTTTTATATTAAAACCACGCTCTGCATACCAATTTGTTCGACCCCAAGCCCAGCCAACGGTAACTGGTATGTCGAACTGTCCGCGATTACGCGGAGCCCTACGTTGTGGTAGGCTCTTAGGCCTTATTTCAATAAACAAAATGTACCACTAACCTGAGTGCTGGGGACGCCAAGTTCGACCTTCCAAGGTCACGCTCCAAGTGTGGTTTGTATGTGATATGAGGTGAGTAATTGTAACGTGTGATGTAAGTTACGGGTTCTAGGACGGTCCCAAGGCGTCGATCTTCAGATGGCGCCGTCCTGACCAGCATCACACCCAACTCGTTTCCAGCAAGCGCGCGCTACGCGTGGTAGACAATAAGGCGATGTGTTCCGAGAAATATCCCTGGATTCTTGTTAATCCGAGATTACAAAGTTCAATCAATCACTGAACACAATTAATCTGTTCATATCTCGTGAGATCCAATACGATTTACAACAAATTCCGCGTGCCGGCCGACCGACGACAAGGCGGCGTATAATTCAACAATATCCCGGGGTTTTCAACAAATGGGGAATACACTTCAACCAACAAATAATTCGCGACCCAATTATCGGTCTCAACAGGCGAATTCAACAATATTTTACCAATTACAATCAAATCAAAGTCCCAAACGTGCGGACATTTTTCCAACAAGCACAAAGTCAATCTGTCAAGTCAAGAGAGGTTATGTCAAGTCTACAGATAATTAATGTTGCCGGCCAAAAGGTGCGTTCTGTTTCACGTCGGACCGAACAACATCCATTCATAATATTATAAATGCGAAGGTAACTCTGTCTGTCTGTCTGTGTGTTAGCTTTTCACGCCTAAGCCCCTGAACTGATTTCGATGAAATTTTGCATGGAAATAGTTTAGGACCCTGGAAACGATACAGGACAGTTTTTATCCCAAAATTGTCACTTCTGCCCGCAACTTCATTCGCGTGGGAAGGTTTTCCCGCGTAAATCCTGATCCCATGGGAATTTCTGGATAAAAAGTAGGATACATATATGTGTAGATGTCTACTATCTACTCACCAAATTTAATTCAAATCCTTTAAGTATTTTTTGCGTTAAAGAGTAACAAACATACATCCATCCATCCTCACAAAATTTCACATTTATAATATTAGTAAGACTATTTTTCATGAATGGTGAGTCCTTCCATATATCTCAATCACTCGACCCCAACCGTATGTAACTTTGTATCTCGTGCAAAAATGCACGCACACATGCTTCACGTACATCTAGTGTAACCGTATTTTGCAACGTACATTTGTTTCCGATTGACGTACGTGCTCGTCTATGTGTGTGTGTAAATGTTTTCGACTGCTGTGTGGTGTTGGACTTCTGTAGCTATCTTGTGGGTTATCTTTGGGTGTATTACGTTTAACGCGGCTGCCAACATGTGATATAATGTTAATTGTGCCAACGCCATATTGTGAGACAACGCCAAGTTATACACAGATATGTTTGTTGACACAAGCAACAAGCAACACTTTATCGACGTAAGTCTGAAATAAATGTTTTGAATTGAATTGAAATAGAGAGGCTTTGTAAGGGAATATAATTATCGTTTTCTTGTTGAACGCAGTGTGAACTTATAGAGTTTGTGGAATTTTCTAATCTCTGTCTACGAAATGTGGAATGGATTGTGCGTCAACGCAAACGTATAAATTAGAGAGCTTCTTTAAAAAAGTCAGAATCACTTTGTAGGTTAAGATAATGATTTTCACACTTTTGAAACCCCAACATATGGCCGTCGTTTATGACTCATCAGATCTTTTGCAAGTAGGTAGTAAAAGGACATTGCGACCTCCCCCATCCGTAGTTATATCTATACAAAACTCAATATAATTAATTCACATCCTGAAATTAGTGACGGGGCCTCATAGGGCCATTGCCTGCCGGAGTTAGCGGGAAAGTTCTACCGAGTTACCACTGCCCCGGAAATTTAGGGCAGCCGAAGGGACAGGGTGAGTTTTTAGTCAGTAGAAATCTGACACACCCTTCGACTTGATCCAGAGCGGAAGAAGTCATTCGATGATTTTCCCACCTACAAAAAAAAAAGATGTCCAACTACACGTTGCTTTACTCCTGTAAAGCAACGTGTAGTTGGACTTCTAGAGTAAAACAGATCTGATTAACCCACCTTGTTAAGCTACGGCCTCTAAGTCTTTGCCATCAATCTTGCCAGTATTTATGAGCTGTTCAAGATTGTGCCTTTCTTTCCTGGCTATATGACCGAAAAACTCCAGTATTCTGCTGATGCTGAAAAAAAAAATAACTTAAGCTACAATAAAAAGAGCTTGTTTTTTTCGTGGGGAAAAGCATCAAATGACTCCTTCGGCTCTGTATGGAGCAGAAGTTAGTGACAGACTGTTACTAACTAAAAGCTCACCCTATTTCTTTTGTTAGCTTTGAATTCCGGGGCTGCGGTATCTTATTAGCATGTTTCCACAACCGTGGCAGTGGAACAGAATCCTTAAAATAGTTTCATCGTCACTAGAGTCCCCAAAGCGAGCCGTGTCAGTATAATTTATCTTCGATAAGGTATCCTTAAAGAGCTTTACATAAGCTTATAAGGCTAAGATTACACTTAAGTAATTCCCGACCCGTAGCAGAAACTTAGTTATTCAACAGCGCGGTCCGTCGTCGGTACTTACATTTTCGATATCCCTGAAAGTTCCCTGCTTAATATTACCTTGTGTATCGCTGGCTTATTGGTTAAGAAGTTCGTAACACACCCTCATTTAATATTTTGTGGGGACTACGTCTAACTTTTCAACCGGCGACAAAAAAAAGGAGGAGGTTATCAAGTCGATGCGAATATTTTTCAGCGATTACTCGAAGATGGCTGAACCGATTTGGAAAATTATTTTTTGTTTGAAAGGGTATACTTCAAAATTGGTCCCATAGTCACCAAGTCATGATCTGATGATGGGATCCTGGAGAAATCGAGGGAACTCTTCAAATATTATAGGCCCCTCTATAGTGATTTGAGTATTTTTGTAGAAGCTTGTGTAGTTGCATTTGAAAAGCACCACTTATGAAGTGGACCTGATGATGAAGACCACAGATGGCCACTGGAACTACTCAATATACAGGGTTAATTGTAAAACACCGAAAACCTCTCGGGACTATGTTACTAACATCATAATCAACAACATTTGTTCTATGAATTTTAAAAATTCGTCATATTTTAGTTCACCAGATTTTCATACCAAGTTAAAAATATTTAAATTGAACGCCCTAAATGTTACGGAGTCTATGCGAAACAAAAGAAAGTGATAGTATACGTCGTTTTCTTTTACTTCGCATAGACTTTGTAACATTTAGGGCGTTAATTTT
This sequence comes from Tholera decimalis, assembly GCA_943138885.2. Classification (NCBI taxonomy): domain Eukaryota; kingdom Metazoa; phylum Arthropoda; class Insecta; order Lepidoptera; family Noctuidae; genus Tholera; species Tholera decimalis. The sequence goes on from OW964572.2 coordinate 5,720,059, forward strand.
AAATATATTTATTTTTGTATGAAAATCTGGTGAACTAATATATGACGAATTTTAAAAAGTCATAGAACAAAAGTTGTTTATTATGATGTTAGTAACATAGTCCCGAGAGGTTTTCGATGTTTTACAATTAACCCTGTATAAGTAAGAGTAATAAGTATTTCATGTGTTCTGCTTCTATTACTTGAATGTGGTTATTAAGCACAATATGCTCGTCACAATGCATATGGTGAAGTGAAGCTGATGGAGAACTCCTCGACAATTAATGGCCCAACATTGGGAAAAGAAATATTTTGTAAATGATTATAAGTAGTTGACATTTAGGCTCTTGTAACAAGGTACATTAAAAATCGACCAACTAAAAAGAGCGAAAAAAAAACTTTTTACCAAAAAATTAAACCGACTCCGCCAAAAACGAAGATACAAAACTAAAGACACCGACTACCGACATTAAAGTAATTTTTCATTTTGCAGTGTTTTTTGGGAGTCAGTTTCATAGGGACAGTTTCACAAGAGCTAATGACTAGTTGATTTCTTCGGCTACAATTTAAATAATAATTTCAATAAATTTTAATCTAATAAATATTATATATATATTATTATATACTATTAAACATTTTTATAAAATCACATTATATAGACCAGTCATGTTTGGCCTTACTGGCGTACAGATATTTAAATGTCACTGATATAAGTTAGTGGGCAATTATAATATTAGATTAAATAAGAACAAAATAGTAAAATTTCAATTTTGAAAAAAAAATAAATTAAATATATGGTCATAATTACGTAACAATTATTAAAATTGTTGTTATTATAAATATGTCTTTGTTTCTTTTTATACTTGTATGAATATATATGTTTTGAGAATGTTATTTATTGTTTTTATATTTTATATAGATAAATAGTACGTGGATAACCCGCATATTTATTTTCTCCTATGTGTCAAATCCATCCAAAGGTTGTCTGTATAAGATCGCTTTTAGCGATAAGACCGCCCATTGTATCACCATTTTTAGTTGTAAAGTCCTTATTGTTTTACTTTTATGGTGTAAAATAAAGAATCTATCTATCTGTCTATAGTGAATAAACCCGCATTAAGTAACACAACACAATAAATGATTTCCTACTTTTAATACTAAGAATCTAGGTAGTTTGAAAGCCGTTCCTATTACAGCTGATGATAATACGGAACCATCGATGTATTAAAACAACATCATTGTTTAATGATTACGTTCCTTCTAAAGAAAGATACATTGTAACCGTGGGATCTTTTACACGTACTTTCTAATGAAACTACTCTATTATGTGATGATGTAAGTTTTTGTAAATTTTATTGTTGTTATTACATTTGAGAGATTTAAATGTAGGTAATAGGATCGAAGAAATTATATGATTTTTTTTTTCGTATTAATTATAATTACTTGCAAAAATCGAACGCTAACCAAGCCTATTTAAAAAGAGAGGTTCGGTCTTCCAGGTTAAACAGCACTTACCGAGGTTAGGAATTGGATGGGTAGCCATTCATTACATATTTAGAATCTTCCGTGCTTCGGAAAGGACGTTTTAGCGGTGGCTCTGGTTGTTATTTATGATTTACAGTTGTAACGGATAGTTAGAAGCCAGGAAATGTGCCACCAGTCTTGCCAAGTACCGTTTTACCTAGTAAATGGATTATGGAGTCACTTCATGTAAGATACATTTGGAAAGATTTCAGTGTAGTTGGAAAAAGGCAGAAGAATGGCACAAAAATAGAGCTAAACTAATTATTATCATTGAGAGAACGCAATTAGATGATCTCTTCCAGAGACTACTAACCTCTACAATATTATAAAAATCTCTCTATTAAGGCTCCGAGAAGTCAGACATGATATAATAATAATAATATAATAAGGGCTAGGGCTGGATCTAGAAAGCAGTACTTCTGGACACGGCGCGAATTGTTAGGAGGTTCCTCTCTCAAGAGCTCTGACCGCCGCCGGTAGCTTGGACCTTGTTCCCGATACCCGTGGGCTACTGTTTTTATATTTTTAAATGTTTTTTGTTTTTATAGGAATATTTAAAAATGTAAATAATATGTATATAAAATGATATAATAAAAAATACAATTTATAAAAAATATATGTGTTTATTTTGCATGCAATTTAAAATGTATTTATAAAATTAAATTCTAAGATATTATATAAGATTATTTGTTCTGTTTCAATTTATTAATTAAATTTATATATACTATTTTTCTTTATTTATTAAGGACCTCTCTACAGAGTGAAGGCCTCCTCCATTTTTCTCCATCAGACATGATACTGAAACATATTCTTATAATTTAGAAACATTTAAACTACTAAGTTTAAAAGTAATAACTACTACTTTTAAACTTACATTAGTGGGACAATAGTTCCACTTCGTCGTCACATACTTAAACCAACCATTATGTAGGAACGTAAAATATTAAACGTCGGCACGTTAACCTTTCCATTTCATTAAGCCTGCGCCGAGTAAAATAACTCAAAACGGTCTTCACAACTAAAGGAATATAACCTATAATAGTACTTTAATTACCATACAAAAATATGTAATGAACACTAGAATAAATGTGTTAGCAAACATAGTTGGCAAAATTGAATTTTTTTTTATAGTTTATTAAACAAAAATACATAAAGTTGGACAAAAATCCTTACAAAACATGCTCGTGCGTCGCTGAATTTTGATAGTAAACTGTTGAATTTTTTCATAAACTTCAATTCATATTATTCTCTAATTATCATACTATCATTTACAGCTTTAACATTTCAAAAATATCGCTTGGTTGTTTTAATTTTAATTTTTTCTTCTAATTTGCGCGCTATTTTGAACCATACGCAACGTACACCGGTCGAAAATTCAGTCGTCCACGGGAGCTCAGAGAGGGGTCACGTCTCATCGTGGAGCGTTTCGCCGGTAACGATAATTCGCGATCTATTGTGTACGTATGTATTGCAGCAATCCGTTGAATAACATGTCATATTTTTTGTTTTTCTGAGTACGATTTATTATGCATACCCAACAATTACTTTTTATTGTTCAATATATATATCTTTAACATTTTTTTTTTCAATATTTGTTTTATTATGGGAAAATGTAAAAAGAAATATTATTAGAAGAAAGTTGGCGCAAATTTTCGAAAAAAAATCCATTCTCATAAAAAGTACGTATTTCTATTTTGTGATGTTATTATTGCTTTTTAACCGACTTCAAAAAAAAGGAGAAGGTTCTCAGTTCGTCTTAAACATTTTTTTATGTATGTAACCTCAAACTCGAAGACGGCTGGACCGATTTGGAATTTTTTTCATTTGAAAGGGTATGCTTTCTAGTTGGTTCCATTGTTATGAAATCAGGATCTAATGATGGGATCCTGGAGAAAGCGAGGGAACTCTTTAAATATTATAGGCACACCTATAGCGTTTTGGGTATTTCTAATAGTACCTTGTGCAGTTGCTCCCGAAAAGCACCATTTGAGGAAGTGAAAGTGATGATGAAGACTTTTTTCAAACATTCGATATGGGTATCGTGTAATGGGTTTTTGGGGGTGGTGATTGCAAATCTGGAATTTATTTTTAAATTCAAGATGGCGTATGCAACTTTTTCTCACAAATTCGATATGGGTACCGTGTAATGGGTTTTTGGGGGTGGTGATTGCAAATAACACATTCATTTTAAAATCCAAGATGGCGGATGCAACTTTTTCTCAAACATTCGATATGGGTATCGTGTAATGGGTTTTTGGGGGTGGTGATTGCAAATCTGGCATTCATTTTAAAATCCAAGATGGCGGATGCAACTTTTTCTCAAACATTCGATATGGGTATCGTGTAATGAGTTTTTGGGGGTGGTGATTGCAAATCTGGAATTTATTTTTAAATTCAAGATGGCGTATGCAACTTTTTCTCACAAATTCGATATGGGTACCGTGTAAAGGGTTTTTGGGGGTGGTGATTGCAAATCTGACATTCATTTTAAAATCCAAGATGGCGGATGCAACTTTTTCTCAAACATTCGATATGGGTATCGTGTAATGGGTTTTTGTGGGGTGGTGATTGCAAATCTGGCATTCATTTTAAAATCCAAGATGGCGGATGCAACTTTTTCTCAAACATTCGATATAGGTATCGTGTAATGGGTTTTTGGGGGTGGTGATTGCAAATCTGGCATTCATTTTAAAATCCAAGATGGCGGATGCAACTTTTTCTCAAACATTCGATATGGGTATCGTGTAATGGGTTTTTGGGGGTGGTGATTGCAAATCTGGTATTCATTTTAAAATCCAAGATGGCGGATGCAACTTTTTCTCAAACATTTGATATGGGTACCGTGTAATGGGTTTTTGGGGGTGGTGATTGCAAATCTGGCATTCATTTTAAAATCCAAGATGGCGGATGCAACTTTTTCTCACACATTCGATATGGGTATCGTATAACGTGTAATGGGTTTTTGGGGGTGGTGATTGCAAATCTGGCTTTCATTTTGAAATCCAATTTAAAACACATACGATATCCATATTGAATGTTGGAGAAAAAGTTGCATCCTTGGTGGATGCAACTTTTTCTCCAACATTCAATATGGATATCGTGTGTGTCTACTAAGTTAAATACACTGATAACCTTCAAGGGTTTATTGCTAAGTATAATTAACAAAGTAACGTAAGGGCTAAAATTATCGCTAAATGATGAAAATGAGTGCACCCGGTTGCTGTTCGAAATACACTGAGCTAGCGGCGAACTTAGTGCGACCGCATTATATCGCTTGCTCAGAAAACGTGGTCGATTGCAAAATATTGCATCATACATCGTGTAATAGGTTTTTGGGCATACCGATTGCAATCCTTACATTCATTTTAGAATTTACGACGAAAGTTCATTGGCTACTTTGTTAGCTTACAATTTACACTGGGTTATTGACAATTTAACTGATCCTAGGTTAAGTGACTATTCAGTATTATCTAGGGTATCTAATAATACTGAAATTAATTGTTTAAACCCTTAGATGTGTCAAAGGAGAGTTATAATAACACAATTTTACTATATCATCAGAATATAAATCGTTTCTCCGGCAAAATATTAGATGAGGAAATGTTAATAGATAAATATGATATAGATATCTAATGTTTTTGTGAAACCTGGCTAAAACCAGATAGAATGTTGTTTAAAATTAATATTTTTTCAGTTACTAGTGCGTACAACAGGTCCTCTGTAGGAGGTGGTACTTTAATATTACGTAGCAATTCTCTTAGATATAAGGAACAAAAATATATCACCGCTTGCTCTGTTGATTGCTTGTGTGAGGTAGCATGTACAGAAGTTGAAGGCCAAACTTTCTTAAGTGTTTATAGACCACCAGCATCAAACTTGTCATCATTCTTAATGATAATGGGAGAAATTTTAAGTACCTAAGCTTATAAGAGATAATAAATTAGTTTTCGTTTGTGGTCACCTAAATATTGATTTGTTAGTAAATTCACCTGAACACTGCAAGCTTACTTCATTGTTTGGTTCATTTAACTTAAAATGCACATACAAGGAAGCAACAAGAATAACAGCAACATCAGCTCAATGCATAGATAATATTTATACTAATTGTGCCATAAAATACTCGTCTCAAATTAGTGGAGTTAGGTCTGACCATACAGGTCAACTAGTATCCTTTGAGTTGGTTAAAAAGCGGCAATTAAATAAGACTATTAAGTTTAGTCCACTAACTAAAAAGAAATTAATGTTTTTAATGATAACATGTTAAGTAATCTTTCAATGGCCAGTTTTGACTCCCATGACCCCAATGAAAATTACAGGATATTATTTTCTTCACTATGTCACGAATTTAGTAAGGCATGTCCAGTTAAAAAATTTCAAATGAGTAATAAATCTAAATTTAATGAATGGGCCACTGCTGGAATAAGAATAAGCTGAGACAATTTATACAACTTATACCATGAAAAATCATTGACTTCCGATGAAGCCTTCCATAATTATGTAAGAAACTACTCAAATTTATTTAAAAGAGTATGCGCCCTAAGCTAAATCTAAATCAGAAAGTAATAAAATTAGCATTTCTAACAATAAAATAAAAACTGTGTTTAAGGTGATTAACAAAGAAACTGGAAACACAAACCAACAGGGTTAGAATGATTTGGCTTTGAACATCGATGATCAGGTCATCTCAGATAAGTCAAAAGTGGCTGAGAAGTTGGAAAATTACTTTACCAATATTCCAGTAGAGGTTACTAAATCTCTACATTCTTCGCCATTATTAGCAGAATCTTTTTTAAAGGAAAACTTCAATAAGGATATACCAACATTTTCATTTAAGCCCATTTCTATTGATGTAATTAAAAAGCATTCCAAAGTCTTAACATAACAAACACTGATGATTTATGGAGTGCATCTGTTAGGGTTCTTGGTAATATTATTGACTCAATTGCTGCTATCCTAACAGGCACATTTAATTAATGTATAGACAGCGGTAATTTTCCCGATTTAATGAAACAGAGTAAAGTAGTAATAATTTTTAAGTCGGGTTGTAAGAGTGATCCCTCTAACTATAGACCGATATATGTGCTTCCAGCATTAAGCAAAATATACGAAAAAATCATGCTGGACCAGATGCTATCATATTTTAACTCAAATGGAATTCTGCATAGTCGGCAGTTTGGTTTCACGAAAGGTAGGTCAACAATAGACGCAGGAGTAGCGCTCATCCGTCACATTCTGGAATCTTGGGAGAAATCTCAGGATGCAATTGGCATATTTTGTGACCTCTCCAAAGCTTTTGATTGCGTTGACCACAAAACACTGATCTGTAAATTACACCATTACGGAGTTCGTGGATTCGTGTTCTGCTGACCTTGTTCTTTCATATTTATCTAACAGGCAACAAAAAGTTATTGTTAATGGAGCGACATCTGCAGGATCTCTAGCCAAGATGAGTGCTCCGCAAGGTTCAATTCTTGGCCCTTTCCTTTTTATAGTGTATATCAATGACATACATGATGACCAACTTATCGGATATTTTTTATTTGTAATTCCATTGTGCTGTATTAATTGGTCTATACGACAGTATAGACCAAAGTTTTAAATATAATTAAGCATATCTTAGAACTGGAAACATATCTTACAACTATATAATAATATAGGTTATCCATCAGAATTCAGACAGGCTTTAATTTATAATCATATTGTGGGAAGTACTAATTTCACACGGGTTCCCGTTAGTATATGCTTAAACTAGACTTATGGTCTCATGGTGCGTGGTGCGCTGGTTGCACGCTACTGGCATGATTGCTCTATGTTATCTCTTAAAAAATAGTAGTAGAGATACCTACTACTGTTTCTTGTGATTTTTTTTTTATTTTTGGCGCGCGTTTGAATTTTAAGAAATATATTAATTCAAACTCAAAATGTTTTATTTCACATAGGCCTACATGGGCACTTATACAACGTCAGCAGTTTGGCGCAGGGCACGGTTCGAAATTGGTCGTTTTCTATGGAGAAGATCCGGCAAGAAACTCCACAGTTACTCTTTTAAAATATCATTCTTACAATGTATCTATAATACAGGTTAATTAGGTATGAGAGGACATTAAAGCCTGTCTGAATCAGAATCAGAATATAGGTTACCCATCAGAATGGGTAACCTATATTATTGTACCTATAGTTGTAAGATATGTTTCCAGTTTTAAGATATGCTTAATTATATTGAACTTTGGTCATTACAACATATTTTCTAAATTTAAACCCACGACCTACGTCATTTAAATTTAAAAGTCAATTATCTGAAATTAAGTATTTCAAATGGCGGGAGACTTTGTTAAACATAAAAAACACAGTGATACGACGTCAATGTGGAGCTATTTTTTAGTTGCGAAGGATAGGAATAGTGCCAAATGTAACCAATGCTCAGCCATTCTCAAGACTTTGGATGGATCGACTAAGGGATTACATACACATTTGTCATCAAAACATAACATCAAGCTTATATCAGTTTCAACAAGTCTAGATTCTGATAATCTGAACACAGCACCGCCGCCAGCCAAGCGAAAGTTAAATGATTATTTTACTAAAAGTGCCGACGATAGCCTCGATGATGTTTTGGCAAGAATGATTGCATTAGATGGATTTCCATTCAGTATATTCATAACTTCAGATGATTCGAGAAAATTTGTCTTTACAAAATACACGGATTTACCAAAAGCAGCCGTCACCATTCAAAAACGTGTCATGAATTACAGTGAAAAAATCAGAAAGCAAGTAACTGCAGAATTGAAACATTTGAAAAGTGCAGGTGAAAGATTTAGTCTTTCTTTCGACAAGTGGACTTCAACATCCAATAAACCATACATGGCAGTCAACGTTCATTCATATAAAAAAAAATTGGAATTTAGGACTTGTTCCTATTTATGGAAGTATGAAAGTACGGCTGAAAATTGTCTTCGTATATTGAAAGAGCGTCTAAGTATATTTGATATTTCCCTGGATACTGGCTTTATGAAAAACATAATTATTTGCAAGACAGCTCTACCTCAGATGATACCATAAATGAACCACCTGTAGCTGTTGATCATATGGACGACATCCATGATGATGAACATTTAGAAGACTTAGACAGTCCAGAATCAGACTTAATCTTAATGTCACAAAATGACCTTGCGCTATAACACATACCAGAGTTAACACAAGATGAAAACATTAATGAGCTGATAAAGAAAATCCGCAAAGTTGTAGAGTGGATTTCAAAAGATCACCATTGAAAAATGAAACAGTACTTCAAAAATAAATGAAAATTGAACATGGAAAAGAGCTGTCACTTCTTTTGGACTGTAAAACCAGGTGGAATAGTCTTTTAACAATGCTGGAGCGATTTTATCTTTTAAAAACCTTCATTCAAAAAGCTCTTATAGATCTCAATCATCCAATTCGTTTGGAAGAAGTTGATTTTGAATTGGTAAATAAAGTTGTTCCGCTTTGAAATTTCTTATAAAACAGCTATCTAGCATAATCATTTTTTGGCAAGTGCTGACACTTGCCAAAAAATGAAAACATCCTTAGTGGAACGTATGAAGCAACGACGAAGTGATGATTTGACTGGTGTGTTGAATTAATTACAAAATCCATGAAAAGATGATCAAAATCAGTTATTATCGGATTTGGAATGGCATGACTTATTTCCAGTTTCTACACAGGCTTTAGTTTGGAAGCAAATAAAGTGTATTGTTAAAAAACTTAAGTCGAGATGACACGGAAGAAGAAGAAGGAAGATCAGGATCACAAACAGATGATGAGTTAAGGCCACAAACCTCCCAATCCCAACCCCAATTGACACTAAAGGAAAAGTTATAGCTGGAAATTGATAAGAGTATGAAATCCCTAGATCGTGAAGTACAAATACAAAATTAATCGAGGTTGGCAAAATATAGTATTAGACGTGAAATAAGCCTGTTTGAAAATGGAGGAATTAGTGGATATCACTTAGAAACAGCATATAAGTATCTATTGTCTATTCCTCCAACCAGTGTAAAACCTAAACGAGCGTTTTCAGCTGCTGCTTATGTTGGTAATAAACGAAGCAGGCTTGGAAGTCAAACCTTGGATGCATTGATATTTCTACGATTGTATTTTCAAAATTCGTAATAAGTTTTATTGTCTTTTTATTTCTTACAAAGTATAGTATCTTTTTGTCATTTTTTCTTTTCTTACTATACTGTGATATGTGTAGTGTACCAAAATTAAAAATATATATTTTAAGAAATTACTCGTTTTTTAGAGTTCAGTTGCCGAATGGCAAAAAACGGAACCCTTATAGTTTCGTCATGTCTGTCCATCTGTCTGTCTGTCTGTCTGTCTGTCCGTCCGTCCGTATGTCACAGCAATTTTATTCCAAAACTATTAAGACTATACATGTGAAACTTGGAAAGTCGATGTAATCTATGAAACGCTTTCCGATATTGAGAAAAAAATTAAAAATCATTTAAAATAAAGGAACATACTACTACCCCATACATGGAACTAAAACTGAATTGTTTTTTTTTTCATGAAACCTATGCGTGTGTGGTATTTATAGACAGGTCTTTAAAAATGACATGGGGGTTTCTGAAACCACTTTTTCATAAAGTCAATCGTTTAAAAGATATAAGCTTCCAAAGTGGTCAAATGTGTATCCCTCCCTCTAACTTCTATAATAGTAGAGTGAAAAATCTAAAAAAATATGTATCTGTAGATCTTAATGTAAACTTTCAACCAAAATTGGTTTGAATGATATCGAGTTAACAGTTTTTGAGATACGGCATATTTTCTAAAACCGCAAATATAACTTTGTAATTCATACAAACACTATGAAAAACAAAGTTATCTAGCGTAGTTGTAAAAAATGTAAATAAGCTAGTTTTAAGAAATGTAAGGTTTTTTTCGTCAAATAAACATACATATTATATTATATTATTATAGTTACACACGGAACCCTTCATGCGCGAGTCTGACTCGCACTTGGCCAATTTTTTACATTTGAAACCAATTAGAAACCACATAGTTTAATCCGGGGATAGCCCCAGGATCCCAGGATTCAGCATCAAGAATCACGTAATCCCGGGATTGAAAAACATGCTCGGGATTGTATTCTCTAGTTGCAACTAAGAAAGGATTTCTATCGAAATTCTATTTTAGTTGCCAAATGTGTCGAAAAAAAATAGAATTAATAAATTGTAAAGAACCAGATAGATAGCCCTACAGACCTCAGTCTGAACGATAATTCTGTAAGCAGTTTTATGTCGATAGGAGCCGGGTTTTCTGGTTTAGAACAAGTTTCAGCTTCCTTTGACATTCCCTCTATGTCCGACAAATTATACGCCAAGTGCCATAACAAGGTCTGTCTACTACGGGAATTAGCCAAAGAAAAATTGGCCAAGTGCGAGTCAGACTTGCCCATGAAGGGTTCCGTAGTAACTATAATAATATAATATGTATAACTACTACAACTACTAGTCTGTCTGTCTGTCCATCCGTCCGTCCGTATGTTACAGCCATTTTATTCCGAAACTATTAGGACTATACATATAAAACTTGGTAGATTGATGTATTCTGTGAACCGCTTTCCGATTTTAAGAAAAAATTAAAATATATTTAAATTAAAATAAAAAATATTTTCAGTTTTAGTTCCATGTATGGGGAGCCCCCCCCCATACATGGAACTAAAACTGAAAATATTTTTTTTTCATGAAACCTATGCATGTGTGGTATCTATATACAGGTCTTTAAAATGAGATTGAGGTTTCTAAAACCACTTTTTCATAAAATTAATCGTTTTAAAGATATACGCTTCCAAAGTGGTAAAATGTGTGCCCCCCTCTAATTTCTATAATAATGGAGTGAAAAATATAAATATATATATACAACGTGTAACGGAAACCCCATATCTAACCAAAAGGACTGAAGACAACATTTGGTATGGAGTCTCTATGCACAGTTTCAGCACAAAATAACTAACTTAAAGAATTGATACCAAATTATTGTTTTCACATATTTTTTGAATACCAATCATAACAAACGTGTCACAGCACTACGAGGGTCAATAACTTTCCACGTCACTTGCCAATAACACGATAATTCTTTTCGTTCTTCTTAATTTGAAAAATTCGGTCTCTGGTATCAGTGTACTGGAATTTGTAATAAGTTCTACACGTGTAGACTTAGGATTACAAAACCCTTGCCATATCGTTTGTTATCATCCAAAGAAGCCATGCACTTGGTATGTATATACCCTTTAAATTACACGTTATATATATATATACATCTCTATAGATCTTAATGTTAACTTTCAATCAAAATTGGTTTTAAAGAGATCGAGTCAGCAGTTTTCGAGATACAGCATATTTTCTAAAACCGCAAATATAACTTTGTAATTCATACAAATACTATGAAAAACAAAGTTATTTGGCGTAGTTGCAAAAAATGTAAATAAGCTAGTTTTAAGAAATTTGTAAGTTTTAGTTTTTTGTCAAGTTAATATACATATTATATTATATTATTATAGTTACTACGGAACCCTTCATGGGCGAGTCTGACTCGCACTTGGCCAATTTTTGTAAAATGTTATAATAAGCAATATAACATTAGATTTATAGATTTCTTTTATTTTCTTTTAAATTAAGTTACACTTGATACATATATTGTTATGAAATAAATTACGCTTATATTTTCTGCGAAGTAAGTTCGCTAGACAGCATTAATGAAAAAATGTTTTTTTGGTATGGCCTCACGTATATATAATAAAGTACCGAATGTTATTAAAAATATGACAGTACATCAGAATTTAAACGAGCACTAAATGAAATTTTAATAAACAAACTTTATTTCAGTCTGGTTTTATTATGACATTACATAATTATATATTTTTTTTATTTCATACTGGTTTTATTATTCAAATAAGTACTGCATACCCATCTACCCTAACTTGCTACTTACCCAGTTTCGAAGCGTCAATAGCCTAATGGATAAGGTGTCGGACTTGTGATCGAGAGGTCACGGGTTCGAACCCCACCCGTTACACTATTGACGTGAACCCACTCCAGACACAAGCATATTTAGCTTAGTTGGAGGGGTTAACAAGATTGCTAGTAATGTGCAATGTACCCACATAGCTAGCATTCTTTAAAAAAAAAATCTGAGGAGTTTAATATATAAAATCAAAGTTTTATTGCAATAGGATGAATAGTGAGGGAACGGATAATGTATTACTACAGTAAAAACAAACGTTAATTTTTATATAATAGGTATAATTTATTAAATTTATTTTTGTGATTTATTTACGTACCTACTTGCTTCATTTAGATCCATCCAGCCGTTTGAGCGTGAAGAAGTAACAAACATGCAAACAGACACATTCATTCACAAACTTTCGCCTTTATAATATTAGTGTGATAAATAAAACCATCTAAATAATTAATATTCGTTTTTCAAGTTTATTCAACATAACGACAAAAAATTAAAAAATGCAAAGTTAGCAAACTTCGTCGTGCAACGGCAAGCGGGCCTCGAGCGAACTTGTCATTGTGTGTGTGACAACGCACACGACTAGCCCGCTGCAGTAAATACCTATTTTCCGCGCGTCTCGTAAGCCCGATTTACACTTCAACAAGTACAGTAGCGAGTTAACTTGCGTCATCGGCGAGTTAAGTTGTTATTGTAGTTTGAACGGCAAAAGCGAGTTAAGTAGTAGTACATTAACAACTTAACCGCCAATGACGCAAGTTAACTCGCTACTGTACTTGTTGAAGTGTAAATCGGGCTGTAGGCTCGACACCCTCTTAACAACAAACAAAAAAGAACCGTTGTGTACTGGCCGTGACCTCAAAAAACATCAGATGACAGACGTCTAAGCTTCTTAAGTGAAAATCTCACGATATATGTTCAAATATATAAGAAACTGTCAAAAAAATAACAACATGATTTATAATCCATACTAGTCGTTGCCCGTGTCTTTCTTCACGTAGAAATTTTACACATTGTCAGGACAATGTGTAAAATTTGCCACGATTGGTTGGAAAACACAGCAGACAAATCTGGCTGTAAAAAAACAAAGAAGCCTTTACCTAACAGCGGGAAACTTGAATAAGCAAGGAATAGCATCTTGTTACATATAAAAAGTACGAGACGTTTCCTTGTAAAAAAAAATCTTTCAGTCACACTATTAAAAAATGGCAGTAATGTTTACTTTATCAAATCAATAAAAAGTTACGAAGGTAAAACACATCAAACACTCCCCGTCCTATCAGAGCTGGCGTTCCACAAGGTGCCGTGCTCTCTCCCCCACTCTTCTCGCTTTACACTAGCGATATTCCAAAAAGTCCCCATTTATTACTCGGGATGAAGTCCCGATTACATTGCTCGTATCCTCCAGACCTCCGCTAATGCACTAGGCGAGTGGTTCAGGAAATGGAGAATCGAGGTTAATCCCGACAAAAGTCAGGCAGTCCTGTTTCGTAGAGCTCGCAAGAAACAGCCTACCCTCCCCCGCCCGATCACTATGTTTGGCACGCCAATCCCTTGGGAAAAGCGAGCTAAATACCTAGGAGTGATACCAGATTAAAACCTAAACTTCACTTTTTTCTGGGGATTCAGTGCGTTCCTTCGCCTCTGCTAATAAAAGCCCAAAGGGTACTTATAGCTTAGCCCAAATAAACAAAAGTTCAATGAACTAACATGAAATTTCCGTCAAGTCAATATATTTACCTGATATGAAGATACACAGTAGGTTGCCTCCTACGCTCTTCTAATAATGTCTTTAATTTAATAATGGCTACTCGATATTGTCTATAATAGAGGCAATTGTTTCTAACATGTCTCAGGTTATAAAGGAGATAGATTTATGTACCTTTCTGAATTATATTCATATTACTCAGGTATTTTTAGATGTAGGTACATGGGTACATCATTAACTTAGCCTTTTTCCCACTATGTAAAGGTTAGTTTCCAGTCTAACCACATGAAGCTAAGTACTAGTGTATAATATGGAAGGACTACCTAACTGACCTCCACACAGTCTCTAAATATTGTCCTAACAATAACATACATTGGTTTACACATACCTACCTATAAAGTACACTACATTAATTTTGATTGAAAGCTATGGATGATTTTTATGCCAAACAAACATAGTGCGTATGGAGCGAGAGGACACGCCCAGGTGTCGTCATTGTGTGAACCACCCGGAGGACACAGTCGAGGTGTACTCAGCATGGGCAGAGCACCGCCGTGTCTTCGTGGAGGCGATCCCCGCGACCTCTCGCGCCCGGCCCTGGTCAGACCATGGTGCGGAGCGAGAGGAAATGGAATGCAGTCGCCTCCTTCTGCGAAGCAGTCATGCTAGCGAAGGAGGAGACCGACCGTGCTCGGACGTCGGGGATCGCGATCCGATCTCCGGCCACCATAGGCGCGGGCTTGCGGACGGCGAGCAGGGGTAGCTCACCGTCCGGTAAGGACCAGGCCCGGGTCGGCAGCGCGTCGTGTTCCACGCGCGCCTCTAAGAGCTGTCAGCACCTGTGACGGGGCCCCATAGGGCCATTGCCTGCCGAGGTTGCGGGAATGTTCTAACGAGATACCGTGGCCCCGGAACTTAACGGGAGCTGAAGGAACAGGGTGGGTTTTTAGTCAGTAGAAGTCTAACACTCACTTTCGCTTAACCCAGAGCGGGAGAAGTCATTAGATGATTTTCCCACCTGGAAAAAAATGTGCCTATGGAATATTATATAGAAGAGAAGTTATAGAAAACAGTGTGTTTTCAATAAAAGTTTTCGACTTTGACTTAAAAGGCTTTTCGTTTCAAATCCATACACGTCACGGTTTTTACAACTCTCTAAATAAACGACTTAAAACAATCAATTTGCATGTCATAAACCTTGACGGTACCAGGAGTTCATAGCAGCGAAGAAAGCGGATGAGCCAAGGCCACTGTGTTAAATCCACAGAATCTCTCTTTGCTAATATAACAAGTTGCTAGTATTAACTGTTAGACAAAGTTGGGTGAAACTGCAGTAAGGATTAGATTTCAAGACTCTGCTAAATATATTTTGAGTTAAGAATAATTAGCAAGCGATTTCAATTTCTTACTTTGGAACTAGATTTATTTATTTATTTAAAGCAATTTAATTTAAAAGAAAAAAATATTGTGCAAATTGATAATACTGAACAATAAAATACTCTTGAATTTAGTAACAAATCTATATATATATATAACTCAAAGGTGACTGACTGACTGACTGACTGACTGACATAGTGATCTATCAACGCACAGCCCAAACCACTTGACGGATCGGGCTGAAATTTGGCATTCAGGTAGATGTTATGATTATGACGTAGGCATCCGCTAAGAAAGGATTTTGCGAAATTCCCACGGGATCGGGATTTACACGGGAAAAACTTCCCACGCGGGCGAAGGCGCTGGCACAAGCTAGTTAATATATAAGAGGAAGTTTGAAAGTGGCGCCTATTGCGGAAGAAATGAAAGAAAGACGCCTAATGAGGAGAGATGACACGCATGTAACTAAAAGTGTGATGGGTTGGAATGGAGCAGTAGAGAAAGGCCAAATAAAAAATTTATGGATTATGTGATAATTAATAAATAAGAAAAAAATGGGGTAAATGATGCTATGACATCTGACAGGGGAGAATGGAAGATGAAAACGTGTTGCGCCAACCCCAAGAGACTGAGATAAGGGAAGAAGATGAAAGCTAAACCTATATATTGCCCCATAACCTGCTCTATCTTCCAGTGAAAGTTCCATTATGTACATTATATCAGCCCGGACAGACCGAAAAAGACAGACCGACAAACTTAATTTAAAAACTGTGTTTTAGTATTGTTTAAATAACTATATAGTCATGCTGTCCGATTTCGACCACAGCAGCCAATCTCAGCTTAGATTATCCATCTGCGCGTATGATATTATAGTGCACAAGTTTGTGTGCACAGGGGCACTCTCTATTCCTCAGTCTCGTAGTTCGATGGGACAGAAAGCCGACACGACCGCAGAGAAACATGACTACGAGGTACTAACTGAAGTAACTTCAAAACTCCGGGCTATTACTGAGAAATTTCCACATAATATGTATTCCTCTTTATATAACTGAATATTAATCGAGAAACTGTAGCACTACCATTCTCCCAGTACTGTTTGATGTTTTAATATTGTGGTCAGTTTCTGTGAAACTGGCCAGTAAATTGGCCTCGCATTTGCTTTGTAGTTTCTCTGTATATAACATAAAATTACATATGAAACTTAGTGAAATGAAATATTATTTTATAAGTTGGTTATAAATAACACTTTTATACGTCATGTTTTATGCGTGTTATGTTTAGTTTAGCTAAATGAGGCCGGTGTTTCTTTACTGACTACTCTCAGAAGAAAAACTGAAACAAACTCATAGGTTAACGTCTCTTTTAAAGTCCATACAATCCTCATTGGTTCAATTCAAACTCAACTCAAACTCAAAATGTTTTATTTCACATAGGCCTACATGGGCACTTACAAAACGTCAGCAGTTAGGGCACGGTTCGAAATTGGTCGTTTTCTATGGAGAAGAACCGGCAAGAAACCCCACAGTTACTCTTTTAAAATATCATTCTTACAATATTATCCATAATACAGGTTAATTAGGTAAATAAAAAATTGTTAAACAAATCTAAGAGTCTATAGTGTTCTCCCATTCACAAAAAAGCTTTATATTATATTAATATAAACTTGAGAAGCGACAACATTAGACTTCAATAATGAAGTATAAATTAATAATAAAAATGAAACGAAAAGTCAAATCGGATGGATTATCGTGGAGAAAAATAAAAAGACACATTCACGAAAGTGGAGTTGTTAATACACTAGTCGATAACGCAATTACAATAAGCCAGGAAAGCCACATGTGCAGAAGGAAGGAATCATCGCCAAGCAGTCATGTCTTCAATAATATTAAAAGCATGTAGGTTCATGTCTGTGGTGCTGTTTTCACGAAATAACCACACAAATTTGAGTGGACCTGTCAAGACAGTGCAAGCATTTATCAACTCAACATAGCTGTGACTTCCCGCATTGTAATATTACTGATACAATCATAATATTGGTTTTGTAGATTGTGAGTTCAACTCTCGAAGAGGCGTGTGTTCCACTATAAAATGAAAAAAATATCTTAAACACCGTTTTATTGCATCTAATTTCGTTTATAATAAGGGCTAGGTCACTACTGACTTAAGCCTTTTCATCTGGTTGAAGTCAGTGCCTAGCCAATTGGTACTTTCTACATCAATAAGCAGAATATTCTAGGTGTAACAGATTAAACGCAATACCTCGAGATACCACAATTAGAATACTAAATTATAAGTCTAAAACAACATCCGTAACTAAATAAATTGAAACCAAACCTAGACATTTTTTATAAAATAGTTATCGTTACTAAACGCAAAACGTATGTACGTCATACAATATCCTTACGCAGACGCATATACACATGCAATGTTAGCGGCTGACATGCACACTAGCGCATTTCCTTGAATTAAGGATTGTATTAAATTTGTCATGATACTGTGTTTCCATTTTAAGTTAAATGAAAAAATTTTCCGTCATAATTTAACACCTATTTTTTAGAACGGAAATCGATTCAGAAGTCGATTCTGAACCAACTACCTTCAGGAATTGCGTTTATTCTGTTACAAGTTGTATATTATTTATGAAGATTTCTATTTTATGATACTAGGTTTTAGTGTTATTTTATTTTTTTGTTAATTTCACTTTTCACGTATGTATTGTACCTCCCACACTATCTGATCACCACTCATAGTTGGCTGGTAGAGAATGCCTACGGCATTAAGTTCGCCTTTGTACCTATGTACGTGAAGTGTGAATAAATAAATAACATGCCAATAAATTTTTGGGGCAAATACTCGTACATACACAAATCATCAGGGGTTACAAAGATCCTCACACTTTCAAACAAAAAGATGTAACTGAAACAACAACAATTAACAAGCTGATTTCTCATTTGTAAGAAGATCCTATAACAATAACATCAAGAATAACAAACACACAGACAGGTGGCGACTAGATATGGTAGAAAGCAGTGACCGACGCACGCGCCGACCAAATCATTTGCATTTATTAGCGAAGTCTGTTCACGGGTTATTTCACTATGGAGTCCAAGTTTTAAAATTTTAGCGTTAGTTGATTTTTTTAATCATGAAAATAATCTGGCCAACACATACGTTAAAATAAACGTACTTGTATGAAAAATCATCACTGAAAAGTGGCTTAATCTATTCAGCGTATTTTTTGTGTTTTTCAATACTGGCTGACCCGATAACTATCTGACCTTTTAAACCTTTCCTAAATGAGAGTAAACATACTACAAATATACTAAATGAAATTGATCCAGCCGTTCTCTAATGTAACCGAGACAAATAGCTATTTCTTTTTATTATATAAGAGGATTGTACAAATTTCCAATGGAAGATTTCTACTAAATAAAACAATAAAATCGACACATAAACCATATACCTAAAAATCCTGAATCCTAGGATTCAAAGTATCGTGGAGATGTGACTTCCTTCGATTTATTCTACTTTGTGTGCCCAATGAGTACTTACTACATCCCATCTTTTTTAACCTGTTGATATACTATAATAATAAGAAATTCCCCAGACAACCAAAAGCAATTAAAACGTGAACAATGCAATTATTTTATTGGATCAACGACAAAATGTTTGAGTGCGAAGCAAAATCCCTTCTAATCCTATCTAATTAGTACCTAAATTATTTTGTTACAACAGTAGGTACTAATTGCGTTAATTCGGGAGCATTTCGACGGAAACATTTCACGTAATTAAGATCGGAGTTGCAAAATTTGGCTAATTTGAACAATTCCTTTCTGACGGTCTAATGACCGTTATAAGCCATGTGATGTAAGGGAATGGTTCAAACTTCAAACATTTTTACACCTTTTACCAAATACATATTATAAGACTAGCATCTGTCTGCGGTTTGCTCCCATGAAAATGCTTGTTTCAGCAAAATTAAACTTCTCCAGCCTTTCAACTATCTCTATATCAAAATTCATATCGACTCATTGCTCTGTCTTGACGTGAAGAAAGGATAAACTGAATTACATTTCATCAAAATCTGTTCAGCGGCTTAGTGTGGGAAAGCGTAATAGATAGATAGATATAGATAAATACAGATAGATAAAGTTACTTTGACGTTTATAATATAGGGTAGGGAAGTAGGGATTAACACTCAAGTTTTTCTTTCATACCTTCTACGAACAGTTATTGTTTCAAAGCACCATTTAGTTAAATAATTGTAACTTATTTACATTTTTTTAATATTCTGTACTGTGTCCACTTTTTTCAAAATGCTAATAGTATTATTGTTTCTTTATTTACAGGTAAGTTGGATTTGAACATATTTGGAACTGACATCATCAAAATTCCTGATACTGGTAAATAATCTTATGTTTTTACGATGGAACGGAGGCTTTATAAAACATATCCATTAACAATTATACGACTACATCCATCACAGGTAAATATTTACAAAAAAAATGTGTGAAAATTCTCATAAATATTCGAGGGTTCGAAGGTGCAAACAATTTTTTTTTCTACTGCCTTATAGCGGGACTAATCTTTAATATCAAAGGATTTTTTCTTTCGTCATATCTACGTTTGAGGAAACCACAAACTTTTATATTACCTACTAACTGATGAAGATCAGTTAGTAGGTAATATAAAAGTTAGTGGTTTTTACAAAACTTTTCCTAACATTAACGAACACAAAAGAAAAAATAATCCTATTTGGTGGAGTCGCTTGCTCTTATGACTTGATCATTGCCAGACGAGCATTGCCAAGTGAAAGTAGCGATCTGTCTTCGGGTGAAACATCCTTAGCATGTTTGATAATAAATAATTTAAACAAAATCTATACTAATATTATTAAATCGAAAGATTTAATAGATGGATGTATAGATAAATGTTTGTTACTCACTCATAATACATAGGCTACTTTTTATCCTGGACTTCCCACGGGATTACGCGGGATTTAACCGGAAAAGCCCTCCAATGCGTAACCAAGTCGCAGGCAGAAGCTAGTAAGTGATATTTTCTATTTTTTATATAAGTTTTTTTTTATTAAAAATAGGTTCGCGTTTGACCACCATCTCACCTGATGGTAAGTGATTATGTAGTCGAAGATGGAGCACGCTTACCTAAAAGTAACCTATTCACTCTTGACTTAAAGACTCCTAGGTTATAGCTATCGGGAAACACAGACTCCGGCAGGGAATTCCACTCCTTAGCCGTACGCACAATGAAAGTATTCCCAAAACGTTTTGTGCATATGGGTGAGATGTCCACCATGTAACGATGGGGCTTCGCCGTTTGTCTCGTAGTCCGATGATGGAACGGGCTTGGCGGAATTAGACTGTGTAATTACATCGCACACTCCTCGAAATGTAACCGATAGAAAACCGATAGACTTGCAACTCGTCGTTTTTATATTTTTGCGAGAAAGTACCTATATTGTACCTGTCTTATAGGTCATAAAAAGTTGACAGTGTTTATTTATCATGCCAGACACAAAAAAAATAAAAAAAACAAACTGCGGGCTACTACTGAGAAATATAGAAAAACCTAATAGCAAGTTTTCGGGAATCGAAGTAGCGACCTCATTCTTAGCAGCAGTCGCTCTTACGCCCACTTCACCAACAACGGCACTTTAGTTTTATGTATGTATGTATGTATAGATAAAATAGTCCCTAAAGTAAGAAATATGGGTACTGTGAAAATCTCAACTATACACCGTGTAATGGAAACCCCGTATCTATCCAAAAGGGCTGAAGACAACATCTGGTATGGAGTCTCTATGCACAGTTTCAGCACAAAAAAACTGACTCAAAGAATTGATACCAAATTATTGGTTTCATATATTTCTTGAATACCAATCATAACAAACGTGTCACAGCACCACGAGGGTCAATAACTTTCCACGTCACTTGCCAATAACACGATAATTCTTTTCGTTCTTCTTAATTTGAAAAATTCGGTCTCTGGTATCAGTTTATTGGAATTTGTAATAAGTTCTACACACGTAGACTTAGGATTACAAAACCCTTGCCATATCGTTTGTTATCATCTAAAGAAGCCATGCACTTGGTATGTATAAATACTCTATGGTATATACCCTTTAAATTTCACGTTGGACCTACCTACCTATTTCGTTTCACACACCGCTCATAAACAGACTGAAAGCAGAGGTTTAATAGGATTCCATTGGTTATACAACGGTTACGGTACCCTAATAACAGAAAGGCGAAAGGTCAAACCATGGACAAAAAATATAGCCGGCGACAAGAATAATTTCTGAACCCTTTCAAGAAGTTTTGTCTTACAACCTCGTTAAAGGAGATTTAGTAATACTTAAGAATCATTTACGGCTTTTATAAAAAGTTACAATATTTCAACGGCCAGGGAGAAATTGGATGTGTGCGATCTTGGGGTTTTTTGGTAATAAATGGTGAGACATGGCGTTCCGGTTATATTATGTTTTTTACTTTTCTTGTAATTTTATTAATCAACAGCTAGCTAAACTCTATTATAATTTGTGAATAACGTAGTGAGTAGTATATTTGTAACTATGATTCGATCCTGTACTATTTATAATCTTTAATATACTACTGTTTGTTATTCCTATGAAATAAAATAAAATAAAATAAATAAAAATAAAATATATTTATTTTCTCTTTACTTAAGAATAAGAATAATTTGTTTATTTGCAACGAAAATAGGTACTTACATAAATAAGGTGTTATGAAATGATCTGAATCCTGTAGAATCTGCCTTTAATTAAGCATGCAAACATTAGAAATATTATTAATTGGAAAGTATCAGTAACATATAAAATATTAGCAACATTATAAATTACAGATCATAGATATATATATAGAGAATAATGATAATAATATTAATTCAATTTATATAATCAAAAATGTATAAAAATTAAATATTATTAAGGTGAATTATTAAATAGGTAATGGGTACTCCCAGAAGAAATGTTACGCGTACGATACGTTTAGTTAAAGCTACCTTAGTTGGAAAAAAACCGGTCAAGTGCGTGTCGGACCACGCGCAGTGTAGGGTTCCGTAGTTTTTATAACAGCCAAGTGCGTGTCGTATTCGCTGAATGATCGTTTCGTACCATGCTCTAACTAAAAGCCAAACATGACTACCTAACTAATTTGACTTCCTATACAAATCCTCACCTGATCCGACAATTTTGCACGAAAAGATTTAATTTTTTTTTAGAGATTTGTATAAAACTTGTCATAGCCGGTGTTTTGA
Source organism: Tholera decimalis (assembly GCA_943138885.2). Classification (NCBI taxonomy): domain Eukaryota; kingdom Metazoa; phylum Arthropoda; class Insecta; order Lepidoptera; family Noctuidae; genus Tholera; species Tholera decimalis. The sequence continues at coordinate 5,742,946 of OW964572.2, forward strand.
ATTTAAATACGGACACAGAGCTACACTACTCAATCGTTACAAGAAGATAGCACGATACAACTGGCGCTTAGCGCCATCTATCGACATTTCTGTAGAGTTGTTCGAAATTTTCGAGTCAAATACAATTGGTCGACTATTACTCGTAAACTTGTAAAGCCCACTTATGTGTGATAGTTTTCCTTTAAATTTCGTTATATATAGGTACTACTGCCGTGACATTTGAATTTCTAACTACAACCGTTTAGTTGATAGAGGGGGGACACTTGACTCTAACGAAAATTGGTACTTTAAAGCTTGATAAGTCACGAACGGTTTACTTAATCAAAAAACAGTCTTACTAAACCCCTAATATTTTTGAAAGACCTATCCGACGATATCCCACACTATGGGAAGAACAAAAAAAAAATTATCATCCCACTTTACATGTATGGGAGGTACCCTAAATAATTGTTTTTTTTTTTTTCAAAATTTTATTTTACCACTTTTTCGGCGTTATTAACGTGTATACTCATGCCAAAGTACAACTTTCTAGTACTAATAGTTTTTGAGCTAAACCGCGGACAGACGGACAGACAGACGGACATGGCGAAACTATAAGGGTTCCTTGTTGACTACGGAACCCTAAAAAACAGCGCGGTCTTGGTGTCACAGTGTAGTTACATACCCAGTAGTAGATACTGTACTGATAGGGGCGTTTGTGCATCTTGGGTTGTATTGCACTCTCTCTACACGTTGGCCAATAGGCATTGGCCACTATATTCGCCACTATGTTGGCCAACGTGAAGAGCCGGCATAAAGCGATACTCCTTGACAGGACCAGTGTCATATGTTCAGGCTCCTGACTACTCGTAACGAATATGAAAAATATCCAAACCACAGCTGGGACCAACGCGTTGGTCCCAGCTGTGTTTTTTTTATTTGCTTTGTTTTAACGTGTTCTCCAAGGCGCGGGGTATTTCACCGCCAACTTCCAAACTCTGGGCCAGTTTTATTGAAATTTCTCATAGAAAAACCCAATAAAAAATTTTGCCCGACCCGGGAATCGAAGCTGAGCCCTTATACTCAGCAGTCACGCTTGCACACTAGTCCAACGAGGCAGACTCAAACACAAAACTACGCTAACATTAAATTATCATAAATACTTCTCATTGTCAGGTTTCTCTTCATAAGTATGCCCCAGTCAAAAGTAAATGTCAGGCTGGTATTAATATTCATTAAAATTTCAATATATTAAAATGTGTATGAAAAGCCAGGTTATTAGTAATTTTAGAAAAAAAAAGAACGCTTCGTTTGTGCGCAGAGAAAGTTTTGAAACTGTTCAATATAATGGACGCTAATACCTAATGACCTCTTGACTAAAAGTCTTTTAGGTAAGCGTGCTCCACCTTCGACCACATCATCACTTACCATCAGGTGACATGGCGGTCAAACGCGAGCCTATTATGAATAAAAAAAAATACAAACTTTTATTCCGGAGCGGGAATCTAACGCACGATCCGCAGCGCAGCAGTCAATCGTTGTAAACTACTTTTTACTCGACTGCAAAAGAAGAGCATTTATTATAGCTTAGTATTTTGCTCAATTTAGGTTCAGGCCTATTAATTAAGCGTCAATAGACTAATGGATAAGGTGTTGGACTTGTGATCGAGAGGTCACGAGTTCGAACCCCACCCATTACACTATTGACGTGAACCCACTCCAGACACAGGCATATTTAGCTTAGTTGGAGGGGGTAACAAGATTGCTAGTAATGTGAATTCTACCCACGTTGCTAGATCTTTAAAGAAAAACAATTCAGCCTATTAAAAAAAACGGTAGTCTATTTTTCTGTTTGTCCAGGCTTATCTTCAAAAATGGCAGAACCGATTTCAGTGACAGATACAGGAAGATAAAGGACAACATACAACGTGTAACGGAAACCCCATTATCTATCCAAAAGGACTGAAGACAACATCTGGTATGGAGTCTCTATGCAAAGTTTCAGCTCAAAATAAGTGACTCACAGAATTGACCCCAAATTATTGGTTTCATATGTTTCTTGAATACCAGTAATAACAAACGTGTCACAGCACTATGAGGGTCATCACTTTCCACGTAACTTGCCAATAAAATGATAATTGTCTTCGTTCTTCTTAATTTGAAAAATTCGATCTCTGGTATCAATGTATTGAAATTTCTAATAAGCTCCACACATGTAGACATAGGATTGCAAATCCCTTGCTATATCGTTTTTTATCATCCAAAGAAGCCGTGCACTTGGTATGTATATACCCTTTAAATTACACGTTGTATAGGCTAGAATTCCCAAGGAAGCGGGTTTCGTCCATAAAAACACAGCGTAGGTAGGTAATGTCAAACCCCATACAAAAGAAGTTACAGGCACAGCTAGTTTTATTAATAACTTATTACCGTTCACACATCATAACTTCCCTATAACTATATTACTCCAAGCCTTAGACTCTTCACATCTTGAATCTACACCAAAACAAACCGACCTTATGCAAAATTCCACAAACAAACAATACACCCACATACGACAAAGAACAACTTTATTCCAAACTAACTTATGCCCACGGCTTTGTCTAGCACGAAAAGATATTTTTGGCAGCAAAAAGTAACCGATGTCACTATTGAGAAAATAGTGATGTTTATTTTGTAAATCTAAACTAATACTATAAAGCTTTTTTTTTTATTTCAACGCGTTAATCTCCGAAAGTTCTATGTGGATTTGGATAAAATTTATTAGGCTACTTTTACTCTACTACTAATAAAAAGGGGGTTTATGTTTTCATGACTAAGTCCACAGGAGTAAAACCGTGATCGACTGCTAGTAGTTTATAAATAACAGTGTTTCACGTAATTTTCTTTCATGAATGTAAACTAAATGATGCCCATGTTTCCTAACTCACCACCCGCAGAAAACACACTGTAACTAACTCAGAGGTCAACGTCTCTTTTGAAGGCCATACAATCTGTAGTGATCAAATCATATGATAACCAGGTTTATGTCTGTGGTGCTCTTTTCTTAATATTTCATCTAATACCAATACTTTAGGAAAATATCTAATGTTTATTCCGCCAAAAACCAGATGGTAAGTGGAAGGGTGGTGCTGCATACTGCATGCAAGCTTGATCATCTAGGTTTTAGCGCAATTAACTCTAGATATTTTCCTGAAGTATTAGTTTGGTATGGATTCCCGCAAAGTAACGCCTGATTCCATTCTTTATATTTCATCTATTTCCTCACCAAGAATCATATCGATCCGTTACGGCGACGTTAAAAAAGGACAAACAAACGAACAAACAAACTTGTAGGTATATTTTTTTATTTTATTTTATTTATTTGGGACAAAAAACAGTTATACATTAAAGTATTTTACAAAAAGTGGTTATCTTAAAAGGTAAAAAACGTATAACCCACACTATTGTCCACGAAATGACATTATGAGTAAAGATGCGGACGCGTACAGGTATGTTTAAATACAATAACATTGACTGAGAAATAAAGAAAACTATAACAAATTAATCTGGTGCGGTGGACAAGTAATTAATGATAAGAAGCTAATAATTGCAATGCCTTTTTCTTAAATTTGGAATGTGACAGCGCAAAAATGTCTAGGTCCATGAAATGAGTGTTGTACGTTTCCAACAGCCTACGGAGAGGGGCCCGTACCCCAGCATTCGTTCTGCAGCGTGCAGTATAGAATAGTCGAGGTACGCGCACCTCCCGCCGTATTACAGTGCGAGGCACTACATAACATAGCCGATTAATTAACTTAGTACAGTTAAACTTATTGTGGCATATACCATACAGCATCATAACCATTAGCAAGTGACGTCTGGAATCCAAGGTTATTAGTTTGAAATGCTTTAATAAATCTGTGTACGGAATCCTTGTATGGAAGCACTTATAATTTACAGCACGAAGAAATTTTTTTGTACCGCTTCTATACTGGTTTTGTATTTATTGTATAGAGGGCACCAAATAGGTACCGCATATTCCAATTGTGAGCGAACTAAAGCTTTATACAAAAATAACAAAGTAGAAGGTTTTTTGAAATCCTTGCAAGATCGCATGACAAAACCATACATCCGAAAGGCCCTGTTAATTATGTTGTTTATGTGGATATCTAAATGTAATTTATGATCCAGTTGTACTCCAAGATCACGTATGCAGATTGTTTTATTCATTGTTTTGTTATTTAACATGTATTGGAAGTCAATAGTTTTAATGTTTTTAGTAAAGGATATGAAATAACATTTTGGAAGACTAAGATGAAGTTTATTGACTACACAGTAATGTGAAAGTCTGAGTAAATCCTCTTGTAGCAGCAAGCAATCCTGAATATTCGTGCAAGCCTTATAAATTTTGATGTCATCGGCATACATAAGAAATTCAGAGTTATACATGATTTTATGTCATTTATGAATAAGATAAAAAGCAAAGGGCCTAAAACAGATCCTTGGGGCACACCCGACTCAACAACCACATAATCAGACTCGAATCCATTGACGACCACTTTTTGAGTTCGTTGAAATATATACGATGCAAACCATCTGAGTAAGTTGCCTCTTATGCCATTGAAGGCGATTTTATCGAGAAGTAATTTGTGGTCCACCTTATCAAAAGCCTTCTGGAAATCAGTGTACACAGCATCAACCTGCGTGCGCATATCCATGTTTTCAAAAAGATATTGGGTAAACACCATTAAATTAGTTATAGTGGATCTCGATTTCACAAAACCATGTTGTTCTGGTATAATAATGTGATTTAATTGTGGATATAGGTGACCGTGCACTAGACCTTCAAAAAGCTTAGACAAGGTGGACAAGATAGATATTGGCCGGTAATTTTCAACATTGCCTTTGTCTCCACTTTTGTGAATGGGTGTGATAAAAGCCCTCTTCCAAATAGTAGGGAAAATCCCTTCCTTGAGGCATTTATTAAATATAAAGTGTAGCGGAATACATATATTTTTTGCAGTGTATTTTAGAAAAGAAGGCGGCAAGCCGTCTGGACCAGCCCCTTTAGTTAAGTCTAAAGAGGAAAGTGCTTTGAATATTTCATTTATATCGAGGAAAATATCCGGAATGCATACAGAATTCTCGTGAAGGGTAAGAGGGGGTGTCCACGTGTTAGGGTCAAATGTTGAGGGTTCATACACCGAGTGAAAGAAATCAGAAAACAACGAGCATATTTCAGTTGGGCAATTGGATGATGTAGTTTTGAACTGCATAGTAGCCGGAAGCCCAGAATCTTTCTTACGGTTCGAAACGTACTTCCAGAAGTACTTAACATTTTGAGGTATGCTATGTTCCACCGATTGCATGTACTTATTGTAACACTGTTCGCAGATTAGTTTAAAACGTTTGCGCTGAATAGAAAATTTTTCATAATCAGAAAGGTTACGTAGTTTTTTCCATCTAATCCAGGCACGTTCTTTATTTTTAAATATTTTAATTAGCGAAGCGCTAAACCAAACCGGAAATGAAGTGGATTTATGACGTGACAATGGAACATGTAGTCTGATAATGCCGTACAAATATTCGTAAAATGTATCTACGCACTGTTCACTGGAGAGATTAAGAAACATTGTATCCCAATTTGCCTTATTTAGTTCTGCGTTGATTTCCTGATAATTAGCTTTAAAGAAATTGTATTTTATAGTGGAGTGACGTATCATAGGAGTATGTTGTATCTCCAGCGAGGACAAAACAGAAAATGGAGGATGATGGCTATCAGGCTGGACCAATGAAATGTCAGGCTGCAACTGGCATTCGGTATTGCTAATAAATAAATCCAAGACACGACCCAAATTGTTTTTAATAGTGTTGTATTGCGAAGCGTTCGTAATAGCAATTAAATCAAATAAAGACCGACTCACTATGTTTTGAGAGTAAGTCACCGTATGATCACCATTGCCCGACCATACAATATCGGGCAGATTGTAATCACCGGTTATATAAAACGATTCGATGCAGGGCGCAGTGATCATATTTTCCAATGCAAACAGATGTGATAGGTAAACATCGTCTTGTGTTCGTGGTGGTATGTAGGCAGCGCTGATAACGTGGTGTGTGTTAGGGCGCGACGCGGGCACTTGTATCACAACATGCTCGATACCAGTAGGAGAGGGACACGTTGATATCCTCACAGGCCGGAGTTCACGCAGCACGGCTATCAGAACACCCCCGCCTTCACGTTTGTTAGAGGAAATACGGTCACGATCGTCCCTAAATACCAAATAGCGGTCGTCAATGAATTCTTTGTCCATTATGTTAGGCGTTAGCCATGTTTCTGTTAGTATGATTACGTCAAACGACAAGGAAAGAATGTTGGTATACAGTGTGTGCAATTTAGTGCGGATTCCTCTACAGTTTTGATAAAAGAAAGATAAAGTGTGATTGTTAAGCATTGTGTCTATTTAAGTACATAAGGAGTAAACAACAAATAAAGCAAAAAAAATAAAATAAGTTTCGGGTACATTTAAAAACTTGGATCCGTTCGTCGTAGGTAGCGTTATAACGTCGGGTTGCATGCATGGTTATGTATAGAAAAAACATATACTGAACAAGTTTTAACAATAAGTTTGTTGAATAATTAGCTAACGAGCTTATTATGCTATCTAAGGCTTCTGGGTGTGAATTAACGGTAACACTATATAAACAAAAAAGGCGAATAAAATTACAAAAATATAAAAAACGCATAGCGAAAACGAATGTCACAAGATTTGGATAAATAACAGCATTCATACGGCATACAATATGAGTAGTACATAACTCATTAGGTTTAGATTGAGCGAGCATTAGATTTAAGTTGTAGTAGTCAATATATACACAGTATTGAGCAAAACTATTCACTTTGAAGACTACACTGCGCGATCTTGTTGACGTCATTGTGACTGCGTACAGCGAGGGTTTTTGAATTATCGCTAGCTTTAACAAGTATAGTTGCATTCCTAATCCACACATACTTAATATTATGTTTACTAGCCGCCTCGCGGCATGCACGAAATAACTTTTTGTTATAAAGAGTAAGATGCTCATTAATATACATTTTATAAGGAGTACCTGACATTCCAATTTGGTTAGACGTAATATTTTTAGACAAACGGTAAGCACTCAATACATTATCACGGAGGGTGCGAGAAGACAATTTCACGATGACATTTTTCGGTCGGCTACTATCCTGTGTACGTGCATGAGGGACGCGGTGAACGGCCAGCACATCTTGACGGGGAATCGAGCACTTTATGGCCGTACCAATTTTCTCCACGAGCCCGAGCAGGTCTTCGTCACGTCTCTCAGGCAGGTTGCAGATCTCGATGTTATTAAGCCTAGCTTGTTGTTCCAGAGATTCAATCTTTAGCTCCATTGTAGTAAGCTTGACGTTCATGTCGTCATCTGAAGAACGAGATGAGATTTGGAGATCTTCAATTTTGTGCTCGAGATGGGCTATGCAATTCTTATATGACTGGTTTTCCACCCTTAAAGTATCCATCTGCTGTCTCATCTCCTCGAACTTGCCGTTCATGAAGTCAACTGAGTCCCGAATCTCCTGGTTAATGGTCTGTATTGAAGAGTTTTGTAGTTTCAGAACCGCCATCTCAGCAACCAGTCTGTCCAGTACCGATGTTTGCTGTTCAGATAATTTTTGTATGCACCCGTCCTGTTCCAACTTCCAGGTTTTTAGCATGTTTAACAGCTCCTGGTTGTATTCCTCAAACTCTTTCTTGGGTGAGAATTCTACACGGGGTCGTTTAGAACGTGACTGGATGTTAATGTTGTCATCGCTGCATACGGATTTTGGGATGTCCGAATCAGATGCTGATAAGGCATTATTAGGTCGCGTTGATGGAGGTGTGCGTTGCATTGCGGCAATGGAGAGTGTTTTATTTGCTGTTAGCCGACTGCGATAGGTAGTGCACTCGATAAATAACACACTTTCAAAACACAGCTGTATCTGCGAGTTTACGCAAACCGGTCACAAAGACATAATACACAAAATGGAGCGGGACAGCAACTATGACGATTGTTTTCGCAGAGGTGAAGACGGTCGCGCGGGGTCACTCGCGCGTGTAGTTGGTGTCACGCGAGGTGCAACGAGAAATAGCGCAAACACTTTGACTTGTGGTGTAATTAAGGATTATAGTTCCGCGTATGGTATTAAATTTTAGGCGTAATAATTTAGGAAATTTGAGCACACGTCCGCTCTTGAGCAGGGCACAAGGCCGGAATGTATAATATAATATTATATGTATAGTATAATATTAGTATAGATGCTCATATTTAAAGGAAAAACCCGCAGTGAACAGCGAAAACCTAACAATATACAGAAGTACAGAACTCACTCCACATTTTAATTTGACTCTCAAAAGATTAAAACTTCCGTACAACGCTGAGCCTTTGTTGCAGCGGTATGAAAATTAAATTATTTGTATGCGGGTAGATTTAAGTTTGTGCAATTTAATATTGTCAGTTATTTGTCATCCCACTGAAGTTGGAATGTTTTGTACATGGAATAACTAAACGTAGTAGAAGCGACACTTGATAAAAACCACCCACATCAAAATAATTAACATACTTGTGTAAATAGGCTTTTTGTCATCTGGAATAAACCTTCAAGAGACGCCTGGACTTTTTGGGTAAAAGACCAGAGAGTATGGGATTTTTAACTTTTATATTGATAATAGGCTCGCTTTTAAAGAGATAAGAGGCAACAACGACAAGAAAATTAGGTAACGCATTGACTCATTAAAATATAAACACAAACTTTACAAAAACAACTATTTATTTGTTAAGTTCTACAAAAGTCACTTTTCAAGCAGAATCAGTGATGGAAATAAATAATAGCTTCATAATGATTTTCGTTTTATAGATTAGTCGTTTTTGCGATCAAATTAAAATAAGTATTTATTAATTGGTGTTTTATAAAAAAAAATTGCACTGGGTAAAAAGCTAATTACTTTTTAACGGTACTTTTGTAGCTACATACCAAAGCCGCGCAAAGGTCAGGTAGGTCCCGTGTTGACGGACAGTCAGCAGGGTAATGACGGGGCCCTATAGTGCCATTGCCTGACAGGTTGCGGGAATGTTTCAACGAGATACCGTGTCCACGTATCGCAAGGACAATTGAAGCAACCGGTTTTTAGTCTGTTAAAATCTGACATTGCTTTCGCGTCACACAGAGCGGAAAGACTCACTTGATGAATTTCTCCCCGAAAAAAAATACAGCCTACGTATGTAGCTATAGGCAGAATATCATCTGGGCTCACTTGTTTCATCGTAGATCCATATATGGCTTACGATGATAAACGATATATGGATCTCGCCTGATGAGGCGTGATCGAATTGACATAAATCCCGATTTCTCAAAAGTTCAACGTTCTCTCATCTCCATATTAATTGACCATTGACGACAGAAATAAAATAAATATGCATGCTCTAAACTTGTTTCTGCTGGAACTTTCTTTTAATACTCGTTTTCGTGTGTCTTCGCGCACGCTCACGTCTGCTCAGTCATCTGGGTCAACGGAGTATACATGAACGGAATCTGGGTTTTAGGCCTTTGGTAGAGATATTGGGAATGTTGATTTTATTAAGGTTAGTCATTGTTATTGTTACCAATTTAGTCTCTTCTTTTCAGGCCTTGTTTTCTGTTGGGAAAATCATCGAATGACTTCTCCCGCGCTGGGTGGAGCGGAATGGAGTGTCAGACTTCTACTGACTAAAAACCCACCCTGTTCCTTCAGCCGGCCTTGCGTTCCGTGGCCGATGTATCTCATTAGCACATTCCCGCAACCCTGGTCTTTTTAGCCCTTGTATGGTATTTTCGAAGTAGTTAATCTAGCGTTCCTTCGTTTTCAACATTAAAATCACATTAAAAGAAACTTCAAAATATAAAGAACTACAGAAAAAACATTAAAGAAACAGTTTACCGCTCACAAAAATAGATTTCTATTGAGAAGAAGTGATAAGAAACTCTATAATAACCCTTTGTACTATTTTTTCTATATTTCAAAACTAGCTGGGCCCGCGACTTTGTCCGCGCGGAATAGTGACTTTCGGCAGCATTTTTAATCTTTTAGGCTAATTATTTTGAAAATAAAACTTATATAAAATTTGAATGTTGTATTTATTAATGTCTAATCAAAATTCTAAAAAATAAGTTTCAAGCTTCTAGCTTTAAAATTGACATAATCTCCATACAAACTTTCAACCCCTTACAGCCCTTTTTTCGCATTAAAAAGCTGCCTGTCCTTTCTCAGGCTTTAGACTATGTCCGTACCGAATTTCATTAAAATCGGTTCAGTAGTTTAGGCGTGATTGCGTAACACACAGACAGAGTTACTTTCGCATTTATAATATGAGTAAGGATTTTTTCTATATTTAAAAATATAATCGTCATTTAACTGACTGCCTCGTTTGTTTAGTAGTCGCAAGCGCGAATGCTGAGTCACGGCTTCGATTACCAGGTCGGGCCAGAAGTGCAATTTGAATAAAAAATTTGACGGGCCTGTTGGTATAGTGGTCAGTGGCCCTGACTGCTATGCTCAAGGTCGTGGGTTCGATTCCCACCCTGGACAAATGTTTGTGTGATGAGCACGATCATTTGTTCTTTGTCTGGGTCTAATTTATCTATAACATGTATGTATTTAAAAATATATATGTATGTTTATCAGTTGTCTAGTACTCATAGCACAAGCTCTGCTTAGTTTGGGACTAGATGGCGTTGTGTGAAAGTTGTGGAATATATTATTATATTATAATTAGGTTTTTGTATAACAAATTTCTCAGCAGTAGCACGGAGTTTGGAAGTTGGCAGTGTGATGCCCTCCTGCTGGGAAATACAAGATAATCCGTTGGTCTTGGCTGTCATTCGTGCATCTTTGGCAGTCATTACGGGTAGTCAGAAGTCTGAAAATCTGACTCCTGGGTTGTGGAGGTCAGATTGGCAGTCGCTCTATGTGAAACACTATTCAACTGCACCTCAGTAGACTAGAAGCCAACCCAGACGTATTTTGGATTCTTCCATCTCACCTGATGGTAAGTGATGATGTGGTCGAAGATGGAGCACGCTTACCTAGAAGTAACCTATTCACTCTTGACTTAAAGACCCCCAGGTTATAGCTATCGGGAAACACAGACTTCGGCAGGGAATTCCACTCCTTAGCCGTACGCACAGTGAAAGTATTCCCAAAACGTTTTGTGCGTGTGGGTCGGATGTCCACGATGTAACGATGGCGCATCGCCGTTTGTCTTGTAGTCCGATGATCGAACGGGCTTGGCGGAATTATGATTGTGTAATTCCATCGCACACTCCTCGAAATGTAACCGATAAGGCTTAACAAATGATGTGTTTAACGTGTATGTGACTTATGTGTTTAATTATAACACAATTACAACAGGAGTAGGTAAAAAAATACTTAGCTTCGTTTTAATGCTTTTAATTCAAATATATCTTGCATTAGCGCAGTCCGTATTGACGTACTGTATACCTGTCTGGGGTGGAGCAACAAAGACCAAATTTCTGGACCTGGAGAGAGCACAAAGGTCCCTCCTAAAAGTAATGTGTTTTAAACCGTACCGATTCCCCACGGACGACCTTTACTCACTAAGTGGTCTTCTCACGGTTAGGAAGTTGTATGTTCTACATACTATTTCAAAAGCTCATAAAACACTTACCTATAATCCTAACATTAATAAAAAAGAAGGAATTTCTGTGTTGCGCCAATAATTCGCGTTAGAACATCATACGCAAAGAGACAATACACAAGGCAATCCGCTGTTATTTACAATAAAATAAATAAAGATTTAAATATATTTCCCATGACTCAACGAGAGTGTAAGAAGTCCTTAATTTGCTGGTTAAAATCCAAGTCATATGATGACATTGAACACTTATTTCAAAGTGTTATATAACTAGAGAATAAAACGGTTAACTAATGCTTCACTTACCATGCAGCCACACACACAACACACACACACACACACGTAACGCAAATACACGCAACGCATATCCTCACTCAAACACCACACACACGCATAAACACCCGAAGTTCACTCACACATCACACAAATTAAATTATAAGTGTAAGTCTAAGTTCAAGTTTAATTATTTCCAAATTTCTTTTATATTTTATTTTCATTGTTTAATACCCTTAATATAAAAATTTTACAGTAGTAACATTTCTACCGTATTGTTTTTGTTGTGAAGAGCGGGGTCTCCTAGCACAAGTATATTACTTACTTAAAAGGAGACTCCTATGTAAGTTATGTTGTAGTAGTTATAAGTTACCGAAATAAACAATTTATTATTTATTATTATTATTATTAATGCAACAGAAATAACATCTTTATTATCATCTCTCGATTGGTGAAAACGTTTTTTTTTTTTTAAATTCAGGGTGACCGCAGCCTTAACCTCGATCTCGCCTGATGGTAAGCGATAGATGAGGTCTGCGATGGAACGAGCGAGCCCAGAAGATACCCGTTCACTCTTGCTTTAAGGGCTGAGAGATCATAAGTGGCAGGGTACACAGAAGCAGGCAGAGAGTTCCACAACTTGGCTGTGCGCATAATAAATGTGGAAGAAACGCGCTAGGTGTGACAAGACGGTATATCAATCAAGTGTGGATGGTACCCAGCAGTGCGTCTGGTAAACCGGTAGTGAAAGGGAGATGGAGGGATTAGGTCGTGGAGCTCCTGCACACACTCCCCGTAGAAAACCGACAGGCAAGAAACGTTTCGCCGATGAGCCAGGCTGTGAAGCTTGTCCACTAGCGCCTCGTTGCCTATAAGCCTCTTAGCTCTTGCTAAACAAAAAACATATATAGAAAAGTAAATATCTGCATACACTTTAACAATACTAGTAAAGAAGCCCCTATTCAAGCATTCACAACAATGATTGACGCACGATTAATGGCCGCCATTTATCACAAAGCGAATAAGCATGAAATTACATCTTCAAACCATCATCGTGTGCCTGCTTCTATTGTTGACTTGACAAGTTTCTCCAACTCATCATATTTAAAGGGCTTTTGTTTGTTTAGGTTTTGTGTTTGTGAGACATTGTTGCGTTTGTATGTTTTCAGAATTTCGTATTATGTATCTTTACGGGCTTTACTATTATAGATGTTGTTTGTACATATTAGTTGTCGGTCAGTGGTCGGAATTCAACCATTATAACTTATAATGAAACACTACTTATTATTTTAATTTTCGTCTTCACGACAAGCTGTAAATTTTGTAAACTCACACACACTCAGAGATTAGCAACCTTTGGATCAAATACATAACAAAACAGTCATGCAATGCTTACACATTTTATACAGGCATAAAGGCGTTAGCTAAATAAATGCAATACATAGGAATCTTTTATCAGAAGATGCCATCTTTTGCGTAGATGAAGAAATCTCATCAAATTAGAGTATAAACCACATATTCAACATCTACTGACTGATATGATCACGATAATCACATTTCAAAGCCTTAATTACTTAGCGCAAGATGGCGTTCCAAATGTTTACTTTCCGGGAATAGAACGCGTTCTAGTACCTACCTCAAAACATTGGATGACTTCATATCCCTAAAAACAACCCAAACAATTGAAATTGCCTGCTATTTTTACATTACATGTATGTTACTTTGAGTTAAATTAAATTAATCTTTATTTGGAACAAAATTAATCAAATTGGTTGGGGATTGGATTTGGTTGCCAAGAAGGCTGCTAGGCTAAAATGGGATTGGGTGGGTCACGTCAGCCGCATACACTTAAACCGCTGAGCGAAGGTCTTCACAAGATACGTACCGTAGGATGAATGGTGCCGACTAAGCCGGCTTAGGAAGAAGTGGCAAGATAACCTGGACGTGTACCACGAGGTTGGTTTGAAGCGGCGCCAGAAAAGTGGTAAGGTAGGTATTTGCCATCAGTGGGACAGCGAAGGCTATAAAAAATCCCAAATAATCAAACTGTGTCATGTTTTTGTTTTAATGTTTCAATTCGATTCTGAAAGATAAAGATTTTCACTTTACAGTCGAAGCCGAATATTTAACGACGTCGCTTATCGACACATCGATTATTACGACTTAATGGCAAGGTCCCGGCCTAAACCCTATATAAACATTTAAGTAAACATACCGCCAATAACAACATCGGATTCGAAAACGACAAAACTATCGAAATGCAACGGCTTTAGCGACCAATTGTCACATTTTTGTTCCAGCAAAACAAAACGTTTAAGGATTATTTTGAATTGTCACTGCAATTTTTGTAAAGATAATTTTTTTTCCGATATTTTATTTGAAAGCAAATTCATACACCGAATAATGAAATCCTACATATCTGTAAATTAAAAACATTAAATAACCCCACAATTATTATGTTTTTATCTTTCTATTTCCAAACAAATATACATAATATTATATCTATACTAATATTATAAAGCGGAAAAGTTTGTTTGTTTGTTTGTTGTTTGTTTGTTTGTTTGTTTGCTTGAACGCGCTAATCTTCGAAAGTACTGGGTGGATTTGGATGCAATTTAGTATGGAAGTAGCTTGAAGCTTGAGGAAGGTTATGGCTACTTTTTACGCGACTGCAAAAAAGGAGAGTTATGTTTTTACCGTGATAGAACCCACGGGAGCGAAGCCCCGCGTGAGTACTAGTACTAAGATACAAACTAGAATAAAGTATCAAAATTTTTAATGGATGGATGGATGGATATTGTGATGGATTAATGGATATTAATAAAAAGGACGAAATTATTTAAGAATAACCCCACATACATGTTTGTCTACTTGTGTATATGTATGTATTGCTTATAACAACTACCGGCTATAGCGTCCGAAGTTGTATCGTCCCTACAATGTCGTTATATCCGGTTTCGACTGTATATACCTAGAAAGCTGCTAATATGATATAATTGGAATAACAACCACTACAGTTTCGCGCCAAAGGCTTAGATAGAATGTATAACAAATTTAATCTAGGATATTCTCAGCACATTTGAATACACACTGCGTTTTCTTCCCACGCGAATTCTAAGTCACTTCAGCAAATTGGTTAGATACTTGTACAGCTTTTAAATTAAAAAGTAGAAGTCATACAGAAAGCGGGTACCACGAAATCTCTATTTAGTCTTCTATTATCTATACTAATATTATAAAGCTGAAGAGTTTGTTGTTTGTTTGTTTGTTTGCTTGAACGCGCTAATCTCAGGAACTACGGTTCTGATTTGAAAAATGCTTTCAGTGTTAGATAGCTCATTTATCGAGGAAGGCTATATATCATATCATATACGCTATATATCATCACGCTAAGACCAATAGGAGCGGAGCACTAATGAAAAATGTTTCAAAATCGGGGGATTTTTTTTCCACGCGGACGAAGTCGTGGGCGGAAGCTAGTCACAAATATGTCGTTATCGGTAGGCCATAAGGCCTACCGATAACGACATAGGTATTTTTTATTTTATAGGGATATGGTACTTCTGCGAAGAGTCATAAGACTCTTCACAGAAGTACCATATCCCTCTCACACAAAACTAAAACTTGGAACCATAAATCTTTTATTGAAAATACGCTAAAAATCTGCATATTTTACTTATCATATTTTAGCTATGAAGACCTAGGTACACATCTACCCGTTATGTATGAAGAACATGAATTTTACAATAGTATAATCAAAAATTTTTAAACTAGAAATTTTAATTACTTAAATGAGTGGCACTCTACCTACAATATACCAACAACTAACTATAAAACAATGGTTTTAAATGAACTAATATAGACGCTCAGCTTTTAAACTGACTTGGTTACTAACAGTATCCCGTTTTAAGTTCCAACGATACGCTGTTTTATTGTATATTCAGATCCGAGTCCGCTCCGCCTTTTGAGCGACCACTGATTAAAACGTAAAGCAAAACTATACTTGACTTTAAGTGATTTCACGCCAAATACAATTAGTGGTTGAAAATCTACTTGTACAGCACTAAACAGTAATGTTATAGCTGCCTTAAATGCTTAGCTTCTAAATGTGGCTGCTTCAGAACTTTAGAAATGGTTATAAGCTCTGTATGCTAAAGGGTCTTCTAGTCCAAATTGGGGTTTTGCATTTTAGGACTAATTTCACGCTAGTGTAATTGTTATATAAACTTCTCTAATATACCCGTAGTTGGTGGTTTCAATTTGTTTGTTGTTTTAAATCAAGATTGCTAGAACTTTACGTAAATTACACACCTACATAATTTGGGAATAATTTTTTAACAAATAATTGTAAATATATAATTAACTAGTACTCACGCGGGGCTTCGCTCCCGTGGATTCTATCACGGTAAAAACATAACTCTCCTTTTTTGCAGTCGCGTAAAAAGTAGCCTATAACCTTCCTCAAGCTTCAAGCTACTTCCATACCAAATTGCATCCAAATCCACCCAGTACTTTCGAAGATTAGCGCGTTCAAGCAAACAAACAAACAAACAAACTTTTCCGCTTTATAATATTAGTATAGATTAAATAATTCATTTTTATAGCAATTTATGCGTCTAATATAGTGCATGCAGTGCTCTTCTTTATGTGAGGTACAATTAAACTTAATTTGGGATATAAAGTTGGGTATGTTAAATCTATCCTGAAATTGGTTTGTGTTGGTTTATTTCCACTAGGATATCTTTATCATTTACACCCACCATATCAGAACCAGCTACATCTTATATCTATGCCTGCACAACATCTTAGATAGCAATGTAATCGTCGCATGTACAGCAAAATCATATTAAACAGGAAAATTAAATTCTGAATAGAGCTTTGCGGAAAGCTATTAACTCTCTTGTGAGTTAATTACTAGGAATACATAATCAATATTTATATTGCTAAATATGAGTAATCAGGTAATGTATAAAACAAAAAAAAACCTTGTTTTTATTATAATTGTGATTCCGCTTTATTAACTAAATTTTAATAAAATATTTCAATGTGAAAGTGATAATGTGTAGTTTTATTCAAACGATGTCAAACCTAAACTTCTCAATCAATTTGGATGAATTTATTCTAGCATAAAGATAGATATTTATTTGAAAAAAATACATAGAGGACTACATTATTTTATGATGCAAAAGTAGTTGTATTTGTAAGATAATTATATCGGCATGCATTTATATATCGACGTGATCTAAATGTACCAAACCTTCACGATGTGTACAACGCCTCTGATGCAATAGTAGAATTGTCATCTAGTGACGCCAAACAGACTAAGAAGTACCGCCCATACCCAAAATATCTCAATGTACTTTTCCTGAAAGAGAGCAGTGGGGGCCCAGTGGTTACCGGTCTGACTTACGAGTTGTAAAGTCGTGAGTTTGAACCCAGTAAGACACATTTTTAAGCCTAGTTTGTGTCACATACTGAGCAAAGGCCTCCCCTTTTTCCTTCCAAACCTCTCTATTTTGAGCAATTTTGGACCATGTTTGCCCCGTGAACATGTTCAGATCGTCACTCCACCGGCGCTTTGGTCGACCTCGAAGGCGTTATTCTCTTTCAAGCGTCCAGTGAGTGACGATCTTTGATCACCTCTCCGGGTGCATTTGTACGACGTGACCGGCCCACTTCCACTTCAGCTTGGCTGTTTTCTTAACTTTGGATAATCACCGTTGCCCTCAAAAGGGTGAAGGAATACGTTGTGAGGAAACCGGCTTATACTGGGTCCAAAAATCCAAAGACATGCGATATCCACAAACTTGCACTGGGCCTAGTGTGGGTTAAGGGGATGGGTGCATGAATTCGCCATTTACGGCACATTACCTACAAGACGCCAGCAAATCAACTACAACAATCTGTCAAATTTCTTTAATAGATTTTCAACTTTATTGTTAAAGAAAGTATGTTCAAGGTAGATTGGGAAAATTTGACAGTTTTGGGTAGCTTCATGTGCTGGCGTCTGTACTTTCCCTAAGGGAACGGTGGCCAAAACCTAATTAGTGCATAAAAGTTTTTTTCTAAAATAAATGCTCTTGCAAGTAATCGAAAAACTTTTTGATTACATATAGATAAGTTATTTAATGAAAACTTACATCATTAACTGGTTTTTTTTTTTCAATTTGATCACATCCACGTCGCTAATCTAATTACAATCGAAGCAAACCCATTACAGGACAAACCGAACTTAATCTAACTTTTAAATAAAAGCAAAACGAATTAACAGAACGCAACTAACTAAATTGGACCCAAAATCGATCCTTTTGGGGACCTCATTGAATCGAAAAAGTACTTAATAAGTACCAGTAATAAGTACAGTTGGTTTTTCAATACATATATTACTTGGAAATATTGACGTCTGAGATTTCGATTGTTTTACCACAATTCGAGATACTAAATTTAAATTAAATAGATACACACATAAGCCAAAATACAACTATAATAAAAAGTAATAAAACTAACTTTATTACATAAATATCAGTTTTCTGCACTCTTTCTGCATATAAAATTTTACTATGCCAAATGTTGTATTCCTCCTCCTTCCTCCTTTTTTTTCCTTGGTGGAAAAAGGTAAAAAAATAACTTCATGTAGGTATAATGTAATATATAGATAAAACATAAAGACAAAAAACGAATTAAGGCAAAATACTAAGCTATAATAAATGCTCAACTTCCGGGACATTCTGCTGATATATAAGTATTTTAATGATAACAGTTTTATATTTAATTTTACTGAGACTTAAAATGTCGATCGGACTAAAATGGATAAAACTATACATATATGAATTGACTAAACGATGTAGCGTTGAGCGCTAGCCCCTAAGACTACCTACTATTTACCCTTTACAGGGTTCCCTACCTCAAAAGGAAAAACAGAGCCCTAATAGGATCACTTTGTTGTCCATTTGTCTGGTAAGACCCTCTTAAGGTCGTAGCACACGTATCAATTCGGAAAGAGATCGTCACCGTATCAACTCAAGCCGTTCGCAACGCACACTAATCGGAATCGTAACGTAATCGCCTCGCCTCGGGACAAGCTCACGAACCGCGGTGCGGTGCGTGGCCGACTTGCAGTTCCTGCGCTTACGGTTCTCCGTACCCTAGCTTACGGCTCTCCGTACCCTAGCTTACGTCTCTTCGTTCACGCCCCTCCCGCGGTCTGCGTTGCTGAACGTGCTTGCATTGGTTGTTATTCACAAGGCAGCTTCCAGTCGTGCCGCCTAGCCGTCAAACAGCGGTCGGCGAGCCGTAAACGCGGCGTCGTCGCCCAGCTGTAGCCGAGTCGACGTGCCGGAGCTTCTGATCCGCTTACGTTATGTGGCCACCTGTTTGACGTCAAGGGGAAAGGCGAGGCGGTGACGATCTGCTCCTGAGTTGACATGTGTGCTGTGACCCTTACTCAGAAACGCTTAACGATATCAAACCAAAATTTATACCAGATGCTCAGATTTACTATCTCTTTTAGCAGTGGAAAATCCAACATGTCGCACATTTTGTGATTACTTTTTTATTATCGTTTAGTCCTCTCTTCAACGTCGATCACGTCTGATAGTAAGCGATAGTTGAGGTCTTTGATGGAACAAGCGACCCAGAAGACGGCTGCCTTCTTCGAGTACTTCCCGTTAACCTAGTCTCATGAAACTTGTCAAGAAATAAGGTCTTACAGCACATGTGAAGATAAAAATCTGAAGCTTATGTATTTAAATAAGTGTATACGGAATCCTCGGTGGGCAGTTAAATTTGCACTCGGTCGGTTTTATACGAGTCCGCTTAACTTAAGACTTCAATTAAAGTTTGAGTTTTGACACTTTCTTAACTTGAAATACTCAATTTGAAAGACAGATATTAGATTTTCCACCAGTCATTAGTAACATTAAAAATTACGGATTTTGAGCAACTAATAGGTACCTCTAGACTTGAGTTTTGCCTTAGTCACGGGCAGAGTAATTAGGACTCCTTTATATAATTAGCCACTTTTGAAGCCTTTTAATTTCAGTCTATTTTTGAGTTGTTGGAAAAAGTTTATTCGAAAATTCTTTTGATTTTCCCTAAAGTTCTGATAGAAACAGCTAATTAGCATAATTACAAATGGTCATCATTAGTAACCTCTTAAAGTCGAAATAAAAAAAACGACGGGTTGCACTCCGGGAGTGCCGGCAGAAGTGAAAACTTGAATATTAACGTTGTGCATTTTTGATATTTTGGAATGGTCAGGGAATAATTTTGCACGAATTGCTTTAATTATCAGTATAAAAGTACTATCATTTATGTGGTAGAATACAATATTTATTTATTGCGCTATCGTACAGAAACATGACAATTTATTTTACATTAAAAAGTTTATCTCTCGAAACAGCAGGCGCAGGCATACATTTTCGCCGCGCCGTAAAAAGAGAGGGGGATACTTCCTCTCCTACGCCGCGCCGGCAGTCTACTCTCCGTCCGTCTTACAAATTTTCGATCTGGTCACGTGTCCTGAGTCCTGAACCGAGTTTAAAATTTTTTACCCATTAAAAAAAAGAGCACAACGCCGCTAAAGAAGTTTTCACTTCAATAAAAATGTTTAGTTATATCTGCAATACTTTCAATGTAAAATGCAGAACAGACGCCTTTTTTGTAATATTCTAAGAAGTACGGCATTTTTCATTTATTTATCACCCCTTCCGTAGACTAGCAAAAAATATTATATTTTGATAGAATTTTAAGAACACATTGCTGAGCGTAAAGAGAACCAAAATATCATATCAACGATCCTAGTAGCTTTCAATCTTTCTCCAATTCATTTTCATTCTCCCTCTTTTTGTCTGCATCATTAGTTCTCGTTTACCATATACGTACCTATAGCCTATTTCACTGAAACTATTCAAAAAAGTGGAGTCATTAAAATCGCAACGACTTGTAAGTCGTTGCGATTTTAAAAATATTGGTTCGTGCCATGGAATTGCACAAACTAATTCCACCAAGCCTCGGCGATGCACCACCGTTAAATGGTCGACATCCATCGAGTTCGAGAAGTGGAATTCCCTACCGGAGTCTGTATTTCCTGATAGCTATAACATGGGGGTCCTTAAGACAAGATAGAACCCGCCGCGTCGTCCCCGTAACTGTCCGCCCCGACTCTTGCCAGAGCCAGCCCGCGAACTGAGCCAATAGCTTTAAATTCCCTTATTAATAATAATAATGATTTGATCCAGCCTGTCCCTAGCTGCCCTTCCCCTGCGACGCCCTAAGTCGAGGTCCGTACCCCACAGGAGGTGCCCTAAGCGTGTAGTCGCCTAGTTTGTAAGTTTTAGAATAAGCCTTGGCTGGAGGCTTTAATTTATTTATTAATTAAGGCAACCATAGGCAAGCCCGGTTAAGCAGCTGGCAACCTCAGAGGTTGACCTGCGAGATGCCACGTACAAAAAAAAACAAGACAGAATAGGTTACGTCTAGGCAAGCGTGCTTCATCTTCGACCACATCATCGCTTGCAAACGTGAGCCTATCAACAAAAGAAACGACATACATAACACCATTGAAATAACAAAATACAAAAGTTATAAAACAATCAGTCGTGTCTCATATTCATTTTCGGTGGAACATCATCAAATGCTCCCCGCTCTTAGAGGACTAGAAAGGAATGTCGTCTCTCTTAGTGTCTAAAAACCAACACTTTTCCTTCAGTGGCCCTTGCATCACGTTACCACAGTCTCGTAACCCTAGCTGAAATCTCGTCGTCATTTTGAAAGAACCTGATAATCTTCAATCGACTGAACGTGTTCACTTGAAAGAGAGTTGAAAACATTCTCGATTATTTTGAAATAACGCGAGAAACAAACTAAGATAAAATAAATTAAACAATGCAAATAACAGGTACCTAATTGCTTTGATAAGAGCCCAGTTTAAAACTTTGAATTTCTTAAACAGTCTTAAGACTTTCTAAAGACATCGCTTTTTAGAATAAACTTTAAACAGATTAAAGTTTTAAAAACACCTATCTACTACTTTACAAATAAGTTGTAGATAATTTTATTCAATAACAAGCCGTTCACTCGACTTCTTTCGTTTTGAACATTTTCACGGGCAAAAACTAACCTTGATGCTATTTCAAACTACATAATTATAATGTATCTCTGCGAACTTTCACACAGATCTGTTCAGCCATTATGTCGTAGTTGAGTAACAAATATCAATGCAAACATCGAAACTTTCGCATTCTTACATTATCATCATCATTTGAAAAATGGTACGATTTCAATAACATCCTTTAAACAGATATTCACTTTTGTAGGTTAGAAACAGTATTAAAATAACTTATAGTGCAACTTCTATTTTATAAATTTGGATTCCGTGCTTTACCGTAAAATCTCATATATCTAATATATTAAGAAAAGGTTACAGGGAGAATAAACCGGGTATTAATAGAAATACCTGGTTAATAACAAGCGAGCTTACCCCTTACTGTGAGAGAAGTTTTATGGTGTATAATATTGTGCTGCTTGCTAATAAATAAAATCTTGTTCGTGGTTTTACTTAAATTGAAATCAAAGGAACCATTTATTTGATTACTTCGGTATAGAGAATGTGCATGTAATTTTCTCATTTGCTTAATAAATAACTTTATGTTCTATAAGTGTTATATACTTTATTGTGTACCTTAAAATATTTATATGGATGCAAAAGTAAAACTAGTATAAAATGGGCGATCTTATCATACAGGGCAGATAATCTTTAGATAGAGGACGGAACCTAAAGGACACAGATTTACAGATTTTTTAATACATTCATTACTGACAAAGTTTACAATTTCGTCAGTAATGAATGTTGCAAGCTTGAAAGTTTTTTTTTTAATATAATTATTATATTCTTGTTAACCGCTCCAACCAAGATAAATATGCTTGTGGCTGGAGTGTGTTCATGGCAATAGTGTAATGGGTGGGGTTAGAACCCGCGACCTTTCAATCACATGTCCGATACCCTAACCGTTAGGCTATTGACGCTAATTAGGCTGAAAAGTAAAATTATAGACTATGACATCAAATTCTTTTGCGTTTTCACGAGAAAGAGATACATATTCATTCAGGTATATTCATTTAAAATTGTTATAACTGGTTGGTTTTTCGATTGATTTCCAATTCGTTTTTCCTGCTGTGTTATTCTGTAAGACCTCATTCTAAACTTCGAATCTGAATCTGCTGTGAGTTTATTGATTGGCATTCTAAAAAACTCGGTTGTTTATTCGAATTTACACTAGCGCTACCCTTGCGAGCGTGTCAGCGAGTTGAACTAAAGATTTTGACAGATAAAGAATGAAATGACGTGAGAAGTGGCATTCAGTAAGGTAATTCCTCTTTCACCTCGACGCTGTTTACAGAATGCAAAATCAAGGTCACTTTGAACCATAAGCGAAATGACAGTGAATTGCTATGTGAGATGCGAGTTGTTGTTCGAATTTTACAGAATCGACGTACTGGATATTATATGGTAAATTGGTTGAATTATAAATAATTTTGTCACACATTATATTCCATATAATGTTAAGTTAAAAATGAAGTTGAAAATCTTTAGTTATATTATAAAGCGGATAAGTTTACTGAAAAAAATTACTAAATGTAATTGGATGAAATTTGTAGCGTAACGATGTAATGAGG
Source organism: Tholera decimalis (assembly GCA_943138885.2). NCBI lineage: Eukaryota > Metazoa > Arthropoda > Insecta > Lepidoptera > Noctuidae > Tholera > Tholera decimalis. The sequence goes on from OW964572.2 coordinate 5,766,547, forward strand.
AAGTACTTTAACAGTTGAGGAAAGCTTGAGGAACTTTTTACCTGACTGTAAAAGTAGGAGAGTTATGTCTTTATCGTGATAATGTCCACGAGACTGAAAATTTATAAAAACACATAATTAATAAGTACACACAATTTTTTTTTTAGGTAGGGCCACTCGTAGATCAGCTCACTAAGGCTGTGCGTCTACTCAACCGGTCTGTCCTGTGGTGACCTCTAATAAATTAAAGGCCCCCAGCCAGGGCTTACAAACTAAAATACGCTTACATCTAATGACCGCACGCTAAGGGCACTCCCTGTGGAGTACGGGCCTGGGCATAGCGGGGTCATTTTGGGTGGGCAGCAAAGGGACAGGCTGGGTCATATTATTATTTACGGGAGTATTTATTGCTACTGGCTCAGCATCGCGGGCTGGCTCGTTTGGCAAAGGTCGGGGAGGATTTCCATTACAAGTACGCGGACGTCGCGATGGGCCTCGTCGGCGAGGCCGGAATACGGAACGCGTTTTGTGTGTGTGTCTCATAGAGTGCTAGTTTCCCTACTGCTCTCTTGTCGGATGGTGGTGGGGTCGTCGGGCTCGTCTAGGACGTTACGCGGGCGACGAACCCGAGAAATTTTGGAGGGTCTGTATCGGGCGGCCGATACGATCAGGGGGTTTGTGTGGGTATCAGCAGAGGTGAAGTAACGCACTGACATGCGTTTCAACACTTGCTTTATAGTCGGGAGTTTGAGGTCTACGTGGAGATCCTCATTCCTCAAGAACCAGGGCGTACCCGTGGCCTTTCGGAGAAAACGGTTCTGAATGACTTGCATCCTATGGATCTGATTGGGACTGGCATGAGCAAACACCGGACAGGCATACGTCATGATAGGACGTATGCACGTCGTGTAAATTCGGATTTTACATCTAAGGCCTCTGCCTCGAATCTTGCGGGCAGCGGGGTGGCGGCGGCGGCGGCGCGGGAGCGGCAGGATCTTATGTGTACATTTAAATGGACCGGTTCTCGAAAACAGCGACGCGGGAGCGGCGAGAAAGCGGGCAACGAGCGGTGCACTCCAGTCAAGCGGCGACTGCCCGCGCGTCTACTTTGCAGTGTTGTGCTATTTACTTTTGTGACGTATCGAAATGTCCTCGGACGTGCAAGAGCAAATTATTTCAGCAATTTATAAAATATAGTCAAAAGTTTCTACACTCATTCTGGTGTAGTCGTAGAATTTTTCGGGACATTGTCTCTGTTCTTCGTAATTTCTATAAAACTCGCCTTTTATTTTCCTTGTCCTATAGTAAAAGAAGTGAATACCTATTCACTTCGTCTTTTGCCCACAATAAATCGAGCGTTAGGAATAAATTAGAATCGACAAGGTGTTTTCGCCATTGGTCAGACATTTCGTTCGCGAATAAAAACAAATATCTCGACGACACAACCACGAACACAACACTACGCGGCTATAGCGCCGCGCGATCTTCCCGCTGGTTTCGAGAACTGGTCTGCGTTGCCCGCGCCGCTCCCGCGCCGCTGCCGCTGCCGCCCCGCTGCCCGCAAAATTCGAGGCAGCGGCCTTAGGGAGAGCTTACTGTGTTTATTCAGCAAGGCGTGGAGCCTACCGAGAGCGAAAGCGGCTCGCGAGCGAACCGACTTTATGTGCTCACTGAAGTTAAGGAACTGGTCGAGGATCACACCTAAGTATTTGGCTCGCTTCTCCCAAGGGATTGGCTTGCCAAACATAGTGATCGGGCGGGGGAGGGTGAACTGTCTATGTTGGCGAGCCCTGCGAAACAGGGCTGCTTGACTTTTGTCGGGATTTACCTCAATCCTCCATTTCCTAAACCAATCGCCTAGTGCGTTGGCTGAGGTCTGGAGGGTATGAGCGATGCTATCGGGACTATTTCCCGAGTAATAGATAGCCGTGTCGTCGGCAAATAGAGATAACTCTACTGGGGGCTTTTTGGGGATATCGCTAGTGAATAGCGTGAAAAGTGGGGGAGAGAGCACGGCGCCCTGAGGGACGCCGGCTCTGATAGGGCGGGGAGTGGAAAGCGCTCCTTCGATACGATATCTGAAGGAGCGGTTCGACAGAAAGTCTCGAATGATGAACACGAGACGGTCCGGCTACACACAATTAAAAAGTACACACAATTAATAAGTATACACAATTAATAAATACACACAATTAATATTACAAATCATCATCTACTTAGCCTTTCTGTCGGGTTTGGCTTTCAGTCTAACCGGATGTAGTTCAGTACTAGTACTTTATAGATGACGCCAAATAACTTGGCAAGGTTTTGGCGTAGTGGGGGTAAGTTCGCGCATCGTGCACTTAGTGGAAGAAAAAAGTGGTCACTTTTACTGCTTGCCATTATTCTATGGTTATTGCCATCATTTATTTTTAATCATATCTATTCAGAAGAATGTTAAAGAAAGAAGAGGAATTCATTCGTTAATTCGGTGTTATAAATAAAATAGAAATAATACGTGAATACATTTAAAAGTGAAAAAAATGTATTTAAAAAAAAAATGTTCTCGTCGGCACAATTAATTAATGAAACTGCTACCCCTTTTATTCTTCTTTTTCCCGGTGTCCTAAAGACAGTGACGAATTCGGAATTTCAACCTTCCTTAACTATAGTGTCTAACTGTTCTTTCTGACGTTTTAATAGTCTGCGTAAAACGGTATTTGGTCCTGGCATTGTAATCGAGGTAACAAAAAATAAATTTAAAACAACAACTCGTAACAAAAACAAAGGGTACAACTTTCGTGTACGCAAGTGTATTCGGGAGCAAATTGAACGAGAACTACTAACGCACCAATCGCGCGCTCGGAGCGGCGCTACGTCATACCCCGCGTCCCGCTGACAACCGCTGACACCTAAAAATCATATTAATACAGTATGTTAACTAACAGAGGGCGTTGCCATTAACCTGCAATAGTATGGCATCCATACAAGCTAAAAAAAATATTACCATTCGTAAACAATAGTAGATTATACAACAAGTGAAAAAAAAGGGAATTTAATTCGAGGTACGAAGTTGGATCCCGAGAGCAGCGAAGGATTCTAGATTAGAATCCTGAGCGGAGCGAGGGATACAAGGACCGAGATAAATTTTTTTTTCACGAGTTGTGTACTCTACTTTTTACCATTGACTGTGAGAAAATAAATAGGAGTCTAATATTTATATTCATAGAATTTTATTATATAATCAGTAATAAAAGAACAAAGGATTAAATATAAACATTAAAAATTTATAGTGAAATTAGAACAGTTTTCAAAATTCAGTGTTATATTCTTGTTTGGTTTTGAAACTGTCGTATTAGATAAGACTTGGGTATTTGGCAAAGTCGCCGTATTTTGTGGTTGCTGTTGCTGAGAAAGCTGTAATGTAGTTGTTTTACAAGGTTTTCCTTTCGATGTTGAAGGGCGCGCCGGAGATAGTGGCGCAGAAGGGTCAACAGCAGACGGTTTTAGATTTATACTGTCAATTATTCGGCTGCATCTTTTGGATTTGTTTTCGATCGAATCCTCGATATAGCTTTCTGCTACTGTGCTGGACCTCCACCCTCCGTGGCGTTTCAGTTCTGTAAGATCAGCACCTGAATTTGCTAAAAGGGTGGCAGAGCTTCTACGGAAACAATGTCCTGTGTACTTTTCGGGATTTGGTAGATTTAAGAATGTGGCAATCTCTTTTGGCATCGCACCTATTTTGTTAATTCCAATAGGTTGCCGAGTACATTTTCCGCCATGGTATTGTAAGAAAAACCTATCGGTTTTTGTATTAGTGGGCCTTATAGCTTGATATTTTTCGACGATTTTAACGTATTCCTGCCGTATTACGAACGTTCTATCAATTTTAGTTTTTGTGTCAGTTAAAACAACCAGTAATAAATTTTCCGAGTGTTTTTGGATGTCGTTCATAGTTATTTTTAATAATTCGTTACTGCGACAGGCCCCATTCACGCCAAAAATTAGCACAACCTGTGAACAATAATTAAAAAAATATGTATTTACAGGAAAACTTTAAAAGTTCAGTAGGTTTGTAAATAAATATGTTTTAAGTAGGTACTTACTTTTACGGCCAGAAAACTGTGGTCAGGTGCATCATTTAGAAAACGTTCAATGTTTTGGGAGGTTAGCACTCTAGATTTCTTTGGCTTATCACCCTCAGACAGCCGTTTTAAGTATGTCACTAACTTTGAATAGTTTGAAATATCAATGTTGTGTTTTATTCTCACTGTTGATTTTAGCATAGAATATATGCTCCAAAGTGTCGACGCCTTCTTCGTCTTGGTTAATTCGTTGAAATAGTTAAGAAATACGCATTCTGAGAAGGAATTGGCGCCATTCGTGGTTTTCCAGTCGCAGAACAAATTGTATGTTTTCAGATACAAATCCCGAGATTTTGGCGGCAACAAATCATCTACTATAACTGCTGCGTTAGTACGAAATGATTCCGGAGTCAGTGTCTCATTTTCGTCATCGGAAGAACTCATTTTGTTTCAGTTATTATGTTAATAAATTTTCCAATGACACAAAACAACCACGATAACAGAGAGAAAAGAACTTAAAATTGGCGGTTTTTTTTTTAATATAATCGTATAGCTCTATGGAATAGATCCATTTAGCAAGCCAGTAGGTACTTTCATCACGTTTCAAATTTTTTTTACATAATTCGTGCTTGTTCCAAATTCAAAAAGTCTTTATTCACTCAGTGAGTAAAAGAGCGTTTTATTCACTGTTATCTATATACTTATAATAAATCTGTAGAGAGGTCAATTCTGTACATGAAATATATTTACAAAATAACTATCAGGGGGTGATTAGGGATCGATACTGATGCCAAAAATGCAATCAGTAAAATTTTTGTCTGTCTGTCTGTCTGTCTGTCTGTCTGTCTGTCTGTCTGTCTGTCTGTATAACCGTTATAGAAATAAAAACTACTCGACGGATTTTAACGAAACTTGGTACAATTATTTTTCATACTCCTGAGCTGGTTATAGTATACTTTTCATCACGCTACAATCAATAGGAGCAGAGCAGTGAAGGGAAATGTTGGGAAAACGGGAGAAGTTACTCCATTTTTTAAGCTTCCGTCGCGTGTGCAACCTTAATGGTTAAAGCTACACAGAAATCATTTATGACGGAAATGTTCTCCTTAAAATTATATAAAAAATATCCCACGACAGCATATATCTATATTTTATGGTTGACTCACAATAACACGTGTAACTCCCGATAGCTTAGCAGTTCGAAGCTTTCTGATTATTATTCTGCTCCGAAATTTAAAACCACCACAACTTTGCAATGGAACTCGGCTAAAAGTAACCCAGTTGCAACAATATATAATCGAGGCTCAAATTTTAACAGGTTGCAATGCAGGAGAAACCGTCTTTATTCCCAGAATTCCCATAATACCAAATAATTTTCCATTCCAATTTAAAAGAACGCGATTCCCAGTATCGGTGTGTTATGCAATGACAATTAATAAGGCTCAAGGGCAGACAAAAGTGAAAAAGAAAAGACGAAAACGTGTTGCTGGAGTAGATCTTGGTGTCAGTTGTTTCTCGCATGGTCAGTTGTACGTCGCTCTTTCCCGGGTTAGCATTTCTAGAAATCTAAAATCTGTGTGTTACATCAAAATCACTGAACCGTGAGGAAGGACATAGGCTACTTTTTTTTTACGAAAAACGACGGAAACGTGGACGAAGTCGCGTGCAACAGCTATCTATGCTAATAATATAAGGCTGAAGAGTTTGTTTGTTTGTTTGAACGCGATAATCTCAGGAACTACTGGTTCGAATTGAAAAGATATTTTTAATTAAATAGTCAATTTATAGAGAAAGGCTTATAGGCTATATATCATTACGCTAAGGCCAATAGGAGCGCAGCACCAATGAAGAATGCTTCAAAATCGGGGTTAAATTTAACGTTAGCCCAAAGTAACTATTCCACGCGGACGAAGTCGCGGGCAAAAGCTAGTACTTATAATAAATCTGTAGAGAGGTCAATTCTGTACATGAAATATATTTCCAAAATAACTATCAGGGGGTGATTAAGGATCGATACTGATGCCAAAAATGCAATCAGTTAGATTTTTGTCTGTCTGTCTGTCTGTCTGTATAACCGTTATAGAAACAAAAACTACTCGACGGATTTTAACGAAATTTGGTACAATTATTTTTCATACTCCTGAGCGGGTTATAGTATACTTTTCATCACGCTACAATCAATAGGAGCAGAGCAGTGAAGGGAAATGTTGGGAAAACGGGAGAAGTTACTCCATTTTTTAAGCTTCCGTCGCGTGTGCAACCTTAATGGTTAAAGCTACACAAATCACTTCATGACGGAAATGTTCTCCTTAAAATTATATTAAAAAATATTCCACGACAGCATATATCTATCTTTTATGGTTGACTCACAATAACACGTGTAACTCCCGATAGCTTAGCAGTTCGAAGCTTTCTGATTATAATATTTGTCTACTCTTTACGTTTATAACACTCTCAATCACCCCTAATTGAAAAATTTAATATTATTAACTATTCCATAAAAAAGAATCATATAAATCGGTATAGAAACACCAAAGTTATACATGAAATACGCTAATAATAAGCCATCGCGCGTGAATACTGAATCATGCTATAAGGATTATTTTTGAGAATCGGTCGCCGTGCTCGACGCGTCTCTCGCCCGAAGGTATAAAATTTCGTTCTATAGGTACTTAAGCCTCATGTCAACGTGATCTTGTTTAGATCACGTTGACATGAGGCTTTTTGTTTATATTACCAATACATTAACTTAATAACACACAAGGAGTTACACGCTGACGGAGTCGCGGGCAAAGCTATTAACAATAATATTGTGAGGTACCGTATTGCGATATTTTTCAAGAGTATTATAGATTGACATATTATATTTCCTTACTAAATTACGAAAGTTATTCTGTTTCTTACATCAAAACCACTCAACAGTGAGGAAGGACATAGGCTACTTTTTTTACGAAAAACGACGGAAACGCGGACGAAGTCGCGGGCAACAGCTATCTATACTAATAATATAAGGCTGAAGAGTTTGTTAGTTTGTTTGAACGCGATAATCTCAGGAACTACTGGTTCGAATTGAAAAATATTTTTTTAATTAAATAGTCAATTTATAGAGAAAGGCTATATATCATTACGCTAAGGCCAATAGAAGCGGAGCGCCAATAAAGAATGCTTCAAAATCGGGGTTAAATTTAACGTTAGCCCAAAGTAACTATTCCACGCGGACGAAGTCGCGGGCAAAAGCTAGTCGATGAATAAAGTGCCCTTTTTCGAGTGGCAATGGTAAAAAATATTTTTATTTTTTTTATAATAAAATATTCACTAAAAATGTTAAATTGATACGTAAAAGAAACACTCTGTAAACGCGTACTTGAAGGACGCTGAAGACGTTGAAGGACGGCAACGTCGCAATTGCAGTCCTTCAAGTACGCGTGTACAGAGTATATAATATTTAGTAGTAGTATAGAATAGTAGTAGAATATTTTAGTATTAAAAAAATAAAAACATTTTGTTTTCGAATGGTAATATTTTTTAAGCATGTATGGATGCTATACTATTGTGGGTTAACGGAAACGCCCTCTGTTAGTTAACATACTGTATTAATATGTTCATTAGTATGTCATTGTTATTTATATGTGGTTTTGTAATACAAGTAGGCAGGTTATCTGGATTGTAACTAACCGTGTTTAAAAACTTCTCGTTAGTTCATAATACCTAACCGTGAAGTTACATTTAACCAAAAATATTGTATTATAATGTATATATAAATATAATAATGTAATTAATGTATATATAATGTATTTTATTGTATATATAAAATGTATTTATTTTTCACTAGCGACCCGCCCCGGCTTCGCACGGTCTTACTCTGCTAATTCAGATAAAACCTTTTTTTTATCTTATTTTATTTAGGGGCTTTTATCAAGGACATGTCAGCCCCATAGTACCCTTCTACATAGACTGACTTACTAACACAGTATTAGTTTATAATATTACTTAAAGTTTGTAACGTGCTTTTTGAGATTATCGCGATCACACAGACAGTCAGACGTGGTGGGATTTGGGAGATTTTGTTTTATATTATTTAAGGATAGTTCCGTTATCATAATAAATTTATTTTATTTTTAATGAGCCTTAAAGGCCTGAGATAAATAAATTAAAACAAACATCTCACTTTTTAACGACTGATTGTCAAAGCCAACATCAACGCGAGCAAAGACAAGGGCAAAAAGCAGTATTTTACTAATCCTAAAACAAGCTACAACTGAGAAAAACATATTTCATAGCAATTTTATATCGTGCAATATTAAATTTTTGTTAACCTGAAGCGAAATGGTTGAAGTTTTATGAGTACATTGCTCTTTTATATGAACCTTAGTAAAACATTTTTTTTTATAATTCAGTACTCTTTAGGTACTGTAGAGAGAAGTAGTGGACCAGTGGTTACAGGCAGGGTTTCCGAATTGTGTGACATGGGTTCGAACCCAGTCACGCACGTAACTTGGCGTAATTTATCTTATTGTATATATTATCACCACTGCACTCAAATCGAAAAATAAAAAAATGATCTTTATTTTGCAAATTGGTTATTAAATAACATTTTTTTCGCAAATTAAAACTAGTTGAGGCCAGAGGAGGCCTGTGTTTTTTTTTTAATTGAAATTGAAAAACATTTATTCGGACGAAGACAAAAACAACAACTTAGAATGCAAAATAACAAACATTATAAAACAAGGATAAAAATAATCTTTGAGCATGTCCACACCGAAAGGGACACCAACTCAGCATTTGCTGGGCGGAAGACATCCAACGCTGGTTTTCAGTTCGCACCCAGCAGTGACACACAGACGAGAGCAAGTAAATTAAATAAATGTTAAAGAGTGTGTACTGTTTTAAATAAATAAATAAAATAATATTGAACAAAGCAATATCGTGTGCGCAAAAACAAAACATGTTTGATTGTACAAAAAGCGCGTTAATTGCCTTGTATCGAGCTGCCCGCTAAGTTATCATTATTATGAAATCAATTATCTACATGCTACCTTAAAATTATATCTATAAAATAAATTGGTTTATAAATAAGACATAACTACATAGTGGATGATAATATTTTAAATTACGGCCTCAGCAGTGGAAACGTAATATGCTGAATTATTTATTATATACTTTATTGTACACCTTACAATACACTTAAGGATACAAATAATAAAACTAGTGTACAATGGGCGGTCTTATCGCACAGGGCAATCTCTTACAGACAACCTTTGGATGGACCTGAATTATTATTTTTTAATAATTCAGTACTCTTTACTATAGGGAATAGTAGTATACCAGTGGTTAAAGGCACGATTTCCGAATTGTTTGTCGTGGATTCGACCTCAGGCAGACACATCGCTTTGTGTAATTTTTATCATCACGTAAAGGAAGACATCGTGAGGTAACCGCATGTCCTAGGACCGAAAAATTCGAAGGTACATGTGACTTTTACCGACCCGCTGTGGGCCCCCCTAGTGGTTACAAACCATTCCATCACATTGAATAAGGTGGGTTTTTGTTCAGTAGCATTTTGACACTCTCTTACGCTCCATTCAGACCGGGTGGAGTAATTTATGCAAAAAAAAAAAAATGCCAACATATCCATTTTTTGGCACTTCTTATCGTGCGGGTAGTAAGGTCTAACGACCCCATACACCCATTTTTTTGTTTTTTTAACGTGTTAAAATTATCAAATAAGTCCTCCCACCCCGGGCAGGGTGGGAGGGACTGTCAGACTTTTACTGACTAAAATCCACGGTGTTCCTTCAATAACCCTTTACGTACCGGGGTCACGGTAATGGGATAAGTCCCACGACCCCGGCAGGCTTCGGCTTCGGCGGGGCCTCGTCATATTGCTGACGCTCTTTGAGGCACGCGTGGAACACAACGCGCCGTCGACCCGGGCATGGTCCATGGTCGGACAGCGAGTTGCCCTTTACTCGCTGTCCGCATGCCCGCGCCTACGGTGGCCGGAGATCGTCGGCCGACGTCCGACGCCGTGGGCGTCTACCACTGCGGCTGGGCTGGAGGGAGGACGCCATCCTCTCCCTCACGCGGCCCGCCTCTTCCTTCGGAAGCATGACTGCTTCGCAGAAAGAGGCGACCGCTTCCCACTCCCTTTCGCCCCGCAGCATGGCCTCGACCAATGCCGGGCGCGAGAGGTCTCCGCCTATCGCCGCCATGAGGACACGTCGTTGCTCTGCCCAGGCTGGGCAGTCTTGCACCGTGTGCTCGACTGTGTCCTCAGGGCGACCCTCGCAGTGGTGACACCCAGGCGTTTCTTCCTTTCCCATCAGACACAGGTACCTCCCGAAACTTCCGTGTCCGGTGAGGACCTGCGTCATGCGGTAGGTCAGGACGCCGTGATGCCGATCTAGCCACTCCTCAAAGAGGGGTCTTACCGCCGCAATTGCGGCGTGCCCGACCCCATACACCCTAGTGTCAGAGTTTCATATATTTAGCATCAGAAGTTACATAAATAAACTTTTAGTACGTAGTTACTGTTGGTAAAACTATTTATAGTTTTAGTAATAAAACCTTCTTGGAAAAGGAAGTAAAATGTGTGTAGCTTAACTTGTAGAATATTTCATTTGAATCGTAACGGTTTGTGGTAGTCATTTATGTTCGAATTTTTTGGTCGGACATGCCGAGATTATAATGTATCGAAAAATAATGCGACAAATTGCAAGCATTATAGTACGGATCACAATTTATCGATAAAGTACAATCTCGCGAGATATATTATGATCTCACGGTTTTTGCAATTTTACGATGCTTTATAGATACTTTAGCCAAAAATATTTATACGTTTTTAAATGGCTTGAGAATAGTATTTTATACGGTCATATTCTCGCATTATCGTATAACTTTAGATGCCCATTCAATTTTAACGATCTACCCGTATTTCAAGTTTTTAATATGAATTCCTTTCTTTATTGCGCAAAACTTTCATAATATTTGTTACGTGATTATTGCTAGACCATAAAGTCATCTCTAATATCTTAGAGTTAGTTCTTTATTTTGAAAGATTTTTCTTCTAAGGTCATGTGATCTTTGAATACGTTTTAAATAATATTTTTACAATTTTTACTTCTCGGTTTGACTTTCTTTCAACCGATTGCGCGACGCAAAGGAGAGTAATGTGTTTATCAGTCTATGTTTCTATCTACCTCTATGTCGTTGTAGAGGCCAAACGCGTAGACCGATTGTAATCATTCTTACGCCAATGGATTCGTCTGAACCTTGCGAGTAACACTAAAGACATGACGCCAAATTTTCAAAATTAAAACTGCCGAAATACATCAACGTTGAATAGATTAAAAAAAATCAGGTTCCTTTCTCCATTTATCGTTTTAAAATACCGTTATACCGGATATATTCAAAATAAGAGGTTTCGTGAGGGGATATCAAATAAATAAGTGATGTTTAAAACTAAATAGATATGACAAATCCTATAAAAATACTGAGAAATCGTAAAACTGAACTTTTGAATGAAATATGATTTATATAGATCATACATTTTTAGATGCATTTATATTTTTCATCTTTACGCTCCGCATATAAAAGGAGTTATTATGTTTTTAGTATAATAAACTAACTTTAAACATAATTTTTGTAAAGTAATAAAAATGGCGACTCAACTTTACATTTTTACCGACGATATTATAATCAGATCAGCCGCGTGGTATGTATAGTATGAAATAATCAGGGCCAGAACCATATCTATTTCGAAATTTTGCAAAGCAATAATAACATCAATCACCAGAATTGCTCGCAAAAAAATCATGTCAACTATGTGCCAACTATTCGTCAAACGGCTTTCATCATTCAATTGATATCCAATTCATAGCAAACACGTTACCCTATGGTTGAGTTAAGAGATAATATATGACATGTCATTCTTGGCAATATCTTATTGCAATAAAGAAGCTAGAAGACTTTCTCGATTCAAATAAAATATATTTAAGGGAAAACATACGGTGAAGTATTGTGAAAGACGAAAGTACATATAATAACTTTATTTCTCCCTCATAAATCATCGAATGACAGACTTTTACTTACTCAAAATCCGCCTTATTCCTTCAGTTAAATATTACATTTATGTAGAGCCCTTGAGCTGGGCAAAGAAAACTTTATGAATAACTTGGAAAAAGCGCTCACATGACATGTCCTAGTTTAGGTGCTAGAAATTCACTACAAAATATGCCTATACTTAGGCTTAAGAAATGAATATTATTTATACATGGCTGCCCTTGTGACCGCGGTAACTCCTCAGGGCCGGATTAACCATTAGGCGGAGTAGGCAACTGCCTAGGGGTCCCGCATCAACTAGGGGCCCAGGCCCAGTGCACGCACCAAGAAAACATGTTTCTTCGAACGAGAATTTGATGTGCGTGTGAACTTAGGGACCTTACTGTTTTCTCACAAAATACAAATCGTTTGATTTAGTAGTAGAATTAAAACAAATCTGGGAATAAGTAAACAAATATATTAAAAACCACAGCCCTTAATGTGCATTTCCTCAGTTCACACACGATTTGGTCAGTCAAAGTAAGAAAAGGGGCCCCGAGAATGCCATTGCCTTAGGGCCTCCGACAGGTTTAATCCGGCTCTGTATCCTTAGAATATTCTCACAACTCCGGCAGGCAATGCCCTATTGGGAGTCCGTCTTTCCTGCTGGCTGCTCTTGGAGGCGCGGGTGGAAGACATCGCGCGACGCACCTTCGATTCGAGCCTGGTTCTTCTCGATATAATGACTGCGCTATTCGCTGCAAGTCGCTAGATAGATTCTCGCATTGGATGATTTTTTTTGGGCCTATCTTTTTGAGTTTGCATTTTTTTTAATACACTTGCAATACTTGAATGCAATCATAGCGTGTGGCAACTTTTGAAAAAAAAAACACACATCACGAATTTGACCACACGGTTGGTACAGTGGTAGAGGCTTGGCTACTGTGCTGTTGGTCATCGGTTGGATTTCTGCACTGTAACAAATGGTATAGTTTACAGATACTTACCAGACCAGTTGTCAGGGTATTAAATGTATGTAAAAGCACCGACACACAGTGGCTCGTCCCCATACGAGAGATTGGACAAAGAATCAAAAATTAAAAAAAAAGGTATTTAATTAAAAAACAGTTGCATTCCTCTGTTAAAGAATAACAAAAATGCTACTACACTTTTTTTGTTTGACCAGCACTTTGGGAGCTGAACTGTTATTTTTGTATGGAAACGAACACAAAAATGTCTGTATCTCATGATTCCCTCCTTGTTCCGATTTGCGGTTTCCACTACTGTTATTTACCCATTTTATGCCACATTTTCTTCAAGGACACACGGTGACCCCAGAGTGCCCTTTCCGAGATATTTTGCCAATAGTAACTATCTTTGTTATTGTATTGCTGATGGAATGGAGGTACATTAACTATACTTTACTGATAATTAGTCATCACTAAGTAGTTCCTTAAGTAAGGTGCAATTGTGAGTACTTTAGTGACTTATCAACGCTTTTGTTGCAATATAACAAAAGCGTTAATTAGTCATTAAGTAACCGAGTAGTATTTCCTTAATCTAATTAGTTATTGTAATTACTGAGAATTACACATAATTAAAATACAAACATCACTGTGTATGTTTGTGTCCATCCTAAAATTACACAATATCCCATAACAAAGAAATTAAGGCTTTTTATGGGGGTACGTGGGATTTTAAAATCGCCATCTTGTATCAAAACGATTCGTATGGGACATGTTCTCATAAATAATGGCAAAATAAATTTTATCTACGCTCATATCGTAAAAGTCCAATTGCGAAATTAAACCTTATTATCTTGACACTATACGTAAACCGTAGACAACAGACTAATGAAATTAAAAAGGTTTTATATAAAACACATTCAGTAACACAAATCTATACCTATTAATATGTATTATAAAATGGAAAAGTGAGTTTGTTTAAATGCGCTAATCTTCGAAATCACTGGGTGGATTTTGATGGGTATACATTTACCCGACTGCAAAAAAGAAGGGTTATGATTTTATCATGGTAAAGTCTAAGGGAGCGAAGCCCTGCGCGACTCTTAGTACCATATAAAGTAACTTTCATCTTTTAAATGACCATTACCGCCAGTCTGTGTTTCCAGATAGCTACAACCTAGGGGTCTTTAAATCAAGAGTGAATAGGTTACTTCTAGGTAAGCGTGCTCCATCTTCGACCACATCATCGCTTACCATCAGATGAGATGGTGGTCAAACCAGTGAGTGAGTTGAAAACCAGCGTCAGGCAATTTGCAGTTGTCTAGCATCTTGCTGAACTGGGCCTATTTGGTACAGCCGAGAGGCACACGCAACGCGGTTTTTATTTAATTGTTTGTTTTAGTTTTATTTAATTCTTTTTTTTAGTTTTAGTTTTTTTTTTTTGTATTTCATTGTGTGCCTTTACATCTGGGCCAAATAAATTTTATTTCCTTTCTTTCTTTTTTTCCAAACGCGAGCCTATTCTGAATAAAAAAAATATAAAGATTTCAGTACCATTATAACTTAAAACAGGATATTTACCATGTGTATTGTGTGTCGGGAACAGAATCGAGTGTTTAGTGATACATGTGATAGTGGTAGCGGTGTCGCTAACAGAAAACGAACGAGACAGAGGGTAGACCGATTTGTCTGCTCATAAACTTCCACCCGCAATTACTTCAGTTCATCCGTGATCATGGCGCTTGCAACAGTGCCGAAATATCGGAAACTCAAAACAATAAATACACATGATGAATATCCCGTTCTAAGTTCTAATGATACTGTTAGTGACCATATTAGCTTAAAAACTTATATTGAGTACCATTGTTGATAAGTTGGTATAATTTCGAAAAGGCAAAATCCAGACCTCGTATAATTGCCCCGGCCGTTAGGGATCGCAAGCAGAAATTCGAACACCGTAGGCACGGGATTGCAGATGGCGAGAAAGGGTAGTTCACCGTGCGGTAAAGACCAGGCACAGTATTACGATATTTCCTACAGTAGCGCGACGAATGTACTTATGCAGAGCAACGGAGGGGAACTCGCGGGGTGTCGGGCGTCGCGGGAAGCGTACCGCAAACACGCTTAGTTTGCGGTACCGAGCGCGAAGGGCAAGCGCGGGCGTGTTTTTTGTGTAATAATTTTATTATACTTACATATTCTATAATGGTGCGCACAAACTTTTCTGTGTATGGAAGTTAATCGACATCGAAATGCCAGAAGGACTTAAAGTTTCATAGATTTCCCCGCGACGAGAGGTAGGTTTTTTCATTTGTGTACCATAAACTTATGGAATATTCCAGACGCCGCGCCGCTGCCGCTAAGACAAAACTGACTTGTGCACACAACTTCGGACACTTTACCTTATATTTTTATGTCTGATAATTATAATTGTATAGGTACTTATGTGTTGTTAATTGTTGTTGAATTTATAGGTACCTACTTACTTTCCAGGCGCGAGTTATGGATAGAAGCTTGTCAAAGACCGGACTTGAAAAGTAAAACAGTTGAACAATTACTTGTGTAATATGCACGTATGTGGTTTACACTTTGAAAGATGGATGTATATGAAAACAAAATTAAAAAGCACTGCTATTCCCGTATCAAACTTACCGTCTGCTTCACTACATCCTATGAGTACACAAACTGAGACTACAGAAATAGAGATTATAAAAGATTTAACAAACAGAGGTGTTCAACAACAGATCGACATTGCTTCCGTAGGCGTATCAGTTGTGGCATCCACTAGTGCCCAAGCATCGCAGACTACAAAAAAAAATGACAGATCATACTCCAAGAAAAAGAAAACTTCGAAAACGAGTTACAAGTTGTGTCAAAAAGTTGAAGTTGATGGAAGAAGCTAAGTTGACGGACGTCACCTTTGAACAGTTCTTACAAGGATGTGACAAATTCTTATCACCTAATCTAAGTAAACTTACGTAACCGTGCATACAATACTATGCATGATACCTTTCGTGGACTACAGATACCTCCAGCTGATTTCGTTGAATACTGTACTAAACTGCAAGCCTGTTTTAGACAAAATTTCCACTCGTTTGTTGGAAACAATATCTAGATAGATTATTTGAAATACTAAGTACTGTAGAATTTAAATCACAGCCATGTTCATGTTTTCTTCATTCTTTTCTTATCAGATTATTCATCCGAATGCGAATACATTACGTAGTTAAATTTTATAATATACAATTAAGAACATCCAAAAATAAAGTGTCACGTATTTAGTGCAACATATGTAAATATATATTTATGAATAAATATATATTTACATAGTGTCATATATATTTACATACATAAGAATAAATATATAATCACAATTATTTTGAATGTACATATGAATAAATGATTACATCATAATAGTAATAATCACAATTTTTTTATTTTATTTCCCATTTGATGACAACCCTAGCATATTTGCATGTAACAGCGTAAGTACCTACACTGGCGGCGGCATCGCGCGACATCAAAGGCGTTGCGCTACTGTAGGAAATATCGTAATACTGTGGACCAGGCCCGGGTCGACAGCGCGTCGTGTTCCACACGCGCTTCGAAGAGCAGTCAACAGCATTGTCAGGGCCAACCAATTGCTTACAAGAATTGTGGGAATGTTGTAACAAGATACCGCTGCCCGGAACGCAAGGGCACCTTAAAAAACAGAGTGGGTTTTTAGTCAGTAGAAGTCTGATAGTACCTGCCGCTGAACTCAGAATGGGAGGAGTCATTTGTTTATTTTCCCACCGTAAAAAAGCACTCGCAAAATTTGCGTCCCTGAATCCTCAAGCTCTACAAAAAGATTCCATTCTTTTGCAATATCACTGTAACAAGATTTATGCCGATTCCTCTTTGTTTTGAATATGGTTCGTTGAATATTTGGCATACTCGGTAAATATCGGAATGTCATGGAAGATGACATGTTTACTGGCTTTCAAAATTCACAGTTTGTTGTTTTTTTCTTTTATTCCAATGACTTGCAATTTAGAGAAATTTAAAAATAATTACTAACTGCGTTAGTCCTTGTATTTTATTACTGACTAGTCGCACAGGGCTTCGCTTCCGTGGCTTTATCACGGTAAATACATACTCACCTCCTTTTGTGTAGTCGGGTAAACAGTCTTAGCCTATCGCCTTCCTCAGGCTTCAAACTACTTTCATACCAAATTTCACCCCAATCCACCCAGTATTTTCGAAGATTTGCGCGTTCAAACAAACAAACTTTGTAATATTTGTATAGATAGGGTGCTCCCTATAAGATGCCTCACTCGGTCCCATAAATCCTGACATTGATTGCTTGTATCTAGTTGTAGGACCTACATACTTAAAAACCAGCTAAAAGCTTACGAAATAAAGAAAAAGGAAAAATATAAAACAAAGTCAGTGCACACCCTCGTACTATTCACAGTTGAATATAAAAAAATCCCACTCGCATCTCTCCATTCATCCCCTAAGGGACAAGCGTGAAGATTGTATTTGCTAAGACTAAAGTCACATAGCCAGATATTTCGCTTCTAATAACGTGTTTTGCTTTAAACGGCACTAGCGTAATAGCTAAGGTATCGCCTTTGTGATCGTCACGGATTTGAATCCCACCCATTATACTATTGCTGTGAACCAGAGAGTGGTTTTCATATCAGTGCTGTGAACCCACTCCAAATACAAGAATATTTAGCTTAGTTGGAGGGGTAAACAAGATTGCTATTAATGTGAAAACACCATCATTGCTAGCACTCTTAAAAAAAATACTGTTATGCCTTTTTTTTTTTTCGATGTGGAAATAAATGGATGTCCTACGCCTTGAGACGGGTGAAAGAGTCTGATAAATTAATTGACTAAAACTACCCCGTGTTCCCTCGCACACTTACTCCGGGGGCTGTGGAAATTGTGCTTACAGCGGCCTACTTGGATTGAGTAGTTGATTGCTTTCCGAACTAGCTCCACTTGAGGGTACAAAAGTCTTCAAATGCAATTTTTTTACAATATATATAATCACATGATTTAAAAAAATATTATATATGTATGTATAATTGTAGCATACATAATTCTATATAAGTGAAAACAATTTGCAATTAATTTAAAAAATCATAAAAATATGTAAAGTATTAGCTCGATTATAAAATAACAATATTAATACTTACCTCAGTCAATATAACAGTATGGTCTGAGGAGGAGCTCGTGACCAAAGAGTAACAGCTGTAAGACTCAATCTTGAAGGTTAAGCAACCCTGGCCAAACTCGCTCCGTGGATAGGTGAACATAGATAGATAGATAGAATATACTTTATTGTACAACAATAATTGAATCACACTTAAATAACAATATTGTAAAAAATTGGTTACAATGGCGGTCTTATCGCTGAGAGCGATATCTTCCAGACAACCTTTGGAAGGACTTTATGAGCTTTAATTTATGCGTGTTAGAAGTGGTAGATATACAATTATTATAATCATTAATAACTTATAATGTTGGGACTAACGCATTATGTAGTGTTTGCTTTATGATGACTATTTAATTTTTATATTGTAACATTTGTAACCACTGTTCGACACAAATGTAAATTTGTTGAGAAGAATAAATAAATAAATACTGTTTTATGTCCCAAAAAAAAAGAATAGGGAGTGTGGGATTCCTACCTCACTAAAACTACCCCGGTGATCACCGTCAACACATAGGCCCGTTATATCTTAAAAGACCACGCCGGAGCCCCTTCTGTGCAATTTCCGTTAGGGCTCATCCCTGAGGATCACTTAGGTCTTAGAACATAGTGGCACAGTACAAGCTTTTTACCTTCAGTGTGGCTCCAGCTTTAGTTTCCACTTGCAACGCCTGGCGTTTTGAAAAATGACTTCTTTGTTATACAGCAACCCTATCTCCCGTTGGGACATGACTTACAAACTATTCTGCAACTGTGACTAATAGAGTTATCTTGAAATACGTGTATCGGAGACGAAAACACTAAATTATAAACTTGTGCTGTTATACATTTAATTAGGTGTGGTTTTAATTAAGAGTAGAGTTTCTGAACTTTTGCAAAGTCAATTATGTATGCAGAAGATGCAAGTAGTGTGTTATTATAAGTCTGTTTAGCAATGAATTAAGGGTCACATATAACACAGTTACGCATTAAAAATAACCTCTGTAAATAAAAATGATTACCAAAATCTGTTGACCATACAAAAAGGAACAAAAATTATTTCAAATAGTCTCATTGCTGGGCTAAGGCCCTTTTTTATAGATAATAAGCTCGCGTTTGACCACCATCTCACGTGATCGATGATGTGGTCGAAGATGAAGCACGCTTACCAAGTAGTACCCTATTCACTCTTGATTTAAATACCTTCAACGATCCCCTTTGAAACCTCCATATATGGTGTGAATTAAAAACAGCAAATTAACAAATACAATACTCTGACGAAATTAATGATTCCAGCATAACAACATTATAATATTCTGTAACACATGACAAACTTTCATAATTAATCACTAAGACTTAATTAAAATAGCTCACGAAACAGTCGTGGGAATAAGTCTGCTCATACATTACATTACAATTTATGAGAATTTTCACTTAATAATATTAACATGAGAATAATATCTGTAAAGCATTGGTAGCCCGGTCGTTACGGACTCGATTTGCGAATTGAAGGTTGTGAGTTCAAAACCAGTAAGGCACATTACTTTAGGGTAACTTATATCATCGCTGTTCTCAAAATAGTATTGGAAAATATCGTGAAGAAATAGACATGTCCTAGGACCAAAAATTCGAAGACATGACATTTGCTTCATCTTTGACCACATCCTCGCACATCAGGCGAGATGGTGGTCAAACATAAGCCTATCAATTATGAAAAAAAGAAAACATACGTTGTACCTCATCGACACATTCCCTTTCATATACCTGATGAAATAATATGGTTATTTTGCAAATCAGAAACAAAAATACTAATACCTATCATATTTTTTTTCGTTTTGTCAGAGGTCTAGAAAATACGTACTGATCAAGTCACATGAGAATCATTGTAGGTTTATGTCTGTGATGCTTTCTTGAGGATAGAAACACACAGATTTGAGCAAGCCCTTCTGAACAGTGCAAGCTTTTCTCAGTTATCGGGTAACTTAGAACTTTAAGATTTGACAAACAATATGGAATAACAAAGTAAGGAAATTTGGGTAGGCCTGTGTCCTAACAGTAGGAACATTACAAGCCGTTATTGTTATTTGTGGTAGTAGTTTGTTTCGAACTATGGCTCTACGTTGGTCTCCTACTCGTTGTCGACTAACCTGCATATTTGGGAACTTTTCAATAAATTTCAAGTGTAAAGGGTCAAGATAAGCTCTTGTGTCAGTGTCTAATGTAGTTAATTGTAGATAAGTGCGCAGTATGAATTTATTCATTTCAATTGTCCAGTTTCAGTGCAAGCTCCGTGTCGACGTAGACACCTTGCACAACACTATCAAGCGTGCTAGTGGATGACAATCTAGCTGTTCGTCTTGTCATGTAAGATAGGTGAGTCGAAGGTATAGATGAAAATAACGAACTATTATCATCGCTCGTGGATTCGGCTGTAGCCTACGTTATGAACCCGCCTGTTCAGTTCACAGCGATCGGCTGTAACAGAATTTTCGGTGAGAGTCCGCCTGCTCAACGTCTCACCGCCGATGGACCGCATACTGTGGCATCCAGCATCGGCTCCAGATGCGCCCCGGCCCGCCCCGGGATGCGACCGTATATTATACTTTCTCATATTGTCCATCTCCATTAAGGGTTACCTTTGCCTTGTTAGCCGCGTAAGTTTTTGTACAGTTATACAGTACGCGTGTCCGCCCCCCACGTGGCTTGGTGTTCAGCACGGACGTAAGGTAGGGATTTAGGGGATTTATTATTATTATTATTATTTTGTTTTTCTTTTTTTACAACTTTCACACAACGCAATCTAGTCCCTAACTAAGCAGAGCTTGTGGTATGAGTACTAGACAACTGATAAACATACTTATAATTTCTAAATACATACATATTATAGATAAATTACACCCAAACAAAGAACAAATGATCGTACTCATCACACACAAAAATTTGTCCTGGGTGGGAATCGACCCACGAACTTGCGCATAGCAGTCAGGCCCACTGGCCACTATACCAACAGGCTTCGATCTTGGAACACCAAAAACATTAACTACTTCCCATCTTGATAAATACGTGCGAAACAATTAAAGAAGGGATCTGAAAGTCAACTTTCCAAGCAAATGTTTAGCAGGAAATCTTGCCACATCCTTTAGGCATTGTCAGCAAAATGTATTATTTTACTTCTTCATGTCTATTAATTGGCTGAGTATGGTGCTCGTGGTTAAATCATAATAGCCGCATAGGTCGATCTTTAGTGTAAGTTTTAGTGTGTGTAAGTGGATGTTTAAGTTTTAAGTTTTTATAGTGGTCAGTGGCCCTGACTGCTATGCGCAAGGTCGTGGGTTCGATTCCCACCTAGGACAAATGTTTGTGCGATGAGCACGGTCATTTGTTCTTTGTCTGGGTGTAATTTATCTATAATATGTATGTATTTAAAAATATATACCTATGTATGTTTATCAGTTGTCTAGTACTCATAGCACAAGCTCTGCTTAGTTTGGGACTAGATGGCGTTGTGTGAAAAGTTGTGGAATATTATTGTGGAATATTATACTTGCCCAAGCAAATGTATAGATGGGTGACCATTTTAATATATTGAGTTTTTTCCATATCTCAGAAAGCACGTTAAGTCCCGGTTATCCTTGAAGATCGACCAATAGAAACTATAAACCAATGATGAACCATGATAATATTTATTTGGTATAAAGGTTGCAAAGTTGCTTTTTAACCGCGTGCTCAATTTTGTTGAGCAAGCGAAGGATTCTAAAACTGAATCACGAGTGCAGCGAGTGATTCAAACGTTAGAATCCTGAGCGTTAGCGAGGGAATCAAAAGAGCACGAGGTGAAAAATCTTTGCACTCGAGTGCAACACGTAACTTTTCATCCCACCTCAGCGAGGAAATGACTAAATGCAAAAAAAATGGCGCGCAAAGCAAATTAAAAAAAAAGTAATTACACCAAGAAGGTTCCAGAGTCTGAGTTTTCAACAAATTAAAAATGTTGTATGATAAATTCGGCCCCATGGAGGTAGAAGTAAAAAGGTTTAATGATATTTTGAATTCACAAACTTAGTACACACGAAGTTTTAAATTCAATTTACTTTATCCTCTAGCGGATAAAAACGGCAAAAAACGGCAGATATCGAAGAGCAAAAATACTCTTTCCGAGATGGGGGGATGAAAACGTAATTCATCGATACTTTATTTAATCTCCTATCGTTTGTTTCAGATATCCCGATAAATGAACGCAAGAAAAACTAAAACGTGGACGTAAGTGATGAAGTTAGAGTCAACCCACAAACATGGACACTATAGAAGATTTAAGAAATAGCAGAACAAAATGGAGGTCAACCAACCTCCTGACTCTGTACATACTACTTCTTGCTGCACCCTGCCAGGGAGATACCAGTCATACTGAAATAACCAAAACAGATGTAAAATTAGACAATAATTTAGATTCTATTCACTGCCATAGCTGTTATAGTAGTAGTAACAAAGAATCTTATAATGTAGACAATTACATAGATTTTGTAGATGATATAGTTGCTCAACTAAACGTATTTACTGATCAACACTTGAATTTAAACAAAACAGTTGGTTACTTAGAAAAAGCTGTTGAAGATATACTAGATAAAGCACTCAGTAAAGAAAAATTTAAGATCTTCGATGGAGTTGAAGTAAAACCTGTGAGCACTGAAAATAATACACAGATTGAAAAGAAAAGCGATGAAGAAGGAAGAGCGCTCTTTAGTAAATATACGTATGAATACAGAATATATCAGAAGATTAAAGATTTCGTCAACACTCATATACTATCGATCAATTTGCCGATGGCCGCAAAATGTAAGTATGATTTTAGAATATTATCTATTGATTAATATTTGTTTAAGTCAAATTTCTCGAAATTATTGATAAAGTTTTTTAAAGATACTAGCAATGTGGGTAGAATTCACATTACTAGCAATCATGTTAACCCCTCCAACTAAGCTAAATATGTTTGTGTCTGGAGTGGGTTCACGGCAATAGTGTAAACCCGCGACCTTTCGATCACAAGTCCAACATGCTAGGACATGTTCAATAATTTCGAGAAATTTAACTTAACTAAATCAGATCACTACAATATTCAAAGCAAACTACAAAATTAATAGAGGGTATAGTTATAATATACCATATTTCCTGTATGGATAGGATGCGGTCATACCTGTGAGTGACACTTGACGTCCCATTCGTGCATCATACCTTTCGGTAACCACTAACCACATTAGAGACACACACATATCTATTGTGCCGTATAGCGTTTTGAGTGGGTTCGCTTTCAAGACGTCTAAAGCCGCTGACAATTTCAAAATGGTTAACAAAGTAAAGAGTTTAATCCAAGAAATAATAATTGTTACCCGACTGCAAAGAAAGGGTTATGTTTTTCGCACGTATCTTGTTTGCATATATGTAATATTCTTTATTACCTCATATGTCCAGAACCGCTGAACGGATTTACATAATTGAGGTATCGTTACATTCGTCTTAGCAGCCTAGCATAAGCAGACGGACCCATCCCAATAAAAAAAGTATTTTCAGTTGGGTCCCGCCTGTTTGGCACTTTTTAAAATAAAAATGATTTGTTTCTTACATTTCAGTTGAGCAGTCGGGTTTTTTAGATTTTCGAACAACTTTTTTTTTTCCGCTGCTGAGACAGGAATTCTTTCTATGAAAGGGAATGGTCCGTAATCCACTACGGAGGCCCAGTTGGTGGATTTCACATGTGTTTGAATTTTTGATCCTAGTACTTGCCGGTTTTGTCACGATATTTACCTTCACCAAGTTGACAGCAGTGATAATGTTATACATTACGCCTGATTGGGTTCGAACCTACAATTCACAAGTCGAACCCGTAATCGTAGGACCACCACTGCTTTCGTGGCTCAAAAAATAAATAATAGAATTTAAAAGCATAATTACATTTCCTGTAATCATTATTTTTTATTTATTTATTTAATTACAACGGTTATGTTTATAACCAATGACAGTAACTAAAATTAAAAGAGACAATTATAACACATGCTAAAATATACAAAATAAACAAAGTAGGTATAGTAAAATTTTAAGTGAAAACATAAATAAAAGAAGGTTAACATTTTTTTTTTTTTTTTTATTTAGAATAGGTTCGCGTTTGACCACCATCTCACCTGATGGTAAGTGATGATGTGGTCGAAGATGGAGCACGCTTACCTAAAAGTAACCTATTCACTCTTGACTTAAAGACTCCTAGGTTATAGCTATCGGGAAACACAGACTCCGGCAGGGAATTCCACTCCTTAGCCGTACGCACAATGAAGGTATTCCCAAAACGTTTGGTGCGTATGGGTGGGATGTCCACCATGTAACGATGGCGCTTCGCCGTTTGTCTCGTAGTCCGATGATGGAACGGGCTTGTTGGAATTAAATTGTGTAATTCCATCGCACACTCCCCGAAATGTAACCGATAGAAAACCGATAGACTTGCAACTCGTCGTCGATGTTCAAGGCTCTGGAGCTTTGATTCGACCAGTGCATCGTTGCCAATGAGTCTTTTGGCCCGCTTCTCGATAGACTCAAGCGCGTCCAGTTGGTATTTAGCAGATCCATCCCAAAGATGAGAGCAGTACTCCATACACGACCGAACCTGGGCTTGATAGAGATTGAGCAACTGTTCGGGTGTGAAGTACCGTCTCACCTTTGCTAGGATTCCCAACTTTTTTGATGCTAGTTGAGCCTTAGCCTCGATAAACGGGCCAAAATTGAGGGTAGAAGTTAATGTTACCCCCAGAAGCTCGATATGGTCATGGTCATTTTAACAACACTTTTCAATCATAGATAGAAAAACTTGATATTATATATAATGCTTACTTTTATTTTCTTTCAGCATTTGGCCTCAATAAATTCTTCATACCAATACTCATAGGAGGACAAGTATTAATAAAAACTATACTATTCGCAATGTTCCTGCCAAGCATATTGGGAAGTTTCGGCAAGATACTCAGCAAAGGTAAGCATTACCGTAAAATATACAAACTTCAAATGAGGTTGTAACTTAAGATAACTTCAAGCTACGCAAGCACGTGAGTTGAGAACATCAGGATTAAGATAGCTTTATATTAATTAGAAACAGAAGCAAAACTTTTAAGTCTGTTGAGGTAATAAAAACAAACGTGCTTAATGCTTATAATATGCTTTCAAAGAACAGTGCAATAGAAATACTTAAAGTAGGTCACGGTTCAAAGAAAAACTCTTTTTTGTTAACCCCAAGTAAGTAATGAGAATATTTAAAAGTGAACAGCAACTGGGTTGGTACTATTGTAAGGCTGCACAAAACTTGTCAAATGAAAAGCATATTATTAAAATAACCTATTTCTGTAGTGTAGTAAGTATGTGTAGTATTGTCCATTATTATCTGAATACTCTAACAGTCTAACATGTAAGGTATTCAGATTCAGGTAAACAATTGTTTTGACGTTATTTTATACTTTAATTTGTAGCTTATATTTTATCAGACGGGGGGTGAATAGATCACCCCAAATATATATCAATTAGCAGACAATAGCCTCTATTGAGGCCAAACGTGTCCTTTCTTTGGTTTTTAATTAACCAAATTTGTTAGTTTAGTTTATAACTTTAGTTTATTTACAAACTGTAATTAGTTATCCTTAGGTATTGTTAGGTTTTATTATTAGTGTTTGTATTTACACCGACACAGACCCCCCTTTACAGGGTCTTATACAATATTATACCCCCCTTTACAGGGTCAAATTTACACACAAGACAATTTTCCCCGACTAAATAATATGTACCGCACACCCACGACCTCTGGCGCTGCCAAGAAGCCCTCATCCACTACTCCCAGCCCCACCACCACAGGTACAGCAGTGCAGGACTCTGCAAGGACATTCATCAAGAGACCACAGGCCACACGGAGATCACTCGATAACATGGATCTCTTCCAAAAACAAAAACAAGACTACGCGGAACTATCGAGTGATCAGCTCCTCCAGGGAATCATGCGGACCTTCGAGGATATCCCCTCGAAGGTACACGATTACCCTCAAATGAGGAGAGACATAAAAACTTTCCTGGAGGTGCAATCCGATAAAGGCATAAGAGCCATTTTTGAACTCAGCAGGCGTATCCAAAAATACGAACAAGAGGTCCCGAAATCGAAGACGCCTACAAGAGCCCCGTCGTCGGAGGGCCACGATGACGTCCTGAGGAGGCTGGGAGAGATGGAGGCGGCGCTGACGGAGCGTTTGGGCGAGGTGGAGCGAAGCCTGAAAGAGGACCTAGCCGAAATGGACGCCCAAAACTACGAGCGAGACGCCAGCATCATCAGCACCAACACCGACAGGATCGACGAGGACAGGGCTACCGCAGACAAAACGACCGAGGAGGTCGGCGGTCGGCACTATGCCCTCCTTAAAGACCTTGTCGGCGGTGTTGCCGGGGATGTTGCCGCGGCCAAAGAGGAACTAGTCGAGGTCGCCAAGAGGCTTACGTCCGGGGCAGGCCTGGCTCCACCTCCCAAGACGTACGCCAGCGTCGCCGCAGCAGCCAAGCCCGTCCACCGCCCCGCACTCCACTCAATGGCGGTCACCCTCGAAGGCGGTCAGGAGACCGCCGACGAGGTGCTCGCCAGGGTGAGGAGGGTGGTCAACGCGAGAGGCACAGGCCTGAAAATTAGTAAGGTCCGTAAGGCAAAGAACCAAACGGTAATACTGGGCTGCGACTCAAGAGAGGAAAGTGAGAAAGTGCGGGAAAAAATCGAGAGCAGTGGGACCGGACTTAAAGTAGCGCCCATGACAAACAAAAACCCGCTCGTGGTCCTTAAAGACGTATACACAGACAGCGAGGACGAGGACATTGTCATGGCGCTACACGCCCAGAATAAAGAAATATTCGAGGGCCTACCTGAAGAGGACAGGGAAATAGTAATCAAATACAAAAAACGAACAAGAAACCCACATACCGCTCACATAATCCTTCAGGTTAGGCCTAAGACTTGGCAGAGAATGACGGAGACTGGAGCCCTCTATCTGGACCTGCAAAGGGTCAGAGTCGAGGACCAGTCTCCGCTCATACAGTGCACAAAATGTCTAGCATTCGGGCATGGTCGGAAATTCTGCACCGAGAGCGTGGACAGATGTAGTCACTGTGGAGGACCTCATCTGCGCGAGAAATGCGCAGAAAATATAGCAGGAAATGAACCACAGTGCTGCAACTGCTCACGCTCCGGGTTGCGAAGGACCGACCATAATGCGTTCAACGCGGACTGCCCGGTGCGCCTAAAATGGGATTATTTGGCTCGGGCAAACACGGCATATGCCTAACAAACATGCAGGGTCCACAGGGGAAACAGAAACTTAAGAATGCTAATAATAAAACAATAATATATAAGATGTATATATAGCTGGAAAAGAAATAGACAATAAATATATACAAGTGAGTGTATATATATTATTGCCTACACAAAAGATGTATAAAGAAAAACAAACAAAATGTTAAAAAACAGATCAAAACACAAGTCATTTTCTTTTTCCTTTTTTTGGAATGTAAAACTAAATATAAATAAAAATACTCTGTATAATAAAGTTAAGTCTGTGTAATAAAGTTAGAAATAGAAATGTAAGATTGTTGATAATAAGATAAGTATCTACAGATATAAGATGTATAAGTGTCAAAAAAAAAAAAAAAGACACACACACAAACAATTCACCAGCCCTGCTGAATGCATAGTTATAAATAAATAAATATACTACTGTCATAAATATAAATTAGAATTAAGAAATAGAAATGTAAAATAGTAATAAGCATTAATATTAATTATATAACAAGCTTTATAAAAAAAAAGCATAAATATATAAGTGTAAATATTAAAGCATAAGTATAAAAGCATAAGTATATAATATAAGCATTAATAAAAATACAAGTAATAAGCCCTAAGCTCCAAAAGTCCCATCCAACAAAGGATGAGTACACAAAACACTGCATGGACAACACATAGTGCGCCGCTTAAAGAGCGAGAGTTCTCATAACAACTAGAACTTACAAGAATAACAGATATAAAAGGGCCCGATGTTCTCTATGATCGGGGAAAAGCAGTATATATAAAAAAAAAAAAAAACATGTAAGGTATGAAATATTAACATGCAACCCGGATTTTTGTAGGCAAAATTGCGCCACTTGTGCAAAATCAATTCTTGGTTAGAGATGTTACAGTCTATTCAATTGCTCAATTGTCCCAGTCTCAATATAAAACGATAGTCACGAATAATGTCGTCATAAGCACTAAAGGAAATATTCTTAAGATAATTGTAACATTCGTTATTGGAAGACGCCTTTGTCTTCGCTAAAATTACGGCTCATTGTTGTTTAAAAACCTTTTCGCATCCAAAAACTGTTTTAGGATAATCAATCGGAAATTCTACGCTATACATTTTTGAAGCAGATCAATTCAATACAGTATCTATTTATTGAGTACTAATACAGTTTTAATAACATATCAACTTATCATATACATATTTCTTCATGTATTCAGATTCCTGCGTGCCTCGGAAAAGACATTCGCTGACAGTACGTCGTTAGGCGGGAAATTAAAATGGTGCGTTATGAGTTTATGACAGTACGTCGAAGGATGGGCCCCTTATTTTTAAGAGTACGTCGTCTCACGATAATTTTTCATATAAATATTATGAAGAGTAGTATCCACTGTCATATTATGAGCAATTTCATATTTCTTACTGCCGTAACACGAGTATTTTGTGGGTAGTTTCATATTGCTTGCTTGTGCACGAGTACTACGTTGATTTGTCATTTAGTATGGAAAATTCTACTGTCGTAATGTGGTGTCAGGGTAAGTGCTCACTGTCAGCGAATGTGTTAAGCCGTAGGTCCCGGCTATCATTTATTGTAGAATGAAGCCAGAAAATCTGTACCAATATAAATATATGACAGTCTTGCGAGGGGGTATCGTGTTTCCCAGTAACTGGGTTGTGAAGGTCGGATAGGTTGTCACTCCATATAAAAACCAACGCCTTAACGTACTCTTTTCGAGGCACAGTGGAAACTAGATATGTGAAAATGGTCACCCGTCAACCACCCGACCTCAGCAACCGTTGCTTAACCTTCAAGATCGACCCGTACGACTGTTAGTATTTTAGCTACAAGCTTCAACATATGTTTCATAGTACCGCGATATCGAAGATTCAAATACATCTTCTTTTATAACTTCTTGCCTAATATTGCTCAAAATCGTGACGTGATAGAAAGCATTGGTTATTAACTCATCGAAAACATTTAAAATAGATTTAACAGTCAATGAAACTAACAGAAAAAGAAATATTTGTAACCTTGTGTATTAAGGAACTTTATCCGTACCTAATAATGCAGTATCACTGAATCAGCGTCCTTAATTTGGATTTTAATCAAGCCCTTCTCCAAATTTACTCTATTCATATAGATATAAGCTTTTACTGTCTTCATAAACCTTAAGTCTTTATCGCTCGTTTTTGCCGGGAAACGTCATTGTGGACTATGAAGTATGAGAGCCTTGTTATCTTTGAACAGGCTGTGAAGCTCTACAAGTAATAAATTCAGTTTAACAGGGATATAAGAACAGGTAGTAAATGTCTTGTTTATGTTGTATAAGCGAACGAGGTTGTATCTGTTGTTTTATTTAGTACCGTAAATTTTGCCGTGTAAATGTTGCATGTGTTAAAGTGCTCCCACAATCCTATAAAAATGTTTATAAAAATTTATCAATATTTTCTTATACACTAACTGAGCCGGATAATCGTACCACCATATTTTGTATTTATTTTATTTTTATTGTTGATAGGCTCGCATTGCTATACTTTTTAACCTTTTAAAATTTCCCTGGACTTCAAAATATTTAAAAAATAAAATTAGCCAAATCGGTCCAGTCTTTCTCGAGTTTTAGCGAAACAAACGACGAACAATTAATTTTTATCTTTATAGAAGGTAGATTTGATCACAATGTTAAAAAAATATTTTCTTTTTAGGTATCTAGTGTTAGTATACAATCTAAAAAATATGAGCTCCTAGAACTCAAAACATAAGATTTCCTTACAAAATGTAACAATTCCAGGTAACATTTATTAGTAAATGTACTAGTGTTACAAAATGTTTGTAAACCTTTTTCTAACTGCAGTGTGGGAGCAGCATAATATTGAGAGAATGCTTTTACGATTTAGTCAAAGAAAAGGCAGTTTTATGTCAGCCTTATTCAGAAAGTTGATAAGACGATTTTCCGAAAAGCAAAATAATAGCAATTGTGAAGTTTTACAGAAAAAGTAAGTCCAGTAACTTACTATTCTAATAACTTATTTAAATTATGCATATGTAGTAGTGTTTGCAAATACGCTTTACATGATTTCTATCCCATTATTTCTAAATATCGAGTGCATGCAAGCAAAGCCGCGAGATGTTTTATGAGCTAGTTGAGGCCTTTTATTTGATATATACCGTATATTTTTTCGTAAATATCTCCTCTAGAGGGCTCTTCTTCAGAGAGCTCAGACAGATAGACAAAAGATATCATGTAAATAAGCACTTGAGAAAACACAGTTACTTAAAAATCACAGACTGACACTTTAATTTTATTTATAAAGAAGATACTTTAATCTCTTGTCATTGTACAACGCGAAACAATCGAATCAAATGATGACAAGGGGCCGTAGATTTTATGATGTTTTCTAAGATGTCGAAAGAAATGGCGCAGGTTCGAATACCACCCATTACACTATTACCGTATTCCTTCTCCAGACACAAGCATATTTAGCTTAGTTGGAGGGGTTAACAGGATTGCTAGTAATGTGAATTCTACCCACATTGCTAGTACTCTTTAAAAATAAAATATCAATGTGTCTTTGATATCAACGTTGCTCAAAGTTACATATGTATTTTTCAGGTCTATCCACAATATCTGCCTCATCCTCCCAAGCCAGCTATCCCCCAGTAAACGCCGAAGACCAGGTTGGATACAATTCGGACAATAAAGACTTTATGGGTTACGAGACGAGTCAGACTGGAACGTTTGCATATCCTCAAGATGGAATGGCCTACGGAGCTGACGCTAATGATGTAAATGACTTGGGGAACGTGGACATGTCAAGGTAAGAAGTTCCATAGTTAATTATCTGCTCAACCTTTTTCCAACTATGTCTGGTCGGCTTCCAGTCTAACCGCATGCATCTAAGTACTAGCACAGTATAAAAATATGGACAGTACGAAAACCACCTACAAACGCTCGAAACGGCACACTCGGATAAACATGCGCACCGACGAGACTCCTAAGCGCGGGTCGCGGTACTCTCAGTAGTGCGCGACACGTCAGGGTGAGTAGTAGGGTTGCCAGATTTTTTTCAGCCTGTAAGGGACAAATGTTTAATCAATCAATCAATCAATTTGTATATTTCAGGCAATTTGGCCCATACAAATAAAATACATCCTATTACAATAAATAACTACAAATAAAATAATACATATATATATATCACTTAACCAAAACTTATACATATTATATTACACGAGTAATCGGCGTCGTGTGTCGCGCAGTGTCTGGTAACCGGCCTTGAAAACGCCGGAACATTACTCCTCTCGGCCAAAATTCCTCCTTCAAGAAAGTCGAAAGATGTTCGGCCGGCGCTCTCACCACAAAAGAATTAAAATTAGTTCCGTGATGAGACTCTAGCTGTTCGACTCTCAGGGAGAAAATGGATTTCGCCAAAATGTAATTCACAATATCCTCTGCCCTTGTGGAATAATGCAGACGGGAAAAAATAGGCAAAAAATACGGGACTTCAATTTTTTATCCGGGATAAATAAAAAACCAAATTAATTTACTTCGCGCATAATTTAACGTATTTTTCATAGATATGATATTTTAAAAACGAAGCAACTAAAACTAAGGATACTGAAAAAGAAACATTTTAAGACTTTCTTCCACTTTTCAATCGCAGCAGCAATATCCAGCCTTTTTTAATCATCTGAAATTCTTCGTTTAAGTAGTCCATATTCCACTCATCTCATCCTTAAAAGTTCCGCAGCTTCTTGGAAATGATTGTAATTTACTAGCGATGTAAATTTTATAAACAGCAAAGTAAAGATTAAAAACAGCAAATTAAAGTTTATTTCTTAGAGAGGATGTTACTTTCTGAGAAATCGTACCGTTGTAGTACCAAATAGCTTAGGAAAGTATTATAAAATTGTAAAAAAATCGCCTTTTATGGATTCCATTTGATATACGGGACAGAGTCGGTCCCGGCGGGACATTTGAATTTATGCCTGAAATACGGGACGTCCCGTGAAATACGGGACGTCTGGCAACACTATGAGTGGTCACGTTTAAATTTTATTTATTTCCGAAAATGTCAAGAGCTTATTGAGTTGTGTACGGCTGTTTGAACTCGGCTTCAACAAAACCGGAGCTAACGCATTTCAAACTACCTGCTGATTTTGAAAGATAAGAATGATTTATTTATTGTTATAATTATAATCGTTATCGAATTATAAGTCCGCGATCAGAATGAATTCGTAATTTTATTACTTATAAATCTGGAATGCGGCGATTATGAGGATATTTACAGCCGATAGTGCAATAGTTGTTGTGTGTTAATATTAAATTGTTTTTCGTGTTTAAACTATCGTCTTTTGCTGAGATTAACCGACGCCATAAGATTACCTATTTAAATTGTATTTGTAAACTAGTTAGTTATTCGATGGATTGATCATTACAGAACAAATATGTGAGAAAAAAAAACAATACCAAAATTATTAAAAGTTACAACCCTATTGCTTTAATGCAGCGTAGGTAATTATGTTCTCAACTAGGCTTAGTTTCTGTACTGTCCATATCTATACTGTGGTACTAGTGTTTTACATGGAGCGACTGCCTATGCGATCTCCACAACCCAGTAACTGGGTAACACGATAATATTCCTGGTCAAGACTAGTGTCAGATTTTCTGGCTTCTGACTACCAGTAACGACTGCCGAAGATCTAGAAAAGACAGACGGAAGCAACAGTTTATCATGCCTTCCGAGGTTTGAAGGAATCTCGATAACTTGGGTATTTTTTTAATTCAGATTAGGCTTACATTTGACAACCATCTCACCTGATGGTAAGCGATGATGTGGTCGAAGATGGAGCACGCTTACCTAGAAGTAACCTATTCACTCTTAACTTAAAGACCCCTAGTTTATAGCTATCTGGAAATAAAGACTCCGGCAGGGAATTCCACTCCTTAGCCGTATGCACAATGAAGGTATTCCCCAAAACGTTTTGTGCGTATGGGTGGGATGTCCACCATGTAACGATGGCGCGTCGCCGTTGTCTTCTAGTCCAATGATCTTGTTGCTTAACCTGTTATTATAAAGTCATGAAAACGAATGGTGGATGTCGCTTGATTTTGGATTTATCAGTGCTAGTACAGACGCCTGCACATGAAGCTACCCGAAACTGTCAAATTTTCCCAATCAACCTTGAACCTAATTTCTTTAACAATAAAGTTGAAAATCTATTAAAGAAATTTGACAAATTGTTGTAGCTTGATGTGCTGGCGTCCGTACATGCTTTCTTGCACCATTTTAAGAGCAGTGTCGAACATGCCTGCCTTCTTTTCCGGGTGAGAAAATCATCGAAAGATTTCTCCCGCTCTGGGTGGAGCGGAAGGGAGTGTCAGACTTCTACTGACTAAAAACCCACCCAGTTCCTTCAGCTGCCCTTAAGTTCCGGGGCCGCGGTATTTTTTTTCCTGTGCTAAAATAATCTAATGACTTCTCCTGCTCTGGACAACGAAAAGGAATGTCAGGTGACTAAAAACTCACCCTGTTTCTTCAACTGAGTTTACTTTCCGGAGCTGCGGTTACGTTAGAACATTTCCGCGTCCCCGGCAGCAGCAGGCTCCGTCAATGCTGTTGACTGCTCTTTGAGGTGCGCATGGAACAGGACACTTCGTCTACTAGGGCCTGGTCTTGGAGTAAGCCAGTTGTCTCTCCCTCACACTTTCAGTTTCCTCCTTCGCTAGCATGACTTCTTCGCAGAAGGATGCCGCTGCATCCCATTCCTCCTCACCCCGCACCATGGCATGACACAACGCCGGGCGTAAGGCCATAGTGCAGGACAAACCTATAACCTGTAAATCATGCATGTAACGACTGTGTCACCCTTGGTCCTCGGACGTATTTATAACTATGACTTTGCACAAGAATATACCTGTAACCACCCTGAAATTCTCTTATAAATTCTAGTTTATTTGTGTGTCAGCTTGCGTTTGACCACAATCAAATGTTACACCACCACCTGATGTTAAGCGTTGATGTGGTCCAATGACTTATACTCTCTGTGGTCGAAGATGAAGCACGCTTGCCTAGAAGTAACTTATTCAATATGACTTAAAGACTCCCAGGTTATAGAAATCAGGAAAATTATTTATAGAAAATCTTACACAAAACGAGGATATTACAATATAACTCAATTTGATCTCTTCGAAAATACAACGTTATTTTCATTCTAGTTAATTTTAAACAGAAAAACATCATTACAAAGGCATTATTTAGCTTCGAACTTAGAAATAATTTTCAAAAAATATCGTTCTTTTTATTACATTATTGGTTTACGGACCGTTAAGTAATTTCATTGAGGAGAGATTGGGCCTAATTGAATCAATATTCCCAATTTGCATATTGCCAATAATGGTGAAATTTTTTCTGAATTTATTTTTTTCAAATTCAGAGCCAATTTGTTTTGCTATTAATAATATTTTCCTAGCCTGTCATTTCAAAACGTGGCTAGTAAATATTAATCTCGACGCTAAAATTGAATTTTTTAGGATTTTGTAGCTTAAAAGTGGCCGGAGGGTTGAAATTAATTATTAAGTAGTTGAATTAGAGGCATCCAACTTCTTAATAATCCATTTCAAACGTATTTAATAGGAAAATTCAAATAGTATTTATATATATTACGTTTGATTCTACTGAAGACAAAAAAATACTTTCAAAATGTTTGTAGTCAACAATAATAAAATAGAGCTTTAGTGGCCCAGTGGTGGGGAATTGTAGTCATAGGTCATCTAGGCAGGCACATTACTTTGTGTGATTACACTATCATCACCCCTGCTCTAAAAACACCCATGTTCAGGCACTGAAAGATCCTAAGAAATGTGACATCCATCATTCGTGCTCGTGGCTAAATAATAATAAGTTCCATTACCGGACTACAAGACAAACGGAGATGCGCCATGGTTACATGGTGGACATCCCACCCATACGCACAAAACGTTTCGGGAATACTTTCATCGTGCGTACAGCTAAGGAGTGGAATTCCCTACCGGCGTCTGTATTTCCTGATAGCTATAACCTGGGAGTCTTTAATTCATATTGAATATGTTACTTCTAGGCAAGCGTGCTTTATCTTCGACCATATCCTCGCTTAACATCAGGTGAGATGGTGGTCAAAGGCGAGCCTATTAACTATAAAAAAAAGCATCTTTTGATAGTGGAGTGGTGACCGTCCTAATATATCGAGATTTTCCCATGCCCTGGAAGGTACGTAAACCCTTTAGTCCCGACTATCATTTATACACCAATCCGCACGGAGCACGTGTGCTGGATATGACCCATTCCCTGTCATAGGGTAGAGGCATGCCAAAAGTGGGAAGGTTAAAGGCTAATTAAGAGGAGGCTCCCTAAATTGTATGTAACTTTGCATTAATATTCTGAAACAAAATCAAAATTCAATCAAGATTCATTTTAGACATAAAAGCCGATTTCGGGGCAGTGGTCCAACTGCTTTGTCCAACTAGTTGGACCATGGGTCTTTACTAGGGGCAGTTGTCCAACTTTAAAAATAGTTGGACCACAGCACCTTTTGAGAGTACCGTGGTCCAATTCATTTAAAAATCAACTTGCCAACTCTAAAAACCTCAACTGCATCTTTATGTGTCTATGGTACCTACTGGTTTACGGTTATAATGAACTCTTTGCAGTAAAATATCAAAATTAAAGTATGGGTGACTAATTTTTAAACTTTATTTTTTTTACAATGTTTTACAACATTCAACGAAATTTATATAAAGCATGACCTACAGTTATATCAACTGAAATCAGTTGTAGCTGAATTTCTCGTATATAATAATCATTCTTTTTTATTGAAAATAGGTTCGCACGCTTACCTAAAAGTAACCTATTCACTCTTGACTTAAAGACTCCTAGGTTGAACCTTTTTTTTAAGGATGGGATATCATCAAATGACTGCCTCTCGATCTGGGCGAAGCGGGAGGGTGTGTTAGACTTTTACCACAGATCTATACTAATATTATAAAGCGGAAAAGTTTGTTAGTTTGTTTGTTTGTTTGCTTGAACGCGCTAATCTTCGAAAGTACTGGGTGGATTTGGATGAAATTTGGTATGGAAGTAGCTTGAAGCTTGAGGAAGGTTATAGGCTACTTTTTACCCGACTGCAAAAAAGGAGAGTTATGTTTTTACCGTGATAGAATCCACGGGAGCGAAGCCCCGCGAGAGTACTAGTTACTAATAAGTTACTAACGTAACAGATACATCACTTCCCTGCAAAACGACAAATACCTACGCTATAATTAACTAAACTTTCTAGCTGTCAAGCGACACGAGGAAATATGAGCTTAACTGCTTTGACTCAACGAAGCGTTTCAAGTGCACAGCGAGCGATGACGTCGGACGGTATGAAAATACCTTAGGGTTGACCCAATGAAATAAAATACAAAAATGTTTTATAAATTATTTAATTTTATAAAATGGTCAATTTGCTTTTTACCTTCCCTAAACGTTGTATTTGTAAATTTGATAACGGCAAAAATTCTGAATCTAATAAAAAGTTTGATCAAATAATCATGTGGGAAGCATGGACACAAAGACTTAAATGATATTGATATTATTATTATTGAATATTATTGACATCGGTATACCGCAAAATAATGTCGTGAATTCGACATGGTTAAAATGCTTATTAAGGTTCTACGCGCGCAACTACACAGGCGGGCGTGCGACACCCCTCTACCACTTGTGCGTTCGAACACACGGTTAGCCGGTAGGTACTTATCGCGCGACCTTGAGCGAGTGACGGAGGCCTGCTTTTACTGACTAAAACCGATACCTACCTAAATCCGTGTTCCATCATATGCCCTTCGTGTTCCGAGACCGCGGTAACTCTTTCGAACAATTCCGCAACTCCGGAACAAAACAAAATTATTTTAGAGTGCCTGGAATTAATGGTGCCTGGTCTTAAATTATGTTCATAATAAGATATTTTATTTCGAACTAGGTTTTTGCCCGCGACTTCGTTCGCGTGAATTTCAAAATTATAGCCTAGAGCGCTTGCAAATGGTGCACCTTACTACCAGTGAAAAAGATTTTAGAATGGGATAATTACTTCCATAGAACAAACACCTACATACAAAATTGCAACCAAATTTTACCTTTTTATAATATTAGTATAGATTGAAGTACTTATGATTTTTTTTATACTTTACCTAGAGCATATTGCTTGTGGAGTTTGCCTGCAATTGGCTGTGCAATTAGATTTAAAACGCTAATACGTGAATGTTCCTATCTGTGTTATATCTGTTACAACTGTTGGTGAACCTTAATTAAATAAATAATGGTATTAAAGGTCGCAAACTTGCAATGATGTATAAATTAGGCATTTTTTAAAGGAAGTAAATAATATTAAATTACGTTTTGTTATTTTTCAGGTTTGGCGACGGTCAGAAAACTGGATTCATGCCCTCAAAGAACAGCTATTATAAGAATCAAATGATAACGGCCAATAACTACAAGGTATGTGTTCACTAATAACAATTATTAGTCTTCATTTTAATTTTGACGAGACAATTGGCGCATTGGTTGAGCCAGTGAGCTGTGTATCGCGGGTTCGATTTCCGTACCGGTACAAATGTTTAAAATGACCTGCTAAAACTGATTAAAAAAAATCAAAATACTTAATAAAAATAAAATATTATTTAAGAAAAAAAAATACAATACGAAACTACGACGCAAACAACATTATTTAAAGCTGTTCCCAACCAGCACAAACTACGGAAAAAAAAACTATTATTTATGAAGGATCCAAGTTATTTAATAAATTACCAAAGGACCTAAAAGAAACAAAATCTACAATCACATTTAAAAAACTACTAAAACATTTTATAATAACTTATTATTCATAATCCCTAAAATAGTATTGAGCCACATTTAGTTACGCATATCTAGGTATGTTCAACTTCAACATCAACTATTGTTAAATGGCGTTTATGGAGGAGCCACCACAATTTTGCCAATATCACGTGTAGAATAATAGACCATCAAACGCAGGAGGTTGTTCAGTTAAGTTAAGTATCTTGGTTGATGAAAAGAAAAGTATATTCGGAAACTTAAATAATCAGTGTCATGTTGTGCTTGTGACGGCAGCGAAAGTTTGACGACCTACCTTCGCTGCCGTCATAACATGACACTGGCAGAATAGTCGACACCAGTTCAATTGGCAAAAATGGAAAAAAAAAACATTAAACTTCTGTGTTTAGCCTCAAAAATGTTAACGTCTAGTTTTGTTATTCTCCCAACGCAACGTTATTAGATTGTTTTTACTTTTAGTTTAAATATTCTCATGTAAGTGAATTATTCATGGTATTCTTATGAGAATAGCCGGATTTTTTAACAAGAATGTAGGTATGTGTAGCAAGTATAAATTGAATCGGCCTAGAATATTGGTAGAAAGCGCTAAGCTTATCACGGGCTAACAGACAAATACATTAGGTATGTATTTAAGTGTTGCTACAAACGTTGATTTTTTTAGTTTGAAAATATGCATATATTTGAATAAAATTCCCCTATTCTGAGATATCATATTATGCGTCTGACTAAAGCAAATTACTGAAATGGATTTGTCATATATAAAATTATTATATTATATTATATTATATAAAGCTAAATTACCACTCACTGACTGACTGACTCACTCATTGACATAATTGTTCTCCCAGATGGTGGATGGGGAGGTGGGTATATTTTGACAGATTCGTAAACAAGTAACTCTCAAACCTACGGGAAAAGTGCCAAACCTCCCCTTTTCACCCCCCTTCTCCCCCCTCCCTATCGTATCTCGGAAACTACGAGACCCGTATTTTTTGTTTTTTACGGATTCGTATAGAGGAGGCTCGGTAAAGTAAAAACCATTTTTCAAAGTCCCCCCCCCCCGCCCCCCTTCTCCCCCCCTTTAGGCGGATCTCGGAATCTAAGAGACTTGGAACATTTTTTTTTTCAGATTCATTTAGAGGGGCAATGCTTTAGTCGAAATACTTGTGCAACCCCCCCCCCCATCACCCCGCCCCCTCTTTTTTTTTTTTTTTATTTTCACAAGCTCGCGAGGTGCTTGCACCTCGCGCAACACGCAAATACCAATTTCTTTTTTCACAAGCACGCGAGGTGCTTGCACCTCGCGCAACACGCAAATACTAGTTCTATTATATAAAGCTAAATTACCACTCACTCACTCACTCACTGACTCATTGACATAATTGTTCTCCCAGATGGTGGATGGGGAGGTGGGTATATTTTGACAGATTCGTAAACAAGTAACTCTCAAACCCACGGGAAAAGTGCCAAAACTCCCCTTTTCACCCCCCTTCTCCCCCCTCCCTATCGTATCTCGGAAACTACGAGACCCGTATTTTTTGTTTTTTACGGATTCGTATAGAGGAGGCTCGGTAAAGTAAAAACCATTTTTCAAAGTCCCCCCCCCCCCGCCCCCCTTCTCCCCCCCTTTAGGCGGATCTCGGAATCTAAGAAACTTGGAACATTTTTTTTTTCAGATTCATTTAGAGGGGCAATGCTTTAGTCGAAATACTTGTGCAACCCCCCCCCCCCCCATCACCCCCCCCTCTTTTTTTTTTTTTTTTTTTTCACAAGCACGCGCTGTGCTTGCTCCTCGCGCAACACGCAAATACTTGATTTAGAGGGGCAATGCTTCAGTTTTTTTCACAAGCACGCGAGGTGCTTGCACCTCGCGCAACACGCAAATACTAGTTATACTATATAAAGCTAAATTACCACTGACTGACTCACTCACTCATTGACATAATTGTTCTCCCAGATGGTGGATGGGGAGGTGGGTATATTTTGACAGATTCGTAAACAAGTAACTCTCAAACCTACGGGAAAAGTGCCAAACCTCCCCTTTTCCCCCTTCTCCCCCCCCCCCCCCCCCTATCGTATCTCGGAAACTACGAGACCCGTATTTTTTGTTTTTTACGGATTCGTATAGAGGAGGCTCGGTAAAGTAAAAACCATTTTTCAAAGTCCCCCCCCGCCCCCCTTCTCCCCCCCTTTAGGCGGATCTCGGAATCTAAGAGACTTGGAACATTTTTTTTTTCAGATTCATTTAGAGGGGCAATGCTTTAGTCGAAATACTTGTGCAACCCCCCCCCCCCCCCATCACCCCCCCCCTCTTTTTTTTTTTTTTTCACAAGCACGCGAGGTGCTTGCACCTCGCGCAACACGCAAATACTAAACCCCCCCATCACCCCCACCCTTTTTTTTTTTTTTTTTCACAAGCACGCGAGGTGCTTGCACCTCGCACAACACGCAAACACTTTTTTTTGTCACAAGCACGCGAGGTGCTTGCACCTCGCGCAACACGCAAATACTAGTTATACTATATAAAGCTAAATTACCACTGACTGACTGACTCACTCATTGACATAATTGTTCTCCCAGATGGTGGATGGGGAGGTGGGTATATTTTGACAGATTCGTAAACAAGTAACTCTCAAACCTACGGGAAAAGTGACAAACCTCCCCTTTCCCCCCCCCCCCCCTTCTCCCCCCCCTATCGTATCTCGGAAACTACGAGACCCGTATTTTTTTCTTTTTACGGATTCGTATAGAGGAGGCTCGGTAAAGTAAAAACCATTTTTCAAAGTCCCCCCCCCGCCCCCCTTCTCCCCCCCTTTAGGCGGATCTCGGAATCTAAGAGACTTGGAACATTTTTTTTTTCAGATTCATTTAGAGGGGCAATGCTTTAGTCGAAATAATTGTGCAACCTCCCCCCCCCCATTTCCCCCCCCTTTTTTTTATATTTTTTTTACAAGCACGCGAGGTGCTTGCACCTCGCGCAACACGCAAATACTAAACCCCCCCCTCACCCCCGGCCCCCCCCACTTTTGTTTTTCACAAGCACGCGAGGTGCTTGCACCTCGCGCAACACGCAAATACTTGATTTAGAGGGGCAATGCTTTAGTTTTTTTCACAAGCACGCGAGGTGCTTGCACCTCGCGCAACACGCAAATACTAAACCCCCATCTCCCCCCATCACCCCCCCCCCCTTTTTTTTTTTTTTTTTTCACAAGCACGCGAGGTGCTTGCACCTCGCGCAACACGCAAATACTAGTTATATTATATAAAGCTAGATTACCACTCACTCACTGACTCACTGACATAATTGTTCTCCCAGATGGTGGATGGGGAGGTGGGTATATTTTGACAGATTCGTAAACAAGTAACTCTCAAACCTACGGGAAAAGTGCCAAACCTCCCCTTTTCCCCCCCCTTCTCCCCCCCCCCCTATCGTATCTCGGAAACTACGAGACCCGTATTTTTTTCTTTTTACGGATTCGTATAGAGGAGGCTCGGGAAAGTAAAAACCATTTTTCAAAGTCCCCCCCCGCCCCCCTTCTCCCCCCCTTTAGGCGGATCTCGGAATCTAAGAGACTTGGAACATTTTTTTTTTCAGATTCATTTAGAGGGGCAATGCTTTAGTCGA
This sequence comes from Tholera decimalis, assembly GCA_943138885.2. NCBI lineage: Eukaryota > Metazoa > Arthropoda > Insecta > Lepidoptera > Noctuidae > Tholera > Tholera decimalis. The sequence continues at coordinate 5,808,609 of OW964572.2, forward strand.
AATACTTGTGCAACCCCCCCCCCCATCACCCCCCCCCTCTTTTTTTTTTTTTTCACAAGCACGCGAGGTGCTTGCACCTCGCGCAACACGCAAATACTAAACCCCCCCATCACCCCCACCCTTTTTTTTTTTTTTTTTCACAAGCACGCGAGGTGCTTGCACCTCGCGCAACACGCAAATACTTGATTTAGAGGGGCAATGCTTTAGTTTTCTTCACAAGCACGCGAGGTGCTTGCACCTCGAGCAACACGCAAATACTTGATTTAGAGGGGCAATGCTTTAGTTTTTTTCACAAGCACGCGAGGTGCTTGCACCTCGCGCAACACGCAAACACTTTTTTTTTTCGCAAGCACGCGAGGTGCTTGCACCTCGCGCAACACGCAAATACTAAACCCCCCCCATCACGCCCCCCCATTTGTTTTTTTTCACAAGCACGCGAGGTGCTTGCACCTCGCGCAACACGCAAATACTAGTTATTATATAAAATTGGAGTTTGTAGAAAAATTTAAATATTTAGGTCTAACAATAGACAAGAACTTTAATTGGAAAATACATGTAAATGATATTTGTAATAGGCTAAGATCAGTATTAAGTAAGTTTTACCAATTAAAAAATGTACTAAATAAACAAACATTAAGAATAGTTTACTTCGCACTTGCCGACTCGCTAATTAGTTATGGACTCCTTGTGTACGGGCGAACCTTTAGAACATATTTAAATGACATTAAAGACATACAAATAAGACTGCTAAAGTACCTCATTAGTAAAAATGTTAAAGATAAGTGTAACAAAGAATATAATAAGTTATTTCCTATTTGTAAAATTGTACCAATAGATAAAAAAGTAGATTATTTGGTAGGACTGAAATATTATTATAACGATGAACACAAAGTTAATGTTAAGAATAAGTACAATACACGTAGGGTTCGAGAAAATAAACTGGTTCATAAGTCATAAGTCATAAGTCATTTATTTCTGAACAATATACATCGTGTAGAAATTTTGTAAAATAAAACAATACCATGCAAATAAAACAAACAAAAAGATACATGTCAAAGAAAATAACAAATTCAAGACGATAAAAGCCCACATTCAATTTACAATAAGTTGGTAATCGTATTTACAATAAAACATTCAGTCAAATAAAAAGGAAAAACAAAAATCAGATTAATGTATAAAAAAAAATCAAGAATAATACATTAGAATTAAATTAAATAAAAATTGTGTAAAACAGATTAATAATTGGTCATCTTATTGTCTGTGAATGATCAATAATAAAACTAGAATGACAAATATAAATAAAAAAGAGAAAAAATTACAATAAACAAATTGTTATAAAAATGTCCGTAATAATATGTCATCTAATTGTAAAATGAAATGTCAAAGATAAAATTTATAATTATGCTAGAAATAACAAACAAAATAACAAAATTTAATCAAAGTGATATTATAAAACAAAAATAAAAATAAAAAAAACAATAGACAACATATCATTATGGTTATCGCTTGTCATCTAGGTATTCCTCGACGCTGTAATAGCCCTTCCTCAGTAAATATGTCTTCAATTTGTTTTTAAATAAGTTGGCGCTATTTATGCTTTTAAGTTCTAATGGAAGCTTGTTGTATATAAATACTGATTGGTACCTAGGACTGTGATGAACTACATTAAGTTTTGGTTGTATTGTGTTAGGCAAGTCTTTCCTGCGTGTATTAATTCTAACATTTCGTTGTTCATCAGTTTCAAATGATAATGCCATGATATGGCCCACGTCAAACACATTTTGAAAGATAATCAAAAATAATAAGTATTTTAAATAGGAAATTTCCGTATAAGTTCCATCTCTAACTATGACGCCGTGATTTTAGCGAATAAATAAGTAATTTAACTAATAGATCAATGCGAGTTTCAATGTCAGACGAAGTTTAGGGTTGCCATTATGTATGGTCAATTTATTTCGATTAATATATTTAATAAATCTAGTCGATTACGGATTACTTAATAATAATATAAAATATTGGTATAAAAAATAAAATATAATTACTTATAAACTAAAACCCAACAGTGAAAAAGAAAAGCAAGTTGTCGGCTACTATTTATTAAAACTTGAGCATTTTATGCTCTTGACTTCGGGAAGCGCTTTTACTAAATACGTTAGTCGGATTTCAGTTTTTTCGATTACCATAGAAATGATTTAAAAACGACGCGTCCACACATACATAAACATAAAAAAGTATAATCACTGTATTCTATAAGGCTTTGCCGTAGTTAGATAAAAATTGATTTGATCAAGACCAACAATCGATACAACTAATCGATTATGTTTTAAAATATGGCAGCATTATTCTTGACAGATGATAGACTTCTATCTGACTGTAATGTGTGATGTAAAAGACTGTAATCTAACTACTCATTACTCACTCTGCACTCGCATTCGCTATGATGATAGGAGAACTAGTATTTTGGAAGGTTCACTTTTTCATAATGATTGCTTTTTATTAAGGGCCCGAATCCAAAGCAGGCATATTAGCCGAAAGACATACTTTGTCTATATTTTAATAAGAAATAATACCACTGGAAGAGCAGCCATACATCAATTGTATTATGGGCCGGAGGACTGTAGGATGCTGTGCCCACGTCATGTCTGTGGTCTGGTATCTTGGGTGGGAACGGCATCAAACCAATATAGTTCCTCCAGCACAGTTTTTAGACAGTGTCTTATTAGTATATGATGCTGATGATACTATAGAATAAATATATTTATCGTTATTTTTTTAAAAGATTACTTTTTTAAAAGATTTTTTTTTACGAGTGTCTCCATATATATACGTCAATAGTGCATATATATACAGGGTTATTTGAAAGAGCAAACCTGAAATCGCGAAAATAAAAAGGTTGCTGTTCCTATTTAAGTTCGGTTAACTCGTCAAAATGTAGGGAACAGCTGATTTTTTTTCGCGATTTCATGTTTGGTACCATAGTAAAAGTTGTTCATAATGACGAGTACAATAACCTCTTAAGAGGTTGTTGGTGTTTTTCCAATAACCCTGTATATAATAGTATTCTTATGTTAGCTTTTTATATTGAGATTTTTTTTTTATATTGAGCGGTGGTGGTGGTGTTTGGGACAAATGATAAGCATTCATTAATAAATAAATAAAAAATATACAATAACTCCAAAATCTTTTGAGCTATCCATTAGATATAACTGTACCGATTTTTATTGAAATGGAACCCATACCTGTTTAAACTTAGAAGGTGACTATTATTCAAAAGGTTAAAATGAGTTAAAAAGTTATGTACTCACCATTCAAAAGTTTTTTAAGTGTTTATAATATGTCTGTGCTTATGAAAAAATAAATGTTATAAAAAATAAAAAGTGTTTTATTTCCAAATGGCGACTTATTTTCTTAACTGATAAGTACTAGAAGGTGTTCGTAACAACTTAAACTATAATTGCATAAACTATTTATCAGTGTTCACTGTAGGCCACGGTTGTTCTAACAATGTGGGCATTGACCTTTGTGCAAGTTCTTGACAAAATTGGTTAGCAGTACCAGTATATAAAGACATGGCACTGTTAAAATATTGAGTTCTATAAAATGATCTCTGCACGAATCTGTCTGTTTTAAGCGGAGCATTGTCCTTAAAGCTCTTTTTTGAATTACAAATGCCGAGTGGATATTGTACTTAAAGCTGTTGCCCCAAAACTCAATACTATATCTAAGCCTAGACTCAACCAATGCAAAGTAAACCATCCTAAGCTGGGCCAAGGTCAGTTCTTCCCTCAGGCTTCTGATTGCATAGCATGCAGAGCTAACGGACTTAGTGACAAACGATGTCTCAACCTTCCAGTTTAATAATGCATCAATGTGAACACCTAAGAATTTTACGTAGTCAACCATTTCAACTCTGTTACCACATGACGAAATCTCGAGACTAGCGTTGTTCCGCACGTTCGACTTGAATAATACACATTTTGTTTTTTTTACATTGAGCTTAAGGTTATTTGTAGCAAACCAGTGTTCAAAAGCTTTTAATAAGCTATTAATTTTAAGCTCTAAATTATCTAAGTTATTTGCAGACACTATTGCATTAGTGTCATCCGCAAAAATAACGAGCCTAGTGTCTGTGAAACGTTTTTTTATGTACTCAATTAAATCATTCAGGAAAAGAATGAAGAAAATTGGACCCAGAACAGATCCCTGAGGGACACCTCTAGATACCGTCATTAAACTGGAGTTCAATATTTTTTGTTCCTCATCCGCTACTGTTTTAATCTCTACAAATTGACGTCTATTATGCAAATAAGACCGAAATAGCTTCAGAACGTTGTCCCTTATACCATAATGTTCAACCCAAGATAACGAATTATTACGGAAAGAGGACATCTAAGTATTTGGTACCTCAAGTATTTAACAAAATAGAGTTATTAAGAGAAAAAATAAAAATAAGTAAAGGAACGCTAAAGAAAAAACTAAAAAATATATTGGAATGCTAATCATATATTTAGGTAATTAACACATTGTTACTGTGAGATTATAGATTATAGATATAGGATTGTATTGCAACATATTGTGTAGAAGAAATTGGAATGGTAAATGTTAAGTATAAAGAGCGCCTCTCGCCATCAAACGTAAAAGTTTGGCGAGTTTAGATTTAAGTGATACCTCTGTATATAAATAAATTAAATAAATAAATTAAAAAAAAAAAAATATTAGGCTGTAATTAATTTTAAATCAGTAAACCACTGATTTTTAGGGTTCCGTACCCAAAGGGTAAAAACGGGACCCTATTACTAAGGCTACGCTGTCTGTGTGTCTATCACCAGGCTCTCACCAAGCTCGCACTCAGGCAGTATCTCATGAACCGTGATACCTAGACCGTTGAAATTTTCACAGATGATGTATTTCTATTGCCGCTATAAAAAAATTATGAAAAAATTAATAAAATAAATATTTAAGGGGGCTCCCGTGCAACAAACGTGATTTTTTCCCGTTTTTATAGATAATGGTACGGAACCCTTCATGCGCGAGTATGAGCCGCACTTGGCCGGTTTTTACTACCACTAACATATTTTTAAAGTACTACTTGCTAACCCTTATTAATCGTTCGAAACAAAAAAGTTTCAGTTTAAGTAAAAATTAATATGTATTTCTAACGCGCCTTTCCTTATAAGGAGTTTATTGTACCCATTTTTACCATTGACATTGTCGGCAGTACTTATAGGTCTATAGTAAAGAACAAATCATCTTAAATACTGTTTAATATATAAAATACTAAAATAAAATATAAAATAAATGAATAATAATAACAAAACAATATATATTTCAGGTGTTCCAAAAAATCCCAGCTTCCTCTATGATCCTGAGCAATTACGATCCGTTTTACTCACCGTTGCTGTCTCGACTGGACGGGATATTTGCAAGGCTTGGTAAGTTTTACTTGTATTATTATATAATATACATATACGAGGGTATAGTCCCAGGCGATGGGCTGATCAAGTATCCAAAGTACTACAGATGCCGATGTCCCAGACTCTCCATCAAGATGAAGATCATTGTAGATGGTGGAGCCTTTTTTTAAGGATGGGGAATCATACAAGTCAGACTTTTACTGACTAAAACCCATCCATGTTCCGTCATTTGCCCTTCGTGTTCCGAGAACGTGATAACCTGGTGAGGAGGAGGAGCCTGATGCAACGTTTCCGCCAAAGCCACGATCTCCAGCACTGAGGGACTGACTTGAGGAGAAAGAGGATATATATGCATATATTAGGGAGTAGTGATTCCCCAGCGATAACGGGCCCCATAGTCATAAACAGTAAAGCAATAAACATAAAGTCGTATTAGATCTCACTTATACAGGGTGGCCCGTTTACAGTGGTCCAAAGATTTTTTTCAGCTTGAGAGCATCATAAGTGATCATTTAAAACATACTTTAGTTAAGGGAAAACTTATGGTTTAGAAATTATGTTTTTTTTTAATTACCTGAAATTTCAACAGTTTTGACACAAAACCACTCTGTTATGAAAAGTACTGGACCGAATCGAATGAAATTTGGTATAAGCATAATGCAATAATCTACTTATTGCGCTATAGGATCATCTAGTGTAAATAACTAGACTAGATTATTTAAAAAAAAAACATAATTTCGAAACCGTACATTTTCGCTTAACTAAAGTATGTTTTAAATGACCACTTATGATGCTCTCAAGCTGAAAAAAATCTTTGGACCACTGTAAACGGGCCACCCTGTATTATAAATGTGAACGTTTGTGAGAATGGTTGTACCTATAGATGTATGGATGTGTTTTACCCGTTCACGCAAAAACTACTGAACGGATCTAATGAAACTTGGTAAGTGGATATGTGACACTCTAGCTTACATTTTACCTCGGAATTTCCACGGGATCCAAATTCACGCGGGAAAATCTTCCCACGCGAATGAAGTTGCGGGCAGAAGCCAGAACCAAAAAATCTCTAAATATATTTTAACTCACTATAACGAAACTTGTTTAAATCCTTCGACGTAATTCCAGGTCTAGCTCCAGCAGAGAACTCGGTAGACGAGAACATCGAGGCGTGCAGGGAACAGCTGATCTGTCTCATGTACGCCAGTCCAGCCAAGTTCGCGCCATACAGTAACCTTGTGTCTGCCCAGCTGAGCAGGTTAGTACTTGACCACATAATGAAATACGAGATTGAATAGGATACTAGAGTTCTTTCTTTATTAAAACTTTAATTATGCAACACAAAATGAATGAATAAGCACAATTTTCAGATTCATTTTTCAGTTATTTGTTATGTTTATATATTTGTATAAGAATTTATTTATTATTTATTTGTTTTAAAGTCACTATAGTATGTCATGTTTTTTGAATATTGTTTTTAATATAATTATTGCACCTACCACGCTTTATCTTCACCACGTTTGGTTGACTGGTAGAGAATGCCTACGGATTTAAGTCCACCTTTTTATCCATGTGCATGAAGTGTAATGAAATAAATAAGGTACAATAGCGGACATAGAATGCCTTAGGCATTCTGTACCACTCAACCATGGGTGATGAAGAAATAAGATGTGAGGTACATAAAAATTAACTAAATACATAATGAGCGGGTTGGGGATTAAATTTTTGATGCATTATTCTAGTTTCTATTCTAAATATTTTAGTTTTGCATAAATTTTGACGCCAAGAATAGGCACCGATGGAAACGAATCGTAAAAGAAAAATAATTTCCCATAGGAGGAATCACAACCTTTAGTAATGAGGTACACAACGCGAGGAGGAAGTAACTTAATAAAACTAAAAATTAATAAGTATTTTACTATTTATTTTTTGTTTTATGAGGTCCCCTAATTTTGTAGTTTGATTACGGATCCCTTGACACCCGTTAAGGAGTCCTTTATTAAACTAAAACATATACAACAATAGTACCGTGTAAATCCAAAACACTGTATCTTAAGATACAGTGTTTTGGATTAACAACGCTCATTCGATTTCTTTTACCCTATTCTATCATCCTGCATTCACACATTTTTTACTTTGTATGAAAAGTTCTGAGATATGACTATGCTAATAACACTGTATTTACTTAAAAATACAGTTTTACTATAACAAAACACGGCAACTTAAGATACCGTGTACTGCCAAAATAATTTTCGCACGTTGCAAGATACAGTGTTTTGTCAAAACAAAGTAGCATGCTTGCGCGTTGCGGGCGCGCCAATCAGGAGCGAGAACCGGCGGCGATCTCAATGGTTATTGGATGATTTGACAGAGAACGAACGGACGACTGCCGGGAGCGGGGATCAGCTGTAATATTTTTTTGTGTAGAGACAGAGACTGTTTTCTTTATTTTCCAAGACTTTAAAGTTATTGTGTAGAAGAATATATGAAACCGTGTAGTTGGTCTCATTTCCATAAGATGGTTAAAGAAATGAAAATTTCTTCTGTAGAGCTAGTGCAGGACATGTACAAAATGTAAAAATTATTACGAATTAACTCATAAGTCAATGCCACTTCCTTATAATTCTTTCGATTTTGTACAATATATAAAGACGTAGCTACAAAACACGGAAGTGGCTGTGACTTACTCAAAAAGATATGATCGTCTTTTCAAAACCTTGTCTTTTGCTTTGAATATATAATCTACTTACACAGTTAATTTTTTATGCACCTGCCATGTTATCTCTTTATCACCCGTGGCTGACTGGTAGAGAATGCCTAAGGCATTAAGTCCGCCTTTGTACATTCAATGTTAGGTACATAAAGTTTTAATAAATAAATAAATCTAGAAGGTTTCCATATTTGCTAATGATTATGGAAGGAGAATATAAACAAATACATTTCTTGAAAAGAAAGGATGCACAAAACCTTTTAGTGAAATTGCAAATGGCAAACCAATCTACTCATTCATTACCTACTAATTTTGGTGTTCTTGTCGCTAAATTAATTTTGATGATTAATTATTATGTAGGTAAGTTCATACAATTTTATTGTCTTATTAGTTTTCTTATCTTCCAGTTTTTATATGAAACTGTAAGACTGATTCTGTTGCCATAATAATTAAAAAAATATTTTACAAACTTTTTGTAAAATATCTATATACCTAATTGTGCACCTACGAGTCTTTTTAACTCGATATTTTATTTTTAAATACATATGATAGACTCCATCTAATAAAAAATCCGACTGCAAATTCCTATGATATATTTCTAGGCCCTGTTTTATCAAGTCAATACACTGTAACTCTAACACATACAGTGTATTGTCATAACAATTTCTTCATTTGCTTCTGACGACTATTATGGCAAAACAAGTTATTCACGATTATTTGTTGTGTATATTCTACTTATATATGAAACCTAGCGGGCTAGATTACTTATAAAATTACCTTTAATTTGATATCAAACACTGAATACTTTCCAAAGTAACTTTTGGAGTAATCTTCAAAAAACCGAAAAAAACTATTTTGCTCAATTTCTCAAATTTTGTTTTTTGTAGTTACAGTGTTTTGGATTGACACGGTACAATAGGTCACATACAGTAATAGGATTACATAACCATGTTTATGCAGGCATCAAGGTATAAACCTCATTAATGGTGATCTTACTTTTTCTTTAGAAAAAAAAAAATTAATAATAAATTTAAATAATAAAATAAAACAATATTATTATATATTGACATTTAAATAGGGTATAGGGCCTTCGGGTATAAATAGCTCACTTAAAATTATATCAATAACTTTATTTATGTTCCTAGTTACCTATGTTAGACAAATATATTATTTGATTGATAGCCTGCTTAGTCTATTACCATATTACATACATTTCTAAATACAAACTGATTTTCAAAAGAAAACTTGGGTTTTTGAAATTGTTAGTGCTGAATTAAGTTTACATCTAAACTTATACCAACTAGCGTGCAACAACACAAAATCTAATGAAGCGTTTACATAGACAAAGTTTGTTTGAGTAATATAGATAGATAGACCAACATATGTTACAGTAACGTGGAATATTTGCAAAGATATAATAAATATTACAAGAATAATATACAACGTGTAACGGAAAGGGTATATACATACCAAGGGCACAGCTTCTTTTGATGATATCAAACGATACTGGGAGGGTTTCAACTCAAAATAAAATACTCTAAAAATTGATACCAAAGTTGCGGTTTCGTAAGTTTCTTAAATTGAAATCATAACAATCGTGTCACCGCACTACGTAGGTCAATAACTTTCCACATTACTTGCAAATATCACGATAAATCTCTTCCGTAATTCTGTGCGCCTAGTACTGTATCTGCTATCAATGTATTAAAAATTCTCATTACTTCCGAACATGTAGAGATAGGATTAAAAAACCCTTCCAATATCGTTTGATATCACCCAAAGAAGCCGTGCCCTTGGTATGTATATATACCCTTTCCGTTACACGTTATATTTACAAAGCTCATCTATACTTATTATTATAAACTAGCGACCCGGCCCGGCTTCGCTCGGGTAACATAATAGAGTTTATATTTGCTTTAAATATTATTTTGCTTAATTAATTTCTCGTCCCGTATTTTTTATTTTGCGATAATTCGTAATCTATTCAGTTTATTGATGTAGTGTAAAAAGCAATTTTGATCTACATTAAATGCTCAACGTATTTTACGTATTTAATTGGATAAGGAATAATAGTGTACTGTTGAAAACAGATTCGTAAATAGCTCATCATGTTATTCAAATTTGTAAAAGAAATAAAAGGTTATTGTGGGTTATCCCTAAGAGATAGACATATACTATTACGGACTTTTTTGTAGATTTTTTGAGTTCTATAATACTGTAGTACATTATTTTCATCTATCTCGTAGGGTTCAACCAGCGTTTGCAATGTAAGCGCAAAAAAATATGTTTATTTACGACATCACATTAGAAACCTTTAAAATTATCAGCGTTTCTCTACTATATTATGCATGTTATATACATACAAACCTTCCTCTTGAATCACTCTATCTAGTAAAAAAACCCGCATCAAAATCCGTTGCGAAGTTTTAAAGATCTATGCATACATAGGGACAGACAGTGGGAAGCGACTTTGTTTTATACCATGTAGTGATGTGTCGTTGTTCAAGTGGTCCTTCAGAGCGACTGCTGAGCACACGATCTCGGGTTCGATTCCCGGTTCGGGCAAAATATAAAAGTGCTAGTGTGTTTTTCTGTAAGGAATTTAAATCCCGGTGTGTGGAAGTTGGCGGTGTGATACCCCCGTGCCTCGGAAAGCATGTAAACCGGTTGGTCCCGGCTGTCATTTAGACAGCTTTGACAGTCTTTACGGGTAGTCAGAAGACAGAAAATCTGACACGGATCTGGCCGAGGGCTATCGTGTTATACATACACAGTGTGTTAGGTTAAACGAGGGACTTATTGAGGGAGGGTATTCAGTATTCGATTCTCGTCCCAAATATGTGAAAAACCTATAAATTAAATTTTTAACGTAATTGTAATATACTGTAGAGGTCTGATAGGCAATCGATCCATGTTAAGCACTAATATAAATTGTTATTTGTATTGTATGTATGAATTTTATATTATTATGTTCAATTAATATTATTTATGTTGTTTGTACACTGACAGCCCTTAATCTGTCTCCTTTAATTTTTGTCCATCCAAAGGTTGTCTGTAAGAGAACGCCCTGTGAGACCGCCCATTGTACAGACCGCCGGCACATCATCCTACCTCAATCTGTTAATAGATTTTGAATCTTATCACGATAGTAGAAGATTAATGTTCGATTGGTAAAATTTGATAGATTGGGGTAGATTGACCTGCTGGCGTCTGTACACTAGTTTAAATTTTTGTATCCATAGAAATATATATATATAATAAATAAGTAAATACTAATCATGTGGATAAAAACCCAAATTTAAAAAATAATAAAGAAAAAAAAATACCATTCATACTCAGCTACATTCGGTTAGAATAAAACGTTAACAGATAACTATGATAACTTTATAAATATCAACATTCCGTACCATTCGCATTAAGTGCCAAAAATCTTCCATGATACAAAATTCTCATATTCTTATTCTTCTCTCCCACAGAGAACTTAACGAGCTCCGACGGCCAGTTTCCGACAACCCTGAAATATTGAGGTTCTTCAAATATATGAAGGCAGCCAGACGAGGACAGGAAGCTTCTGATTGCATGTACTCCTACCCAACTTGCCCTGCCACCGGGCCTAAGACCCATACTATGGTAGCGGCGTATCATGACATCAATAAGCTGGTCACTGCCAGGAAACTCCACTAGCTGCAGATGAAGAGCATATAGCAGTAAAATTTAAGAAGACAGAAAAATTAAACTACATTACAGTCAAATGGCAATAAACAGAACACCTGTAATGATAAATTGAAGTTCTATTGTCAAACTTTATTTTTATCTTGTTAATGAATTTAATATCTTGAACCTAAATTAAAATGCAATGTTTGACTTCTGTCCAAGGTAAAAGCCCTTGGGTCAGGCGTAGTGTGAATTAGGCGTTTGGAAAAGTCTTTCAATAATTTGTGAGTACTCGGACCTCGAACAATTGGGTTTCAAACCCAAACGGCTCGAAAATCTAAAATATTTAACTTAATATCTATCTATAGTAGTATAATCTAAGATACTTAACTCAAACTTAATTTAGCTGATAATCGTCAGTCTGGATCGATTGATGGTAATCTATTTGCAGCTTGTTACATAATATTGTCCTCAAAAAAGTGCGTTTCAAAAAGCTCGAAATGACATAACGAGGTCAATGATCCCAAATTCTTGGAATAGTTTTTTTTTTTACTCACCGAGTGTATTGTATTTAGGGCATGTGTCAAAAAATTTTTCCGATGCAAATATCTTGGTGATATATGTGATTAACCCTAATTATGAGATTTTTTTAAATTTATGAATCGAATGACAAGGTTTTTGGCTGAAAAACAGCTGTTAAGAAGAATGCTGTACTTACATGTTATTATTGCTTCAAAACTCAGCGAACGATAATATATATTTGTTTCTCTGTTGTGAAAGAATAACTATATGTGGAAGCTTGCACAGCATCTAAATATCTTGTGTTTAAAGAAATCGTTACTCATTTTAAGAATCCTGATGTTTAAACCCTGACTCACTGAAAAAAATGGGCTTGGATATCTCTTAGAATGTAAATGACATAACTCAAAAATCCTGTAACTTCTGATTGTTATAAAACGTGACCATACTTATAAACTGACCTTTAATGCTAGAGGTAATAGGGGTCAATATTGCGAGTCATATAGAGTCAGCCCATACATCTGTCACGAGCAGAGAGTAGTGGTTTTCAAATCAGTGGTCACGAGAGAGATATGCACATTAGAAATCACACAAACTGATTTTTTCTAGCTAGAATTTCTAGCTCAACTACAAAAACAGTATTTTTGAGTTGGAGTTATTTTCATTCTAAAGGCGATATGATTAAAAATTTGAAATATAGTGGCACAGAAAGTTCTTTGAGCAGCAATCGCTGTGAAAGAAATAGTTAATACGATTAAATAATCTAATATTTGTATTGGTTATTTATTTATTTGAAGTATGAATGTAATTTATTGTATGATTGGATATCGTGTTTGTAAAAAGTGTTTTACTTTTATAATTATTTATAAAATAGTCTAGTAATTTATTATCCTAAAAGATTTTGTTTTCTTATTTATATTTTTTTTGTAATTAAATATTTTAAAGTTGATGTTATACCACCGTAGTCTGTTCAAAAAATGGTAGCCTTATAAATGGCACTGATGGTATTTATTTATTACTATCTGCAACAGAAAATATATTTTATAAGTTTTTTTAATTTATACCCTCTACTTATGTTTTTTTTTTAAATGGAATCTTATTGTACATTAGATTTATTTATATTACTTCAATTTAATTGTTTGTGCATTTAAATTATTACTAACAAAAAATCTATGTACTCTAATATGCGCATGCACATCGAACATTTCTAATCTAGCCAATGACGACGCTAGATTTTACAAAATGGCCGCTCGGCAAGCGATGATGCACATATTACAGAATGATTTAGTAGCGTAACCTATCACTGTGTGATTGATATGTGAATAATGGCGACTGACTTTATTAATAAAATAAAATACTTTCCTACTTTAAAAAACCTCTGCTACAAATTGTTAATAATTTGGACACGAAAGTAATCAATATTTTATGTCAATGCTTTCAAAATGCCGCAAGATCAATATTGAATACATACATTTATTTAAATTCGGAATTCAAAATCGCTATAATTTTTTAGAAAAATGGACTCTAAGTCATTCAAGACACAGTTTTAATTCCATTGCAACTATTTCTAACAATAAAAGTAAGAGATGTTTTGTTACAAAATTTCACTAGAAAGTAAACGCAGTGCTAAAAGTATACCTACTTATTTAACTGGCAATAAAAAAGAATTAGCTGAATGAATATTAAATTAAGTACTTATGGGGCTTTTGAAATAATAATATATCGAGATACATTTATAGTTGGCTCTGTTATAGCAACTTGCAAGCATTTTGCATATATTGAAAACAAGTTGCTATAATGTAGTTTTGTAGTGGATAGAGAAGTAGTGCGTCATTGTTCTAAGGAAGTAGGTATGTTTTATTTATTAACAAAGTCATTGAGAGGGACTAAAACCATGGTGTTGTGTTTCTTATTTATTGTTGTAGTCATAACCAAGTAAAGTTTAGATTGAAATAAAAATGTTGAACAAAATGATTGTCATTTTTTTATTTTACTCCAATACCTAAGTACGTCATCATCTGCATAACCTTTTCGCAACTAACTTGGATTAGGCTTCCAGGCTCAGACTTCTACTGACTAAAAACTCAGCCTGTTCCTTCAGCTGCCCTGCTGCCCTTGCATTCCGGGAGTGCGTAAGAAAATTCCCACAACTCTGGAACCGGTTGTCCTGGAACTGCAAATCTGAAACCATGCGGGCCCATATATAGGTTACGGCCCAGTCATAGAAAGGATGCCTTTGTCCCAGCAGTGGGTAAATTATGGGCTAATTTTGTCATGTAATTTATGGATTTAGGCATTTCAACGACTTACTCACTAAGACATACAGAAAGAAATCTTCTCAGCTCTTCAATGGTAGTCAAACACTTCCGCAAGATATTTGAAGGATGAAATCTCATCATATTTACGGATCACATACCGCTGACATACGTAATGTCAAAGACTCCTTTCAATTCAGAAAAAACAGGCACAGAAGACAACATTAGTCTTAAGAAAAGTATTCCTCTTTGTTGATTGTATGTGCGGTTAGTTATCAAAGCGAAGGGTAGGTATTCAGGTTGGCTACACACAGTTATAGGTATAGTGAGTACGTGTCACTTATAGAAGTGCTCAGCACTAGCACTCGCAGCGTTACGTACTTTATAATCTTCTTTTAATATTATAAATGCGAAAGCTTGAGAGGATGGATATATAAATGTATGGATGTTTGTTACTCTTTCACGCAAAAACTACTGAACCGATCTTAATGAAATTTGGTAAGTTGACATCCTGGAACTCCGACGGGATCGGGATTTACACGGGAAAACCCTCCCACGCGAACGAAGTCGCGAACAGAAGCTAGTTCTATATAACATAGATAGGGCTATGTTATGTATCTGACCAGATGTGGTTGCGCTAAGGTACACTTCTGCCTAACACGCCAGAAAATACCACGGAATAGATGAATAAGGTTGGAATAGTAATGTGGGCATGGCGAGCGCGCCACATTTATGATTCGAAAATCATAGCTCGACCGATTAATTCATTGACCGCGTTTAGTGCACTTCGGATTACTTCGGAACACAGAGCTCTGCTTTAAAATACCGTGTTGTGCAATTATAACCTGTAAAACAAAAAGTCAGACCGCAAGTATAGAGCGAGGAGGTATATCTTTCTATCGCTAAGTCGAAAATAACATTTAATTACAATTTTATTTGTAAATAACATAAAAATATTCCGAATACTATGAAATTCCGAACATTAACAACATTATTGCAACAAGTTACAAAAAGTATACATTGCCCGATGTGTACTCGCTTAATCAACGCAATCACCAAGTCCGCTTATAATGTACCTACTGCATGCGTTGCGTCCTCCACACTTCAACCATTGACGTTTCGTCCTTTGCTCTAATTGGCCGTGATGTACGGCGCATGTTTATCGACAGTGAGTTACAATCAGTAACAAGCTCTCAATTTAAGTGTGTGTAATTTATTTGTGTGCGTATTTCGCATACATAATGGGCCTCTTGCTTGTAGTGGAACTAAAGAGTAGGAGGCAAGCGGCAACCATTGAGTTATAATGTACTACGTACGTACGTAGTACATTATAACTCAATGGCGGCAACACGCGTTCTCATACAAATCAGGAACTATTTCCATTCTAACCTCTTTATCTGTTCTGTGGAAACACAGACGTGAATGGGACGTAATGAAAATACACATAACTCACTCTGCTGACCAATATCATCCAAGCTTTTTACGATACTCAAGGGGATATATATATAGGGCTTATCTGAATATCCGCGTGCCAAAATGAAGATATAACATCATTAAAAAGTAATTTAAACTTTTTACCGGTAGTAAAAATAATTTGATATAACAGGGTTACAGGTAAAACACTAACAACCTCACAGGACTGTATTACTAACATCATAAACAACAACTTTTGTTCTATGACTTTTTAGAAAACAATACATTTACCAAAAACAAACCATCAAGATGATCCGCTCCCTTTTCAATTCGACGAGTATATTTTGATCTATCAGTTTACCTACATTACAAGCGCTTTCTTTTTCTTCCCAGACTACGTAACATTTAGAGTGTTTAATTGAAATATTTTTATTGTTGTATGAAAATCTGATAAACTAAAATATGAAGAATTATTAAAAGTCATAACACAAAAGTTGTTGTCTATGATGTCACTAACACAGTCCTGAGAGGTTGTTAGTGTTTTACCAATAACCCTGTATTACAGGTTTCATAATTATGTGGATAATGAAGGTTAAGTTCACTGGATTATACGAGTATCACCGCATTTTAGAGTAAAAGCTTATTAAAGAATATTATTAGCATTACATTACATTAGGTACATTACATTACATTAATTTAATTATAATTCCAAATACCTGTCGCACGTTTCAATTTAATTTAATGAAACCTGTAACTTTCCTGCTGCTGAAACACGAGCCTCCTCTGCGTGTGAGGGCATGAATCGTAGATAGATAGACAGATAGAATATACTTTATTGTAAAAACTTACAACTAATTAACAATATTGCTTAAACTATCGTCACAATGGCGGTTTTATCGCTGAGAGCAATAATTAGCTCTAGTTAAATCTTAGTGACAACTCGGTCTCAGTGCAAATTAGTATAATGATACACTCATGTATGTTCACCATATATGATCCGTTAAAACGCTTAAAGTGCAAAATAATAACAGCCATTCGGAATGAACTTTGAGGTTAAGCAACACTTACCGGGGTCAATTACTGGAACTTTGCCCTAAAGCTAATGATTGCTTACTTATGGCATCACACCACACACATCACATTTCGCCGGAATTTTCTCTTCCTTGCTTTACTTTATAATGTGCTCTTGAATCCATTTACTCCTTTTTATATTATGGAACGTTTTCAGTTCCTCTGTGACACACGTTCTAGGTCCTTGAGGTCATCGGAAAATTCCACCTCTTTCTTTGATAAATCTTTTACTATATCGTCCCCCCCGGGACGATACCCTCGGTAGGCGAGTCCAACTCGTACTTTCTTTTATATATTGGCCTACTATATCGCATTAGGTTGCGAAAGGTGGAAGATGGGTCGTGAGGCCTTTGCCCTGCAGTAGAATAACACAGACTTAATAATAAGAATATCAAAAGCAATACCCAATTTTGATCCAGTTTACTAGTACCTACCTCCTACAAACACGTACCTTCTTAGTAGTCTTTAGATGTGGTCTTTCAAAATAAACATACCTACCTAATATTAATATCTATATCAAATACTACCTCCACACAATATCACACATACCACAAGTTAATAAATAGACCGTGTCTACACCCGCTTGCTTATAATTCAATATGAACGGATCACAATGGAGTTAACATACCCTGCTAGATTAAATTTGTCGATGCGATCCGTCGAGGGATCATACTTAAACAGCAATGTGTGTTATCTATACCTACATATGAATAAAATTTAAGTGTCTGTGTGTGATTTTAAAATAGCTGTGTTTTTTATCAAGTCCAGTGACGAGAATGTACAAGATATACTAAAACACAAATACGATTTTCCAGAAATTAGCCTGGATAAACAAAAACGACGAATAAGTTTATAAAAATGTATTTGTGTGTATGTTTATCCGGGCTAATTACTGGAAACCCGATTTACCCAAAACTGATTTTAATTGGGTTATAGGTACAGGAGGCAGGAACAGGACAAGGAAACATATTTATCCTGTAATTCCAACGGGATCAAGCATTCACTCTCCGCCCGACGCTCGCCCGAGACGGTCGTGCCGCTCTGCGCTCCCGATCGTTCTGTGTCTGTGTCATCGCTTCGTCGCGCTCGCCGTGACGTCATTCGTAGTCGCCGACTACAACTCCCGATCCGGAACCGCCTTTTTCAAGGCAGTGAAGGATATTTTGTTTCTATAACAGAGTGTTGTCAAAAACGTTTTGCCCCTTCAGGGAAAAACCACAGTTTCGTGGTCCTTGGTTGGAAACCTCACGGTGTCAACGAAACCAAGGGGGTGTTGACCCGACACACCCGCTGATCCCCTTCAGGGTGAAGCAGTTAATTGGAGTCGAGTGCTAGGTTTTGGCCTTGGGGGATCTCCTAGTCAAACCTAGTTACTGAGTTTCCCTTTCAGCTACTCACCTAGTGTCGGTTGGGTGTGTCTACCCCTTCGCACTAGACCCAATAGGGCCCGGTTCGCACAATAAGACTGGCGACCGGTTACAAGCTTAGGGCTCACAATTAGGTACTCACCTCCCAGTCTCTACCCAACTAGGAGGGTTACACATCCCCGGACCCATCCATCCGGGGAGTTAGGCCAGTTAGGCTTTAAATAGGCCCCCCGCGGGAGAGAAATCTCCAAAATTTCCCCGTTAAATTTTTGATCCATTCGCCAATCATGGCGAACTCCAATATTTTGGAGATAGTATTAGAAATCCTTAGGGAAAACCCTGCTATTTCCGCCAAATATGGCGGAAAAATCCAGCGTGAAATCGCAAATTGTCCCCCGGCTACCGAAGCCAACGTCGCTGATTTTAGTGACGCGCTTGACAGCCCATTATCTCCCCCGCTTGCCGATCAAGGCATCCCGGTTGGTCAATTCACGGAAGTATTTAGTAACTCCGATCCCATTGTTCGTCAAACAACGAATGACTTCCAGGTAGATAGCCCTCTATTGCCCCCGTCCGCCGACAAAGTCGTGCCGATCGCCCGATTCCCGAAATCACCCATTGTTTCCGGCCCACCTACTAATCCTATTGTTCATAGAACAATGGACGCCGCGCAGGTGTGCGCTGCACCTGAATTCCATGAAATGGACACCACCGAACCTGTGTCCAATAACAACTCCGACAATGATTTGTCATCATGCCCCTCGTCCTCGGAAGACGACTTTCAAGTCGTCACCGGCGGCAAGAGGAAGAAAGGGAAAAATACCTCCCAGGCCAGCAAGGCCAAAAAGACCACCGCGTTGCCCTCGTCCGCAACTCAAACGCCCGTACGACCCGCTAGCCCCGTCCCAACTACCTCTACTCGCGCGCAGGATAGTCGTCCCCCCAGCCCGATAGCCCAAACTTCCTCAGCCCAAAGGAAGCAACGCCCTCCGCCCCCCATTTACATCCAAGACAAGGGGAAATGGACTGATGTGTCCAAGATGTGTGTTGATCGAAAGATCAACTACACAAACGCCCGTGCCTGCCAAAATGGCATTAAAGTCACCGTCCCTACGTCGAACGACTATAGGGAACTATATCGCGCCCTCCGTGAAAGGAATATTTCCTTTCACACTTTCTCCTTCCCCGAGGACACGCCCACTCGTGTAGTTATTAAACGTGTCCCTAAAGAAATCCTAGTACAGGATATTAAAGACGACCTTGCCGATCAAGGTATACCAGTGATCGCCGTCCATCGCTTACATAAAGCGAGAGGTGATGAAGTGTACGACATGGTTCTTGTCATTTGTGAACCAACCGAAGGTCATCACCCGATTTTCAAGATTAAGTCCATTTGCTCCCTATCCGGTATCTTAATTGAAAAGCCCTATAAAACCGCAACAGTGGGACAATGCCACCGTTGCCAACTGTATGGCCATGCGCAGAGCAACTGCTATGCGACTCCCAGATGCGTCAAGTGTCTGGGCGAGCACAGCACTGCGAACTGCCCTCGGCCCAAAGACCGAACCCTCTGTTTGGAACCACGCAGCTGCGTTCTCTGTGGCCAGACCGGTCACCCGGCAAACTACCGCGGCTGTCCCAAAGCCCCCAAACTCGCTCCTAAATTAGCGAAGCGCGCCAACGCCCGCCTACAAAGAGAGGCACCTTCCTCTCAAATTCCCCAACGTCTCGCTCCTCAGAGACCATCCCCGTGGAACAGGCTAAACGACGAAAAAGCCTTTCCCTCCTTGGCTCCTGCCAAACCTTTGCAGGCACTGATGGATATACCCATCGCAGCGCAGATCCTACCTATAGCCGTGGCTCCAGAGGCCACAACCAGTCCCAAACCCGCGCCTCAAACCACGGCTGCTCCTGCAGCCAAACAACCGCCCAAACCCTCACCTGTCGGGAATGGCGAGTCTTGCGCCCAGACTCTACTGCGCCACTATAAAATATTTATGACCCGCCAAGCCAGGTCTCTCCGCGATGCCCTTCTGGCTGCCGAACAGCAGAACAACGGCAAAATTACTACGGAAATGTACAGCCAAATATTCAGCACACACAGTGATGTCGTGCTAGGCCTCGACCAGATGGATGCGATGGACTGATCCAATGGATTCCCAACGCACAAACCACACTAGGCCTCGATCCCTCAAATTAGGTTTTTTCAACGCCAATGGCATTTTCAACCAACGCGCCGAAATAACTAAATTCCTCCGCGACCACCAATTAGACGTCCTCCTTATACAGGAAACCCTTTTGAAACCCCACCGCGCTGACCCCAAAATTGCGAATTACCGTCTAGTTCGCAATGACAGAACACGCTGCCACGGCGGCGGTACCCTTATTTATTATAGGAAGGAGTTATACTGCATCCCTCTCAGCCCACCCGCGCCTCTCTCTCACCTAGAGTACTCTGCCTGTCGACTAGGCATGACTGGTCATCCTCCGATAACCATCATCTCTGCCTACCATCCTCCACCATCGGTCGCGTCTCTTGCTTCAGACGATCCTATCGCGCTCACCAGCGATCTCACGACTCTCTTTGGCCTGAGTGACTCCGTCTTACTAGCGGGCGATCTCAACGCCAAACACCCCGCTTGGAACAGCAACACGACAAATGCCAGAGGCAGAATTGTGTATAACCTAGGCGCGACCCTAAACTATGACGTCATCGCTCCGATGACTCCCACCCACTACCCACACGACCCCAACCATAGGCCCGATGTCCTCGATGTGGCGCTCCTAAAGAATGTAAACCTCCATTTGCACTCCATAGAAGCGCTTCACGAGCTCAACTCGGATCACCGTCCCGTTATCCTACACCTAGGTTCCCGCTCAGGTAACCATGATCCTACCCAATCTCCTCCGACCCAATTGATCACCGACTAGAGGAAAGTAAGTGAAAAACTGAAATCCACCACGTCGCCTCACTTGGACACCATTCCTGACCACATAGTCTCAGTCGCTGACACGACGGCGGCGATCGACTCGCTTACAGATCACGTACAATCCGTCCTGAACGATTGTTCAAGGGAAGTTCCAGTAGCGGAAGACCACCGCTGGAAACTCCCGGACGATGTACGGAATCTGATAACCGAGAAGAACGCAGCCATCCGTGCGTACGGCGCTTTTCCCTGCGCCGCAAACAAAGCTCACATGCGCAACTTACAGCGTGCTGTAAGGAAACGCATTGCCGAGCAGCGTAATGCGAGCTGGGACAAGATGCTGAGCGAACTTGAGCCCACCCATCTTGCCTTCTGGCAGCTTCAGAGGAAGTTACGATCCACTGAAGAGGCCACAATGCCTCCTCTCATTCGTCCCGATAAGAGTGTCGCCTTCGATAACTCTGAAAAAGCAGAATGCCTAGCCGACAGCCTAGAGTCCCAGTGTTCTCCCAGCTCTCAACCAGTAGACCAAGCCCACCTCGATATGGTGAACGCCGAAGTCGAACGTAGAACTTCCCTTCCGCCCGTCGAAGATCCCGATAATCCACTGGCCCCCATCACTCCTGATGAGGTCCAGGATATCATTAAAAGTCTCCAACCGCGAAAAGCCCCTGGCTCCGACGGCATCACCAATAGGGTTTTCAAACTTTTCCCCGCCCAGCTTATAGTGCTAATGACTGCCATCTTCAATGGCGCATTGAGCAATAATATGTTCCCCGCAACCTGGAAACAGGCCACCGTCATAGGTATTCCCAAACCAGGCAAGCCCAAGTCTGACCCGTCTAGCTACCGTCCCATTAGCTTACTCAACGTCCTCGGTAAAATCTATGAAAGGCTTATATATAAGCGGCTCAAAGATTTTGCCGAAGCAAAGAGTCTAATACCCAATGAGCAGTTCGGATTTAGAACCGAACACTCATGTATCCAACAAGTTCACCGCATAGTAGAACACGTCAGCGCCGGCTTCCAACGGGGCGCAATAACGGGAGCCTTATTCTTCAACATAGCGAAAGCGTTCGACAAAGTCTGGCACAATGGCTTAATCTATAAGCTATACCAACTCGGCGTGCCTGACCGTCTCGTGCTCATCCTACGGGACTTTTTATCGAATCGCACCTTTCGTTATCGAATTGAGGGGGAGCTTTCCTCCCCCCATCCCATTCGCGCAGGAGTTCCTCAAGGCTCCGTACTATCCCCCCTCGTTTTCACGCTATTCACTAGTGATATTCCCAAGCATAAAAATACCCAACTAGCCCTATTCGCCGACGATACGGCTATCTATTATACCGGTCTTAAACCCGATGCCATCGCTCGCACTCTCCAAACTTCCGCAAACACTCTGGCCAAGTGGTTCCGGAAATGGAGAATCGAAGTCAATCCAGACAAAAGCCAGGCAGTCCTCTTTTCTAAACCGCGGATAAACCCAGCCTCCCCCCGTCCGATTACAATGTACGGCAAGCCGATCCCTTGGGAAAAGCAAGCCAAATACTTAGGCGTGGTCCTCGATAGACACCTCTCCTTCGCTGAGCACATAAAGCAGGCACGTTCACGCGCCGCTTTCGCTCTAGGTAGGCTCCACTTCATTCTTAGCTCTCGCAGCAAGTTATCACTCAGGTGCAAGCTGCGTATTTTCACCGCGGTCATCCGTCCTATCATGACCTACGCCTGCGCTGTTTTCGCACACGCAAAGCCCTACCTCCTCCACAAGATGCAGACCCTCCAAAACCGATTCCTCCGTAGAGTCACGGGAGCCCCCTTTTATGTTCGAAATGAGCTTCTTCACGTAGACCTCAAGATGCCCACCATCCAGCAGTTCATGAAACGCGTCTCCAAGCGTTTCTTTGAAACTTCAATCCAACATAGGAATCCCCTTATCGTATCGGCCGCCCAATACGAACCCTCGCGTATCTCTAAGATTCGCCGACCAAGGCATACTCTAGTCACTCCCGATGACGCAATCACCCTGCTCCAAGAGAGCCGTAGGGAAACAAGTACAGTGGCACACAAACACAAAAACCGACCGTCCTTCCGTCCTCGCCGCCGAGGCCCGCCGCGACGTCCCCGTAATAGTCCACCCCGACCCTTGCCAGAGCCAGCGCGCGACGCTGAGCCAGTAGCTTTAAATTCCCTTATTAATAATAATAATGATATGATCCAGCTTGTCCCTAGCTGCCCTCCCCCTGCGACGCCCTAAGCCGAGGTCCGTACCCCACAGGGGGTGCCCTTAGCGTGTAGTCGCATAGTTTGTAAGTTTTTAATAAGCCCTGGCTGGAGGCTTTAATTAATTTATTAATTAAGGCAACCACAGGCAAGCCCGGTTAAGCAGCCGACAACCTCAGAGGTTGACCTGCGAGATGCCAAAAAAAAAAAAAAAAAAAAAAAAAAAAAAAAAAAAAAAAAAAAAAAAAAAAAAGGATCAAGCATTACGCCGGAAAAATCTCACAAGTGAAATAAGTTGCGGAACAGCGAGTTAAAAATATTCTTTTATCATTGTAGTGTGAGTTATATTTGTTAAACTACCGTATTTTTTTCAGAATATGTCTTCGTGAATACCCGAAAATAAAATATGCATCGACGTCATACTTTGAAAATTATTTTTTTTTCAAAAAGTCACGTCATCGACACCTTTTTATTCTTACTCAAAATATTTTATTTTCACATCTAGCCTACATGTGTATTGCATTCAATTACAATTTTGAAATAAAGAATGTAAATTAATGTAGGTTGGTTCTTAATTGCTATTTAAAGATGAAAAACATTGTAGGGAAAGCTCAGCCGGCGCGGCGTGATGAAAAATAAACAAAATGTATAGAAATGCCACGTTCGTATTAAGAATTTTAGACCAACCTAATCACTAGTCAGTCACTTTTTCGACATCCTCTAGGCTTAACAATGAATTAATATAGATTGTTGAAACAGACCGATTTTTATAAAAATGTTTTGTGGACGTTTAGTCCCATCTGCACAGACAAAAATATTAGCGTTATAACACCAAAATCGGAGGGCGGCGCGCGGACCTGGTTACTACTACGTAGGCTGGTTCACAGTAGGTAACTGAAGAAAATGGTGTGCGAATGAATATGGGAGGGGGCAGGTCTTTTCCCAGGCTGTTACTGCTGAGTAGCATGTGTTGGGCTCCAAGTTCCAAAGCCTTGAACAACGGCTTATTGCAAGCCTATCCCTTTTTTTGCATTTCAGGGAGTGTTCGATGGAATTGCACAATCTAATTCCACCAAGCCTGTTCCATCATCGAATTTCAAGACGAACGGCGATGCGCCATCGTTACATAGTGGACATCCCACCCATACGCACAAAACATTTTGGGATTACTTGTGGATTACCTACAATGTGGACGTAACGATAGCGTATCATCGTTCGTCTTGTAATCCGATCCTATGTTGATCTATACAATACATGTCTATCCACTTACATGAATAAAAATTTAGTGTCTATCTGTAATTTCAAATTAACAGTGCTTTGGAGGTGCTTATTGTTATTTAATACATGAAACTATGAAATATTTTATTCTAAAATTAATTTTCGTTAAACTCAATTTTCTTAAAACCCAAGTCGGACAAAATAAAATGTTTTGGTTTTAGTTCTTACATAATTATGAAGTATAGCCCTAATAAGCCTTAAAAGAAATACTTAAACAATCAAATACCTACCCACGTTATTATTTTTTTTATTATTACCATCAGGCGAGGTTGAGGTCAAGAGTGGGCCCCACTCTTGACCTCAACCTCGCTTGATGGTAAGCGATAGGTGCGGTCTAAGATGGGACGAGCGAGCCCAGAAGATGCCTATTCACTCGTGCTTTAATGGCTGAAAGGTCATAAGTGGCAGGGAACACAAAAGCCGGCAGAGAATTCCACAGCTTGGCTGTGCGCACAATAAATGTGGAGGAGAAGCGCTAGGTACGACAAGACGGTATATCAACCAAGTGTGGGTGGTACCCAGCCGCGCGTCTGGTAGACCATGTCTAGTATCAGGTCATGGAGCTACTGCGCACACTCCCCGAAGTACAATCTGTAGAAAACCGACTTCACTGCTATTTCTATCCTCTTACGTAACTACAACAAAGACTTTGTTATCTTGTTCTTTAAAGGAAAATATAAATAGAAGTGAATTTCTATTGAAAAGCTAAACTTGGAAGATTTAATATTGCAAACTAATAGATAAGGATCCTTTAGTTGTAAATAAACAGCTAGGAAACACCAGCCTAATATAGTTTATAGTTAAAAAAGTGACTAAAAGAATGTGTTATTTTAAATGTATTCATACAAATCATTTGAGTTGTTTTTTTTGTTTTTTATATAAACGCTTAAATAGGCACGCTTCGCCAATAAGCTCGATCCTTCCGCTCTAAGGTAAAATACCTCTGTGTATTTTCTGATACATTTTGGAGATATAGACACACATCCTTTTGTTTTGTCTTGCCCAACCGCGTGGGTTGGTACTTGCTCAAACTGAGTTTAATTTCGGCCTCATAGAATTTTATTTCTACTTAGTAATACAATCACAAAAAAAAGTTCTAAGTTGAGCTATACGTTAACTGACATAATTATGCTTGTACTATTTGGATAGGCCCACTTAAATCTGTGTGCATCTTTCCTCTGAAGATTGCCTCAGACTGTAACCTACAAGGTTCCCATATAATTTAACCAGTATAGATTGTATGGACTTCAAAAGGAACGGATCGACGGCCACATCTAATTTAAATTTACGAAAAAAAAAATGACGTGTAAAAGTGTTATTTAATAACCAATTTGTAAAATAAAGATACCATTTAAAATAAAACCGGCCAAGTGCAAGTCGGACTCGCGTACAAAATTTTCCGTACCACTATCTATAAAAACGGCAAAAAAAAACATGGTTGTTGTATGGGAGCCCCCTTAAATATTTATTTTAATTTGTTTTTAGATTTGTTGTCATAGCGGCACCAGAAATACATAATTTCTGAAAATTTCAACTGTCTAGCTATCGCGATTGAGATAGTCTGGTGACAGACAGACGGACGGACAGACAGCGAAGTCTTAGTACCTAATAGGATCCAGTTTTTAGTTTTTACCCTTTGGGTACGGAAAACTAAAGATCAACCTATAACGTTCCCACTGCTGGGAGTGGGAAAGGCTGTCTTTCTCAGTATGAGAGCGAATAGGCCGTAGTCCAAAACAGGGGCAGTTTGGGTTCAGGTTCGGGATTAATTCTTTATTATAGGCCAACAGTGATCCATCGTGTTAGTAAACAATATTATAATTTATCACTAGTGTTAGGTTGCCTACCATTTGTTTTCGCCGCTCGCCGCTAGACGCGTCGCAATTCGCGCCGCGCTTAGCTGTGGCCAGGGGGTTAGTAGTAGACGCCACACTGAATATTTTTGTGAAAAGACCATCCCTAACTTAATGCTTAGGTATGGAAACGAAACTTCAAACTATGAGATTCAAACTTTTGACCTACAGCTTGTCGTGCCTGTAACTAGGCCCCAACATTATCAGCTATATTATCACGACAATACTTGCATCGATAAAAATGTTTTACAACAGTTTTTTTTTTTATTTATATTAGGCTCGCCTATGACCACCATCTCAGCTGATGGTAAATGATGATGTGGTCGAAGATGGAGCACGCTTACCTAGAAGTAACCTATTAACTCTTGACTTAAGTTTAACAACATGACCTATATTTTTATACCAGCTTCTGCACGCGGATTTGGTCGCTTTTTCAGGAAAATATGCAGCCTATGTCTCTATAGTGTGCGTTGTAGTTGGGAGTTTCATACAAATAATAATGAACGGCTCGAGTTGATACGGTGACGATCCCTTTCCAAATTGATATGTGTGTTACGACCTTAAGGTCCCATTTTCTCTCGTAGAGAGGCCTGTGCCCAGCAGTGAGATATATATATATATAATAATAGGCTGAATGAAATAATAGACTGTAGAATAAGATAATAGGCTGAATGATGATTGGTGAAAGAATTTCCAAAATATTTTTTTTTTATTGTTTAGAGGCTTGCGTTTGACCACCATCTCACTTGATGTTAAGCGATGGTCGAATATGAAGCACGCTTACCTAAAAGTAACCTCTTCACTCTTAACTGAAAGAACTCCAGGTTATAGTTGTCAGGAAACCAAGACTCCGGCAGGGAATTCCACTCTTTAGCTGTACGCGCAATGAAAGAATTCCCAAAACGTAGAAGAAGTCCAAAAGTTTTTGAGTACATTCGTTACAAACATTTAAAAATACAAATCTTTCCTCTTTATAATTAAAGTATAGATAAACAAGTGCAAGTCGGACTCGCGCACGAAAGGTTCCGTACCATCTATATAAATAAAAATGAATCGCTAAATGTGTTGCTAAGCGTAAAACTCGAGAACGGCGCGCGGCGGAACCGATTTATCTGATTTCTCTTTTTTTGTGTTTGATGAAGTCTGAGGAAGGTTTTTATGGAGAAAAAAAGGAAAAAAATCAACAAAAATAGTAAAAACTTCAATTTTCATTTCTCATTCAAACCACTCTGTCCCGAGCTGTTAAACATTTGGCGTCAATCAAAAAAAAAAACAGTGGCACGTTAGTATTACCTTTGGTATGCCTTTAAGTTGATTAGAGGTTGCATGTCATTAATAAAAAATAATATAATGAGTTTACTCAAATTTGTTTTATAGCCTTTATAATCGTGTAAAATATTGTGTTATTTTACTTGATAAGAATCAGTAATCGTGAATAATATAAAGGAAAATAAGTGATGAAAACATAATTAAGCGTAGGTGCAGTATTTTGGATGGAAAGAGACTGCATGGACTTAGATCTTTTCTTTTATAAAAAATTAATAAGAAAAATATAACTGACGTACGCTTCATTGCTTCCTCGGTGCGTAGCATTTTCTTGGTTGTTATAAAATTTTCGCTTCTTTCGAAAACCAATTGTGTGTTTATTTGTTGAGTGCGTTTACATTTAGACCCATGCCGCCTATAAGACACAGGCGCAGCAATTTGTGTAAGAATATCATCACATTAGATATTACTAAAGTCTTTCAATGTTAATTTATTTCTATTAGACTGCAACAGGTCAATAACTTTTGACAGAACGAAATCTGTCGGGGCAACTTTTAACATAAAAAAGTTACTTTGTTTTAGACAAATAGGGTAGAACAAGGTCTGCCGAGACAGCTAGTTATTTAGAAAAACGGCAAAAAAATCATGTTTGTTGTATAAGAGGCCCCTAAAATATTTTTAATCTGTTTTTTTTTGTTATAACGGCAACAGAAATACATCATCTGTGAAAATTTCAACTATCTAGCTATCACGGTTCATGAGATACAGCCTGGTGACAGACAGACAGACAGACAGTGGAGCCTTAGTAATAGGGTCCTGTTTTTACCCTTTGAGTACGGAACCCTAAAACATTGATGTAATATTTTTTCCGTAACACAGTCCTACCATCCGTACGTAATCAACACAAACTATAAATGACTCACTCTCAACGTCATATTTTCCGCTAAAAACCAATTGTTGACAAATATCAAGTCTTGTGAGTCAGACTACATAAGACGGATCCGGTTTAAGACAATCCCTACCACTTTCTTAGTAGAAAGTTGACCTGTATCGTCATAATCACAGCCACACAACTGTCAAATCTATTTCACGTGCAACAAAGTCGAAATTCATTTGATACAAAAACATAAGTGACGTATTAATCATCATTAACATCGACAAGTGAACCCCGACCTTGTATTTATAGGTATAAAGTTGAAATTCACATGATGGTTACATTAATCAGTATTTATCATCGGTGTATAATATTTTGTAATACGAATGTGTGTTTTTCGGTTAGTAGTGCCGGATTAAAGTGATTGCTCCGGGCATTGGGTTCGATAAAGGTTGTTGACTGTTTTGGTCAAGTTAATTTGCAATGCTTTGGATAAAATACAGAGGATTTTTACTAAAAGGATTTTCTTTTAGATACAAAGTGATGTTTGTTATTGCTTAGTTTGGGTATTATCCTATTTGAAGAGGATTTATAATCGCAAAGAAAGTCCATAAAGAGAAAAATATTTTATTCCAAGCCTGTAATGATTCATCATCACCTCTAGCTGCAAAATTGTAACCTAATTTAATAAATCAGAAATAAGTTAAATATTTAGATAGCAAAACCGACCTTTTCGGATTGCGTGCGTCCACCATTTGATTTGATTGCGTTCTATCTACGTGGTTACGGATGTCACCGTGCCACCTTCTAAAAGAGCAAACATATATTACGTCACACATAAAGGGGGTGTGACGAAGTGTGACATTGTGTGACAAGGGATGGGAGGGGTCCCAAATTTCGTGACGTGACACTCCGATGTGTAATACGTCTAAGGATTAGAAATAACAAAAAAATTAAAAAAAATATCTGTATGAGCTTTAGCTTAAAATGAAACTAATTTTGAAAATGAGGGACAAAATACGTAACCTAGCCAACTGTGACAAGAACGGAGGGGATCAAAAATCATCATAATATAATCAATTTTATTTTCCAACCAGCAGTTGCTCGCGACTTCGTTCGCGTGGGAAGTTTTTCCCATGTAAATCCCGATCCCGTGGGAATTTCGCAAAATCCTTTCTTAGCGGATGCCTACGTCATAACATCTACTTGCATGCCAAATTTCAGCCCGATCCGTCTAGTGGTTTGGGCTGTGCGTTGATAGATCACTATGTCAGTCAGTCAGACCTTTGAGTTATATACATTTAGATTTCTTGGTTGCCGCAGAGTATGAATGATCGGCTGCTGCACTGCGTGGTGCAGGTTCAATTCCCGCACCGTAACAATATTGTTTGAAGAACATACTAATAATTGTTACAGCTCTGGTTGTTTGTAAAAATGCACTCATGATACGATAGTCCAAATGTGGGGCAATTTCATTAAGAAAAATAACGAGGCCATTGTAGGTCAAGTTCTTACTATAAAATCTGAATTAACAAAACCATAAAATTCATAGTTATAAATACTACCATGTTCCTATTATACCTGTAAAGAAAGTACGGAAATGTTTAGCAATCGTTTATACATTTCCTTATATCCCAAACATAATAAGCCACAGGCGAAGTTACGTCGTGGCAAGACATTCACCTCGTCGTGTGTTGTCTTACTAATATTACAAATGATATATAGATGTATGTATGGATGGATGTATGGATGTTTGTAGCTCTTTCACGCAAAAACTATTGAACGGATCTGAACGATATTTGGTATGTAGATAAGATAAGATATATTTATTCGCGTAAAACATGGTATAAATAGGTCTTACAGTACAAGAATAGAGCAGACATGTTTTGCCAAGATTAAACATGACATGCAAATGTATTTGTAATAACAATTTTCTTAGTCAACTAAATTATTATTAGGTATATTTTAAGAACACTACTTTTGTTCTAGGTATGGTTTTATACTATAGAAGTTGCTATTAATTAACCATTCATACAATCTAGATTTAAATGCATATATCTAGAGTTTTACATTTTCAGGTTGATATTTGACATAGTGGTATAAAACATAGGCTATAGTTTTATCCCAGAATTCCCACGGGATCGGGATTTACGCGGTGAAACGCGGGAACTCCAGAAGTTAGTCAAATATAATACACTAGCTTGAACTCGTGGGTTACTTTTTCATCGAAAAATTTTTGCCTGTCACTCTTCAGCCCTTCATCTAACTGCAGACCGAAAATCACATCGACCCGTTGCTATGTTTTGATGTGAAAGAAGAACAAACAAACACACTTTCGTATTTATAATATTAGTACGGATCGACATAATATTACAAGTAGTCATGTAGTATCTGGTTGGTTTATTGGGGTATACGATATGACATGTTACGAATTTACCATTTCAGGTGTCAAAGTCCTCATATTAACTCTATCCTACTTCCTATTATTGCATAATTAATCAATTTGAAAGTAAGTTGTTATAGACGGATAGATATTATTCTCTTTTGGCAAAATACTTAGAACATATTATACTTTGAACAATGCTTTGGTGAGAAGTCAATTAGAAACTAACGCAGTTCTTTGGGCTCTGCATCATTTGGCACCCGCATCTTAGAAAAAAAAAACATTCATTGTTTTTTTTTTCTAAGATGCGGGTAGAATTCACATTACTAGCAAACTTGTTAAACCCTCCAACTAAGCTAAATATGCTTGTGTCTGAAGTGCGTTCACGGTAATAGCGTAATGGGTGAGGTTCGAACCTGCGACCTCTCGATCACAAGTCTGACACCTTAGCCATTAGGTTACATAAACAAAACATAGGCTAAACATAAGTTCATGCTGAAGCGAGTACA
The DNA here is from genome assembly GCA_943138885.2 of Tholera decimalis. Lineage (NCBI taxonomy): Eukaryota > Metazoa > Arthropoda > Insecta > Lepidoptera > Noctuidae > Tholera > Tholera decimalis. The sequence continues at coordinate 5,840,319 of OW964572.2, forward strand.
AAATAAGTTTGTCAGGCATTTATACTTGCAGTTGTATGGGTTATACCTAACGTGACCATACGTCCCGCTTTGGGCGGGATTTTCCCGCTTTCGGACTCTGTCCCGCTGTCCCCAACGAGATCAAAAATGTCCCGCTTTTACAAACAAACCTTTATATACCTACTTACTTACTTGTCTACATTAAAATATCACTAAAATCATGCGAAAGACGGCAGCGTAGACGCAGGGTTGAGAGTCAGGAACAAGCGAGGGCGAGCGACTGACATGCGAGAACGAGATAGACGATAAATAAAGCAAACAAGTACATCGTGCGAACCGATACAAGACGTTATATTAGTTTAGCTTTAGAGTTGTTTACGAAGATGGCAATGTATTTCGGCATTCGGCCTCAATTAACTCATCAACTCACTTCATTTATCAATGTGCATTTAGAAATTTACCGAATACTTACTAATCCTAACTCCCTATTATATTATAAATACAAAAGTAGCTCAGTCAGTTATTTCACGAATATTCGCCTAAGCAAAAATTCGTGAAACATTCGTGAGACCGTAGAACCGATTTTGCTGTATATACCTATATATAGTTATTTGTCGCAAAATATTTAGGTATAAATTTTGAGGGTAAGATACCACAATTACCTATTTAAAGTCACAACCAAACTGTATTTAGCTCTTAAATATGGCATCTTACACCGACTTAACCTACATTTATATTTTTATTTATAAGTACTTATACAAAATTCCGTACCAATCCCGCTTTGACACGAAAAAAAAATGGTCACATTAGTTATACCCCTTTTACCCATTAATGTACCCAATTTTATTTATTTTGGTTAGGTTATAACGACCTGAGCGTCATGAGGGATCTCGCACTCATTTCGTACATATTCAAAGCATTTAGAGGGATGGTACATAATAGGGAAGGTACATAATACCGAAATGAATGTGCCTGACTGGGTTGGTCGAACCCATGACCTTTTTTTCGGGTGGGAAAATCATAAAATACTATGATGATGATTGAACGAAGGGAGTGTCAGACTTCTACAGACTAAAAGCCCACCCCTTGCGTCTCGGGGCTGCGGTATTTTTTTAGAACCCCGATTCCCACAGCTCCCGCAGGCAATGGTCCTCACTAAGGCTCCGTCACTAGTGCTGACGACTCTTTGAGGCGGGCGTGGACCATGACCCGCGTTCGACACGGGACTGGTCCTTACCGGACAGTGAGTTACCCCTACTCGCTGTCATGATTCATAAGGCAATGATTCAATCGTAAGGGGGTTATTTCGAAGAACTAAAAGGAAACCTCAGCTACGGTCTTTTTCAATAGGATAACAGCTACAGCTACATATTTTTCAATTCCGCCAAGCCCGTTCCATCATCGTACTATAAGACAAACGGCGATGCGCCGTCGTTACATGGTGGACATCCCACCTATGCGCACTAAACGTTGTAACAGGTGAGATGGTGGTCAAACGCTAGCCTACTATAAAAAAAAAACTTAACTATAAAATATCAATAATCATCCATTTCCAATTAATCTGCTCACATTTGCTAAACTTCCACGTATCAACATGATATCAGCGAATCTCAAACGGCGCTTATATACCTAACAACCTTACAGGGAGCTATTATGTTCGAGCCGTTTGGGATTGAACCATTAAGACTTAAAACTCCAGTTTTACGTCTGTAATCAATTACTGGTCTCTTGTCGAGTAATCGTTTACTCGAATCCATGTATCTGTCTGTCTGTAACACTTACATGGCTAAACTGCTGACCTGACTTAGGTTAAATTGGCATATAGGTAATAAAGACACGGGATCAAATTCTTCTTATCATAAATGAACACTTATGTGGCTGAATATTCCACAAAAACATTCCCCGCAAACGTACAGATTCGCGGGCAAAAACTAGCTAGTAATTAATTGATCTAGATTAGAAGTAACTATACATAACATAACTTATACGTGGGTCATCGGAAACGGAAAGTACCACTCACAAGACGGCTTGAAAGAACTCTCAATAAACGTACACTGTTTCGTCAAAATTACATAACTGAATGTAGGTCATTCTTAGTCGACTGCATGTTCGAAAATGTATCGGTTCTGCAATGAAAAGCAATGTGGTAAAGGATGAGCTTCTTCTGGTATACTTCTTTATTATTATTTATTATGTTCTAATGAGATTCCGCAACCCCGGATCACAAGTGCAACTGAAGGGACACGGTGTTTTTAGTCAGTAGAAAACTGACATTCCCTTCCACTCCACCCGAAGCGGTTTGATTATTTTCACAAAGAAAAAATAGGTTAAACCAATATTCATTATGTTTTTTTCACACCCTCTACATGAAAAAAATGTCAAATGGTATAAATACTAGCCTTGGCCCATCACCCGCGTGAATTCTATCACTTTTAAGTTATTGCTAGAATATTTGCCAGAACAGTAACTATATTTAATATTCTAGCATATCCTATTTCACTATACACATCAGATCACATTCATCCGTTGCTCCGTTTTGGTGTGAACAAAGGACAAACATATAAGCATAACTGACAGAAGTATTTCTATGCTAATATTATACCTAAATGCTGAATGGATCTTTGTAATTGTGTGATGTGTCTGTTTGAAAGGCAAGATCTATAGATCTGTTTGAAAGGCACAGAGATTTATTATAGTCTGAAATAGTACATAAGTGAAAGGATTAAAGCTGGTGTACTTCACTGGTGCATAGGTGATTAGCTCCAACCAGAGAGTATATAACCATTTTTTTTTTCTTGTGTGGCATCTCGCAGGTCAACCTCTGAGGTTGTCGGCTGCTTAACCGGGTTTGCCTGTGGTTGCCTTAATTAATAAATTAATTAAAGCTTCCAGCCAGGGCTTATTAAAAAACTTACAAACTATGCGACTACACGCTAAGGGCACCCCCTGTGGGGTACGGACCTCGGCTTAGGGCGTCGCAGGGGGAGGGCAGCTAGGGACAGGCTGGATCATATCATTATTATTATTAATAAGGGAATTTAAAGCTACTGGCTCAGCGTCGCGGGCTGGCTCTGGCAAGGGTCGGGGTGGACTATTACGGGGACGTCGCGGCGGGCCTCGGCGGCGAGAACGGAAGGACGGTCGGTTTTTGTGTTTGCGTGCCACTGTACTTGTTTCCCTACGGCTCTCTTGGAGCAGGGTGATTGCGTCATCGGGAGTGACTAGGGTATGCCTTGGTCGGCGAATCTTAGAGATACGCGAGGGTTCGTATTGGGCGGCCGTTACGATAAGGGGATTCCTATGTTGGATTGAAGTTTCAAAGAAACGCTTGGAGACGCGTTTCATGAACTGCTGGATGGTGGGCATCTTGAGGTCTACGTGAAGAAGCTCATTTCGAACATAAAAGGGGGCTCCCGTGACTCTACGGAGGAATCGGTTTTGGAGGGTCTGCATCTTGTGGAGGAGGTAGGGCTTTGCGTGCGCGAAAACAACGCAGACGTAGGTCATGATGGCATCGGGTTTAAGACCGGTATAATAGATAGCCGTAGAGTATATAACCACTAGAGATCGTATATATACAGGCCGATTCTTTGAAGAACACTTCTCACAGTTACGGAGAGAAATACAGAGCTGTAATTGGTCAGTTCAAGTTTAAGTTGCATAGATATGCCTGGTTAGGGATTGGTCTACTTGATTAAGAGAAATTAGTCGATATCGATAAAATTGATGTTAACATTTTTTACAGACGCCTCAAAATCTACTGACTCTAATTACACTGGAGCCGCAGTATTTTTCGAAAACTCCAGGATCATACTTCAATACAAATGTCCCAAGGAAGCCTCTGTGTTCACAGGCGAGTGTGTGGCATTATTGGAAGCGTGTATTTTCATCGAGTCCCACCGCATTGACAAAGCCGTTATATTTACAGACTCCCTAAGCTGTCTCCAAGCCCTAGTCCAAAACCCTTTCAAAGGTAAATTGCACAGTTCGCTTATTTTAAAAATTAAAAAATCTCTTTTCTCGTGCAGTTATAGCCGGAAGGATGTTCAGTTGGTTTGGATACCTAGCCATTGTGGCATTAAGGGCAACGAGTGCATCGATGCCTTGGCCAAAGGTGCATGTTCATCTGCTACAGCCGATCTCTGCCACAATGCCCATCAGGGCTATGGTTTACTGAATCTCCCAAAAGAACACCTTTACAGTACTTGGCAACAGCAGTGGAACTCGACTGGGAAGAAGAAAGGCAAATTCTAAATACCAACTGGACGCGCTTGAGTCTATCGAGAAGCGGGCCAAGAGACTCATTGGCAACGATGCACTGGTCGAGTCAAAGCTCCAGAGCCTTGAACATCGACGACGAGTTGCAAGTCTATTGGTTTTCTATCGGTTACATTAATTTCGGGGAGTGTGCGATGGAATTACACAATCTAATTCCACCAAGCCCGTTCCATCATCGGACTACGAGACAAACGGCGAAGCGCCATCGTTACATGGTGGACATCCCACCCATACGCACAAAACGTTTTGGGAATACCTTCATTGTGCGTACGGCTAAGGAGTGGAATTCCCTGCCGGAGTCTGTGTTTCCCGATAGCTATAATCTAGGAGTCTTTAAGTCAAGAGTGAATAGGTTACTTTTAGGTAAGCGTGCTCCATCTTCAACCACATCATCACTTACCATCAGGTGAGATGGTGGTCAAACGCGAACCTATTTTAAATAAAAAAAAATTTAAAAAATTCTTTTATGCAGTGCAACCATATGTTAAACCAAAACCTTGGTTCTACACGTACAAAAAGGTGTCGAAATCCATCATCTCCGTCCTCTGTAGAATCCGCTTAGGTTTTTGTTGCACTCCTGTGTTCTTGGAAAAAATCCGTGTTCGGGACTCATCCCTATGCGAATGCGGCCTGAAAGAAGGCACACTGGACCACATATTTTTTAAATGCCCAAATATCGTCTCATCTTCAGATTTGTATAGTCGTCTCCCGAAATTTAAGATCCCTCTTCCAATTAACTTCACTTCTCTTCTAACATTTCCTTCACCAGAACTGCTTGTGGCGCTGATGAGTTTCATCCGTCACAACAATATAAAACTGTGAGCCAGAGTACCAAAAATTGTCTGTATGGTTGTGGTATAATTTATGTAATCGTTTAACAACTATAATATTTATGTATTTTTATTCTTTGTTTGTTTCAGTCCTGTACTAACCCAACAAGTTCAACTGTACCAATTGAAGAAACAGAGACTACCGTTCCTGTTTTGATTTTAACTTTTTTCTTTTCTAAATCCATTCTGTCTCTAATCATTAATCATACACACTTGTTTTTTCAATTTACTTTAGACATTGGCAGAATAGTCGACATCGGCTCCACTTGCCAACAACCAAAAATAGAATAGAATAGAACCTTATCTATACACTGTCATTTTAATTCTGGAATCTTCGGAAATCTTAAATGAAAACATGTATGTAACACAGAAGAAAAACCTTTAGAACTTCCTCCTTCTTTAAAGTCGGTTAAAAGTAGATAGGTAGATAGTAACTAAAATTAATTAAAAAAAAAGTTTAATTTTGTAATTATCGATATCGTATTCAGACGTTAAAGTTAACAGCACAGATTTTTCCGATAAAAATACAAAGGGAAAGAAAGAGACAAAAGAATTAGAATTCCTTAATGAAAGAAACAGACTTCCAAAGGACATCAACGCGCGACTTAACCGTGGGCTTGCTAGCGGTGGCTTATAATGTAATTAAATAAAATATCATTTTCGTAGTATTTCATTACTGATGGATAGTTATGTCATCCATTTAGTATCCAGATGTCTGGGAATGTTTTCTACACCACTTCAACGCGCATGAAGGCATTATTATTATGCGTTATAAATTGGATAAGTACAAAAATTTATAATTTGTAATTATTTAGCATGCACACAGGTCTAACACTTCGTCACAACTAAAATGGTTCGTGTAAGGTGCAAAAAGGCTCATAGTTTTCGTGCGTCGGGGCACTGTATGCGCGGTCAAGTGGTTTATAGTATTTGATATTTTACTATAAACAATATCATCGGATAGCGGAGAGGTTTGACTGTAAGTATGTCGATCGCTGCAGTGCAATCTCTCACGAGATGGTGCATTTATACTTTTTGAACTCCTTAAAGTTCTAAGTTGGGTTATTCGTTATCTGACAAATACTTGCACTATCTGGACAGGCCCACAAACCTGCGTGCATGTTTCCTCAAAAGGTCGACTGAGAATAACAAGGTTCCCATATAATATGACCAGTACAGTTTGTATGGACTTCAAATGAGACTTCGACCTCTGAGTGTTTCGGTGCTTCTTCTCAGAGTAGTCAGTTAGGAAACACCGGCCTTATCTAGTTATAATTTACAAAAAATATTAAATGTAAAAGTGTTATTTAATAACTAATTGGCAAAACAAAGAACATTTAAGTGTCGATTTCTGTACCTACATACTAACATAGTGTATAAGTATCTTTGTTAGTATTATGGATCAATTTGTCATCTGAATAACTTAATAATAATAGGCTGTTCATCTTGGGAAATTTACAATTGTCGTGGGATATAATGTAGTTACCTAAATTCAAACGAATTCGCGGCTACTCTACTTGCTGCAATGAACTCGGCATCAGTATACCATGGCTTATTGCTATAACATATCATATTAGTACACAATTTTTGTGTCAAAAGAAACTAAGTATTTCTAATGACTTACTTAGGGGTGTATAGAACTAAATACTACAAGTCTAATATCTTTTTTTTTCTGGGTGGGAAAATCATCAAATGACTCTTTCCGCTGTGGGTGGAGTGGAAGGGAGTGTCAGACTTCTACTGACTAAAAACCCATCCTGTTCCTTCAGCTGCCGTTAAATTCCGGGACCGCGGACATCCCACCCATACGCACAAAACGTTTTGGGAATACCTTCATTGTGCGTACGGCTAAGGAGTGGAATTCCCTGCCGGAGTCTGTGTTTCCCGACATACAACCTAGGAGTCTTTAAGTCAAGAGTGAATAAGTTACTTTTAGGTAAGCGTGCTCCATCTTCGACCACATCATCACTTACCATCAGATGACATGGTGGTCAAACGCGAACCTATTATCAATAAAAAAGGATGAATCTCGACTATGCTAAGATAGTCACCCATCCTCGGACGATGATGGTGACGGATGATGATTGACCCATGCAGCTGTTATTATCTAGCCACGAGTTTTACTACTAAAGTATCGGATAAAAAACCCATGTCAACATAAATTGGCACAGAACCATAACACTGGTTGGGTCCAACAGTCTCAACTGACAAATGGTCATTACAAAACGATCAAGCAATACTGAAGGGAATTCCTGATGCTATCCATGAACTGAATTATGAAAGCGCACCAGGATACAACAACTAGAGTGTGCGGTCAAGTTGGTGTGGAGACGGCTTTTTGAGAAGACAGTGTTTATAATATTTATATACATAATGTACACATACATACATTTGGCTAAGGTATACAACATAAAACATAATTAATGCACACCCTGAAATTAGTTTGTTCAGAATCGTTTACTGAATCTATTTTTATCGTTTTTAATATCTATATATTTTTTTTCCAAAGCAATTAAATCTATGTAAATTACAAATTACACTTTCGCTGTTAGTAAAAAGAAACTAACTATGGACCGTAAATTAAAGTAGTAACTTTTTATATGCAGATTTATATAAATTCCGTCATTCAGTACACATTTACAGAAAAATTAAACTCATTTCAAGGAAGTTAAAGTCTTAAAAAACTTGTTTAAACAAGTAAAACTGAAAATTCAGAGTATGTATTATAATAATAACATAATTTTCTAATTGGGGTGTTTGAGGATGTGCATTAATTACGATACATGTTGTAGTTTATATGGAGGAGAAGTGCAGAAAACTTAAATTTTTATAGAATATTTTTAAACAACAATAGCCTAATGGCTAAGGTGTCGGACTGTGATCGAGAGGTCGCGGGTTCAAACCCCACCCATTACACTATTGCCGTAAACCCACTCCAGACACAAGCATATTCTTAGCTTAGCTTAGTTGGAGGGGTCAACAAGCATACCCACTTTCCTAGTTCGTTTTATAAAAAAGATACAATAAACGAATAATATAAATATGGTCGAATTTCAATCATTATTAAGATTTAACAAGCAACAAAAGCAAAAGCAAGCAACATCCAGTTTGATTGAAATGCGAGTAACTGTTACTTAATACTTGCAACTATTTAGCTTATGTTCTGTATGTTTATAGTTGAAGAATAATCTTGAAAAATGAAAAGTAGAATAGAACCTCAATATAAACCAACACGCTTCCAGAAAATAGCAATTAATTTTGGATGATGCTGTTTTTGCGACCAATACATTGATATTTCATTCTTGCGAACAATACTCACTAATTTTAGAGGTGGTCTTAGGTACCAATAAAGTAGACAGTTTATAGTAGTAAGTAGTAGGTTTACTCAAAGTTTTATGGAACTACATAAAGCCTTACTTAGGCTTTGGCTGTTTTGATTTCCAAACAATTAAAGTTCCAAACACAAAATTTTGAGAAAGATAATTTAGGGCAAACAAACGTGTAAAATTGTTTTTTTAAATCATTACTTCACTATGTAACCCGTAAATTTAATGTGGAGGACATCCTGAATGCCACAAAAATTAATAAAAAGTGCTCTCCATACTTCTCAACTCATGACAATATTCGCTGGGATATCCCACGTTACGCTAACTTCATTCAAACTCCGGTTTGCAAGATCTAACGACCATAACTTTACAAAAATCAACCTTATCACACTCAGTTAAGGTTTAACATCGTATGAGGTTAAAATTTTATCCAGTGCTAAACTTAAGTTTGCTAAAACATCGAAATGTTTTTGGAAAATGGACTTTAATATTATATAATTAAAGTTAAAAATGTATTATGTAAGTGAGTATAATCGAGCGAAAGATAAAGTTGTGTTCAGACGCATAAAGTTTTAGTTGCTGGTAACAGCTGTCTCCATGCAAATTATTACACGAGTCCGAGTTTTAGTAAATATGCTAATACTTTCACTTAGAATAGGGATAAGCAGGATTGTACGGGTAAATATTTTAAGGGACAAAATTAACCTAAATCGTAGAATGAGAACTGTTGGCTAAATTACATGGAGTAAACTTACTGTTTCAGTGGATGACGAGTATTCTGTAAGATAACGTAGGTACCATAAAAACAAAACACCTATACGATTATTTTTTAAGGATCCAGTAAAAAGATTTTCTTCCAGTATTGCCATACTTTCATTGTTAAACTGGAAGCTAAACAAGTAGGCTCGGATAATTATTAAGTAGGTATTCTTATTTTAATAATAATAAATTATGAGCAGTGATGCTCCAGTGGCCCAATTAAAAAAATGCACGTCGTGGGTTTGAACCAAGGCAACATTATGTTGCTTAGCTTATATCAGCACCACTGGTCTTAAATCGGTGAAAGAAAACATCGAAAGGAAACAGGCATAGGGATTGTTCTGCCAGTCTTATTTCTTGATTTATTATTTTATTTATTATTTTTTTTATTATTTCTTGGAGTCTTTAAGTCAAGATTCAAGATTCTTTATTTGTTGGAACGTGAGTACACATACAGAGCATGCAAGTTATAGTGAACATATTGCTTCTAGGCAAGCATGCTTCATCTTCGACCACATCACTATTTACCATCAACTGAGACAGCGGTCTAACGCGTGCCTATCATTAATAAAAAAAGGCATTTCCCAGAACCAAAAAAATCGAAGATATGTGAAATCCATTAACCCGCACTGTGCCAGCTTTGTTGATTGCAGCCCATTTCCTCTCATAGAGAGGATACCTGTGTTCTAGCAGTGGAATCGTAATAGACTAATTTATTATTATAATAAATAAATCTAAAAGTACTGAAAAGACGAATAAGATCGGTTGTCGACTGATTTATTTTCCTTAAATAGTCATCGTCAACAAAATGATACACCGCACGCAACTAAGAGTGGCTCCGTCTGAACAAAACCTATTCAAGGTTTATGCAATTCTTATGTTTTGTTATTATATAAGGTTGTTTGACGTTACCTGAGCCACTCTTGTCTGCATCGTTCAGTGCATTGAACGCGATCTAGATATCTGGATCACTAAGTTTTGTGTTAATTTGTTTACAGGTAAGTTTCAGATTTTTGACTTTGTTAATTATCCATGTTTAGTAATTATTCCTTTAAATTCATTTATATTGAAATAAATTTAGTTTTCAGTGTCCAAAAAGAAATAGTTAAAACAAAAACTGTGGTGTGTTTTGTGTGTGATTTAAAAATTTAATGACAAGCCATCGTGGCTTTCTTTTATGTGCTTTAACACATACCTAAAGGTTAACGTTTTTTAACCAAATTCAAAATGGATAACTAAAATAAAACATAAAAAATAATATAATTGATAGAACATCGCTTATCGCTATAATAGTAACTAAACATTTTATTTTCTTCTTCCGAATCAAACCCATCCAAAGGTTGTCTGTAAAAGATCGCTTTTAGTGATAAGACCGCATACTATATCACCATTTTTGTTCAAAACATCCTTATTAAAATATGTTATGGTGTACAATTAGAACGTAACTATCTATCTATCAAAACATAGCTACCATAATATACCACCTCCTTTAGTTAAAGTCTCACAAGTCAGTGAACTATCTCTAAAAGGATAGTGAAAGTAGTTCATGTAATCATTGTTACCGAAGACGAGATAACTGCCTCAGTATTTTCACTGAAAATCTTAAATCTATTGTTCTCTAGTAGTCACTGACAGGTCTAATTTACTCAATTAACTACTTAAGCAATAATAATGAAATCCTCATCTGCGTATGAATTGGAAATTTTATCTTTGGCAGTTTACTTTTATAGATTGTTATTATAATCTGTTTTTTATTCAGCATTCTATTTTTCATATATTTTTCTTAAATTTAAGTACGAATATCAAATGTTTTTATTTTGATGATAGGCTCGTGTTTGATCACCATCTCACTTGATGGTAAGCAATAATGTGGTCGAAGATGAAGCATGCCTATCTAGAAGTAACCCATTCACTCTTGAATTAAACACCACCAGGATAAAGCTTTCAGATAACATAGACTCCAGGAGGGTATTCCATTCCTTGTCTCCCAGTATACAACGTGTAATTTAAAGGATATATATATACCAAGTGCACGGCTTCTTTGGATGATAACAAACGATATGGCAAGGGTTTTGTAATCCTATGTCTACACGTGTGGAGCTTATTAGAAATTTCAATACATTGATACCAGAGACCGAATTTTTCAAATTAAGAAGAACGAAGAGAATTATATATCATTTTATTGGCAAGTGACGTGGAAAGTGATGACCCTCATAGTGCTGTGACACGTTTGTTATTACTGGTATTCAAGAAAAATATGAAACCAATAATTTGGGGTCAATTCTGTGAGTCACTTATTTTGAGCTGAAACTTTGCATAGAGACTCCATACCAGATGTTGTCTTCAGTCCTTTTGGATAGATATGGGGTTTCTGTTAAACGTTGTATAACCACTTTTAGTTGATATAACTCCGACTATAAGTCTAGTAGCAGATTGGATTCTGCCTTTGGTTGCAGGAATGTTCTAACGAGATACCGTTGCCCCGGGACGCAAAGGCAGCTGGAGGAACAGGGTGGGTTTTTAGTCAGTAGAAGTCTGACACTATGCTCTACCCAGAGCGGGAGAAGTCATTCGATGATTTTCGCACACAGCATTTTTTTAGACTGCCAAATTACGTTTATCCGGCAACGATTCCTAAAAACAGGAAACAAAAGAAGGTTTCAAATCAAATCAACCTACTTCGATTACTGCTTACATCAAAGATGAGTCACACTGTCACGACAGGACAGTGGCCCACTTGATGACCAGTAGAAAGCTATCCTCCGTCACTTGTGTAGTGGGTCAAGAACATGAACGTATAATGCAACATTTTGTATGACATAACGTTAGAATATACTCTTTTAATCTGAATACGTTTTTCGGGTTCCATACACAAAGGGTAAAAATGGGACCCTATTACTAAGGCTCCGCTGTCTGTCTGTCACCAGGCTGTATCTCATGATCCGTGATAGCTAGACAGTTGAAATTCACAGATGATGTATTTCTGTTGCAACAAACACTAAAAAATTAATTAAATAAATATTTAAGGGGGGCTCCCATACAACAAACTGTTTTTTTTGCCGTTTTTATAGATGCGCGAGCCCGACTCGCTTTTAGCCAGATTTGTATCGCGTAGAATTTAGAAGTCCATGATTTGAATACAATGAAAAATAACAGTAGCTCCTTTTTTAAATGACAGAAAGATTTCAAAGAAATCTGATCCTACGCAAACGTTTCAAGATTTTTCCTTTTGATCTTTTAGATATCTTGACCTGATAAGACTATTTATATAAAATCTTCCCTTCGGATATTTTTATAAGGAACAAGAGTTTCTTTTGTCGCAATGTCTTGATCTTAGTATTATGTATATTTATGTTACTATTTACAGAATTGTACATCGATAAGATTTGTGTTCAAAAGATTCCTTATAATTTTGAACTTTGTTTGAGCTTTTGACGTATTTCAAGTGTCAAGTTTGGTGAAAAGGATTTTTAATCTATATAGGTAGCTAAAAATAAAACAAGAATATCATCTATATTCATAAAATCAAAGTGTCTTTATTTAAGTTTTAGTCAAGCTATTTACACGATACTAAAACACAAACAAACCTTATTAAATTCCTGTCTGTCTGTCTTTCTCTTTGTCCGGGCTAATCTCTAAAACATCTGAACTGACTGGAAGGCTAAAGAGGTTTTATACATTTCATCAAGGAATTCCCGCGGGATCGAAATTTCGGAAAACCGGATAAGTGATATCGATGGCCTAGCTAGTTTAAACATAAAAATAACAGTTTTTAAGATAACATGGTCACTAACAATATTATTAGAGCTTAAAATGGTTGCAAGATCACGGATGAACAGTGCCGAAATATGGTAAACTAGAAACAAAAAGTAAATATCCCGTTTTTAAGTTCTAGTAATAAACATAACATCATGCTCAGTATTAGTGCTAGACGTAGTCAGTTATGTTCAACCAAAGATTCAATCCCTACTTCCTTACTGTTTTAAAATAATGTTAATGTCTGTCTGTTCAGTAAAGATATAGATTACACCTTGTAGAGAAGGACATAGGCTACTTGTTTGACTGAAAAAAATACCATTCACGCGAGCAAAGCCGCAGGCAGAAGCTATGAAGTAGAAAACTTATACCGTATCCACGCCACGAGTGTTACTAACATTCTTGTCCCTACAACTTCATATATGCGAGTCACATAGTAACAGTATGATACGCACTATAAGTTTTTTTGTTTCACATCGAGTTCGAATGACGAAGTTCCTTCACTTCCATCTCGAGGCCCGGTATTAGGGTCAACGTGGCCGAAATTGAGATGTAAATGGAAAGAAAACAAACATGGGGGCTTTTTGTAATATAAGTAATGAGTTAATTATACTTTGGTGATGATTTATTGGCTATTATGTAAGTAACTGTGCACACGGAATCGTGGCGTGGGATTCTATATTACCCACTGTTTTTCCCGCGTAAATGATCGGCATTTAATAATTTTGGCTGTGGGAATTCCGGGATAAAAGTCAGCCAATACATTGCCCTATAACCTCCTGTGTCTTTCAATGAAGTCCCATAAAAGTCAGTTCAGCCGTTCCAGAGATGAGCCCAGAAAACAAATAAAACAAACAGACAGAAAAAAATTGGAAACGATTGTTTGCTTGTATGTTTTTATTATCATATTAATGCTATAAACACTTGAAAAAAACTTAGTTAATTCGAAGTCACAGACATATACATCAATTTTATTTATATGTGCATCCATAAATTATAATATACTTAAGCTTATTGACACATCAATTTATTTACCATCGTTCTGTCGATTCGCCTTCTGTCGTCGCAGTTATAATTATGGTTTTTGACGAGATAGAAAAAAAAACTTATTTTTGACCATAGAACAGCAATAAACTGTAGGGAAAGCGCAAAAATGCATACAAATAAATTAGAAAACTATATAGTTTCCGTTTAATCACATGACCACTATCTTACCAAATGGTAAGCGTGATCAAAGATGAAGCACGCTTACCTGGGTATAACCTATTCACTTTTGACATAAAGTTCCGTAGGTTATAGCTATCAGGAAATACAGACTCCGGCAGGGATATTTTCGCTGTTGCGTAATTCTGTTAATATTGAAGTCTCATCTATAGGTATTCTATACTATAATATTATAGACGGATAAAATTTGTTTGTAAGTCTGTATGTAAAAATCTACTCGGACGAAAACACGAGCGAAGTTTTAGTAATATCATAAAGAGGTCAAGTTTGCGTGAAGTAATCTCCAGATGTACTGAACTGATTTTGATAATTCTTTTACCAATAGAAAGGTCCATTATTTCTGAGTGTCTGACAGGCTTCTTGTGGGCAAAGCCGCGGCCATAAGCTAGTCTTTAATATTCAGGTTAGGTGCCACAGATTGAGCCTTCGTTTGACTCATAGTCAAACGATTGTGTTATAAAATGTGAAGAAACTTTGCGTGGCTTGTATTATAATCATTTGTTATTAGTTGAGTGAAACTAGAGAACAATATTATTAATTGAGTGAGAATAGAAAATATCAAATTTATACTAAGTAGCGGACCGTAGTAACATTTATAAGTAAGCTGCATGATTGTAACACTTTAATGTTTTTTCTTTTTTTTTTCAACTTTCTATTTGAATCCATACATGTGAGGTCTAAACAAACTTATGACCAAACTAACCTACTCCACAACACATTACATGTGCCAAGATTTTTAAGATAAAACACGAAATTATAATCACAATTTCAGGGGACGCTGATGCGTTGGTTAAATTGCCACTGAAATATTGATTTTGTAACCAACCCTTACAAAATCATTGATATAAGAAGGTATTTCGTGCCATTTTTTATTTAAATAAAATATGTTCCTTTATACTGCAAATATAAAATACAATAAAGATTAAATTATTTGAGACCGACAAATTACAACCATTATGCTTATAATATAAAGCGTCAATAGCCTGATGGCTAAGGTGTCGGACTTGTGATCGAGAGGTCGTGGGTTCGAACCCCACCCATTACACTATAGCCGTGAACCCACTCCAGACACAAGCATATTTAGCTTAGTTGGAGGGACTAACAGGATTGCTAGTAACGTGAATTTTACCCACATTACTAGTAATTACATATATAATATATATACAACGTGTAACAGATTAAACGCAATTCCTGAAAGCAGTTGGTTCAGAATCGGCTTCTGAATCGATTTTCGTCATAAAAAATAGGTGTTAATTTTGATGGAAAAATCTTTCATTTAACTTTAAATGGAAACACAATATCATGACAAATGAATACAATCCTTAATTCAAGGAAATGCGCTCGTGTGCGTGTCGGCCGCTAACATTGCGTGTATGCGTTCTACGTAAGGATATTTTATGACTCATACGTTTTGCGTTTAGTAAGGATAACTATTTTATAAAAAAATGTCTAGGTTTGGTTTCAATTTATTTAGTTACGGATGTTGTTTTAGACTTATAATTTAACATTCTAATTGGGGTGTCTGAGATATTTCGCTTAATCTGTTACACCTTGTATATATAATTCGTTAAACAATACAAAATAGGAGCATCTGCAGCCGAACTAGGAGAAAACCTGTATCTCTGCAAACAGTGTCAACCCAGTCAGTTTTTATGACAAAAAAAAATGATTAACCTAGTACAATTATTATATTTAACACTAGCAGTGGCACGGAGCTTTGTTTCTATGGACTTTATCACGATAAAGAGATTAGCCTTCTTTTGCAGTTAAGTAAAAATATACTATAGCCTTTAAACTACTTTCATACCAAACATCCAAATTCACTTAGTACTTTCGAAGTTTAGCGCGCTCAAACAAACAAACCGACAGTAAACATACTATTCTGCTATATAATATTCGTATAGTATAAAATAATTTATACTTATAATATTCGTATAGTTAAACACTGTTTTAGTATTTTAACACGGTTTCTGTAACCTATTGCTTGTAGTTAAAATATTTTTTGTTGTTGTTTGTCATGTTGCGCGTTTACGCTCTGGGTCACAACCAGCCCAAAACTTATTAAGTATGTGTATTTGTTATTATAAGTGGATTGTAACCTATTGTAATTGCATTGTGAACTTTTCGCGATATGAGTACAACAAGACATTTTCTCAGGACTTGGAATACAGGACCCTATTTTAGTCTCCTTACTCAAATTTCTACCTTATTAGAATTTTAATTTCGAATCACTATAGATACTTGCCTAGTTTTATTATTACGTTTCCATACGCTTCTAATTTATTTTCGAAATCATTGCTCTCGTGACAAGATTTTTTCGTAGAAAGAAGGAACCTATGTCCTTTTCCACGGTATAATCTATCTCTGAACAAAATTTCATTAAAATCGCTTAGACGTGAACGGAACAGACAGACAGAATTTCGCATTAATAATTAGATAACATCTTACAATTGTCAATAATTTACTAAAATACCCATTTAAATTAATGATAAATAACAGCATGATTCGATTTTTATCCAATAAGGCATTTAGATATTCTCGATCGCTTGTCAGTAAACGATATTATTATGTAAGTACGAGTACTTTCAAATAACCGAGTTCATGCAATTATAGTCTCATTTTATTTAAAAAATATACCATCTCAATAACCTCATTACTTTTTTACTTAAATATGGCGACCGTTATTTCCCGCCAGCGCGCACGCAGTCTACCGTCGCACTTGGCGTATCTCGCTCGCTCTTACCATGTGTTTTGAACTGAACGTGTTCCAATTACAAACTGTGTCGTTACCCTGTTGAGTTTCGCTATGTGAAAATTGTTTTTGTGTTAAAAAGTAAGCACTGTGTTTTATTTTTGTTCGTTTTGGTTATGGGATTGTAAGTAAATAAATGATCGTATATTATGTACCTTATTTAGATTGGAAAAGGGCCTTATTTTACATTAGCTCACTCTCAAAACATACATATTTTAGTAAGCTTATAGATGCCTTCTTAACATTCATTCGGATCGGGAATAAACTTATAATGCTTATATTTTTTTTTTAAATCTACCGCTCATGCTATTAAAATACATCGGCAATAAGTGATTTACAATTCATCAATTCAATCTAAAGCGAATCTAATTTCTCGCATGATTTGATCAAAATAGTAACTTTCTTAAAATCTGCTACGGTCATTGTCCCGTGCATATTGCCGTATAGTCTTGCATTTTTTGAGGGGAAAACCGTCAAATGTCTTCTCCCGTTGTGGGTGGAGCGGAAGGGAGTGTCAGACTTCTATTGACTAAAAACCCAATTTGTTCATTCAGGTGCCCTCTAAGGTAAGCGATGATACGGTCAAAAATGAAGCACGTTTACTTAGAAGTCATTTATTCACTATGAAATTATTATTATTCAAATTCACTATTGATTTTAAAGTCAGTTTTATTGTAAAAATATTGTAACTACATACAAAACAATGATGCTTATATGGGTAATTCTACGATAAGAGGTAACTTGTGCGGCAATCAGTTTAAAGAAGAAATTTTATTCTATATGTTGTTATTTTTTGCAATGAAACACATCACCCAAATGTACTTTATTAAATAACGTCACGATTAAATGCCTAATTAAAGCATATTTTTGTGAAATTCCTTATAAAGTATAAAAAAGTATCTACCCTGGCCTGTCCCCCTGTCGGTTTCAGTTTAATTTACAAATGATACATACCTTCTTTGTATCAGTTATTAAACTAAAGTATGCTAAACACAAATTTCAATAAATATATTTAAGTATTGTTAAGGAAAAATAGAACAATATTTATTTATTTGCAATATTTTTTAAACTTAACTTTTGTCACACTTTTTTCGGTATCTACCCTGGCAAATTGTATTATGCTACTACAAACACAAATATCAAACGGCCATATTCCAAATAGCGCTCAAGGTCATCTATCGATGTTAAGTTAGCAATGCAAAACTCGTGAGCCATTAAGAACGCCGCCATTTGTTAGTTGTTTCGACGCGTTGGTTCAAAGTAGTGGTTTCGCGAGGTCATTGTTTCTCTCCACTGGTAAGTCATAAAAGTTATATTATTCATTTAATTTATTTGCATTTACTGGTCTCATTTAATAATAATGTAAAAAGTTAAAGTGTGATACATAATCTACCGAAACATTTCTTATGTCAATTAAAACACTAAAATTTATCATAAAAACGTCTCTTCCCTGGCATATTTCCCCTGGCAAGATAAGTGTCAGGGGAGAGACTTGTTGACCAGGGGAGATAATGTTAGTGCAAACAAACTTAAATAAAGCATATTTTTTTATCAACGAACAGTTTAAAATCATTCAAATAATTTTGGTAAATTCTTAAAACTGAAAAATAAAGAAGTTCTCAGTAGACATTGTTATTATATGATTGTTTAATATTATCACAGATCATGACACCACGGAAAAAGTTAACACGTGTAGAAAGAATACAGAAGAAATGTGAAGCAGAGAGACTACAATATGAAAGAATTAATAATGATCCTGAAAAATATGAATTGCAAAACACTATACTATCCTTGAGAAATACTCTTTAATTGCTAGTGCTAGAGAACAAATAAAGACGTTTCCTGGTACATTGCATTCTACTGTTTCAAAGAGTCTGTGAACGTGTTTGAGAAAGCTTAAGCATTTATTTTTTGTTAATATAGGCAAGAGAGTGCCTTTAATTTATTTTTTATTTTATGATTAAAACATATTCATTTAGTGAAATGTAGCATAGGTACAGGTAATATGAAAATTATCCTAGTTATCGCAAGTCTGATTATTTTTATTACTTAAAAGACGCTATAATTAGTATTAATAAAGAATATTTTATTATTTGTTGTAGGTATAATGCCATATTAATTTCATATATTATTGTGTAATGACACTAAAGACACTTTTATTTTAAAATTCAGAAAAGGCTGAAATAATATAGTCTGTGAATGTTTAATATGATTAGTAAAAATGATAGTCACATTATATGTTAATTACAATGTTTAATTAAAGTTGATTTTACTAGTTTTGTTACTTTAATTGCTACAAATTCTATCTCCTGGCCAAATAATTATCTTCCCTAATCTTGGTGTCTCTACCCTGCCCAATGTATTTACCCTGGCCTTGTAAAAAGTAATAAAATATGCATAAAGTGACTTGCCCTTACGTGAAAAGATACATAGATGGGACAAAAATCGTAATATAAGTGTTTAATGTAAAAACAGCAACTTTTCTCCATGGCCGTATTCTGTATGGACTGAAAACCTCTTATCGTAGAATTACCCATATAGTAGCATAAGTACCTATATTTAGATATAACACTGAGATAAAGTACTACGAGTTATAAGTAGATATTTAGTTTGGTATATTGTACCTGTAGCTAACTATTGAATTATTTTTTGTTCAAGTGCTGTTTATCTATAAGTAATTATTAAAAGGTATGTGTCTTGTAATAGGAATTAGTGTAAACAATTGTTAGTAGACCAAATAAAATAAATTAATAAAGTTCCCAAAATTATAGTTATCAGGAAACACAGACTCCGGCAGAGAATTTCACTTATTGCTTCGTAACGCTTTAAAGCAGTATTAAATAGTTCTCGTACTTTACTATCGAGGAAATATCACTTGCTAGTCCAGTTAATTTCTTTTACAATCGGTCAATAATTAGCATCTCCTACTACTGAGTAATTTAACTGTATCTATTAATTTAAGTTGTATGTTTATTTATGTATCTATGTATGTATATTGTATGTTTTATCCACTGAGTGATAATTATACAAAATTCTTTGTTTATCCGTCCGTCATTTCAAAATAACTGTGCTTTCTCAAGTACTATCTATAAACTGGGGGTCTTTAAGTCAATAGTACAATAGTAGTATAATAGTGAATAGGTTACTTTTAGGTAGGTATGCTTCATCTTCGACCGCATCATTGCTTACCATAAGTTGTGATGGTGGTCAAAGGCGAGCCTTATATCAATAAAAATGTGCTGACCTATAATAGTGATTTGCACAATACTAAAACATAATAAACTTTGAAATAAAATTTGTCTGTCTTTCAGTCTATCTTTCTGTTGATCTGAACTAAGATAGAGTAACTTATAAGGCAACATATATTTTTATCCCAAAACTCCCACGGATAGGGATTTGCGTGAGGAATTCATCCCACGTGATCGAAGTCTCACAAATATATAAGCCAGTTTTCAAAACAAGTGTAATAACAATTTCTCACAAGGCTGGATTGAGCCACTTTCTTCAAATTCAGAACGACCGCTATGTCACGTACGCAATTGTAAGACTAAGTCCGTCGTAATTAGACCAAAGAAATGTTATTTACATAAATACTCTGATAGTTTCCTCTATGTGATAAATTACCTCGTTAGTCTAGTGGTCGCAAGCGTAACTGCTGACCATAATGGTCTCAGGTTCGATTTCCGGCTCAGGCAAAAAGTACTATTCTAAGGTCAGTAGGCCCGGAGCTTGGAAGTTGACGGTTTGGTATCACCGTGCCTACATTGTATATAAACATGTCTCGATCTAATTTCTCATATAAAAGTAACCAGTCCCTTCAACTAAAGTTCACACAACATAGAGCTCTAACACGGACTAAACAAGTTGTAAACAAGTAAGTGCAGTGTCGTGCTATACTCAACTAATACACAGTAGAAAGTACTGTGATATACTACGGCTTGGAAAAGTTAGAAACCTACATCGTGTACATGAAGCTTTAATAGAATTAATAAGTAATTGAAAAACATTCATTCCATATACAAAATGCAATCTTTATTTAATCAATAATGGAATATACACTTAAGTAAAAACCCTAAACTACAAACATATATACATTTAAAAATAAACTAAAATATGGCGTCCAGAAATTCGTGCGCATCGCTATCCACTGGTAATGTGCCCAAAAGACTGGCGGCATTGCCACGCTGTATGGCAATGCTTAACCGCTGTCCAAGGTAAAAGCCAGCCTTTGGTTCACAAAATTACAAACATTATAAAAAAATAACAGCAAAAATTTCTTTGAACATGTCTACACCGAAAGGGTACCAACTTAGCATTATAGCAGTATAGAGGAACAACCACCACACGAGTCAATATTTAAGGTTAAACTCGCTTCCCGAGGTCAGGCCATGGATGGGTATCTTGACACAAGCACGATATTCCGTTAGTCCCAGCTAGGGTTGTCATCTGTCCGGGTTTTCCCGGATTTGTCCTAGTTTGGAGAGCGTCCGGGGGCGTCTGGGGGATATTCCCAATAGCGTCCAGGTAAAACCCGGACACACATTGGTCTTACGGGTGCTAAAAAGCACGATCTTTATTATTATATTCCTCTGGTATTTCATCTCATTGTTTATGTTACGTTGATTAAATGAAAAGGAAGAGACTGTTATTAAAAAAGTTCTAAAGATCTAGGTACAATGTTATCACTTTATCAGTAAATAAAAACCATAATTAAACAGCTTTGTTTTTAGTTTAAACTTCAGAAATGTATTTTTCTACGGTGTCCGGGGAAAAACTGTGATTTTACCCAAATGTCCGGGGTTTATAAGTCTTTGTCTGGGGCCGGCAAATTTGGTGATGGCAACCCTAGTCCCAGCGATCATTTCTACATGTTAACAGTTTTTACGGGTAGTCAGAGACCTTTAATTTTCAAAACGCTTACTTTTTTCATTTCCAATTTAAATGAAGGTATCTACATACTTTGATTTCGCCTACAGTTACTTTTTACTAAGAAAATACAAATGAGGTACGTAGAAAAGCTTTTGAATGTTTGACTAGAATTTAATATTTTATTCCAATGTAAAATGTATCTGCTTTAATTTCAAACATATCGTGCCATATTTATTTTGTGTCTCAAAGAGAGGAGGGTATGAATTCTCGTTTGTGGAACTAATTGACGTAATATTTGATGTTCAATGAACATTAAAGGTTGACAGAAAAAGAAAAACGAGTATAAATACTTTATTAAAATTTTCTGCTTCTTACTTCGGACCTACTTCATGATCAATCACCTGCTTAGCTTTTCTCAATATGTCGTGGTCAGTTTCCAGTCTAACTAGATAGACATAACTGAGCAGTAGTAGTATTCGACATGGAGCGACAGCCGATCTCACCTCCACAGCCCAGTGGAGCCCAACCTGGGTAACACGATACCCCCTGACTGATGTCAGATTGTGTGGCTTCTGAATATCCTGAGTGACTGTCAAAGATGTACTTACATGTAAATGACAGCTTAGGCCAATGGATACGGCGGTAAGACCCCTCTTTGAGGAGTGGCTAGATCGGCGTCACGGCGTCCTGACCTACCGCATGACGCAGGTCCTCACCGGACACGGAAGTTTCGGGAGGTATCTGTGTCTGATGGGAAAGGAAGAAACGCCTGGGTGTCACCACTGCGAGGGTCGCCCTGAGGACACAGTAGAGCACACGGTGCAGGACTGCCCAGCTTGGGCGGAGCACTGACGTGTCCTCACGGCGGCGATAGGCGGAGACCTCTCGCGCCCGGCATTGGTCGAGGCCATGCTGCGGGGCGAGAGGCAGTGGGAAGCGGTCGTCTCCTTCTGCGAAGCAGTCATGCTTCCGAAGGAGGAGGCGGGCCGTATGAGGGAGAGGACGGCGTCCTCCCTCCAGCCCAGCCGCAGTGGTAGACGCCCACGTCGTCGGACGTCGGCCGACGATCTCCGGCCACCGTAGGCGCGGGCATGCGGACAGCGAGTAAAGGGCAACTTGCTGTCCGACCATGGACCATGCCCGGGTCGACGGCGCGTTGTGTTCCACGCGCGCCTCAAAGAGCGTCAGCAACATGACGAGGCCCCCCCTGCAGAGGGCCGAAGCCTGCCGGGGTCGTGGGACTCATCCCGTTACCGTGACCCCGGTACGTAAAGGGTTATTGAAGGAACACCGTGGATTTTAGTCAGTAAAAGTCTGACAGTCCCTCCCACCCTGCCCGGGATGGGAGGTCTTATTTGATAATTTTACCACGCTAAAAAAAAAAAAAACCAATGGATAGCGTATTTTCCGAGGCAC
The DNA here is from genome assembly GCA_943138885.2 of Tholera decimalis. Taxonomy (NCBI): domain Eukaryota; kingdom Metazoa; phylum Arthropoda; class Insecta; order Lepidoptera; family Noctuidae; genus Tholera; species Tholera decimalis. The sequence continues at coordinate 5,863,508 of OW964572.2, forward strand.
TAAGGGATTACACAATGTACTAGCGACCCGCCCCGGCTTCGCACGGGTGCAATGTTTATATTAAATATACTATAGAATGTCTTTATGTACAACGTTGACACCCTTTTTGTCATTCGACATACACATAGTAATTACTCTTGAAACTGCGACATATAATTGACCAAGGGAAAAACATTCAACGCTCAAATCTAAGCCTGCAACATAGGCACGCGCGCCAGGCCTCCGCCGGCACCGATCCTTGAATTTTAAATCTGTAATATCTTCGAAACTATTCATTTAAATTACATGCTGTAAAGTGCAATATTGATCTATATTAAATGCACAATGTATTTGTGGTACTTAATTGGATAAGAATTAATGCTGTATTGCTTAAAATCGCTTTGTAAAATATGCTCGTATTTCTCGTAAAAAGTAAAGGATATATATGGTAACCCATCTATCTACGGACCCCGGCAAGCGTTCCTTAACTTGAACATCGACCCGTGCGACTGTTATTATTCCGAAATATTATATTTTATACTTTATAATTTCATATACCTACATTACCTTTAGAGACTCGATCTGAAAGATCCCAAGTTCAATTGCTTGAAGTAGATATAATGTCTTGCCTTGAAAAGATTAATATAACTACTAGATACTAAAAGCTTGTATGAGACTAATAAAATTGAACTTTTTCATCAAGCCAACCTTTCATGTAGAAACTTACGCCTCTTGAGATTGAACGAAACACGCAACCTCCTAATCTCGAAGGAAAAACTCGGATCTAATTCAAACTTCAATAAATTGGAAGACTCCTCAATATCCCGATCTAATACAATTTAAAACAAAACACGATCTGATTCTCTGGAGTGTTGCCAAATCAGAATAATAATAAAAAAAACGAAGTTACCTTTGCCACTATTATTGTAAATTATACTTGAACATGGAATATTAAACCTCCTGTTGAGCCCTTTGTAAACTTTTAATCTCGCTTTTCATATGTATAAGATCAGCCCAAAAAGACCTGAGAATATAAAATCCCGGAAGATATCAAAAATATAAAACTTTTATACTGTGTTTCACTGCCTTTTGTAAACAAATCAGCACTTTTGATTTGAAAATGCTATTTGTATAAAAAAAAATTGCTTTTCGTTAGTCTCGCTAAACTTGAAAATGGCTGGACAAATTTGGTTAATTGGTTTTGAATATTTGTGGAAGTCCAAAGAAAGTTAAAAAAATGAATTTATAAGAATTAATAAGGATACACAAAAATAAAAAAAATCAATGTTATAATAGCCAGTTAACGTAAAACCATCTCTATTCTCACCAGATTATAGTTCAAAATGCTAAATCAAGCTCGATGGCTGATGCTATTGATAGCAGCCGTGCTGACGCTGCAGTCGAGGGGCGAGGGGGGCATCAGACTACCTGACCAGATACCTCAAGGGGAAGGCGAAGGAAGGAACTTAAACTTCGGTGGAGGAGATCATGGACGATCGGTAAGATATCTCTCTCTCCTTCGTAGACCTTTCCTAACTGAAGATCGCGATCAACAATCTTCACCCAACAGTCTTTATGTCAGTGTTTCGTTTAAAAGAGAACTAGCAAGGTAGAATTCACATTAAGTCTAGCAAACTTGTTAACCCGTCCAACTAAGCTAAATATACTTGTGTCTGGAGTGTATTCACGGCGATAGTGTAATGGGTGGGGTTATATGGGGGGGATACCTTAGCCATTACGCTAATGTCACTTACTCAAAATCAAAATCAAAATCAAAATTGTTTTTATTTTACATAGGCCTAAATGGGCACTCATAAAACGTCAGAAGGTTAGTGCACGGTTCGAAATTGGTCGTTTCCTATGGAGAAGAACCGGCAAGAAACTCCAGGGTTACTCTTTTTAAAAAAATTCTTGGGTTTCACAATCTTTGCATAACAGATACAATTTTTTTTTTTTTTTTGGTATGAGAGGACAGTATAGACTAATTGACATAATAAAATGTAATATAACTAATCAGAAATGAATCTCAGAGTCTTTAGTGTTCACACATTTACATTAAAAATTAACTTTACAAAACTGCAAATAAACTAAAGCAAATGACATCAGAATAAAAATTATATACAAGTAAAATAAAATAAAAATAACAACAAAAAAAAAACAAAATAAAAACAAATAAAAACAACAAAAAAAAGTGGGGTTGTTAATAAACCTTTATACAATAACGCAGTTACAATAAGCCAGGCATACTCTCAGGCTTTTCCATTTTTTGCGGTCAGTAGTCATTTCGACGACTTCCTCAAATCAATGGGAGCTGCTCTGCTTCAATTGGTCCAACTATCTTATTGGAGATCTTCCTCTGGACCTTTTGCTCGCCATGTTGGCACAGATGATTAACTTCTTAAAAGACTCTCATCTTGGCGGCAGTACCGGTAACATATACATATTTAGGTAACAGTAAGATATACTTCATACTTTATCAATGAAATGAGTCTTTAAAAATATACATGTAACTACAAATGTAATGCAACGATTGTTCGCTACCTGAAAATATTTTAGCTACATGATTAAATATTTTCAGGTAGCGAACAGTTAAGTCACACTAATTTCTATTTTTATATATTTCAACTTTATGTACAACAGTGATATCTACATGGACGGACATAATGCCAGAAGGAAGAAGAGATTATCTACCAGCCAACCTTTGGGTTAAAAAGACCACAATGTCTCATGTTAGTGTTTAATCTTTCAGCCTCAAGCTCAAGGCCGCGGTCTTTTAGACTGGCTTGGCTTTGGAGAAGACCAGGACCCATACATCCAACAGTCTACGCAACAGTGTCTTAACGGAGACCTGGCTGATTGCTTTAAGGCCCAAGCTCTGCGGTCTTTTGATGACTTCTTTGACAAACAGGCTTACCAGTATGTACCTTTATTAATATTTTTGCGATCTTCCGTGTAGCCTTCTACGCTTTGGAGAACTAATTGGACGGCACTGCTTGTTCAATATTAGTTTCATTTTTCTAAACTGAAAGACTGATTTTTAGTTATTACTTGTGGCTAAACCAATTCAATTTCAAAGATCTTGATTAACAGATATTATTGCATATACCATTACCTTACTTATGGTATTAATATGATTATTGTATTGGTGTAACACAATAATATCAATACATTGAGGTCTGACGACAACTCCATGCCCAAAAGCTCCAGGCGGTCGGTGACTGGTACCTACCGGACTACCAGACGCACTGCTGGGTACCGTCCACACTTGGTCCATCCATCTTCTGGGCTCGCTCGTCCCATCGTAGACCTCATCTATCGCTTACCTTCAGGCGAGATTGAGGTCAAGTGTGGTATCATCATGAATGAATAAAAAAAAAAACACTTTATTAGGCTTCACTTGAAGAAGATAATTTACTGCTTGCACATAGATATATGTCAAAATTATGATTTTTGTTAGCTGTACAGTTGTCAAATAATCGTGGCTAGATAAGACCGTTATTATCTAGCCACGATTGTTTGGCAGCCGTCCGCACTGGTCCAATTTTGTATTGATGATTCTTCCCTCCAAAAAAAGGCTTTCCTAAATAATGACGAATGTCTGTCTAACAAACTCACCATACTTTACTTCGATTTCCAGGCTATCAGAAAATGCAGTACTAGTGAAAGTGGACTCTCAAGCTCGTGCATTGTCAAGAGAGCCGCCTCAGCTTGAATCGCAGCCACGCAGTGAGGACTCCGACTGGGAAGCACTCGTCAAATACGGCATGAGGAAGATTGAAAGGTAAATATGATATAAGTAAGGGGTTCTTTCAAACGGCAGCATTGATGGCGTCCATTAACCCACAACCCACAAAATTTCCGTTGCAAATGCCCATGTACCTAATCGCGTTTAGCTAAGCGTACGTACTGCCCGTACAGCTATCTATCTACTAAATATATCACATTCACATTAGGTATACGACGGGTATATGAAACCCCATTTCGCGAAGTTGGTATTTAAATGCTTTTCCAGTTTTTTTTTTAAATCAAATCGCAATTAAATTATTTCGTTTCGATTTATTTTGAAAATACTGAAAAATATGTAACGAGTGTATGAAACCCCATTTCGCCAAGTTGTGTTTGAAGTGACCTGTGTGTGCAAACAATGGAGTCTGTTAATAAATACTTAATTTTATTCAATCAAATAAAATAATTTATTTGATATAATTTTTGATATAGTATCTAGATATGTAATGTTGTATCATTAGAAGTAGTTTCCTCATATTAACTACATTCTGAAATAGGAATTAATTTAAACCTAAATTATCAATGTAGCATGAAAATGGCAAAAGTACTTATAAGTATACATAAATATGTCTAGCTATCAATTACCTTAAAAACTAAACAGAATGTGATCATAATAATTTTCTATTCTTATGATTGAGGCATTATAACAGTTAAAGACATATTGTAGCAATGTAGCAAACGAGATTAAATTTTCATGATGTGGCCGAGGGTAAATTAGGTATGAGCATCCTTAGTTCGCTCACGTTCCTTTATTACTCTCGCTCCCCTCATCCCATTCAAATATAAACTTTCCGAGCTAAATAAAGCTAATTGATAGTAATAATTTTAGTACAAGAAAAATATTGGTACCTACTACAACCCTTCTCCTAATCGTATCGGCCGAAGATACATGATGCTCCAAGATTTGCCGACCAAGGCATACTCTAGTCACTCCCCATGGTGCTATAACCCTGCTCCTAGAAAGTCGTAGGGAAACTAGTACAGTACAACACATTTATACAAAAACCAACCGTCCTTTCGTCATTGCCGCTGAAGGCCGCCGGCCACCGCGATGTTCCTGTCACGCAATCAAGTATGTAGTTTTAAATTCGTCCCACAATAATTCTGTCTTAGCATGTAGTCGCTAAGTTTGTAAGATTTTCTAAACCCTGGCTTGGAGGCTTTAATTAATAATAAAAAAAAATCCTCAATAAATGTAAATTCAATAAAACATACTTTTACAGTCTCAGTAACGAACCGAATCCCATTCAAATGTGTATCTAGGAATATCATAAATTATCTAGAATATTTCATATAGACTTGACAAACTCTGTTGGTCTCATTGCCAAAACTGTAAAACAAATTATAACTTATTTGCATGTTACAAGCTCCAAATATAATTTTAATAGTCAAAATGTCGATATGAGCTGAAAATTTATCCCACGTATGTTTTGAAAACTAACATGTTATGATATTTTATGTGGCGAATATTTTTGTTTGATACATTTCAGCAAATTTAATTGAAATAACATAATCGGTTGTTGTTTAACAAATATTATATTATTTTACTGACGTTGTGCTATGTAAATTCAATATTATGCATTGTTTTTAAAATAAAGCTCGCGGCTATTCAATAACAGCCGTAGGAGTAGGGCTTCCAATCCCGCAGCCTGAATTCAATCTCGGTATTTGCGGGACTACGAATTTTCAATCCCGCGGGATCTCGGTATTTGCGGGTTCCCGCATATTGAAAATATTCACATTTATATAAAGCAAATAAAACAATGAATTAATCAACTAACTCCACATTTATTTACGTACCTATTACTATTAGTATGGGATCAATCAAATTACACCGTATTTCTTCACAATAAACAGTAACAAATACTGAATAAAAACCTTTCCTGATATTTTAAGCTACATACTTAGGCTATCACTGACTGAAATTCAATATTAGGCTACTTAAGCTGTACAAAACGGGCGACATCGGCCCCCGCGTTGTTTGCAACACTGCCGGCCGCCAGTTACCGAGCAATCGCGCTCGCGAGAGCTCGCGTGCATGCTTTTTTTCAGTCCCACAAATCCCGCGCCCGTAATCCTGCATCACGCGGGATCGGAAAATGACGCGGGATCCCGCAATACCGAGATCTCGGTATTCCGGGATTGGAAGCCCTACGTACGAGTCAATCTTGAAGGTTAAGCAATAGATACTTGCCGAAGTCGCTCTATGGATGGATGGATGATGGATGCCTTAAAAAGCACAATAAGCCGTTGGTCCCGACTATTATTTGTAAATCTTAGACAGTCGTTACCACCGAAGCCAGAAAATCTTGCCAAGGAGTCTTAATTATTGTAAATTCGAAAGTATCACCGTCTGTCTATAACGGTTTCACGACTAAACCGCTGAACCGATTTTGACGTAATTTGGCATGAAAATAGTTGAGGACTCGGTATCAACCATACACTACTTTTTATTTCGAAAATAAATCTTTAAGAGGCTGAAAGTTTCCACAAAAGTAATACATGGTAACAAAGTCGCGGGCAACTGCTTCTGTTGTATTTTTAGTCGAAAGACTTTGAAGGTTTTGTTCTATGTAAAGTTTTATTGATTTAAAAAGCAAAGAAAGTATACGTGTACAATATTTTTGGAAAATGGGACTAAATAGAATAGTCATTTTGAAACATAGGAAAGTGCCCTATTCTGCCATATTGGACACCGTTCCCCATTATAGCGGACAAGTTTTTATTCGAATCGAATCCTTTCTTTCTCCTTTCTTTTATCGTGATCTACGTTATTTAATTTTCATTGCATTGCAACATGATAATGAATTGCGATTTTTATGCCATTGTATTATCGCAAAATCGATGCGTAAGAGTGCCAGAGCCTTTTTGGGTAACTCTAAACAAGCATCTTTTAGGCTCACTCGTCCCCCTCCCTCATCAATCGCCTAAAATAAGGCATGATCGAGCGAAGTTATACGCAATAAAAAACTAATACAAAATCTTTAATTTCATTCCAGATTCTTGAGATCGACTGCCCTGGAAATGCAATTAGATGACGAGGTGACTTCCCGTGGTATCATCGCTCCTCGCTTCATTGACCAGATTGCTGACGAAGTGGACATCATTGAAGATAAGAAGGCACCTTTCCGTGAGTACCACATAGTATGCTAGTCTATATGTCTATAAATGAATCGCCGAAATGTAAGTATATAGGGTAAATACGCCAAATGTCGGCCCCCTAACGTATTTTCTGACTGGGGATCGCTCTGGCGCCATCAGTTTGCAACGAAGGATAGCTTCTGATGCATAAGGTTGATATTTCTATTAAAAGAAAAAAGTATTAAGGTTTAGATGAGTCGAGAACGAAAAAACCCTAAAGTCGGCCATTCACGGCCCATGGTCGGTCGCGTTTTTGCCAAATGTCGGCCGGGTATAGGGTGTTCTAAATTAAGACAGTGACAAATATTATTAATATGATTTATTTTGGCAGGAGTCTAATATCACACTAAGTATACATTTGTAATTGTATTTGTTTATTACTAAAATATATTTTTTCCCCTCAAAAATGTTAGGTACTAAAATTATAACAAAGTAAAACGTCACAATAAAATAAAATACTTGTAACGTTGTTCACTTGTTCGTGGGACGCCAAATAGTTTAATGCACGAATGGGCATCCCATTACCTATTGCCTCAAGAGCTTCTTTTATTTTATTGCGATCGTAACTGCATAATTTTCTTTGCTTTCGCGAAGGCCTTGCATCTACCTGCTCTGTCATTGTAGTACCTTAAATTAAAAGCATTAAGTGAAAACGAACGAGCTTTTTGTCACGTGCAGATTAATGAATCAATGAAAGTAAGTAAACTTCAAAGATTCTCAACCAACCATTTATATTTTTTAAGCGAATAAACAAGGGTTTCATAGATAGCAAGTTCCAAAGAGCAATTTATATTTATATCCCAAATTCCCAAACCATAATTAGCTACCATAAATATGTTTTCAGTATTGTCAATACCTACATTAAAACTTAACTTCTTAATAATATTAATAAATTATACTTGCCATAATACATATTTAATTTTGAGAAAATAAGTTACATAAATAAATTAAAAATGACTACCTTCCCACCCAATTAATGAAAAAATACAAAAGTAATCAGCCTGTGTAGTGGCGTCCAAATTTGAGGCTGGTGGTCGACATTACGATCTTTAATATTTCTAATGTCGGCCCCTATTTCGTTTACCTTATTTCTCGAGATTCAACTAATGTGATATTATATGTGATACGCGGCCGGTATTTGGCAATTAAACGTAAAATAGATTTATTCGCCTGTAAGCTTTGAAAATTCTCTTGTTAAACCAATGGAATTGGTAGAATTGGAATTTATAAAACAGACTGCATTTACTTTAAGTCGGCCACGGCCGAGAATCGGGTTTTAAATCAAAACTGGCGCTCTGTTGACGGCCTCCAATTTTGCCCTTAAAACAATACGCAAAACGTTGCAATAACTATCTCAAAATATAGTAAAAATAACGTTTTAGTGTCAATAAAGCTCAAAACAAAAAAAGAAATATCTTACCGTAATAATATCAATTCCCGAAGTATGGGTATTCACATCAAGAAAACTACTTTTAACGCAAACTTGACGCTTCAACGGTGCAGTCGCGACTTACGTTCAGTGTGAGAAGAGCAAGGGACGTAATCGAATATTAACGGTTTGTACATATAGAGTATTAACTAAGGTTGTAATTCAGGTAGCAAAATTGTCACTTAATTACCTTTTGAATGAACGCAAGCTGAAAACGTACAGACGGCCGAAGATTGGGGGGGGGGGGGGGCGACGTTTAGCGTATTTACTCTACTACGGCGCATAATATCCGGAAGACTGCATTAAATTAGATAACATGGATAAGTAATTCCTTTTTACGTTAGTTATTATCAGGTGAAGGATTAAAAAAAAAAACAAAGAATATTTAAAAAAAATCGAACAACAACAAAAAGTCGTTACGAAATTCAACTAGATATAAAATAAAAAATAAAATTTAGTGTATTAATTTAGTGTCTGCCTGTGGATTCAAAATAACTGTTTTCTCAACTAATTATATTCCTCGATTTGGTACCCTTTCAAAAAAAAAACACTGAATGTTCAGTTGCTACTGCTCTTGGATATAATTTAATCTGAAAATCAATTTTGTACTCTGACAAGGTAACCTTTAATATATTACAAGTATGTTTATAGTCAACACTCCATCACCGTCTTCAAATCGTACATCTTCTAAATAGGCTCTCATCTCGTAAAGGTATTCAATTTGAGTAAACACAAGGCTTTTGTAAGTGACTAGAATTAATAGTAATTAAAAACCTCGACTTTAATTAAGAAGCTAGATTAATTAGAGTAGCGCTTAAAATTCAGGTTTCATTATTAAAATAAAACAAATCTTAAGGTTAATTAGTGGACAAGTTTGCAGTGTTTTTGGAGCTCAAACCGACCCGAGTATCATTGAATTATATCTATACAATTATATATATTAAAAAAATTACATTTAAATAAAAGTTAAATGTCAGTCTATGATTTGAAGATAACTGAGAAATCTGTGAAGTGTGTGTGTGTTTCCTGACAGCTTTAACCTGGGGGTCTTTAAATCAAGAGTAATTATTGCTTCTAGGTAAGCAAGCGTGCTTCATCTTCGACCACATCATCGCTTACCATTATGTGATATAGTGGCCAAATAAAATAAAATAAAACTGTGTTTTTTCGAATGCGTATAGTTATTAACACGACACAAACAAGCATTTTTTTCAATCTTTTCCGGACTCATCTCAGGAACGGTTAAACCGATTTAAGCAGGAGATAGACGAGGTTATAGAGCACGCATAGTGTGGCGTAATTTACGTAGATTTGTTTTTGAGATAAAAACTACCTATACCACAATTATAGAAATTGGTTCAGGAAAGATTCTGAACAAACTTTCAGGGTGTGCATTAATTACGTTATATATTGTTTAACACAAAAATATTGTAATAGCATATAAGACCTCCTTGTTTATTTTATCTATGTAAGACCTACTGAAATTTTAGTACTTATAAGACTTAATAACTCAAAACTAACACCAATGCATTTAACATGGTTTAGCAGTAAACCATTGGTATATGGACAGTTCACTCTGTCCACCTTCATCTTCAGGATACTGTTGAGACTAGCCATGGCTTGAGGCACCAACGACGCTGTACACTTTATTGTGTGGAAACAATCAACACGTGCCGCCATAAACATACCTGACGCACTGCAACTCCATCTTATCCCAAGCTAAACAAGCTGTTTTTGTTCTCAGGTCAACACAAGCTAAAGAAGCTGATCATCCCCATGCTGTTGATCCTCAAGCTGTTCAAGCTGAAGCTGCTTCTGTTCTTGCCTCTGATCCTTGGACTCGCCAGCTTCAAGAAATTCCTCGGATTCATGGCTCTCATAATTCCTGGTATATTTTTCAAATCTTAAAATCTTCTGTTTGTCGTTTGTAAGACAAATATTCCGTCCTAAACTTATATCGGTTTTTTTATGCTGAATAATTAAAGTACGAGTAGAATTTAAGTACTTTTAAAATTAATAATTGTAAAAGGCGATACATTTGTGCTTATATTTTGTCTTTACTTTATTATATTGGTCTTTATGTACTTATATCTAGTTTGACAGGAAATCAGACCCAATATCGGTAAAAGACAAACGACTGATGACGTTTCATCTACACAGCTATAAAAGATGAAAGTTTTTATTTGTTTGTTTGTAATGGATAGACTCAAAAACTACTGGACTGCTTACAAATACAAGTTACACTATCAGCAAGTAACATAGACTGCGAAGCCGCCAGCAAAAGTTAGTAAAAGTAATCTCGTTCTCTGTCGCCTTTTGTGTTACCACTTACTTTTTTAAAACCATGCTACAAAGGTTTATTCCAAAATTTCTAGTCAAACAAAGGGGGATTAACAGGCAACATCGCTATTTATAATTTGCCCCCGTACAAAACGATGGTTTTATATTAAAAATAAGTTAACGACTTTATTCAACAACTAACACTTCACCCGCGACTTTGTCCGCGTGAATTTAGAAACTATTAACAGCCTATAGCACTCATCAATGCGCCTTACTACCAATGAAAAAGTTTTAGAATTGGATCATTAGTTCCGGAGATTACATACGAACTTACAAACAAATTTAACCTTTTTTTAATATTAGTATAGATTCTCCCACTACACTTTCTAGTTCATATTCTAACTCTCTGACTTCTTTCTATATTCCAGGTGTTATCGGCTACTTCAAGTTCTGCAAGCCCAACTCTTCTCCATTCTCATCGAGCCACTACTCAGGTCCTCAGTACAGCCCTGCTGGAATCGGTCTGGGACCCTACAGGGAGTCACCGCCTCAGTCCCACTATGCTCCATCGCACTATTCTGAGAGTTACCCCGTAAGTTATTTTTATTGTGGTTATTTAAAAGTTTTTAGCGATTCCGTACCCGATATTCCGATCACTTTGTTGTCTATCTATCTGTCTGTCTGTCAAGATCTTTTATTTCAGGAACGAGTAGAGAAATCAAGTTGAAATTTATGTCATGTGTTATTTCAGTTGTAAAAAATCAAACGTGTAAGTCAACGCAATAAAAAAGTATGATCATGGCTTATGTCGTCCTTTTTTTCGGTAGAAAAATTATAGAATGATTTCTCCCGGTCTGAGTGGAGCGGAAGGGAAAGTCAGACTTCTGCTGACTAAAAACCCACCCTGTTACTTCAGTTGCCCTTGCATTCCGAGGCCGCGGTATGCCGTTAGTACATTCCTGCAACCCCGGACTTCTCGTTGACCAAGAATCATTATAATTGGCAAGGAGTATTGTTGCAACGAACGTTAAGAACGCTTTAAAGTTGTGTGTATTAAGTTTCTAGAGTAAAAAAAAACTTATACCTGACTAAAGAAATGGTCTATTAAATTCTCACTTTATCGTCATAGAAGAAAAAAAAAGTATTTACAAAGAAATTAAATTTACTTGTATCGTACAGACGCCAGCACATGAAGCTACCCGAAACTGTCAAATCCCAATCAACCTTGAACCTAATTTCTTTAACAATAAAGTTGAAAATCTTTTAAAGAAATTTGACAGATTGTTGTAGCTTGATGTGCTGGCGTCTGTACAAGTAAATTTAATTTCTTTGTAAATACTTTTACACGCACATACTACAAAGCTGATTTTCCAAAAAATGCCTCATGTCAACGAATAATAAATTCGCGAGAGTCAAAAGGTCGTTCTTTAATCTTCATTCGACTCGAAACTTTCTCATATAAAACTGTGTTCACAAAAGCTAACAGAAACACATGACAGGTTATTAAAAGTTGAGCAATATTATTGACATGTTCTGTAGGTATCATAAGTCAGGTAATCGACTGTTCACTTTAGGGATATACTAGCAAACTAGCTTATACTGTCGGGTTTATCTGTGTGAAACTCGAAGACTATTGGGTGCATCTTGACCCTTCTATGTTTTGTCTAAATCTCATGAGCTATTTAGGTGAATATCTAATCAAATGTATGATCATTTGCTTAGTCTTAGGTCAGCTCTCAGTCAAACCAAATACAGCTGAGTATTAGTGTTTTACGTAGAGCGAGAACCTGTCTAACCTCCAAAACCCAGTTGCTGAGTAACAACGCTAATCAAACGTATGGACTCGCTATTCATGCGAGTCCATACGTTTTTTAGATTTTTTTGTAGATTTAATTTTTTTTTTATTGATAATAGGCTCGCGTTTCACCACTATCACTCGATAAGATATAAGATTCTTGGTGGAATCCTTGAATAAAATTGACCATGATTTTATAAAACTACTCATAAAATATTTCATTACTTATTTTGCTGTCATTGTAATTATTTCTGTAAGTCACCGTCAATTAGATTGTATAAAGTGTAACCTTTTTATAAAAAGTATATCTTTATAATAAAAATGAATCTCTAAATGTGTTGCTAAGCGCAAAACACGAAAACGGCTGGACCGATTTTGGCTGATTCTTTTTTGTTGTTTGGTTTTGTCAGGAAAAGGTTCTTATGAAAAAAAAAAAGTAGGAAAGGTCTCAAGGGTAGGAGTAGGGTAGGGTAGAGGTAGGGTACGGGTAGGGGTAGGGTACGGTACGGTAGGGTAGGGTAGGGGTAGGGTATTGGTAGGGTAGGGGTAGAGTAAGGTATGAGTAGGGTATCGGTAGGATAGGGGTAGTGGTATCGGTTGGGTAGGGGTAGGATAAACGTGTACTGCATACCATAACTTAGTTCGATACAAAAAATATTTCAACCATAAAATGTTTGACAGATAGTCGAAGCACCAATTGATTCTATATATTTAATACAGAATACTAGTCCCCTTTTTATGTCTAGAGTTCAATTTATGTCAAAATTTTCCCAAAAAAAAAACATCTGGACTTTGTAATATACACAACTCTTAGATTTATATACATTTCAATTTCCGACTAACGCAGTTCATCATAATTTCAGGGTGGCCACAAATATGGATCCAGCGGTATTTCCTTCAGGGAACATGACGTAAGCCCTCAAGACCTGGCTTACCAGGGTTGGGAGTACAGAAGTAAGCAGGGCGCTGAGGATATCAAGGCTGAACAGGCTTAAGACTGAATGTTTGTCGTTGTTAGTACTCATATTATCACCACCTTCAGGAAAATACCTACTTAGGAGTAGGATACTTTCCAAATTCTATATTTTTCTAAAATAATGTATAAGTCCGTCACATAGATTACCAGAAAATACTGTTTTCATTTCATCGTTATTAAAAAATAAAGGCAGTGACTTGAAATGTGAAGTGATGTTAGTGATGTGACGCTTCTTTAACAAGTGACATCAGCAGACTCCTAAACTTTGAAACGTTTGATCTTGAGCAATTTTTATTGATTTGAAAAGGCAAAACATACGTGTACAGTATTGTTTCTGAAAATCTAAATGACGGACCGAATAGAATTATAATTTTCAATACAGAATAATACCGCTTCCAGTCCAAATCACTACTGCTATACCAATATTTTACATGGAGCAACTAAATCTAATCTCCATAATTAAATATAATAACGTATCTAAAAGCAGGCATTATTTAAAGAAAGTATCAAAAATGATAAGGACTTCTGTATAAAGTAAGACAGTCAGACATTTGTTCGTAGATTGTAAAATGTAAGGCAATTTCAGAATTCATAGCACTGACGTATTTCGTTTCGTGAAACATGCTAACAAATAATAGACTTTAATTAAACACTCTGAATTAAGCGAAGCAATTAAACTTTATAAGATAGTTCATGTAGATTTTGTGGTTTCTCATTCAAATTGTATCAGGCTCTTGTGGAATTAGACTCAAATCAGCATACATATAAGTAACTGAATCCAATGATATTTTTTTCGAATGAGCTCGCTCTTGTCGATCACGCCTGGTGGTAAGCGACTGATGAGGTCTAAGATGAAACAAGCGAGCTAGAAGAGCTGACGGGTCACACGTGGTAGGGAATACAGAAGCCGGCAGAGTTTCACACCTTCGCTATGCGCACAAAACGGTATACCAACCAAGTGTGAATGGTCAGGACGTCTGGTAGACCAGTAATGAAAAACAGATGGAGTGATCTGGTCGTAAACACTCTCCGATGTACAATCTGTAGAAGACAGACAGGCAAATTATTGCTCACCGTGTAAACTGTGTTGTTACTTGCACAGTGTAGGTTTCAAACGTGCTATAAATTACCTGCAGAGTCGCATTTTGCAGTTCATGTAAGGCTTAGATAGTAAATTAATCGTGTAGGTACAATTTATTGCCAACTATCACAATGCCTTATGCATAGCCAAATTTGCTATTTAGAGTTGCACTATATCAGAAGCTTAGGTCCTGATCCGTTTTGTCATCATCATTTGGAGTTTCGTTTTCCTTAATATTTTCGTTATCTACCTTATATGATCAACCATGTTTGTACTTCGTGCCATTGCTGTAAGATAAGGGTCTGTGATCATTACAGCTTTTCCCCTCACACGGAGGAGGCCAATCAATTCTCACGTTTTAATGTATTTAACGCAGCGTATACCAATAGATTATAGTATTGAATCAAAGTGCTTTACATTAAGTTAATGTGCGTTGAGTTAAATTGATGATCATGCTTTTAGACTCGATATAGATTTGAATTGAAAGGTTTTCTAAATCAAAATGCTGTAGAGGTTATTTGATTCTGAAATATTATTATGTAACGAGATCATAGTCAAACTCAAACGAAGGGTTCGTGAATTAAGAATTTAAAGTTAATTCTAATCTTTGGACAAGTTTGCAATTTTCTAAATTCAGAAACCAGATGTGTGTTTTAATTATATCAACCAATTGATAAGTTTTGCTCCGTGATTTTTGTTTGTTTCTTCAATTATTTAGTTTTTATTGGACCATTACCTACAGAATAATAATTATAAACGAAGTCAATGTAGATTTTAAGTCTCCACGCAAGTATGCTGTGGTTCTCAAGTAAAAGTTAGGAAAGATAGTATCTATCTTTACGTGTGTCAAGTTTGACATTATAGAAATAATTTTGAAAATATTAATTTAATATTTTACTTTATAGTCATTTAAGCAATGTAAATTATTTTGTGTTTATATGTGAATAAAGTATTTTTTATGAATTGTTATTTTTAATTTTTAATATACCTACCTAAAAGCAGATGTCATGTCATCTAATAATTCTTTTTAACAGATATTTTCAAATAAATTATCGTTAAGGCAGCTGTCCGACTGCCGGCGAGAAAACTAATAATTATCGGCGGTTTTCTCGCTCAAGAAACGCACATTAAAATATACATTCCGTGTAAACGAAAGAGATGCATTTATATTAATGACCTCTCTGTGACTGTTTATACTGCCTGCGACGACTCACTTCACTAGTTTTGTCGCTGAACGACAAGAGGTCTCAAAGATAATAATCACTCAGCGATGCTCGCTTGGCGGTCAGAACTCACGCCCAGAGACCAACTAGCGGTCATTTCTAATCTCTTTCCAGGTTACGTACTTAACATCTAATTGTTTATATGAATTCAGTTTTGTGTCTTTGGGAAACAACACTGAATTCATTATAAACAGGGACATTGTCGGACACATTCAGTAAAAAGTTGGCAAAGTGCGAGTCAGACTCGCCCATGAAGGGTTCCGTAGTAACTATAATAATATAATATAATAGATCTACAGACATATATGTTTTTTAGATTTTTCACTCCATTATTATATATAGAAGTTAGAGGGGGGGGACACATTTTACCACTTTGGAAGCTTATATCTTTTAAACGATTGACTATGAAAAAGTAGTTTTAGAAACCCTTATATCATTTTTAAAGACCTCTTTATAGATACCACACATGCATGGGTTTCATGAAAAAAAAAAAATATTTTCAGTTCTAGTTCCATGTATTGGGACCCCCCTTTATTTTCACGGCCTTATGTAATCGCCCGTGTCACTCGCACACTCGCTAATAGCTCAGCGACAAAACTATCGGAACTACACGCTCGCTCCTCGCTGCTCGCCACTCGTTTCTAGTTTTTCAACCGACGACAAAAAGAGGAGGTTATCAATTCGACGCGTATATTTTTTTTTTTTTTTAATGTATGGTCATCGATTACTCGAAGACGGCTGAACCGATTTGGAAAATTCTTTTTTTGATTGAAAGGGTATATACTTCGATATTGATCCCATTTTCATAAACGTCAGGATCTGATGATGGGATCCTGGAGAAATCGAGGGAACTCTTCAAATATTATAGGCACACCTATGTCGTTTTGGGTATTTATTATAGTAACTTGTGCAGTTGCTCTCAAAAAGTACCATTTGAGGAAGTGGAACTGATGATGAAGACCACAGATGGCCGCCGAAACTACTCAATAATAAGTATTGAGTGGATTGCGATTCGATTACTTGAATATGGATGTTACGCACTTTATGCTCGTTACAATGCATATGGTGATGTAGAGCTGATGGTGAAGTAACAGGAGAACTCCTCAACAATTAACGGCCCAGCATTGGGAAAAGCAATATTTTGTAAAAGGTTATAAGTAGTTGATAGTAGGCTCTTGTAACTAGGTAAATTAAAAATAGACCAACTAAAAAGAGTGAAATAAAAACTTTTTACCAAAAAATTAAACCGACTCCCAAAAAACACTGCAAAGTGAAAAATAACTTTAATTTCGGAAGTGGTGCCAAAAACGAAAATACAAAACTAAAGACACCGACTACCGAAATTAAAGTTATTTTTCACTTTGCAGTGTTTTTTGGGAGTCGGTTTAATTTTTTGGTAAAAAGTTTTTATAGCTTTACTCGTTTCTCATTCATCATCGGCGGAATTTGCCGCTACAATAGTAATGGCAAGAATTGTTTCACTAACTTCTACCAATGGTTTAGGCTGCGTGTAAAACGAAAACTATCCTACAGCATTGTAGTAATAGGCTGAATATAATTTATTAAGTATATGGATTAATTAGTCAGTGGTTATGGATCCAGCTTGCAAGTTGGAGGTCGTTGGTTAGAACCATGCTACTTTGTATCACTTACATATATTATGACCACTGCTCTCGAATCAGTGAATGTCTGAGGGCCAAAAACTCGAAAATATTTGACATCAACTAATCCCGGACCCGCGTGGTGGTTTACAAATAATCATAATCATAATAATCATAATCATTTATTTGTCTGAACATGGTACATTGTAAGGTCTTAAAATTGTTATTTAATAGCTTCTTCACATTCTGCCATATGTGGCGTGCAAATATTGGTATTTACATAATTCATTTACATAATTGAAATGGATAAGTTCATGCTTAGCATTGATGACTACAAAATTAACATTAAATATGTTTCAGTGGATAATAATAACATTACAATTGAATAGATGTCAAGATTTTATACAATGTCAGAGTAAATTATCTCAAAATATATAAAAAATACAATTTAATTAGGATGTCTAAGTACAATGTCAGAGTTAATTATGTCCAAAAATATAAAATAATACAATTTAATTATGATGTTAAGGTATCATTCAGATAATCATTTAAACTATAATAACATTTATTGCACAAGAATTCTTTAAGCTTGTTTTTAAAACTTAATAAATTTGATTCTTTAATTGATTTTGGAATCTTGTTGTACACTTGAGGAGCTATGCAGAATATGCTTTTCCTTATTAGAGCAGTATTGGCTCTCCGTCCCCGTAACAGTTCATTACGCCTGTTACGTTTAACAATATCAGATATTTGAGGAAACAAGTGTAAATTTGACTTAACAAATAAGGCAGTTTCATAAATATACAAGGCCGGTAAGTGTCAGGATTTTATGCTTTTTGAAAAATGGCTTACAACTGTCCGTTATTTGAAGCCTGAACATGGCCCTGATGCATCGCTTTTGCGCTTTGAATGCAGTTTCTCTGTTAGTAGAGTTTCCCCAAAAAATTATGCCGTATCTTAGTACAGATGCAACAAGACCGTGATAAGCCATGAGCAGTGCGTCTGTGTTGACTGTTGGTGCAAGTTTATATAAAGCATAGGACGAACTACTTATTTTCTTAGATAGCACTTCAATGTGTTCCTTCCAGTTAAGTTGCCTGTCAATTAACAAACCTAGAAATTTTGCACTATCGACAGCGTTAATTTTGTTATTTTGGTATTGAATAAGCATTTTAGTGCTAGTTTTTTTTTGGCCAAAGTGCATTAATTGAGTTTTTCCGAGATTTATCTTTAAGTTATTATTATTAAGCCAAGATATTATTGAATTTAACGCGTTATTCACATCAGCTTCATATAATTCTTGTTTATGACAAGGTATTGTTACTGTACTATCGTCAGCAAATAGCGTTATGGGGAAGTCAATGGCCTTGGGCAAGTCATTTATGTAAATTAAGAAAAGTAAAGGTCCCAATACACTGCCCTGTGGGACGCCAAAATACACTGTGCGCCCGTTGGACAGGTATATTACTTCTTCTTTGGTTTTAAAATTGAAGACTGTTAGTGTAGTAAATTGTTTTCTGTTTAAAAGGTAGCTACTTAGCAAGTCCAGAATGTTACCTCGTATACTATGGTATACGAGGTAACATTCGCCATACGCGTCAAGCTTTTTTCTTAGAATATTATGATCAACACAGTCAAATGCTTGCGCCATATCACAATACACCGCACAGACTGGTGTTTTACTATCAATATTAGTCATGACTTTGTTTAAAAAGTCATAGATGGCCATATTTATTGTCATATTTCTTCGAAAGCCTTTTTGCTCATTACAAAGAATATTTTGTTTGTTTAAGTAGTTGTATAACTCATTATATATATATTTTTCAAATATTTTGGCAAAAATTGGCAAAAGAGCAATGGGCCTATAGTTTTGCATAAGCTGTTTATTCCCTTTTTTAAATATAGGTTTTATAATGGCTATCTTATGATGTTCAGGAAAAACACCCTGACTGATACACAGGTTTAAAATATGACTCAAATGTTTAGATATTAAATCTGCGACCACAAACGACAAACCATTTATTCTCATAGAGAGAAGGCCTGTGACCAGTAGGAACGTAATAAAATCATAACTATATATTATTTGAATTCTGTAGATCTTTTCTTTTATCGCCCCCGCTCATTTTTAGGGTTCCGTAGCCGAATAGCAAAAAACGGAACCCTTATCGTTTCGATATGTCTGTCCGTCTGTCTGTCTGTCTGTCTGTCCGTCCGTCCGTATGTCACAGCCATTTTATTCCGAAACTGTTAAGACTATACATGTGAAACTTAGTAGGTAGATGTATTATATGAACCGCTTTCCGATTTTAAGAAAAAAAATAAAAAATATTTAAAATAAAGGGGGGTCCCCATACATGGAACTAGAACTGAAAATATTATTTTTTTCATGAAACCTATGCATGTGTGGTATCTATAGAGAGGTCTTTAAAAATGATATAAGGGTTTCTAAAACTACTTTTTCATAAAGTCAATCGTTTAAAAGATATAAGCTTCCAAAGTGGTAAAATGTGTTTCTCCCCCCCTCTAACTTCTATAATAATGGAGTGAAAAATCTAAAAAACATACCTATGTCTGTAGATCTTAATGTAAATATAACTTTGTAATTCATACAAACACTATGAAAAACAAAGTTATTTAGCGTAGTTGTAAAAATGTAAATAAGCTAGTTTTAAGAAATTTTTAAGGTTTTTTTTTGTTCGTCAAATAAATATACATACTATATTATATTATTATAGTTACTACGGAACCCTTCATGGGCGAGTCTGACTCGCTTTTGGCCAATTTTTTTTAATTAGGTCTATGTACAGAAACTATGGTTTCTACTGTTGTATTGTAGATTATGGATTAATACTGATTCAGGCCATACTGTACATGGTGTGGCCAATTTCGAACAAGTCCTTTTACACAGTTTGGTGACCTGTTGGTTGAGATCTCAACTGGCATGATGTCTCGAGGGAGCAGCATTGTGATTGCTTACATTCTCTGAACAGATCCACTCCAATATTATATCTAGTGCGTTCCTCAAAAGCCCTCGTCATACGATACATGAGATAAATGGCTTTTAAAAAATAGGCACATCCTTACTGGTAAAATCATATTATGGTTTTAAGTAAGGATGTGCCTATTTTTTTAGTGAGGTAGGAACCTATAAGTTCATGGAGTACTTACAGCTAATCAGAACATTAAAAAAATATAATATGTGAAATGGTTGATTACTGTAATTGATTGAAAAGAGAACTAGCAATAATGGTGGAATTCACATTACATACTAACAGCCTTGTTAACCCCTCCAACTAAGCTAATATGCCTGTATTTAGAGTGGGTTCACGGCAATAGTGTAAAGGGTGAGGTTTGAATCCGCGAACTCTCGATCACAAGTCCTAAACCTTAGCCATATTTATGCTAATGACTTAATTATATTTTGTTTGTCTAACAGCGCCTGGCAAAAAGTGAATAGCATCTATACACCCATATGAAAAAGTTGCTTGTTGTAAAACTCCAGGCGCACCGCGACCATCTCTTCACAACACTTAGTGGTCTGTCTCCGCCAGGGTAGGCCTCCAGTTACCCGGAAAACCCAGCCAAGGAAACATTCATCAAACAGATGTTTCGATTGTTTTGTCTAATTTACTGCGGCAATATGTATGAACAAAGACAACACACAAGATTATGAACTCCGAGCCCTTACAAGTAAAACAACCACTTGAATATGTTCAGAAATATTGCTACTTAGGACAGATTTTCCCTCATGATGACTACAAAAGAAGCCAACAGAAGGATAGCAAACGGATAGAAAAGTACACCAGTACTTTTCCAGCCTTTTGCACTTAAAGACGTCTTGAAATCTAAGGAAGTGAGCTTACAGTATCATTGGAAATTAAAACGGAATATATTACATGTGCATTTTTATTGTTTCGGTTTCCGATATTTCAGCACTGTTACAAGCGCCATGATCATTTCATTCGTGTTTCAGTTGTAATGATACTGTAAGTGACCATGTTAGCTTAAAAACTTATGAAGTGAGCTTATATTGAGCGTGACAGGGTAACAAACATCTATATGTTTGTTACCCTTTCACGCATAAACTACAGAACGGATCTGAATGAAATTTTGTATGTAATTAGTTGAAATCCGGGAATAGCATATACTTAGGCTTTTTATCCCGTTATTCCCACGAGATCAGGATATTTACATTTACGGCTTTTGAAAATGTGTTATATCTCAAAAACTGCTGACTACAAACAACTAATTTCGTTGAAAATGTTCATTGAGATCTACAGCATTTTAAATTTTGTGCTCTCTTATTTCAAAAGATGGGATACCTACACACCTTTTAGCACTTTGGAAGTGTCTATATTTCAAACGGTTGACTTTAAGAAAAAATGTTTTAAGAAACCTCAATTTAATTTCTAAAGCCTATATATAGACAACTTGCACGTAAAGGTTTGATGAAAAAAATATTATCTAGTTACTTTTCATGAATGGGAATCCATCTCTCTAATTAATACTAAATTTAAACCCGTGATCTTGGTGTACTTTTGGACAGCATACTTCATTTAAACTTACACATTGAAAAGATAATTGCTAAAGCTTGGCTGAAAGCTTTCCACCTCGTAACAAAAAAAAGGAGGCCTATGCCAAAAGGTCTGCAGAACTACAAGACATCTTCTGACAAGTCATCTTTTGCTTAGCCTTTTTTCAATCTAGGCTATGTCCGCCTTCCAGTCTACCCAGATACAGCGTAGTAAGTAGGTACTAGTGTTTTACTATATACAAGGTGGGGAAGATGATACAAAAATAAATGAAAACACCTAACACTACACGAATCCCGAGGAAACCATAGTGAGGATAAAATAAGATGTGACATGAAAATAAAATAAAAAATGTTATTTTCAAATAGGTAATCTAAATAATACAGGTAAAAGTATGAAATTGTTGTTTTAAAGTGAAAGATGCTTTGAATTGACTTAAAACCTTCATGATGTGAGAGACAAGTCAGGCGTGTTTACTAGCAATATTTAAAATCGTATCGTACTATCGTCGTACTAATATTATAAATGCGAAAGTTTGTGAGGATGGATGGATGTTTGTTGCTCTTTCACGCAAAAACTACTGATCGGGTTTGAATGAAATTTGGTAAGTAGATAGTTGACATTCTGGAATAACACATAGGCTACTTTATATCCCGAAATTCCCACGGGATCAGAATTTGCGCGGGAAAACCTTCCTACGCGTACGAAATCGCGGGCAGAAGCTAGTAAAATATAAATATTTTATTATCAGGCATCGAAGGTACATTGTGTGTTTCAGTCTTTAGTTACCCGGTAAGTACTTAAAAACTATGTTAGTATAAAGGTAGCACTACACGCGACAATTTAACATTGATGTTTTAACTTCACATAAATTAAATATTTTAGTTAGTGTTAACACGAAAGCAAGTTTAAGGTCAACGTTTATCATGAGGTTGTAGATGTTAACTATAAAGTATTTTATTAATGTTGCATATAATTCCTTAACTACTGAATATTCAAACTGTTTTACATCACTTAAAGGCACTTACATCTAAATATATATAACTCAAAGGTGACTGACTGACTGACATAGTGATCTATCAACGCATTACGCACAGCCCAAACTACTGGACGGATCGAGCTGAAATTTGGCATGCAGATAGATGTTGTGACGTAGGCATTCGCTAAGAAAGGATTTTGCGAAATACCCACGGGATCGGGATTTACACGGGAAAAACTTCCCACGCGGGCGAAGCCGCTGGCCCCAGCTAGTTTCATTTATATAATAGTTAGATTAATGTGAAAGACTATGAGCATTATTATAGAAATCCTCTAATGAATACCTATATAATATACATTGATCAGATTTCAAATACCAACACGCGTATTGTAGGGTTCCGTAGTTAGTAACAAATCTAACAAAAACAAACTATTCTGTTTTTCGCTACTCTGTTTTATGGGAAGACGAGATAAAAAAATATCATCCCCTATTTACGTGTAGGTGGATTAACCTAAACATAACGTTTTTTTTTTTCATGATTTTATTTGACCACTTTGTCGCCGTGATTAATATGTTAGTATATCCATGCCCAATTTCAGCGTTCTAGTATACACAATACTATACTTTTTATCTAAGCCGCGGACAGATGGACTTGGCAAAACTAGGGTTCCTTGTTGACCTTAAAAATTGAAACAGCAAGAAATTAGTTATGTAGAAAAGGTCAGCCATCCATAGGCTGACCTTAGTAAGCATTGCTTAACTACCTACGAGTTCCCCTCCCGAGCCCGTGTACCTATGTTGAACAAGCGTGGCGTGCACGTAGACCATGAAGTAAATGAGGATGAGGATATATATTTTAGTGTTCCGCACCCTAAGGGTAAAACGGGACCCTATTACTAAGACTCCGCTGTCCGTCCGTCCGTCACCAGGCTGTCATCTCATGAACCGTGATAGTTAGACTAATTTCGTGAACTTTCACAGATGACGTATTTATGTTGCCGTTGTAACAACAAATACTAAAAAACTTTTTACCAAAAATTAAACCGACTCCCAAAAAACACTGCAATTTCGGTAGTCGGTGTCTTTAGTTTTGTATTTTCGTTTTTGGCACCGACGTCCGAAATTAAAGTTATTTCACTTTGCAGTGTTTTTTGGGAGTCGGTTTAATTTTTTGGTAAAAAGTTTTTATTTCACTCTTTTTAGTTGGTCGATTTTACTTTACCTAGTTACAAGAGCCTAAATGTCAACTACTTATATTCATTTACAAAATATTGCTTTTCCCAATGTTGGGCCTTTAATTGTTGAGGAGTTCTCCTGGTACTTCACCATCAGCTTCACTTCAGCATATGCGTTGTGACGAGCATATTGTGCCAAGTAATGGAAGCGGAACACATGAAATACTTATTATTCCTACTTATATAACATGTAACATAATTAACGCACATCCTGAAAGTAGTTTGTTCGGAATCGTTTACTGAATCGATTTCTATCATTTTTACTACAGGTAATTTTTATCCCAAAAATTATTAAAACTACGTAAACCTCAAAGCAATAAGACTTTTAAAAGTGCAGTTTTATTTGTATTAATACAAATTCCGTATTGAATGATACAAAATAAAGAAATTTTAACCTTATTTCAAGCCATTAAAGTCCTTACAAATACACTTATACTTGTTTAACTAAAAAATCAGCGTATGTATTATGATTATAACATAATATACTAGTCGGGGTGTTTGAGGGTGTGCCTAAATTACGTTACATGTTGTAGATTGAGTAGTTCCAGTGGCCATCTATGGTCTTCATCATCAGGTCCACTTCACGAATGGTGCTTTTCGAATGCAACGACACAAGTTACTATAAAAAAATACTCAAATCACTATAGGTGTGCCTATAATATTTAAAGAGTTCCCTCGATTTCTCCAATATTCCATCATCAGATCCTGACTTGGTGACAAAGGGACCAATTTCGAAGTATACCCTTTCAAACAAAAAAAGAATTTTCCAAATCGGTTCAGCCGACTTCGAGTAATCGGTAATCATACATAAAAAAAATATACGCGTCGAATTGATAACCTCCTCCTTTTTTGTCGTCGGTTGAACAACAGAATAAAATAAATATTTAAGGGGGCTCCCATACAACAAACGTGATTTTTTTGCTCGTTTTTGCCCGATATTGATAACGGCAACAGGTAGACGCTTGAAATATTCATAGAATATTTAGTTTCATATTCTGGAATGCGCTTCCTCTCGAGATCAGGGTAACCTAGTCGCTATGCATTCAAGAGGAAATTGCGCTTTCTTCACCAATGACCAGTATTTTCAAATATAATTTTCAAATGATACTTGAGTATATATATTATATAATATATATTAAATATTTATATATACCTATAAGTATTTATTTTAGTGTTTATGTAGATTTGTTCTTTTATTAGAACTTCTCACGTACATATTGCACCTCCCACGCTATCTCTTCACCACTCATAGTTGACTGGTAGAGAAAGCCTATTTTTTACTGGGTGGGAAAATCATCGAATGACTTCTCCCGCTCTGGGTTAAGCTAAAGGGAGTGTCAGACATCTACTGATAAAAATCCCACCCTGTTAGCTACCCTTAAGTTCCAGGGCAGCAGTATCTCGTACATTTCCGCAACCCCGGTGGGCAATGACCTTATAAGGCCACGTCACTGGTGCTGACAGCTCTTTGAGGCACGCGTGGAAAAGGACGCGCCGCTGACCCAGGCGTAGTCCTTACCGGACGGTGAGCTACCCCTGCTCGCCGTCCGCAAGCCCGCGCTTACGGTGGCCGGAGACCGGCTCGCGATACCTGACGTCCAGGCCATTTCCCGCGGCGGCTGGGGCGGGAGGAAGAGAGTTGCCTTTCCCTCGCGCGTTCGGCCTCCTCCTTCGCTAGCATGACTGCTTCGCAGAAGGAGGTGACTGCATCCCATTTCCTCTCGCTCCGCGCCGTGGACTGAACCAGGTAGGGGCGCGAGAGGTCGCCGCCGCCGATTGCGTCAACAAGGACATGGCGAAGCTCTGCCCAAACGGGGCACACCTCCCCACCACCGTATGCTCCACCGTGTCCTGGCACAGAATGCCTACAGCATTAAGTCCGCCTTTGTACCTATGTGCATGAAGTGTGAATAAATAACATACATGACTTTTTTGCCATTTTTATAGATAATGGTACGCAACCCTTCGTGCGCATCTGACTTGCACTTGGCCGGTTTTTTTTCTATATTTAGATTGAAGAAGACCTCTTTGGGATCATTTGCAATATTCAAATGGTTCATGTCTGCTTATAGAAAGGGTTTTAATACGCATAGGATTCTTTCCAAATTAAAAACGCTGTAGTATCTAGACATTCTACTTCGAATCTTCTCGTCAAATATTAATCAGTTTATTTCAAATTCTGCTACATTTACATCCAAGCCCTCGTTTTTCGCAGATTAATTAAAAGGTCACACATTCTCGTTATACTCGCAGAAAAGCCGTCACGAATCATAATTATTTTTAATTAATTTGAATAAACATACATAATGAACAATTTTGCGAAATATTTCCCTGTTTCGTCATCACTGCAAACACTAAATGTGTCGTTACATTAAATTTATTTAAAATGAAGTTTAATAGCGATGTTCTTATTTTATAAGAGCCCGGGGAGGAGAAAAGTGTCTCATGAAAGATTTTCGAAGTTCTTGGAGAATTATTATTTATTATCATCAAAATAAAATTCCTAAATAATTCCTCGAAAACCGGTCTAAATTATAAATTTACCTATCTATATTAATAAACTGAAAAAATAATTGTTATTATCGAATTCCCTGATCTTACTAATAAGAAATCGTTTATTATAGTATTTTTCTTGTTTTTTATAAAATGTATTTATATTTACATATATTGTAAAAGCAGACATGGAATATCTGATTTTTTAGAAAACGATCTGTTAGAGTGTGTGTAGTGGCCTCGACGAGATACCGGCAGTAGTACTTGGAACTGGTGCGCCTGAACTGTTTCCAATTTTGACACGCTTGTTTCAGCTTTCATTTGAGACTGGAAAAGTGCCGAAAGCTTGAAAGCTAGCTAACGTGCAGCCCGTGCCCAAGAAGGACAGTAGTACAGATCCGTCGAACTACAGGCCTATTTCTGTCACGTCCATACTCTGTAAGAGTATGCGAGAGTATTGAGCGTGTACTCAATAGTAAGCCCCTGGCATACCTAAAAGCCAACATCCTCAGTGCAAACTAGGTGCGGTCAACTAGGGTTCTTCTAGGGTTTGCCATTCATATCTGGAGTGAGGCCATTGACAAGCACGGAGAAGCACTTGCTGTTTCCCTCGATGTCTCCAAGGCTTTCGATAGGGTGTGGCACGATAGCCTTGTTGCTAAGCTTCCTTCTTTCGATTTACCCACTAAACTTTGCGTTTAGATAGCAGACTTCCTGAGAGATCGGTCCATTCGAGGGGTTATTGATGGCCAATTGGATATTCCCTCTCATTCGGAGTAATTTCTTTGAGCAACTTTATTCTCGCAACATATTAACGATCTGCTAATGCCCGATACCTTTGGGTATGCAGACGACAGCACTGTTGCTGAGAGATATATACAACGTGTAACGGAAACCCCATATCTATCCAAAAGGGCTGAAGACAACATCTGGTACTCTAGACATCTGGTAGTCTTTATGCACAGTTTCAGCACAAAATAACTGACTCAAAGAATTGATACCAAATTATTGGTTTCATATATTTCTTGAATAGGTACCAATCATAACAAACGTGTCACAGCACTACGAGGGTCAATAACGTTCCACGTCACTTGCCAATAACACGATAATTCTTTTCGTTCTTCTTAATTTGAAAAATTCGGTCTCTGGTATCAGTGTATTGGAATTTGTAATAAGTTCTACACACGTAGAGTGTGTAGAATTTTTTATTTTTAGGATTACGGAAAATTTAGGATTACAAAACCTTTGCCATATCGTTTGTTATCATCCAAAGAAGCCATGCACTTGGTATGTATATACCCTTTAAATTACACGTTGTATACAGCACGCGTGCTAGTGGGTCCCAAATCCAGTCTCTCCGAGAGGATATGGTTCGGCAACTTGGTCAATTTTAATGCTGCTAAGACCCAGCCGTATCATTTCTCCGCAAAAAGGAGCTAATTTCAACCGGTTCCTTCTTTTCGTGGTGTAACCGTGTCGATAACTTATCGCATTGAGCTTCTTGGGGCTACGTTGACATCCCCTTAATTTTGGTCCGTTTATCGGGGCTAAGGCTCAATTAGCCGCCAAAAAGTTAGGAATCCTAGCAAAGGCGAGACGGTATTTCACACTGGAACAGTTGCTCAACCTTTATCAAGCGCAAGTTCGGTCGTGTACGGAGTACTGCTCTTATCTTTGGGACGGATCTGCCAAATACCAGCTTGATGCACTTAAGTTTATCCGGCCGACGTATTGCAAACCTACCAGTTTTCTATATAGGTTACATTTCGGGGAGTGTACGATGGAATTGCACAATCTAATTCCACCTAGCCCGTTCCGTCATCGGACTACAAGACAAATGGCGATGCGCCATCGTTACATGGTGGACATCCCACCCATACGCAGAAAACGTTTTGAGAATAGTTTCATTGTTCGCACAGCTAAGGAGTGGAATTCTCTACCGGAGTCTGTATTTCCTGATAGCTGTATTACCTGGAAGTCTTTAAGTCAAGAGTGAATAGGTTACTTCAAGGCAAGCGTGCTTCATCTTCGACCACAGCATCGCTTAACATCAGGTGAGATGGCGGTCAACGCAAGCCTATCAACAATAAAAAAAGAGGGGAAGAAAACTTAGCACACAGCCATCTCGTGAGTTTTTGAGTACCAATTAGGTACTCAAAAACTCACGAGATGGCTGACCCTTTAACTGGTAGAGTCTGGCAATATTTACCTATTTTGATTCACATTCATTTTATAGTATGTTTAACACCTTCAGAATAATGCATTATGGTTATTTAACATACTATTAAATGTTGCATGGCTTTTAACATTTTTTTTTTCTTTTATAGAAAATCTGGTGGATGTAGTATGGGGTTGATGAGATAGTGAAAACTATTGAAAAACTTACGGATTTAGAGCAGAAAGATAGGATAAGAACCCAGAACCAGTACTTGGAAGAAATAGCTTAAATCACTGGTAAGTTTTTACTAGGAGTACATAACTTTTATAAAGATGTAATTGAATTCATGATTTGCAGAACCTAATCATTCTGTTTTACCATTCTTTACAGAAGTGAGCGTTACTACATTAAAAAGGAAGGTGCGCGTAAAGGCCATATATACCCACAGTGTCCGACTTAGATAGTTTCGACATAGATGCTATTCGTAACAAAATTAACGAATTTTATATCGTTAGAAAACATGTTTAAAACGAAACACACCAGAGCCAGTATATGAAGCTGATGAAATTCCGAAGCAGAATGGGCATGAGGTATTGCGACTGGGGGAAGTCGTACTACTGTGATCTAAATGCCATTGAGTTAGTACGGAGTTTAGCTAAACGTAAAGTGGCAAGTAAAAATATTGCTCTGCCTGCAGTGGAGTTAGAAAAAGGCGAGAACGACTCTTGTATGAAAAGAATCGTTTGAAAATATAACTCCCGAGTGGAAGAAAATGACTGATCATATCATCCATGTTGAAAATAAATATAAAGAAAGGGACAGAATTACAGAAAACTCTAATGAAACTTTCCACATGAAAGTTACATTCAGATTTTGATTATAGTGATTATAGTGTGATGATAATCAGAACTATTTTAGAATACTGTTGTTTTGTTTTGAATTCGAATTAAGACACAATATCTAAATTATTTCCTACCTAAAATCCCTCTTGTATTTTTATTCCGATGAAAAAAAAATAGATAATTCTAAAGTATCAAATAAGGTTATTTCAGGTATTTCATAGTAGTTTTGGGGTTGCTATGCTGATATTTTTTAACTTTGCCGCGCTTTTTCAGTCTCTACTTTCGTTTGCCAGACTCTAACACCGTAATATTGCGGGTACATTCAACTAATAATTGTAAATAATTTTATGGTTTTACCAAAACAGAAAAATCTAATTACAATTTTCTAGGATTCACTGAATCGATTCAGTACTACATATCAATTGAAAAATCGAATTTACTGACCTGAAAAGCGATAGTCCAATTATTCGATCTCAGATCGCCATCCCTACCCTCGCGTCAAAATATATTTACTTGCTTTCACTTGCTTTACTAGCAACACTGGTGTGAAACGTGAAGAACTTGGGACAAATGTGTTAAAATCAGGGACCGAAAGGTTAACCCGTATGAGGGTTTTAACCGGGTTAATTTTTAGGATTAGGTTAAAAAACCCTCAATAAAGGTTAACCCGTATTATAGGGTTAATCAGCCTATAAGAACCGGTTTCGACATAAGGTGCATTTTAGCACATAAAACATCTGCAAGAAAGTGACAGAGATAACTACCACGTGGTGTTTGATCGTGTACCGACATGACTCTCGTAGTCACCGCGCAGAATGCATTGAACTTTGAGCCCTATTAATGTTGCACAATACTGTTTTTAATATTGACGTTCGACGCTAAAATATTAAAAATAATATTTCGATTCTAGCGCATTTCACCGACCGACACGGTTGAATTGTGAGTTGTTTGTACTTGTACATATCGTCGTTTGTCGTAGGTACTTAGTAGAACTTTGTTATTTTAAACCGACTTCAAAAAAAGGAGGTTCTCAATTCGTCTTAAACAATTTTTTTTTTTATGAAGATTAAGTACCTCATAACTCGGAGACGGCAGGACCGATTTGAAAAATTCTTTTTGCGTTTGAATGGGTATACTTTCTAGTTAGTTCCATTGTTACAAAATCAGGATCTGATGATGGGATCCTGGAGAAATCGAGGGAACTCTTCAAACATTATAGGCACACCTATAGCGTTTTGGGTATTTCTTATAGTACCTTGAGCAGTTGCTTCAGAAAATAACCATTTGGGGAAGTTGAACTGGTGATGAAGACCACAGATGGCCACTGAAACTCCTCAATAATAAGTATTTCGTGGATTGCGATTCGATTACTTGAGTACGGATGTTAAACACTTTATGCTCGTCACAATACATATGGTGATGTAGAGCTGATGGTCAAGTACCAGGAGAATTCCTCAAAAATTAACGGCTATGCATCGGGAAACGCAATATTTTGTAAAAGGTGATGAGTTGTTGACATTATGGCTTTTGTAACTAGATAAATTACAAACCGGCCCAATAAAACGCGTTGTAAAAAAAAAAATTGGCAAAAATTAGAACCGACTTCCATATCAAAACACTACAAAGCCAAAAATAACTTTAATTTCTATATGGAAGTCGGTTCTAATTTTTGCTAAAAAATTTTTTGATCTCATAATTAGCACATACATAAGTAGCGTTATTACCAACCTGTTTTGAAGTCAAAACTTCTTTAGCATCGTTGTGATTTGAAAGTTTATGAAACAAAAAAGTGACAGTAAAAAGAGACAGACACATAAATTCATAAGAAAAAAAAGCCAACATTGAAGGTTTCACTTCTACCACGTGTGAATTGCCCACATGTTTTTTTTTATTTTTATACCTACGTGAACTTATAGTGATCTGATTAAGTATGCCTAAAACCAGGCGTCCGTCACTCGCTCAAGGCCACGCGTTATATGCCTACCGCTTCGCGTATCGCCGTCGGTACATTCGACAGTGGGCTGCCGCACGCCTGCCTGAACCTTTTTAAATCATTTTGACAACGACATAATGGATCGACCTAAAAACAATTGATTTTCCTCCGCTTTGCTACTGTTTCCATTTTGATTACTTATTTATTACAATTATTTACGCGGTTTCGGATATTTTAGACATTAAAATTTAATAATTGGGAAATCAGGGAAGGAAAAAATGCATCTATCATTTTATTAAACTAAAACATATTTGATCAACAATTAAAAAAAAAATGTTTTTCTACAAAATTCATTTTTTTACCAATATCATCATAGGTACAACAATAGAAATATAATATTATATTTATGGGTACAACCCTAACACATTCGTGGGTCGCGCGGCGGTTAAAACAATCTCAACTCTCTGTGTACGGAATTATGGTACATTTCTTCTCGCTGCAAACAGCTGGTATTATTATTATTAAGTACCCGCGCTCGCATTGAGCTGCATTGCGCCAAGATATCATCTCCGTGAGCGGTGTCTATGAGTGCGTTGCTCGAGCGCGCTTTTTATGTAGATTGACTTCTGTACCTATCTATTTTGTGGCTGCACAGTGAGACGGCACCGCGTGCCTATCAATTATTGGCCGTTAGCTTAGATGTAGCACTCGGCAGCTATGTTGCTTACTGGTTTTGCATTACAAGATAAGGACCAAGGTAACACAATCAGTGTACAAAATATAAAATCCCACCAAAACATCCTGTAAAAAATTAGCCAAGCCTCGCCTAAGCTGCTTGTTTCTCTATAAAAAGTAATGAAATCTCTAAGCAAA
Organism: Tholera decimalis; assembly: GCA_943138885.2. NCBI lineage: Eukaryota > Metazoa > Arthropoda > Insecta > Lepidoptera > Noctuidae > Tholera > Tholera decimalis. Next base: position 5,895,844 of record OW964572.2, read on the forward strand.
GCGAAGCCAAGTCTAAGGATCTTTACTGCGATTTCCTTATTAATATAGTTAGATTTTATGTAACCGGCCGTTGAACATACTCTGTGCACTTTTTTTTACTAGTTAATACATCGAAGTCAACGGCCAAGTCACCGTGCATGGGCATAAATGTACCTACAATGTATTAAAAACGGCATTATAATCATACGCACTTTAGCGACAGAGGAAGTCTACAGGAGTCAAGCAAATTCAGCGTATATTCACCAAACTTTACTGCGTTAACAGAAAATCCTGATGAAATAGTTTGCAGAATTATGTATAATCTCTTGATCAACTCTTCATTGATACCCGTGATTTCTGCAGAACATTGATAGGTTTGGAAGAATCTCCTTGCCGTATTTACGTCATTGCTGTTTCCAGAATCTTGACGAGGTTTATCAATGTGTAAACCAAGCAATTTCCGGAAGCGAGTTTGAACGTGCTTCTTTTTCTCTTCTTTAATATTTTATTCTCTGGAGTTGATTCAGCCCACTTTTAAAATCCTAGGTTATAAGAAATATGCAGAATCATTTCCATACATCTTATCCAAGCATGTAAGGTAGACAGCCCGTATTTAAACGTATCTTCATTCTCAATTCTTGCAGTTACTTTTGTTATATTGCGCATCTGTCTAGGAGTTGCTCCACAAACAGTACATGAAGCACTCGATGGAGTCTGCGTTAACACTTGAGCAACTTTCCCGTCGATCATTGTCATAAACAGCTCATATCTTACTCATGTTACCTTCTTTTGCTGCAGGCGTTCGCGTTTGACTTAATTCATTAATTTTTGCTTCAAGTTCACTTACAACAGCTGTAGTTTTTTCAGGAGTTTCTTTTGCTAATTCCAGAGAAATGAGTCTGCAATATCTAACTGAAGAACATGTTGGATTTTGCGATATAACTACTTTACTTTATTCATCCACTAGTCTCAATGGTACAAGTGAAACTATAAACATATTAGCATCCGATATTTGTTCATTTTCTTCCGGTAAAACTTGTTTATACTCACTTTGTCCCGAGGATCCATCGCTTCCATCGGATTTGCTATACAGTTTGAGACGGGTGAACTTTTTCGAAACCGAGTCTATTTTTAAAATACGACAAGCAGTATGATCTAAGAGTTCTTGAAGGTTCACTTTAGCACTTATATTCGTTACCGATATTATTATTATTATTATTATTATTGTTTTAATTTGGAACAACATAGGAACCATTTTTGTTAGTACACACCTTAAATACTACAACTTATACACTAGGGTTAGTAACACATACAAATACAAATACAAATACAAAATAAACATTATTGAGTCATGTACTTACGAGGCATTTCATGCGGACAATGATTCCGCATGAGATGCCTCAGCACAGGAGCTCTCGGGTCCTCAGCCAAGGCTTTCAGGATGCTATTGCCACTCCCCCGCATCCTCGTCACCAGCGATGCCACCTTTTTCCTGATGATAGCATGGAAACCATCTGTACGTAATCGGGCAAACATCCCCGAGGCACTACAGAAACGAGGGAGTTTCAACATCATCCTGAAAACATTGTTGTATTGGACGCGCAGGGCATTTAGCGCCCCCCGTGAACAGTTGAACCACAGACTTCCCGTGTACAGGCCTTGACAGTACGCTTTAAATAAGGTTATTTTGACCTCGTCGCTACAACGATAAAATCTGCGAGCCAACATGTTCCCGCGAACAGCCAACGCCCTGCGCTCCCTCTCCACGTCATCATCGTCCTTAAGGTCGTCGACAAGAATCTGGCCCAGATATTTGAACTTGGTCACTTGCTTTATATTAGCGCCGTTCAAAGTAATTGAAGGGATGGTGTCTGGGCACTTGCCGGTGGCCTTGAAGACCATGAACTCGGTTTTCCTTACATTATAGATAAGGCCATGTGATGCAGCGTACTTCTCACAAACCTTCAGCATCTCCCTGATTGACCTCGCAGTCGGGCCCAGCAGCACCATATCGTCCGCGTAGCTGATGTTGTTTACACAAACACCCCCCACCCGGCAGCCGACACGCATGCCGCTGAGCTCGACTATGAGGTCATTAACATATAAATTAAACAGCTTTGGAGAGGACAACCCCCCCTGTCTCACTCCGCACTCCAACCTGTATGTTTCTGAGAGGCAGTTTGACCACCTAACACAATTAGTCTGATTCAAGTACCAGTATTGAAATATCTTCAATAGTTCCGCCGGCATACCCCTGTCCTCCATCTTTCTCCAAAGCACTTCATACGAAACGAGATCGAAGGCTTTGGAGAGATCCAGAAAACAGGCATATACCGGAGTCTTCCGTTCAGTGTAGTATTGGATAGTGTGCTTAAGAGTCAGAATCGCGCTTTCAGTTGACAGTCCAGGTCTAAACCCGAACTGTGCGTCATGAATGTTTATATACTTATCCAGACAAGACTCAAGCACGCTATCCAACACTTTTGCTACGATTGTGGCAAGAGAGATTGGTCGATAGTTTCCCTTGTCCGATATGTCTCCTGTCCTGTTCTTCACTATGGGCACCACTGTCGTTTTCATCAAATCATCAGGTAAGTATGAATGACTAATGCACATGTTGAAGAGCATGGACAGGACCCTCGGCACGTGCACGCCTGCATATTTTAAGTGCTCAATACTGAGCCCATCGTGGCCAGGAGATTTACCTCTACGCATACTGTTTATCACTTTTTTAATTTGCTTCGTTGTTGCTTGACGCAAGAGAATAGCAATCCTTCTTTGCTTCAGCCAAAATTTGGTATGATGGAAATACCGAAAATAAGTTTTTCTCAACAAGTCTCAGCCTCAGGTAGGAATATTGAGCTTTGGATAGATCGGTTTCAATATACAGGGTTATTGGAAATACGTCCCGATCCTGTTAAGGGCGTGTAGATGAGGTCATTAACTAACAAATCAACCCTAAGTTTCTAGGCCTAAAGTATACCATTATCGATAAAAAAAGTTTGTTAAATATTGAAATAAAATAAGACTTTATCTCTTTTAAAAATTTATAAAAAAAAAAAACGAAAACACGTTTTAGCATTCTTATTTATTAAATAGCTAAAGAATTAAGTTGCGCATAATAAGAAAACATAAAACAATTAAAAACCTCCCTACTTTTGAAAAAAGAGATCCAATACTTATTTTATTTTTATGATTTTTGCAACGTCTTATGAAATATTTTTTTTTTCCTCCTAAAAATCACTAATCTATTTTGACGGCGGAACATTTTATTTGTCAGTTAATGACCTCATCTACACGCCCTTAACAGGATCGGGACGTATTTCCAATAACCCTGTATATACATAATGCTTCTTCTTTGGTATGGGAAGGTACACCATCTGGACTTCGTAAAATGTTTCGTAAAATGACTTTTTCTCCTTCTTTTCTGTATTTCTCGTAATACTCACAATCGAAGCTTCATCATTTACACCCATAGATCGTAAACCTTGAACATAAGCGTAATGCACATGCCCCATTCCATACTCCTGGAGTAATTCCAAGTTTTTACGTTTTTTTCGTACTCTCCGAACACGTCAGGATTTTCTTTTTTTTCACGTACTCTAAACTCGCCATTTAACCAATTTGTGTTTTGGCTCTCGAAGCAATCTTGTTTTCTTTGAGCTTTCACCCATTTTTGGTTACAAATCGTAATCAAATTTCTTTGAATACTTTGCATAACCGTGCTCACATCTGTTGTTGATAAATGGAAATTGTCCAACAAATGTTTTTCAATATCTGAAGTACTTTTCCCGCTTATTATATGAGCACATATATTGCGTCGAAAACACACAAATTTTAAACTTTTTTCAGCAAATTCACAGTTACCGAAGGAAGGTATCCGGACACTTTGATGAACACGCTGCAAACCCGAGTATTTATAGGACCCTAGTTTCAGTAACTTGTGCAAAACCAATAAGAAAATTGATAAAAACAGTTTTCACACTAATACTTATTATAATTACAACAACAGATAAGAACTATGCAACATGATTTTTATCATACGTGTGGTTAAAATGGTAACCGCAAAAAAAAATTCGTGTAAAAATATATTTAGGTCGACATTTTTGCTTCTAGTTCGAAATGGCGCAGCAATGACGCAGGTTTTTTTGTATTACTGAATAGGTAAGGTATCAAAACATGTCATTAACTTGAAATCGGGAGCCATCGGTAACAAGGAAACCTCAACTTGAAAATTAAATAGACGTAAAATTTCCTTATGACAATTAAAAATTATATTAAAAAATTCGAAAATATATTTTTCATCACAAAATAACGTAGTTATGAACTAGAAATCTTGAGCAATCTAAAAATGTATAATACTTATACATTCCCTTGAAGAACATAGAAAATATCTTAAGTTGAACTTCCATAACGAGTAGTCTAGTTAATATCAAATTATCAAAGTATAAAGTTTGGGTGTAATTTTATGTACCTAAAAATTGTTTGTATTTCTTTTATTATTATATCGGATGGCTTTATCATCTTAGAATGTAAAACAATCAAAACAGTTTCAGTAACACGACTTTTGTCCTAAATAATTTTGAGATGGAAAATACCGGTTGGTCCCATAGTGCGTCGCGCCGTGCGCGTCTAGTGGGGTGCTGCGTGACCTGTGGTGCGCGCCGTATCATTGCGTATATATGCTACTAAGTGTCCAACTTGTGACTTGTTTTTAAATATTTTTGGGGCAAAAACAAAAAAGGTATATAAAATATTAGATTCGATTTAGTTACTTATTCCGAACGAACTATATTCACATTTCGCATATACTAAACATAGATGTTGTATACTTACGGGTAAAACATTCCCACCTCGGAACACCTTTCAGGTGTGAAATATACAGAACAAAGTAAACCAATAAATATAGTAAAATAATTAAAAAAAAGATACCTAACCTGTTCTACCATCTAACTATCTACTTACTAAAAAAAGACACCTACCTACTTACCTGCCTACATTTCTCAATTTTTTTTTGTCATTGAATTTTTAATGTTCACCATACACTTACCTACCAAACATTTTCATTCCACTGTGCGTGGTTACGCACATAATTTTGAATAAGTGCAAAATTCAACAAAAGAGCGACAAATAAACCCGAGCAACAAACAGCCGCGTGTGACGTAAGATACCGCGACGCAGCCAAGATTGTGCAACTTACAGGTTCTGTCTCTTTCATTCAAATTAATCAGCAATATTTTATAGATTAACCTTAATAGTATACAGGTTAACCCGTATAAAGGTTAATCAAACAAATGGGTTAAACGTCTAACCGGTTAACCTTTTAATCCGATTAATGGGTCCTTGGTTAAAATAATAATTTATTCATTTTTGTTTCAAATTAGTGTGTTATGTATTCTTTACCTTAGAATCAATGCATAAAGTGACTCAATTAATGTATGTCTCTTCTTTTCGTAACTAAAATTCATTAATTAAAAGTTTTCTACCGGCTGTCAAAGTTTGGATTGCGAATTTGAATTAACCAAAACCCGGTGAGTATTTTTTTTTTCATAATAATGCCGCTTACTTTATTAAACACTCTTTTCAATACTTGCAAATTCTGCTCAGAGTTCTGAGCTACATACATCAAGAACTGGAACCGCTTTTATTTTAGTTTTACTTAACATATTGTGGAAGCAGTAACAGCGACGAAAACATTCGCCTCAGATAAAATTTAAACTGCAATATTTACTACACACATACTTAATGCCTATTTAAACAATTATAGATGGAGAGATATCCTCTTTATTGTTCACCCTCAGACCAAATTTGGTCTGAGTGTTTACCACTTTAAATAAGGACCTAGCTACCAAAAAGGGAGGGACAATTTTATTTATTATTTTAAGTATTTTATTTTAATAAGTACCTACAGAGACAGAATACAGACTAAGACATTGGGTACAGTTATAACAATATACATTACATAAATCTAAAGTCCAGTTATTACTGTACACAGCATTCATTGTTTAATATACTTCATTAGGTTACGGTTGGGTTAAAAAGTTATAAAGTAATAATAATATAATAATAATAAAAATATATGTATATATATAATAAACAAATCTAAATTAGAGCATATTGCATTATATTGACTACACATTCTGGGCAATGGATTGTTTTCAGAAACATTATTATTACTAGAGGTAATACTGAACAATTGTGAGCAGTCTTATTACTTAAAGTGATCATTTACACACAAAATTTGGATGGATTTGACACAGAAGGAGAAAATAAATATGCAGGTCTGAGGTGTATTATTTACTTATATAAAATACATAAGTAATAAACTACATATTTGTAAATAGATATAGGTGAACTATTAGAAATCAATAAAATAAATAATGTTCTAAGAATGAAAACAAATTAGAAATTAATTATTTTCTTTCAAATAATTAATAATATAATATAATTAATATTTTTTTTTTCATTTTCATCACTTCGCCCCTAAGACGACCCACTGACCCATTTTCATTTCCAAACATTAAAAATTTCAAGCCCGCCCCTAAGATGACCCACTGACCATGCTTCTTTATATTTTATTTCTTACTGTTGTTTTACTTCTTCTTTACAACTTTGTAAATATGATGACCCGCAGAGCTACTGTTTGTGATATGAATGTCAAACTGAATGCTGCACTGAAGGAGCTTGAGTCTTCAAGAAAGAGGTGCAATGACCTGCGACCAAGAGAAGCTGTGTGTCACCATTGCTGTATGTCAGGTGAGATTGTAGTTAAATGTAAGCCAACTGTCATAGATAGATTGATTGAAAAAATATACTTAACTAGCTTCTGCATGTGACTTCGTTCGCGTAGGAGGGTTTTCCCGCATAAATCCCGATCCCATGGGAATGCCGGGATAAAAACTCGTTTCCCAGGGTCCTAAACTATTCCCATGCCAAATTTCATCAAAATCGGTTCAGCAGTTTAGGCGTGAAAAGGTGACAGACAGACAGTTACTTTCGCATTTATAATATTAGTCTGGATTGTACACCAATAATTAAAACACACTTAAAAAACAATATTGCAAAAAAATTAGTTACAATGGCGGTCTGCCTCCTTTCTATGACAAAAATTGTGCCAAAATCCACCATACAGTACCAGCACCGGTTGTTGGATGATTTGCTCCTAAGATATCAATCAATCAATCAAATATATTTATTAGCAATATTTTTTTAACATATAATGAAGCTCTGTTTCCTGAACTAGGCGTAGCCTGTATCTCAGGAACACAGTGAGTCCCAAGACTTATATTCTAGTTCTTATTCTTATGTTACAAAAAGTTATTTAATGTTAAAAAAAAAATTATAGGTAAGTAACTAAGTAATCATAAGGAAAGTATAATTTTTTTTAGGATGTGTGAGAACAAACTATATAATTATTATAATGTCAGTATGTGAGTTTAGGTATGTTTGAGTGTGTGTATATGGATCAGAATGTGTGTGTGTACGGATGAGTGTGTCTTATATTTGAAAGCAGTAGCGATGATATAAATGATTAAATAATGATATAAATGGTTAATAATTGTTAAATAGTTGTTTTTAAATTTTGGTGTACAACAAAGTACATTCTATCTATCTATCTACACAAACTAATGTGCCTGACTATGTTTGAAACCATGACCTGCACCTGGCAAGTCGGGTTCCATAACCACTGGGCCATCACTGCTCATATTTATATTGTAAATATAAAAAATATGTTCCTTACACTCGGCAGGTAAATTTTGTAACTTTAGGAAAGCATAAATTAATTAGATGTTTAGTTAAATTGGTATGTTAACTTTAATTTTAAAGTTAGATTCAATATTTGACTACATATTCTATCCATTAAATATATTGTCCCATTTAATATTTACATGTAGTCAAAAATTTAAATATGACTTAAAAATAAAACTTTATAATATTATGGTTTGTTTTAAAATTTGATATCTGTTTCATATAACTTTTTGAATTAATTTATGATGTAGAGCAGTTTTAACATCCCTCTGAAATGAGTGTGATTGGATATTAATATAGTTAAATAATAAAGGAACCAGACCAAAACTTATTTATCAAAGGTTTTCAAAAGTAGCAAAAGTTGACTAGCAAAAATTAAAAAAAATCTTACTCATTAGTAATTATTACTCGTTATTGTTCACTCATTAGTTTCAACTGATAAATTATTTTTTAAATGACTATATGTATTTTTTAAATGACTATATGAATTATTTTAATACTAAGCTTGTATGGCATAAAAGTAGTATGTATAAGGATTCTTCACAATTGTAACATCTTGTCTACCTACATTCTCCCATGTTTACCTACATTCAACACAAATATAAGTATCTATCTATAAGTTTTCGGTAGCCAAAACAACCTGGTTATGCGTAGGGCGACAGACAACTCCACCCTCTCTTTCTCATATCTGTTTAATTGTCTATAGCAGATATTCGTCAAAAGTCCAAACATAAAAAAATCATTTGCGCTTGCGAGAATTTTCGGTCTGAAAGCAAAAGGGCAAGCAGTAGGACATACATAGTAAAATAAAGTAGCTTTGGTTTTGTGTATACAATTTTATCTCTTACTTAGCAGAAATAAAAGCACATTTTATATTAGAAAAATAATGTTTACTCTTACAAGAATATGTATACTACCTAGTACCTACTGCTTTATTTAAATACCCCCGGCAATGGTAAATTTAAAAGAGTAATAATAAATTAAGATCACCATTTCCACTACCTATCTACCAATAGTTCTTAATATGAGCATTCACTATGTTATAATCATCATTATCATCATCTTTTTTTCCCTTTAAAAACTGCATGGAATCAAAATCTTTTAATATAAAGATATCTCGGTCTTCTCTTTTCGGTCTTTTGTAATTGATTTTTCTCATTTGCATTTTCCGGTAGGGCATTGGGTACCGCGGTAACTTGGCTTGTTTTACAGAGTATTTTTTTATCTTCTTCTGATTTGGCCTCGTAGTCACCTCTGACTTTTCCCCGTTTTTCCCGTTTCGTATTGAATAATCGTCTTGATCATTATCAATATCATACTTCGGCATTACAGTTGAGCTTGCCGTCATCTTCATCACATACATCTTTTTCACCTTTGACCTGCTATTCTTCTTTATAATCTTCTGTATTGTTCTTTTTGGCGTCTTTTTGTTTGTTTTTCTTTTGAATTTCTTCTCTTCGAATTTGTTCATTGCTGGCAGCCGGATCAAGTTTTCTGCTCTGTCTATGTATGTGATGTTGTAGGGAGTCTGTAACAAAATTTACTAAATAAAAATCGGTAATTAAATCCAAAGACGAACTTTTTTATTGTTGAGAGGCTCGCGTTTGACCACCAAATCACGTGCGATGATGTGGTCCAAAATGAAGCACGCTTGCCTAGAAGTAACCTATTCACTCTCGACTTGAAGACCCCCAGGTTATACATAGCTATCAGGAAACAGACTGCGGTAAGGAATTCCACTACTTAGCTGTACGCACAATGAAATCTAACTTACGAAACTAGAGTGTCAAGAGTCTCAAGAGGTTCCAATTTTTTGAAACACTATATAATTATTAAATTTGATAACTTCTAAACAAAGTTAAACCCGTCTATGTGCGTAAGTGCCATCAAATTTGACAAGTTAAATTAAGTGTAAAACTCTGCCACTGCGTAGTCATTACAGTCTTAGGTAATTAATTTACGCAAATCTTGTTTTCTCGGAAATATAAGTTATTGGATGATTACTAGCTAAAGATGGATTTTCTATATATTGAGGACAGTTTAGCCCCAGTTTGGCAAATTAAATGAACTTTAAGGATGATTTTATGGCGTTTTCACTATCAAATGTATTAGAAGTTGTATTAGCTGCAAGCTATATCACTAGCATAGCAGAAACAATTTTATTTATAAAAAAAATAATAATTTAAAAAAAGTCTTCAAAAATTAAACAGCAAATATTCGTCCACGAGCCAAGAGAGGTTTATCACTTTCTTCCAATGGAAGCCCCATTAAATGGGTTAAGCCGTTCCAGAGATTAGCCCAGACAAACAGAAAAACACAGACAGACAAAAACATAATAAAAAAGTTAGTATATTATTATTGAGTAAACAACTATAAAAACACACAGCCACACACACATCTTGTAAAAAGAGTGAATTTGAAATCACAGGCAAGTACTTTAATTATATAGGGTTACTAGTTAAGTCGACCTAGATACGTTAAGGCGATACCAAAATAAATTAGGGGTTTTTTCGTCACCATTTATTTCACTATTCCAGCAAGTATGGATTTAATTTTTGGTAATATGTTTATTGACTATTTCATTAATACTTTGACCGAAGGAAAACGCAATTGGGTTAAATTTGCTCCGTCGAATTTGATTCCGAAAAGACCTCTATTCTTTTTTATTATTCACTATAATTCTAAAATCCTAAGGAATTTCATTTCAAAATTGCATTCAAAATGTGCATAATAGGTAATTGAAAACTCTGACTGAAAATATTTTTTGATACATAGCTTAATTTATTTTTAAACAATTTTTATTTGGTTTGGCGCTTACGTTGTTTTATTTTGGTTCCAGCGTATTGTTGCGCTCTCTTTTTTTCGCACGTGGAAGTAATAGACTCTGTCACTTTCTTATGCCCGCCCAGTTCGCCTGCGGCCTTTGTCAGTGATAGACCTGTGTCGATTCCTCCCGCAACCGTGATTATAATTTTTTATCGAAATAGTTATTGTTTAGTCTTGTTTTCTGATTTTATTTATCTATATTTGACAAGTGAACAATGTTTATATAACATTAGTTCACCGATATGGGGAATAAGTATAAAAGACAACGAAAGGTGAAAAAATTAGCCAAGTGCGAGTTGGACTCGCCCATGAAGAGTTCCGTAGTAACTATAATAAATATAATATACTTAATATATTTATTTGAAAAAAAAAAACCAAAACCTTACAAATTTCTTAAAAGTAGCTTATTTACAATTTTTACAACTACGCCAAATAACTTTGTTTTTCATAGTGTTTGTATGAATTACAAAGTTATATTTGCGGTTTTAGAAAATATACTGTATCTCAAAAAATGTTGACTCGATCTCGTTCAAACTAATTTTGGTTGAAATTTTACATTAAGATCTACAACATATGGTTTTTTTAGATTTTTCACTTCATTATTATAGAAGTTAGAGGGGGGGCACACATTTTACCACTTTGGAAGCGTATATCTTTTAAACGATTAACTTTATGAAAAAGTAATTTTAGAAACCTTAATGTCATTTTTAAAGACCTGTCTATAGATACCACACACGTATAGGTTTCATGAAAAAAAATATTTTCAGTTTCAGTTCCATGTATCAGGAGCCCCCTTTATTTTAAATATTTTTTAAATTTTCTCTTAAAATCGGAAAGCGGTTCACAGAATACATCTATCTATCAAGTTTTACATGTATAGTCTTAATAGTTTCGGAATAAAATGGCTGTGACATACGGACGGACGGACAGACAGACAGACGGACAGACATGTCGAAACTATAAGGGTTCCGTTTTTTGCCATTCGGCTACGGAACCCTAAAAACCGACATTTGGAACGCCTGAGGGATCATGCTCGTAAAATGACGGAAAATAATTGGCCAAGTGCGAGTCAGACTCGCCCATGAAGGGTTTCGTAGTAACTATTATAATATAATATAATATGTATATTTATTTGACGAAAAACAAAACCTTACAAATTTCTTAAAACTAAGTTATTTACATTTTTTACAACTACGCCAAATAACTTTGTTTTTCATAGTGTTTGTATGAATTACAAAGTTATATTTGCGGTTTTAGAAAATATGTTGTATCACAAAAAATGCTGACCCGATCTCGTTCAAACCAATTTTGGTTGAAAGTATACATTAAGATCTACAGACATATATTGTTTTAGATTTTCATTCCATTATTATAGAAGTTAGAGGGGGGGGGGGGAGGTACACATTTTACCACTTTGGGAGCGTATATCTTTTAAACGATTGACTTCATAAAAAGTAGTTTCAGAAACCCTTATGTCATTTTTATAGACCTGTCTATAGATACCACACACACATAGGTTTCATGAAAAAAAAAAAAAATTTTCAGTTTCAGTTCCATGTATGGTGAGCCCCCCTTTATTTTAAATATTTTTTTTTATAAAATCTGAAAGCGGTTTACAGAATACATCTACCTACCAAGTTTCACATGTATAGTCCTAATAGCTTCGGAATAAAATGGCTGTGACATACGAACGGACGCACGGACAGACATGACGAACTATGAGGGTTCCCTATTTTTTAATATTTACATACCAGTTTTATTTTACAGAGACAAAATCACAGCGCCGGAGCAGACCTCGGATATTACATGTGATTCGGAAAACAGAAGATTAGAGTCGCCATTATAATTTTTAAATTTGGATGATCAACAGTGTCTAACTACTAACTTCTTGGAAAAAAATTAGTCAGTAAACTGTTTATTTCCTATTAAGATAGAAAGAAATACATTGGCGCGGATTGTCTTGTTCACAAACTAAACTAAAGTTCAGTGCATCTTTTTCTTACTATTTCATTATAAAAGGACAGAAAATATTAGTTTATTTCTGTCAAATTAGTCAGCGCCTGACGTAAATTGACGTATTTTTAGTAACCAATTTTTTAATCGAGTCTAAAATTGTCTATGGAATATCTTAATTTGACAGGACTAAACTAATATTTTTCTTCTGCTTTTTTCTTAATGAAATAGAAAGAAAGTGCGTTGCCAGGGCCAAAATTCGTGGTGGCAAGGCATCTGCCGGAGATTTTTCACTCTTACTTTAAAGGTGGCAGACGGGTCATATGTGGAAAAGAACACAGAAGCCGAAATTTTACCAAAAACCTACTTCAAAGGCGCAAAGGTTTTCCAGTATGCAAAGCAATCCCTTGTCGATATGCATTTGCAAGTCGTCAATTTTTAGCACAAAGTTCACGTATTTATAACAAAATTAATAAAATTATTTCCATTTATAGACTCACCACTCACGAATTAAAAAAAAACTTAAGAACTGGCTACTTCTTTTATCTTATGACGAAGCAGAAAAAATATTGTGTATCGAAACTTAAATTGATTTATACTCCTATGGAATCATACTATCTCTCATTCACACATAATCACACCGTCGCCCACACACGCATATACACACACCCACTCACACAAACACATACACACACAAACCTTCCAGACACTCATAAACACACACACAACCTTCTTTTGCTGTTGACAACAGAAATATTGTAACAGAAATGTCACGGTCGTGTTATTTATTGCCTATGCCGAAATATCTCCGACTCCTAAAATACAGGTCTGCGTACCTAGTTTAGGTGCCGGAAATCTGACACTAATTTTTAGATTTGCTGTACAACCTACTGTTTTTCTTTTATGTATTACGTGTCTTTTCTTATGTACAAATAAATTTTATCTTATCTTATATTGAAGGAAAATATGCAAAGACTTTACAAACTAGCAGTTGGGTAAAAAGAAGCCTATAACACTTCTCAAGCTTCAACCTACTTCAATACCAAATTTTATCTTAATCCACCCAGTACTTTCAAAGATTAGCGCATTCAAAGAAACAAACTTTACTGCTTTATAATATTAGTGTAGATTTCTTAAATTAGGAGCATTGTAGGATCATATCATAATCAGATTACTTTCAATTATTATAAGTACGATAAGTCACAAATTTGAGCGGACCATCCAGAGTGCAAACATTTGTCAGTTATCGTGTAGCTCAACTTTGAACTTAAGGAGCTCAACGATCTGACGAACAGTATCAAAGTAAGGACATTTGGGTAAGTAAGACAAATACTCAAACAGCCATACATTAACTATAAATTATAATGAAAATAACATAAAAAGAAATAATAACCTACATATTCCTCACATTCATAATAATAAAAATATAAAAGATCAAAAAACGAAAAAAGAAATAATTAAATACAAAGTAGGTATATACAATACTTTAGAAAGTCAATCATTAACTCAGCAAAATATATTAAAAAAGAGCACATAAGTACGTATATCATTGGAGAAACTAATTCCCAAGCCTTTTAATCCTCAATATAATCTTTGACTGTGTAAATAGCTTCCTGAAATAGCTTACGTTTTATAAATAATTTGAATTTGATTAGAATATGTTACTTATCACTTAATAGCACACTAAATACCCATACTCGCACACAGTTGTGACAATTAAACACTAAGTTTGTATTTAGATGACAATAACAAAATTGTGGCGGTACAACCCAACGCAATAGGGTAGTTTCCTGTGTTACAAAATAATTATTTTATTTGGTTCATCAGGTAGAATTTCAAAAAATATTGATCACGTATTTTTCGCCCTTTCAAGTCAAGAAAAATTCACAAAATGGAAAGCTTCAAAGTAGTGGGGGCTGCTGACGTCACACAGTGCCAAGAATTATACCGGAGTGTGACGTCACGCGAAACTTCAACTCACTGTATCGTCTTAATTTTTCAATTACGTGAAAAAATAAAAAAATACGTATCGAATGTTTTTTGTTAAACTACGTGACGGACTAAATAAAATATTTTAGAAAACTACCCTACGCCCTTCCTAGGGGTATTAAGTATTTTTTAACACTGAATACCCGATCATTATAAGAGACAAGGGAATTCCCTGCTTCGTTCTCGATAGTCGCACATACGGATTGGCCGATTATGGCGTTGCCAAAATTGTGTTTGAATTTTACATATTTTCGATTTATTATATAATATAGATTTAAAAGTATCGTCTATTTTATTAATGAAAACTGGCAGGGGGGCCCTTATATCCATGAGGCCCTGGGCTGCAGCCCAAATAGCCCATAGGTAGATCCACCTCTGATGCAAGCAAGCATGCAACATGCAGAAGCCATAGTTTCTGTCACGGCTCCGGTGCTGCTGGGCTCCGGCGGTCCCATGCAAGCTTATCCTCGCAGATGTGTTTCACGCTCACCACCGCAGCTGCGGCTTGCTGGCTGGCTTCGCCGACCAGCCTCAGCCGCGGCGGCGAGTGTTAAAACCACCTGCTCCTCACCTCGCGGGCCGCCTCGCCCCTCCGCGCCTACGCGATTTTAAATAACACTCTAGGGGTAGGACAGACATGGAACAGACGTGGAATCGGTTTCGCAGCAATTCGTTTCTGTCACGCCGCTTCCGCAGCACGCTCAATCAAATTACTAAATCAGTACGGATTTGTTTCGAACAGACCAGTTAAAAAACCGTGTTCAATTCAATTGCACACTATTTTGTAAAACCTCTTTTAACGTTGCTTGACCGCAAAAACGTACTCATTTGACGCAAGTTGAGCACGGGTTGGTTGAATTGTGTAGTAATACAAAAGCGTGTGTATTTCGCGAGACCGATGTCGCCAGTTGGACACGGAAAGGGAAATACGCGACGATGATTTGGTGCATTCACTAGAGGTCAGTGAAGATGATGAGCCTCTACCATATGAAATAGAGATTGAAAATAATGATATGACTGGTAGATCCTCGGTACATGAGAGATCCGTGATCCAGAATATGTAATTAATAAAAATAGGGGCAAGGATACAGACAAAGAAAATAAAACACGCGGGGGAAATGTCTCTGATGAAATATTAAATGAAGGCAAGAGACATGTATTCCAAGAAAATAGTGTAGTTATAGATTTTAGTAATTTTTAATTAAATCTCTGACTTTTATTCGTAAGAAAATATCCATCAAAAAATTTAATTGGATGAATAATCTTTAATTAATTAATAATAAATTAATAGTTTAAAAATCACTAGAAAGACACGCTTTTATAAGTGCACGTAAAAACAAAAAATTTGTTCGCGCTTTTCCTTTTTTTTTGTAGCCTCCGTTTTCTTTGTGTTGCTGTTTCTTTTTTTATATTATTCCCACGAGTAGTGAACAATTAAACGGTCAATCACCCCAGAGGATTTGAAAGTGACATCACAAAAAGTTGACAAAAAGGTTAAGAAAACCGATAACGGATTTTCTTTAGGTTTGTTATCCTGAAACCTGATCCTGTTTGAAACCTGATCGTGTTCAAAGTCCATTACGTGGCTTTTCTCACAAGTACACGACTATGATACGATATTCCATCATGGAATGCCACTGCCTATCTTCCGGCTTCATCATCAGACCTTGAAACCTAATCGTGGTCAAAGTTCATTACAAGACTTTTCTAAGAAATCCAAAACAGCTATGATACGATTTTCCATCATGAAGTTCCAGTTCATATCTTCCGGCTCCATCATCAGATCAGTTCGACAGTACCATATTATTGTATTGTCATCAGAACTACATACAGTTGCTAATTTTCATTACGCTACGACCCTTGGAAGATGGTTAAAGTAGTTGCCTTAGATTCCATTACATAGTTACATACAGGTCGACCTAATAAAAGCGTGTTAAAAAGCGTAGTTTTGAAGCAACTTTTTGTTACTACTCATTTTAAGTAAATTAATTATATAAAATCATAGTAAGAATTTGTTTACTACACTAGTAGTTCTTTTTCTTAGGTCAATATGATCATTTACTGTTACGGTCTGTTCATTTACACACGTTATATTATTTTTGTCATTCTTAAATAAAGTAAAACACTAAATACCTAACAATATAATGAATAAGTTAGTTTAATTCAGATTAAAAAGAAATGTATTTGATTTTGGCGACTCCGTGCCTTCTCTATTCTAAAACATCAAAACACACAAACTACATCGCAAACTCACCGCGAGCGTGCGCTCGAGTTTGCAATGTATTCTAGCGGGGGTGCTCCCCGCGTCTTTCGTTAAGCTACGCCCCTCGAGCTCTGTCTTATTTTTTACGTATCACCTTAACACTAGAAGCGCGGAACATCCTGACACCTCTAGAAGCGCGGATGGGTCAATTTTGGCCATTTTATTTTCACTACAGTAATGTGAAGTTGTGTATACAAATAAAACTTGTTATTACGATAGAATATGTTATTACATATTTCACGTATTTTTTATGTACCTACTTTGGCTTAAAATAGAAATCACAATCACCAAGATTAAAGTTAAAATAAAATAATATTATAATAATGGCAGTGCAATCATTAGTCTTCGGAATCGCATAATGAGCAAATGGAAAACTCTTTCGATGTGCACTTCTTGCAAACCGTTTTTTCACAAGCTTGGCATTTCACACACAATTTGTTATCGGCACAAGAAGACTTTACCTGACAACGAGTACGATTATCTTGACGTCCTGAACGTCAAGAGAATCGTACTCGTTGTTTTTTCATTTGGCATATTGATACGCGTATTAGACGTTTTCCTGTTATTTCTTCTCCTAACTGTAAAATAAACTCCCTTCTGCTGATTTTTTTTCCATTTAGGTCACAATATAATATAGGTACAAGAATTTATTGTTGCTAAGTTTAGCAAATTATAAAAAGTGTGAACTGGCCGACGACGCCTAGATGGGGCTTTGTCAGAGTATTTGCGAGCCATTTGATCCACAACATCTACCCCATACTTTGAACTATTGTAAAATGATACTACATCCGGTTTCTTTTTAGGGTTCCGTAGCCGAATGGCAAAAACGGAAGCCTTATAGTTTCGATATGTCTGTCCGTCTGTCTGTCCATCTGTCTGTCCGTCCGTCCGTCCGTTTGTCACAGCCATTTTATTCCGAAACTATTAATACTATAAATGTGAAACTTAGTAGATAGATGTATCCTGTAAACCGCTTTCCGATTTTAAGAAAAAAATTAAAAAATATTTAAAATAAAGGGCGGTCCCCATACATGGAACTAGAACTGAAAATTTTTTTTTTTTTCATGAAACCTTAGCGTGTGTGGTATCTGTAGACAGGTCTTTGAAAATGATATAAGGGTTTCTAAAACCACTTTTTATAAAGTCAATCGTTTAAAAGATATAAGCTTCCAAAGTGGTAAAATGTGTGTGTGTGTGTCCCCTCTAACTTGTATAATAATGGATTGAAAAATCTAAAAAAAATATATGTCTCTACATCTTAATGTAAACTTTCTACCAAAATTGGTTTGAACGAAATCAGTTCAGCAGTTTTTGAGATACAGCATATTTTCTAAAACCGCAAATATAACTTTGTAATTCATACAAACACTATGAAAAACAAAGTTATTTAGCGTAGTTGTAAAAATGTAAATAAGCTAGTTTAAGGAAATTTTTAAGGTTTTTTTTTATTCTTCAAATAAATATAGGTACATATTATATTATATTATTATAGTTACTACGGAACCCTTCATGGGCGAGTCTGACTCGCACTTGGCCAATTTTTTGTACCAGTTTCTACTTGAAAATCTGGGTACATAGTGCTTAATGAATGCAACGGCTCGCCTTCCGAGTTGCCTTCGTCAATATCTTGAAGAAATTGCGTGATTTTCGCTGGTTTTAGAACACGTTTAGCTATAGTGAGCAAAATTATTCGTTATGTAAGAGCGATATGTCAGAAACAAATCACACGTTACGCTCTTACCACTGCCGCCCGCTTACTAATGCAGTAATTCCAATATCACACCACCCCCCCACCGCTTTTTCGCAAATATTCAATACGGTGCGTTAGTACCTACATTGAATAATCAACGACATTTTGAAGAAATATAAAGTTAAACTGTGACATCAAGGATGTCAGAGTTTGATTGGCTGATGATGACTGATAATTGATTGGCTGATGACTGGATCAAAATTGACACAATCGCGTTTAGAGGTAAATTTGGATAAAAAAATTGTTCTATTGCATTTACGTGACTTCAACAGTCTCGTATCTCTCGTATCATATTTCATGAAAATTCATAAAAAGTCACGATTATACGCTTATTAAGTTATTTACTAGAGCATGAAGAATATCGAAATAGGTCAAATTTGGAACGCCCGCACTTCTAGTATTACGGGCGCATCGTTTCCATCATTTGTGACCAATTTATCAATGAATTAATTATCCTATCCAAAACCTAAATGTTTTCAAAATATTATTATTTTTAAATTAATTTTCCGGTTTTTCAGCTATTACATTAGATATTTTGAAATGTGTGAGACTTATTATTATTTGATTGAAGTTAAATAAAATGCTTTATGTCCTCAAATACCAAAAAAAAAATATGTAAGTTAACTAAATAGGTCACTGTAGAGGGTTAAAGGTAAAACGCCTTCATAAAAATTGGCCAAGTGCGAGTCAGACTCGCCCATGAAGGGTTCCGTAGTAACTACGCCAAGTAAATTTGTTTTTCATTGTGTATTTGTATGAAATACAATGTAATATTTGCGGTTTTAAAAAATTAGTATATCTCAGAAACTACTAACTCTATCTGGTCAGCAAATAAACCGAGCCACCCGCTACCTAGGAACTCTGATTAGATTTTCTCAAAAAGTATAAAACTTACAACTATCAAAGTTATACCTACAAAAAGTGCGTTTCATGGTGATTAAAATGACTACAAAGTAATTCGAAAGTACCGTCAACTCACATTGTAATCAAGCAACAAACACAATGCTAACGATTTGCTCTGTTTTCACCAGAGTTTGAAATTAGCGTTCTTTTTCTCTACAATGAGGGTAGTCGGATATTTCTTATCATTTCTTTAGTTTTTATCCATCGTTTGCTCAGACGCGTGTGTTTTTGCTACTTTTTTCGATTAATAATGGATACAACACCTCAGGAAGCAGCTCAAGCTGTAGCATTACTTCAAGCAGGCATTGCGCAACGTGAAGTCGCTCGAAGGCTTCGAATCAGCAGATCTTCGGTGCAACGAGTTTACAGACGATACCTAGAGACTGGAGCATTCGATCACCGTCCAGGTACGGGCAGACCTAGGGCTACATCAGCAGCAGACGATCGTTATATCCACCGTTCTGCGAAATCGTCACCCCAACGCAGTTCAATTCCAACAAAGTCTGCGTGACGAACGCCAAGTGGTCATAAGTTCAGATACCGCCAGAAGGAGACTTGCTGAACGGAACTTGACCCCAAAAAGTGCTGCAACAGGCCCAGCATTAACGGTAGCATACCGTCGAGCACGACTTGAATTTGCTCGAGAGCATAGGGATTGGACATTAGAGCAGTGGAGTAATGTACTATTCACTGATGAGACCAGGGTGAGTCTACATGGAAGTGATCGACGTCAAAGAGTATATCGTCGCCCTGGAGAACGTTATTCTCAGTGTTGCATCGAGGAAACTGTTGCTTATGGAGGAGGATCTGTAATGGTCTGGGGCGGCATCTCGTTAACAGCACATACAGCGTTAGTTTTCAACGAATTGACGGGCCGTACACGTGGACTGACTTCTCATCGCTACATTACTGAAATCCTCGCAGACCATGTGGTACCTTACGCAGGATATATCAAACAGGATATGCAATTGATGCATGATAATGCACGGCCTCATGTTGCTCATGTGGTGACCCAGTATCTACGCAACGTCAGCATTCGTACGATGGACCGGCCAGCTCGAAGCCCGGACTTGAATCCGATAGAATACTTATGGGATGAGCTGAAACGTCGGGTTCGAGCCCGGGTACCTGCTCCAACAAGGCTTCCAGAGCTGCGAATCGCAATTGAAGAGGAGTGGAATACAATTCCTCAAGATTTTATCGTCAGGCTTGTAAGGTCGATGAATACAAGGATGCTGGCAGTTATCCGAGCAAGGAGAGGGAATATGGAATATTGATCAAAAACTTTTTTTTTATTTTATCTTTGTTTTTGGCTTTAATTTTTTTTACACTTTATCATTACTAACGATTGTCACGACTGGAAAACGACTCTTCTTTGTAAAATCCTTAATAAACACTGAAATATTGATTAAACCCAATGAATTTCCTTTCATTTTAATCACCATGAAACGCACTTTCTGTAGGTACAACTTTGATAATTGTAGGTTTTTTAGTTTTTGAGAAAATCGAATTAGAGTGCCTAGGTAGCGGGTGGCTCTGTTTATTTGCTGTCCAGTGTAGTTCAAACCAATTTTCATTGGACATTTTTATTAAGATCTACAGCATATATATTTTTTTAAATGTTTCACTCCATTATTATAAAAGTTAGAGGGGAGGCGGCCATTTCACCACTTTGGAAGCGTGAATCTTTTAAACGATTGACTTAAGGAAAAAATGGTTTTTGAAACCTCAATATCATTTTTAAAGACCTGTCTATAGACAGGTCTTTAAAACCACACTTCATGTACAGGTTTGATGAAAAAAATATTTTTTTTGTTTCAGTTCCATATATGGGAAACCCTCCTTAATATTACATTTTTTTTTATTTTGTCTAGAAATCGGAAAGCGGTTCACAGAATACATATACCTCCCAAGTTTCAAATTTGTAGTCCTAATAGTTTCAGAATAAAATGGCTGTGCCATACGGACGGACGGACAGACAGACATACATGACGAAACTATAAGGGTTCCATTTTTTGCCATTCGGCTACGTAACCCTAAAAATGTAGAAAGTCTATTTCTCTTTAAAAGATATCTAAAAAAATATTATAGCACCTGTTTAACAGAAGTACCTAAAACAATCTACGTTTCATCTGATATCCAATGAAGTAACAATAACAATCTAGAGTTTTAACTTATTTTTAGACCCCAGGTAACAGTTCTATCGTTCCCTCGCCTATTGTCCTTTAAGTTAAGGCAGTGCTTGCGAGCGAAAAATAATGTAGTTTTGGGTAGGATGTTTCATAGTTAGTCAAATCACTCAGAAACAATGGAAACTGATCTGTATGAGGACTTTTAATTCGATTCAGTAAGCTGACATAAGCTAATATCACTCATTAAAATAATGATACCATATTTAACCTGTTACCCTGTATTTAAAGATTAGTACACAAGAAACAATCCCATAGCAACAAACATATTAAAGCAAGAAGAGATGTTAATCAGAACAAAAACAAACTTAGTATTAAATATGAATTACTCCTTTATGAGGCTTCCAGAACTGATGATTCCAAAGTTGATACGTTGACTTCCTTCCCTAAGAGACAAAGATCAAGATCAAGAGAATGATAAGGTTAGTTATACTAAACATACAAAACAATTAATTTGTAGCGCAACTGTTGCCCGACTTTAGTGTCCCGTCTATAATATTTTGAAGGGATGATTTACCGTGTTTGTTCTTCCGCTTGAACCCAGGGTCTTATCCTCTTGGTCATCTTTATTGGGTATGTGCTGAAATTAATTAAAGGAATCCGTTAGTGATTAATATGGTGTATTAATTTGAAGCGACATAATAACAGCTACACGGGTCGATTAACTTAGCTTCAAGGTTAAGCAACGCTTGGCTAGGTCAGTGTTTGGATGTGTGAACATCCTCCGTACTAGTCGGTTTGTAATTACAGCTATGTATTATCTATTCAAATGCATTCAGATAAAAAGGCAATAAGAAAGCGTCAATAGCCTAATGGATAAGGTGTCGGACTTGTGATCGAGAGGTCGCAGGTTCGAACCCCACCCATTACACAATTGACAGGCCTGTTGGTCTAGTGGTCAGTGGCCCTGACTTCTATGCACAAGGTCGTGGGTTCGATTCCCACCCAGGACAAATGTTTGTGTGATGAGCACGATCATTTGTTCTTTGTCTGGGTATAATTTATCTATTATATGTATGTATTTAGAAATATATAATTATATATGTATGTTTATCAGTTGTCTAGTACTCATAGCACAAGCTCTGCTTAGTTTGGGACTAGATGGCGTCGTGTGAAAGTTGTGGAATATTATTATTATTATTATATTATTATTGCTAGTTCTATTTTTAAGGAAAAGTTGTCAGAGATATCTAAATCAAACTTAGAATATATTACACAATTCCATAAAAACATTTACGAAACTAATGAATATTGTATTGTAAATGACTGGATACCGAAATGGTTATGTTTGAGCGCGCAATGTATAAACCCTTAGGAACGATGCAGACATTGAGAAGGAGCGGAGGGCTCTAACAATCCGGAGCAATATTCTGGCCCGTAGATTTGCACGGTGTACAGACCTAGTGAAAGTTACTCTTTTTAAGTTTTATTGCCAGAATCTGTACATGGGCAATCTATGGGTCAGTTTCGCCAAAAGATCGCAAGATATGCTCCGCGTCCAGTATAATAATGCTTTCAGGATGCTCTAGCGACTGCCTGGTTACTGTAGTGCCTCAAAAATGCTTGCACAAGCTCGTACGGACGCGTTCCAAGCGATTATATGAAATAAAACAGCTTCACTTCTGTGAAGAGTAAGGGACAGTCGTAACAGCATACTGAGAACAGTGAGTGAGAGTGTATCTTCTCCTATTATGAAGTTTGTGCGGAGGGTGATGGGTACTAACACTTGATAATAAGCTATTAGGTATAAGTTCTAACATTTTATGGACTTATGATCCGAAATAAAAAGATTGTATTGTATTGAAAACACTGCGATCTAAACGCTTTGCAACGAATTTAGGTGTGCGCGCGCATAGCTCTTTATAGTTTTATTTACATTGCTCATTCTGGTGAGAGTAGTGGTTTTATCACTTTTTAATTAAAATATCACTGAATTAGATGCGAATAACTATTACGAACCGTCTGAAGTAAAAAAGAACTGCAAAAGAATGTTAGTCCAGAACTCCAGATCCAGAAGCATGTACTAAAACCAAGTTATCCGACCGAGCCTCGATGCACCCCAGTTTCAAGCTTCCGTTGAAGTATTAACTTAGTAATATTTGATGACATATTGGAGAATGCACGATGGCATATTAAATAAAGAAGATGCAAAATAATAAAAATATTTTAATATCAATTCTTTGAAACTGAACACATGCATATGTATGTGTTGCTAGGTACTTTTTTGCGCCACTTTTGTTGTGTTTGTGCTGACGAATTGCCTAATTTAAATGCATGACTTTTTATTTTATAACTAGTTAAGTAAAGTGGGACTGGGCAAGACATGCATGCCAACCGTGGGCAAAAATAACACAAAACTAGAGCCCTGAGTCAGTGAAGCGGTAGACAACGAAGGAGATGGCGGGACGAACTGGATAGGTTCCGTCAGAACTGGAGGGAGGACACGCGGTCTTGCGAGAAATGAAAGGAGTGGAGGGAGGCCTTTGTCCAGGAATGGAACAGACCAGGCTAACAAAAAAAAAACTGGTTAACAAGCAAACGTTATCTTTCAGACTTATTATACCTTCACAATAGAAAAGAAAATGTAATTAGAACTTAAAACGAGATATTTCCCTTATGTTTATTAATTTATTCATCGTGAATATCCCGTTTTAAGTGCTAATGATACTTTTTATTTTCAATATGTCAGTGTTACGAACTTTCCCATTAACGGCGATGTTTACGAACTTTTAGATGACCAATGGGACCTTACTCGGTTCGTCTTTTACACTCGCATGACTTCTTAAGTTTGCGATACAAGTTTTCAATAAAGTTTTTAAAGGGTAACAAAATATCGCACGCTTAATCCAATACTGTCACTATCCAAAATTTTGCCAAAATCGACTTTTTAATGCCATCTGTTGGGAAACGTAGAACTACGCGTAATCGCGCTTACACTAGTCTAAAAGTAACAGAAATAACCGCTATACGGGACTTTTTGGGATAGTGACAGCATTGGAATAAGCGTGCGATATTAACAAAGAAGAATTCGTAGCTACATAATAACAGCCGCATAAAGTGATCTTCAATGTAAAGCGACGCTTAACGAGGTCAGTTCGATGATGGATGACCATCATAACATATCGAGTTTCCTCAGTGCCTCGGAAAGCACTTAAAGCCGTTTTTTCGGCTTTCATGTGTACATCTTTGACAGTCGTTATGGGTAGCCAGAAAATCTGACACTGATCAACCATCTAAATAATCAATATTCGTTTTTTCAAGTCACTTAACATAACGACTCAAATTTTAAAAATCCTAAGTTAGCATACTTTGTCGTGCAACTGGAAGCAGGCCTCGAGCGAACGTGTCATTGTGTGCGTGCCAAGCCAACGCACACGACTAACGCACTGCAGTAAATACCTATTTTTGCGCGTCTTGTTCGCTCGACGCAGTCTTAAAGGGTATCGTGTTGTTAACCATCTATTAGGGTTGTGGAACTCAGATAGGCACTCGGTCACTCCATGTACTCAGCTGTATCCAGTGAGACTGAAAGGAGACGAAAGGCAAAAAAAATATTGGCTAAGTCCAAAAAAAACTACTTACATTTAAATCAGCAGCAGATAAAAAATTAACGAAAACCGAAGAAACTATTAATTGCAAGTACATTATAAAGACATCTGAACTTTCCAATGAACGCTAGGCTACTAACTAGAAACTTTTATAAACTATCCCTTTCGATAACTACTGTTCTCTACGTAAACACCATTGTTCATGTCGCCATGTTTTTAAAAGAAAGCTAATATTGAAAAATGGCGGATATGACCTCAACTCGTTTTCCTTGCACCGTCGCCACTTTTGTTATTTTTAATTTGACTAAAGATGGTTTTCACAGAAACATAGTTACATCTAAACATGTTTAGGTATAGTCCAATAGCGGAACTACTAAAATATTTATTTTTTATTTATAAATTTGTGCATTTGTAATTGAAGAAAAATCGTTAATTTAAATTAAATTTTATCATAACAAAAATATACTAGATGACTTTTCTGTTAACATCCAAATTTTATAGGTTATTCTATTGCTGAAATACAAAAAGTTTCTCTGTGGAATCTATGACGAAATCTAAATAAAACCGTCCATAATAACTGACTCGATCAGTCGTTCAACTTTGTATAGATCTTTTTTTTAGATTTCGACATTAGTGCCATAGATAAACTTTTTGTATTTGAGCTGATGAATCTCCCGTTAAAATTTAGACGATGACAAAAGTCACTTCGTATAATTAAAAACATAATTATGACTTAAAATCGTGTGGAAAAATGTTCAGTTATTATTAAACATAATGATTAATTGATAGTTTTTTTTTTACTATAGTAATTTTGTGTTGTGTTTTCAAGTCAATAACTAAGAGAAAAAAATCTGAAAAACTAATTTAGATAAAACTGAAAAAAAAAACTTGTTTGCTTGTATGGGCACTAAACTTATAAAATATTAAATACATTTCGAATATGAATAAAACATGGTCAATGAGGATCTAATAGCTCTAATATTTTAAAATAATTGTATGTCCTGCTAGCGAGGGCACCAGCAAAACAATATTGTAATTAATTTAAAATTAAATATAAAAATTATATTTAACAAAAAATTATTCTTAGAATGCAATAATTATTTATAGTTAATAGATATAATCAAACATAAAAAGCATTAAACTACTTTACTAAGATAAACCATACAATATAAACAACTGTTATTTTGAAAGTTTAATTATTCATCAAAATTTTAGTAATTTTTATTAAATTAGCTTTTATTTATTTACAAAATAAAAATTGTGTTATGCTACTCAACGAGTTTCTTAGTTCTGAAAGTACAACAATGTGAGGATCAACCTTCACAAACATCAAAATGATTGTAAAGGTAAGTTGTCAAGCATTGTTTAATGTATATAGTGTATATTTTTCGAGTGTTTTCCGTCGCTATGTGTACCAACCTACAAAAAAGTTTATTCATTAAAATCCATTCGAACGTCCTTAACACGTACTCAGGGACAGAGACACAGAGAGAGCTCCTCTTTGTGTCCGATCCAGCCTGACCCTAGCTGACCTCTCCAGCGACGCCCTAAGCCTAACTCCTTACCCCACAGGGGACGCACTTATGGCTACCATCTACTTTATAAATTTTGACTATTTTATAGCGCTACCCCTTATCACGTGCTTGTCCATCCCCAAACAAACATACATACATATACATAAAAAATTTAAGGTGTCTGTGATTTCGAAATATCTATCTGTATTTAATTCTCTACTCTCAAACGCTTTTAAATGTTTTGTTTTCCTGGCTGTCTGTGTTGGTGGCTATTTCTATTTCTGGAATGGCTGAAACGATTTTGTTTGGACTTTAACTGAAAGATAAAGGAGATAGATAGATATACTCTTTATTGTACACCATAACAGAATTAAATGAGGACTTAAAAACTACAAAGGGTGTTACAATGGGCGGTCTTATCGCTAAAAGCGATCTTTTACAGACAACCTTTGGATGGATTTGACACAGCAGGAGAAAATAAATAAGCGGGTAGTCCATGGTGTACATAAACTACATTCACTAAATAAGTATACAATAAAATAATACACATATACTGGTTGCGCTGATATACGATTCTTTTCGTTTATATTTTTAATTATTGGCAACACGCATAATCGCTAATTGGTTAGACATTCCCCTTCCGCATATTATCCTTTCTCCCTTGCACTAGACCTTCGTCTATTCGAGAGTGAGGGAGAGAGACTATACCGCTCTAGAAAAATCGATCGCGTCTGGATCTTTCGATGGACAGGATCGGACCTTCAATGGCTGTCGAGTCGCGTTAGAGCACAAACGCATCGAATCGCATTCGAACGGTCGCGTCGTTTTGTGCGACCAATTCGTAGCAGAAGAACGGTTATACCGTGGTGGTGAACTGTGATCAGAGTGCTGGCAGTCCTGAATATCCTGGATTATCAAGGTTAGTGCTGCCTTTCCTATACGACGCTGGACTCTTATCTTTTGTTCCAACCAGCGCCGGTTCCCGTCAATTGTGTAACCGAAAACTTCTAAGTCGCATACGTTGCATTACCGCCCATCCATTTAATGGTCCTTCCCGAGTCGGATAATAATCAGCACAGCCATTCCCTAGAATTCGCTAGGTATATCGTAGTTTCGTATTCGTATTTCGTAGTCAACCCCGCATAGATACTTATTTGCCAACGCGTGGCAAGTAAGTACATCGTAATTCATTACGTCGTTTTCGTGTCTTCCTAGCTAATAATCGATTAGTAAGGAATTTCGCAACCCCGCTAGTAGTTAATTATCGTTACTTGTAAATTAAATACCAATCGGTTGAGTCAAGGTTACTCGAGACCGCGTCGCGCACCCGGCCGTTATTTCGCAAAACGGTGGGTAGTTACTAAATATTTCTTATAATAATTAGTTTGATATTCATAGCTCATAAATATGGCACCGACCGATATTACTCTTAAAAGACTGATAGCAAAGAGAGATCGTATCTTTGCTCGCATGCAGAGTATTGCAGATAAAATAAAACACATTCATTCGGATGAAAGCGTTAAGGAATCATTTTTGTGCGACATCTCGTTAGTACAATCACTACGTGTGGATTTTGAAAGTGCTTTGGATGAAATTGTTATTCATGAGCTAAAATTAAACCCTGAATATGTTGTAGATTATCAATCGCTTTCTGCGTTCGAAGACCTTTTAGGGCGCATTTTACGGGCTGAGAAGAACCTGACGGCTCACTCTCATAGTGAGGTCCAAAGGTCACCTCGATTGCCGCCAATTGAAATACCCGAATTCAACGGAGATATTAAGAATTGGCCATTATTCGTCGCTAGTTATCGTAATGTCGTGCATAATAATGTTTCTCTAACAGACTGTGAGAAATTATATTATTTATTAGGTAAATTAACACATAAAGCTCGTACAATTTTCGCTGGTATTACCCCGTCTGCGGATAATTACCCACTCATTTTCGATTTGCTTTGTAAAAAATATGAAGATAGTCGACAATCGGCAACTTCATACTTAACTCAAATATTTGAATTTAAATCTATTACATCAGGTACCCCTAGTAGTTTAGAATTATTTATTGATAAGTTCGCTTCGTCGGTAGTTGCTTTAAAACATACAAAAGTCAGTGACCTGGCTGATTTTATATTATTGCATGTCGCGCTTAAAAAACTGGACCCAGACACCGTTCGTACGTTCGAATCCAATTATCAATTAAAGTCGAATGGATCCGAAATCCCATTGTTTTCCGATTTAGTTAATTTCGTTAGTGATCATATAAAGGTTTTAGAACGAACTTCGATACCTGTTGCTCGAGTCAATACTAATAAAAGGCCTTTAGATCGTAAATCAAGTAACGCATATGTGTCCAGTTCTCAACCAGTCGCTTGTAGTTTGTGTAAGGAAAACCATGACTACATTTATAAGTGTACGGTTTTTAAGAGTTATAACCCCGATCAACGTTTTAAATTCGTTAAGTCAAACAACTTGTGTATAAATTGCTTAAGTAGTGGTCATCGCGTGTCTGCGTGTGAGTCGACGTCTACATGTAAAAAATGTAGGTACAAACATCATACATTGCTATGTTTTGGAAATAGGCCTGCGTCAAATATGTCGCCGTCACGCTCAGTCGAAGAGCCGAGCGCGGGTTCGATTCCCGCGAACTCGGATGTAGCATTATGCTCAAGTGCAGTCGGCCCTTATAAAGGCTCTAGAACTGTGTTGTTGGGTACCGCACGTATCGTTATTCTAGATTCTCGTGGTCACGAACATTGCGTTCGTGCATTGTTGGACAGCGCGTCTCAGAGTAGCTTTATTACTCGCGATTGCTGTCAACGTTTAGGATTAAACATAAATAATAGACCTACTTGTTCCACTGTTAGGGGTATAGGAGGTTCGAGTAAACCCATTCAAGGTTCCGTACAATTTAAAATTCATTCTCGTTTCGATCATAATATAACTTATGATATTGAGTCGTTGGTAATAGATAGGATTACCGAACGTCTGCCAACCGCGACAGTCGACACTTCGCGACTGTCTAACTTCGAAGACTTACCGTTGGCAGACGATACATATTATTCATCAGGCCCGATTCACGTATTGATCGGCGCTTCGATTTTTCCGCACCTGCTTTTGTCGAACAGAGTTCAAGGATCGACTTCGAATTTATCGCCGCTCGCATTAGAAACGGTCCTTGGCTATGTGATCGTAGGTGACGCACCAGCATGTCCTACTGACGGTAATTCGACCGTATCGCATTGCTGTATCGCGGACACATTAGACTCTGCTGTCCGGAAATTCTGGGAAATAGAGGAAGTGAGTGTTCCCCCGGTATTCAGCCCGGACGACCAATTGTGTGAGGAATTTTACACCCGCACTACCACTCGGGATAGTGAGGGACGTTACGTAGTAGCTTTGCCTTTCAAGGCTGGTGTCGAATCCCTTGGCAATTCACGCCAAGCAAGTGAACGTCGGTTTTACTGCTTGGAAAGGAAGATGCAAGCTTCTCCACAATTAAGGGTCGCGTATGACAGTGTCATCCGGGAATATTTAGAAAAGGGCTACATTTCATCTACGAATCCTGATTCGTCGGGAAGTTCGTATTTTATTCCGCATCATGGTGTGATCCGAGATGATAAGGTCACAACCAAACTTCGTGTCGTTCTCGATGGTAGTTGTAAAACTACTACCCGCATCTCGCTTAATGATCTCTTGTATGGTGGACAGAACCTACAAGGGAACTTGTTCAATATTATTATTGGTTTTCGTTTGTTTTCGATAGCGCTTTCCGCAGACATTCGTCAGATGTTTCTCAGCATTGGAGTCCGAGAATCTGATCGGCGTTTCCAACGCATTTTGTATCGCTTTTCCCCGCAAGAACCTTTACAGGTTTATGAATTTAATCGTGTCGTTTTTGGGCTTAAGTCTAGCCCCTTTCATGCACTTCGAACTATTAAGCAGTTGGCTGAGGATGAGGGTGACTCCTACCCTCAGGCCAAAGATATTGTCGCTGCGGGGTTGTATATGGACGACTACGTCCATTCCGTTCGCACGGAAGACGAGGGCATTTCCACCGCTTCGGAAATGATAGGTCTCATGAAGGCTGGTCAATTTGAGCTAGTTAAGTGGACCAGTAATTCCCAAGTCGTATTAGATTCGATCCCACCCTCGCACCGCCTGCCAGTTGTCAAGGAATTCGATGAGTCCGACCAACATAAAGTACTGGG
This sequence comes from Tholera decimalis, assembly GCA_943138885.2. NCBI lineage: Eukaryota > Metazoa > Arthropoda > Insecta > Lepidoptera > Noctuidae > Tholera > Tholera decimalis. The sequence goes on from OW964572.2 coordinate 5,926,712, forward strand.
CTTGTGTTGGTCACCTACGTCGGACAACTTCGGCATGAAAATTAATACTCCCGCTCAGATTTGTACTAAGCGTACAATATTGTCGTGTGTCGCTAAAATATGGGACGTCATGGGATTTGTCGCACCTGTTGTCCTGTACGCTAAACTTCTAATCAAGCAGCTTTGGCTGTCTGATTGTGACTGGGATGATACTCCACCTGAAGATATAGTCAGGCTGTGGATTCGCTTCAAAGAAGAGCTTCCCTTGCTCTGTAATATAAGGATCCCACGTCACGTTGGTATCGTCGGCGATAGTGTGGTTACTATATTGGCTTTCGCGGACGCCAGTGAGAAAGCATACGGGGGGGTTATTTACTTCCACGTTCAAAATAGTGATGGCAATATCGTTAGGTTGTTGACCGCTAAGTCGAAGGTCTCCCCTAAAAAGGTCGTTTCTCTTGCTCGTCTGGAGCTGTGCGCTATTCTTGTGCTAGCTCAACTCATAAAAAATGTCGTAGTCGCTTGTCAAAACCGCATTATATTTCGCAACATATTCGCATTTTCGGATTCAACAGTCGCTCTCTGTTGGGTACATTCGTCGCCCCATCGGTGGAACACCTTCGTGGCCAACAGAGTCTCGAAAATACAGGACGACTTATCGCCACAAAACCTGTATCACGTGTCCGGTACGGACAATCCCGCAGATTGTCTGTCACGTGGGCTCACACCTTCGCAAATCATTGATCATCCGCTTTGGTTCAGTGGTCCTCCGTGGGCCAGCTTAGACGTTTCAAAGTGGCCTGTCATCCCCTTCAATCCCTCTTCGGTATGCGAAGTGCCCGAAGAGAAGAAACATTCGTTGCTCTCCGCTACACCAACTGAAAGATCTACTATTCTTTCTTTAGTCGATCGTATCTCGTCTTGGAGTAAATTACTTTGAGTAGTAATTTACATTTGTCGTTTCGCTAAACTATTGCCTATTGGTTACCGCATGGCGGCAGCGGATTACAACTTCGCTGAATTGCTCATACTTCGCGAGCTTCAACGCTTTTATTTCTCCACTGAGTTGGTTAAACTCAGGAAAGGCAAACATTGTAGTCCTGCTTTTCGACACTTAAAACCGTTTCTCGAAGACGGACTCATTAGAGTCGGAGGCCGTTTAAGAAACTCGGATTTAAGTTATGATGGGAAACATCCCATTCTGCTTCCAAGCAAGGACCTCGTTTTGAATTTGTTAGTCGATTATCATCATAAATTGAACTGTCACGCAGGTCCCGACCTGCTAATGTCGCTCTTGCGTCAGAAGTATTGGATCCTTTCTGCACGCAATTTAATTAGGAATAGTTTCCATAAGTGCCTTCCCTGCTTTCGGCTGCGCCCTAAGCAGAGCTTTCCTGAGATGGCCGATCATCGCTCTTGTCGTATCGTTCAAACCGCTAAGCCATTCGTCCACACGGGCACGGACTACGCCGGTCCGTTTAAGGTTACGATGTCTCGCGGTCGAGGTGTTCGCTCCACCAAGGCCTACGTGTGTCTGTTCGTCTGCATGACTACACGCGCGGTGCACATAGAGCTCGCTGGGGATCTTAGCACAGCTAGTTTTATGGGCGCCTTTAAACGGTTCCTGTCAAGGCGTGGCCCGGTTAGTAGAATTTATTCCGATAACGGGACTAATTACATAGGCGCTAAACGGAAACTCTCGGAACTTCACGCATTTCTTTGTTCGAAGTACCATAATTCGGAATATGGTCATACATTAGCTATAAATCGAATAGATTGGTCACTCAATGTCCCGACGGCTAGTCACTTTGGCGGCAATTGGGAAGCTAATATTAAAAGTTTAAAGTCACACCTATATCGGGTCATAGGCGATACTATTCTGTCGTTTGAAGAATTAAGTACCGTTCTTATTCAAATAGAATCGGTAATGAACACTAGACCTCTTTGTAGGACACTCTCTAGTGATCCTTCAGAGCCGCTCGCATTGACTCCAGCGCACTTTTTGAATCTCACGCCTCTGAGATACTTGCCTGCCGAGGAAATAGACGAGAGAACTCTTACTGCTAGACACGAGCTACTAGATAAGTTAGTACAGTCGTTTTGGAAGCGCTGGAGAACTGGATATCTCCATACTTTGCAATCTCGCCGCAAATGGAACACGCCGGTCGATCCGGTCTCTGTCGGCACGGTCGTGATTCTTATATCCGACAACTCGCCCCCACTACACTGGCCTTTGGGTGTCGTGGAGGAAATTTTCCCTGACTCAACCGGAGTCACTCGTATCGTTCGGGTTAAGACAACCACTGGATCCTACTTGCGTCCCGTGGTGCGTCTTTGCCCATTGCCTAACCAGTAGTTTATTTAATTCGTCTTTAAGGTTAGGTTAATATTACTTATTAGGTATTTAGTTTCGTAGTTATAGGATAGTAATTATCGAATAGATTAGTTTTCTTGTGGTTTGCCTCACTCTTGAAGGCATCCCTTCAAGCCCGGGGGAATGGTTGCGCTGATATACGATTCTTTTCGTTTATATTTTTAATTATTGGCAACACGCATAATCGCTAATTGGTTAGACATTCCCCTTCCGCATATTATCCTTTCTCCCTTGCACTAGACCTTCGTCTATTCGAGAGTGAGGGAGAGAGACTATACCGCTCTAGAAAAATCGATCGCGTCTGGATCTTTCGATGGACAGGATCGGACCTTCAATGGCTGTCGAGTCGCGTTAGAGCACAAACGCATCGAATCGCATTCGAACGGTCGCGTCGTTTTGTGCGACCAATTCGTAGCAGAAGAACGGTTATACTGTGGTGGTGAACTGTGATCAGAGTGCTGGCAGTCCTGAATATCCTGGATTATCAAGGTTAGTGCTGCCTTTCCTATACGACGCTGGACTCTTATCTTTTGTTCCAACCAGCGCCGGTTCCCGTCAATTGTGTAACCGAAAACTTCTAAGTCGCATACGTTGCATTACCGCCCATCCATATACATAAAAAAAAACATAGCTGAGATTTATAAAAAATAGTAACAAATTAAATAGAAAGATAGAGATCTTTTACTATGTTTTTGAATGAAGGAAGGGTTTTTGCTTGTCTTACTGACACAGGAAGAGTATTCCACAGTCGTACTGATTGAGCTGCGAACGACTTACCAAAGAAATTGGTGGAATGACTCGGTACCTATAGCCTCAAGTTTTCCGACGCTTAATGTTTTATAGGGCATCATTGGGCATCATATAGGAATGCCCACGGGATTGGCATAATCCTCCCACGCGAACAAAGTCAAGGACATAACTAATGTATCTCATTTAATTCTGACTACTGTTCTCATAAACATACTACGTGCATATAATGGAAAAGTTCATAACTTTTAATAGTATGACATAAAAGTTTCTGTACAAGCGTAGAAATGAAAGCACATCAGAATTTTGGGTAGATGAGGGTTCGTCAACTTTTATATAAGTTTTTAAATAGTGATAGTGGCAGAACAGTTGAAATGGGCACCATTTGCCTTCAAACGGCCGTAATTAATGTCGTGTAATGAAGTATTTTTTTATTACGGATGAACTCGCTCTTGACTTCGATCACGCCTAATGGCAAGCGATAGATGAGGATTACGAACGAGAGAGCCCAGAAGATGCCTATTCACTATTGTTTAAAATACTGGTGAGTCATATGTGGTAGGGAACACAGAAGCCGACTGAGAATTCCGCACCTTGGCTAAGTGCACAATAAATTAGAGGTGAAGCGCTTAGTACGGCAAGACGGAATATCGACCAAGTGTGGATGGTACCCTGCGGTACGTCTGGTAGACCGGTAGTGACATGGAGGAATCTGATGGAGCTTCTGCGCACACTCAGTAGAAAACCGATAGGCAAGCAATGCTTCGCTGACGAGCCAGGCTGTGAAGCTTGTCTACCAGCACCTTATCGTCTTCTCATCGAAAGTTTATATAAATCTATCGAAAAAATGTAATCTGTACCATTTTGCTTGCAATTTAATGCTTTATTTTTCGATAGATTAAAATCTATCGAAGTGAAACTGTGAAATGGTGAAATAGTATATAAAGGAACGTAACTCGTGCGCTGTTTGGTTGAACATCATTTGCTCCGTGCAAAACCGACCAATCAGGGACTGATTTAGAACAGTTGGTAATTTAACGAAAGACAAATTGTAATCAAACGTAAAACGTTTGCGTTCGATAGATTATAACCTAACGAAAAATAATGCGTTAAATTGTGAACCTTATTGTACGGATCACAATTTATCGATATTTATTAATTAACTAGCTCTAGCCGGCGACTCCGTTCGCGTGGGAGGTTTTCCCGAGTAAATCCCGATCCCATGGGAAACTCCAAAAATCCTTTCTTAGTGCTCCCCTACACACCCCAAGAAATATACATGCCAAATTTCAGCTTGTGCCCAGTAATTTCGTCTGTGTCTGTCAGTCAGTCAGTAACGGAAGCGTTTTGTATATTTAAATGATTATTTTCTCTTTTCAGCTGCTACCTCTGATCCTATTCATAACGATAGAACCCTCCGGCAGTTCCCTGGTCATCGACAGTGCGCGCCAGACGGGGCTGCACGTGTCAGATTACTGCCCCAACATGAAGTTCTGCCGGGAAGGGTCACACGTCATGTGCATGTATTATAACCCCGTAAGTAAAATTGCAACTTTTAACATCAAAACAATTTTACTTTACATAGGCTTATACGGACATAGACACTTATTAAAGGTGGGAAGCTAGTGCATTGTTCAATTTTTTTTAAAGATATCTTGTGAAGTGGGTAGAATTCACATAACTAACAATCTTGTCAACCCCTCCAACTAAGATAATATGCTTGTGTCTGGAGTGGGTTCACGGCAATAGTGTAATGGGTGGGGTTCGAACCCGCGACCTCTCGATCACAAGTCCGACACCTTATCCATTAGGCTATTGACGCTTTGCGCTTGACGCTTTGCTAATTGGTCGTTTCCTATGGAGAAGTACCGGCAAGTAAATCCGGGTCCGTGGCTTAGGCCCCCAGTGGTCGAGGCAACTGTGGCCGACGCCCCCGATTCGATTAATTTAATATCTTTCTTTTTTGTGCTTTTTCACTTAGTACAGTAAATGAGAAAAGTGTTTCACCATAATAATAAAGTATTTTTCTTGCTACACAAAAGTCCACGGTTACTCTTTTCAAAACAATGAGGTTTTATAGGTTCAGACCATTTCCTCGTTGGTCTAGTGGTTGCAAACGCGACTGCTAAGCAAAAGGTCTCGAATTTGATTCCCGGGTCGGGCAAACAGTGCACTTAGGTTTTGGATTAGAAATTTCTCAGTAGTAACCTGGAGTTTGGAAGTTAGCGGTGTGATACCTCCGTGCCTCGGAAATCACTTTACGCTATTGCTTTTTCCCCTTTAAATCCCGATCCCGTAGGAATTCCGGGATATAAAAGTAGCGTATGTGTTATTCCAGGATGTCAACTATGCACTTACCAAATTTCATTGAGATCCGTTCAGTAGTTTTTGCATGAGATTGCAACAAACATGCATACATCCTGACAAACTTCATTAAAGACACTTTTTCTGTATGCGAGTTTGACCCTACCCAATCTTTAGTAGCTAGTACTCCGTATATGCTTGTATGTCGTTGTTGAGCGTGCAAAATTCGCTATATATGGTTTTTCTCGACTTGTGGTTTTGGATGTTATTTTAATCCTTATATCATTACACGCAAGGTGTAAAACAGATTGGTGAAAGAAAAAAGAACTATAAGTATCTTTTAGAACCTTGCTTTTAATAATATAAGGATCAAAATAGCTTGATAGTTCGGTGTATGCCCTTAATTACATCTCGAAGGAGCTGTTAATAACGGCCGCACGGGTAGATCTCCAAATTCTCGGCCGCGCAGTAAAGCGATGTCGGTCCGTTATTACCATAGATTGGAATAGGTAGAGCTGTTTTATGTACTTGCCATAGGTTAGAATAATATGGACATTCCGCGAGTTCTGGGATTTGGTTTTTAAGTAGTAAAATCAAAAAAAAACTATTCTCGCCTTCGGGACTAATGAAAGATTACACTTCCTTTCTGACAGGTAAATATAAGAAGGACGGGATTAAGGATAGTATAAGAAATAGATAAACTTGATTCATTAAACCACATATATTTTTTTAAGTAACAATTTCTTATTCAAGAATCAACAATCCTTTAAACATTTTTATTCTGAAGTTGTACAAAAACATATTACCATACAAATTATTTGTTCCTCAGAAAATCAAAACATTATCAAATAGAACAATTTGTATTCACAATAAAATCTTAATTAAAATAATCAATACGCTTCAAGAATAATTCACTTATTTAAACAAAAAAATGTCATTGGTCTGGTTCGTCATCAGCTTCACTAGTAGAATATGACTAGAGTTAAAATAAATCACCATTATTTTTTCTAAATTATCTAATTTTAATCTATTTCTTTTTACATCTAACACCCATTTATATGTGGAAAACGAGCGTTCGACATCTGTTGATGTTAGTGAAGTGAATTTATATGACAAAATTTCGTCATTCACATCAGTTTTCGATAATTTTCCTTCACATTCTCTGAGGATGTCAATGTCAGGATTCCTATCCATAACTTTTTCAATTTTGTTTTTTATTCTATCAGAATTACATTCATTTAAAGCAGCTCTGACTTGATCAAAAGCCAAAAACGAGTCACTTAATGGTAAATTTTGTTTCTGCAACTCTTTTAATGAAAATAAAATAATCGTATAATTATGTTCTATATATACTAATTGATTCCGTAGATTTCCTTTTCCAGAATATTTTTCGCATTACGTATTGCCATTGAATCAGAGCTGTTTAATCTAGAAATAACATTTATTATTTCTTCATAATATTTTGCATAATACGATACAGCTTCGAGCCTTTTTTACTGATAAATGGCTTTCACACTTGGTGCAGTAAATAGTATAGCTGGCAGCATCAAAAATCATCTCAGGATAGTCACGTATCCACTTCTGAACTGTTTCAGGCTTGACAGAACTTGACGCCATGTTGAAGTACTTCACCTGAATCAAAATGTCGTTAAATTAGAAATGCTGAGTAGAGTTACATCGACACTTAGTGTTCGAAAAACAAAACTAGTATATAGTCAATATAGGCTGTTTTGTAGCCTAGCTAGGAGAACTGCAGTTCACCTACTTAGTCAGAGATTTTATGTTGTATTATAATTTATAGTACATAAGCAGATGTAATTTAAACTAATTTTTAAATTTAAACTAAATAATTTAATAAAACGATCTCCCTGTTTTATAAATAATATTCCACAACTTTTCACACAACGCCATCTAGTCCCAAACTAAGCAGAGCTTGTGGTATGGGTACTAGACAACTGATAAACATACATATATATTTCTAAATACATACATATTATAGATAAATTACACCCAGACAAAGAACAAATGACCGTGCTCATCACACAAACATTTGTCCTAGGTGGGAATCGAACCCACGACCTTGCGCACAGCAGTCAGGGCCACGGACCACTAATTACTATAATAAAACAGTAAAAAGGTGTGTCTGTAGATTGATTATATTAGAAATAATGTGGGGTGTGAAAAAAGAGTGGCTTCTTCTCGCGGCTTCTCGCGTGAAGTTTTTTCACAGAAAAGTATGGCTTACTAGCTTTTGCCATAGACTTCATTCGCGTGGGAGGTTTTTCCCGCGTAAATCCTGATTCCATGGGAATTCCGGGATAAAAAGAGATAAATAGCCCATGTGTTCTTTCAGGATGTCAACTATCTACTTACCAAATTTTATTGAGATCCGTTCAGTAGTTTTTGCGTGAAAGAGCAACAAATATACATATGTACATCCTCACAAACTTTCGAATTTATAATATTACTAGCTGCTGCCCGCAACTTCGTTTGCGTAGGAGGATTTCCCGCGTAAATTCCGATCCCGTGGGAATTCTGACATAAAAATCCTATGTGTTATTCTAGGAAGTCAACTATCTACTTTAGTATATAATTATGTATATTTGCTGAAATAAATGTTCTATCCACTTGCCAAATTTCATTAAAATCCATCCAGTAGGTCCAGAGATTAGCGTGTACAAACAGATAAACAGACAGACGTTTTTTATTTTTTTTGCCGTGTTACCAGTTCTTAATCCACCTCAATTTTTATTTTTTATAAAATTTAAATGTTCAGACACACATTTTTACTGTTCTATTATATGTATATGTGTATCTCTGTCAATTTATTTAAACCAAAACATTTCAAAGTTTTCATGTCTTGGGTTGTCAGTCTTGTAGTAAATCAGAATTCGTCGTATTGCTTACTACTGTACGGTCCTACCCGCCAGTCGGTCTCGCCGAGTTGACCTTTTATACCTTTTGTGAAATGTAATTAATGTAACATAGTCCTCTCTTTTACTTATTTGTTATATAAATAACATTAAACATTACATACCATGGAAGAAAAAGAGAGGCGTGTGCTGATATATGTTTATATAATGATGATGTAGTTTAATGGTTTACGATGTAATGTCATGAGATTTTTTTTCTTAAATATCTGTACTCACAGACAAACCGTGTAAGCAGTTTTGTGGGACATTGTCTTATTTTTAAGATTCTAATGTAACGTATATAATAAATAAAATAAGCCTCGACCAACACCTCAGGAGGCTCTCGTTAGGCGGTTGGATCAGGGGCTTGCTTCAGAAACGGTACTCCTGGACACGGCGCGTATCGTCAGGGGGTTCCTCTCTCAAGAGCCCTGACCTGTAGCTGTAGCTTGGACCCTGTTCCCGATACCGGTGGGCTACTATTTTTTATATTTTTCAATGTTTTTAGAGAATATTTAAAAATGTAATTTAAATGTAATAAATAAATAATAGATTGATGAATCTATTATTTATTTATTACATTTAAATTACATTTCATCACCATCCACAACCTGACTCCACTCACTGCTGGGTATAGGCCTCCCTTCGCTTGTGCCAAGCTCCACGTTCATGTGCCAGTCTTATCTAGCGTATACCCACGATGGCAACAATGTGGTTCAACGATTCTATTACTACAAGTAAATACCAAAATAGAAAATATTCCGCTGACCGTAATTCACTTTGTCGGTTATTTAGGCTGTTTCCGCCCAAAATCTTTCAAAACACAATCTGCGTCATCATCTAATTGCTTTCATTATTTATTAATGAAAGGGGAATAGGTAGATGATAATAGGCCTATTTTGGTTAAATCTATATTAAGTGCTTCTATTTATTTTATGGTACCTATTGTGTTATGTGTAGGGTAAGCCAATTCTTCTTGAAAAAGGTTGTAAGTAGTACGTCATGAGTGTCATGACTTCACTACAATCATGTCGGACCTAGTATAATTAGGGTTGGCATCCGTTCTGGTTTCCCCCCTTGCTTTTGGTCCTAGTTTGGGGAGCGTCCGGGATCATCCGGGGCGATTTTGTCAATAACCGTCCGGTTGAAACCAGGACACATATTGATCTTACGGGTCCCAAAAAACATGATCTCTATTATTTTACTATGGTATTTCGTCTCATTGCTTTTGTTATGTTGATTAAATATAAAGACTATTATTTAAAAAAATCTAATGGTCTATAATGTTTTCAGTAAATAGTAAGTAGTAACCATAATTAAACTGTGTTTTGTTTAGTTTCAACTTCAAAAATGTATTTTTCTGTCTCCGGGGAAAAATTGCGATGTCCGGGGTTTATGAAGTCGTTGTCTGGGACCGGCAATATAGGTTATGGCAGCCCTAAGTTCAGTCAACCTCTTTCGTCCCAATAGCTGAGTCACGGGCCTCTATGTCAGAAGTGGTCCATAATCCACCACCTGGACCTAGGACGATGGATGTCAAATCTTTCGAATTTTGATTTTGAGAGATTTGGTCTTCCTCACGATAATTTTTTTCGCCCCTTTGAGAGCAATACTGATACAAATTACACAAACTTGTTTAAGAGCTGTGATGGCTCATTGGTAACGGCCCGATTTTTGAGTAGTAGGTCGTGAGGTTGAACCCAATCAGATTGTACTTCGGGAAGTGTGCGCAGGAGCTCCATGACCTGATTCCTCCATCTCCCTTTCACTACCGGTCTACCAGACGCACGGCTGGGTACCACCCACACTTGGTTGATATACCGTCTTGTCGTACCAAGAGCTTCTCCTCCACATTTATTGTGCGCACAGCTAAGTTGTGGAATTCTCTGCCGGCTTCTGTGTTCCCTGCCACTTATGACCTTTCAGCCTTTAAATCACGAGTAAATAGGTATCTTCTGGGCTCGCTCGACCCATCTTAGTCATCATCTATCGCTTACCATCACGCGAGATCGAGGTCACGAGTGGGCTCATCAGTAATAAAATAAAATAAAAAATATTAAATTGTGTAATTTATTATATTATCACCACAAATACACCACACATACACCACATCCTCAAATCGATGAAGGATAAACATTGTAGTTTACTGGCATGACCTAGGACTAAAATTCTAAGACTGATATCCAACCCATACTGGGCCTACGTGGCGGATTACGGCGTATTCCCTCTGATAGATAGGAAAGAGGCTTGTGTCCTAACAGTGGAGACGTATGTAATGTCCGAGAAGCACAAAAACACGGATATTCGGAAACACAGCTGTATTTCGAGTGACTTGCAAATGTGACATCTAGTCGTTAGAAAAGTAATAACATTCTACCCACAATAGGTACATAATTATACGAATTTTAAATCTATGTTTACGTACATATACTTACAACGTAACAGGCTGAATTATTATATAATCATAGCCATAATTAGCACCATCGATACTCTTGCACCCATCCCATCTTCCTAGCTCGTCTAGCTGTGCTGGCGCTGCCACTGCGGCTGCTGAGAACCTCAAGCGGCGGAAATATATACCTTGTTGGTAGTTATATTTTCGAGCCGTTGGGGTTGCAACCTTGGGGTCGTGGGGTCTGAGTGCTCACAAATTATTTAAAGATCTATCCAGACGCCTAGTTGACACTTCGCGTGACCCAAGGGCTGGCTTTTAGCTTGGACAGAGGTTAAGCATTGCCATACAACGTGGCAATGCCATCAGTGTTTTGGGCACATTATCAGTGGACTGCGATGCGCACAAATTTCTCTGGATCTTTCTCTTCTGGATGCCATATGTTAGTTTATTTTTAGATGTATGTACTTTAGGGTTTTTATTTAAGTTTTTAAAGTGTTAATAATGAATAATAAATCACACTTAAGTAGGTAAAAAAAATTAGCGCCATAGAGGTAAATGTCGAAAAAGTACTTTGAATATTCCCAACCAAGCGCTTCTCCTCCACATTTATTGTGCGTACAGCCAAGCTCTAGAACCCTCTGCCGGCTTCTGTGTTCCCTCCCTGCCATTTATGATCTATAAGCAAGAGTGAACAGGCTGCAGTCTGGGCTCGCTCGTTCTATCGTAGACCTCATCTATCGCTTCCCATCAGGCGAGATCGAGATCAAGAGCGGGCTCATTCGAAAAAAAAAAGAAACAAAGGTATCATAGTAGTAGATACATAGTATACTTATAGTAGAATTCATTTCAATCATCAGAAGAAGAATACATTAATCGGATTCTGGCGAAATGATATAATTGGGTAAGGCCGTAGATTTTGCCACTTAGTATCATAGAGTAACAAAACACTTCTATGTTACGGTAACGTAGAAGTAACGCGCAAGTAACGTATAATGTTTCTAAAGCCGATTACATAATGCGCTATTTTTAGTCGACATCAAAGAGCCGACATTAAATAAATAAAATAAAAATGTTAATTGCAAGAAGATGAGACTAAAAATGTTTAATAATATTAACAGTTTAGAATTTATAGTTTAATTTAGAATTATTACACAACCATAAAATCCGGCAAAGAGAACCAAATAAAGCAATATTATCAGGAAAATAATACTACGTTAAAAATGTAATAACAAAATTATTTAATGTCATAAATAGAGTTTCTCAAAAACTCTTCTACGAAACACAAAAAAAATAAAAATAAAGAAGATACATTATAATTTTATGCTTAATTCTAGAAAATAAGCTACACAATGAGATCAGCAAATTTTAAATCACCAAAAATTAGAATATTATCTTAGACATAACAAAAAAAAACTTAATAACATACATTATTATGTATAAACCTAAAAAATAAGTTACACAATGAGATCAGCAATTTTCCAATCACAAAAATAATTAGAACAATATCTTAGACGTATAAAAACCTAATTAACATTATAATATAGAAAATAAGCACTTAATGAGATCAGCAAATTTTAATTCACAATACAACAATATAGGTAGGTACTATGAACATTATAGTCTTTCTCTAAAAGTGTTTAGAAACACTTGCGTTATCTTTTTTGAATAAAAAAGTAGGTTAATTACTAGGAATCAAATTAATATTGGTGTGAATTTTTCTTTTGAAATTGACATGTAATATTTCTTAGAAACTGTTCAAAAGAAAAAATATAGTCATTATAACACACTTAATAAGAAATACGAGTAGGTAATTATTTTGTTAAATCGCAGGATTAAGGTGATTCCTTCGTAGTAGCCCGAAATTTTCTTGTGTTTTTTGCAATTTGCATACAAGTGACAATTAAGTAACTTGATCAAAGTATGATTCGTGATTATATTTATTAATGTTCATTATATTATTTGATTAATGTTCAAAACATTCGCTCCATTCGCTCTCACATAGATTTGGTCAAAATAAGTTAGATTTCGGAAATTTTACCAATTTTGACCAAATCTATGTGAGAGCGAATGGAGCGAATCTTTTGATCATTCTTATATTTATAAGTATTCTTGTTTTTGTCGCGAATCATATTTTGATCAAGTTACAAATTATCACTGATATGGAAATTGCAAAAAACACAAGAAAATTTGAATTTGGCGGGCTACTACGAAGGAATCACCTCATCAAAAACACGTAGTAAAATAACATATAAAAAATAGAAAAGCTACATCATTCTCCTAGAGATTAATTTATCCATTTCTTTGTATTTATCTGCGTCTTGTAGATCTTCACCAGTATTGTATTGTCTTCTCATCCTTTCATGTTGTTTCTTATACTCAGTCTTAATTGTATCATTGTTTTTATTTTCTTCAGTTATTTTTATCTCTTCTTCTGTTGTCGGAATGTTATCGGCATTTAGAATTTCAATGCTTTCATCTTTCTTAGTACATTCAATCTCAATTTTGTGTTTGAATCCCAGAGAGGTTCTTAGCCTTGTTTTCAGTTTATATTTTTTGACAATATTGGTATCCAGAACTTTTCTCAAAACATTCTTTTCAGTATTGTTAGCGGTTTGGAATTGTAATTTTAGTGACTTCGTTAGTACACTGTATTCAAATAGTTTCTTCTTAACTTCTTCTTTCTTTGGCGTTTCACTCTTAGGTATGGTATTATTTATGAACTCTGTCACTTCTTTCCTCGGGGTTTTCTCTTCTAATTGTCGTGTGTCCTTTGTTTCCTCTGCTTTGTTTAATCTGGTTAATACATTTTCATAATCTGCCTGCATCTTGTCTATTTTGTTTTGTTATCTAATTATTTTTTTCTGAAGACCTTTGAAGCCTTTACTCAATTTGTTTAACTGTAATTTCAATGGTGCAGTTTCTTGTTTCAGCCTGTATGCAATTCGGCGTTGCAAATTATGGCAGGTTAATTGGTTATTATCTAGCTTGGAATTTGAAGTTTGTGCCGATTCATTTTGCGATGCCATTTTTGCATCTTTTGCTTTGTTTCGATCTTCCTTCCATTTCTGCCTTAATTCTTGTTTGTGCTCTTCAGTATAGGTATTCTTTTTTTTCGCATAGTAACGTGCAGCTCTTTCTTTGGCCTTCTTTTGTATTTCTTCATACTTTTGGGGGGTTTTCGTTTTTCAATTTATCGCGATATTTTTTCTGCTTTTGAGCTGCAGTCGGCATCTGTGACAATATTTATATTGTTCTATAATTAATCAGAAAACTTAAGGGATAATATGGGTTTTAAGTGTTTTAATTCGTTCATACTACCCGCCTCGCAATACATTTTTATAGGTATGCGTATATCTTTTTAACGCTAACCGACATCATTTGCTGGAAAGAGAACACCATTGGCGCGAATGTCGAAGAATACGGGTGCGCGTAGCTTACTTTTAATGCAGACACAATCTCTGAATACTATTAATATAAACATTAAAAAGTAAAAACAGACTTAAAAAAGTGGTACATAACAGTTAGATTTGGTTTAATTAAGAAATTCCATCGATTTTTTTAACTGTTTCTCACGAAAGATTAAAGTTCATTCTTTTTGAAGTAGTTTTCTACTTTTTTTTAGTTTATTTTAATTTCCACTGAGTGGCGCTAAAAATAGTTAAAACATTATTTTTTTTCTGTTTCTACGAATGTCCAAACTCCTTAAATGACACTGAACCTAACAAGTTGTTAAGGCTTAAAACTTCTGTTGTTGTGTCTTTTTTGAATTTCGTAAAACAATCTATACCAGTAAATAAAACTGTTAAATAAGGAATTTGTACCTGCTGAAATGAAATGGAAACTGAAATTAAAAGGTAATGCCTTCTGCATATCAAATAAAAAAATACTGAGCAGCAGTGCTATTCTGTCCATATCACGCCGTGAAAACGTGGGTTACGTGAGCTGTCAACCTATAGAATGATCCATAGCGTTAGGTGGAATGACAGCTCACTTCGCGCTCACATCACCTAGATATTGTTGGCGTGATATTTACAGAATAGCACGGCAGGTTATTCGTTACTCCACAGTCTACAGCTACACAGTAAAAAAAATTATATTGTTTAACAAGAGTTCCTCCTCCTATTTAAAAACAAAAAATAATCAATTACGATATGCACAAACCTTTACAACAGTAAAACAGTTATTTACCTTAGAAATCGCCAAAATTCACATTTTTAATTCACTGACGAAACACACACGTGCACCTTTGACAGAGTCCAGAGACGAAAAGATGGCGTCTTTTTGTTTTTTTATTGCGCTGCCTGAATATTTGGTGTTGCCATTGCAATCACAACATACTACCAAACTGTTTTCAATGCTTTTTGGGGGAAATTTTTGGTAACATAGAAAATAGTAACATAAAAGCAAAAATATGGAGCATAAGTTTGACTAGTAATAAAACTATAAAGGATGCGTTTTTTAAGACACGAAAAGCACGATGTAGCAGCGTAACTTTGACACATTTCAGATATCATAATTAATTAAATGTACATTAGAAAAAATATAAATTTTTATAGTGCCAAGTGCCAAAAAGACAGCATGTTTTTCGTAAAATTTGGGAACTGGACGAATTAAACTCGTTGTATTTTTTTTATTGTACAACTTATATTCATTTCAAAAATATGATGTAGGAGTGTACGAGATATATAACATGATAAAAATACCTTCAGTACAGTTCATCCCATATGTTGTTTTTTATAAGCAATCAAATTTTAAGTTTTTTTTCCCTTCAAAAAGTGGCAAAATCTACGGCCTTACCCAATTTTGTTAACGAAACTTTATAATATAAAAATAATGATTTTGAACCGTCAATAGCCTAATGACTTAGGTGTCGGACTTGTGATCGAGAGATCCCGGGTTCGAACCCACTCCAGACACAAGCATATTTAGCTTAGTTGGAGAGGTTAACTAGATTGCTAGTTAATGTGAATTCTACCCACATTACTAGTCCTCTTTTTTAATATATTATAGTTGGTATGTTTTGATCGCATACCTGCGGGTCCCTGTGCCTTGATTTTTAGTCCGGGCTTCCCCGCGACCGATCCCTTGGGAACCCCGGGATTTAAATTCTACCCAAATAGCTAGTTTTCTTAAAAAAAAAATGGACGCCATGTTGTTAGCAATGGGTCTATGTTTAAGCCGTGGTTTAATCATACAATCTCAAAGCAACGTTGTCCCGACACTAATCCTCTGGCTTAAAACACAATCATACTTCTGCTAGGTTTACTCAATTTCAAGCCAATATACACTAAAATGTGTAAGGCATTAAGGCGAATATACCGGGGCAGCACATGATATTAAATTTCTCCTACGATTTTTATATAAGGTCAGTTTTATAATTTAAATTTAAATAAGTTGTTTAAATAATACGATATAGATCCATTCCTAAGTAGTGTACTGTTACTGTTTGCCTGCATCATATCGTATGTCACAGCCATTTTATTCTGAAACTATTAGGACTATACATTTGGAACTAGGGAGGTATATTATGTATTCCGTGAACCACTTTCCGATTTTTAGACGAAACAAATAATATATATAATATTAAGGGAGGCTCTCCATATATGGAACTGAAACTAAAAATATGTTTTAAATGTACCTGTCTATACACAGGTATTTAAGAATGACATTGAGGTCTCTAAAACCATTTTTTCCTTAATTCAATCGTTTAAAAGATATACGCTTCCAAAGTGGTAAAATGAGCGTCCCCCCCTAACTTTTATAATAATGGGGTGAAAAAAATTTATGCTATAGATCTTAATAAAAACTTCCAACGAAAATTGGTTTGAACTATATAGAGTCATTCGTTTTTTAAATTTGACATTTACAAAACATTTTCTAAAACCGCAAATATAACTTTGTATTACAAACACTATGAAAAACAAAGTTATTTGGCGTAGTTACTACGGAACCCTTCATGGGCGAGTCTGACTCGCACTTGGTCAATTTTTAAAGTAATTATCTCCTCGTAAATACTAGTTTATTTATTTACATGGGAAACCAACAGCTAATTAAATTAATCTTGAAACAATGTGAAAATTTAACAGCCGATTACAGGTCTCTAAAACTGTGAACGACATAGTACCGTCAGCAGGAGAAAAGTATACTTAATATTACACTTGGGGATATACATCGACAAAACTCTGTCTTGGACGAAGCAACTGCAGGAAGTCAGTCGTAAACTGTTTGCTTCTGCAGGCTCCCTGAGACGCCTTCGTGATTTTCTTCCCATCACCACTAAAATTGCAATTGCACAATCTCTTCTTCTTCCAATATTGGACTATGCTGATGCCAGCTATCTTGATTTGACCCAAGACCAATTCGACAAGCTAGAGCGACTTCAAAATCTCTGTATTAGGTTTATATTTGGCTTGCGCAAATATGACCATGTTTCTGAATTTCGTACTAAGCTCAAACGGCTTCCTATTAGGTTTCGCCGGAATGTTCATTTACTTTCTCTGCTTTATAATGTGCTATTTAATCCTTTCACTCCTTTTTATCTTAAAGACTGCTTTCGGTTTCTCTGTGACACACATTCAAGGTCCTTGAGATCATCGGAAAATTTAGAGTTAAGTATCCGTATGCATTCCACTTCTTTCTTCAATAAATCTTTCACTATCCAAGCAGCCCGTTTATGGAATGCATTGCCCATAGATGTGAGGCGTGCTCAAACATTACCTACTTTCAAGAAAATGGTGAAAGAGCATTACCTCTCACTATAATTTAATTTTTCCCCTCCTTTCTCTATTATGATTTTGATATGTATTAGTATATATTTTAAATATATATGGTAGGTATGTATTTTATATTATTATGTTTGATTAGTATGATGTTGTACACTGACAGCCCTAAATCTGTCTCCTTTCATTTCTGTCCATCCAAAGGTTGTCTGTAAGAGATTGCCCTGTGCGATAAGACCGCCCATTGTACACTAATTAATTATTTGTATCCTTAAGTGTATTGTAAGGTGTACAATAAAGTATATAATAAATAAATTATAATATTTAAAAACCTAAACACAACCATATAAACACTCTGACACTTTTAAAATATCGGTTCATTTATATTTTATCCATTCTTTATACTCTTCTAAAAAAACAATAACAATACAACAACAAATAATAACAATAGTTTTAGGTTCGCATTTCTACTAACAAATATGGATGAATTAAATAAACGATTACTTATTTAAAAAGCGTATGAAGATATATTTTTGGGGTCTACACTTGTGCACTCCCCTTAATTCATTGGTTGCAGATAACAGAGATCAATGCGTAACAGCTTGACTGCAATAACCGATCAGGAATCTGTAGTTAGTCCAATCGTTTGGATCGAATTGCAATCTATACATATAAATAAAATTGTAGTGTCTGCCTATGGCTTCAAAATAACTGTGTTTTCTCAAGTGCTTATAGTTATTTACACGATACTAAAACACTCTTGGAGGAACTACTGGCACACACTCGCGTATACTCATATTCATACTCAACCACGCACACAAACGCACACACACGAAGCACGCACACACCTATACACCAAACACGTACACACACACACGCACTCACATATACTTTTTTGAAATCATATTTGTTTTTACCATTAAGTTTAAAAATATTTTTTTTAATTATGTAATCCTTGCATCTCCTCCCGGGAGATGGCACTGGCTCCTGTAACATAGGTTTATCACCTAGCGCGGGAGTCAGGGACTCAACTGGTTTTATGTAATCATTTTTAGTACAAATAAAGATTATATTTGATGCGGTTATAGCGGATAGGTACATGCGGCTTTTGAACGACCATAGCGGGAATGTAATTTTAGGCGAAGTGAAATATTGACCACACACAGTAATGAACTGACCAGGGTAGGAAGAAGGTGGTGGAGGACTTACTTGGGTATCCTCTGGATGAAGCGCGTTGATGCAAAGGACAGCATGAGCAGATGTTGCACGTGTGTTGAGTCTCTTCCTCTTATTTGCTGAGCACTTCACTTGGTCTGTATTTGTCACACGTGTGTTGGCCAACACGGATAATTGATAGTTTTTAGATTTCTAGATATATTAGCGGTTTTTATTATTTCGGCGCGGGCGCGGACTTGTAGCTTGAGCGGTGGTTTTTTAACAGAACACAATATGGCGTATGTGCGGTGATTGGTTGCGGTGAATGCGCCAATGATTGGCGCGTGCGGTGAGCATTTCTTCTCTCTCTGATTTATGGGAATAGGATAGGAGGAAAGGAGATATGGTTAGCTCAAAAACTGTGGTCAAATAAGAATCTGTATTCTAATATGTAAGATGCGTTCGGAAGTATGATGATAATAACATAATTATACCATTAGAGGTGCGTTCCGAAATGTGACAGTAGAAAAATTATGAATTAAATAAACTTGCGCAAGCAATATTATATTATTATAATAATAGCAGAATGAGTATCCAAGGAAGTCATGCTTGCCGAGGTCAGTTTGTGGATGGGTGGCCGTTTTAACATATCGAGCATTCTTCCGCGCCTCAGAAAGCACGTTAAGCAACGGTATGAGCTGTAAAAACTTGAGTGTGCTTTAGTGTCCTCTGTTATTAAAAATATGTCTAGGGCTAAGTCGCCCGGTCATGATAGTATAGAGCATTTGCAAAACGCCAGAACCAACGGGTTCTGGCTGTCATTCGTACATATTTGTTAGTTGTTACGGGTACTCGCAAGCCAGAAAATCTGCCACTGATCTAGCCAAGACGTATCATGTTAACCAGCTACTGGGTTGTGGAGATTAGATAGTTATTCGCTCCATATAAAACACTTCTTCTTTCATGGCGGTTGTGCTGCCTAACATCTTGTATCCAGCCGAAACCTGGTCTGTGTACCGCCGGCACATCTGCATGTTATACCAATTCCACCTCAGATGTCTCAGGCAAATACTTAAGATCCGATGGTCTGATCGCGTGCGGACAGTGGACACCGAAGTGCTGCTTAGAGCTAATGTAGGTGGCGTAGTCTTATCTCATGCGGCGGCAGCTTCGGTGGAGCGGACACGTCTTCCGCATGTCAGCAAGGAGTGGCCAAGCGCATCTTCTACTCTGAACTTGAGGAGGGCAAGCGTAAGCATGGCATACAACACTCAGGTATAAAGATCTGATTATACGTCATTTGAAATTTAACATTCAGCCTTCTCGCTGGGAGCAGCGGGCCGCCAATCCACCGGACTCGAGGGCTTTGGTTCAAAACAAAGTCCGTGCCTATGAATTACAACGGCGCCTTGTGCTTGATGCCAAGCGTGATGAATTGAAAACCGACCACTATTATAACTTTGTGAACGGTGAGCTCACATGACCGCAATGTATAACCTGGGGGTCTTTAAGTCAAGAATGAATAGGTTTCTTCTACGTAAGCGTGCTCCATCTTCGACCACATCATCACTTACCATCACGTGAGATGAAAAAAGGCATGACTAAAACACAAGCTCTTTTTAATTTTTGTCCGTCTGTTTATCTCTGGAACCTCTGAACCGATTTTAACGGGACTGCAAGATGACTGGGAGATGGAGTGTAGTCTGCCTGCATGTGGTATTTTTGATTGCATCCCTTCTGCATGTGCATATATTTGAGGGCGGTGCAAGAATGAACATCTGATTTTTAGCGGAATTATAGGAGATATTTTTCTGAAGTGCGTATTACTTTGACCTAAGTCCCTAAGTCGTATGTCCTAAGTTCCCAGAGCGTGTCTACAGTGATCCGCTATCGCGTTCTGTCTTGGGCTATGCGCTTCACCTCGGGCCACGTCAACTCTACGTTCTTTAACTCCGCCGCTAACGAACGTTTCCAAGTAAGCTTTGGACGACCATGTTTCCGTTTCCCCTGTGGGGTCCACTCTAGTTCTTGTTTAGGGACATGGCTGAGGCCCCTTCAGAGAGTGTGGTCAATCCAAGACCACTTTCGACGAGCGATCTGCTGTCCGATCGGTATCCGTATTACTTTAGAGTATGAATTTCCGCAGACTAACGTCTGTTTCTATTTTGTAGCTAGAGAAGGTTAGAGGGCAACATATAGGCTTCTTTTAAACCATTGGTCATCGGGATGTACGCAGCAAAACCCTCCCTCGCTTACAAAGTCGCGGGAACAGCCTATTAGCAATAATCATTGAAACTTGTGATTACTTAGTACTAGGTGTTGTAGGTTGTCTGGAAGATATCGCTCTCAGCGATAAGACCGCCATTGTAACCAAAATTATAGCAATAAGGTTATGTAAGTGACAATGTTAGTACGCCTAGGTTAAGGCTGCTCTCTCGAAAAAAGCTTGAAAAAAGCATTCAGATGAAGCAACTTTTCATCGGCAATTCTGCCGTGCTAACGAAGAGTACAATAACTCGATTTTGCTGCTTTCGAGAAAAACGGGCTCAAAGTTTTGAACTTAATTTTTCTTGTATCTCATGAACCAGTGAAGGCATCTAAATGAAACTTGTACCAAATGAAAGGAAAATGAATAAAGAATGGATTCAAATACATATTATGTGAACACTGTAAAGCTTTTGGCCTGAAATCGTGGATATAATGCTTATAATAATTAGGAATGTTAAAATGATTAACCTATCATCACTAGTCATAAATACAATAACTACAATACTTATTGTATTAATCTTTAGCAAACCTAGTTGTTGCAGTTCTAAGTAAACACTTACATAAATAATTTCCATAATTTCTAACGATAAATACAATACCTGAAATAGTTATTGTATTGAAGCCTCAGTATTACCTCAGTATATAGTTTAGTTATACTAATAATAAGCACAATAACTCAAAGATATTGTATTTAAGACTAGCAAGCAAAATATTAAAATTCTGAGTCCTACATAACATAAGTGCAACAACTAACAGTTATTGTCACACTATCACTAGTAATTTAAGCATAGTTCAAACCTGATATCACCACAAGAATGATTGTTGTATTTATGATTAGTGCAATTGTAATGAAGTTTTAGTTATTGTATTCTTGCTTACTGAAAAATCGGTTTCCGGAAGGAATTATAAAAAGTTACTTAGAGAGATTAATAGATCTCGATTCGCTGATTCCGAATATATACTTAACTCAAAATCGTCCAAAATCGAGTTATTGTACTCTTCGTTAGCACGGCAGAATTACAGAGAAATTACATCTGAAAAAAATTGTTAGTAATCTACATGATATGACCCGTAATTTGGTTTAGCCACAATTTTTCTATCGGTATCACATAATAAGAAAAAAAAAATGCCAAATCACCTCCAAATCATCTAGATGAAACCATTTTACTCCTTAATTTCTTATCAAAAGAGTATAAAAAAATATAGGTACTACTGCTTTGCAATACAAATGAAAATGATTTGGTTTTGTTACTTTTTACAAATACGTATTATTTTTGTTACAATAAATTAAAAATGCGTCCGATTAAAGACTGCGTTTACATCACCCCCGCACTCGTCCACAAATTCAGTGCGGGGCGCATCGTGTTGCTAGCTGGACGTACGTCGCGTTGCGAGAACTCAAGCACTACGAAATAAAATCGTAAAATATTACTGCAAAAATTTAGTTTTGTAAATAGTGGAATAGCTTTTTAACAGACTTTAAAAAAAGGAGGAGGTTCTTAATTCGTCTTAAACTTTTTTTTTATGTATGTTACTTCATTACTCGCAGATGGCTGGACCGATTTGGAAAATTATTTTTTTGTTTGAAAGAGTATACTTTCTAGTTTATCCCATTGTCTCACGTTTGGATCTGATGATGGAATCATGGAAAATCGAGGGAACTCTTCAAATATTATAGGCATACCTATAGCGTTTTGGGTATTTCTTATAGTACCTTGTGCAGTTGCTCTCGAAAAGCACCATTTGAGGAAGTGGAACTGATGACGAAGACCTCAGATGGCCATCGAAACTACTCAATAATAAGTATTTCGTGCATTGCGATTAGATTACTTGAATATAGATGTTAAGCACTTTATGCTCGTCACAATGCATATGGTGAAGTAGAGCTGATGGTGATATACCAGGAGAACTCCTCAAAAATTAACGGCTCTGCACCGGGAATGAAAGTCTGTTCTATTTTTTGCTAAAAAGTATTATTTCTGATTCTTGTTTATAAGTTAAAGGTATTCTATGTATCTATAAGTAGTGTTTGTGTTATAAAGTTATAGTATTTTACAGTTTTATTAGTGTTTAAATTTAGTATGTAAACATGGGGAATAAGCAGAAACGAATGAAGAGAGGTCTAAAAAAATATTACAAACAAAAGGGTATACATTTATTATCAAGGTAAGTTTAAAGTTTTATCTACATATTTCATTATAAACTATCGCTTTACTTACCTCGCATAAAAGTAGATAACACAGAGTAAACGGACAGAGGGTAAGCTTCATACAACTGCGCTATGATAGGTACACTACTACAAGCAAGGCGCATGTGTGCGCTTCGTCTGAGCAAGGCCTGGCTTGAGCTGATATGAACCGGTTTGTCTTCGTTCGGACGAAGCCGCCAGTTGAGATAGGGAGATAGAGTTAAGATAATGTACAAGAGAAAGAAGAAAACGACAATGAGATGGAAATAGAACTAAGGAAAGAAAAATAGATTGAAGAGAAAAATGAAGAAAACGAGAATGAAGAAGAACAAAAAGAAAACATAGAACAAGATTTTATATGGCTAACAAAATTTCCAAAAATAAATATATGTGAACACGGAGAAATAAGTGAGGATCAAGAAGTTCAACCAACCAAAAGAATAAAAATATTTGGTGAAAGAAAGTTAAATTTCAGTGAATTTTAGTTATAATCTATTTGTTTATAAAAAATATAACAAATAATATGACATACACTAGTAATAATTACCTACCTAACCTATCTACCTTACTCTAAATTCCTACTTACATACCTTGCCTACCTACCTACCATTTTTCTCTTCATAGAAACCTTCCTCAGACTACAACGAATATTCGCAAAAAAATCCGTATTGGTCCAACCATTCCTGAGTTTTGCGCTTAGCAACACATTTAGCCATTAATTTTTATTTATATATAATTTAGTTAAAAAGATACATCAAGTTGTTAACCTCATGTTTCAAGCCAGGCTGATCTATAATAGAGGTATAGTTTCTACAGTACATACTAAAAGTCCATCCATATCAATAGATAATAAATAAAAACAAAATTTGACCGCTTTTGATGCAGTACAAATAAAAATGAATTTAACTTTCACGATGACTTGACCTTCTGTGATTTCGTTACTCTGTGCCGAGACTAGGCGAAGTGACGACGCATGCTGGCGGTGCGGGCACGGGCCGCGCGCGCCTCTTTTTTCTGTTGCATGCGAGTAGCGGAGCTGCGCGGAGTGGCGCGCGGAGAGGGGTCGTTAGCTCCGCCCAAATGGTCAAGGTTATTGGCATGATTACAAGCCTTAATCAACTGTGGTGTGCCCCAGTGCTTAATCTGTGTACCCCTTCTATTCCTAATCTACATTAATAACATTGACAAGATAGGCCTGAAGGGGCATGTTTCTTTGTATGCTGATGACATTTGCCTTTTTTATTTTGGCCACTCCATTGACTCAATAATACAAGATGCACAAGAGGATCTCGTCATATTGGAAAGATGGTTTCTAAATAATTTACTAACGATCAATGCATCCAAAACAAACTATATAATATTCGCCGCTAAAAATAAAAAAATCTCAAATCACAAACCTCTTAGTATTAATGGAGTCAATTTAAATAAAGTTAACAAAGAGAAATATCTTGGACTTATTTTAGATAATCAACTTACTTGGAAACCACACATAGAGAAAATCTATTCTAAAATATCAAGCCTAACAGGGGTTTTACGTCGAATCGTCAGATATTTACCTCTTAAAGTCCGCCACACTATATATAATTCATTGGTTAAACCTCATATCGATTATCTAATAGAAGTGTGGGGTTCAGCATCTAAAACTAATTTAGAAAAGCTACAAAGAGTGCAAAACAAAATTATAAAAGTCCTATTTCATTACCACTATTTGACCCCCACTCACCAAATCTACAAAGAAACCAAACTATTCAACATTTCTAATATATATTTATATAACACATGTATTTTAGTTCGCAAAATTATTTCTAAAGACATACACACTCAAATTACATTCACAAAAAACATAAAAACGTATTCTGAGACGTGCACATGACTTACACATTCCTAGTACTAGAACTAACTACGGAAAGAAAACAATAATCTATGAGGGAGCAAAACTTTATAACTCTCTACCAAAAGATATATAAAATACAGTCTTTATTTTTATTTAAAAAATTATTAAAATGCTACATCTTAATAGGTAATACCAAAAATAATTAATTAATGAACAAAATTAATTTTGCACACAGTGTAAACCAGTCCTTATTTCGCTAACATAATGTGTCATCGCACGGCGACCGCGAAAGCGCGACGCGCGGCGGCGGTAGGCAATACAATTAACTTGTGAAACTTAAAAGTACCATCATATTTTGTATATTGTATAAATCATTCACAATAAGCTCTTACTACTCCTGGACAACGCAAATGTTTTACAAATTAAGTAATATTAAGTATTTATTTCTGTATAAGTGATTTGTTATCTTTAGAAATAAATGAATTCTAACCGTAAGTATGTTTAAATTTTTGGTGTACAATAAAGTATATATTCTATCTATCTATGTTAGTTGGTCTATTCCTTCCTCTTATTCCTATAAAAACTGTGTTATGGAAACATTGTAAAACTCAATTTTTATTTTTAATAGAGTAATTATGGAGTTTCTTGACGGTTCATCGCCATAACAATCGATCATTGATGATAGTATAACAGGGTCCTTACGTAAAACAACTAAATCACTAAATATTTACATAACTTTAATTTTATGTTAATTTAATTTAAAAAACCGGCCAAGTGCTAGTCGGACTTGCGCATAAAGGGTTTCTATCATTATCTATAAAAACGGCAAAAAATCACGTTTTTTGTATGGGAGTCCCCCTAAATTATTTTATTGTTTAGTATTTGTGGTTATAGCGGCAACAGAAATACATCATCTGTGAAAATTTCAACCGTCTAGCTATCACGGTTCATGAGATACAGCCTGGTGACAGACGGAGCTTTAGTAATAGGGTCCCGTTTTTACCCTTTGGGTACGGACCCCTAATAAGCGTATAGTTAAACTTTAAGTTACTTATAAGTTTTTAAGCTAACATGGTCAGTAAAAGTATCATTAGAACTTAAGAGCGCGTATAAAGCAAAATTACCAATTTTCTATTTGATTTTACATGAAAAATTCCAGACCAAATCTTAAAATAAAAATATATGAATAACTACATCATATTTTCAAGGGTTCCCTTTGATCAAAAACATAAAATAATATCATTTCCTTTAAAGAAAAAAATAACGAAGTAACCTCTAATTCTCATATTTTTCTGTTTTTTACTCGAAATGGTAATGCCTATTGCGACAAAAATTTGATAATTAATTATATTTATACAAGAGTAAAGGATTTGCTTAGGCATTTTATGTAATTTCTTTTAGTTTTGGATTTATTACGATAAAACACTCTTGGCGCATACTACGTTTTTATTCCGCGCAAGAAGTCATCTTCCGTCGCTCGTTGCGGGAGCTTCAAGCATATTTCTATTTCACACATCAGTCGCATTATATATCTTTGAGTCGCTACCGCTCTGTTGAGACGAGAGGACTACGCTCAAGTGTTTTAGCTGCGCCGAGTTATTATCATTTCAATTGTAATTGTTGTTGTTATTCGAACTAAATAGGAAACAAAAAAAAATACATTGAAAAGACTTCCGAAAACAGAACTAAAACGTTACAAATTGACAGGATGGCTAATTGTCGAAGGTAAGTTTGTGAGTTACTTGTTTGTTATAAACTTAAAAAAATAAAAAATACATTTTATACTTTCGAGAAAGTTTGTGATGGCGATTTTAAATTTTATTTTGAGATACACAAGATCTAAATTCGTTTACCTACGCACTTTCGTGGGCCGAGTAGGTAACTAGACGTAATAATAATTATGTGGGGACATTTCACACACGGCTATCTGACCCCAAACTAGGAAGACCCTGTACTATGAGTGTCAGACAGCTGATATACATACACAAATACATTTTTAAATACATACATATATACATAAACAACACCCCCAGACACGACGATATCAAAAATTCATAGTAGGTACTTTATTAGATTATTAGGATAATAGGTAATAAATTACATTCATAAGAGGTAGCTATTTATTTTGCTATTTTGTTATATTATTCTTCACGATACAATTTTATGATCATTTTCCCATGATGTAGTTACGAGATCTACCAAAAATCTAGATACACGAATGGACAACAATAATGATCTTGCGAGTATTCTATATAAAAAAAAAATATTATCTACCTATTATACCACTTCTTACATAATATTTCTATGGTCACTCGTAGTCGTAGGTAACGCGGGCAGAATAGTATATGCAAAATAAACACAAGCTTTTAGTTTGTATCTGTGTTTGTTCGATGAAATATATTTATGTCGATTACGAAGCTAATTAAGTATGTCCAGTAGGTATTTAAATCCTATCTTTGTAGATCAATTTATTGTGGACGTGATTGTATAACAAGGAATTTGTTTTGAAATAATATTTTATTTTCAGAATTGCTGCGTCTCAATATATAGTGGCCACCTCGCTCGCCAGATTTAAACCCATTGGACTTTTTTACTGGGGCTGCTTAAAGGAGGTAGTTTATAAAGAAGATATCACTTCAGTTGAACAGCTGCGACAACGCATACGTTCGGCTGCTGACTAAATATCGTCGGCAGGATTTGCGCGCCGATTGAAACGGTCCTTCATAAGAAGGTGTAGAGCGTGCATAGCAGCTGAAGGAGCCCACTTCGAACATCGTGTATAATTTTTTTTTTTCAATAAATTTGATTAATTACTAATGTCTTTATTTTGTCAACAAACCCATAGTGATCAAATTTTAAGGAAATTCTCATTCTCTTTGAGTCTAAAATTAGTTACAGCAGTGTTAAAGTAATTTAATTTTGAAATCAAATTTGTATGAAAATTCTCCTTTAAGATTCGAACAGTAATAACTTTGTACTTTATCAAGATACTGGTTATTATTATACCATTTTAGAATTTGCATTAAATAGGCAATTATTTAAAATAATGGGCCACCGCAGTGTAGTACATTTTTTTTTCGATACAGGGTCCCAAAATTGCGTAATTCCGTAAAAAATGTTAAAATTTAAGAATAAGTATTTTTTGCAAAGTTGTCTTAGAATGTAATAAAAAATCTTGATACTGATCTGATAATACAAATATTCAGGAGTGACATAAAAAAAAAAATCACCAATTGTAGAAATGGCACCCGATTTGAGTAAGAGTAAGTACGATTTTTATTTAAAATATTAAAAATATCAATAATCTGGTCATCCATGGGCATATGGTGATATAAGTGGGGTAAATGATAGATGATAATCTGGCCAATCGACAGTTTCAGGGTTATCCATTATTTACGCCACACCAAAATCACGCGCCAAAATAATATTATATTATACATAATATAATATTACTTTTTGGTATTGATTTTTTATTGGATTGGCTTCAGTATCAGTGGTATAGTCACAGAACAGATAAAAGAGGTTAGAAAGGAAATAGTTCCTGATATCTATGACAACGCGTGTCGCCACTTGTCTCCCACTCCCACAGCTCAACTACAAACAAGAGGCCTGTTACGTATGCGAATTACGCACACAAATAAATTACACACACTTAAATCGAGAGCTTGCTACTGATGGTAACTCAATGTCGATAAACATGCGCCGTCAATCAGGGCTAAGGACGAAACGTCAATGGTTGAAGTGAGAGGATGCAATACATTGTAAACGGACTTGGTCATTGCGTTGATTAAGCGAGTACACATCGGGCAATATATATTTTTTGTATCTTGTTGCAATAATGTTGTTAATGTTCGGAATTTCATAGTGATCAGAATATTTTTATGTTTTTTACAAATAAAATTGTAATTAAATGTTATTTTCGACTTACTGATGGAAAGATATACCTCCTCGCTCTATACTTGCGGTCTAACTTTTTGTTTTACAGGTTATAATTGCACAACACGGCATTTTAAACCAGAGCTCTGTGTTCCAAAGTATTCCGAAGCGCACTAAACGCGGTGAATGAATTAATTGGTCGAGCTATGACTTTTGTATCATAAATGTGGCTCCACACCCACATTACCATTCCAACCTTATTCATCTATTCCGTGGGTATAGTCACCTCCTACTAACTTACTATTTACGTACACATAACATTTCGTAATATTGTATAACGCAGTCATACTTTGAATACAGTTGTTTCATCTGATTATTATACGTATACTACAGAAGATACGCATCGGGCGAGCGCGTAGGTACACGCGCGATCGTAGTCGATCTGAGGAGCGGGTAGGAGAGTGGGGGTGAATTCTAAAATTTTGCTGGCTTTAGGCGCGCTCTTAAAACGAGATATTTACCATGTGTACTTAGTCGAAACTCAAAACAATAAGTACACATGTTAAATATCCCGTTTTAAGTTCTAATGATACTTTCAGTTACTTGTCTAAAATTATATATTCACTATTTCGAAAAGGCTGGTTGTGGAGTTCCCGTAACCAAAGGGGGCTGGCTTTTAATTTGGTCACATTCCCAGCGGACAGCGCTAATGACAATTTTGTCAGCTATATTTTAACCTCTCATTATTTACGTCAACTATTAGTTGAGCCCTGCTGGCACACAAATTTTGTGCCAGCGGGCCTCAACTAATACTTGTTTACTGGCACGTTTTTGTGCCGCTGGGGCTCTAGAGGTTAATTTGTAGTTTAGATTAGTTTAAATGAAAGTTTATCTATCAACCTACACTAAGCCTGCATGGTTGATTACGGCCCATTCCCGTTCATAATAGAGGAAGCCCAGCAGGAACGTTACAGCAAAATGTGTTACTTTGAGCAAATAAATATTACTATTGCTGAAGTTTTACTATAAGCTATACAACTAAGCTTGTTTTTGCATAAGATACTAACTAAGATACTATTTGTTATCCCTGGAAAATAAGTATGTTTTTAATAAAATTTATTAGTATTTTTTCTAACTCTACAGAACAAAGAATTCGGCCCTCGTTGCAGCAATCCGGTCAGCAATACGAAAATCTCAGCGGACGTAGCAGGCCAAATACTTGATGTTGTAAACACGTAAGTAGATATTAAATGTCTTGTCTTATATGTACCTATATATAAGTCTTGTGTCACAGTGTTAATTGTCTTACTCCCCGGAAACGGCTTGACCGATCTTTATGAAATTTTATATGTATATTCGGTAGGTCTGAGAATCGGTTATTATCTATTTTTCCATACCCCAAAGTGATAAGGGTGGCCTGCCCCAAACATTACTTTTTATTTTTAGGACAATTTTTTATTTTGTTTTTTTTTTTTTTTATGGTGCTACATTAAAAATTCATACAGCTCTTATTTTTCACATGCCATAATATAGATGAATAATTTTTAACCCCGGTCGATAACTGATCAAATAAGGTAAAAAACCGGCCAAGTGCGAGTTGGACTCGCGCACGAAGGGTTTCGTATCATCTAATATATAAAATTCTCGTGTCACAATGTTAGTTACCTTACTCCTCCGAAACGGCTTTACTGATTTTTACCAAAGTTTTATATGCATATATGCGGAGATAGCGCTCGACTCGTTCATGTGTGCGGCACAGCTAACGTTCTCCGTTTTTAATATTCATAATAAGTGGTATAAAGTGTACATGTAAACTTAAAAGTTACATCAGCTCAAAGCTCGTGAAAAGTACTGTGTTCTGTGATAGTGTTAATCTAAATCAGACCCATATTAACAAAGTCATCACGGTATTAAGTGAAACCAAAACTCAACAACACAAATCATCTGCTTGACACGGGTGAGTCATCGCATGCGCCGACTAGTCTAATCCGTCACACTATCGCTGTCGCTGTCACTCCTAAGCACACGGACTGTTGCTTTACTGCTCGCTCCCGTAACACGCGCTGTACGAGTGTGCTCTTCGCCGTACTAGCTAGCTGAGTCACCGCCTTTGTTCTCGAACGCGAGCTTTGTTTTGCTTTGATTCAAAATGAATACCACTTGCAACGCTTGTAAACAAGATATTACTTCTAACAGATTGATAAACTGTACATTATGTGTGAAAAACTACCACCCGATTTGCGTCAATGTTACCCTTGACTCCTCAAATAGAAATGAAAACTGGATTTGTCCTTCTTGCCGCGCAAAAGCACCACGGACTGACAACAGCAACACGCCTATCTGCCCACCTGCGAAAGCTGCTGAGCTCGACGTTCGCACGTCGCACGTCAATACGCAATCTCGCGCGTACAAGCGTATGGCTGTTGGTTCACCCAGCCGGGATGTCCTGGAGGAATCTGTTTTATTTTCTGACCTGGTGGCAGAAATTCGTCTCATGCGCTCAGACATGGCAGAGCTCAAATGCACTGTCTCAAAATTATTTGATGGGATAGACAAATGTAATGTTCGTTTAGATCAGTTTGAAAAGCGTATCACTACGCTCGAACAAAAATCCATTGATTTGTCTGCAATTAACGCCACGATATCCTCATTAAAAGACCAATTGAATCAACAGTCACAGGCAGCCTTGAGGAATGAAATAGAGATTATAGGAGTGGAAGAATCCAACAACGAAAATCTTCATCATATCGCGATGATCACAGCCACTAAAATTGGGGTCAACTTAACCGTGGATGACATTGACTGGGTCACTCGTGCAGGTCTGAAGAAAGACCCTACGTCAACCTCGGACTCAAACTACCCCAGGCCGGTCATAGTTAAACTCCTGCGAAGATCGAAGAAAGATGAACTGATAAGAGCATTTAAGGCGAGACGCAATCTATCTTCCGAGGACTTAGAAATATCGGGAAGCCAGAACCCGAGCTGGAAAGGCTGGATTTAAATTCTGCTGGACGAACAGAGGCCAAATACTTATTCGACAAGTTGAAGGGAAGTCAGCGATTCAAATTAGGAACACCAGAGACCTGGACCACTTTCTTGGCACGATCTCCTCAGCGGCAACGTCACCTCCCTTTCCACATACACCTAAGTGAACTCTATTTTTGTAGAAAGTCTCAATGCTTGCGAGTTGTATTTTTTAGAATGATTTCATGTTATGTCATATACTCGTATTTTTTATTTCTATAAGACATGTCTTTTAAAAGTATAATATAGTAGGATACATTATAAACAGGGGCGGTGTAAATAATTGCATTGTAATAAAATGTTGTTTGGGTTTACTTGGAGTGAATACTAATAATATTACTTATGTTTTTCTACATACTTTAATTTCCAAACTACTCAGTATGCTCAGTACCAAAAATCAAATGTTACACAATGTCTTACTTTACTTATTACAAAACCAGAATAGCCACAAATCACACACACAGTCACACGCTCACTCACATCACACACCCTGTCGTCGATCCGTTATCTCAGGCACAAATGCGGCAATAAGTCACCTTATATTATACTTCCGTATTTTTCCAACATTACTAGATAATGGATAAAGTTGAACTATCAGATGATATTGACGAAACACTCACGTTACCTTGCCGCATCATCGATAGTCCAGAGTTGTGCCGGGATTTATTCATTGGAAACGACTTTAAAGTGCTAACTTGTAATATAAGGAGCTTACAAAAGAATTTTCCTGACCTTGTAACAGTACTGCACCGTTTCGACTGCCAATTCTATGTAATTGTGCTCACAGAGTGTTGGCTTAATGATAACTCGATAGTCAATCAGTTACCGGGGTACAATTGCTATCGTACTCATAAAGTTATCAACAAGAATGGTGGAGTGGCTGTGTATGTGAAAGATATTTTGACAGTTTCAGTATGTGAGCCGGAATTCGATGACGCCAATTGCCTTATTGTCAAAATTAACACAGACGTTACACTGCTGGGTATCTATCGCTCTCCCTCATTCAGTAATATTGATAGGTTTCTAAACTCATTAGAAAACTCGCTAAATGGTGTCAGCAGCTGTCAAAACGTGATTGTTACAGGGGACATGAACTTAAACCTCCTTGATAGTAACCCCAACGCCAGTTTTATCGCCTACCAGTGTCTCCTATCGGAACACGGGTTACTACCCTCTATAACTAAACCAACTAGAGGTGAAGCTTGCTTAGACCATGCGTTTATTAGAACTAAAGGATCAACACAAGGAGTAGTTTGTAAATCGTCAATAACAGACCATGATCTTGTTATCTTAGGCACAAACCTATTAAAAGCCAAAAAGCCATCACGTAACAGGTTTAAAACAAAAATGGATTACTCTAAGATTGCAAATGAAGTGCGTGAACTTGACTGGTCCGACGTAATGTCTAGAACAGATGTTAATGACGCGGTGCTACTTTTCAACAATATTTTAACGGACGTCATAAAAAAACACTCAGCGCAGGTAAAAATTAGTCGTACAAAGTTGAGTTTAAAACCATGGGTTACCCCTGACTTGATTCGGTGCATGCGCCATCGAGACGCGTTGCATGCTCAATCGAAAGCGCATCCGACTAATCTGGAGTTGAAATGTGTATACAAACGATACAGGAACTTTTGTAACGATATCCTTCATAAGCGTAAGGCGGCCTATGAGAGTGAAGAGTTGAAGAGTCACAGCAATCACCCCAAAAGACTCTGGAGAGTAATTAAAAACATATGTCAATTTCCTAAAAAGCTAATGACAACCAGCAATTACTAGGGACCGAAAAAAATTGTTCTACATCTGTAAATGAATGCAACCGCCATTTTGTATCAGTGGGTCAACGTTTGGCACTCAATATCTTGGACAAACTGCAGACTACAGAGAGTAGACTAAGCAGTGATGCTAAGCTCGTAAATCGTTCTAAAGATTCTCTGTTCTTTCCCCCAACTGATATATCTGAAATTGATAACATCATTACTGATATGAAAGATGATAGTGCACCTGGTTCTGACGGGATTCGTCCACTTCTCCTCAAGCTCATCAAACCATATGTCTTGAACCCTCTGACGTATATCTGTAACCTGAGCATGACAACGGGCACTTTTCCTAATTGCTGGAAGATGGCCGTTATAACGCCGATTCATAAGAAAAGAGCCAAAGACTGTCTCAATAACTATAGGCCTATCTCTTTATTGAATGTTATGTCTAAGATACTAGAGAAACTCGTCAATAACCGCCTCATCGGTTTTCTGGAAAGAAACAGTCTATTGTCTGAACGCCAATTCGGTTTTAGACGGGGCAGGTCTACTGAGCAAGCCATAGGGCTTTTGACTGATATTGTTTCTTCAAAGATCGATAAGGGGCAACGGTCTATCGGTGTCTTCCTTGACCTAGCCAAGGCATTCGATACAGTTTCCATTGAGATGCTTTTGAAAAAGCTGGATTGCCTTGGCGTAAGGGATGTTGCTTGGGATTGGTTCAAAAGTTACTTAACGGATAGACGACAGTACGTGGTAATTGGGGACTATGTGAGCGAAAGCCTGTCAATCACTTTTGGTGTGCCACAGGGCAGTGTACTTGGTCCTATATTGTTCACTGTGTATATGAACGACATTTTGGATTTAAACATACCAGGATCTGATATGATTTGTTATGCTGATGACACGGCAATCTTATTCCATGGAGATAGATGGGCGGATGCTTTAAATGCTGCAGAAAATGGCATGCGTAACATATCGGACTGGCTTGATGGAAATCTTTTGACTCTAAACGTCGAAAAGACGAGTTTTATTCCGTTCTACATCAGCCGTCCCAGCTGCCCGGACATCAATGAAATTAAAATCCATGACATACACTGTCATGCCACAAAGTGCTGTTGTAGGGGTATTGGAAGGGTAAATTCAATCAGGTACCTGGGCATCACGATTGATCAGAATTTGTCTTTTAAAGAACACATTTCGACACTCTCCAAAAAAGTTCGTAAATTTATTTATATAATGAAATCATTTCGTGCTAGTGCTCCAAAGGATATATGCAGAAACGTCTACCTAGCTCTCTGTCAATCGTTGCTTCAATACTGTATAGGCGTCTGGGGTAGCGCAGCCAAGACCTACTTGATTGAACTCGAACGTGCACAACGGGCCGTTCTTAAAGTTCTTCTTGGTAAGCCGCGACGTTATTCCACAGACGAACTATACAAAGAAGCTGACGTCTTGCGTGTCCGACAGCTTTATATCCTGATGTCCCTACTTAAACTTGTTGCTGCGTCTGGGCATCAATTCACTTACACCCAAAGAGGGAGGGTAGGAGCTGACAGTCTACCAATCCCAAGAGTGAAATCAATATTTGCCACACGTTTCTCACTATTTCTACCTATTCGGGTCTTCAATGTAGTAAATAAAACTACAATTAGAATCCCTGAAAATGTCTTTGAAGCTAAGATTATGTTAAAAGCATGGCTTAGGAACCAGACCTACGATGAAACTGAAAATTTGTTATGTTCCTTGAAATAAGATAATCTAAAAGCACGAAACAGACATATCCCACACAGACACACATGTAACATACACACTCACACACGCTCGCACAAATACTTCACACTTCTTACTTACACTCACTCACTCACTCACTCACTCGTTCACCGCGCCAGTTGGAAATTACATTATGTTACAAATAACCCACTACTACTTCCATGTACATACATATTCCTAATTATTATTATTTTATTGCTTTTTTTTAGTAATCAATTTTATTTGTTTGTTTTGTTCAACTTTGTCAAAATTATTATAATTAGTCCAATCCTTTATTTTTAACTGTATTTTATCACGAACTTTTTTAACGGTTTCATTTTTGTCTAGCTGTGCTGTGTCACATTGAAGTTACGAGTAGATTCAGTCAATCTCTGTTGTCAATATTGGGCCACCAAGATACAGGTTGTGCCTAGTTTGGGGCCCATTGCTAACTCTTTTGTGTTTTGTAACTTTATGTATTGTATTTTCTGTCTGTATGTCTTTCAACCTGTGTGTATAAATAAATAAATAAATATTCAGTAGGTCTGAGAATCGGCTACTATCTATTTTTTATCCCGGAATTCCCAAGGGATCGGGATTTACGCGGGAAATTCTCTCACGCGAACGAAGTTGCGGGCAGCAGCTAGTTATCTATAAAAACGGCACCCGGCCCCCTTAAATATTAGTTTTATTTTAATTTAATTATTTATTTTTAAAGTGAATATATAACTAAATATTCTGTTAATATTTCAAGCGTCTACCTGTTGCCGTTATCAAGATCGAGCAAAAAAAATCACGTGTGTTGTATCGGAGCCCCCTTAAATATTTATTTTATTCTGTTTTTTTTTTGGTATTTGTTGTTACAGCGGCAACCGAAATGCATCATCTGTGAAAATTTCAACTGTCTAACTATCACGGTTCATGAGATACAGCCTGTACACAGATGAACAGACAGCAGAGTCTTAGCAATACAGTCCCGTTTTACCCTCTGGGTATGGAATCCTAAAAACGTTGCTAGGTTAGCCAGTTTCTTTATATGTATTGTGGTGAGAGAAATAAAAATTATAAATCGTCATAATCACTTAAACTGCAAATGACTATAGAGGATTCTCGGATCCCTTCTACGGGATGTATTATAATTATTAAAAACTTTTTTTATAGTTACGTTTGGCCACCATCTCACCTGATGTTAAGCGAGCATGTGGTCGAAGATGAAGTACGCTTGCCTAGAAGTAACCTATTCACTCTTGACTTAAACACTCCCAGATTATAACTATAGCTTAAAGTTTGCTTAGAGGTCTATTCCACTTTGGTTTTCTACGCGCTCGCTGATCAGTTACCATTGTAATCACTGAATTTTTATGGAACTTTAGTATCACTGATAACCAGTGATCGGAGTAGGTAGATTGAAATGGGGTCATTGATCCGAAACGTATATATTAATATGGACATTCCTCCGGAATTGGTGGATTATTAAAAAAAAACCGGAACTTATGTAGGAATTTTATTCTGCCAGAGTGGAAGGAGTCAGTTGATGATTTTCCATCCTCAAAAAAAAGGTAGGAATTGTAATAAAATGAGCAATATTATTACAGATAAAAATAAAATTACATATAAACAATAAAAATTACAGATAAATAATGAATTAATTTAGTTTTTACACTTTCCTTTAAATTTTGAATTGAGTAGGAATAATATCACTACCAACATTAACAATGTTTAATTGAATCCGGAAATACCGGAATTACTTTCCGGGAAAATGGCTTATCCATGTTATTCTTTCTGTGTGCATTTATGATACAAGTACCAAAAATCAATCTACCTACACCGATCACTGCTGATAACACTGCACACACTGCACTGCACTGTTTACAGTTGGCGCACCGTAAGAACTCTAGTTTCTTGGTATAGCATATCTATGGGATATCGGACACCTAATTTATAAGATACTTTTAAGATAGCTCTTTGAGCACGTTCATCGGCTAAAAGAAGACTTTTACCAGCATGACCCCAAGATATGATGCAGTAACTAAGTATTGGCTGACATAAGGCTTGGTAGGTCATCCAGTAATAAATAGATAGAATATACTTTATTGTACACCTATAATTTGAACACACCTGTTTTTCTCAATATTGCATAACCTATGGTTACAATAGCGGTCTTAGCGCTGATAGCGAAATCTTTCAGACAATCTTTGGATGGCCTCTACGAACATAAAATAAAGAGGGGAGGCGAAAGTCAGTGTACTTCAATAAGTAACTTACATGAAATAAAATTAATATTAATATTTATTTGTTTAAGAAGTATGGAAGACTAAAAGCTATTAAATACAGTGAGTCAATTAAAAGTACTCACTGTTAGAGACAGGAAAATCTTACAATGATCTCTTAATATATAATCTTAATATTAAGTGTTCATTGTAAGATGTAATATAAACCATATGACTAAATAGATACATAGCAGTAACTACAGATATTAATAATTAAAAAAAAAATCAAGGCTTAGGCGTCTTCTGGCTACAGTCATACTTGTTGTATAGGGGATATATATACCTATAGGGGGTATGCATAGATAATAATAGTCAACGAACGTTCACGAAGTCTAGTAATTTGTATACCCGCCTTCTTTGTTATTAATATAATGTAGCAATGTTGTATTTGCAGGATCCGAAGTAAAATAGCCCTAGGCAAAGAGACGGGTCGCGAAGGAAAATTGCTGCCTAGAGGATATGGAATATTTCGATTGGTATGTTATTTTTTGCTTGTTATCTTATTCCTGGAACACAGAAACAGTAAACATATTACTGCGTAGCGTTGTAGAAAAAGAAAGGTATGGAATAGGATGGGTTTTAAGTTACTAGAAGTGACACTCCCGCTCCACCCTGAGCGGATGGAGTCAGTACATGTTTTTCCATGGAAAAGGTACTGGTAAATTAAAATAAGTGCCATAATTGTTTTTTTTTTGTCTGGGTGGGAAAATCATCGAATGACCTTCCTCCTCCTCTCGATGGAGTCGAAGAGAGTGTCAGACTTCTATTGACTAAAAACCCACCCTGTTCCTTCAGCTGCCCTTAAGTTCCGGGGCCACGGTATCTCGTTAGAACATTCCCGCAACGCCGGCGAGTACCATAACATACGGTCATAACATTTTTTAATCTCTAATGGAGTAAGGACACTTAACTAATAAGAAGTCTATGCGAGCACGTGGCGAGGCAGTCGTTTACCGGCTGCGGTCGAGTGCGGACGTGTTCAGTGTTTCGTGTACTATATATCAACGTGAGAGTGCAAAATGTGTTTTATTGGACCCCGAGACATTACAAGAAGGCTTGAAGATTTATCTTAAACGATATTTACGATGTATAGACAAATAATACTGTTTTAACCCCTTTTATTAAATCGTTTGAGAGCTTGTGGCTATATAAAAACAGCCGCACGTTTCGATCTTCAAGCTTGAGCAACGCTTGTAGAGGTTGATCCTGGCTGTCATTTGTACATCTTTGACAGTCATTACGGGCAGACAGAAGCCAGAAAATCTGTCACTAGTCAGACAGGTAGTCCCTCCATGTGAAACACTAGTATCCAGCTGCATTCATAGTTCGAAGATGCCCGCGGCATCGCTTAAGACAAAATCTTTATAAAATAGAAACACATTATAAGTCATTAGGACTTAAAATATATTTATCATGTGTTTTTATTGTTTCGAGTTTCCGATATTTCGGCACTGTTGCAAGCGCCATGATCACGGATGAACTGAAGTAATTGCTGGTGGACGTTTATGAGCAGACGAATCGGTCTACCCGCTTTCTCGTTCGTTTTTTGTGATCGCCGCCGCTACCACTAGAGACACGAAAAATGTATCGATACTTTGTGGTATCGAGTACGTTTCGTTTCGATACCGATACTTTTACTCAATGAGTACTTTTTGACACGTATCGTATCGAATAAATCTTGGACGGCAACGCCATCTGGTTCAATTAGACTGAACCTTCGAAATCGTTCCTTCAGCTGTTCACAGTTCAGATCCTTTCTTTCACTAAATCAATCACTAAATCGTTCGCGCCGTTAGATTTTTTTTATTATTATTATTATTTATTTATTGTTTATAAGGTACAATATAGTTCATATAATGTACAACGATATCCCACAAAATCGTATTATTTGTATTATTCTTTGTGTTTGTCTCGCAATTTGTTTTTCTCCGGTTGATCGTTATTGTGCTTGACTATTATTTGACTTATTAAAGGTGAATGTGTGCCATCTAAAAGTACCTATTGTTTCGTGCTGTGTATCTATTAGCGAGTGTACGGAGAGGAATGGGTACTATAATATGTGTTTAAAGGAATAAATAGCTAATATAATTGTTTAAATAATTTGTAAAGTCACAGTTGTCTTTTTTATAGTACCTACTATTATTACACTAGTGTACCAATACCATTAGTGTTTATATTCTGTTCTTCTGTCTTAACTGTACTGAAGCTAAATAAACGTTACTGACTGACATTGACGACCTGACGTATGCGCATTAGGCCCTAAGAAAAGTACTCGATACTTTGAAGTGTCGATACTTTTGTTTCGATACATTTGTGAGTACGATATATTTTTTTCGATATTACTCACGAGTACGATATCGATACTTTCGTATCGATACCGTGTCCCTAGCTACCACTGTCACAAGTATCACTCAAAACTCGATTCTGTTCCCGACACACAAAACTCACCGTGTCTGCTCGCGAACTTTTTCAAACACTTTTACGGGGTTTACATAATTTAACCACTGGATCGGAAACTCGAAAAAATAAGTGCACATGGTAAATACCCCGCTTTAAGTTCTAATGATACAGTTAGCAAATCTGTGCCATCATATTTGCATGAACAGACAACGCCCTACTCTCCCTTTCTATGTCCGCATCGTCTTTCTTGTCTAAGGTCCAGGGTTAGAATGTGCCCAAGGTATTTAAACTGTTCTACCCTATTAAGGGGGCAGCTATTTAATCTAAGTTTAGGTAATGGGCTTGGGGCTCTTCTTCGAGCCTGAAAGACCATCCATTCCTTTTTATATTATAAGTTGTGCCGTATATGATAAGTAGCTTATCGTATCTTTCGCAAAAGTTGCAACAATCCACATACAGAGGCACTCAGCAGTTTAACACGTTCGGACCCGCAACGTCTTATAACGTCAAATTTGTACAATATATTATGAACACAACGTCTCAGCACGTCTCATAAAAATGTGACACTATTTGCACTACGTCTCACAACGCCCAGAAGCCATAGTAAATTCCATTAGTTAAACTTTTGCGCCGTAACACTTGTGAGTGTCAAACACCTTGAGCCACAACAAATCGAATTTTTGCGGCTTATTGTTGTATCGTCTACTACACACTTGCAAGCGCGTACGCACACACGCAACGTCTGAATACGTCGCGAGGAGCAACAACGCTCCCCACTTCAGTTGCTGTGCGCCGCATGTCATCCGCGCGTATCTTAGACAATTTTTAAGATAAAACAATTTTTAAGATAAATCGTAATTTTTTATAAAAACAATGTATTTTGAATGCGCATGCCTATGAGGGTACGCTATAGATGGTTAGTCAATCGTAGTTGTCAATAGAAATTATTGCTGTATAGAATTTATTACAAAAACAATTTATTCAACCATCCAAATTGTATTGTTTTAGATGGATAAAAACCGGCAGTGTAGCTAGGCGTCCTTGACGCTTTTCGAAGATGTTTTCTCGCGAGAAACTACACCTGACCCCTTCAGTGATGATGTAGAGTACGGAACAGATTGCGATTATGATTCAGAACCAGGGAACGTTAACGGGAAAGAACGTTGTGTCCAAATTGTATGCAGTTGTATTGACCGTATATGGAACAACGTCATCTGACGTCGACGTCTTTTGACGTTGTGTGTTATCTTATTACACTCTAAGATACTCGTTTGTGAACGTATGTCCGTTTTGTATGAGAAAACATTGTGTTATAACGTGGGCACTTAACGAGAGTGGCGCGGGCCTGAACGTGTTAAGTTTTATTATTCTTAAACATTTTTATGCAATCGAATCACAGATATACCAAGTTTAAATAAAAGTTCTAATCTTGTTTTGTGTAATTCTAGAAGTGGGATAGTGAACTAGCAACTTTCGCCCAAGTAATGGCCAATCAGTGTTTGAACATACACGATCTGTGCAGAGCAACAAGTAAGTACCCATACTTATATAATTATAAGCGTCAATAGCCTAATGCATAAGGTGTCGGCCTTGTGATCCAGAGGTCACGAGTTCGAATCACGCCCATTACACTATTAAGTAAAGCCACTCCAGACACAAGCATATTTAGCTTAGTTGGAGGGGTTAACAGGATTGCTCGTAATGTTCGCGATAAAAAATAAAAATTACTAGCCCGGGTAGTCGCCCGGGACTTCACTCCCATGAAATTTATCACTTTATTAAAATCTTTATTCTCGATTTATCTTTCCATTTTAGACCTCATCTATCGCTTACCATCAGGCCAGATCGAGGTTAAGTGGGCTGATCCGGAATCTAAATATATATAACTCAAAGGTGACTGACTGACTGACTGACATAGTGATCTATCAACGCACAGCCCAAACCACTGGACGGATCGGGCTGAAATTTGGCATGCAGGTAGATGTTATGACGTAGGCATCCGCTAAGAAAGGATTTTGCGAAATTCCCACGGGATCGGGATCGATCGAAAGGATCGAAGCCGCTGGCACAAGCTAGTAAAAAATATAACCTACTTCTTCACATTCCTTTTCACCGAACCGGGTTTATGGCTAATTCCTATGCTATTTCTACCATTAAACTCTGGAACATGATACCCCTTGACATCAAGAAGGCTGAGTCTAAATTCTCTTTTGAGCGTAAAATGATAAACCACTACTTAAAAGCCTGTCATTCTTAGTTTGGTTTTTGCAATAAATATAATTATTGCGAGTTCTCTTAGTCAGAAAGATTATTATAAAGAACCGTATTTATTAGTCTATTATTTTAGCATATAATTATGTATTTTATTATTATTATATCGCACTCTTAGAATGAAAGTGACCTAACTCTAAATTTGTGTAATTTCAGATTTTGATGTAAACTGGCCTGAAACATTACTCTAAATTGCCGTGGAAACAGGGATCTGAATTATGAGTTATAAAGAGACAGCTTATACATTTGCCACTTGAGATATATAAATATAATTTATTCAATGCTGCTTTATTACTACTCAAATCCAAAAAAAAAAAACTATTTTAGTTAGTTAGAGTTAAGTCCCTTTCATTCTGAGAGTGCGATATATTTATTTTATTTTATTTTATTCTATTCGGGAAACTTACAGCTAACTTATACAGTGTTAATAAGCAATACACAATTGAAGGCCATTTACAAGTTTCCACTGATGTTTATCAGTGGAAACTTGTAAATTTTTTCTAACTAATTTAAGAGAAAAAAAATAAAAGAAAGGTAATTACAAAATACCTATAACATAAATTAGGAAGTAAATAGAACACGATCGACAAATACATACAAACAGAAAATCATTTAGACGCAAATCATTACTTATCC
This sequence comes from Tholera decimalis, assembly GCA_943138885.2. Classification (NCBI taxonomy): domain Eukaryota; kingdom Metazoa; phylum Arthropoda; class Insecta; order Lepidoptera; family Noctuidae; genus Tholera; species Tholera decimalis. The sequence continues at coordinate 5,969,576 of OW964572.2, forward strand.
ATAAAAAAGCTTTTCACCAACAATTGCTTAAGTCGAGAAGCACTGGTATTGAATATATCCAAATCATGTTCACCAGATAGTTTATTAAAACTTCTGCTTGCACGGATTAAATAAAAAATTCTGCCTGTACGCTGACTTGGAATGAGGGACATGTAACAAGGTATGGATTTATACATATATTCTTTCGATTATGACATTTATTTTTCTTGTACACCTACCACATTGTGTTTTTTTTTAACCCAAACGTTGACTGGTAGAGAATGCCTTGTTGCATTAAGTCCGCCCATGTAACACTATTGTACATTTCCAGTCGGGAAAAAGTTTTCCTCAGGCTTCAAGTTACTTTCATAACAAATTTCTACAAACCTACCCAGCACTTTCGGAGATTAGCGCGTTTAAACAAACAATCAAACTTTTTCGCTTTACAATATTGGTATAGACCAGCTTCTGCCCGCGACTTCGTTCGCGTGGGACGGTTTTGTCGCGTAAATCCCGATCCCGTGGGAATTTCGGGATAAAGAGTAGCCCCTAACTAACTTCCTTCTTAGCAAATTTCATTCAGATCCGTTCTGTAGTTTTTGCGCGAAAGAGTAACATACATCCATCTATACAACGTGTAATTTAAAAAGTATATAAATACCAATTACATGGCTTCTTTGGATGATAACAAACGAGGCAAGGGTTTTGTAATCCTAAGTCTACGTGTGTAGAACTTATTACAAATTCTAATACACTGATACCAGAGACCGAATTTTTCAAATTAAGAAGAACGTAAATAATTATCGCGTTATTGGCAAGTGATGTGGAAAGTTATTAACCCTCGTAGTTCTGTGACACGTTTGTTATGATTGGTATTCAAGAAATATATCAAACCAATAATTTGGTATCAATTCTTTGAGTCAGTTATTTTGTGCTGAAACTGTGCATAGAGACTTCATACCAGATGTTGTCTTCAGCCCTTTTGGATAGATATGGGGTTTCCGTTACACGTTGTACATCTTCACAAGCTTTCGCATTTATAATTTTAGAAAGAAGAATTAAGGTATAGAAGGATTCTATATTTATTACAGAAAGATTTTCGGGACCCAGTCAAGTGTCCAGCGTGATGCGGTTCGTATGGGACTGGTCGAAGCCCGTCATTGAAAATGACACAATTAGTGCAATGACGAACGCTAAACTGGTTTACGCAGTCACACGAGCCTTAAAAAACTGGTATACCAGCAAAATACATATTACAGAAGACATGCTTAAAGTGTGCCCCGATTTTGTTGCGTAAGTTGATTGATTTTTTTTTTTAGTAATGTTTGTAGAAATCGACTTCTTCGTCTGTCTAGTGGTCGCAAGTGATGATATCTCGGGTTCAAATTCCGGGTCGGGCAAAAAATTCAATTGAGTTTTTCTAATATGAATTTCTCAGTATTCGCCCGGAGTTTGTAAGTTGGCGGCGTGATACCCCCCGTGCCTCGAAAAGCACGGTAAGCACGGTAATTGGTCCCCGGCTGTCATTGGAGATTTTTAAAAGACGTTACAAATAGTCAGAAGACAGAAAATCTGATACTGATCTGGTCAAGGGGTATTGTGTTACCCAGCCATTAGCTTGTGGAGGCTAGGCTATCGCTCCATGTGATACAGCTGCAAGAGCGGATCTAGGGGGGCTGGGTCCAGGACTCCAGGACCTAGGTGTACCTCTAATTAAAATTTTTAAACATTGTTACTAGATATTACTCCAGTTTCTGTCGTAAACGAATATCGGCAGTGGATGGCCAAGTGGCAGCGGAGTCAGGAAATACAAATTATAACTTCTTGTGACTTGACCACGATTATGTGACCCCCCTCCCCCTGGCACCAAAGTTGGATCCGCCCTTGTACAGCTGGATCCGCCCTTGTACAGCTGGATCCGCCTTTGTACAGCTGGATCCGCCCTTGTACAGCTGTATCCGATTAAACTGGTCTAACCTAACCCAACATACTTGAGAAAACGCTAAGCAGGTGATAACGATGTTAGAATTCAAATTACTTACACACAGTATAAGTTTTTAAGCTAACATGGTCACTAACAGTATCATTAGAACTTTAAAGGTGATATTTACCATGTGTATCTTTTGTCTCGAGTTTCCCGATATTTCGGCACTGTTGCAAGCGCTATGATCACGGATGAACCCTTTTTATTGATTTATTAAATAATCAAATATGTTAGTTTCACAATTTGATTTTACGGTGATCCCCATACTAGAGGAACTTGTAGTTCAATAATAACAGTTGCACGTCTTGCAACTTGCCGAGGTTACTCCGCGGGTGGGTGACTATCCCAACTAAAACTATGAGTCAAACAATAATTATGACTAAAAATATTTGAAAATTTCATACAAAACTCTTACAACGTGAAATTTGACTTATGTGTTTGTTTGTATGTATGAATGTGCATGAGATAATGAGTTTTATAATAAGTGAATGATATAAAAAAAATAAGAGTTCATGATGCCGTGATAAACGAAAACAGGGGAAAATGGATGAATAAAACGTGTTGCGCCAGCCCCAAATAAATGGAATCCCAAGACGATTCCGAATGGGGAATGGACCATTAATAAGATGATAATGATGAAAAATCTGCCAATCTACCCTTTATCAACTATATTGGAATCAGCTTCAATTTTCAAGGTTAAGCAACACTTGTAAAGGTCAATCGATGGAAGGGTAACCTGAAAATTGCTCCGTGCTTCTGAAATAACGTTAAACCGTCGGTTCCGGCTGTCATTTTTACATTTTTAGTAGACGTTGCAGGTAGTCAGATTTCATCTGTAGACTAGTATTTGCGTGTTGTGCGAGGTGCAAGCACCTCGCGTGCTTGTTGTGTGAATCTGAAAAAAAAAATGGGGGGGGGGAGATGGGGTTGCACAATTATTTTGACTAAAGCATTGCCCCTCTAAACGAATCAGAAAAAAAAATGTTCCAAGTCTCTTAATTTCCGAGATCCGCCTAAAGGGGGTGAGAAGGGGGGCAAGGAGGGTGACGTTGAAAAATGGTTTTTACTTTACCGAGCCTCCTCTATACGAATCTGTAAAAAAAAATACGGGTCTCGTAGTTTCCGAGATACGATAGGGAGGGGGGTGAAGGGGGGTGAAAAGGGGAGGTTTGGCACTTTTCCCGTAGGTTTGAGAGTTAGTTGTTTACGAATCTGTCAAAATATACCCACCTCCCGATCCGCCATCTGGGAGAACAATTATGTCAATGAGTGAGTGAGTCAGTGAGTGAGTGGTAATTTAGCTTTATATAATTATCTGTAGATAGGAGGCTATAGTCTTATCCAGTTACTGGAACGTTGAGGTCAGCGGCCTTAGTATGAGTTTGCGATACTATTATCGTGTTCGAAAACTATAGCTTTGTCTCTTTCACACTAATCTAGTACGTGTGAAAGAGACAAAGCGATAGTTTTCGAAAACGACAAAAGTATTTCAAACTCATACTAAGCACACAGATAGGCAATCACTCCTCATGGAGTACAACTTCTAAAGGTCATCCTTTAGAGGTTAATTTTTGAGCAAAAATTGATGGATGGCAAAAACTGGTATTGGGTTTTTCTGTAAGGAATTTCTCAGTAGTAGCCCGGAGTTTGAAAGTTGGTGCCATTTACTATCATTTGAACATCCTTGACAGTCGTTATAGGTAGTCAGAAACCAGAAAATCTGACACTGGTCTAGGGTATCGTGTTACCCAGTTACTGGGTTGTGGAGGTCAGAAAGGCACTCGCTCCGTATAAAACACTTAATACTCAACTGCATCGGGTTAGACTGGAAGGTAGGGTTGATGAGGAAGAGGATGCGGATGAGGAACTATTAGAAATACGTTTTGAGGAAGTGGATGAGGATGAGGAAGAGAATGCGGAAGAGGAAGATAGAACCTGTGATTCCAAATTGAAATTTTAAATAAAAAATAAATTGCGAATGGCCCCTTTAATATTTAGAAAGAAAAAAAAAACAATTTAATAGTCAAAATTCACAACAGGGAGGTTGAATTTAATGTAAATTAACTTTGAAGCTGTTTCTCCAGCTAGACGGTTTCGTAATTCATCGTAAACTAATCCAGCGCCACTGAAAACTACTCACTAGGGACACTGGATGGAGGGGCTGAAAGATACTGGCGCACAGCTCTGTAAAGTTCAAAATATTTGGGGTTCATTTTCCACCACAAAAAGCTGTCTTCTTGAAGACCTATCCTCTACTCTTTAATATAATTCATTATAAGTGACTTCAGGATAACAAATCTGTCAATAGGTGCGATTTGACTTTCTTCATCGTCATTGTTGGGGAGGAGGAGCAGTAGCTGAGGAGTAGGAGCTGAGGCTAGCATCTCAGATAACATTGATTGTAAAAATCTGCCTGTAGAAAAGTTAGCTCCAGAACTCGTTGATGGTAGGCCCTATCGGTATGATAAATGTGTTGATTGTGTTGAATAATATCATGTCCGATTGACTGTATTTGTGGTTGTGGGCCATGGCCTTCTTGACATAAAGAAAACAGTTCGGATAAAAAGATAAAGATGTGTTTTATTTGCAAATATGGATTTTATCCTCTTTTCACTCTAACTATATAATGTAGCGAGCAAAAGACGGAGATTACTTTTATTTACATTGAGTACGTCAACAACACTTCCTCATAAATTCCTCTTAATGAATATTTTATGCTCGATTTTGGGAATGAGGAAGTGGATGAGGAATCGCTAAAAATGAGAAATTACCGCATTATGAGGATGAGGAAGAGGAATCCTCATCAACCGTACTGGAAGGCGACCCAGACATAGTTGGAAAAAGGCAAAGCAGATGATGTCTGATGTCTTACCCAGTAGCTGGGATGCTGAGGACTGATAGGCGATCACTGCATGACCTTTTTAGGGGTTAATTTTTGAACCTATATTTGCTCACAGGTATACTTGCTAATGCAACCATCTTCATGCTACTTCTCATCATATCGGCTTTGTAATGAAAGCGTATTTATAGTATTGTTATGGATATAAATAATAGTTATATTTTATTAAAATCCGAAGAGAAGAGTTGGATTAAAGGTTCAAATATAATTTTTGTTTAAAACACAGATGACCCGCTAGTCTTTAAAGCAAGTGAACAGGCATCTTCTGGGCTCGCTCGTTATATCTAACACCCCCATCTATCGCTTACCATCAGGCAACTTTATAAATGCTGCGTTTAATGTCTATAATCTCTTGGATTCTAATCCTACAAACGATCTGATTGCGAATAAATTAAAGCACAGCAGTACTCATCTTAAATCTGGCCATGGGGTGCCAGATGCCAGATTTTTAGGGTTCCGTACCCAAAGGGTAAAAATTGGCCAAGTGCGAGTCAGACTCGCCCATGAAGGGTTCCGTGGTAACTATAATAATATAATATAATATGTTTATTTATTTGACGAATAAAAAAGCATTAAAAATTTCTTAAAACTAGCTTATTTACATTTTTACAACTACGCTAAATAACTTTGTTTTTCGTAGTGTTTGTATGAATTACAAAGTTATATTTGCGGTTTTAGAAAATATGCTGTATCTCAAAAACTGCTGACCCAATTTCGTTCAAACCAATTTTGGTTGAAAGATTATATTAAGATATACAGACATATATTTTTTTAGATTTTTCACTCCATTATTATAGAAGTTAGAGGGGGCGGACACACATTTTACCAATTTGGAAGCTTATATCTTTTAAACGATTAACTTTATGAAAAAGTGGTTTTAGAAACCCTTTTATGATTTTTAAAGACCTGTCTATAGATACTACACACGCATAGGTTTCATGAAAAAAAATATTTTCAGTTCTAGTTCCATGTATGGGGACCCCCTTTATTTTAAATATTTTTTAATTTTTTTCTTAAAATCGGAAAGCGGCTCACAGAATACATCTACCTACTAAGTTTCACATGTATAGTCTTAATAGTTTCGGAATAAAATGGCTGTGACATACGGACGGACGGACAGACAGACAGACGGACAGACATATCGAAACTATAAGGGTTCCGTTTTTTGCCATTCGGCTACAGAACCCTAAAAACGGGACCCTATAGGCTCCGCTGTCATAATAGGGTCCCGTTACAGCTAGACAGTTATAATGTGATAGCTAGACAGTTCAAATTTTCACAGATGATGTAATTCTGTTGCCGCTAACAACAAATACTAAAAAAAAAATATTTAAGGGGGGCTCCCATACAACAAACGTGATTCTTTTACCGTTTTTTATAGATAGTAGGAACTCTTTATGCGCGAGTCTGACTCGCACTTGGACGGTTTTTGATGAGTACTGTGTGAAGAATTTATGGAAGTGTATCGATCTCTATTTTGTTTTTCATTGTTTGTCGCATAAGTTGTTGTTAGATAGATATGTTAAAAATAAAACAAACAGTTTTATTTTTAACCTATCTTTTTTTTTTTTTTTTTTAACGTCGTAAAATTATCAAATAAGTCCTCCCACCCCGGGCAGGGTGGGAGGGACTGTCAGACTTTTACTGACTAAAATCCACGGTGTTCTTTCAATAACCCTTTACATACCGGGGCCACGGTAACGGGATGAGTCCCACGACCCCGGCAGGCTTCGGCCCTCTGCAGAGGGGGCCTCGTCATGTTGCTGACGCTCTTTGAGGCGCGCGTGGAACATGACGCGCCGTCGACCCGGGCATGGTCCATGGTCGGACAGCGAGTTGCTCTTTACTCGCTGTCCGCATGCCCGCGCCTACGGTGGCCGGAGATCGTCGGCCGACGTCCGACGCCGTGGGCGTCTACCACTGCGGCTGGGCTGGAGGGAGGACGCCATCCTCTCCCTCACGCGGCCCGCCTCCTCCTTCGAAAGCATGACTGCTTCGCAGAAGGAGGCGACCGCTTCCCACTCCCTCTCGCCCCGCAGCATGGCCTCGACCAAGGCCGGGCGCGAGAGGTCTCCGCCTATTGTCGCCGTGAGGACACGTCGGTGCTCTGCCCAAGCTGGGCAGTCCTGCACCGTGTGCTCGACTGTGTCCTCAGGGCGACCCTCGCAGTGGTGACACCCAGGCGTCTCTTCCTTACCCATCAGACACAGGTACCTCCCGAAACTTCCGTGTCCGGTGAGGACCTGCGTCATGCGGTAGGTCAGGACGCCGTGACGCCGATCTAGCCACTCCTCAAAGAGGGGTCTTACCGCCGCAATTGCGGCGTGCCCGGCCGTCGGTTGCGACAGTCGCTCCCTCCATACTGCCCTGAGATCGCGCCGGAGCTCTTCCCGCCGCGTCTCGACTTCTCGAGGCAGCGGGGATACGCCCCGGCGCTGCGCCTCCACGCGCCATTCATAGACGCGCTGGAGGGCAGTTGCCTCCAGATCCCAGGGCAGCAATCCGGCAAGGAGGTTGGCCGATTCGCCGGCGATCGTGCGGTATCCCCGGATCATTCGGATAGCCATGACCCTCTGGCATGCGACCAACTTTAGTGGTCGCGTCCGGATGCACAGGGCCCACACTGGGGACCCGTAGAGGGCCATGGACCGTACGACGCCGGCGTACAGCCTTCGGCAGGAGGCGTTTGGCCCGCTGAGATTAGGCAGGAGTCGCCTGAAGGCGGCTGCTGCCCGGTTCAGCTTTGGGGCCAAACTCAGGAAGTGCTCCCTGAAGTTCCACCGGCTGTCGAGGACGAGTCCCAGGTACTTCACCGTCCTCCCAACGCCGATGCGAACCCTCTCCACCGTTATGTGGGACTCGGACCGTGGCGCGTTCCGACCGCCATGAAAGCACATGGCCTCGGTCTTATGCAGCGCCACGTCGAGTCCCAACTGCCGGATCCTATGAACGACTGTCGCAACCGCTTGCGTCGCCAGGTCGGCCGCCGCCTGGTGCGACTCTCCCTGCGCCAGGACGAGCGTGTCGTCAGCGTAACATACTACACTGACGCCGTCAGGGAGGTCGCCGCGCAGCACCCAGTCGTATCCGATGTCCCACAGGGGCGGCCCCAAGACCGATCCCTGCGGGACACCGCACGACATCTCTCGCCGGTTCCACTCTCCCCGGTGACCGGGGTAGATGACGGCTCTGTCCGTCAGGTAGTCCTCGACTATGCGACGGAGGTAGGTCGGCACCCGGTGATACCTTAGTGCCTCCCTGATGCAACTCCAGGGCAGGGTGTTAAAGGCGTTGGTGATGTCCAAAGACACCGCCAAGACGACCCTGCCCCGGGATACCGCGTCCCCCGTCGTGAGGGCTCTCACGCGCATGATGGCATCCACCGTCGAGCGCCCCCTGCGGAAGCCAAACTGGCACTCCGCAAGATCCGGGCCCACCTGATTCAGGTGCCCGAAGAGGCGGTCTGCAATTACTCTTTCCAAGAGCTTGCCCGCCTTGTCGAGCAGCACGATGGGCCGGAATGCGGACGGAGAGTCCGCAGGGCGCCCGGCTTTCTGGATCAGGACCAGCTTTCCCGTCTTCCAGCGAAGCGGAAACTGGCCCCTCTCCAGGCATGCGCTAAAGAGCCCCCCTAGTCGAGGCCCGAGAGTCTCCGAGGCCAGGACCCACGCTTTCCCTGGCAAGCCGTCGGGTCCTGGGGCGGTATTTTTGGCCTTGAGCCGTTGTACCGCCACTCTCAAGTCTACCTCGGTCACCTCTGGAGCGTCGTAGACGTCGTCGTCGCTGTGGTCCGCGTTTGCGCCAGCTTCAGGTTCCGTCGGAGACGGAGCCATGGGCGGGGGAGCGTGCTCCCCTCGCGATGGGAACAGGGCGCTCACCACGTCCTCCAAGAACTGAGGCTGGAGACTCTGCGTCAACGGGGGAGCCCAGGGGCGGAGCTTCTCTCGCACCCACTTGTAGGGGCGGCCCCATGGGTCCCCGTCCAGAGTCGCCAGCATCTACTCCCGGGCCAGTTCCTTGGCCCGCCAGATCTCGTCTCGGAGGACGGCCTTCGCTGCCCTGTAGCCCTCGTACAGCTCCGCCTCTACAATCGCCACATCCGAAGGTCGGGTGCGGCGCCTGCGGAACCTGGTGTACCGGCGTCGCGCCGCAACGCACGCTTCGCGCAGCGCTGCTAGCTCGCTCGACCACCAGTACAGCTGACGCCGGGCGCGTCCTTGCCGGACCCGGGGCATGGCCACGTCGCAGATCTCCGACATGGCCTCCCGGAACCACTCCGCCTCGTCGTTTATGTCGGCAGGCCTGTCCGGGGGTGACCCCCAGGCCTGCACGATCGAGGCTTCCAGGAATAGCTCCCGGTCCATCTGCTTCAGCGCCCATCGCGGACCACTCAGGTCCCGTCGGACCGGCGCGTCTGGGGTCTGGGCGGAGACGTCGAACCGCATATACCGGTGGTCGGAATAGGTCTCCACCTCCTCCACAACGCGCCAGTCGGTGACGCGCGGTGACAGGCTGGGGGTGGCGAACGTAACGTCCACCACCGACTCACCCGTAAACCGCACGCACGTGGAGACAGAACCCCGGTTCTCGATTACCAGGCCCTGCGCACGGGCCCAGTGCTCGAGCATCCTGTCCCGCCCATGGTCCATGGACCGGGAACCCCAAGCCGGATTTTTGGCGTTGAAGTCCCCGAGGACGAGGGCGGGGAGGGAACCGAGGGCGACGACGACGTCTCCCAGCTCCGTTAGGGAGTTCTGGAACTCGGCGAGAGTTCGGTTCGGGGAGAAATAAACGCCTACCACAGCGATCTCCCCGAACCGTGCTGCGACGATCCCACGCCCTGTCTTGACGCGATCGAGGGGCGGGGTACCGGCGGCGGCCGACGAAACGAGGGTCACCGAGCCGTCCAAGTCCGCCACCCAGTCATTCCTGGGCAGGACAAAATACGGCTCGGCGACCACGGCGACGTTGATCAACCACTGCGCCATGCTCTGGAGCAAAAGTTCCTGAGCAGCGGCGCAGTGGTTGATGTTCGCCTGGAGGAAGCGCAATGGGGCCATTAATCGGGATCCATTGCAGCCTCCTCCAGGGCCCCTCGCGGGGGTTCAGCCACGACGGCGACAGCGGCGGCAGTAGCGACGGCGGCGGCGGCGGCGGCGGTGGCGGTGTCGACGGCGGCAGAGGGCCTACCTCTGCGCCTGGCTTTGGTGGGTGGGGCGCAGGACTTGCCCCCCGCCCGGTGATCGGCCGGCTTGCCAACCGCCTCACATGCGAAGCAGTGAGGCGGGGCGGAGCACGAGCCGGCCTTGTGACCGGGCTGACCGCAGCGGAAGCACCTATCGCTGCGGTCTACCTCCGAGGTGCACACGCATGCCGCATGGTTGCCCACTTGGCAGCGGAAGCACCTCAGGGGTCTGGGATCCAGGACTTTCACCTGCGCAGACACCCAACCAACCAGGAGCCTTCGGCCCTCCTGGATCTTTTTGACCGCCGGGACGGGGCAACTAACCGTAATGGTTTGCCCCCCCGTGAAGCCAGGACGCAGGGCGCCCGCCCTCACCTGATCGGGAGGGCACCCCCCAGTCCTGGCGACGGCGGCCACCACTTCCTCGGCCGTCACGGAGTCATCCAGACCCAATATGCGCATGTCTGCGCGCTTGGTGGGTCTGGAGACTCGGGCCTCCTCCGCATTTAAGGACGCTCTGAGCCGTTCGGCGAGAGCGTCAGCGGCAGGGCCACTGGCCGCGCCGGGGATCTCCAACATCCGAGCCCCCGTTGCAGTGACCCGGTGACGGAGGCCGCCGACGATGCCGAGCTCCGTGATGTCGATCGCTATCCGCGCCTTCGCCAGCACGTCGCGGTACGACACGCCCCTCTTCACCGCGTCCGGCTGCAGTGTGATCACTACAGCCGCGGTCTTGGGGGCGCGCAATCGCGCCGCGGCGTCTCGCCGCCGCCGTCTCTCCCTACGCCGCGAGGACCTGGCTGCGCCAGCAGCCTTCCTCTTCTCCCCGGCCACTTGCCAGTCGGCGCCGGCCGGAGGAGTCTTTGGAGGCTGCTGGGACGGCTGGTTCCCGGCCTGGGCCTTCTTCTTTTTGGCCGCCTGCTTCGGCCCCGCAGGTGTCGGGGTCGGAGGCGGCTTTGATGGGCCCGATTTCGGCTTGGCCGGGGCCGTCTTTGCCCTCGCAGGGGCCGCCGTCACTGGTGCCGTCCGCACCGTGGCCGTCTTCGCCTGAGGCGGCCTCGTCGTCGTCTGGGGAGGCTTGGACGCGGCCGAAGCCGCGTACGAAGTCGCCGCCAGCGGGGGTCGCAGCACGCGGCTCTCCAATACGGAGAACCACTGCTGGAAGGCGGCCAGCTCCTGTCGCACCAGGTCGAGAACCGAGTCCTCCGCTGGTGTGGGCTGGCCTTTCTCCTTTTGGCCCCGCGGCGGCGCATTCCGCTGGCCGCCTCCCCGGATTGCGGCTAGGTCCGCCTTGAGGGCGGCGATCTCCCTCTGGAGAGCCTCAATGGCGGCAGTCAGGCGGGTGACCTCCGGCCGCAGATCGGACATATCGTCCCTTGCAGCCGGAGCCCCGCCGTAAGTCCGCGTGGCCGCTAAGATGGAGGCCGTGGCTTCGCCGATCGCGTCCTCCTTGCTCTTTCTGTTGCGCTTCCGCGAGATGGTGCGGATGGCAGCTGCCACGGCCTCTTCTAGTTTGGCCTCGCTCGAGGCCAGACCAGTGTTGGGCTCTCCAGAGGAAGGCCCTCTCCCCGAAGTCTTGCCTCGGCCTTTACCCCGCACGCTTGTGGGGATCTTACGGGCCGAGACAAGCCCTTCCTCCGACGACGTCACGTCCTCGCGGGGGCGCTTGAGGAACTCCTTCTTCCTATCGGCGCCCCCCTCGTCGCTCCTCACTGCGCTCCCAGAGACCATGCTCTGGAAGCTCTCGGCGTCCGATGCCGAGTCGGTCTCCGACCCGAGCACCAGCGCCCCCTTCCTCCGCGGAGCGGCGCTCTGCGCTCGCTCAGAATTCGGTGCCGGTGAAGTGGACGTGCTGGACAAGTCCAGCGACTCCACCTCACGGGCACGTGAGCCTCCCTGGCTCAATGCGGCGACTGCCGGGGTAAAATTGGGGTAAAAGCCTTTGTTGTCCCCCCCAGAGTACGATGGGACTGACCGGACGTGTCCGGTGCGGGACTCCCCAGCTGAAGAGCAGCTGGGACCCGCCTGGGTAGCTTTCTCAAGAACTTTGTCTGCCATTTCTATACTTTTTTAGCGAGGTGAGTTCCTCCGTCCCTACTCCCATTTCCCCTCCCCTGGTTCACTTCACGGTTACGTCTAAAGATTAGACGCATACCGGAAGTGAACCTTTCCTCCCCCTTGACCCGATCTCTGAGACCGGGCCCCGCGCCGTCTAGAAGCTCGAGCTAGCTGCTCGATCCTCCAGGCGGCGCGCCTTTCCCCCGGTGTGTCCCTCTTGGTCTGGTTTCTCCCTCTGGGCCCGTCCGGCATGAGTGCCTCTACCGGCATGGCCCCAGAGATCATCGAAACACGCAAGCCCCACCACGACGACAACGTGGGGACACAGTTGGTGGGGATTTTTAACCTATCTTAGCTTTAATTATTTAAAAAAAGCATTTGGTATCTTTCAACAGATTACAAGAGGATATTCGTTTACGCAATGCTCGTTCCTACATATCTATGATACAAGGGAAAGCCACTCACATGGGCTGTGGCATTTCATTATACAACGAATATCGTTACACAGGAGATAAAAATAAGGGCGCAAGCAATGTAAGTAGTTTGGCTCTTGTATGGCTCTTCGGTCCATAAAAAACCCTCCTTTACTTTGCAGTCGAATAATAGTATACCTCCACACATAAATTACATACATAAATCCTCCCACACAAACGAAGTTGCGGGTAGCAGCTAGTTTTCAAATCAGACATCTTTATCTTTTATTTCTGCAGAGTCTTCAATTGGTGTGTAATTTCTCTCACGGCTATCATAAGGGGACGGAATCCTACGAGATGTTCCCTCCAATACCCAACCAGGGGTATAGCGCTAAGTGTGGATGTCCCCCTGGCTCCAAAGAGGATACCGATTGTCTATGCATTGAGGCGACACCCCCACCACGTAAGTTTTAATTTTTTTTCTTCGTGTAGATTGCAAAAATTTAATAATAAAACTAAGCTAACAAGGCTACCAATAGACGATATTATAAAGAGAAAATATCATAATAAAATAAAAAAGAGGTAATAACATTTTCATACAATATGTCCTACACACTAATAAACTTTATAGATATTTGTTATATTTAGACATACGTTGCGAGGTATCTAAATCAGTCGCTTTAGCCAACGTGTTATATTGTCTACAGAGTCTTGGTACAGCGGCGTAATTACCCAGGTTTGTTGTTGAGCCGGGGATGTTAAATAACTGAAACGTGGTAGGCCTAGAAATTATATTTAATAATATTTTGTTAGCCGTTAGATCTTTTTTGCTGCAATTTGCTGGGGTAAGAGAGCATGATAGGAGATGAAGCATGTATCTCACACTGCCTCCACATACAACGTGTAACAGATTAAGCGCAATACCTCAGACACCCCAATTAGAACATTAAATTATAAGTCTAAAACAACATCCGAAACTAAACAAATTGAAACCAAACCTAGACATTTTTTATAAAATAGTTATCCTTAATAAACACAAAACGTATGTATGTGCATCATACAATATCCTTAAGCGGGGAATTCACTAGACGGACGTGCCCGCGGGCAGTCTGTACAGGCATGTCTGTCGCCACAATACACTACACAGACTCATCAGTTTGTTGTCTGTGTCTCAGCTACACGGTTGTTGACACGAAGAAAAATCATTATTGTTGATGCCGCAATAATACCGTAGGGACTCAATTTTTTTCTTAACATAAGCTAAATCATCTTCGGGGTATATTTCCTTACATTTTGTTATTAAATTTTGATAGGCAGCATTGCGTAATTCTGATTTCATGTACTCTTTGCTTTTTATCTTCCATAAACATGGATATTTTTTGTACTCTGCTAAAAATTATACTTAGAATTATTTATTTTCATTGAAACTCATTTTATTTTAATAGGTACTACTCCATAGTTCAATATGTAAATCATAAAAAACATCCGCACTGCTTGCTAAAAACGCTTGCTTGCTTGCTGCGGCAAAAAACGGAACCCTTATAGTTTCTATATGTCTGTCCGTCTGTCCGTCCGTCCGTATGTCACAGCCATTTTATTCCGAAACTATTAAGACTATACATGTGAAACTTAGTAGGTAGATGTATTCTGTGAAACGCTTTCCGATTTTAAGAAAAAAAATAAAAAATATTTAAAATAAAGGGTGGTCCCCATACATGGAACTAGTACTGAAACTATTTTTTTTTTCATGAAACCTATGCGTGTGTGGTATCTATAGACATGTCTTTAAAAATGATATAAGGGTTTCTAAAACCACTTTTTCATAAAGTCAATCGTTTAAAAGATATAAGCTTCCAAAGTGGTAAAATGTCCCCCCCCCCCCCTCTAACTTCTATAATAATGTAGTTAAAAACCTAAAAAAAATATATATCTGTAGATCTTAATGTAAGCTTTCAACCAAAATTGGTTTGAACGAATTCGGGTCAGCAGTTTTTGAGATACAGCATATTTTCTAAAACCGCAAATATAACTTTGTAATTCATACAAACACTATGAAAAACAAAGTTATTTAGCGTAGTTGTAAAAATGTAAATAAGCTAGTTTTAAGAAATTTTTAAGGTTTTTTTTATTCGTCACATAAATATACATGTTATATTATATTATTATAGTTACTACGGAACCCTTCATGGGCGAGTCTGACTCACACTTGGCCAATTTTTTCATACTGTTGTAGCCTATCAAGATATTTTTATTTTTTATTAGTAAAGTCTTTATTTGGAAATATAGACAGTTGACTACATTACAAAGAAAACGATGATAGCTACAAAAGTTAACAACTGTGTCGCAGCTATCAGCACCCATACAAAAAAAAAGAAGACAATTGTTCCAGACTAAAACTACAAGTAATTAAAATTAAAAATAAAATAAAATGCCATGTCGGCCATCACTCCATCAGGCCAACTTCCCTCCAGAAGCAGATCAGGTCTCTCGGTTTATTCAGGATGTCAGTAAGGGTATTCAATAACCCGAAGGTTTGTTTCCGTATGTCGGTGATTCCCGTGCACTCTAGGAGCACGTGTCCCACCGTTTCCTCCGTCCCCATGCATGCCCTGCACAGAGGATTGGCCGTTATATCTATTGTGTGGTAGTGTTTGTTTAGTGAGCATTGCCTGGTGATAGTCCCACCACCATTCGCAGACTTCTTCTGTCTAGGTGTAGGAGGCGCCTTACCCTTAGAAATACTCCCTTCGCCCGCCACTGGACCAAGGACATCAAACGACGGCCTTGATCAAGCCCAAATCTCGAGATTCCTCAGTAACACTACCAACTCATCATCTTTCTGGCCTTATCCCAGTGACTTGTGGTCGGTGCAACACGTTTTCTTCTTCCATTCTCCCCTGCAGACGTCACAGCGTTATTAACTCCCTTTTCATTCCTCACACAATCCATCTATCTTTTCTTTGGCCTCCAAGTCTCCATCCATCAACATTAAAATTCATAACACTTTTAGTTACCTTCTGATTTGCTATTCTTCCTCATCACATCTCCATACCAAAATATTAACACTACCAACTACAATACCATAAATAATAAGCAGATCATTCAAAAGCTTCCTTTTTTGGCCTTCCAGCTCCTAAGCCGAAGTGTCCCTTTGGAGAAAATTCTGGAAACGATTACGATTCTACATTAGTCTTGCTGCCTATATTCACAATAGAAGACGCACCGCCACAAAAATTGTACCAAGCCGCTGAAGAAATAAAAGATCCATTAAAAGATTTCATCTTACAAAGGTAAGGTAATATCTGGGTTATTAACAATTAAACATGCTCATGTCCAACGCAAGCCTATCAATCTATACATATAAATAAAATTGTAGTATATGGAGGTTTATGTCTAATTCCTATGCTATTTCTACCATTAAACATGCTACCCCATGAAGTCAATATTTTCTTTTAAGCGTAAAATGAGAAACCACTACTTAAAAGCCTGTCATATTTAGTTTGGTCATTGTCATAATTATAATTATTGTGAGTTCTCTTAATCAGAGAGATTATAAAGCACCGTTTTTATTGGTTTATTATTTTAGCATATAGTGTATGTATTTTATTCTTGTATATAATATATTATTTGTATATTCTTTCGATAATTCACGACATTTTATTTACCATATTGTTTTTTTTTAACTCGAATTTTGACTGGTAGCGAATGCCTTACTGCATTTAGTCCGCCTATGTACCACTATTGTACATAAAGTTTAAATAAATAGGCTATAATATCGATTTCAGATACTGTAACATCTGATGCAGAACTTTATAGGCAACTGAAGCAGTAGGCAGATGCTAGTAAAAAAAAATGTACCGGAGTCTGTTTTCTGATAGCTATAACCAGGGAATCTTTAAGTCAAGAGTGAATAGGTTACTTCTAGGCAAGCGTGCTCCATCTTCGAACACAACATCGCTTAACATCAGGTGAGATGGTGGTCAAACGCAAGCTTATCAACAATAAATAAAAAAACTGGCCAAGTGCGACTCAGACTCGCTCACGAAGAGATCCGTAGGTACATCTATACTAATATTATAAAGAGGTAAAATTTGTAAGTTTGTAAATTGTAAGTTTGTATGTAGGGGGTAATCTCTGAAACTTCCGAACCGTTTTTGATAATTCTTTCACTTCCATGTAGCTGCATTATCCCTGAGTGCTATAGGTTATAAATTATCTTTATATCATGCATATTAGCCGAGCTATTAAAATCTTTGTCAAGCAAGTCGGGGACGGGATCCCGTGGAATATTTTCGACTTCTACGCGGACGAAGTCGCGGGCAGAAGCTAGTTATCTATAAAACACGGCAAAAAAGTCAAGTTTGTTGTATGGGAGCCTTCTTTCAATATTTCTTTTATTCTGTTTTTAGTATTTGTTGTTACAGCGACAACAGAAGTACATCATCTGTGAAAATTTCAACTGTCTAGCTATCACGGTTCATGAGATACAGCCTGGTGACAGACAGACATACAGCGGAGTCTTAGTAATAGGGTCCCGTTTTTTCCTTTGGGTACGGAATCCTAAAAATATTTTTAAAAAATGTGTTTTTAACACCTCTAACTCTTCACAGAGTTGACAATACGAGTAATACAATCTCGAGGCAAGGTAACGCGGAATATATGCAATCACAGTTGGAGATGATGGATTTCTTCCAGAAGAAAGTCGGACAGGTAAATAATACAGTTAAGGTATTTTAAGAGTAGATTACCGCACTGTCTGGCAGTTTGAGTGCTTTATACAGCCCACCAAAATGTACTTACTTTGGTATTGTTCGTCAAATCTTTCGAGCTCCTTAGAGTTCTAAGTTGAGCTACGCGATTATTGACACATGCTTGCACTGTTTGGACGGGCCTGCTCAAATCTCTGTGATTCTGTCCTCTAAAGAGAGCCACAGACATAAATATACATGGCTCTCATATTATTTGATCACTACAGATTGTCTAGACTTTAAAAGAGACGTTGATCTCCGAGTTTGTTTCAAGATAAGATAAGATCATTTTATTTGTCCAAACATGAGTATACATACAAAAGAAAAGCATGCAAGTTGTTAACAAATATTTTACACAGGTCGTCATGTTTGCCATATTTATACAATGGCATACAAATATTTAAGGTGAGTATATTTTAATTATAATTATTCATAATTTTGTATTAAATTACACAGCTAATAAAGTCATTTAAATAAGTAATAAAAACAATTAAATTTTATATAATTCAATAATTAAAACATCACAGTCACAGTTTACTTGTATAACATAGTCAAAACAAGTAAGTAAATTTATTACAGTCATTTAAAGTAGTTAATTAAAAGATAAAAGTAATTATAGTCATTTAAAGTAGTCAATTAATTGGTAAAAGTTATAATAGTCATAAATTAAAATTCTTTTCACATAAAAAATCATTAATTGTGTGCTCTTTCGGCTAAGAATTTTTTAACTTTCAATTTAAACTGTACATCACTTAAAAGCTTCCAACTTTTTGGCAATTTATTATAAGTAATTGGAGCCATGCAAAAGACACTCTTGCGCATAAGAGCAGTTCTAGCTTGTTGTAAGCAAATCTGAGTGTTGTCACGTCTATTGCGTGGAAATACATCAGCCATGCTCGGAAACAGATTAGGGTTGGACCTCACAAACATTGCATTTTCTATTATGTATATGGAAGGTAATGTCAAAATGTTATTTTTAACATCGTCCTCATCTTGTTTAAATTTACGAAAAAAAATGAAGTGTTGTTTAATAACCAATTTGAAAAAAAAAAGATCATTTATCATGTAGGAATTCGAAGTCCATTGCTCGTCTTACATTTCACTATTATTTTTTTGTAAATTTACTTATCTTTCTTACTTAATATTATAAATGTGAGTTTGTGAGGATGTATGAATGTTTATAACACTTTCACGCAATACTACAAAACGAATCTGGATGAAATTTGGTATGTAGATAGCTGAAATCCTGGAAAAACATATAGGTTACCTAATTTTATACCGGAATTTCCACAGGATCGGAATTTATTTCAGAAAACTTCCCACGCGAATGAAGTCGCGGGCAGATGCTGGCCTAATCTGTACTAATATAATCTATACTAATATTATAATCTATACTAATATTATAAAGCGGAAAAGTTTGTTTGTTTGTTTGTTTGTTTGTTTGCTTGAACGCGCTAATTTTCGAAAGTACCGGGTGGATTTGGATGCAATTTGGTATGGAAGTAGCTTGAAGCTTGAGGAAGGCTACTTTTTACGCGACTGCAAAAAAGGAGAGTTATGTTTTTACCGTGATAGAATCCACGGGAGCGAATCCCCGTGTGAGTACTAGTAAAATCATAAGGTTGACCATAGAATACGGAATGTATTCAGACAACATTTTTGCTCAATATTTTACCGTAGGGGGTTACCTTCAAAAGGCGTCTGGACTTTTGGGGAAAAATCCAGGGGGTGTTGGGTTCTTACCCCACTAATTCACTCCGGTCATCAACATCGGCATAACCTTTGGCGAAATTCTAAAAAGGCCTCCCCTTATGAAATTTCATCCTAAAGATTATTTGTCTTTCTTGTACTTACAGAGCATAAGGTTTAATATTGTTACTAACACTACAGACTAAGTCTAAAATAAACGTATATGTATTTATTTTTTATTACATGACTGACCTATAAAGCCTGCAATACATGTTGGCCGAGCGTAGGCCAACGCAAGCGTTGGCAAATAAGTGCAGGGCAAGAAATAATGTCCACACGTTCGACAACTTCGTCGAACGCCAATGCAGACGACCAATTTAGATGAGGGTCTGTAGAGCTGCCCACACGTTGGCCGAGCGCAGGCGAGCGCCTTTGATTTGTGACCGAAAACCGACACCGATTCGAAGTGAGGCAAGTGATCACAAGCAACGGCGAGACAAGACAAGTTGCACCAAATGAGCTCTATACACGTTGGCGCTGGCCTCCACTCGGCCAACTAGGCAAGTGACACCGAGCGATAGCAAGACAAGGCAAATATAAAAAAAATATAATATACCGTCTACATGTTGGTATTGGCTTTGGTTGTGTATTTTTTGTAAGACAACTAGCAGTGTGGGTAGTTTTCACATTACTAGCAATCTTGTTAACCCCTCCAACTAAGATAAATTAGCTTGTGTCTGGAGTGGGTTCACGGCAATAGTGTAACGGGTTACATTCGAACCCGAGGCATCTCAATCACAAGGCCGACAACTAACGTTGTTTTAAGGTTTCATGTAGGTATGTATGTGCGTTTGTGAGTGTATTGTTTGCACCATAACTATTAAACGCCCAAACCGATTTCGATACTTGAGTACATTTAGTCTTTTAATTACCCTAGGTACCATTGAATAGTCATTAGTTTTGTTTTTTAATACCTAATTCACTGTGCAATTAGAATTCCACCCATACGCACGAAACGTTTTAGGAATACTTTCATTGTGCATCCGTACGCACAATGAAAGTATTCTTAGATTTATTCAACTAAACAGAAAGTAAAATAAAAATATTCAAATGTATAGACACAAAAATACACATCTGACGTAAAATAGCTGAAACAATTTTACATAGGAAATTATTAGTTAGTTAGTTAATTATTAGTTATTAGTAGTTAGTTAGTTATTATTATTAGTTGAAATGAAACCAAGTTCACAATCAACACTATCAGTGCGGTATCTATCGCGGAGTGGTAGGTACGCGACTTACGCTCGACGCGCCCTGCATCCGCGCGCCGTTTCGGTGAATAGCGTTGTTGAATAATTTTATTTAACTTTTTCTCCTAAATTATAAGTCCAAATTACATGCTGTCAACAGCAAAGGAGCTGAATTCCCTGCCGGAGTCTGTGTTTCCTGATAGCTATAACCTGGGAATCTTTAAGTCAAGAGTGAATATGTTACTTTAGGTAAGCGTGCTCCATCTTCGACGACATCATCACTTACCATCAGGTGACATGGTAACATGGTCAAACGAGAGAAAAAATCCTTGATCACCTGTATATATGGAAGTTTGGGAGACATTTCAGTGCAACATTTCTTTATATGTTGCCGACTTTTATGAAAATATTAATTTTCAGTTTCTAATTTAAAGTCACAATGGTGGTGTTTAATTTCACAGTAAATATTAATTATTTGGTATCTACATTGTTCATATTTGACACTTAAATCATTCAACTTATTTTGATTTTTTAGAATGGTCTCTGGCAACGTGCGCATGGGCCATTGTTATCAAAATCGCCTGCACCGTCGTATACTAAGTAAGTCTTGTAACTATCAGTATCTTTTTAGCCTTTTCTTCACTATGATGGAGTCGGATTTTTGTTTTATTTTTTTCAATAAAACGGTTTTCGTTATACAAAGTCATGTAATACGCAAAAAATATTAAATTAGAAAACTCAAAATCTATAGATGATATACATATCGTTTCTAATTATCTGATATACAGTTTTTGTTTGGACTAATTTTATGATAAAACTTGCAGTTTTGCTGAAATTCGCGAAAACCCGTGTTTGTGACCATTGCCCCCGAGTATTTTCTTTTTTCATTTCATTTTTGAAAGTGTTTTGAGCAGTCCTACCAATTTTCAGCTGGGTGAGAATTTTTGTACCCTCGGATGTCTAAATTGAACGGACTAATTATTCAACCTACGCTTTGTTATTTATGAAATAATCATTGGTTCAGCTGCAAAACTAAACTTAAATTTTGTAAAAGTTAATATTTTTTTTTTTGTAGCCTGTATGAAGAACCGCAAGCATCGCCTGTGGACCCACCGCCTCCGCCACCGCGAAGGGTTCCAGCAGTTAGGCCTTCGCCCCCCGCAAGATCAGTCCCACGTCATCGGATTCCACCACCACCGCCACCGCGGATGTCACCACCACCTCCTCCATCTGAAAAATTTAATAAAGAAACCAGATCTACTGCTTCACATAACATGAGAAATTGGCCGCTACCAAAACTACCCTCAAAACGCCGTGGCTTGACAAAGGTAAAGCTTTTTAACACTTTTTTTGAGGGATACGTGTCTTACCAACAAGGCCGAAATTTCGAATTTTGGCCATATAATGTAACTGTATTCGGATCGGCTTCCAGTCTGACCTGATGCAGCTGATAGTATTTTGAAGCCACTGCTTATCTGACCTTCACAACCTTATCCTTAGCAAAACATGTACGCACTTATTTTAATGTAACAACTGTAATACCATGTGTTCAGTCCTACAATCAGCGCAACGGTACTGGATGGCCGAACTGTCCACGGTACGTGGAGCTTTAACGTTGCTTTACAAACAATTATACAATTAGAGATTTCATGAGGAATACAAAACTTACCCAAGGCTGGTTGACGACAGCGTGCGACCTGGTCTCAGATCGTGTCCGTGTGGTATGTGTGTAAGTATATTTGAATGTGTAATGGTGTCACGGCGGTCACAAAAGACGCAGGCTTCCACAGCGTGGTCCAGGCCGGGATGTAGCACAAACTTCGCACCAGATTGGAGCAGCTATTTATCACCAATTCACAATTAGTTGCAACAAAGTTCGCGCGTCAGTTAGTCTGACTTCAATACGGCGTTATTGTTCAAAATATCCCAGGTTCCCACTCAATTCGGGATTCTAGATTTCAATTAATCACTAATCACGATCAATCCGTTAATAGCACCTGAGATTCAATTCGATTTCCAATTACAATCAATAAAATCAATCTCCCAAACGGTGGACTTTTTTCTAACAGGAAGCAAAAGGTTATATGTCAAGTGTCAAATCAAAGACAATAGAATATTGCCATACCAAAAATATGCGTTCGGTTTCTCGTTGGACGGAACACCATGTTTGATGCAAATAAAATGAATTTGAATTTGGAAAATAGCTGGGTAACACATAAAATAACCCTGGCCAAACTATTAACAGATTTTCTGGCTTCTGTCTATCCGTAACGACTTTCGAAGATGTACAAATGACAGCCGGGATCAATGGCTTATCGTGCTTTACGAAGCCGACTTCCAAAACCGGACTGCTACTGAGAAATTTCTTATTGTGCTTTTTGCGGCCTACCCAAACGTCCTTACCTTGGTATTGTTCCTAGTTGTAGGCCTAGTATAGCCCCATGTTCTAAGTTGAGCTATACGTCATTTGATAAATGCTTGCACAGTATGGACAGGCCCACTCAAGTCTGTCAGCATATTTCTTCAAAAGATCGCCTCAGACTGAAACCTACAAGGTTCCCATATAATTAAACCAGTATAGATTGTACGGACTTTAAAAGAACCCCTGAGTTTGTTTCGGTGTTTCATCTCAGGGTAGTCAGTTAGGAAACACCGGCCTCATCTAGTTAATATTTACGAAAAAAAAATGACGTGTATACATTGTAAAAGTGGTAATTAATAACCAATTTGCAAAATAAAGATCATTTATAGAAAAACACAATCGCAATTTTTGCCCGACCCGGTAATGGAAAAAAGGTATTTATTGATTGCCTGTTGTATGACTGTATTACAGTCCTACTATACTTTACGAGATAACATAATTTAAAATATTATATTCCAGACAATTGCTTTAATAAAACTAAACTGTACATTTGAACACTTCATGAGGTTATAATACAGTGTACATAATATAATTTATGTAACATCTTGTTAAACTGTATTATGCACATAAATGTTTTTGTCAAATGGGTATTTCCAGTTTCACCAAAAATCATGAAGTTTAGAAAACAGTCGGAATTTTAATTCTTTAAAATGAGTATAGTTAAAATAAGTAATTGTATAAGAATGTTTGCATTTAATCAGTGAAAGCATCTTTGTAGATTAGTTCCATTTGCGTTAACTAGATGGCGTTTTTTTAGTTTTAAGTACCATTTCTGAATTAAGTTGTCTAGATTCTCATTGCGGATCATCTATATAGTTGTCGAATGTATGTTTTTTTTTTTAATATTGCGTTTTTACATCACGCCATGATCCGCTGTTTTATTTATCAGCGTTCCGAGAAGTATTCAGTACTCGTCTCTTCAACTTGGTAAATGTCAAAAATTTGTTTCTTTCAGAAAGCCAGCATATTCACAAGGGTAGCCCAATTTCAATTGCCAAATAGAAGAAGTATAGCTTCGTCCACAAAAATCATTAAGAAAGATGTTGCACCAAGAAAAGATTTTTCTAACTTAAATAAAGTAGTCAATGATTATCTAAAACGTCGTCCAGGATATCAAATAATTGATAAAAATAATGAACAATATAAGGCAAAAGAAGAAACAAAACTTCGCACGGAAGTGACAACACAAACAGAAGCATTAGTCTTTGATACGGGTTTAAACAATGCAGAAGAAACAGTAATAAATTTCAACGCGAACATAGGTCAAAAAAATAACAGCAACTATAACGACAAGGACGTCGATGTTAAAGATGACAACGATAACAAACTACTATCACTCCTCGATACTTTGGAGCGGGAAGTGCGACACATTGCACTCGATGGAAGCGAAAAAGAATTATTCGATGCTAAAATAAGAAAAATTTACGGTTCTATCGTAGGTAAAACTGCTGTCTTAAAGTTTCCAAAACCAATTCTACTGAACACTGCTGATCAAGAAACTCCTGAAATTGATTTTGGAGAAACGAGAAGTAATGTCAATCTAGAACTTGAGCATGAAGAAGATAATCACATCAAAATCCCAGAAGATTATTCACAACTAAAACGTTACAAAGTTGACAAAGGAATTGGACGACTTAAGAATTCTATAACATCCATCCAAGGTCATAAATGGAAGACCAAATTTATAGACAGTTTTGACCAGAAAAAGTATAAAGAAAACATAGATGGATTTAGCTACACCGATAGAAAACCTAGCGACGCTCTCGATAGCAAATACAATAATAATTTAGATTACATGTATGGTGATATAAATAACAAACACATGGACGATTTAGATATTAAATACAAAGAAAATATAAACAAAAAGTACAGTGAAAATCACTTATATCATGAATATAATGACGATAAAGTTAAATTAAGTGATAACTTCAATCGCCAACATCACTACGATTTAAATAGAAAGTATGATGATAATGAACTTTCTTCTAGAAGCAAATACGTGGCAGACAGAGCTGTGTTCAGAAAACTTGAACATAGTTCACGTTCTCAAGAAGATACTACACCCAAAAACTATAGGTATAAAGATTTGAAAGATATTCATAGCAGTCCTGATACTGCTTTAATAACTAAAGATAGAGAGAAAAGAAAAAAGAATGAGAGGAAACATAGGAATAGAGTCAAAAGCCTGAATTCCCGCAAAGAACCCATTGATCCATTAAGTCTTGAAAGAAGAAAATATTACCAAGAAAAACTTGATAGTATAAAAAGGAAGCTCCGTAGTCGGAGAAACAGGGGTAATAATGACGTAAGTTAATTATTTACTCGGCAAACAATACTTTTAGATAGATAGATAGATAGAATCCCACCAAATTATTTTTAATTATTTTTCTGCCTATTTTTTTTGCATATTTTCTCACCTTTTATACTATCCCTGGACTTTGACTGGACTGGACAAATATTTTAAAACCAAATTAGCTTAATCAGACAAGCCGTTTTCAAGTTTAAGGCAGATTAACAAACAGCAATTCTCAGATTATAAAACAAAAGGCAGATGGATCGCGCCGAACATGTGACTTCTACTAAAGCTAATACAAATTCAAAAGCAAATACAAAATTACATACCCGCGCCAGTGCTATACGCGACTTGCCCGACGCAATACGTAATGACTGGTTCGTAATATTAGTTTAAAAAATGCCGTCTTGTGTTATTGTGTTATTAAACACTAAAAGTTGTTCCCAAAAACAAAAAAAAAAAGATGGAATATCCTTTTACAGATTACTATTGATTATTTGGCTTATTTTTTTTATCCACATAAAAATTTTACATGTGACTCGGAACACAAAACCTCCACAGTCATTCGCTTGTGTTGCCAGTATTTATTAAAATGAATTGGCTTACAAGGTATTAGAACTATATTAAACTATATAAGAAGGGTTAGTGATGTTACGAAAGTTGCATTTTTCAAAGTCGCGAAGCCGAATGAAATTAAATGAAATGAAATATTTATTTTGTAAATTGGTTATAAATAACACTTTTACACGTCATGTTTTTTTGCGTGTTAAGTTTAGCTAGATGAGGCCGGTATTTCCTAACTGACTACTCTGAGAAGAAACACCGAAACAAACTCAGAGGTCATAGTCTCTTTTAAAGTCCAGACAATTTGTATTTTTATATGAGAAGCATGTAGGTTCATGTCTGTGGTATTCTTTTGAGGAAATAACCACGCAAATTTGAGCGGACCTGTCCAGACAGTGCAAGCATTTGTCAGTTATCGTGTAGCTCAACTTAGAACTTAAGGAGCTCAACAATTTGACAACTACCAACGGACATTTGGGTAGGCCACACAAGTACTCAAACTGCTTGACATCATTAAATAAATTATAGTTAAAGTAAAAACAACGAAGAAAGAATAACCTACATTGTCCTCACATTAACAATAATGAAATAATTATGTTAAAAAAAAAAAACAAAACTAAATAGGTATATACAATACTTAACAAAACAAATATTTTAATCAATAAAAAATAAATCAACTATCAAAATTTTAAAAATAAAAAGGCTCACGTATGTCACTGGAGCAGCTCATTCCCAAGCCTTCTTGTCCTCAATATAATCTTTAACAGTGTAAAACGCTTTCTGACATAGCTTACGTTTTATAAATAATTTGAATTTATTAATACTTAGTTCTTGAATATGGCTAGGAATTTTATTATAAAAACGTATACATTGGCATCTAAACGAACCACCTATTTTTTTTAACCTTGTTTTAGGAATGACATATGTGTCTTTGTTCCTTGTATTTACACTATGAATATCACTGTATTTTTTAAACAGATTAATATTTTTGTGTGCATACAAGAGATTCTCATAAATATACTGAGATGGCACAGTCATAATATTAATCTCTTTAAATTTGTCTCTTAAGGAGTGCTTGGGACTTAATTTATAAATTGCACGAATGGCCCTTTTTTGTAATACAAATATTGTGTGAATGTCGGCTGCATTTCCCCAAAGTAAAATGCCGTATGACATCACACTGTGAAAGTAACTAAAGTAGACTAAACGTGCTGTTTCGATATTAGTTAATCCACGTATTTTTCTAACGGCATATGCTGCAGAACTTAACTTTTTTGACAATTTATCTATATGGGGGCCCCACTGAAGCTTCGCATCCAAAGTTATGCCCAAGAATACTGTGGTATCTTCGGGTTTCAATATTTCGCCCTTTATTGATACACTAGTATTCACTTGTCTAACATGAGGTAATGTAAATTTTAGGCATTTGGTTTTTTTCTCATTAAGAAGAAGATTATTAACATTAAACCAGCTAACTACAGTTGCAAGGGCTCTATTTACTTCTTCAATAACCTGCTGTTGACGTTTAATTTTAAATAAAAGAGAAGTATCGTCATCGAATAACACTATGTCATGATTTTTGATCAGGTACGGCAAATCATTTATATAAATAAGAAACAAAAAGGGACCTAAAATTGAGCCTTGGGGGACCCCCATCTTGACCACAGATCCCGGCGATCTTTTGCCGTCCACATCGACTCTCTGAATCCTTTCACTCAAGTATGAGGTTAAAAGATTCAGAGAGGAGTCCCAGAATCCGTAGTGGTGCAGTTTCCTGATTAATGTCTCATGGGGAACACAGTCAAATGCCTTAGACAAATCGCAAAAAATGCCCAACGCATCGCACTTATCTTCCCATGCATTATAAATGTGTCCTAAAAGTTCAACACCGGCATCAGTTGTTGAACGACCCTTTGTAAAACCAAATTGTTTATTATGTAGCAATTTGTGTTTATTAAAATATCTTTGCATCTGCATTAAAATAATTTTCTCAAAAATTTTACTGAAAGTGGGCAGTACAGAAATAGGTCTGTAATTAGTAGGGTCAGATGTACTACCCGATTTAAATAGTGGGATTATTTTACTATATTTCATTAGATCAGGAAACTCACCGCAATCAATACAATTATTAAATATAACAGCTAATGTAGGAGCAATAATGTGTATAGTTGACTTAGTAACTTCAACAGAATTACCCCACAGGTCTGCAGCCTTTTCATATTCAAAGAATTAAAAGTTTTAATGATGTCATTAGAAGTAACATATTGGAATTTAAACTCTGAACTACAAACTGGAATATTTTTTTTTAAGTAATGTTTCTGCAGCAATGGGACATGATTTTAGCGACTTGGTTGTCGATACGGGAATGTCAGTGAAAAAAATTTCAAATTCTGTGGCGACTTGCGAATCTAATGTTATTATATTATCATCAATAGTGAGGGTGTAATCACTATTTCGGTTGCAAGACCTTCCCGTTTCGCTTTTTATAATATCCCAAGTCGTTTTAATTACATTACTACTATTTTTAATTTTAGAACTCAATTAGCGAGACTTGGCAATATAACAGACCTTTTTAAATAATTTAGAGTAGTTCTTGACATATAAATTGAATTCTACCGAGTTAGAGTAAGTCCACTCCTCATAGAGTTCATAAAGCCGAATTCTACTTTTATAAATACCAGCAGTGGCCCAGTCACTGAAAGAAGTGTTACTATTTACTGAAGCAATTTTGGGAATAAATGTGTTATCAAATTGTTGGCAATATATTTTGAAAAAATCATTATAATGTTTATTAGGGTCCTCATTAGTTAACAAACAGGGCATTTTATTTAAGAGTTTAGTTTTGAATGCTTCCAGGCGATATTTAGTTTTTGGATTTACAGTGATATTCTTTTTTAACATTTTATTGACCTTTTTTGGTAAAGTAATTAATTGCCCACAATGATCAGAGTCTATTAAATTAATTATTTTTTTGTGAGTTGGTACAACATCCGTAAAAATATTATCTAAGCAAGTGGCACTAGTCGGAGTTATTCTAGCAGGCTCCATAAATAGGTTTACAAGATTGTATGATTGGAATAAACTAATAATGTTAGAGCTCAAACCAGAATTTTCTAACAAATTAACATTAAAATCACCACAAACAATGACATGACTTGAGTTACAGATTTTATGCAAAACTTCATCCATTACTTTTTCAAAGCAATCGTACAATCCTGAAGGTGGTCTGTACATACTTAATATAATAAACTGCTCCAATTCAATACAGGCTATTTCAATAGATCGTTCAACAGAGAGGCTCACAATATCCATTCTGTTCTTGAATTTAAGATTATTACTTATTAAAATTAAAGAGCCACCATGTATAGCATTTACTCTGCTGAAAGAACTACCAACCTGGTAATTATTATAATTGAAAATAAATTGATGGCTTTGAAGCCAATGTTCAGTTAGGCAAAGAATATCAATATGGTTAAAATTAAGAAAAAACTCTACTTCTAACTCTTTGTTTAAAAATCCTTGAATATTTTGATGTACCAGGTTAATAGTATTTATTGATTTTAAAACTATATTTGTGTCCTCTTTGCAGTTTAAAAGTTCATTACTGCTAGAGATTCCCTCTGTTGTCAAAAAATGTGAATGTTAGTCTCGCTCGCAAGGTTCTTTTTACAAAAAAAAATCTCAAGATTACTTTTCTTTTATGTCAGGTCTTTTTACCCGATGTTGTATCACGCCTACCTAGTAGCAATCTATTTATTCTGGTCTTACAGTCGCCCAATTTTACGGTTATTGCAGATTGCCGACAGATGATGCTCTACGCGATGAATGAATTTTGATTATTCAGCAAAGCAGGCAAGACGATAAAATAGTTGCCTTCAAAATTTTGTGTTTTATGTTCATTACATTTTTGAGAAGATGACGTATACTTTACCTAAAAAGGTCGTCAGTTAATAAAAAAAGATCAAAACCATCACCATCGGAAAATTCCTGCATTACTGAGGGTGCAATTACTTTAAAAGAACAAACTTGTCCTTCTTACACAATTCTCACAAACTTTCGCAGATATAATAAATAGAAAAATAGGATACTATTAAAAAAACTAACAAAAAAATTAAACTTTAATTGTGATATATTTACCGATACCTTTTTTATTTATTGTAATTTGTTTAGTGATTAATAGCCATTATTTTGTCCATATTGACACGCCCTATCAACAATGTCGGATCTGAAAATATGCAACTTTCCAGCAGAGCACTTTAAAGTTTAAAAACATGATAAAAATGTTATTTTATGGATTACAGTTATATATATATGGATATTGGATATATGACACTCATTCCAAAATTCATAATCCTAATCCATAAAATAAAATTTTTATCATGCTTTTAAACTTTAAACTGCTCTGCTGGAAAGTTGCATATTTTCAGATGCGACATTGTTGACAGGGCGTGTCGATATATTACTTTAGTAATTTATGTTACAAAGTAAAAAGTAAAAAATGAGCGATTTAATTTTTCAATATCTGGTAACTTTACACGCACATAGAAGCACGTGTACGTACAGCGGCTCGTTGTCACGCACACATAACTATAGAGGTGGCGACACTCGCGAGTTCGGCGCGCTCCATCTGCCTTTTGTTTTATAATCTGAGCAGCAATTGATTAATCATCATCAGCTTAGTAGTATAACTTCCAGACTCTGTGCTACTACTACTGAGCAATTCCTTACAGAAAAACTCCAATAGTACTTTTTTTTTCAACCCGTGAATCGAACCTGAGACTTCATGCTCAGAAGTCTAGACACTATACCAACGAGGCAGTTAACTAATAAACATTCATATATTCTCAGCGATTAGGGGGCAGTAAATTAATTAAATTTCAATTTCAGCCCACGAATGAGCGGTCTCTTCGACGAATGCAGACTAAAAGCCGAGAAACTTCTAGAACGAGGCCAAAATCGCAAGCTGATAACTTCTACATGCCAGAGAGGGCAAGATTTTTGCATGGATTCTAATAACGCAGGCAGTACTTTCACTAATTAATTAGTTTCGCAGTGTATCTCGTAAACTACACATTGTAAGAATTAGAACTATTTAATTGTTACAAGACGAATTTATGAGTAAATAGATAGATAACATGTAGAATAGAATTAGCTGCTTTATAAGGAAATAAGTTTAATTATATTTTAAGTTATACCATGTAACGGTTTGTAAATTGGTTTAGGTAATAAATTAAGCTTATCGCTTTAATTGAGTTTTCTTATAATCCTAATGAAAATAACAAACAAACAAAACAAAACAAAAAACGATAACAGACATAAGTTCGCTCTTTATTTAATTGTAACGTTCATAATTGGCGTAACTTTTAAGTAGGTAGTAACTTTATATTTTATACCTGTGAGCTGTGAAGCTACCTTTTATAAATAAATAAAAAAACATCTGTATCATAAAACTTCCTCCTCTTTTTTGATGTCACGGTTGGTGCTAGAGCTGAACTATTTTAGCAGTTACACAGCGTACGTAACGCGGGTTCGATTCCCGCAGTGAAACAAATGGTTTGTAACCTACTAATGTTCCTGGTTTGGGTGTTTGTAAGAATGCACCCAACAAAAAAGAAAAAAATTGTGAATTTTCATACAACTTACGACAAGAGGAAATAAATCAATGCCAATAAATTTGAGATTTTTTCTCTCAAAAAACTCATAAAGCTTTCACTGTGCGTAAAGCTAAGTTGTGGAATTCTCTGCCGGAGTCTGTGTTTCCTGATAGCTTTAACCTTGGGATCTATGTAAAGAGTGAAAAGTTACTTCTAGGTAAGTGTGCTCCATCTTCGAACACATCATCACTTACCATCAGGTGAGATGGTGGTCAAACGCGAGCCTATTATCAATAAAAAAAGGGAGACAAGAATCTTGATTTCTGTAGGTTATGATACGAAACCCTTTGCGTGAAAGTAGGAATCACAAAGTTAAAGTACCGGGTTTTACATATAAAAACAGTGGTAACCCAGGGGTTACGTTCCCTACATACGAGTTGTAGGACGTTAGCTCCAATCCAGTCTGGAATATTACTTTGGATAATTTATATCATCAACACTGCTCTCAAATCGATGAAGAAAACCATCCAAAAATTGGAAGATGTAGTGTATGGATGTAATACACTAAGTACATCTACGTAAACATGAAAGTAGATATACTCGTAACACTGTCTCATGCGCTCTAGGTGGTAGGGTTACTTTTATCTGGCAGTCACGCGAGTGAACCACAGAGTACATTTTTATATACTGAGATAGAGCCGTCACTCGAAGATTTCAGAGCACCCACGCCCTCTGGAAACAAGTAATAACAACAATGGATGAATCAGCGTAGCTATATATATATATATATATATATGGATATAGCTACCTACAAATTAGGGTACCGCTGCATAGGCCGTCTTATTTAATTCCTTTTTATTTAGAACTTTGTAATTTATATTAATTTACAATAAAACAACATAATAACAACATCCAATACTTTATTAAAATCTTCTCTTACAATATTTGATGGTCATCTCCTGAATTTTATCTTCCATAAGTCTATAATCGTTTCGTTATCCACACAATAACTTATAAGTATCCTTAGATACACACCACTTAAATAAGAATATATTATATCTTAAATTTCTTAAATTATTTGCATTTATTGACTTATTATTTGACAAATTATTTTACTTTTTTTCAAACCTTTGATATTTACGCTGTGTTGCCAGGTGACCGTCTCGCGTTCTCCTCAAAGTCAAACCTTCCCCGAAATTTCCCGAAAATTCAAGATTTGAAAAAAAAAAACCCTCCACAAATGGCTATTCTTTTTTATTATTGATACAATATTACACAATTTCAGCAATAGCGTCCATGACTGAATTAGCATCTTCACTCTCGTCGGTTGCAGTTCCGGACATTTTTTTTTAGTTAAATCTGTTTTCTGTGTTGGTGTAGAATTTTATAGGTTTTATGTTGAGGTATTGGGCCTCCTTTGCATAGCTGGCAGTTTATAAAATGATAGATGAGTAAGTTGGATGTCAAAGTCATTCAATAGAAAAAATGTGTGTGATCCAAGGATCTTCTACCTACTAACTGGATTGCTTACGAATGATTCAAAAAATACAGAAAGTCTTTCTTAGCTGTTAAACAATAGAGTATAAACTTGCACGCATAAAACTGAAGGAACTATTCGTTCCGAGCGAGACAGTGCGTGTGTGGACTGTGTCCCTTTCTTCTGTGTGTCAGATTAAAAATATTTATTTCAATGGTAATTTTTTCGACCTATCTGTTGTAGTAATAACACCTAGTTTTAAACTTCTTTGGAATTCTATCTTTAAAATGAATTACCATTATTACTGTATGCATATTAATGAAAATTAAATTTATTTTACCATGCAATCACAAGATGTTTAAAACAAAAAAAAATTGAATTTGTAACAATTAGTAGTGATATATTATACTATACATGGCAATTACTACGTTGCCGTCTGACGTTTACTTGACATCTGCATGTTTGTAAACTTGCATTATATTTAATTTTGTGAGTTTTCGTAATATTAAAGTGCAAGATACTGTAACCATGGTAAGAACGTGTTTTGTGGTTAATCGCAAGAGTGAAGGGTACCGCGGGTCTGGAATTTCCTTTTTTAAGTAAGTTTTGTGACTTTGTTTACAAATTGCATTTAGGGTGACTATGTTTTCAATGTAAAAGTGGATGTTCTTCTCTTTATTCTTCTTATTTATTATTTTTCTTTCTTCTCATTATTTATTACTTTTTGTTATTTTAAGCTTTCCTAAAAATGATGATCTTCGAGACCGGTGGCTCAGTATTCTACACAGAAAAAGGTCAGAAACGGTTCCAAAATTTGTAGCCGCCATTTCAAGCCCGAAGAAATATTGCATTTCGAAACAAGATCAAATGATGCAATTCCATCCATTTTCCCTAAAGTAAGTTATCAATCTTTACAAATGACATGAAGATCACCGTTTCGAAATAGAATATGAGCGTAGCAAGATGAATTTTCATTTTGAATCTATCTTAACCATAAATACTAAAATATTGTTCTCATCAATCTATTATTATTTTAGATTCCTGTTAAAGCGAAACAAATAAATGTTTCAAGTACTATAATATTGAAACCCACTAAAGAAAAGAATATATACAACCTGTACTGGGCACATTCAAAGATCTGGTAAGTGAAAGTTATGAAAGAAGTCAAATTAATAAGCATAAAACTCGACATTTTAGTTGATTTATTTACTTTTGCTTAGCAAATTGATGGCAAATATATTTTATATCATTTTGGCCAAAAACTCATATACGCAAACTTGCTTACAAGTATAGTTTATTATATTAAAAATTACTTATAACTTAATTACTTAACTTTTATCCACTGCAGTTAGTTAATGTCGACAAATAATAATAATAATTCATAATTTAAAGATTATTTCCATACTTTTAACTAATAATAGTGTAATACCTTTTTTAGGGTTCCGTAGCCGAATGGCAAAAAACGGAACCCTTATAGTTTCGACATGTCTGTCCGTCTGTCTGTCTGTCCGTCCGTCCGTATGTCACAGCCATTTTATTCCGAAACTATTAGGACTATACACGTAAAACTTGGTACGTAGATGTATTCTGTGAACCGATTTCCAATTTTAAGAGAAAAATTAAAAAATATTTAAAATAAAGGGGGCTCCCCATACATGGAACTGAAACTGCAAATATTTTTTTTCATGAAACCTATACGTGTGTGGTATTTATAGACAGGTCTTTAAAAATGACATTTTCGTTTCTAAAATGACTTTTTCATAAAGTTAATCTTTTAAAAGATATACGCTTCCAAAGTGGTAAAATGTGTGTGTCCCCCCTCTAACTTCTACAATAATGAAGTGAAAAATCTAAAAAAACCATATGTTGTAGACCTTAATGTAAACTTTCAACTAAAATTGGTTTGAACGAGATCGAGTCAGCAGTTTTTGAGATACAGTATATTTTAGAAAACCGCAAATATAACTTTGTAATTCATACAAATACTATAAAAAACAAAGTTATTTGGCGTAGTTGTAAAAATTGTAAATAAGCTAGTTTTAAGAAATTTGTAAGGTTTTTTGTTTTTTTTTTTTTTTCACTTAAATATATTAAGTATGTTATACTTATTACAGTTACTACGGAACCCTTCATGTGCGAGTCCGACTCGCACTTGGCCAATTTTATTTAGGGTTGTGTGTCAAGCCAATCTTGTAACAAACCTGCAGCTGCAACATATGAGGAACTAGAAAATATAGAACCAACCTAATAATAATAACCTTATAATTGTCATTCGATCTGCCTCCTTTATGTTTAGAATTATGTATGTTAATAATATTGATTTCTAACCTTAAATAGCACATGTGGTGTTAGCCTGTAATTAATTGTTACACTTATAAATGTAATATGACTGTTTCATACAAATGTATTGTGTAAACAATTGTAGGTTAACCTAAATAAATATATACACAAATAAATTATATCTCTTCTATTATTCTTTCTATTGTATAATCATCGTTTTTCATGAAGGGTTTTAGTAGTTTTAATTATATATAAACATTGCATCATTTTATTTTTAGTCTACTAATTCTGACCGTAAAAGTGTCGAATAAACGTAGATTACCAATTAATGCACGTTTGTTTGGACGTCTATACCACTGCCTATCAAGGCCAAGCCTTCGAAGAATTGCCAGCTGGTGATTCTGTTATTAATTCTGTATCTGCAATAATTGTATTTGTATCACGGGTCTTAACCACTTTGAAAGTTTATAATTCAACGCAATAAAGTCTGCTTAACAAAACCAATTTTGCATTTAGTCCGCATAAGGAAGGGTTTATTATAGAAATTAGCGCGCTCAATATAAGTTCCTCAGATATATATTGAGAACTAGCTTTTCGCCCTCGTGGAATTCTGTTATATCGCTCTACCGAGTGACTGTTCAAAAATCTGAGATAGAAAGAACCCTATATAGTTCCCAGGGTTTTAAACTATCTCCATGACGAATTTTTTCGAAAGCGGCTCTGTGATTTAACCGTGAAAGCGTAACAGACCGATACAGACATTTGTATTTATAATTGAATTTATTTCTTTCTTTCTATTTAATACGTTGTTAAGAAAAAAACCGGCCAAGTACGAGTCGGACTCTCGCATGAAGGGTATTTTTATAGGTAGGTAATGAATGGTAAGGAACCATTACCTATAAAAAGCGCCAAAAAAATCACAACTGTTGTATGGGAGTCTCCCTTAAATATTTATATTAATTAATTTTAGTATTTTTTGTTATAGCGGTAACAGAAATATATCATTTGTAAGGTTCATAATAAGTGTCTTAAAAAAACCTGTAAATATTGCATCAAATAAAATTGTCCTTACGTTTATCGCGAATTGATATCCACACTACTAGAAAGAGATAGCTAGGTCCTTCGAGGGTATACTCTTCGGAACGGATTTGAGCTTTGCGTCCGCATTCCAGTTTAGGTACAGTCGGCCAAGAAAGTGGTGTACCACCCTAAGGTTGAATATCGCTTGCAGATTCATAGGTGATAAAGATTAGTTTCGCTTGCAGATCGATCTGACAACTTCTATTGCTGTCTTTATCTGATTATTGATAACGACTATTACTGTTTGTAACGTGACAGCTGTTCTTAGTTTGAACTTGATGGAACCAATGACGTCGTAAAATCAACGGCGGGGGGCTGTAGATTTTGATGACAAAATTGTATCTACAAATTCAGAATTGTAATCAACAAGTTACATAAAATTGTAAAGGCACAAGGCGAGTCCACAAACCTACAATTTCTGTAAACTTGTAATTACAATATCAATAAAAAACAAGCTAAAAATAGATTTATCCTTTTATTAAATTTCTACAATCAATTTTAAAATACTTATAACAAACAAAAACATAGCATATATAGTAATATTTAGAAGATATTGAAAATTTTTAAAAATTTGGCCTATATAACCTCTAAAAGACGAGACCTCATTGAACCAACAAGCCGTGAGCAAATATCGGTTCCCCGCTTTTCCTCCCAGATATAATTACAGTGACTAATAAGAGCTTGTTTGGTTCTTTCATTTTGATGCGACCATCGTTGGACCATAAGGCCCCAAAGATTTTCTATCGGGTTGAGGTCCGGCGATCTTGAGGGCCACTGAATTACCCTTACGTCAGTGTGTGAACGAAACCAGGCTCTTACGATCCTCGCATTATGAATTGAACAATTATCTTGAACAAAATCAAATTGTGGCACTTCGTTCTCCGGGTAAACATTACGGACTGTCGGTAGCATTGCATTCTGAAGCACGTCGATAAAATTTACAGCCGTCGCTCGAGGAGGTAGAGAACACAATTCTCCTACACCATCCGTACTCATCCAGCCCCAAATATTTACGAAAATTCGACCTGATTCTCTATTTGGGATTACATGATCATCTTTATACCGTGTTGAATTATATCGCCAAAGGTGAAGACGTCCATGCTGACTGGATTTAAACGTTTTTTCATCACAAAACACTGTATTGGACCAATCAAACTCTAAGTGCTCTCTGGCGAAGTTCAGACGAGCAAGTCTGTGAGCATCCGTCAAATATATTTTCTTGGCGTAATGCCTGTGGTGCAACCCCATGTAATGTAGATGATTCCTTATTGTTTGGGCACTCACATCGAACATCTCCGCAAAATGTTTTGTGGGCTTAAAACCATTGATTTCATATTCCCGTCTCATGAATTCTCTATCGTTATTGGAGAGTGCAGGCCGGCGACCACTTCTTCTGTGATCCAACAAACTTCCCTCCTCTCCTTCACGACGAATCCAAAAGCGGACAGAACGCCTCGATATATTCAAATTCCGGGATATCGCACTGATACTGCTTCCCTCATTAAATTGGGCAATTATTTGTGCTCTTTCGGCAATGGTCAAGTTGGCAGGCATTGAGATGATTTTATATGCAGTTGATTGAAAAATAACACGGAAAATATATCGATTTTTTGCATATATTTGACAAAATGTCAATTGTCAGTTTTCTTTTTCAAATGGAATTCGGTTGTCTAAATAGTTTTTATTACTTTTGTTTGGAAACCATTGGAAACATTTCAATTGCTTTGTAGAAACTAATGTCCTTTTCATTTATACTAAAGGTTAAAATGTCATGTACTTATATGTGACATATGACGTATGAATACTAAATACATAGGTTTACGTCATGATAATGTTGTCTCTTTCAGTAATATCTTTTTATAACGAACCCTGTTGTAATTTTCGATGACCGGGAAACTAAATCAAAACTGGTACACCACTTTCTTGGCCGACCGTACAAGGGTACAAGTTCCTTGGTGTGATCAAGTAAGTTTTGTATCGTATTGTATTTTAGAAAGATGAAGGTTTATTTATAGATGTAAATTTAATGTTTCGGTTTTATTTTATAATTGTA
Source organism: Tholera decimalis (assembly GCA_943138885.2). NCBI lineage: Eukaryota > Metazoa > Arthropoda > Insecta > Lepidoptera > Noctuidae > Tholera > Tholera decimalis. The sequence goes on from OW964572.2 coordinate 6,007,544, forward strand.
AGAAAGTAAAAGGATTGGTGCACCTAAGAAAACTGTGGTTGTAATAATTGGGTTTATTAAATAAATAAATTCTTATGAGTATATACAAATAAAAGAAAACCTTTCATTTACAAGGGATCCTGGATCATGGAAAATATACCCATTTAACATTCTGATCCTGACTTCATGACATAGGACCAACTAGAAAATATAGCCTCTCAAACAAAAAAGAATTTTTCAAATCGGTCCAGCCATGTTCGAGTTATGAGGTAACATACATAAAAAAAAAAGATCAAGCAGAACTGAGAACCTCCTCCTTTTTTTTGAAGTCGGTTAAAAATATTGTTTTTATTTTTCGTTTAAAAATGTGTCGGTTAAAAAACAGGTTCGCGTTTGACCACCATTTCACCTGATGGTAAGTGATGATGTGGTCGAAGATGGAGCACGCTTACCTAAAAGTAACCTATTCATTCTTGACTTAAAGACTCCTAGGTTATAGCTATCGGGAAACACAGACCCCGGCAGGGAATTCCACTCCTTAGCCGTACGCAACCCAATTTTCCCCCCATAACTTTAAAACCCCCCCAAATTTGGGAGGATGCGCTCCAATCTGGCATCACTGCATATACGTATGTTTCGTTACCATTTTAGTTTAAAATTAAATAAGTTAAAGAAAAAATAGGATTGCGTAATTGGAGGATTTTATTAATTTGAAGATACGTGTGTTAATATATTATAAAAGGTGTGAGATGTCCTAATTTCCCTAATATTTTAATTTATATAAATTAAAATGGTTATTAGTTAAAGATAATTTAGAATATCTGAGTAAAACGGAGAACAAGTTTAAGGTAAATGTGTAAATATTTTGAGAAAAGTGCCATCTATCAATACGTAACTTAAACTTTGCATATTGCTATACGAATAAATTAAAAATCAATTGTAATGAGTAGTATATCTTTAAAAGCAGAACCCTACCTAAACTAGTCGGTTATCATTTCGTCACTTTTGTTCTAAGTTATAACACCATGGAGTGAACTGGGGGAGGTTAGATGTGTTCCCGCACGAGAACTGAGTGTGTTGCTGAACCAGTGATATAGTCCTCGGCACGTAAGTTGGCAAGGATTTGGCGTAGTGGGGTTAAGTTCGCGCATCGTGCACTTAGTGGAAGAAAAAAGTGGTGACTTTTACTGCTTGCCATTATTCTATGGTTATTGCCATTATTTATTTTTAATCATATCTGTTCAGAAGAATGTTAAAGAAAGAAGAGGAATTCATTCGTTAATTCGGTATTATAAATAAAATAGATTTAATACATAAATACATTTAAAAGTGAAAAAAAATGTATTAAAAAATAAACATTAAAAATAATATGATCTCGTCGTCACAATTAGTCAATAAAACTGCTTCCCTTTGATTCTTCTTTTTCCCGGTGTCCTAAAGACAGTTACGAATTTGGAATTTCAACCTTAACTATTGTGTTTAACTGTTATTTCTGACGTTTTAATAATCTGCGTAAAAAGGTATTTGATCCTGGCATTGTAATCAACGTAACAAAAACTAAATTTAAAACAACAACTCGTAACAAAAACAAAGGGTACAACTTTCGTGTACGCGAGTGTATTCGGGAGCAAATTGAACGAGAACTACTGACGCACCAATCGCGCGCTCGGAGTGGCGCTACGTCATACCCCGCGTCCCGCTGACAACCGCTGACACCTAAAAATCGACTTCTGCGCATCTAACGACTCTTGCCAAGTTACGTACCGAGCACTATAATACCCATTCGGAGACAGTACATAAGACATGCTACATCCACTATCCCACACTGGGCCCGCGTATTAGATTACGACTTATTTCATCTCGTAGAGATAAGGCGCGTGTCCCAGTGGCGTGCGTGGCAGTAGGAACGCTATCACGTTCAAAGATTGGTTAGTTGATTTCCCAACTAGTAAATCGCAAAATAAGTGTACAAAATCCATTCCCTAATTACTAAAACGAAATCGGTTTCCGCTAGAAAAAAAAAAGTTACATACGATTGTTTTGAACCGAGTTTGGAGCGATAAAGCAATAAAACAAATTATAACGGAACGTACAAAGGAACTAGCATATCTACGCTTATCACAAATGAACAGTTTTAAGACTTAAGAAACACTGTTAAGATTTTATAAAATAATAATAATATAAAAAGGTACGATTGAACAAAAAACAATTTTATGTTAGTGACGAGTTACATGAACAAGTTTTTACAATTGACATGTATAATTAATTAAATAGGTCCATTAAATGTGACTTATCAACTTCAATTTTAAATTAAACAATGAATATATTGAATGAACAGTGCATTATTTGGACTGACAATGCCATGATCAGTGTTAATTAATTAAGAATACCTGGGATTGTCTAAGATGATTTCAATTGTAAGTGCTCTTTTAATATTTTTTTCGTAAAAATTTAAGTGAGAATATTACTACTCAGTTTTTCATAACTTCAGTTGGAAATATATGGGAAGTAAAGGATTATGGAGAAGAAATAACAAGATTATACTTATTTATTTATTCAAAAAAGGTTTACCAACAGCTTCTGTGTATAAAATAAGTAACAAATCGATTTTTCATTCTTTGTAGAAGTTATAACTTTACTATATTATACTTTTCACCATAATCCCATTTAATCCTACTAACTTATTAATTTTTTTTTAGTAATTACAATAACTTAGTGAATGTGGTCTTTAATTATTAATTGTTGCACTTCTAATTGCATAATTGATGTGTGTAGTTAATGTAGACAAATATGCTTTGTATTAACAAAACACAACCTAACCAAAATAATTCGGCGTCGGACGTCGGCCGACGATCTCCGGCCACCGTAGGCGCGGGCATGCGGACAGCAAGTAAAGGGCAACTCGCTGTCCGACCATGGACCATGCCCGGGTCGACGGCGCGTTGTGTTCCACGCGCGCCTCAAAGAGCGTCAGCAACATGACGAGGCCCCCTCTGCAGAGGGCCGAAGCCCGCCGGGGTCGTGGGACTCATCCCGTTACCGTGGCCCCGGTATGTAAAGGGATATTGAAGGAACACCGTGGATTTTAGTCAGTAAAAGTCTGACAGTCCCTCCCACCCTGCCCGGAGTGGGAGGACTTATTTGATAATTTTACCACATTAAAAAAAAAAAAAAAAAAAAAAACAAAATAAATAAATCAACCAAGTTCCGATATCTAAGTTCTTTCCAAACTAGTCCAATCTGCTTCTACTTCTTTTTTATGGTTCCTATTACTAAGGCTCCGCTGTGAACCGTGATAGCTAGACAGTTGAAATTATCACAAATTATGTATTTCTGTTGCCTGTTAATAACAACATACTAATAAAAAATATTGATTTTTTAAATGATATCCATACAACAAATGTGATATTTTTATAGACAATGGTACGAAATCCTTCGTGCGAGAGTCCGACTCGCACTTGCCTGTTTTTTCGCTGAATGTCTCAACTTTTCTGCAACTAGAACAGATCTTTATTTTATGAGTGGTCAGTTTCGTATTCTTTGCAAACCCTTTCATTTGGTGTCTATATCATGGCAATCAAAGACTACAGTATAATATAGGATGGCAATGCACAAAAATAAGTACTCCGCCATCTTAGGTCATCCGCCATATTGGATTTAAAATTACGTACTTAGCTAACCATTCACTATCATCTAAACTAAACGTGTAGGTATGCAAAATTTCGTCTCAGTTGGTTGATTATAAATGCTTTAAAATTCAGCTGCAAGATTTGATGTCAGGATGTACATCATTTGTAGATGGAGTGTGTCAAGAACCAATAGAAAAGGAGAAGGCTAATCAATGACTTTAGTTTAAATATATTACAGGTAGGTTTAGTCTAATCAATTTTAGCTCGACCAAGGTCAGATGTAGCAAAAAGATTTAGCGAGTTGGTGTATTATACCTATTGATTAGGATTCCCCTTTAAATTTAATTAAGACAACATTGTTTTGTAGAAGCATGTGTACTGCGTGATGAGGTCGGCGTATTCATTGGGATAAGAACCCCAAATTAAATTAATAAAGATTAAAAATAAAATATTTCACCTGTAATGCAATGCACGTTCAATATTGTAAAATACCATATTTATCCAATATATTACAGGTTATACTGATTCTCATCCCACTAAAGGTATCAAGATGCTCACTGGTTCTCGATTCAATGTCTCAAAATACACTGTATGTGTCTAGCTATTGTCCAGCAATGAAAAACTGCATAGAAGGAAGTCATGTCATTTGTCAGTATTATAACCACGTAAGTTATTTTTACTCCTGGTTTTTTAAACTACTGTATATTGAAGACTATCGTGTGCTCTATCATGTCTGACTTCGATTGTGATAAAAAATTAAAGAACCGATTATAATGAGACTTGTGTAAAGAAGTAAATATAGGGTGCTACATTATGTTTTTTTTCTATAGAAAGTGAAAAGCCATTCACAAAAAAGCTTTATATTATATTAAAGTAAACTTGACAGGCGACAACATTAGACTTCAATAATAAATAAAAATTGTTTATAAAAAATATTTATTTCATCAAAGGGTATTTGTTAGAGTCCGACCGAAACGGGTTTTCCGGCCGAAACCGAAACCGAATATTCGGCCGCGGCTTCAGTTTCGGCCGAAACTGAAACCGAAACTCACGTGGTCAAGTATAAAATTCCTTAAAATACTGAAATTTAGTGCATTTTACCCATTATTCTGCATTAATTAGGACATGAAATGGAAACAAAGTATTTTAACTTTGTTGTACCTAATCATTTATTTAATATAATATAAAAAAAATATTAATTATATTTTTATTACTTTTTCAAATTAAGTTCTCATAGCAAAATGTTTATCAGTTATCAATAATCAAATCACTAATTGTTACTGTTTCATTAAATACTAAGTATTGGTATTTTGAAATCTTATTACAATCTTACAATCTCTTTTTTACATGTGACTTGATTTGTTAATAACAACAAAACAAAGTTACTGACTCAATATTTAACTATATAAATCATTCAAGTACAGAAACGAAACAAAAACTTACATGTAAACAGTTCCATCAAAACATAACCTCTAAAGTATGTTTGCGTCGGGCGATAACGCACTGACTAAGTTGTGTTGCTACAGAGCTATCCGAACGGTGTACGACAATTCCCGAACAGGGCCGCCAGCGTCCGCCAAAGCGTTGCCGCGAGAAACGAAGTTAGGTGAGCGTGCACGACAACTTCCGAAATCAGTTTCGGTTTCGGCAAAAGTTTCGGCCAATTTTGGCCGAAACCGAAACTGCCGAACTTTCGGTCGGACACTAGTATTTGTACATGATGTTAGCAAAATTTATGTTGTATGTATTACAAATCGACAAATTTTTTTGGGTGACCAGCTGTTCTCCTAGCTAGGTTGCTGGGCAACTTGTATTAAGGAGAGACAGTTTGCCTCCCCGGTTGGTGTTTTACAAAATTAAATTTTATAATGAAATGAAATGAAATATTTATTTTGTAAATTGGTTATAAATAACACTTTTACACGTCATGTTTTTTGCGTGTTAAGTTTAGTTTAGCTAGATGAGGCCGGTATTTCCTAACTGACTACTCTGAGAAGAAACACCGAAACAAACTCGGAGGTCAGTCTCTTTTAAAGTCCAGACAATTTGTATTTGTATATGAGAAGCATGTAGGTTCATGTCTGTGGTATTCTTTTGAGGAAATAACCACGCAAATTTGAGCGGACCTGTCCAGACAGTGCAAGCATTTGTCAGTTATCATGTAGCTTAAAATGAAGGGTAAATTCATTATTGAAGTCTAATGTTGAAACGAAAAGAATATCTTTCAATACACATCGTATTAACTTTATGATGTAACTGATTTTATAACACATTATTTTTTCCTTGCAGCATCGTACAGTAGGGCCGCTTTGCCAAAACTATGTGAAGATATCAGTAACTCCAAAAATGGTACAACAAATACTTGAAGGTGTGAATAGGTAAGTTGAATGACACACCAAAACGATAGGACACACTTTGAAAATGGGATTCTGCAAAAAAAATATTTTGTAACTAATTCTTCGGCTTATCTCAAACACACTTATCTGCATGGTGGATCACGGCCCATGTCTGAGAGAGTATTAAGGCCAATATTATCTTCTCTGTGAGAGGTCACAGACAAGAGGTTGGTGTCCCATCAGTAGCATAGAATTTTTTTTTTAAGTTATCTAGCAATGTTGGTAGATTTCACATTACTAAATTAATTAATATAATATAATTAATATAATAATTAATTAATTAATTAATTAAAGTTTTAGCGATAAGACCGCCCATTTTAACATCCTTTGTAGTTTTTAGTCCTTATTTAATTCTGTTATGGTGAACAATAAAGAGTATATCTATCTATCTATCTATCTTGTTAACCCCTCCAACTAAGCTAAATATGCTTGTGTCTGGAGTGGGTTCACGACAATGGGGTAATGGGTGGGGTTCGAACCCACGACCTCTCGATCACAAGTCCGACAACTTAGCCTATTGGCTATTGACGCTTCACTTATTATTGTTAGTAAATAAGTGAAAATTCACTGGTTAGGTTATAGGGCCACATATAGGTTACATTTTATCCCAGAATTTCCACGAGCTCGGGTATGGCTAGTTTACCCAAAAAAAAAGAGAAACCGGCCAGGTGCGAGTCGGACTCGCGCACGAAGTGTTCCGTAACATTATCTATAAAAACGGCAAAAAAAGTCATGTCTGTTGTATGGGAACCCTTAAATTGATTTATTTTGTTTAAAAGGTAGCTTCACAGCTTACAAGTATAAATTATAAAACAATTACTTAAAAAATCATAACAATAAGTGTTTGTTTTATTTTAATTTAATTATTTATTTTTAAAGTGGATTATGTAACTAAATATTCTATGAATATTTCAAGCGTCTACCTGTACTGTTATCAATATCGAGCAAAAATAAGCAAACAAACAGGTTTGTGTATGGGAGCCCCTTAAATATTTATTTTATTCTGTTTTTCAGTATTTGATGTTATAGCGGCAACAGAAATACATCATCTGTGAAAATTAAAACTGTGCTCTATCACGGTTCATGAGATACAGCTTGGTGACAGACGGACGGACAGCGGAGTCTTAGTAATAGGGTCCCGTTTTACCCTGTGGGTACGAAACCCTAAAAACAGTTCAGCATGATTAAGTACATACAGGAACACCAAGTTACGGAATCCTAAAATAATGATTTTTACTTTCAGAATAAGAATGCAGTTAGCCACTGGCCAGGAAACCGGAAAAGATAATCATCCGTTACCGAGAGCGTATGGAATGATGAGAATGGTATGCACCTTATTAGCCCGATATTAAGGTCCATTTTATAATAGAGAAATGTAATTTTTCACGTGTATTTCAGCATTGGGATAGCGAACTAGCAACTTTAGCACAAGTTTTAGCTGATCAATGTCTTGGTTTGAAGGAGGATAACTGCAGAGCTACTGGTAAGTTATTGACAAACAATACATTTACTTGTTCTCAGTTCTGCCAATGTCTTTTTTGTGAGTGGCATCTCGCAAGTCAACCCCTGATGTTGTCGGCTGCTTAGCCGGGCTTGCCTGTGGTTGCCTTAATTAATTAAAGCCTCCAGCCAGGACTTATTACAAACTTACAAATTAGGCGACTACTCGCTAAGGGCACCACCTGTGGGGTAGGGACTTCGGCTTAGGTCGTCGCAGGGGGAGGGCAACTATTTGTCATGGCTTCTGGGCTATTGCCAACATTGAAAATAAGAGAAAAAAGGTATATGGTTTAAAAAAACTAATTATCACTTTCAATTATCAAAAATTATATTTAGTTAAGTTTGGTTGATTAATAACGTTTATTTAAATTAGATATAAGACTCAATTAAACAAAGTTAAATAAACGAAATAAGATTTCTTTGCTAACCATACTTTTCAAGTGACATTTGACAGATAGAGGTCATTGACGTTCCTATTAGCATTTGAAACGCAAAATACAATACTACAGCTCAACACAGCCACCACTCGTAGCCCGCCCCCTAGCATCGAGGCCAGTTCCATATAAAATATGCATTGAAACGCGCCGCTCCGCTCCCGCTGACTTCGTAACCGAGGCCTTAGAGTAAAGGAACAGAGGCTGCACATGTACCTGCTATGTATATGATTATATCTGAGATAGGCCGCCATGGCTGAAATCAGTCAGGAAAAATGTTATTGGGGTTCAGTACCCAAATGGTAAAAATGGGACCTTATAACTAAGGTTCCGCTGTCTGTCTGTCACCAAGCTGTATCTCATGAGTAGGGACACGAAAAAAGTATCGATACTTTGTGGTATCGAGTACGTTTCGTTTCGATACCGATACTTTGTATTTGATACTTTTACTCAATGAGTAATTTTTGACAAGTATCGTATCGAATAAATCTTGGACGGCAATGCCATCTAGTTCAATTAAACTGAACCTTCTAAATCATTACATTGAGCTCGAAATTTCCTTCAGTCTTTCTGTTCACAGCTCAGATCCTTTCCTTCACTGATCAATCGTTCGCCGTTAGAAAATTGTTTTGTTATTATTATTTATTTATTGTTTATAAGTTATAATATAGTTCTTATAATATACAACGATATACCACAAAACCGTATTGTATTATTCTTCATGATCGTCTCCCGATTTGTTTTTCTCCGGTTGATCGTTATTGTGCTTGACTATTATTTGACTTATTAAATGTGAATGTGTGCCATCTATAAGGACCTATTGTTCCGTGCTGTATATGTATTAGCGATTGTACGGAGTAGGAATGGGTACTATAATATGTTGCTAAAGGAATAAATAATATAATATTGTTTAAATAATTTGTAAAGTCACAGTTGTCTTTTTTATAGTACTATTACTACACTAGTGTACCAATACCATTAGTGTTGATGTTCTGTTCTTCTGTTCTACTGTACTGAAGCTAAATTGACGTTACTGACTGACTTTGACGACTTGACGTATGCGCATTAGGTCCTAAGAAAAGTACTCGATACTTTGAAGTATCGATACTTTTGTTTCGATACATTTATGAGTACGATACTTTTTTTTTCGATATTACTCATGAGTACAATATCGATACTTTCTTATCGATACCGTGTCCCTACTCATGAACCGTGATAGCTAGGCAGTTGAAATTTTGACAGATGATGTTCTGTGAAAATTTCAACTGTCTAGCTATTCTGTTGCTGCTACAACAACAAATATTAAAAAAAATATATTTATGGGCTCCCTTACAAAAAAAAATATATTTTTTCGTTTTTATGGACAATGGTACGGATCCCATCATGTGCAAGTCCGACACGTACTTGCCCGTTTTTATTATTCATTTTCGCATTTTATAATTTCAGATACATTCTCCAATCCAAGTCAGATCATAACGTTGATAAACTTCAACGCCCCAAATTGGGATTACTTGACTGGAAACAATTCGAAACATGGCTTGAATAAAGAAAAGGTCAGTTCTTCGATAGACAAAGCCCTGAAGTCTTTGCACGGAGTCAGAAGGCAGATCACCACTAAAGATATCAACAGTTGCCCAGTTATAGAAACGTAAGTAGATTAATTTTAGTGATAAATGATAAAGAAAAAAGTCAAAAATAGATGCATACAAAAATTAAAAAGCTTATTAAAATTAATTAAATCTATGAGTTGGTAATTAAATAACTTACTATTATTATTAACTTATATTATTAACTAACTTTTTTTTCGTAAATTTAAAACATCCTGCATTCCTCTTAAGAACATCCCGCAACCCCGGGCCACACACGGCCTTGAAAAGGAAATACGCAATCAGACCTCATATTATATTTATCTTAATAAAAATGTACAAATTACTCTTAGTCTATACTTATAAAATATAAGAGTAATTTGTACACTTAGTGAAAAAACAAATTCAAAATCACAATATTTAATTTCACATAGGCCTACGTCATGGGCACTTATAAAACGTCAGAAGTTAGTATATGGTTCTAAATTCATCATTTTCTATGGAGAAGAACCGGCAAGAAACTACAAAGTTACCACAGTTACTCTTTTCAAAATATCATTCATTTTTACAATGTATCCATAATACAGGTTTAATAGATATGAGAAGACAGATTAGACCAATTGCCATATCACAATGTAAAATATAAAATTGAAAAACGAATCTACTAAAGTCTTCTCCCATACACAAAAAAACTTTCTAAAATATTAAAACAAACTTAACATGCGACATTATTAGGCTTCAATTATGAAGGAAACATGAACAATAAAAGTGAAAATCTGTAAAAATTAATAAACTATATATGGTTTACTATAACTTTAACTATTACAGGCTTCAAGACAAAGGATCAAGAAGTTATCTAAAACTAATTCTTGGGAAAGCCACGCACATTGGCTGCGGTATTTCCGCCTACACGAGATCCCAAATTTTGAGTAGCGGATTACAGCATATCTATAACGTAAGTAGATTTGTACAACTCAACATCAAACTTGGCCCTTTATAGCTTGAGCGCCTGACTCTGTCTTCACTTTAGAACGGTTTAGAAATTCTTTCACCATTAGAATGCTATGTTTTCACTGAGTGACATAGACTACCGCCTTTAACCGATTTAAAAAAAAAGGAGGAGGTTAGTCAGATTTTTTAAATGTATGTTCCGCGATTTCTAGAAGACGGCTGGACCGATTTGGAAAATTCTTTTTTTGTTCGAAAGGGTATATGCTTTCTAGTAGTCCCATTGTCATCACGTCAGGATCTGATGATGGAATCATGGAGAAATCGAGAAAACAAAAGTTTTTGTGTTAATTTGATACAAACATTACTCGCTTTCAGTCAAATTGTATTGAAAAATATTTAGATCAATTTCCTATTTGTGTAAAACAGAGTAGTTTGTTTTTGTTCGAGCATAATAGGTACGGAATTATCGGTCAGCTAATACAACTCACACTTGGCTAGTAAATTACGCAACCCTACACGGCGCGTGGCCCGACATGCACTTCTTGACCGGTTTTTATTATCCGATCCCGTGGGAATTTCGGGATAAAAAGGTAGCCTATATATTATTTCAGGATGTCAACTATCTACTTACCAAATTTCATTCTGATCCGTTCAGTAGTTTTTTGCGTGAGAGAGTAACAAGCATACATTCATCCATGCATCCTCACAAAGTTTCGCATTTATAATATTAGTAAGATACATAGCCGTAATAAAGTATCGACTAGTACGTGGGGATGGTTATCCATCCATACACTCGGCAAGTCGTTTAGTTAAGTTGCTTAAAACCATGAAGATCCAAAAATCTATGTTCCTTTTTAACCGACTTCAAAAAAAAGAGGTTTACAATTCGTCTTGAACTTTTTTTTTTATGTGTTTTACCTCATGATCGGAGATGGCTGGACCGATTTGGAAAGTTCTTTTTTTTTTTTAAAGGGTATACTTTCTAGTTGGTCCCATTGTCGTCACGTTTGGATCTGATGATGGGATCATGGAGAAATCGAGGGAACTCTTCAAATATTATAGGCATACCTATAGTGTTTTGGGTATTTCTTATAGTACCTTGTGCAGTTACTCTCGAAAAGCACCATTTGAGGAAGTGGAACTGATGATGAAGACCCCAGATGGCCACCGAAACTACTCAATAATAAGTATTTCGTTTATTACGATTAGATTACTTGAATATGGATGTTAAGCACTTTATGCTCGTCACAATGCATATGGTGAAGTAGAGCTGATGGTGATGTACCAGGAGAACTCCTCAAAAATTATAAAAGCAATATTTTAAGCAATATTTTGTAAAAGGTGATAAATAGTTGACATTTTGGCTTTTGTAACTAGATAAATTAAAAACCGACCCACTAAAAAGCGTGAAAAAAAACTTTTTTGCAAAAAATAGAACCGACTTCCATATAAAAACACTACAAAGGCAAAAATAACTTTAATTTCGGAAGGCGGTGTCTTTAGTTTTGTATATATTTTTGTTTTTGACACCGCCTTCCGAAATTAAAGTTATTTTTGCCTTTGTAGTGTTTTTATATGGAAGTCGGTTCTATTTTTTGCTAAAAAATTTTTTTTATGAATCCATACAAAGGATGTCTGTAAAAGACCGCTTTTAGCGATAAGAACGCCCTTGTAGTTTTTAACCCTTTCGGTACTGTAGGTATGTATATGTCCCATTACGGTATTAGACTAATGGTACATATCTTCCCACAAAAGTATAATTTTGGGATTGTTTCTTTTCTATACTACTCTCATTTTAAAGTTTCAAGACCGATGGAACCTAATGTCCCATGCTGAAAAGGATTTTTCTTGGTAAAAAAATAAAGGTGGCTGTTTTTGGGTTTATTATTGTATTATTTATATTGTTCAGAAAAAAATTCACGAATATCTCATTTAGATTAGCAGTCCTGAGGATACGTGTATGGGCCGTACCGAAAGGGTTAAATCCATATTTAATTCTGTTATGGTGTACAATAAAAAGTATATCTATCTATGTATCGACAAGTGCGGCTGTTACTAGCCACGAGCTGTTTGGTACTAAATACTTTTCATTTATACAACGTGTAACGGAAACCCCACTTCTATCCAAACGGGCTGAAAACATGATCAGGTATGGAGTCTCTATCCACAGTTTCAGCTGAAAATTAGCGACTCAAAGAATTGATACATACCAAATTATCTGTTTCCTATGTTTCTTGAATACCAATCATAACAAACGTGTCACAGCACTATGAGGGTCAATAACTTTCCACGTCACTTGCCAATAACACGATAATTCTTTTCGTTCTTCTTAATTTGAACAATTCGGTCTCTGGTATCAGTGTATTGTAATTTGTAATAAGTTCTACACACGTAGACTTAGGATTACAAAACCCTTGCCATATCGTTTGTTATTATATATACATATATATATTACATCTATACTAATATTATAAAGCGGAAAAGTTTGTTTGTTTGTTTGTTTGCTCGAACGCGCTAATCTTCGAAAGTACTGGGTGGATTTGGATGTAATTTGGTATGGAAGTAGCTGGAAGCTTGAGGAAGGTTATAGACTACTTTTTACGCGACTGCAAAAAAGGGAGAGTTATGTTTTTACCGTGATAGAATCCACGGGAGCGAAGCCCCGCGTGAGTACTAGTATACATATATACCCTTAATCTGATCGCCTCAGACGGTAACCTACAAAGTTCCCATATAATTTAACCACCATAAATTGTATGGACTTTAAAAAAGACGGACCCTTGAGTATGTTTCGGTGTTTCTTCTCAGGGTAGTCATTTGGGAAACACAGGCCTCATCTCGTTTAAATTTACAAAAAAAAAATACGTTAAAAAGTGTTATTTATTGACCAATTTGCAAAATGAGGATCATTAGTTATCATTTCAATTACACGTTGCATATGTCATTTTTTTCAGAGCGTTCAACTGGTGTGCAATGTCTCAGACGGGCCGCAGGGTTCCCAACCGGTGTACACAACAGACCCGCCCATACCTGACACAGGTTTCACAGAAAAATGTGGCTGCCCCGAAGGATACAGGGATTCTAATGGATGCCTCTGTGAAAGGGACACCCACGGTAACATTGAAAGTAAGTTCTAGAATAATTGTTTCCTCCTGCTAAAGTAGTTCTTTAACGAGATACCGCGGCCCCGGAACTCAAGGGCAATTGAAGAAGCAGGATGGGTTTTTGGTCCGTAAAAGTCTGATCACCCAGAGTGGGAATATAAATTAATAAATAAAAATAAAATTCATTTATTGCAGGTCCATGACCCATATAAAATTAAATTAAAATAATCTTGTTACTATTGCTTACAATAAAAAAAAAATCCAAATGTCAAAATTACATAACTATACGAGTAAACAGAGTTAAAAGAAAAATACATAGCTGATTAAGTGAGAACAACTTATCCTGTTATAAAATATCGAACTATCAAATTAAATGTCAATATAAAAAATAAAAATATAAGAAAATGTCAGAATTTCAAATTAATTGTAATTTATATGTCAGAGTATTACTGAATAGTCAGAATATTCTCACTACGAAAAATTTTAATCTTATTAGAGTACGTTACAACTTTGGTTTGAACCTGGTATCCTACAAAATCTAATCACTTATTACGCTAATCTCTAGTGATGATCTGTTTAGCCACAACCGTACCAAGTTGTATAAAAAACATCAGAAACATCTTTGTTGTTCCATAAATGACGTTACTTTTTCGCAGATACAGAAATTCGGCATATCAATTTGGATAAAAATGGTACTATATTTTTTTTGGTTAGTAAAACTAAAAATGTTGTGTTCAGATAATTTCTCTGTTGAGCCTACCGTTTAAATTCATCGGTAATCTCTTAGTTTTTAATATAAATATTTTTTACTATAAAATCATTACGAAAATTAGCCAGAAATAGTAATTGTGAAAATATGCAACTTTCTGATTTTTTAAGCTTATTCAGTTGCGTTAACGAAAACTACTTTCTCTACTACGATGATTTTGTTTTTATGTGTTGTTCCCTATCTTTCAACCCATCAGCTTTAAAACAAGAGAGAACAAGCATCTTCTAGGCTCACTCGTTGCATCGTAGACCATCTATCGCTTACCATCAGGCAAAATCGAGGTCAAGAGGGGGCTCATCCGTAATATAAACATCTAAAATTTAGATTCATTTTGTCGATTTCTGTTTGGTTCTGGTAGTTTTTTTTTTATTGTTGAGATTCACGCATTTGATAAGCGATGATGAAGCACGCTTGCCTAGAACTCTAACCTATTCACTCCGGCAGGGAATTCGATTTCTTAGCTTTATGCACAATGAAAGTATTCCCAAAACGTTTTATGCGTATGGGTGGGATGTCCACCATGTAACGATGGCACATCGCCTTTCGCCTTGTAGTCCGATGATGGAACGGACTTGGAGTAATGTGCAATTCCAAAGCTCACTCCCCGAAGTCTAACTAATAGAAACTTTCTATGCACAGATGCGTTTTGGGAATACTTTAATTGTGTGTACGGCTAAGGAATGGAATTCCCTGCCGGAGTCTATGTTTCCCTATATCTCTAGCAGTCTAGCCAGGTCTTTAAGTCAAGAGTGAAAAGGCTACTTCTAGATAAGCGTGTTACATCACTTACCACAGTATCTGAAAAATTATAAAAAGGATACTTTCTTCCCCTATAATCAAGCCTTTACACGGTGATCTTTTTTTGAACCCAGTTATATACATATATTATACCCAGTTTATTTCTTACAGACGGAAGAGGTCAAAGCCATGAGCCCTGTACTGTTCTTAAGGGGAATTGTGATGACGAACCAAATAAGGTGGTACTACCAATATTTGAAATACAAGACGAGCCCAACGGATCCTATGAGCCAGGAAATGATATAGAAATGCAATTTCATCGGAAGTAAGTTTACACTCAATGTCATAATCCATATCCATACTTCCATATCCATACTTACTTACTAATTAATAAATGCTAAAATAACTCTGTCTGCCTGTCTGTCTGTTACCTTTTCACGCTTAAACCGCTGAACCGATTTAGATTTTATGACGCGGGAAATACCTCCCATGCGAACGAAGTTGCGGGCAAAAGCTAGTGACATATACTGTCTTAATTACTGATATTAACGTAGTAATTACTCGCTCAGAGGAGGTCGAAGCGAAATCACTGCTGTATAGGTCGATCTTCTAAATTTAGCAACACTTACCGAGGTCGGTGCGTGCATGTGCGACGATCTTGACATATTGAGCTTCGAAAAGCAAATTAAGCCAGTTAGTCCCGGCTTTCATTTGTACTTCTTTGACAGTCGTTACGCGTAGAAGCCGTCTAGCCTCTGGTTTCTCAGGATTCTCAGAATAAAATCTAATTCCAGACTACATTGTAGAGGTCAGATAGGCAGTCGCTCCATGTAAGATACTAGCAGTCAGCCGACCCCAACATAGCTAGGAAAAGACAAAACAGATGATGATACAGCAGTGATTCCGTGCTCTACAATTAATTAGCATCAAATGACGATAAACGAAGGCTAGGTGGGTGCCTCAAGACGGACGTCGTAGCCGAGGCAGGCCTAAGAAGCGATGGCGAGGCGATCTCGACTTCCTTACGGATTGGTCCGAGAAGACCTCAGACAAGTAGTCTGGAAAGATTTGGGGGAGGCCTTGGCCTAGTAGGACACATAGGCTAACTAAAAATAAAACGTAGGCTAAGACAAACCAAAAGCAATTTCGTGATTCAAAACCCTTCTCAAAAGATATTGAAATTATTATCAACACATTTTCAGATTCGGCAACACGAGTTTCATCCAGGCGTCAGAAGAGGGTAACGTCGATGAAATACCTGAAGAAGAACTTTACCCGGAAACAGGAAGTGGTTTTCTAAAAACGCAAAAAGATGGTAACAGAAATGTTGGATATCGTAGAGCAATATCGAATGAGCAACGCGAGAAAGAAGTTGTAAGTCACAATAATCTTGAAAGTGTGACAGCTGAAAATTATGATAACGCATACCGTTTTGATGATAGCATTGATGAACATCGAAGGAAAATCAGTGATTATGATGATAACATAGCTGCGAACGATGAGTTCAGAGATCAATCAGAAAAAGAATTCTCATTTCTGTCTATACTTGACCATTTAGAAAAAGCAGTGCGGAATATAAAACTTGAAGATGAAGAAAAAGATATATTTGATATTAAAATGAGAAAAATCTATGAAGCTGTTCTAAAATCAAAGGCACGCCAAGAATCCGATGGACTTGAAGATGAATTTAAAAAATTGACAGATTATTTGAAACATACATCTGATGCAGCGATGGTAGATGAAAGTGTACATAGTGAGAACGACGACGAATACAATTTCTTTAATAGAAGAGAAAATGATAGCGATGAATTTAAGAACGGTATAGATGAAAAATTAATTAAAATATTAAGTAAAAAACATATTAATAAACATAACTATTTTAGTAAACATAGTGATACGGACAGTCGCAATAATGAAGAAGCGTACATTCATTATGCAGAACATAGAAAGCAAGAAAAGATTGATAAATACGAAAAGGATTTAATAGCATCAAAGAAAGGAAAAGCTAATTTAGCAATACGCAGTCTTAAAAAAATACGTACACCCTTTACTAAAATACATTATAACACAAATAAGATAGAGAACGGATTAAAGAAAAATAAGTTGATTTCTAAAAGAAAAATGCACTCAAATGATATATCCAAGAAGACTTTTGTTAGAAAATCTTTTTCATATCCTTCCAAAGTAAGGAAAGCATTTAAGTCTCCTCACTATAGACGAATGTTTGAAGTAAGTATAATAGAGTCATTAAGCGTTCTTATGACAAGCTTTTATTTAATGTGGAGAAGCTTGTGGTTAAATGAGGTTGGTCTGTGTGGTAACCCATCCTGATTTCTCCGTGCCTCGGAAAAAACGTTAAGCTTGTGGTCCTGGCTGTCATTTGTACAGTACCCAACTGATAAGGCGCGTCGTGAATCTTCGTTCGCACAGAAAAGAAAGTATGGCCCGAAACTTACAATCAACCTTAGATCACTACTATAAGGTTCATAATACACTGCAGCTGTTAGTTCCGTCTCACTCACGCGTCACGCGTCGCGCGCTAACATGACGGCAGCTGCCGACCAATAGCGGTAAAGGAAACGAAGCGCGGTGCGAAAATTCATTTTCTGCGCAGGTACTATCGACCAATGTTCCGCATGCTCACCTTAAAGGCTATAATCGCATAGCATGGCTCACAACTCGATCGCCTAATGCATGTATTTTGACTAATAGGATGCACGAAGCGTATTTTAGTAGTGTTCGTAAGTATTAATGTAATGTTACACGCTCTGTACTCACAAAATGCATATTGTCTCTAATTGGGCGAAATCAGGAAGGGATGTGGTTTGTCACTAGCTGCGCTTCCGCAGAAATATTTTTTTAAGTGAGCATGCGTATCTTTGGCCGATAGTAGATCGGTAAGCCATATCAGTTGGGTAGTACTGTACATGTTTGACAGTAGTTACGTGTAGTCGGAAGCTAGAAAACCTGACTCCGGTCTTGCTAGGGGGTATCGTGTTACCCAGTTACTGGATATTGGAGGTCAGATAGGCAGTCGCTCCATGTAAAACACTAGTACTCAACTGCATCAGGTTAGACTGGAAGCTGGCCCAGCATAGTTGGAAAAAGGCTAAGCAGCTGATGATTTAATTTGCTTTTTTAGTTTGTTGTGTGGTTGCAGTCAGGTATTGAATGAATTCCTCCATCTCCCTTTCACTACCGGTCTACCAGACGCACGGCTGGGTACCACCCACACTTGGTTGATATACCGTCTTGTCGTACCAAGCGCTTCTCCTCCTCATTTATTATGCACACAGCCAAATTGTGGAATTCTCTGCCGGCTTCTGTGTTCCCTGCCACTTAAGACCTTTTAGCCTTTAAAGCACGAGTAAATAGGCATCTTCTGGGCTCGCTCTTCACATCGTAGACCTCATCTATCGCTTACCATCAAGCGAGATCTGGTCTGGTGAGGTCAAGAGAGGCCTCATCCGTAATAAAAAAAAACATAGCGTCCCTCAAATCATCTTTTGTTACTGAAAAATAATGTTAGGATTTCTATTTTCCTGCTTCGTGGGTTTACAAACATTTAAATTCACTTGCACAAACACCTAACCTAGAACAACTGTCTGTAGACGAAATATAAACATTTTTCCGTTGCGGGAATCAAACTACGATATGCAGCGCAGCAATCCACCAATCGCGTCATAAAAAATTAAAATAGAAGACCTATAAGGCTCTAAACAGACGGACCGCATTTCAACTGCAATCCAACCGCAAATTGCAGTTCGGATGCAGTTTGAATGCAGTTAACACGACTGCATTCAAACTGCATCCGAGCCTTCTGTCTAGAGCCTTATATGTATATTTGGACCCAGACAATACTTCTGTTATCTTAGTTTAAATGCAGTAAATAATCATACGAAACACGGCCATTGTTGATTCAATAACTCATTGGTCTAATGGTCGCAAACGTGACAGCTGAGCATGAGGTCTCAGTTTCGATTCTCGGGTTAAGCAGAACGTGCTATGAAAAATTTCTCAGTAGTAGCCCGAAGTTTAGGTGATGACGGTGTGATACCCTGTGCCTCGGGAAGCACGTTAGCCGTTGATCCTGCGCCTCTCTTCCGACGTCGGATGTACCTACGCACATACTTGTGGAAATCTCCTGCGCAGATGGCTATTCTCTGCTGAAATTGGCTGCTACAGCCGAAACCGGTCAGAAGTAGAACCACACAAACAAACTCAAAATCCTTTCCAAGTAATTACTTACCAAGGAAAGGAGTTTGCCAGACTTGACTGACTTGGCATGACTTGTCAGCGCATACCACTATTAAATAAAGAAATATTCAGTAATTTCAGATCGAGAACGAACGTCCTACACTGCCTACAACGACGCGAGCATATGAAAAAATCAAAGTCGAAATTCACAAAAAGAAATACTTGAAGAAGGATAGAGCGATACTGTGATTGAACAAGAACGGAGCGATATTACTAAGCGATGAATACTCGTAATATTATGACGGGGAAGATAATTAAGATAATTATGGTACATTTTCATGAAGTATGCAGTTTTAGTTAAGGCAATTCGCACCAAATAGAAGACATAATTCTAATTATTCATCTTTTTTATTTTTTCAAACTCCCATAACACGAGTACCATGTATAGCTAACATATTGTATACACCGTGAAATTTTAATGGTTGTTTTCCTGGAGCGAAATGGCTTTGTCTTGGTAATATAATCGTTTTATAAACAAATAAAATATTAGAAACAAAAAATGGCGCAGTGTAGTTAATGCATTATCACCATGCGTGAGAGCTTATTTTGCTCTGAAATTTTATTAATCACTTTTTCCTTTGTTGGCAGCGCGCGGCGGTGCGTGTTTCTTGTAGGTACCTACTTTACGTCTACTGAACTACTAATGATTCTCGCGCTTTGGAGTTAATAATTTTTTTTTAATAATTTGTAATAAAACATTTTTTTTAAGTTTATCTGTATGTGTCAATACTACTACTGATGGGTAACCGTCCTGCCGCGGGAAAAAAACCATTTAAAAATTTCACGCTGTATTTTAAGCAGCCAAAAAATTGGTGTACCTATTGTTTTCTTCAAAATGCTGTATTGAATCTTGGCTATCCATTTATTTTTATATTATGTAAGTATTTATTAGTAACTTAGGTACTAAGTGATACCAAAAACTAGTTAAGTTGAAAATCTTTTATTTAAATAGTATATAAAATATTTGCGTTAGTTATCCCTCACTGGGCCAGCGCGGTGGTTTTCTGTCAATATTGGCCATTCCCTCTTATAGAGAGGAAACCTTTATCTCAGCAGTGGTAACGTTATAGACTAAGTAGGTCATCTTATCTTCCGGGGTTGCGGGAATGTTCTAACGAGATACCGCAACCCCGGAACGCAAGGGCAACTGATGGAGCAGGGTGGGTTTTTAGTTGGTAGAAGTCTGATAATCCCTTCCGCTCCACCCACAGCGCGACAGCGGGAGGAGACTTGATGATTTTCTGACCCAGAAAAAAAGGTCATCGTATTTATTATTATATACTTTATTGTACACCTTACAATACACTTAAGATACAAATAATTAAACTAGAGTACAATCTGGCTTATTTTAATTAACAAGAACAATAGAAATACTAACTTCATAAGTATGTATAACCTTTTTATCTTTTTAATTATCATTTATGATGCAAACTATATGTCTGTTTTCTTTTAATATTTTTTTTTTTGTGATTTCGTGGACAATGGTGTGGGTTACATGTGTAGTAACATAGATATAGAATAGATTAAGTATAATAGTATATCTCATTGTTGTGTTAATTTAAGAATCTATTATTAAGCTTGGCATGTAACTGTTTTTGTCCCTAATAAATAAAATAAAAAAAAATAAAAAATACACAATTAATGTGGAATGCATCGTTACTTAATTATATTTAAATGTAATCTAATATCTGTGTTTGTAAATATTGTGTCGGCTAACATAATTCGGCAATAATTATATGACATTCATGTATGATTTAAATATTAGTGCCAAACTTAATAAAATAATGTCGTTTTTATAATAACAAATAAGTATTTCAATTATTGTATCCCTTGCTCTTAAATATTATAAACACGAATAATTAATATCCATCCATCCATCCATATCCATTAGTATTTTCAAAAAGCAGGTCAAAGATCTATCTATCCCGTAATTTTATATATTTATTATAGGTATGTATTTTTATAGCATTAATATAAATATGTATTTTAATTCTATGTTTGTATATATTTATTAAATATATCATTTTAGTTTAATTTATTAGCTAAGTATGTTTTATATCGTAATTAGTATTTATACACACTGTGTCTATCATCTCCTCTTCAACTCTCCTGTCGCAGGTCTGCTGGAAGAAATTTCTTAGGAAATAAGCAGCACCTTTGTGCTCTTTTGTCTGTATTTAATTTTTTTCCTTTATAAGTGTCATGTGTGTACATAAATGAATAAATTAATTAAAAAAAGCCGTTACGGAATCAAAAAGCGTTGTTGCAATTTTAATTGGTGGTGAGTGTACCTACAATAAATATCGTTAAATAGTACATTCATAGACAACAGTTCTTTATGTGTCGCAAATACATCATAGTATGTTTAACATATGATTTTATGTAACATTAATGGCTAAGGTGTCGTACTTGTAATCGAGAGGTCGCGGTATCAAATCCCCGCCATTACACTATTGTTGTGAACCCACTCCAGATACAAGCATATTTAGCTTAGTTGGAGGGGTTAACAGGATTGCTAGTAATGTGAATTCTACCAACGCAAGTTGACAAGACAGGTGTTTTTTGGGTATGTTAATAGTTTGAGATTGTGATATTTGTTGGTCATGGATAAAATTTGACGGGATGAAGCTTTCTTCAGCAGAAGTTGATGGTTGCGGATCATCTCTTGAGAAAGATGTTTCATTTTTTGAAAGCTGAATAGTTTTCGTTATTTGGTTGGTAATTTTACTTTTATTTTGTATGGAATCTTCAATGTAACCTTCAGCCACCTTGCTGGATTTCCACCCACCGTGCCTTTTTATAGTGGTTAAGCATCGGCTAAAAGTGTAGCCGACGTTCTCCGGAAGCAATGACCTGTGTACAATTCCGGGTTTGCTAACTTTAAATAACTTGCGATTTGCTTCGGCATACTTCTGATGGTATTTTTTCCATTAACTTGTTTGTAGCATTTACCTTGGTGGTACTTCAAAAAAAATCGGTTGGTGTTTACATTTTCAGAACGAAGATTTCTGTATATTTGTACGAATTCAGAGAAATAAAAAAATGTTCAAAATGTTCGGTCAATTTTAGTTTTTGTGTTCGGTAGTTTAATTACTAACAACTGACCCTGTTGTTCTATGTTCTCTATTGTTATATTTGTCAATTCAGTACCTCGGCATGCGCCAGTTATACCGAAGATAAGAACCACCTAAAACAAGCTAAATATAAAAATAAGTAGGTATGTTTTTTTGGATTGTAAGAATTTAAAAGATAAAT
Organism: Tholera decimalis; assembly: GCA_943138885.2. NCBI lineage: Eukaryota > Metazoa > Arthropoda > Insecta > Lepidoptera > Noctuidae > Tholera > Tholera decimalis. The sequence goes on from OW964572.2 coordinate 6,030,142, forward strand.
GATGAAGTATTACCATTATGTGATTTGTTATTTTACGTACCTTAACAGCTAAATATATGTCATCAGGGGCTTCATTTATGAATGTTTTCACGTCTTGCGCTGTAAAAACCTTTGACTTTTTGCTTTTGTGCCCAGCTGATTGTCTTTTTAGAAAAGGTGATAATTTTGAAAAGTTCTTGATATTGATGTCGTGTTTAGTACTCATAGTTGCTTTTAACATTGAATAAATGCACCACAAACTAGATGCCTGCAGCTTTTTTGATAGCTCACTAAAGTATGTTAAGAATACAGTCTCAGATAAAGACTTTACTCGTTTTTCTTTTCGCCACTTCATGAACTTGTCGTAAGTTTTCAAATATCTCTCTTTAGAACTTTCAGGCAAAATATTGTTAATTGCTGCTGCAGCTTCCATTTTCATTGAATCGGGAGTGCAGCTTGTATCTTCATCACTTGCAGAACTCATGTTTTTTTTCCTAATTAGCACGTAATTATAAAAAAATCCCAAAAACAAACAATATTTAAAGTAAAAGTTTTCTATTCCCGCCTTTTTCCCGACTGCAAAGGAAGGGTTATGTTTTTCGCGCGTATCTTGTATGTATGTATGTTTGTAATATTCTTTATTACCTCATATCTCCAGAACCGCTGAACGGATTCACATAACGGAGGTATCGTTAGATTCGTCTTAGCAGCCCAAGTGTTCTTAGATAGGTGACATTTGAAAAAATCAAACATGGCGGCTGTGCGAAGCCATTATACATAGTGAAAAAGAAATGTTTTGTTTCGAATACCACAATATGGGTATCAAATTAAAGGGCTTATCGCAAGAATTTCAAAAAGGTATATCATATTTATCATTAGTGTAATACTAGCAAAAGAAATACAAAGAGAAAGTTTAAAAATATGGTTTAGAGCTCTTTCACTTTCTTAATCCGGTGGGGTGCCAATGTGACATGACCGGGAAAATTAAAAAAATGTTTATTAATATTTTAACTGAAAAGTAGAAAAAAAAAATTATTTAAAAAATCTAAAAAACCCGACTGCTCAACTGAAATGCAAGAAACAAGCACATTTTTAATTTTCAAGAACGAAATTGAGCTTCGCCGTTCGATATTTAAAATTGATGACTATTATACTCATACGAAGACAAGGCTGAATAGCGAAGCGACCTCTTTTGTCATTGGGCTGAATGCATGATGTCTGGTTAGATGTTCGCGAACTTTTTGAAAGAGTGAAGAGTTTTTTTTTAATTACTTAGCGCCCTAGGGCTTTTCTAGTTACGTTATTACCCTAGAGCGCTAATTGGTTACCTACAAGCCCCATTTGGGGGTAATAAGGGCCTACTTACCGAATATGAGAGATGTAATAGTAGATTATTAACCAAGGGGATAAAGCAGTGTCTTCTGTCGCGGGTGACTATTTAAATCGCCAGCGTAACGAAGGACTCTAGGTTTTTTGTTAAAAAAAATCACGAGCGAAGCGAGGGATTTAAGACGAGTCCTGAGTGTAGTGAGGGATTTAAGTTCACCCAAGACTAAGACAGCTTTATCACCGAGGAAAATACTCTACTTTTCGTACCATTTGCGAAAAAAATAACACAATAATAATATGAGATAAGCATTTATTAAAAATAATGACAATTAAAAGTAAAAGTTAACATTCGAAACATTGACATTTTTGTTTGGTACATTTATTGTTGATGAGTTGATTTGAGTATTTCTCTGCTAAAGGCATCAAGCTCATACGGCCTCATCGGTTTTCGTAATTTTATTTAATAATCATAACTGCATAATAAATGCGTATTCCTTTTTCAAAAAGATGTATAATGCTTTATATACAAACTCAATGGTGTAAACACAGATGTAGTTCAGTATAAATTTTGGTAAGTATTCCAAATTTAAATCACATTCTCCCCCTTTTTTTTTTTTTGGGGTGGGAAAATCATCGAATGACTTCTTCCGCTCTAGGTCAAGCGGAAGGGTGTGTCAGATTTCTACTGACTAAAAACCCACCCTGTTCCTTCGGCTGCTCTAAATTTCCGGGGCCGCGGTAACTCGGCAGAACTTTCCCGCAAAACCCCGGCAGGCAATGGCCCTATGAGGCCCCGTCGCTGGTGTTGACTGCTCTTTGAGGCGCGCGTGGAACACGACGCGCCGCCGACACGGGCCTGGTCCTTACCGGACGGTGAGCGACTCCTGCTCGCCGTCCGCAGGCCCGCGCCTACGGTGGCCGGAAATCGGCTCGCGATCCCCGACGCCCGGGGCGTCTCCCGCGGCGGCTGGGGCGCGAGAAAGAGAGTTGCCTCTCCCTCGCGCGTTCGGCCTCCTCCTTCGCTAGCATGACTGCTTCGCAGAAGGAGGCGACCGCATCCCATTCCCTCTCGCTCCGCACCATAGTCGCCGCCGCCGACCGCCTCTACGAGGACACGACGTTGCTCCGCCCAAGCAGGGCACACCTCCACCGTATGCTCCACCGTGTCCTCCAGGTGGTCCTCACAATGACGACACCCGGGCGTGTCCTCCCGCTGAATCCGAAACAGGTACCTCCCGAAACAGCCATGTCCGGTCAGCACCTGCGTCAGGCGGAAGGTGAAGACGCCGTGGCCTCTCTCCAGCCACTCCTCAAAGAGGGGACTTATCGCCGCGATTGCGGCGTGCCCAGCCTTCGGTTGCGACAGCCGCTCTTTCCATGCTGCCGTGAGATCGCGCCGGAGTTCTATCCGCTGGGCCGCGACTTGCCGCGGTAACGGAGTTTCACCCCGGCTTAGCACCTCTGCGCGCCAATTATGCACGTGTTAGATAATAGTAACTGATTATTATATTATATAATTAATATCATATTTTGCTAAAGATATTCACATTAATCTAATACCTTTATTGTATAAAACACTAATTTGTTACTTAGAAATAACCCTTCTTTGTGTGTTGAATCATCTGTCATCGTAAGACTAATATGTAATTGAACTAATTCATTTCAACATATCTACTGTATTTTTATATCATTTAATCATAGCTTAATGTTAAAATACAAAGGTTAACAAATCTGTTTTAAAATCGTACGATGTGACGTCACTTGTTTACCACTGTGTATAAAAGCCGCCGCTCAGTCGTTCTAGACACAGTCACTCTCAGTCGCTCTGGAGCAGTCACACCGAACGGACCTAAGTTAAGTGAACTTGTGTTGTTTCTAACTTTTATTAATATTTTATAATATTTTTATATATAGAATTATGTTGTTGTATCGGTGTCCTAATAATATTGTGTTAATTTTTACTTGAAATTATGTGAAAGTGACGATGTTTTGAAAAGAGTAACTGTGGAGTTTCTTGCCGGCTCTTCTCCATAGATAACTACTTTCCGAACCGGTGGTAAATTAATAAACTGATATTGCTATACAGACTACTAATTATTTCTATAAAACACCTAGTAATCATGTTTAATATATGTTTATATCTATATATCTATCACTTCTAACATCAGAAGTGGGATAGTTCACAGCCCACTTATTTTGTTTCGGTATTGAGGTTAGATTCATAGCCCATGTGATTTTTTTTTTTTTTAAACGTCACTATTGTCAGATTGTTTTGCAGTTACTTTTCTTGCAAGTTAGTTTTGGTTAGCTGTACATTTCTTTTAGGCCTTTATTTCAAGTAGAAGGTACATGTATGTATATCGCTCTTGCCCAAATACTAATGCATTGAAGTGAAAGTTTCAGAATGAATCCTGCAATATTGGAAGGCCTCTTCATCCGTGATGCTGTCTCGGGCTGTTGCCGCCGTTCAGATGATTATGCGGCGCTTCAACATTTAAACTTTTTCTCGGATATAATGAAAATAGTATGTTGTATTACATATATTCGTTGTACGACAATTGTAATAAATACTGATGATCTAATTTGATATCAAAAATAAGTATTGACTATAGATTCATTGAGATTTAAAAAGTTGTCGATATAGTCGATTATTTTATAAAAGAATATCGTTTTTTTTTTTTTTTTTTTTTCCCCAAAAGCCCACTTGTCAATGTCACTCCGTCTGACATAATGTTACTAATGTTATGGTGTTTACTTTCGTTTACTTTTCGCATTATGTTAAAGGATTTATTACAATTGTACACTGTACTCGATAGAGATCTATGATAATGGATACTAATTTTGTGAAAGCACACGGTAAGAATATGCCTAAAAATTGACGCCATAGTGATCGGAGATGTTCCAAAAATAATTTAGATTTTTATTCTCCTGAGCTGAAAAATATTAAAACTTCCAACTAAGTACACTTATCATGGGTTGTTCAAATAATGGTAGTTTTCACATAAATATGAAAAAAAAATGTATTCGGCTTTATATCATCACAATTTCTCTGAGAAAGTTTCTTGGAAAGTTCTTTATGTCATTTACTTCTCATAATAACATTATGATTCACTTAAAATGAGATACAAAGTATTGTATATATTTGAATAATAATTATTAAGTAGTGTTCACTCTTGAAAAAGTTGGAGGCGATATATTACTTTGTTCGAACATGTTTCTTCAGTTTATTTTTGAAGATATTGACACTATTATTTCGTTTCAAATCCTCCGGCAGACCAAAGTACAGCCGTACACAAATAATATAGTAATTTTCCCGTAATTAGTCTATGCACTTGTTAGTCATTAGCTGCAACTTATTGATATGCAGTTGTAATGAATTAATGGCGATGTTGTTAGTGATTTTTCTTAGTTGGATGAAGATACTGATAGTGAAATAAGGATTTTATGATTCTTTTTTTGTTTTCTTTGTTAAGATTAGGTTTACAAGCTGATCCCCATCTCTCGATTAAGTATTCAATATGAAATTTTACTAAGAATCAGGCACTTCTTTTTTTTTCGATATTCTGTAGATTTGCATAACGCTCCTATCAATGTTTTTAATTTTGTTTTAACACGATCAATGTGTACTTTCCAATTGAGCCTGTCGTTCAGCGATCTTCCAAGATATTTTTCCTGGCTATTTACTTGATTTCTCGTTGATTGTGAGAAGTATAAGTCCAAAACCGGTTTGTTTTTTATTAAATAAATGTTGTGTGGTTTTTACTGAAGTATTTATACGTTTTGATAAAATACACCATTTGTAACTCATTTTTATACAGAAATCACAAATAATTTGACTCAAATTTCAGAATGATGATAATTTATATCATTTAGAAAACTTGATGTTTGTTCACTTATTGACAAACTTGTGAGGTAGTAATGCGTCACGATTTGTATAGGGAATATTTAATTTGAATTTTTGAGACTTACACTTATCACAATTGAAAACAAAATTCATTATGGGTTCCGTAGTCGCTAATTATTAAATAATCTGAAATGGTTTTTAAAATGTTGCCAAATAATTTATTTCAATAGTCAAATTAGGTCACATAGGCATTGATCTCTCTTTATAACTAGTTTTGAGGCGAGATTCAATTTTAGAATGTTCCTCAAGTACAGATTCATTGAACTTAGTTCCGCAATTATTGCCATTTTCAGTTACTAGATGAATCCCGTGTTTCCTAACTTAAGTTGATTACAATAATTTTTTTTTTTTTCTCAATGATGATTTGAATAGAAGAACAGAACTTCAGCATCCCATACAATTTTGCTAATAAGTTTAAGAAATGGTATAGATTTTCACAAGATGTGATACAATTTACAATTTGTAATACCACCACCATATATTGACCAATATTTGTTTAAAAAAAATGCATTTCTGTTTAGTTTTAACTATAACTTTGTTTTCTTTTAATATTTCTATTGACAGTTTTTTTTCTCTCCAATGTTTATTTGAATACTATTAAGTATATAATCAGTGAGCAATTTATAACAGCACTGTCACAGATTTTTTTTTTGGATCCACTCCGTTACACAAACAAGTTGCTCTTGCTATATTTTCATGTCTTAGAAAAAAAGTCCTTAATACCATTTACTTTCATTACAAATATGATAAATACTTCTTGTACTGATGTGTCAGACCAGCCGAGCGGTGTGTGGAAAGTTCAACTATCCATGAATACTGTGATTTTGTTGTTATCTCTAGTATAATTATAAATTTTATCTTTGACATTTTATTTTACAATTAGATGACATATTGTTAACATTTTTACACATTTTTTATTTTATTGCTTAATTTTTTTTTTAAATTTAGATGTCATAAATCTTTGATGTTTATTATTCCATACCAATTTGGTTTTCGATTTTCCTTTTTATTTGACTATTGTTTTATTGTACTACTAATTATTTTTACATTGAATGTGGGTTATTATCACTTTAAATTTGTTTGATATGTATTTTTTGTTTTTTTTTTTATTTTATATTTGAATGGTACTGTTTTATTTTATAAAATCTCTATATAATGTATACTGTTTCGATATAAGTGAAGAAAAATAATTGTACAATGAAAGACTTTATGTATATTATTATACGATGACAATGAATTATTATACGATGACAATGAATTATTAAATGATGACAATGAATTATTATATGATGACAATGAATTATTATATGATGACAATGAATTATTATATGATGACAATGATTTATTATATGATGACAATGAATTATTATATGATGATAATGATGGATTATTGTACGATGAAATAATGATGGCTTATTGTACGATAATGATGGATTATGTACAATAACATAATGATTGTATGATGAAAATGAATTATTGTATGATGAAAACGAAATATTGTATGATGAAAACGAAATATTGTATGATGAAAACGAAATATTGTATGATGAAAACGAAATATTGTATGATGAAAACGAAATATTGTATGATGAAAACGAAATATTGTATGATGAAAACGAAATATTGTATGATGAAATTGTATGATGACAACGAAATATTGTATGATGAAAACGAAATATTGTATGATGAAAACGAAATATTGTATGATGAAAACGAAATATTGTATGATGAAAACGAAATATTGTATGATGAAAACGAAATATTGTATGATGAAAACGAAATATTGTATGATGAAAACGAAATATTGTATGATGAAAACGAAATATTGTATGAAAAGTTAAGTGATAACACTACTGTTTTTGTTATGCTGTTATTATTATTTCACGTGAATTGTATTATGAATATTTCGTAATTATTATGACCGATGAAATGCCTTAACTGTTGTCTGACATTCTCTGAACGCGGGTGATTTAGCTTTGTCTATTATTGATTTTTAATGTGATTATGACTTATTGATATACGTTGCGAAGTAATAATGATTACGAAATATTGTAGCATTGCAGATGTTGCTAATTTATTTTTTCTTACTTATTGGTTTATTCTAATAATATGTACCTAAATTGTACGTTGAAATAATCGTGTTAGAATATTATAATTGTACTTCGAGAACGAAGTACATGTCAGTATGGCCGTGTTAGATAATAGTAACTGATTATTATATTATATAATTAATATCATATTTTGCTAAAGATATTCACATTAATCTAATACCTTTATTGTATAAAACACTAATTTGTTACTTAGAAATAACCCTTCTTTGTGTGTTGAATCATCTGTCATCGTAAGACTAATATGTAATTGAACTAATTAATTTCAACATATCTACTGTATTTTTATATCATTTAATCATAGCTTAATGTTAAAATACAAAGGTTAACAAATCTGTTTTAAAATCGTACGATGTGACGTCACTTGTTTACCACTGTGTATAAAAGCCGCCGCTCAGTCGTTCTAGACACAGTCACTCTCAGTCGCTCTGGAGCAGTCACACCGAACGGACCTAAGTTAAGTGAACTTGTGTTGTTTCTAACTTTTATTAATATTTTTATATATAGAATTATGTTGTTGTATCGGTGTCCTAATAATATTGTGTTAATTTTTACTTGAAATTATGTGAAAGTGACGATGTTTTGAAAAGAGTAACTGTGGAGTTTCTTGCCGGCTCTTCTCCATAGATAACTACTTTCCGAACCGGTGGTAAATTAATAAACTGATATTGCTATACAGACTACTAATTATTTCTATAAAACACCTAGTAATCATGTTTAATATATGTTTATATCTATATATCTATCACTTCTAACACACGCGTGCGAGGGCTACCGCCTCCAGATCCCACGGCAGCAATCCGGCAAGGAGGTTCGCCGCCTCCCCAGAGATCGTGCGGTATCCCCGGATCATCCGGATAGCCATGACCCTCTGAGACGCGACCAGCCGGCTAGCTGGTCGCCGCTGCAAATTCAGCGCCCACACAGGGGCCCCATAGAGGGCCATGGACCGCACGATCTCCGCATAGAGCCTCCGGCAGGAGGCGTTTGGCCCCCCTAGATTGGGTAGGAGCCGCTTGAGTGCAGCCCCCGCCCGGTCCAGTCTTGGAGCCAAACGTCTGAAGTGCTCGACGAAGTTCCACCGGCTGTCGAGGACGAGTCCCAGGTACTTCATCGTCGTCTCGACGCCGATGTGAACTCCTCCCACCGTTACTTGGGCACCCGAAGGTGGCGCGTTCCGACGGCCATGGAAACACATGGCCTCGGACTTGTGCAGGGCCACCTCGAGTCCCAGTTGCCGGATCCTCTCTACGACTGTCGCAACCCCTCGCATCGCCAGTTCGGCCGCCGCCTCGTGCGACCCCCCATGCGCCAGGACCAGCGTGTCGTCAGCGTAGCAAACTATACTGACGCCTGTAGGGAGGTCGGCACATTCTCCCCCTAGAGGATGAATGAAATTCAGTACAATTTTCTTTCCCTGTATTTAACAGATTAAAAATGACTATTGTTATGTTCGCTTTTTGTGGCATAGAATTTCACTTTTTTGAGCAAGTGGTACGAAAAGGGTATATACATACCAAGTGCATGGCTTCTTTGGATGATAACAAACGATATGGCAAGGGTTTTGTAATCCTAAGTCTACGTGTGTAGAACTTATTACAAATTTCAATACACTGATACCAGAGACCGAATTTTTCAAATTAAGAAGAACGAAAAGAATTATCGTGTTATTGGCAAGTGACGTGGAAAGTTATTGACCCTCGTAGTGCTGTGACACGTTTGTTATGATTGGTATTTAAGAAATATATGAAACTAAAAATTTGGTATAAATTCTTTAAGTCAGTTATTTTGTGCTGAAACTGTGCATAAAGACTCCATACCAGATGTTGTCTTCAGCCCTTTTGGATCGATATATGGGGTTTCCGTTACACGTTGTATATCCCTTATCAGCCGTCAGATCTGCCCGTTGCCACTTCAGCTAACCAATCCGCTGGCTTGTCGAAAACCTTGGTTCTTCTACAGGCTTCCTTATTTCTGATCCCGACGAGACTAGCATCTCCCGGGGTTGCGGGGATGTTCTAATGAGATACCGCGGCCCGGCAGTGAAGAAACAGGGTGGGGTTTTAGCCAATAGAAGTCTGACACTCCCTTCCGCTACAACCAGAGCGGAGGAGTCATTAGATAATTTTCCCACCAGCAAAACAAAAATAGCTCACTGGGCGACTTAGAACGTTTTGCGAGACCTATTGTGAGTGATTGAATAAACCATAATTATGTCATCGCAATATTCTAAATATCAACTTTGTAGAAATTGTTCATATTGAGCCATGAACAATACATTTTAATGATAGTGCGTACAGCTGAGTGACATTCTCTGCCGGAGACTGTGTTTCCCGATAGCTTTTACCTAGGAGTCTTTAAGTCAAGAGTGAATAGGTTACTTTTAGGTAAGCGTGCTCTATCTTCGACCACATCATCACTTACCATCAGGTGAGATGGTGGTCAAACGCGAACCTACTTTTAATTTTAAAAAAAATCTAACAGATAAATCCAGTAGCACTTTTTGCCTGACCCGGGAATAAAACCCGAGATCTCTTGCTCAGCAATCGCGCTTACGACCACTAGGCCACCGAGGCAGTTATATGTCGGTCTGTTTGTCTCTTTGTGGGTCCTGGCTTATCTGTTTTGATTGGACTTTCACTAGAACGTTAAAGAGAAACATATTGGATATTTTTATCCCGGAATTCTCACGGTATCGGCGCAAACTCTGGCGTAGACTCTCCAGAATCTCTCTATCTCTCTTTAATAGTTATTATAAATGCAAAAGTTTGTGTGGATGGATGTTTGTTCCTCTTTCTCGCAAAAACTACTGAACGGAACTAAATGGATGTTGGTATGGAGATAACTAAAATTCTAGTAAATTCTCAACACATGCTTTTTATCCCGGAATTCTCACGGGGTTGGGATTTACGCGGGAAAAACCTTCCGTGCGAATGAAGTCGCAGTTGCTAGCACAGTAAGCTAGTATCACATTTTTTTTTTATTTATGCCAACTGTCTTTAGTGACATTTAGCACTGTTTGTGTCTTTTTTGTGAGTTTAGGCATGCTTGGTATACGCCCAATGGCATATCCACATCAAAACTAGGCACCATTAGGTGACTATCTTAGCAGGTCTTGCGGGGCTAATCTTTTAAGCCTCCTGAAAGTTTTTGTTTTCATCAGGTTTGATGCCAGTATATTGGGATGTGATACTATCCTTTTTTTTTGTAGGCATTGACTCTCTGTGTGATTTCTTCCTTGACTTGTTTTATGTTTAAGTCCCGATTTAGACGGTCATTTGTGATGTACCATGGCGCATTTGTTATAATCCTTAGCATTTTAGATTGGAACCTCTGGAGTATATTTATGTTTACCCCAAAGCTGTATTCCGTATGTCCAGATAGGCATTATGATACATTTATAAAGTCTAAGTTTATTTTCAAGTGAGAGTTTGGACTTTATGGACAATAGCCAGTAATGTTTTCTAAGCTGTAGGCTCAGTGCTTTTCGCTTGGTGAATATATGTTTTCTCCAGTACCTCTACCATGAGTTGTCATCGACAACTTACTCGCTAGCGCTGAACTCGCTTGCGTACAAACGTGGATCGAATAGATTTCGATAATGCTTGCACCATGAGATTTAAGGAAATTTACGGAGGCACTAATGTGAGCTCGATAGATCATGTCGTCTAGCTAACTTCACTCCACTCGTAGAATACTTTCGTCTATGGGTCACTGCTTATGTTCTGTTTCTTTCTTTCCCGCTAATAAGAAGAGAGAACAGCTCTTAAGCTCAAAATGTAGTGTTATCGCTATGGTAAAAATGTTAAGACAGTCGATATCACAAAATAAACCAACAAAATTGAAAAGTTATAGAAATTAGTGCACTACTATACTACTATGGTATTTAGTGGCTTTTGAATTATATTATAACTATAATTTTAAAACGTAAAGTTACAAAATTCCCAAATAGTTAGCTTATCAGCTAAAACCTGTAAGTAAGAAAATACATACAAATGAAAATTATTGTAATTTGTTTTGAGATAGCTGCATTATTATCATTGGTACCAACTTACTTTTAGTTTTAAAGAAAATCGTTGTGTTGACTTCAAATCCGAAACATTATTTAATAATATGCATATATCTTCAAACTCGTCTTTTGAGAGTCTGTAAAGTTTAATAAACTTTCTTTCAGCAATATTTTTCAATTGGTAGCCAACATAAATTCTCATATTGGCTTGAAATTCACGTTGTTCACGTCGTTGATCTTTAAATTCAGCGGCCACTAACATATTGCACGCTAAATATGCTCTGGCAGACATTATTATAACTTTATTTTACTCAAAACGTATTAAATGTTAATGTAAACACATTTTTCACAAGCCAAAATGCTAGTGAGCAACGTAACTACTACCGTAAGCGTATCGTTCGCTAGCGCCTATCGAATTATTGACTCATGGTACCGTTTTGTATGGTGACAGCTAAAAAACGTTAGTGACTATCGTATAGATTACGTTAGGTTTTAAACCTATCGTAATCTATAGTGCTCATGGTACGAACTTTAATTCTTTCTGTGACCGCTAGGGGCGCTGTACAATATTTCATACAAATAATTTACGGAGACGCTAGCGAGTTTTGATTGCGTAAACTCATGGTAGAGGTACAGGTGAGTCGACGGTCTAGGTGCATTCCGAGATATTTAGCATTTTCAGCTTGAGGAATCTTAATATTATTCAATCTTACTGGCGGGCATGTGTCTCTCCTTGTTGTAAACGTGACGTGTACGGATTTAGTGTCGTTGGCCTTTATTCGCCATTTTTTCAGCCAGGTAGAAATGTCGTCTAAGCTCGTTTGTAAGATTTTTGACGATTTGATTGCATCTTCATGCACAGCTAATGTAGCAGTGTCATCGGCAAATGTGCCCAAAACTACTCCTTCAGTGACTGGGAGATCAGCAGTGTAAAGAAGGTAGACAATAGGTCCCATGACGCTGCCTTGAGGTATTCCCGCCTGAATCTTATGCAGTCCAGTTATTTCGTTGCCTTGCTTTACGAAGAAGTACCTATTTTCTAGATACGACTTAATGAATATGTAATAGTTGATTGGAAATGCTTTTCTAATTTTATATAAAAGTTCCTCGTGCCAGACACGATCAAAGGATTGGGAAATATCTAGAAAGGCAGCAGAACAATATTTTTTAGCTTCATACGTCGCATGGATTTTTTTCCACCAGTCGATGAATCTGTTCTATGGTTCTATGACTTTCTCTGAACCCGAATTTGTGGTCTGGTAATAATGAGTTTTTATCTATTAACTGTCTTAGTCTTTTGATGAACAATGTCTCCAGCAGTTTTGAAAGAATAGGTAACAAGCTAATAGGTCTATATGACTTAACATCCGCTGAGCATTTTCCAGGCTTAGCTATCATAATAATTTGGGCTATTTTTCCGATGATTTTATGAGGGGGAATGTAGCCCTTTAAGATTATGGCATTGTATAAAGCTGTAAGGAATGTAATGCCTGCCTCAGGTAGTTAATATTTTTCCTGTAATTAAGTCATACCCAGGTGCTTTGTGTGCATTAAGGTTATTAATCGTTGACTTTACTTCATTTTTGGAAATCCTTTTTAGTGGCAAGTCGAGTTGGTATGTTTGTTCTAAATATGCAGTTATTTCATCTTGCATCTTCTGGGATCCTTGAGCGTCGTTGGGGGTGAAAACTTGAAGGCTTGTGCTTTTTCAATCACGTTTGGCCCATGAATCATCAGTTACGCACTGGTGGTTGGCTTGCTACTGGTCTTTTAAGCTTTTTCGTCGCCTTCCAAAGAGAGTAATCTGTTTTTGCTGTTGCATCTAGATTTTTAGTGTATATTTCCATGTCATGATTTTGGTCTTCTCTAAGGGTTGACTTCAATAAAGTTGTGATGTAATTAAGGTGTTTTTGTCATCAAGATATCTACTCGTTTACCATCGTTTTCTCGTCCTACGTTTTTCTTAAAGCAAGTCTCTGATAGTTTCAGAGAACATCCAATTTTAATGTTTGCTTTTCGGTGAAGGTGTAGCATTCCATGCAGCTTCTTGAATGCAAGAATTAAAGTGCTCAACGGCCTGACAAATATCGTCGTGGGTCTTAAGAGAAAGTTTATTATTTATACAGGACTCAACTTGTTCCCTAAACATTGGCCAATTTGTTTTTCGACTATGTAACTTACATGGCTTCGATTTCTCTACAATTTTATGATTCAGTTGGATGAATATAGGCGAGTGATCTGATGACAACTCTTGACTGGTGGTGCAGGTGACTAATGTACTAGCAATGCCTTTAGTGTGTTACGTTGTTTTTTTATCCTTGCTTACCTGCGTTGTAAATTGTAAGGTTTCCAAGTGAACTGCTCCCTGTATTTTGTACAATGTACTTTAGGACTCGTGGGTAACACTTTCTGACGTTGAATCACTTCACTTATAAGCTATCACAATAAATTATAGAGATTAAATCGTAATCAAGTTGTGGTTATGTTTACATTCTACATGTCATTCAATTGTAGGTCAGTTTCTGACAGTTGGTGGCGACATCTGGCGTTAGCCGATTTGCAGTTCTGATCGATATTAATTAATTTTAGCAAATTGTTTGGAAGACATCGAGCTAATATCGAAAAGATCCAATCCTTAATAGTTTGCAGCTTTTGGTTAAAATACTTAATAAACATAAGTGAAATTATTTTTCATCATAGACATTAGTCCAGAAGTTTCGAAAGGAACACAGTCTATATTTAGTCTGTGGTTTTTCGGTCAACTAGCGTCTAGCAGAGAATATCATGTGACGCGACACTGTCCTATAATCTCCTCTATTTTCAAGTGAAAGTCTCAAATCAATCAGTTCATCTGTTTCAGCGAAAAAGCCCGGACAAATAAAAAGACAATCAGACAAAAATCTTATAATTTTGGCTGTGTTTTAGTACCATGTATATAACTACAAAAACTTCGGTAAACACAGTTATTTCGAAAGCATAGTCTGACACTTTAATTTTATTTATATCTTATAAGAAGAAAATACATTGAAAGTACATTTTTTTATTGCAAAGGCCCTTTATTTAACAAAATATACATCGTAAACTCCCCTTTAATCTTCCTCGGTTGTTGCACGACAAACTTCTGGATAATCTGGATCCTTTTCACAGATAAACGCAACTGGTCGATCACACCACAGGTCATCCAGAAGTCCCGAACGGTATATCGCACCACAAGATTCTCCTGGTGCAAAATTGTTGGGCTCTCCACCAGAAAATTTAACGTACCCTGCCTCTGTAAGTGTTTGTCCTAAAATAAAAAACATCAATCGTTAGACGATACTTGATAAAACCTTTTTAACAAAAACTTAAACCGGCTTCCAAAAAACACTGTATTAGTTTAGTGTGTTTTTGTTTTTGGCACCGACTTCCGAAATTAACGTTATTTTTCACTTTGCAGTGCCTTTTTGGATGCCAGTTAATTTTTTGTTAAAAAGGTTTTAATTTCTCTCTTTTTAGTTGGCTGGTTTATAATTTACCTAGTTACAAATGCCTTAATATCAACTACTTATAACTTTTACAAAATATTACTTTTGCCGATGCAGAGTCGTTAATTGTTGAGGAGTTTTCCTGGTACTTCACCATCAGCTCCACTCCAAAAATACTTAAATCGCTATACGTGTATAGGCTATAAGCCTATAATATTTGTTTTTATATTTATATTTGTATATTGTTTGTTTGCTTTTTATTTTTAAAAAGGAGGTTATCGCCTCCTTTTTTAAAAGACAGTTAAAAATATCTTTACCGTAATCGTCATAATTATGCTTAACCATACTCCAACCACATCAGGGTCGGCTTCTATTATATCTGGATGTAGTTAAGTTCTAGTGCTTCACATGGAGTGACCTTCTCAATCAGCTGGCCAATACGATATCCCTTGGCAAGACTGATGTCAGATTTTCTGGCTTCTGACTTCTCGTTAAGACTGTCATATATGTACAAAATGACAGGCGGGACCAACGGCTTATCACACTTTACGAGGCACAGAAGCATGTATATAATTACGTTACCATGGCCACGGCTGATCCACCAGCCGACCTTTGAAAGCGTTGCTTGACCTTGAGGATCGACCCGTATGTCTTTTTTATTTAACCACTAGCGCCACACAACGTAAAAAGTTTATATGAAAAACTACCATGAATTGTCCTGAAGTCCCATCGTTCGCCCCAATCATGGAAGCCAATGAAAGCTGCATCCTTCCAGAAATTTCCAACCATTTCTCCTCCAGGATATTTGGCAAAGAGTTCTTTCAGCACGTTGGCTTCAACCTCACTGTTTATGATAGCAAGATGGCCGCCCTCCGCGTAACAAGTGAAGAAGGCTCTAGAGAAATTACGTGCCACTGCATGGAACTTGTAACAACTGTTTGTTCGTGCATCTAAACGATATTCTGAAAAGAGAATCAAGAATAGTTATAACGTCCCAATTCATTGATATGAACGAGATCTTAACTTAAAATTAGGGGGAATCTTTCAAACGATTGACTTTGAGAAAAACATGTTTCAGAAACCTTGTTTTTACCTCAATTTTTAAAGAACTATCTATGAACACCTCGCATGTTAGGTTAAATGAAAAAATTAAATAGTTTCAGTTCCATGTATGGGAAACTGCTTAGTTTCTAATATGATTTTTGTTTCAAAATCCTAAAACGTTTCACAGAATATACTACTACCTACCTGTTAAGCTTCAACTTTGTAGTCCTAATAGTTTCGGATTAAAGTGGATGTGACATACGGAGAGACAGACAGACATGACAAATCTATAAGGGTTCCGTTTTTTTATATACAATCTTTTTGAAAACTAGCATCAGACTCTAGTTATCTGGCTTTTTGCTGAACCGGGCTTGTTTGCCGCAGCTGCGTGGTACAAGCCACCTATCTTTGTGTTTGAAAGTACCTAATTCCTCTTGTTTTCTCTTTGTATTATATTATGTGATTTGCATCATGTTCCTAATAAACACTTTATTCTTTCATTAAAAACATCTGACTTTCTTTCTACCTGTCTATTTATTACGTTTTACCCGTGCGGAAAAACCACCTAGATATTATTGTCTACACCCACGCTAATAAAGTCACGGGCACAACAAGGTTAAATAGAAAATCGCGTAAGTAATTAATTAATTGAGTTAATTCCATTTCATGTATATTTACCTGGATCAACAGTGCCGCACTCATTAACTATTGTCTTAGCATGCCATTCCACAGGGGCACAGCAAGGTTAAATAGAAAAAGCCTCTATTGAAAAGTTGTCAATTTGCACATTGGCCCTTATACATAGGACCCATCGATAAGAGTTAAATCCATTACATGCATATTTACCTGGATCAACAGTGCCGCACTCATTGACTCTTGTCTTAGTATCCACGGAGCGATAGCAAATAAAAGGTCGAGTATCATCGCAGGGAACATCTGATAATTCTCCAAAACTATTCAAAGTTAGACATTGTTCTTTATCTTCCTTATTATCTGGTTCATTTACTGCCCAAGAGTGAGGAATTTTTGAAAACGGAATACCTGTAATGCATATTTTGTTAGTCTGAATATCCGTTGCAAGAAGAATTTTACACCCCACATATGTATTGCATAAACGCATGCGCTGCTGCGTCCAATATATCATACATCTTCTGCTTTTCCGTTTACCAACTATGTTCTGGTCGGTTTTTAATCTAACTGGATGCATCTGTGTACTAGTATTTTATATGGAGCAAGCTTATATCTGACTTTCAGCTGGGATACTCTTGACCTCAAGACCAGTTTCCGATTTCCTGTTTTCTCTCTGTTATAGGCAGATTTCTTAAGTTGTATAAGGCGAATGTTCATTTCAAAATTTCATATCTTTGATTTACTTACCATCAACGGTAAGATAAGCTCCCGGTGCGAAAGATGCATGAATACCAGTAAAGACTTCATATATTGATTCCTCATTTCCATTCCCTGTCGAGTTGATCATGCGAGTCATTTCAGCTTTTATTTTAACTGTGGTTGGAGAAGCGAGTACAGCACCTGAGGACAAAATGATAATGATGAAAAGGATATGGCTGGCTTTGCAGGCTATTATTGTGACTCAAAGAGTTGAGAATCAGAGATGGATCAAGAATCAGCTATAATAAAGTAGTCAGAAATAAAATGGTTGATGGTTGAAATTTAAAAACGAGAAGCGATGCACTGGTTACAGGCAAGCCTCACGAGTTGTAGGCTGTGTCTTCGAACCCAGGCAGACTAATTATTCTGTGTATTTTTATTAACACCACTGCTCTCAAAAGGTTAAAGAAAAACATCGTGAGGTAACTACATGCCGGTTACGTCACAATCACATCAAATTTTCTTCACCCAGGACCCCAAAAGTCGAATAAAATGCCTGTATGGGAACTTGTAACTGTTAGACGCGTATACTCTACATTGGTGATGGTTTTTATGGAACGGTATGAAACACAGTTTTCAACACATAATTTTAACAACTGTATCTCCAAAATGAAAAGCGGGACGACGTACCCATATCAGAAAGAAGTTATTTGATTAGTTTCGTCCAAGAAAAAAGACTATAATTAAATGTCCTTACCTTCCAGTGCACATCGCAGTCTAGCGTCGTTCCAGTTGGATGGTACATCAATATATTTGAACCATCCCTTGGCTCTTGAGCTGTATTTGTAGTCACATCTGAATGAATTAGATCCCTCTGCAAACATAATATTATTTTTAAGAATGGAAAAAATATAAATAACATTATTTGGGGAAAAACTGCCTGCGTTGATCCTGGTTTATCATCGACGTCGCCTTTTCCCAATCGTCTTGCGGTTGGCTTCCAATTCGATTCTGCAAGCTACGGTACGTTTTGTCTGACCGATGTACGACTTTCCACAGCTGCAGTCCACTTTATAGACACCGAGTTTTTTTCAAAGGGAAGTTGTCCTTCGGTGAACGCAGCATCTGAGAGACTTTCTTGAATGGAGTGAAGATAGTTTTTACGGCATATTCCCGTAGAATGTTTGCAATCTTATCAAGAAAGTCAAGAAATTCAAGGAAGAAAGAAGTTCAAGAAAGTCTCTCAGATGCTGCGTTCACCGAAGGACAACTTCCCTCTGGAAAAACCCGGTGTCTATAAAGTGGACTGCAGCTATGGAAAGTCGTATATCGGTCAGACAAAACGTACCGTAGCTTGCAGAATCTCGGAACACATTAGGGCGGTGAAAAATAATGATGTTCAAAAATCTGCAATAGCACAACATCTTTTAAACACAGGATCGAACCATTAGATTGAGTTACATAACCCTCAAGTCATCTCCACAGAACGCCACTATATACCAAGACTGGTAAGGGAAGCGATTGAGATTACCAAATCCGACAATTTCAACCGGAAGGATGGGTTTCAACTGTCGAGGGCCTGGAATCCAGTGATTCAAATGTGTAAAAACCAAAAAAGTTCCGTAGAAAGTTCGCGAGTCGACACGGTGAGTTTTGTGTGTCGGGAACAGAATCGAGTGTTTAGTGATACATGTGATGGTGGTAGCGATGTTGCTAACAGAAAACGAACGAGAAAGAGGGTAGACCGATTTGTCTGCTCATAAACTTCCACCCGCAATTACTTCAGTTCATCCGTGATCATGGCGCTTGCAACAATGCCGAAATATCGGAAACTCAAATCAATAAATACACATGGTAAATATCCCGTTTTAAGTTCTAATGATACGTCAGTGTCTATATAATTATTTTCTTTTAAATCTTTTAGAACAGTTTTTAGTGACGCGTTTTTCTTTTTAAGACATCTAACTTTCTGATTAAGTGTTTTGATTTTGCGTGCATGAATTTTATAACGTAATTCATACTTGTAGCTTGATGTCTAAGTTTATTTTTTCTTCTATTTGTGGGTAAATACATATTTGATTTTAATCCAATTATCAAACAAACAAAATATAATTGAAATAAAATAATTTGGCTAAATCAAAACAAGTTTTATTTCTGAAACATTTTTCCATTTCCTTTCTCCTACCGTCACTACTTTTTACCGACAACTCACCAGGGCCGGCAGTCTCGACATAGATTACGACGCTCTGACGCAAACTTTCGATCGCTAATTACTAACGAAAAAATTCTGTTGCATCCAGGATGCGTTTCACGCAAGCATCGTTATTGCAACCGAACTGTCGAAAGATCGATGTAGAATGATCGAAGGTTTGCGACAGCGTCGTTATCTATGTCGAGACTGCTGGCCCAGGACACTTCTTACATCATGTTATAACGTTTTTAATTTACTAATTAATAACATTAAAATAATTTTATTTTATTAATTATTATATACTAATTTTAATTATAATATATGTTATTAATTAGTAACGTTATTTTGGTGTAATTTGAATTATCATGGCAACACCGGCCCACGCACCACATGTTTAGGAAACTGGCTTCACTTCTATGTTCGCAAAGTTCCTTCTTGACTATTTATTTGTTCTGAGTTGTTTGGCTCTAAAACAAGAAGACAATGTGAAATTTAGGTTATAAGCAAATAAACAATGAAAACTACATTATTTATAAAAGTGAATAATTCATTCCCTCATAAATCGGCATTCCCTTACTACAAATTTAAATGAGGGAATGACGGTGAGGGAATGATGAAATAAAACATAACCAAAAAATCTGGCAACCTAACCATACTTTCGACATACGTTTTTATGTGAGTTTATTACTCCCAAAATCACACATTAACTGTATCATTTAAACTTTGCTAAGAACTTACCTCTTCTTTTTCGTCAATGTGATGTAATGACGCCCGAATGTGTAAACTTGTAACTAATATAACTTAAACAATTGAAAGGAAACCACTCGATTAATTCTCAGACATTTATTATTTGATATCACATTAGCAGAAATGAAATAATTTACATTATCTATCTCATGCCTTTTAAGAACAGACTAATTTATTGGTATCGTTACAGACACTACATTTTACATACTTTAGAGTAATTACACATTTGTACATACCTTAGTTAAATAATAGGTACAATACTACTATCACTACCGTATTCTTATTATTCTGACCGTTCACTTCGGCTCTCGTTGCAATGCTGTGCCTGTGCCGCTGGTGCCACGTCCTCCGTCTGACAATCGTATGTCATGGTGGGGGGGAGTCTACACTCCCCTCCACCCTTCATTCATAATTCTAATGTTGGCTGCGCTGGAGCTACCTCCAGCGCAGCCAACATTAGAATTATGAATGAAGGAAGTGACGTGTTATCTTATTTCTTAATAAGTAAGATATGATATTAAAATGATCTTTAACATTATAAAATAAGATCATTTATAAATAGGCATTTAACATATATTTGGATATTTATTACTTAGTTCCTAACACAATTTTGCAAAAGACACTTACGACCACAAGGTGATTTCGCCATTTTGGAATATTGGCAGTATTGCAAGCTATCAAAAGCTTATGAGAATATTTAGGAATATTTAAAGATCCGTTCATAAATCGACTGCTATGTTGAATGCTATGTATCGAATGCTATGTAAATGTATGAGGGAATGATTTTTGCGGGACATGTAAAAATAATAAAATTGACCACTTTTTCTTTACTTTTTATTATAAATGCAGTAGGTTTTTGAAGATTCGTATTCTTTTAATCATTTAGTCAAACTTGCAATCAGATTTATTAGGAAACCGGAGATTCAAAAAACTGAAAGTTTTTAAATTAAAGTTTTTTTTTCACATTTGAAAAAAAAACTTTAATTTCGGAAGTCGGTGGCAAAAAACTAAAATACAGATCCAAAGACACCACCTTCTGAAAATAAAGCTATTTTTCACATTGTACCTAGTGGTTTTTTTTTTTGTTAAAAAGTTTTTTTTACAAAACTTATTTAAATACGAAACTAGCGCGATACAACTGACGCTTAGCGCCATCTATCGACATTTCTATAGAGTTGTTCGAAATTTTCGAGTCAAATACAATTGGTCGACTATTACTCGTAAACTTGTAAAGCCCACTTATGTGTGATAGTTTTCCTTTAAACTTCGTTATACAACATGTAATTTAAAGGGTATATACATACCGAGTTCACGGCTTCTTTGGATGATAACAAACGATATGGCAAGGGTTTTCTAATCCTATGTCTACATGTGTAAAGCATATTAGAAATTTCAATACATTGATACCAGAGGCCGAATTTTACAAATTAAGAAGAACGAAGAAATTATCGTTTTATTAGCAAGTGACGTGGTAAGTGATGACCCTCATAGTGCTGTGACAGGTTTGTTATTACTGGTATTCAAGAAACATATGAAACCAATAATTTGGGGTCAATTCTCTGAGTCACTCATTTTGAGCTGAAACTTTGCATAGAGACTCCATACCAGATGTTGTCTTCAGTCCTTTTGGATAGATATGGGGTTTCCGTTACACGTTGTATATAGGTACTACTGCCGTGACATTTGAATTTCTAACTACAACCGTTTAGTTGGTAGAGAGGGGGGACACTTGACTCTAACGAAACTTGGTACTTTAAAGCTTGATAAGTCACAAACGGTTTACTTAATCAAAAAACAGTCTTCGCAAACCCCTAATATTTTTGAAAGACCTATCCAACGATATCCCACACTATGGGAAGGACGAAAAAAAATTATCATCCGACTTTACATGTAGGGGAGCTACCCTAAATAAATGTTTATTTTAAAATTTTATTTTACCTTTTTTTGGTGTCTTTAACGTGTACACTCATGCCAAATTACAACTTTTTAGTACCAATAGTTTTTGAGCTAAACCGCGGACAGACAGACAGACGGACATGGCAAAACTATAAGGGTTCCTTGTTGACTACGGACTACCCTAGCCCCGGTACGTAAAGGGTTATTGAAGGAACACCGTGGATTTTAGTCAGTAAAAGTCTGGGTTGGGAGGACTTATTTGATAATTTTACCACGCTAAAAAAAAAAAAATACATAACTCAGGCTGTTGTAGAAGCTCTAGGTCACAGTTCCGACGAGTACTCAATTAATAAATCTTCCTTACAGCGGATTCGAACACAAACGAGAATGGCTAGAGCTGAATCTATCAAGTCTGATTTCCAGAGTAACGTGTCTGAATTAGTTACTGTTAATTGGAATGGCAAATTGTTACCAGGCTTAGATGTGAGAAGTTCTAAAAAAGAACGCTTGCCAATTCTTATTTCATTTGGAGACATGAAACAACTTCTAGTAGTGCCAAAACTGGACAGTTCATCCGGCAAAGACCAAGCTGACACAGTTTTTACTGTGCTATATGATTGGAACCTCAGTGGTAAGGTACAAATAATGTGCTGCGATACGACTGCTTCCAATACAGGTCGCTTTAATGGTGCTTGTGCTCTTTTAGAACACACAAATTAGAGAGAGAATTGTTACTGTTTGCTTGCCGTCATCATATCTATGAATTGGTCTTGAAAAGTGTGTTTGAAACAAAGATTCCTTAAGTCACCAGCAGTGCAGATATACCACTGTTCAAAAAATTTAGAGACCACTGGAAAAATATTAATTGTAACGCAATCGAACTGTGTATTGATGTTGTGAAACAGCATCTCTCTGACTCGACTACTAAAGAATTACTGTCGTATTTTAACAACGAATTGCACAAAATATTATACGAGATGATTACCGGGAGTTCATAGAACTATCTATAATTTTTTGGGAGGAGATAATGAAAACAACCTTAAAATACGGCCTCCTGTTGCAATGCATCAAGCGCGGTGGATGGCAAGAGCTATTTATTCTTTGAAAATATATTTCCTACAATCTCAGTTCAAAATGACCCTTAAAGATAAAGTAGCACTACGAGATGTTTGTCTTTTCATTATGACAATTTATGTGAAGGCATGGCTTGGATGCAGTTTGGTAGTTAAAGCATCAAATCAAGATTTCCACTTTTTAAAGAAGCTGAAACGGTACGAAACTATAGACAAATTTATTTCTAAAGCCGCCCTGAGTAAGTTTTGTCAACACTTGTGGTATTTGTCAGAAGAAATAGCTGTATTATCCCTATTCGATGATGAAGTAGATGAAGAAAGTAAGGCAAATATCGTAGCAAACTTACATAGGGAAAGCTTGAATGACTATGGGAAGAGATATGTACCGTCAAAGGAAGAGATTGATGTTTCATTGTTTAGTAAGTATTTCTTTGTATTTCTTTATCTGATTGGTTTTTCCGTGTGGTACTTTTTTTTTATTGTTTCAAATAAATCATTGAGCGACTTTGTATCCTGCAAGAACAAGAACATTTTTTCCCGATTAAAAATTAATAGTAGTTTCCTCAAAGAAAAAGCGTCAACCTGGGAAGAAAATGAATTATATTCCTTGCATGTAAAAATATGGCTTATAGCCTTAAAGCGGTTATTGACACTGTAGAAAGAGCTGTGAAGCTTATGCAAGACTTTTATGGCTTGATTACTTCGAAAGAAGAACAAAAACAGTTTTTATTACGTTGCATTCAAGAACATAAGAAAATGTATCCTGATTGTAAAAAGGAAACTTTAAAAGCAAAGTATCCTAAATAATTATGTCAAGTGATATTTTTATAAATTAAAGATTTATAATTCGTAAATCCTGTTATACATAATTTAATCCATATTTACCTATTATTCATGCGTATTTGTGATAACTTAACTGCATAGTCCTACTAATATTATAAATGCGAAAGTCTGTGAATATGTATGGATGTTTGTTACTCTTTCACGTAAAAACTACTGAACCGCTTGTGATGAAACTTGGTATGTCTACAGTCCTAGAATAACACATAAAATACTTTTTATCACAATATTCCCACGGGAACAGGACTTACGCGGGTGAAACCACGAGCAAGCAGGCAAGCGCTGGTATAAAATACTTACTTTTACAAAAACTTCGCGGTATAGTCGGCACGGGTTAATATGCTCCTAGGAAGCTCAAATTTTATATTTCAGTAGGATTATGTATATTAAAAAAAGTTAGGGAGTATGCGATTTGATAACTCAATCAATCAATCAAATATATTTTTTAGCAATAAAAATAGTACATATAATGAAGCTCTGTTTCCTGAACTAGGCCTAGCCTGTATCTCAGGAACACAGTGACTTCCCAAGTCTTATATTCTAGTTCTTATATAACAAAAAATATTTAATGCTGAATTTAAGAAAAAAAAAAATAGTGGAAATAATATTAAAAAAAAGGTAAGTAACTAAGTAATCATAAGGAAAGTATACTTTTTTTTAGGATGTATGGGAACAAACTATGTAATTATTATGACGTTTGTATGTGAGTTTAGGTATGTTTGAGTGTGTGTATATGGATCAGAATGTGTGTAGGTTTCTATAAGAGTCTCCCTGCTAGCCACTGCTCTAAGTTGCTTAAATATATAAATGAGTTTTCTAACTCGGGAGCACACATTTGCAATTTGATCTTTCCAGCTCAGAGTGTCATCCACCTGAACACCCAGGTATCTTATACATCTGACCCTCATGAGATTGGCACAACTGCAATCGCTTTTACGAATTCTATTGCATGGATAGGAGTGTAGAGTGAGCTTAAAATTAGAGTGTGGACCTGACGCTTTAGACTTGCTGAAGCACAGGAACTTGGTCTTGAATCTCCAAGACCAAGTTCAAAGTGAGAAGATTTTCTTCAAGCCAAGCAGTTACATGATCCAGACCTCTTTCCGCTGCATCTCTAGTTTGATCCCAATCTCGGCCATGAAATAACAGAACGGTATCATCTGCAAACATCAGGACCTTTGAATCGGTTGTTAAGGTCAGGGGCAGGCTGTTAATGTATATTAGGAAAAGTGATGGTCCTAAATTACTTCCTTGCGGAATGCCAAATCCACATGTTGAGGCTTCACTTAACTCCTTATTTACCCGGATATATTGCTCCCTACCCGTCAAGTAACTCTGGAACCATCGGCGAGTATGGCTGCGTATACCAAGACTCTGCAGCTTTGATAAAAGCATCGGTATTGAAACAGTGTCAAATGCTTTTTTTAAATCGAGGAATATGCCAATGACCTTATCTCCCGTGTCAACATATCCATTAATAATAGAAGTGAGCCTCAGTACAGCATCATCCGTCGATCTTCCCAACTGAAAAAAAAATATTTTTCTCTTATAAGGGCCACCCTAATATCCATACTAATATTATAAATGCGAAAGTAACACTGTCTGTCTGTCTGTCTATCTGTTACCTTTTCACGCCAAAACATTTGGCATGGGAATAGTTTAGGACCCTGGGATGGACATAGGAATTCGTTTTTATCCCGATATAAGGTTTCCGTAGGATAGTTTTCTAATTGCACGCGGACGCAGCCGCTGACAAACACTAAATTAAATTAATTAAATTTGATTTTTAAAATTGGTATGGGAATAGTTTAGGACCCTGGGAAAGACAGGATAGCTTTTATCCCGGAAATCATCCCTTAAGGATGTAAAAGGGATGTTCGAAATTTGTTTTCGAATTCATTCTCCCAATTCATTCAAATTGCGTATTCAAGAATCACTCGAAACATTTTTTTTTTCAAACTAGAAAACTACATGTAGGCCATACAAATCTTTGTTTATGGTTGGGGTCGAACCCACGTCATGCACTAGTCAACCATTACGCCAACCGTGTCGTTTAAATTTTAACTAATCAAGTTAATATACGAATCATTTCTATTTTAAAATCGGGGCAATTTTAAAATCTGGGCAATATGCGGCTGCCCTTTTGAAAATAGGAGAAGATCGTGTGGCAACAGATATCAACGGGATGATTTATTTGAGCTCTGAATTCGGTAACATAGTCCAAGATACAGATAATTTAATAAACCACGTTTATTCGGATTTGAAAACAAATATGAGGGATAGAGTACGGCTGCGTGAAAAAGCAATTTTGGCACCGACAAACGAAATTGTAGGGCAGATCAACGAAAAGATTATGTCTCATGTGGAATGTGATGTTGCCGAGTATCTGTCCGTCAACAATGTCATAGATATTGAGCAAGTGACGTCGTACCTTGTAGAGTTTATCAACTTTCTGGAATTGTCAGGTTACCCATCACATTATTTGAGGCTTAAACTTTGTGTCCCAGTCCTGTTGATGCGTAATCTGGACGCACCAAGGATCTGTAATGGCAAGCGACTACAAATTACATACCTTGGACGCAAAGTTGTTCATACAATAATTATGACAGGAACAGCAAGCGGTGAAAACGTATTTGTTCCTCGCATTCCAATAATCCCGACCGATTTGCCATTCCAGTTCAAAAAACTACGCTAAAAGCAGCATTCACAATGACCATAAACAAAGCTCAAGGACAGACACTGAAAGTTGCAGGTGTACATTTAGAAAAAGACTGATTTTCCCTTGGGCAACTGTATGTGGCGTGCTCACGAGTATCAAGCTCACAACATTGACACGTTTTAGCCAAGGACGAGAAAACCACAAACGTAGTTTACAAAAATGAATTGTAAACTACGTTTTTGGTTTTAAAAAGTTACATTTTAAATACTAACTGTCTGTCTCTTTTTGGGGATGGATGGACCCTGGTGATGGTTTTTTAAATATTATATGTGTTTCTTAACCACCCAAAAAGGTGCGGTAGGTATACCTTTTTGGCAACAAGAATTATTGACTAAGTGTAAATAAACGCGGACGAAGCTGCGGGCAAAAGTTATCTTTAAATGTACAAAGTGTATATGCCTTACCTTCAACTGTCTTGAAATCCCAATCCTGGCCACAATTTTTAAAACCAATGAATGCATAGTCCTTTCGGAAATTTCCAAAGAATTTTGCATCTGGATATTTTTCGTAAATTTCTCTTAACACGGTTGCTTTCAACGTCACTGTTTATGATAGCAAGATGGCTGCCCTCAGTTGAACATGCGAGGAAAGCTCGGGAGAAGTTTCTTGGTACTGTATGTAACTTGTAGCATTTGTTAGTTCTTCCATCCAAAGAATATTCTGAATTACAATAATAAAATAATTTATTGGTCCAAATATTGGCGCACACAGCTAAAAATATAATACACTATTATTGAAACTTAGGCACACTATGATTAGTCTGTGTCTGAACTAGATTTTTTTTATATTGATAATAGGATCGCGTTTGACTAGCACCTCAGCTGAAGTGGTAAGTGATGATGTGGTCGAAGATGAAACACGCTTACCTAGAGGTAAACTATTCACTCTTGAATTGAAGACCCTCAGGTTATAGCTATTAGGAAACACAGAATCCGGCAGAGAATTCCACTCCTTAGCCGTTCGCACAATGAAGTATTCCCAAAACGTTTTGTGCATTAAACGCACTCACGAATACTCATGAAACAGGTATTAAGTGTGTTGTCCAACACTGTTTTAAATAAATTTTTTTTAGTAAAAATGGGTTAATTAATAACCTGAAATAAAGAGTTATTTGTGGGCTGCAGCTGAAAAATGCATTAGGTACATAGTAATTCCACCTGATATTATGCTGAGGCCCTTTTGGTACTTAATGTTTTTTATTTAATCTTTATTGTTGTATACAGGGTGTGGCGGAAATAATGGATAACCCTGTAACTGCCAGTAGGTCATATAATGGTCTATCATATATCCCAATTTCAAACTCAGTTGGTCAGGCATTTCAAAGTTATTTTTATTTGTTTATTTTTTTTTTGACAATATTGTACCTATTTTATAAAATCAGCTGTCGTTTCAACATTTAACGGAGTTTTTTTATTCTGTTTTTTGCGGTCTGCTTCTGAATGTTTGTGTAATCACACGCGTATGAAGATTTTTTGTTACACTCTAAGATGATTTCAGAAAAAAACACATAATACTTACTTTTTAGTTTTTTTAATTGAATCCTGTAACTTTGACTCCATACCCTGAAAAAAAAATGTATCGCACAGTTATGGCCCATTACTTTAAAAAGTTGTCCATATCATGCGGATTCTAAAATGGTATCATAGTGGCCAGTATCGTACGAATGTGCAAAACTATTTCAGTTTGAATTCAAAAGGTCCATAATTTCAAAAAAATATTAAATTCAAAAAAATGTGATTCTGTATTTTACTAATCTTCTGTGTCATGTAAATTGTTGTAAAAACGTTTCTAACTCACTTTGACATTGCTAAAACACCACTCAGGTAATAAAAAACCCAGTCTCACTTTCTTTGGGATGACAGAGCTATTGTGCTTCCAGGCTGTGGCTTTTTATTGATTTACTTTAAAGAGGCAGATAATAACGAGTTTAAGACTCCTTACTTAATTAGGTAATTATTTTACAGGTCAATTGATACAATAAAAAGCAATGTTCATGACACAAATGTATTTAAAAATCATACAAGATGTTCGAAATGAGCCCCATCGGCTGCGATGCAAGCTCTGCACCTTCTAATAAATGAACGTTTGATGCGACGTGCAAAGCCTGCCAAACTTATTTCCTGAGCAGCAGACTGCACACGTTGCCGCAATTGCTCCACAGACGTAATCTCTTCTTTGTAAACTTTTTCTTTTAAACAGCCCCAGTAAAAGAAGTCTAATGGGTTCAGGTCCGGCGAACGGGGTGGCCACAATATTGGCCCTAAGCGCCCTATCCAACGTTCTGGATATGTCTCATTCAGGTGCTCTCTCACTCTTGCCGCATAATGTGCAGGGCAGCCGTCGTTTTGCAGCCACATGTTCTCACGTGTTTCATTAGGAACGTCTTCTAACAGCTCGGGTAAATTATTTTGCAGGAAGTTCAAATAGCTTTCAGCATTAAGAGTCGGTGGCAGCTCAAACGGACCAATAATTTGGCCGTTAATTATTCCTGTCCATAAATTGATTTTCACTTGGTACTGCGATCGGTCTTGTCTAATTAAATGTGGATTTTCAAGCTGCCAACTGTGTAAATTGTGTATATTCAAATACCCGTCCTTCCTGCATGTAGACTCGTCACTCCAGAGGATATTTTCAAAGAAATGTGGTTGTTCTCTAATTCTTCTCAACATTATACGACAAAATTCTTTTCGTGCTCGGTAGTCCCTTGGAAGTAATGTTTGCACCCTTTGATAGTGGTAAGGGTACAATTCGTGACGTTTTAATATGCGATGTACTGTTCTGGTCGACATTCCAGTAAACCGAGATAAAACTCGAATGGATATGGTAGGATCTGCTTCTACTAACTCCATAACTTCTTCTTCGTTATTGTAGACTCGTGGTCGTCCTTCACTCGCGCCGCCCACACCTGTACCAGGTATTCTTCCCTCACAGTAGGCATTGTGTACGCGAATAAAAATTCGGTAATCAGGGTGTCGACTATTCGGGTACCTTTCTCGGTAAAGTCTTGCCGCTTCATTGGCGTTGCCTCTACATTCACCATAAATGTAGTGCATGTTGGCATATTCTACCGATGTGTAACGTTGAGGCATTGTCAACAGCGCACTTGCCACAACAGTCCGGGTACAGTAAGCAATGTCGTCGGGATCACTAAACAACGCAAGTCCAAATCACAGGCAAATCAGAGTCCGAAAAGAAATGCAGTAAGTCACGAGTTAGATTTAACGAACGAAAAACAGGGAGCAAAGGCGCGTGCGACTACGTACGACAACGAACGGGATCACACTGAATGATGTTATGAGGAACTATTGATGTGGTGATTCTAAAAAAAATACAGCTTGCCTTTTTCTATTTTGCACAATAGCTATATTGTTTCCATCGAGCCAGAATTCCAGGTAGCCCCAAACAAAGAAAGGACCGGTTTTTTTTTACCTGAGTGATGTTTTAGCAATGTCAAAGTGAGTTAGAAACGTTTTTACAACAATTTACATGATACAGAAGATTAGTAAAATACAGAATCACATTTTTTTGAATTTAATATTTTTTTGAAATTATGGACCTTTTGAATTCAAACTGAAATAGTTTTGCACATTCGTACGATACTGGCCACTATGATACCATTTTAGAATTCGCATGATATGGACAACTTTTAAAGTAATGGGCCATAACTGTGCGATACATTTTTTTTTCAGGGTATGGAGTCAAAGTTACAGGATTCAATTAAAAAAACTAAAAAGTAAGTATTATGTGTTTTTTTCTGAAATCATCTTAGAGTGTAACAAAAAATCTTCATACGCGTGTGATTACACAAACATTCAGAAGCAGACCGCAAAAAACAGAATAAAAAAACTCCGTTAAATGTTGAAACGGCAGCTGATTTTATAAAATAGGTACAATATTTTCAAAAAAAAATAAACAAATAAAAATAACTTTGAAATGACCTGACCAACTGAGTTTGAAATTGGGATATATGATAGACCATTATATGACCTACTGGCAGTTACAGGGTTATCCATTATTTCCGCCACACCCTGTATAACGTGTTTTTCTTATTCTTTTTTAGGTGTCAATAAACGCAATTTTCTTTATTATTATTATCGTTTTTATTAATTTGTACGATGATTTACCTGAATCGACGATTCCGCACCCGCTGTATTTTATTTGAATACTCTCGGAGCGCGAACATATGTAAGGGCGCGTTCCATCACAGCGACGATCAGCTGATTCTCCATTACCATTGAGAGTGATACAATTTTCCAAATTGTCCTTATTGTCGGGCTCATTTCTGGCCCAAGTTAATGGAATTCTTGAGAGATGTATACCTATAAATTTAACAACTCTGTGAGTTTTAACATCCAGTTAGTTACTTAGTTTTTACTAATACAAACACAAACCCACCCGCAGTGGGCCCACGTGATAAATTGACTTATGAGAGGCCTGTGTTATAGCAGTGAGAACGTTACCTAGGCTGATTTATAATGATGATGATGATACATAAATACACGTAACAATGTTTGGAAGGTTGAAACATTAGAACTATGAGGTCCAAATGTGCGTCGAGTCTTTCAGAACATCAGTATGTCATCGTATAAGACAGATTGGTAAGATGGAACCGAGAGCTGGTGACACAGTTCTTTAGGATAGATTAGGTGCCAATCTCCAGAATATTATCTAAACATTTGCGTAAAAAGCTAACAAAAATTTGAGGTTCGAGTATCGTTATCATATTATTCATGTCTGGACGTGAGAAGTTCGGCATAAACAATTGTTGGACAAAACAAGGCCTTGTTTATGTTCTTGGCTCCGACGGTTCCCGGCATCGCGTTGGTTCGCTTGATGACCTCAAAAACATTGAGCGGGTTGGTGAAACGGTTATGTCGCCCTCTGCATCAGTATAGGTAACGCCAAATAACTTGGCAACAGTCATTCAATGCGCAGAAGTCGATTTTTAAGTGTCAGCGGTTGTCAGCGGGACGCGGGGTATGACGTAGCGCCGCTCCAAGCGCGCGATTGGTGCGTTAGTAGTTCTTGTTCAATTTCCTCCCGAATACACTTGCGTACACTAAAGTTGTACCCTTTGTTTTTGTTACGAGTTGTTGTTTTAAATTTATTTTTTCTTACCTTGAGTACAATGCCAGGACCAAATACCGTTTTACGCAGACTATTAAAACGTCAGAAAGAACAGTTAGACACTATAGTTAAGTAAGGTTGAAATTCCAAATTCGTCACAGTCTTTAGGACACCGGGAAAAAATAAGAATAAAAGGGGTAGCGGTTTTATTAACTAATTGTGCCGACGAGAACATATTATTTTTAATGTTTTTTTTTTAATACTTTTTTTTTCACTTTTAAATGTAATATTTATGTATTATATCTATTTAATTTATCACTGGGTCACTGGGGACCTTAAGGACAGTAAGAATATAGAAAGGGAACGCAGGGCGCTATCTGTCCGATGCAACATGTTGACCCGCAGGTTTTCACGGTGTACGAGGACTGTCAAAGTTACGCTTTTTAAAGCATACTGTCAGTCCTTTTACACCTGCAGCCTGTGGGTTAACTATACGCAGCGGACATACAGTGACCTGCGTGTTCAATACAATAACGCGTTCCGGGTGCTGATGGGGCTGCCGCGCTACTGCAGCGCCTCCGCGTTGTTTGCGGCGGCTGGCACAGACGGCTTTGCGGCCATTATGCGTAAGCGGTGCGCATCTATCTTGCACCGAACGCGCGGCAGTTCCAACACCATCCTGCGAGCGCTGGTGGACCGGTGGGACTCCCCGATGCTGGCTCACTGGATAAGACTGCATACAGTCATATAATGATTGTCACCATCATCGGGGCTTCCATCCGGGCATCTCAGTTAGTTGTGTAAGTTTATTAATAATTAAGTTAGTAGTAGTAATAATTTATAACTATTTAATTAATTTAATTTATTTTTTATGTTTTAACTCTTTTTTTTTATAGTCGATGTATTTTTATTATTATTGAATGTTATTTAGAATAGAATTAATGTAAATATTATTTGCTTTTATATGGGCCTGCGTGCCTGCAATAAATGAATTTTATTTATTTATTTATTTATAATACCGAATTTACGAATGAATTCCTCTTCTTTCTTTAACATTCTTCTGAACAGATATGATTAAAAATAAATGATGGCAATAACCATACAATAATGGCAAGCAGTAAAAGTGACCACTTTTTTCTTCCACTAAATGCACGATGCGCGAACTTATCCCCACTACGCCATAACCTTGCCAAGTTATTTGGCGTCATCTATACCATTGTCGTAATCATCCCCATCGCAAGAAACGAAGAAGAAGGCCCGTCGTGTTGCTGCAAGTAGGAGGTGTTTGCTTTCATTTTTGAAGTAGTACCACCGTCCGGGCAGTACCTTAGTTATTTTAATGTGTAACTAGCACTACCCTCTCATCTCTATATTGTATCTTTTGACTTCTTTAACCTTCATCTATTCACTATTGCCAAGTACTTATGTCAATAATGTCACATTGACATGTCTTGTCATTTATATACTCGTTCAGAAACTAGTGAACAGCGTTCCAGCACCTTGATGTTTTTTTGTTATTTTCTTTTGTTTTCGGATTTAGTTTGCAGTTTACTTTTTAATTATTTATTTTGATATAACTTTTCGTTTTGCTCGGACAGTGAATAAACATTTTGTTTTAGCTGTTTAAAGCCCGTTATGCATTGGTAACACTCAACTGGCGGATGGATTTGAATAATAGCTATTTTTATATATTTTATAGTAAAAACATTTTAATTATAATTTAGTTTTATACATATTTACGTGTAACGGAAACCCCATATCTATCCAAAAGGACTGATGGCAACATCTGGTATGGAGTCTCTATGCACAGTTTCAGGTCAAAATTAGTGACTCAAAGAATTGGAACTATCCCTTACTACTTCAAAAAAAAGATAATGTCGGATGAAAATGCATTTTTTCGGTGATAAACATGTGCCAACTGTAACACATATAAATGAGTCTGTAGATAGTTCAATGTGTAATTGTTTAAACATATTTCATCAAAATATGTGTGGCCTAAACAATAAGAAAGATGTGTTAGAAATATATCTAGGTAGCGTGTGTACACCTCTGAACTACTTGTTTATTAGTGAGCATTTCCTAAACGAAGAACTAGTTTCTTTGTTAAATCTTTCAAAGTACAATGTGGCATCATATAATACCAGATTAAATAAGCGGAGAGGAGGGACTATTATTCTAGCAGAATCGGATAGACAATACGAGGAACTACCCATTGCCAAAAAATTACATAAAATGGACTGTTTTGAAATATGTTGTGTCAAAGATGTTTCAACAGGTCTGTCTGTGTGTTGCTGTTATCGTACGCCTTATGATAAAAACTTAGACACTTTTATGGCAAGGCTCGAGAAACTATTAGAACATTTTTTTAACAAGAACTGTGTTATTTGCGGTGATTTTAATATAGATTTATCCACTGACAATAAAAAAAGAAATGACTTATTAAATTTATTGACATGTTATAACTTTAGACCTCTAATTAGTTCGACTACATTTTATTCGAAATGACTCGCGATCTTGTATTGACAACGTCTTCACCAATTTGTTAGCCGATCACGTGATAAGTTGCAATGTTGACCACAATGGTTTGGCAGATGGACATGCAGGATTACTTTGCAGCACAGTATTTAGAAATAACAAATTAGGTGGGAATGTAAAAACCAGTAGGATTCAGATAACCAAACGGATTTTTAATGCAAATACAAGAAGTTACTTTAGAAATTTGCTATTAAATCACGACTGGAGTGATTTCGGAATAAACTCATTTTTAAAGCAATTTGAAGAAATCTTTGCACGCTGTTTTAAGAAAAGGAAACTGCATGTCCACTTAACTCGTCATACGCAGCTACGATGGGTCACTAAGGGTGTAAAGGTGTCTAGTAAAATGAAACGATTTCTTAAAGCTGGCAAAGGGAATAAACAAAATGATACTGTGATGGATTATAGGCAAAAATACATCGCGCTGTACAGAAAAGTAATAAATATGGCCAAAAAACTAACAGTACAATCTGAATTAGCGAAATCAACGAACATCTCAAAAGATGTTTGGAAAGTTATAAACAAACATAGAAATAAGAGTGTCAAAAACAATACAAAACTCATATTAAAATCCAATAATAAGATTATGTCTGAACCAGCAGATGTTGTGAATATCTTTGCCCGGCAGTTCGAACTTAAGTCGTTAACTTCTACAAGCTCAAGGGCTGCCATAGAAATACTACGTAAAGGTGCAAAAAGAGTAACCAATGACCTAATCCTTGACCCTGTCACTCCTTTTGAGATATTCAAGATGGTGAAAAGAATGAATGACAAAATATCTTGTGGCTATGATGACATAAATAGATCAGTAATAAAAGACAACATAGACGTACTAGCGGAACCTTTAAGCATTTTTTATAATAAGTGTTTTGATGAAGGAATTTTTCCAGATCAACTGAAGATAGCCAAAATAATACCAGTACACAAAAAAGGTTCTAAGACAGACCCAAAGATGTACAGACCAATCTCATTACTACCTACTCTCTCAAAAATTCTTGAAATGTTAATTAAAACTAGATTACTCAGACATTTCAACCTAAATGGAGTGTTAAGTAGAAGACAATTTGGTTACCCGAAAGGCGTTGGGACACAAGACGCAATATCAACTCTAATTAAGGACGTAGTTAGCAGGTTGGACGACAAACGGAAAGTAGCTGGGCTTTTCTTAGACTTAAGTTCAGCATTTGACACGGTGGATCATAAAATACTGCTAGAAAAACTTGAGCACTACGGTGTCAGGGGCAAAGTATTAGCACTTCTCACGTCGTATTTGAATAACAGAAAGATGTTCGTGGAGATCAAAGCTGTGGTGTCAAAAACAAATACTACAGATAAAAGTTGTCCAAGTGAAGAAACATACAGGTCTCAATTGTCTCCTGTGCACACTGGTGTACCACAAGGCTCCGTATTGGGAGCGATATTTTTTATCACGTTTGTTAATGACCTTATACAACACATGATGGAAAAAAGCTGCGGGATCTATCCAGCTTGTAGTGTTTGCCGATGATACCAATGCAGTTGTTTCGGCTGATAATATACATGACCTTAATTCCGTAGTTAATCAAACCTTGGATATCTTTCACAGCTGGTTTGCTGTTAACGGTCTTAAAGTTAATGCCAGTAAAACTAACGTGATGCTTTTTCAGTCCACTTCTAATAATAAAGACAGCATTAACTGCGTCATAAATGGAGAATCGGTGAATGTGGTCCAGGTGGTTAAGTTTCTAGGAGTTCTTATAGATAACCAGTTAAAGTGGAAACATGAGCTGGGACACTTAGAGAAAGCAATCAGCTCTGCCTGTTATGTACTAAGAAGTCTTAGAAACGAGGTGACCATGAAACATTTAAAAATGGTCTATTACGCGTTAGTTGAGTCAAAATTGAGATATAGCATACTTTTCTGGGGAGGAAGTTATGATTACAATATTCAAAAAGCTTTCGTAATTCAGAAACGAGCAGTCAGAACCATGACTAGAATTCAACAGCAAGAATCATGCAGGAGTCACTTTAAGGACTTAAATATATTGACGGTCCCAAGCTTGTACATTTTGGTTCTACTTAGTCACTTATCAAAATATATATTTGAATATGAGACTGAAGATGAAAGGCAAATAAGGGAGAGTACAAGAAGAAAGGATCTTCAGTTGAAGCAAGTGCCTCACCTGAACGTAGTAAAGCAAAGCGCCTACCACAAATCGTTAAAGATTTTTAATAAACTGCCGATAGAACTAAAAGGTCTGATATATACAAGTGAGTTTCGGAATAAGCTTAAACGGTTCTTGTTAGATAAGTGTCTATATTCTATTGATGAACTATGAATATTAATACTATGATCGAATGTTACATAATTTTATTGACTAGAAATGAAAATTTTATAGAATATTATGAATTGATTTATGATTTTTTTAATTGTAATTTAGATAATAATATGCAATTTGACATAGAGTATATTTATGATTATTTTTTAAGCTTATTAATGAATCATGATGTTAGACTTATGTATTGTTCATGATTATTTTTTATTTTAATATAATTTTGATAATAATTGGTAATTTGACACAAAATATTTTTATGGTTATTTTTTATGATTGTTATTTTTTCTGTTTTTAATGTATTTTATATAATTAAAGATGTAAAGTTCAATAATAGTTTATATAAATGTTTAGTTATAGAAATTCAGACATGATGTAAAAATCGTTATTGAATAAATGAATTGAATTGAATTGATACCAAATTATCGGTTTCACATGTTTCTTGAATACCATGCATAACAAACGTGTCACAGCACTATGAGGGTCAATAACTTTCCACGTCACTTGCTAATAACACGATAATTCTCTTCGTTCTTCTTCATTTGGAAAAATAGGTCTCTGGTATCAATCTATTGAAATTTCTAATAAGTTCCACACATGTAGACGTAGGATAACTAAAACCTTGCCATATTATTTGCTATCATTCAAAGAAGGCGTGCGATTATTATGTATATACCCTTTATGTTACACGTTGTATATATTTTGTCAATGTCATCACATTATTTTCCCTTGTGGTTCAGTTTACTGTTTACTTTTCGAATCAAAATATTGTCAACGATTACTGGAAGAGCGGAACTACCTATCACAAGCCAATTATGGTTAAAACGTTTTTTTCTAACATGGATATTGTATAATTCATAGTTTGATGAAATAAATTTTACTTTACTTTTACTTTACTTTACTTTACATGATGACAGCGACTCTGATAGTTTTTTGTCAGCTCTCAGTAATGACAGCTTTGTTAGTTTTCCATCCCTTGCCGACACACTTGAATCTCAGTTTTCTGATGTACCTAAAATTTTTAATGTAGTCCATATAAATGCTCAAAGTATCCCGGCCCATTACTCTGACATGTTAGCTAACCTTGACTGTAAGAACTTCCATGCAATCCTTGTTTCAGAGTCTTGGCTCAAACCTTGTCTCCCTTCAACATCCTATTCCTTACCTGGTTTCCAGTTAATTAGAAATTATCGCGCGCGTGGTGGAGGAGGTGGTGTTGCCATATATCTTCGTCCGCAGATTCCTTTTTCAATTGTCGATGTGTCAACACAACCTCCGCCACAGAATGCGGGTGAGCATCTCGTTTTGGAAATTAACCTTAATCATGTGAAAATTCTTCTTGGTGTTTATTACAGTCCTTCTTCACGTGTAAATTTCTTTTCCTCCTTCAAAAAGATCCTTGAAGATTTAACTCCTTCTTACAGTCATACAATAATTATGGGGGATTTCAATACTTGCTTATTGAAAAATGATTCTCGTTCTTTATCACTTCAGTCAATACTTCAGTCGTCAAACATGGCTGTCCTTCCTTCAAGTGCCACACACCACTTCCCAAATTGTAATCCATCTCTTTTGGATCTTGTAATTGTCTCCTCTACACATCATGTCAGTAAGCATGGCCAATGCAAGGCTGACATGTTTTCCTATCACGATTTAATATACCTTTCCTACAAGATTCGCCATCCCAAGGCCAAGCCTAAAACTCTTCTGTTACGCAGTTTTAGTGGTATGAATGTTGATAATTTCCAGGCGGATGCAAACAACATTGATTGGACATCTCTTGTCGCTGTTGAATCGGTCGATGACAAAGTTAACCTGCTTACGGATAATCTTGTAAAACTTTACGACACTCATGCTCCTATTCGTGCAGTCAAATTAAAGCATCTTCCAGCACCATGGTTGACAGATGAAGTTAGGGCTGTCATGCACAAGAAAGTAGTTTGTAAGTCAAAATTCAGAAGCCGACCCTCACCATTAAACTGAGAGATGTTTATGAATGCACGCAATCGCAGCAATAGGGTATGTAGGGATGCAATGCGCCAACATATTCATGACTCTGTTGAAAACGGTGATTCAGCTAAAGTCTGGAAATTTCTTAAATCAATGGGAGTTGGAAAATCACGCCAAGAATCGATTCCTAAAGACCTAGACATTGATCTATTGAATCAACACTATTCATCCTCGTCCTACTGCAATGGGACATTGATGGCAGCTACTATAAATTATCTTTCTAACCTTCCAACTCCGGAGCACTCCGCATTTAATTTTAGTCAATTTTCTGATTGTGATGTTAAGAAGAGCATACTATCAATTACATCTAACGCGGTTGGCAGCGACTGTGTCAGTTGGAAGATGATACTTCCTGTCCTCAATAAAATCCTTCCTATCCTGACCTATATCTTTAACTATTCTATTTCCAATGGTGTCTTTCCATCGGTATGGAAAGAGGCCAAAATTACTCTTTTACCCAAAAAATCAAATCCTACCTCTTTTTCAGAATATCGACCTATTTCCATTCTGCCTTTTCTCTCTAAAGTCCTTGAACGCCTTGTCCACAATCAACTTAGTGCTTTTCTTTGCAAGAATAGTCTGCTGAATCCTTTCCAATCCGGATTTCGTCCTGGACACAGTACTACTACCGCGTTAGTTAATGTAACTGATGACATACGGATGGGCATGGATAAAGGAATAAGACGGTTCTCTGCTTGCTTGATTTTAATAACGCTTTTAATACCGTCAATTTCGATATTCTGCTCAGCATACTTCGCTCTATTAACATATCTCCAACAGCGATTGACTGGTTTCGTAGTTACCTGTATGGCCGCCGGCAACGTATTTGCATAGATGAGTCCTGCTCTTCTTGGTGTAGTACTGCAGCCGGTGTTCCTCAGGGTGGCGTGTTATCTCTTTTACTTTTTGCAATTTTCATAAATTCTATTTCCAAAAAACTTCAATCCTCCTACCACCTTTATGCTGATGACTTGCAAATTTACAGACAAACGCCTTATACTGATATAAATGCTACAATAAATATGATAAACCAGGACTTGGCTTCAGTTTGCGAATGGAGTGAGGCACATGGTTTGCAGGTTAACCCGTTAAAGACTCAGGTCATTGTAGTTGGCAGCTCTAGGTTGGCATCTAAGGTAAACTGGTCTCAGCTTCTTCAGGTTATTTTTAACGGCACACCTATTCCACTAAGCGAGAAAGTTAAGAACCTTGGGGTCTGGTTGGACAAATATCTTTCGTGAGGTCCCCAATTACAAGAGGTGAGTCGCAAATTATTTGCTTCTGCCAGTTTCCTAAGACGGTTGCGTAACTTTCTGCCAACTGCCACTAAAATTGCGCTAGCACAGTCTCTTTTACATCCCATCCTAGACTACGCTGATGTCAGTTATCTTAATCTCACAGAGGCACAACTTGATAAACTTGAGCGACTTCAAAATTTTTTGCATAAGATTTATATTTGGTTTGCGCAAATATGATCACGTATCTGAATTTCGTACGAAACTCAAGTGGCTTCCTATACGTCTTCGCCGGAACTTACACATCTTGTCTCTGCTTTACAGTATTCTGTTCAATCCTAAGACCCCCTTTTATCTTAAAGAACGTTTTAAGTTCCTCCATGACACACATGCCAAATTTCTGAGGTCATCGGAAAACTTGAGGCTAGAGGTACCGAGTCACTCCGCCATTTTCTTTGGTAAGTCGTTCGCAGCTCAAGCAGTATGACTGTGGAATACTCTTCCCGTGTCAGTAAGATAAGCACAAACCCTTCCTTCTTTCAAAAACTTGGTAAAAGATCTCTATCTCTCTCTTTAACATGTTACTATTTTCTATATCTTTTATTTCTATATCTCAGCTTTGTTATTTTTATGTATATGTATGTATGTATATGTGTATTGAGTATGTAGGTTATTACTTATTTATTGAAGTGAATAGTACAGCATGGACTACCCGCGTATTTATTTTCTCCTGCTGTGTCAAATCCATCCAAAGGTGATCTGTAAAAGATCACTTTTATCGATAAGGCCGCCCATTGTAACACCCTTTATAGGTTTTTAAGTGCTTATTTAATTCTGTTATGGTGTACAATAAAGAGTATCTATCTATCTACCTGTTCACTCTTCACTTAAAGACTTTCAGGTTATAGCTTTAGAAAACACAGAATCGGGCAGGGAATTCCACTCCTTAGCTGTACGCACAGTGAAAGTATTCCCAAAACGTTTAATGGGTGTAGGTATAGGTTCGCATTTGGCCATTATCTCTCCTGGTGTTTAGCGATGATGTGGTCGAGGATGAAGTATGCTAACCTAGAAGTAACCTATTCACTCTTGACTCGCAAACCCTCATTGTGTATCGCTTGTATCAAAATTTAAAAGATCAAGGTTTATTTTGTAGGATAAAATAATTCTATTACCATGACGACATACTGTATACTTAGTGACTATACGTGGCTACATGGCTATCACATGGCTATTACCTATATAATACAACATTTGTACTCAGTCGGTGAACCCTGCCTCTTAAACTAGGGTTACCTGTGACTTAAGAGGCAGTGATCGGCTTAAATGTTTTACTTGTGCGAAGTGTGTCGGTCTACCATGTGAAGTGGATATTAAGGTAAAGGAGTAAACCGTAAATATTTATAATAAATAGATAAATATTAAGCAAAATATGGTAACTCGAGGATGTAGAGCGGTGTGTGTGAGTTTGTCCAACTGTATGAGAGTGTGTGTGTAGATGTAGAAGTGTGTGAGTGGTTGTGTGTAACTGCACAGGAGTATAATTATAATGTTGGTGATGGTAGTTCTAAGTGTGCAGCAAAATACAATAAATATCATTAAGCAATGTGGAAACAGGTGTGTTAAGCAATGAATGTTAGTAGGGACTCAGTTTGTATGTAATCCAGTTGAAAGACCCATTTTGTTCTTTGTGAGCTTTTTTATAAATTATATGTGCACTGAGTGTGGGAAATTGATGTTTGGCGAATGAGGTTTTCTGACGTGTGCCAGGGGGGATATTGGTACTTACCTTCAATTGTATGATAATCTCCTTGAGAAACAGTGGCATGAATACCAGTGAAGATTTCATAACCTGGATCTGTTCGATTTATGAAGTTCGTCATTTCAGCCAGTATTTCTGGTGTAGTGGGGGATGCTAGAACAGCACCTGATGACAAAAAAATAAGGTCTTGATAGCAAACTCTTTGGAGCCTACTGTACAACCTTTTAGACGTGAAGTCTATGGGCTATACGCAAAGATCGTACTTTAGAACAACAACGCATAGAAGAGGCGTCTAGAACAAAACACGAGCGATTTCGTGTGTCCACTTTATTTTCTTTGTGTGCGTGAGCCGAATGTGTCTACGTTCTTCAAACGCACACAAATATAGCTTTCAGTGATATCATTACCAGTACCATTACCACAAAAATGGGAAAACGCACTATTATGTTGTTGGATCAAATCAAGTATTTTATGTTATGAAACTAAATAAGATTATGTTTTTTCATGTAATATGACTTATATGACATATATTTACGGAAGGTAAACGAAATGAGATATCGTTTATTGCGTTCAGAATGTTTGATGTGTAATGTGTTATAATGATATTATAGAAATGTATTAATTGCTTGAAAAATCTCGTTTGATATCAATTAAAAGTATGTGTTGTATTTATGAAATAGAAAAATATTATTGAGAACATTACTTAAATGAAAAAAATCTTAATCAATAAAATTGTCATCTTTATCACATCTTTTTCATCACATCCACTCTTCGAACTAACAGTAACTTTTAGTTATAAAACACTCTAGGTAGTAGCTGTAAATAAATATAGTTTAGTTTGACGCATACATAATTGCCGCCAAAACTATATTTTTTTTAAACAAAAATAAGCACAAAAGAAATCAATATGGGTATTTTTTTCCTCACGGATAGCAACATTGAATTGTGATAAGTTAGGTTATTAGAATTTTTGTTTGATGGTCGATTTACTTAAATATAATGTATAAAATGTAAGTATTTACTTGTGAAATGTAATTTGATTACACGTTTTTTGTTTTCCTGAAGGACTATGACATCCCTTTACGCTACAAACGGTCGTTTTAAGACGCAATATAATCCCGTTGATCTTGCTCAAACGGGCGCTATCACAGAGAATGCCCCGTGCACCCCCTCATTAAAATTACGCGTAGTGTCATATCGTGCGCGGCGCGACACACACATAAAAGTAGTCAGTAAGACATTTCAGAGCAGTGTTTCAGAATATTGTTAGGTACCTACCTACCTACTTATTTGTTTGTAAATTATTGATCCACTTTTTGTTGTAGTATTACTAAAACAGAAAATATTATAATTATCAATGTAACCGGATGGCGATGTGTAGACAGTTATTATTAGATTTTTCTCGCAACTTCGCTTACAAATAAACGTAAATAAATTAGTACTTAGTAATTAGTACTTACTTAATTATTATCAAAAATTTGACAAGCAAAAACATACCTTCTGTACACATATCGAGAACTGAGGACGCTTTGTCCATCGCGCAATCTTCATATGGCTACGGCCAGCATTTGCCGAACGTGTTAGGGTTGTACAAAGATGATAAAAAATAAATAAAACATTAGATAAAAAATAATTATTTATTTGATGATCACAAATGTAGGAACATTATGTGTGAGTGTTAGTTATATATGTGTTCCTTTGTTGTCCTCTAGAAAAACTAAAATAAAGAATCATCAAAATCATTTCCTTTTTGATAATCCTTTCGTAAATTGATTTTAGTTCAATAATCTAGACTTACTATACGGGTAGGTTAATTTGCATTTTTTTTTTGTATAGGTTCTTAGTGAATCTAGAGTGTGAGAGTGAGAGAGAAAGTGTTTGCTTATAAAGAATAAACTTTTCTCAAAAATATCAATAGGTATTCTTCTTTCAACACAGGAAAACCGTGGAGCATCTGGCATTAGTCTATTAAAGGTAGAAGTCCAAGAGGACAAATACGTTAATTTGAATTGAACAGAATAAAGATACTGAAGAGGTCTTAGAAATATGCCAAGAAGAAATACAGAACATTGGAAAATCAATCTTAAAGTAAATACTTTAAGTTATTAATAAGACAAAATATAGAAACATCAATATATTTATAATATTACAAAATTTTTTACTCACAAAAGTAAATTTACCTGTGTAATTTTTGTAGCAAATACGATCCTTTGCTAAGATTCCTTTATTTTCTGCTCTAGCGCAAATGTAGTAGAATTTACTTTAACACCCATGTATAATATTTTATTCGTTCGTTTACCAAATATAGCTGCTGCTCCTGACAATGAGGAGTATTTTTTTCTTGTATGATATGTTTCCCCAACATCCGTCAGCTATGATGTCAATCATCAGTATTCCCTTTTCATTTACTTCACCTTATGAAGGAACGAATATTATGAACGAGGCTGCTGAGGAAAGATGTGCTGCCTCAACGGCAGCACCTTTTTCCTCCTCAGCAGCTTCGTTCATGGATCTTAATGCTTCAGATTCTCATTTTTTGTTTACTATATTCATATGAAAGGTGAATAGCTTTTGTGAGACCTCAGGAAGTCCTAGAGTTAACGTAATTTCCAGAAATTGAGTATGTCCACATCCTGCGACTATTGCATCAGCTACGGCACACGTATTTAAATTCATTTCTTCTGGGGTGTTGTCTCCCTCTAATATAATAAAAACTTTTTACCAAAAAATTAAACCGACTTCCAAAAAAACACTGCAAAGTGAAAAATAACATTAATTTCGGTAGTCGGTGTCTTTAGTTTTGTATATTCGTTTTTGGCACGATTTATAATTTACCTAGTTACAAAAGCCTTAACCTCAACTACTTATAACCTTTTACAAAATATAGCTTTTCCCAATGCTGGGCCGTTAATTGTTGAGGAGTTCTCCTGGTACTTCACCATTAGCTTCACTTCACCATATGCATTGTGACGAGCATATTGTGCTTAATAACCATATTCAAGTAATCGAAGCGGAACCCATGAAATACTTATTATTCTTACTTATATATTGAGTAGTTCCAGTGGCCATCTGTGGTCTTCATCATTAGGTCCACTTCACAAAAAGTGCTTTTCGAATGCAACTTCACAAGTTACTATACTCATAATACTCTATATACTACATAATACTTAAATCACTATAGGTGTGCCTATAACATTTGAAGAGTTCCCACGATTTCTCCAGGATCCCATCATCAGATCCTGACTTGGTGGCAATGGGACCAATTTCAAAGT
Source organism: Tholera decimalis (assembly GCA_943138885.2). Taxonomy (NCBI): domain Eukaryota; kingdom Metazoa; phylum Arthropoda; class Insecta; order Lepidoptera; family Noctuidae; genus Tholera; species Tholera decimalis. The sequence goes on from OW964572.2 coordinate 6,074,967, forward strand.
ATACCCTTTCAAACAAAAAAGAATTTTCCAAATCGTTTCAGCCGTCTTCGAGTAATCGGTGATCCCGGATCATACATAAAAAAAATATATATACGCATCGAATTGATAACCTCCTCCTTTTTTTGTTGTCGGTTGAAAATCATATTGCATACACAATATTTCAGTTTCGATTTCGTCATTAAACGTGTCAATCGTTCAGATACGATTTTAATTGATTTTAAACCGCAGTCCAGAGGTCCTTGGTTTGATATTTCCTCTACCAATCGATATTTACATTACTACCAATCGATATTTCTTCAGTTTCCCTAAAACAAAGCAAAATAAAATTCTGTTGTAATACTGACGGGCTGAAGAAATATTTTTATGTTCAAACAGACAAGTTTTGATCAAAGAAAATATACAATGTTGAAATTACCTCTCTGCTTCATAATGTTTTGTTTGATTTAGTTCCTGATGTAAATTTACATCGAATTCAATGAGTGATGATGGATTTTCAGTAGGTACTAGGTCTGCAAAAAACATAATAATTAGAATGTGTAGTAAATAATACATTGAGTATGTTTATATTTATTTAACTTAATGATTCATTATTTCAGAATACATTGATATTTATTTACTTATGTAATAATATAATAATTATCATATCATTTGCTGTCTGATGTTGTTCTTTTGCTAAGTTTAGATTTTGTTCAATAGATTGATTACTATTTTATTGAAATTGATTGGGTTTTCTCCACCTTTGTCGTTTTCTATATGGTTATTTATGTATATATATATGATTGTTTATGTGTTATGTTTTGTTTATGTGTGTCTGTTGATTTGCAATAGTTTTAACTATTTAGTTGAATGACTAGTTTTTTTTTTTTTTTTTCCTCTATGTACAACCCTAGCATGTACACTTGATAATGTGTTTTTATTTTGTTTTAGTTAATGTTCACCTAGGTTCTTAACAAAAGTAATCTCGACTTCAATCAAAAATTTCTAATTCTCTAAAAATATAAAATTTTCTAATAAACTTCAATAAAAAACATTACCCTCTTTTGTGTCTCACAGTCGGGTAAAAAGTTCCGGGCTCACTAACAGGGCTCCTTTATCGAAGTGATTGTCAAATAAATAATTATTTTATCTCGTCTTTTGTTTATTTTATCATTATTTGTACAACCCTGACACCAAGAGAAGTCCAGACAGTTTTCTAAATTCTTGGTACGCGTACAGAAAGTAGGTATGTTTCTGCTTGTACTTCTACTAGGAGGCTATTGCCTAGGTATTTTCGTGTTTTTATAGGAGTGATGTATCTGTCTGGTGATTACTATTTTCTAATCTGTGCCATGGAGGCAGTCGATTTTGATGGGTAGGTAGGTACTTACTCGACATTCAATCGAGAAGCAGTATCATCCGGTTTTTGAGTAGCAAATTGCTTGTTCGCCAATCTAAAATCTATACTAATATTATAAAGCTGAAGAGTTTGTTTGTTTGTTTGTTTGTTTGTTTGTTTGCTTGAACGCGCTAATCTCAGGAACTACTGTTCTGATTTGAAAAATTCTTTCAGTGTTAGATAGCCCATTTATCGAGGAAGGCTATATCATCACGCTAACACCAATAGGAGCGGAGCAGTAATGAAGAATGTTTCAAAATCGGGGGATTTTATTTTTTCCACGGGGACGAAGTCGCGGGCGGAAGCTAGTAAAAAATTAAAAAAAAATTGATATATGTAGAATTGGCAGCACAGCTGGCCCTTTTTTTTCTGGGTAGGAAAATCATCAAATGACCCCTCCCGCTGTGGGTAGAGCGGAAGGGAGTGTCAGACTTCTACTGACTAAAAACCCACCCTGCTTGATGAAGCAGAGTGGGTTTTAATAGCAACTGATGAGTTGCCTTTTCGGTTCGAGGCCGCGGTATCTCGTTAGAACATTCCCGCAACCCCGTAAGGCAATAGCCCTATCGGGCCCCGTCAGTGCTGCTGACAGCTCTTTGAAGCGCGCGCGGAACGTGGCGCACTGCCAATTCGGGCCTGATCCTTACCCGACAGTAAGCTACTCCTGCTCAGCGTCCGCAGGCCCGGCGTCTACGGTGGCCGGAGGTCGGGTCGCGATCTTCGACGCCCGGTGCGTCTCCCGCGGCGGCTGGGGCGTGAGGAAGAAAGTTGTCTCTCCCTCACGCGTTTAGCCTCCTCCTTTGCTAGCATAACTGCTTCGCAGAAGGAGGCGACTGCATCCCATTCCCCCTCACCCCGCACCATGACCTGAACCAAATTCTGTGGCCGAGTGAGCGATTCGGTAAACCAATTTCAATTATGTTGAACTAGTGCGCCTCACCATCAACGATCACTGCTTACCATCAGATGGGATCGCAGTCAAAACATGCTTACGTATTAAAAAAAAATCATTCAATTCAATTTACTAGAAATATATTTTTATCAACTATATTTTTAATATTCTTTATATACGAAGTTATTTACTTATAACAATAAAGTTTCTTACCGTCTTTTTACTATATTCTGAAGTAAGTGCTTTTGACGAGCAGCTTTCCATCTCTTCCCACTGTTAGTTTTATTTCCCATCCTTAATCTTTATTTTGTTGCGAGCTGCGGAAACGTACCTATGTCGTAAAACGCAAATAAATTCGTATAAAATTAAATAATAAACTATTTAATAAAAATCAATCCAATATTGAACGCAGTTTAGCATTTAAAATTTTATGGAATATTTTTGATTTTAGTTACAGTTGTTAATGAAGGGATAAACTGCTTTAAAACTGAAGCACGCATTAAAGTATGTCTAATTACGTTTTGAATTCCATCACTATATGCAAAAACGACTTAAAAATAATATATATTTTTTGGTTCATAAAATTATGTAAGGTTTAAGAGATACACTGATTTAAAAAACAGCATTTTTGACCGTTCTCAAGAAATCTTCACCTTAAATTATTTACTCGCGAGCTCTGTTCGGCAGAATGTGACCTTGAGTACTGACGGCTCGTCGAGCAAAGTTAGCCAAAAATGGCTAAGTTTTAGTTGCCTCACTTTTTGCACTCGTACTATCCTTCTATGCGTTGTTATTCTAAGGATCGTACAATGCTCTCCGCGTTCAATATAATAACGCATTTTGGCCGCTCATGGGGTTGCCTCGTTTCTGTAGCGCATCTGGAATGTTCGCAGACGCTCATGTAGATTGCTTCTACTAAATATATTCTATGAAAGTGGTATGTTTCTCTAATGCGTAGGATGCGGGCCAGCTCTAACAGCATCCTGAACATGTGATAGCGGGAAGACTGGATTGCGCTTATATGGTCGTTGTCGTGCCATCTCGCATGGGATGAAGCAGCGGTGCCCCATTCTATTGCATAATTTATGTATATCCTGTACCTATTATGTGTAAATAAATGTTACTGACATAGTTTTTTAAGTGTGTTCTACTAACCATTTATTAGTATTCACGCAGGGCTTCGCTCCCGTGGATTCTATCGCGGTAAAAACATAACTCTCCTTTTTTGCAGTCGCGTAAAAAGTAGCCTATAACCTTCCTCAAGCTTCAAGCTACTTCCATACCAAGTTTCATCCAAATCCACCTAGTACTTTCGAAGATTAGCGCGTTCAAGCAAACAAACAAACAAACAAACTTTTCCGCTTTATAATATTAGAATAGATTAATGAGTCAAAGTCACTTTAATAAATAAATATTCTATGTTATTCTAATCTATTGTATAGCGACCGCACGAGGTTGCGGGAACATTCTTACGAGATACCACAGCCCCGGAAAGCAAGAACAACTGAAGAAAGAGGTTGGCTTTTAGTCATTAGAAGTCTGACACTCACTTTCGCTCCAACCAGTGCGGGAGGGATATTCCCCCAAAGATGCCGTCTTGAGAGTGAGATGGTTCGTCTTGAGAGTGAGATTTGACTATCCGTAACGACTGACAAAGATGACCAAACGATAGTCAGGACCAACTGTTTAACATGTTTGTCGAGGTGCGGATGAATCTGGGTGTGTTATGATGGTCACCCATCCACGGGCTGACCTTGGCAAGCGAGGCTTAACCTCGAAGATCTACCCGTGCGGTTTTTATTTTTAGCGACGAGCTCATTAACATGTTATCAAGAATATTGTAATGGTTTTATATTGTATCTGTGGTGATATGTGATCTGTGCGCGCCCCGCCCAAGACATATAATAAAAAGATGTCGGCTTAAGAGTAGCTTGTTTTATTTAAAATAACATAATATAATATGGCGCAGTCGAGTAACTTATAAAATAAAGAAAAAAAGTGAACAGTAACGTACTAAATACTTAAAATGGAAATGTTAAAACAGCCACCGCCGCTATCTTTAGTAGGCGATCTGTGTCTCAACTTTAAAAGATGGGAGCAAAGATTTTTGCTCTATTTGAAAGCATCGGGGGCTGAAGAACGATTGGACAGACAAAGTCAAAATGCATTACTTCTGCACATAATTGGTGAGAATGCTTTAGAAGTATATAACACTTTAGACATACCAGAGGACGTCAACATAAAAGGAATATTAAATAGATTTCGTGAATATTGTTCACCGACAAAAAACTAAACCATGCAGCGTCACCTTTTTTTCACACGCGAAAAAAAAGAGACAGAACCTTCTACGAGTTTGTTACATCTCTCAAAATACTTAGTGCAGACTGCAACTTCGATAAACTAAAAGACAGTTTAATTAAAAGCCAAATAATAAGAGGCATTGGAGATTCTCACCTTCAAGAGGCACTATTAAAAAAACCTAACTTAAACCTGGATAAATGCTTAAAAATTTGCAAGGCATCTGAAGTTGCTTAAAAAAATGTTATAAAGATGACAGCAGAGTCCCAAGTGTGTGAAGTAAATAAAATGGTAAGGTTAAATTATAGAAAAGACACAAAGGAGCAAAACAGTCGAAGGGAACGGAGACAGGACAGTCAAGTTGAAAGAAGACAAGACAATCGCAGCAATAGAGAGCAAGATGGCCAAAATGAAATACAGCAGAACAGTTGGAGTGACAGGAAGCAGTGTACTAGATGTGGCTATTATCATGGCTTCAAGTGTCCAGCATTTGGACACAGTTGCAAGAAATGTCACAAGTTTGGTCATTATGCCAAGATGTGCAGGACTCCTTCGCAGGTACAAGCAGTAGACCAGAATATGTCAAGTGATAGTGATGTCTCGGATTTTGTTCTAGATATGGTCAAATGTAACAATACGTTAGATAAATGTTTGTATGAGTCCATAGAAATAAATAATAAAATTATAGATTTGAAATTAGATACTGGTAGTGATTGTGATGTTATGCCATTGCATATTGTGAAATAGCTGTCCTTAGAACATAAAATAAACAAAAATATGTTGAGACTCAGGAATTATGATGATTCAAAAATTAATTGTGTTGGACAAATATGGTTAAAATGTAAAAAATGGAAAAAATATTACATTATTGTTTCAGGTGATTGATGGCAGTGAGAAGTCACCGCCTGTTTTAGGTTATACTACCATATTCACTCTAAAATTATTAAAACGTGAGTATTTTAATGAGATAACTATTGATAAAAACTATAATTATGAGCAGATTGTAAAAGAGAATGTAGATTTATTTGATGATCAGCTAGGATTGTTAAAGAATGTTGAGTATGATATAAAGTTAAAAGAAATTTATCAAGCTAAAGTTATGCCATGTAGAGGTGTACCTATGGCATTGCATGAGTCACTTAAAAGAGAACTAGACAAAATGGAAAAACTAAATGTTATAAAAAAAAATTCTGAACCTACAGATTTTGTAAGTAATATTGTAATTGTTAAAAAGCCAGATGGCAAACTGAGAGTATGTCTTGACCCCAGTAACCTTAACGACTGTATAAAAAGAGAACATTTTAAATTACCAACATTTGATGAAGTATCAGCCAAAATGGCAAGGGCCACCGTGTTTAGCAAGTTAGATGCGTCAACTGCATTTAATTTAATCAAACTCAGTGAAGTAGTTCAAAACTATGCATTTTTACCACTCCATTTGGCAGATACTGCTTTTTGAGATTACCATATGGACTAGCATCTGCTCCTGAAATCTTTCATAGACACTTATTTACTTGAATTAAATGCATTTTCATTTTTTTTTAATTTTTTTAATAGTCAAATATTTGAAAAAGTATCTGGTTGTGAGGCATTTATTGACGATGTAATAGTTTATGGAAAAACCAAGGAAGAACATGACAAACGGTTGTTAGAGTACTAAAAATTGCTTGAGAAAACGGTATTAAATTTAATTTAAAAAAATGTGAATTTGGAGTTTCTGAAATAACTTATTTAGGCCACATTTTGGGAAAAGATGGCATCAAACCAGATCCAAGAAAAGTACAGGCTATCTTGAACCTTGAAAAACTAAAAAATGTAGTAGAATTACGGCGTGCTATAGGTATGATTACATATGTTGCTAAGTTTATTCCATCATTATCACAGGTTTGTCACCCATTAAGAAAGTTAGTAAGAAAAGGCGTGGATTTTTCTTGGACCAAAGAACAAGATGATTCATTTCAACAATTAAAAGATATTCTGTGTTCACAACCTGTATTACAGTTCTATGATCCCAATAAACCCTGCAAATTATCGGTAGATGCTTCAAAAAACTCACTAGGCGCAGTATTGCTGCAAAATGATCTTCCAGTTGCATATGCTTCAAAAGCTATGACTCCCACCCAACAGATGTATGCACAAATTGAAAAAGAAACGCAGGCTATAGTTTATGGGTGCATCAGATTTCATCAATTTATTTATGGCAAAACAATTCAAGTTGAGTCGGACCATAAGCCACTTGAAGTTATATTTAAAAAACCGCTGTGTGATGTTCCTCTAAGGTTACAGCGAATGAGATTACAGTTACAAAAATATGATGTGATAGTAAAGTATAAAGTAGGTAAGGAATTACTTTTGGCAGATTCTTTGTCACGTAACTTCAATAATTCTAAAGATGATGATACGGTACTGGAAGATCTTGTTGAACCGCATGTTAGCATGATAAGGTATAATTTAAAGATGTCATCAAACAAATATGATTGGATCAAACAAAAAACAGCAGAAGATAACGAGCTGACTCAGCTTATAGAATTTATTAAAAATGGATGGCCAGATTTGCATAAAGTACCTGAATATTTAAAGCCCTATCATACATTTAAGGAGGAATTGTATATATTTGACAATTTAGTGTACAAAAATAATTGTCTTGTTGTCCCAGTATCATTAAAGCTAGAAATGCTTGACAAAATTAATTATAATCATTTATGCATTGAAAAATGTAAGTCCAGAGCTCGAAAATGCCTATTTTGGCCACGAATGTCTGTAGATATAGAAAATAAAGTAGCTGCTTGCAATACCTGTAACAGATTTCGAAAAAGTAATTGTAAAGAACCAATGACAATACGGGAGATGCCAGAAAACCCATGGTCAATGTTAGGTTGTGATGTATTTTGTTATGATAATGAGAACTATCTTATCGTAGTGGACTATTTTAGTAAATATGTAGAAATAGGTAAATTAAAAAAATTGTCAGCAGAGTGTACTATTAACATGTTAAAAAGTATCTTCAGTAGATTTGGTATACCAGATGTGTTAATGTCGGACAACGGAACAAATTTTTCATGTTATAAATTTAAAGATTTTACTAGTGATTGGAATTTTGAACATAGAACAAGTAGTCCCCTATATCCTCAGTCAAATGGCCTTGCAGAGCGCTTCATACAAACAGTAATGAATAAATTTAGAAAAGCTGATTATGAACATAAAGACAAATATCTAGCATTGTTAGAATTCAGAAATACATCAATATCGCAAGATGTGAACCTGAAAACCCCATCATAATTACTAATGGGCAGACAAATTAGGGGATTATCCATCCATACTAATATTATAAATGCGAAAGTAACTCTGTCTGTCTGTCTGTCTGTCTGTTACCTTTTCACGCCAAAACCGCTGAACCTATTTACATGAAATTTGGCATGGGAATAGTTTAGGAGCCTAGGAAGGACATAGGATAGTTTTTATCCCGACATAAGGTTCCCGTGGGATAGTTTTCAAATTATATTTTTGTTGCTCTTTCACGCAGAAACTACTGAACGGATCTCAATGAAATTTAGTAGAAAGACAGTCGACATCCTGAAAAAACACATAAGCTACTTTTATCCCGGAATTCCCACTGGATCAGGATTTACGCGGGAAAAACCTCCCACGCGACCGAAGTCGCGGGCAAAATCTATCCATACTTTAATACATACACTATCCATACTTCCATACTAATATTATAAATGCGAATGTAACTCTGTCTGTCTGTTACCTTTACACGCCAAAACCGCTGAACCGATTTACATGAAATTTTGCATGGGAATAGTTTAGGACCCTGGGAAGGACATAGGATAGTTTTACTAAAATCATTTGTGAAACTGCACAACTACATGTAAGCTATACAAATCTTTGTTTATGGCTGGGGTCGAACTCACGGCATGCACCAGTCAACCGTTACGCCAACGGTGTCGTTTAAATTTTAACCAATCAAGTTAATATACGAATCATTTCTATTTTAAAATCGGGGCAATATGCGGCTGCCCTTTTGAAAATAGGAGAAGATCGTGTGGCAACAGATATCAACGGGATGATTTATTTGAGCTCTGAATTCTGTAACATAGTCCAAGATACAGATAATTTAATAAACCACGTTTATTCGGATTTGAAAACAAATATGAGGGATAGAGTATGGCTGCGTGAAAGAGCAATTTTGGCACCGACTAACGAAATTGTAGGACAGATCAACGAAAAGATTGTCTCATGTAGATCGTGATGTTGTCAAGTATCTGTCCGTCGACAATGTTATGGATATTGAGCAACTGACGTCGTAACCTGAAGAGTTTATCAATTCTCTGGAATTTTCAGGGTACCCAGGTGCTACAGGTACATCACATTATTTGAGGCTTAAACTTGGTGTCCCAGTCCTGTTGATGCGTAATCTGGATGTATCAAGGCTCTGAAATGGCACATGACTATAAATTATACACTTTGGACGCAATTTTGTTCAAGCAATAATTATGACAGGAACTGCAGCAAGCGGTGAAAATGTGTTTATTGCTCGCATTCCAATAATCCCGACCGACTTGCCATTCCAGTTCAAAAAACTCAAATTTCCCCTAAAAGCAGCATTCGCAATGACCATAAACAAAGCTCAAGGACAGGTACTGAAAGTCGCAGGTGTACATTTAGAAAAAGACTCCTTTTCCCATGGGCAACTGTATGTGGCGTGCTCACGAGTATCAAGCTCACAAAATCGCAGGTTTTAGCCAAGGACGGGAAAACCAGAAACATAGCCTACAAAAATGTATTGTAAGCTACGTTTTTGGTTTTTAAAAGATAAATTTTAAATACTGTCTCTTTTTGGGGATTGATGGACCCTGGTGATGGTTTTTTAAATATTGTATGCGTTTTTTTACCACCCAAAAAGGTGCGGTACACCTTTTTGGCAACAAGAATTATTGACAAAATGTAAATTAACGCGGGCGAAGCCGCGGGCAAAAGCTAGTTACCTATAATGGAAAATAACAAAGAAAATATAGACATTCAAAGTAAATTGTACCATAACGCACAAAAGCAAAAATATTATTATGATAGGAACACTAAAGAACTACCAGAGCTTGTAGAGGGTCAAAATGTTATCATTAAAGAAAATTCTAATAGGAAACCTAGTGCATATGGTCAAGTGGTATGTAAAGATAAAAGACCTAACTCATACGAGGTCATAACTGAAAAGGGTAATGTTATACAGAGAAATAGGCGATATTTAATAAAAAATTAATCTGGTGTGGTCATTCCTCAAACTCCTCAAAACGGTAGAACATATGTAACAACGGACAACTCACCAATTGAACCAATTGGGTACAGTGATGGGTGGGCTAATGAGGAAGGAAGAAAGTTAGCAGTGGAGGCTGCATTGTAATTTGGCTGGTTCAGGTGAAGTAACGAGTAATGTGGATGCGTGATTGTCAAGTAATGGTGATATTGATGTTTCCAGGTACCTTCGTATAGAACAAGGACCGGTAGAAGTGTCCGAAAACCGGCCTATCTTGATAGATAGGCGGTTCTGATGAATACCTAACTGATATGTAAGTGCTGTTAGTTACAAGATGTTAATTTTATTTAAGGAAAAGGAGACGTAATGGTCTTATATTGTATCTGTGATGATGTGTGATCTGTGCGGGCCCCGCCCAAGACATATAATAAAAAAGATGTCGGCTTAAGAGTAGCTTGTTTTATTTAAAATAACATAATATAATAAATATTAATTACCCTTTTAGAAATTTCTTATATTTCTTTATTAAGTTATGTTTCTTGAAACTTTTCTTGTTTAAAGTTTGATATCAAACTCTTCACAGAGAAGTATGGTAAGATTTGGCCTTTAATTTATCAAGTTCAAAAGTGTTGCCAATTAACTTAAAAACATGTAATTTGTAGGAACGTACTACATTATGGCCAAAAATGGATTGGTAACGCACTGGCAGGGCCCAACATGCTGCCGCGTAGATTTGTAAATTGAAATAAAAACTAAATGTTTTTTTCACTATCTTGGAGAAAAAACATGGTACTGTCGTTTTTTTTTTCTAAATTTGGTTTTTTATCAGGTAAAGTGAAATACATTAAATAAAATAGAATTAAACTATAAATGATTGGTTTATTTTAAATTCAAGTCAAATTATGTTTAAATCAATGAAATTATACATACAGGTACATGTTATTATGAACTTAAAAAAATACTTAAACGTTCATCAGTACTATAATCATCTGTATTGGTATCGGTAACTACCCTTGTATTATCGACAATGGAATAATTGATATATTCTGTTTCTTTACTTGTTCCATCTGATTCACACTCAACAAAAACTAACTCTCACTATCTCAAGCCATCGGCAGTCTGCAGTCAATTCAAAAGAAACATAAACCAAACAAAGATTGGGTAAATCCCCATCCATAAATGGAAATTTCAATGAGTATTTCCAATTATTTTGAGATATTTATATAATATATATTTAACAAAAATTAAACGGTATTTCTTTATTCACCAAAATAAATCTAATATCAGCTCATTTTTAACTATGTATTTCCATATCTATATTTTTATTTTCGTAAATTTGATAAAAAAACCTAATCCAGAAAAAAAACTATTTGTTTTACATGTTTTTTTTCAACGTTTTTTCTTTCATATATGTATACAAATTTTAATTCATTTCTAGACAAAATCCGTTTTTTACAACTCTACTGCTGCGTACAGGAGTATCAACAACGCAGCTGTATGTGATTTTTTTTTTCGGTTTAAAATCTTCAGATGAGTCCTCCCACCCCGGGCAGGGCCGGAGGGACTGTCAGACTTGTACTGACTAAAATCCACGGTATTCCTTCAATAGCCCTTTACGTTCCGGGGTCACGGTAATGAGATAAGACCCACGACCCCGGCAGGCTTCAGCCCTGTACAGGGCCTCGTCATCTTGCTGACGTTCTTTGAGGCGCGCGTGGAACACAACGCGCCGTCGACCCGGGCATGATCCATGGTCGGACAGCGAGTTGCCCTTTACTCGCTGCCCGCGCCTACGGTGGCCGGAGATCGTCGGCCGACGTCCGACGCCGTGGGAGCTGTATGTATTAGGAGTAAATCCTTCCACGAAGGCTTAAGAGATTTTTTATGAGCCTTAATTGCCAGAAATAAAGGAATATATAAATAAAAATTATCAATTAAAGAATGGGAATGTTTGCCGAGGTTTTCGAATTGTTCAAAAGAGTTACCGTGGCCTCGGAACACGAAGGGCTAATGACGGAGTTAGTCAGTAAAAGTCTGACACACCCTTCTGCTTCACCCAGATTAAGAGGCAGTCATTAGATGATCCCCCATCCTTAGTAAAAACGATTTGTTTTGCTTAAAAACTTATAACTTACCTTCCAGTGAGCATCTCAGCCGGGCTTCGAACCAATTGGCTGGCAAAACAACTAGCTTGAACCATGTTTGAGCCTTTACACTGTATTTGTAGTCACATCTAAATACACCTTCTAAAAAAAAAACAAATTTAAGGTAAATAAACGGTCGGACTTCTGTCCTAACTCCGCAATTAAAATCTTAGAAATAAACCATGAAGTTATGGCCATAAATATATGAAATATATTCATAACGACGAAATCTTTTGAAACAAATAAAAATAATTTTTAAAATGATTTAAAAGGTTCAACTTTACTGTCAAAATTCAAGGATATATAAAGCGCTTCTTACAGCAATTTTATTATTTTAAGAATTCGAAGAAGAATTATTTGAAGAAGAAGAGAGATCTTGAAGTGAGATGACCACTTGCTAATGACTTAAGATTGTCGAGAACAATGATGGGCCAGTGGTTACACGCACGACTTACGAGTTGTAGACCGTGGTTTTGAACCCAGGAAGGCAAATTCCTCATCACTACTGGACTCAAAATAGTGAACAAAACATAGTGAAGAATCCCTTAGGCTGAAATTCCAAGACACGAGACCCACCAACCCTAATGTGGGTTAGTGGATGTCGCATGTCGCTTAGTTTGTATAAAAGTTAAAATAATCGTATTCAGTCTAAAACTTTCCCAATAAATAAATTTAAATTATTTATAAAAAGTAAGCTATGTCAGAAAGCTTTTTACACAGTTTAAGATTATATTGAGGACAAGAAGGCTTGGGAATGAGCTGCTACAGTGATATACGTGGGCCTTTTTTATTTATTTTTTATTTATAAAATTTTGATTGATGATTAGATTTTATTGATTTAAATATTTGCTTTCTCAAGTACCTATTGGATTTAACTACTTATCTATTTTGTTTTTGTTTGTTGCTTTTTTATATATAATTATTTCATCATTGTAAATATGAGGACTATGTAGGTTATTTTTTCTTCGTTGCTTTTACGATCACTATAATTTATTTAATGATGTCAAGCAGCGTAAGGACATTTGAGTAGGCCATACAGGCCTACTCAAATGTCCTTACTTTGGTATTGTTCGTCAAATTGTTGAGCTCCTTAAGTTCTAAGTTGAGCTACACGATAACTGACAAATGCTTGCAATGTCTGGACAGGTCCGCTCAAATTTGCGTGGTTATTTCCTCAAAAGAACACCACAGATATGAACTTACATACTTCTCATACACAATACACAAATACAAATTGTGTGTACTTTAAAAGAGACTTTGACCTTTGAATTTATTTCTGTTTTTCTTTTCAGAGTAGTCAGTTAGGAAATACCGGCCTCATCTAGCTAAACTAAACTTAACACGCAAAAAAAAACAAGACGTGTAAAAGTGTTATTTATAAAATAATTTACAAAATAAATATTTCATTTCATTTAATTTCATTGCCTAGATAGAGTCTCCTCTCTTGAAGAGAGAGTGGGCCGATATTCCATCATGAGGGCACAGTGCAGGTTGATAGATGTCGCAACTCATCAGATTATTCAGTCCTAGGACATACTGATTTCCATGAAATAAAATAAATATACAACGTGTATCGTAATTAACGACACCATCAAACACCACAATTAGAAAATTATGTTATTATCATAATAAATACTCTGAATTTTTAGTTTTACTTGTTTAAACAGTTTTTTTTAAGACTTTAACTTCCTTTAAATGAGTTTCGTTTTTCTGTAATGTGTACTGAACGACGGAATTTATATAAATCTGCATTTAAAAAGTTACTACTTTAATTTACGATTTATAGTTAGTTTGTTTTTACTATACAGCGAAAGTATAATTTGTAATTTACGTAGACTTCATTGCTTTGGGATAAAAAATATCGATATTAAAAACATAAAAATTGATTCAGTAAACGATTCTGAACAAACTAATTTCAGGATGTGCATTAATTATGTTACATGTTGTATATTTATGACTATAGAGAATATTTAGGTTGTTTAAATCACACTGGGAAATTTCAAATTTTGTTATTCGTTACTTCTTTTAAGCAACTCAATGAATTAATAAAACTTACCAATAAAATTCAGGTAAAACAGCAACACTAAATATTTGAGACAAGACTTCATTTTATGAGTACCGAGATACAAATGTGGCGACACAATTATTTTTGCAAATATTTATAGAAATTAATTTTATGTTCGCTTGCATGATAGGCCATATGATTCCTAGAATCAGTGTTTTTCAAAATTATAACAGACTATAGTATTTCAAATATTTATACTTAAACAGGCCTGTTGGTCTAGTGGTCAGTGGCCCTGACTGCTATGCGCAAGGTCGTGGGTTCGATTCCCACCCAGGACAAATCTTTGTGTGATGAGCACGATCATTTGTTCTTTGTCTGGGTGTAATTTATCTATAATATGTATGTATTTAAAAATATATATATGTATGTTTATCAGTTGTCTAGTACTCATAGCACAAGCTCTGCTTAGTTTGGGACTAGATGGCGTTGTGGGAAAGTTGTGTAAAAAAAAGTTGTTTATAAAAGCACACTCACAATACAACAAATAAGTCTGATGTTGTCTTTTATCAAGCCTAAAAGCAAAAGCGCATTATCAAGAACGATTCGTGTGAAAGTGGGACAATTTGGACCAATGTTAAACGGCAAGACAAAAGGCAATGCGCCATCTTACTACATAATTATTTCTTAAAAATAACTATATAATTGCTTACTATCAGGAGATGGCGGTCAAACGCGAGCCTATGAACAATATAGAGAAACCAAAAAAACAATAAAAATATGTTATTTTATTTATTGAGGAAACACAGCTATATTGAATCACAGCCAGATGCTCTAATTACATTCTTACATTTTTGCATATTATATTTTCTACCTATATGTAGGTAGATTATCATGAGATAGAATCACTACTATACACAATTACAATAATTCATTTTGAAACATTTAGTCTTTAGTGGCTATTCTGAAACTTGACTATTTGAGAATCTCTGACCCAAGCATTAATAATTCAATACTTATCTCATCGTTTAAATTAAAAACAACGGTATTTCCATATAGATAACCAAAAAACCCAATTAAACACAAATGGCTCGTTATTGTAAACTGAGCATAAATCTACATATTTATTTACTCGTTTGAATATTATCGGTGAGATATGTTTATTATGAATATTCTGCATTCGTGTAATGTTATAAATTCCTGCGTCTGAAAGTTTTAAAAGGCTTACACGGAACCACATAATGGAGAGAAGTATTTTTTAATACGTTTGCTGACAGTACGTCGTTAGGCGGGAAATTAAAATAGTGCGTTATGACAGTACGTTTAGGGACGGGCCACTTATTTTTAAGAGTACGTCGTGGAAAATTGTACTGTCGTAATATAGTGTCAGGGTAAGTGCTCACTGTCAGCGAACAAAAAAAAGTTCAAGACGAATTGAGAACCTCCTCCTTTTTTTGAAGTCGGTTAAAAACACTGCAAAGTGAAAAATAACTTTAATTTCGGTAATCGGTGTCTTTAGTTTTATATTTTCGTTTTTGGCACCGACTTCCGAAATTAAAGTTATTTTTCACTTAGCTGTGTTCCCCTGGTACTTCACCATCAGGTTCACTTCACCATATGCATTGTGACGAGCATATTGTGCTTAATAACCACATTCAAGTAATCGAAGCCGAACACATGAAATACTTATTATTCCTACTTATATATTGAGTAGTTCCAGTGGCCTTCTGTGGTTTTCATCATCAGGTCTACTTCACAAATGGTGCTTTTCGAATGCAACTACACAAGTTACTATAAAAAATACTCAAATCACTATAGGTGCGGCCATCTGTGGTCTTCATCATCAGTTCCACTTCCCCAAATGGTACTTTTTGAGAGCAACTGCACAAGTTACTATAAGAAATACCCAAAACGCCATAGGTGTGCCTATAATATTTGAAGAGTTCCCTCGATTTCTCCAGGATCCCATCATCAGATCCTGACTTGGTAACAATAGGACCAACTAAGATGTATACCCTTTCAAACAAAAAATGAATTTTCCAAATCGGTTCAGCCGTCTTTGAGTAATAGGTGATAATAAATAAAATAAAAATTATATATACGCGTCGACTTGATAACCTCCTTCGTTTTTTTCGTCGGTTGAAAATCACTACGCGTACTTAGCCCATCAAAACTCTTCTCTTTTTATTTTATATTTTTTTTTATTACGGGTGAGCCCGCTCTGGACCTCGATCTCGCCTGATGGTAAGCGATTGATGAGGTCTACGATGGAACGAGCGAGCCCAGAAGATGCCTATTTATTCTTGCTTTAAAAGCTGAAAGGTGGCAGGGAACACAGAAGCCGGCAGAGAATTCCACACCCTGGCTGTGCGCACAATAAATGTGGAAGATTCGATGGCTTGGCACCGACTTCAGCCAAGTGAGTCATTATTTAAAACGGAATTAGACATCCAATAAGAAATTTTTTATTAGGGTTCCGTAGCCGGAAGGCAAAAAACGGAACCCTTATAGTTTCGATATGTCTGTCCGTCTGTCTGTCTGTCTGTCTGTCCGTCCGTCCGTATGTCACAGCCATTTTATTCCGATACTATTAAGACTATACATGTGAAACTTAGTAAGTAGATGTATTCTTTGAACCACTTTCCGATTTTAAGAAAAAAATTAAAAAATATTTAAAATAAAGGGGGGTCCCCATAGATGGAACTAGAACTGGAAATATTTATTTTCATGAAACCTATGCGTGTGTGGTATCTATAGACAGGTCTTAAAAATGATATAAGGGTTTCTAAAACCACTTATTCATAAAATCAATCGTTGAAAAGATATAAGCTTCCAAAGTGGTAAAATGAGTGTGTGTCCCCCACTCTAACTTCTATAATAATGGAGTGAAAAATCTAAAAAAAATATATGTCTGTAGATCATAATGTAAACTTTCAACCAAAATTGGTTTGAACGAAATCGAGTCAGCAGTTTTTGAGATACAGCATATTTTCTAAAACCGCAAATATAACTTTGTAATTCATACAAACACTATGAAAAACAAAGTTATTTAGCGTAGTTGTAAAAATGTAAATAAGCTAGTTTTAAGAAATTTTTAAGGTTTTTTTTATTCGTCAAATAAATGTACATATTATATTATATTATTAAAGTTACTACGGAACCCTTCATGGGCGAGTCTGACTCGCACTTGGCCAATTTATTATGGTTATTTTTCGCTTTCTAGTGCAGTAGTGTTTTTGTTTATTTTGAAGTTGGTTCAATCATTTGTTAAAAAGTGTTTTGTTAATAATTTGTGGTAAAAAATAATTGTAGAATTATATTACACTTGGCAATTAGCTCAGCGAGACTTTCCAGATAAAATAATGAAAACAACTATAAATATTCGTTTTATCAACGCATAACGTCATACAAGCACTCCACTTTATACGAAATGAAGTCTTGGCTAACATATTTTGTGTTATTTTTTTGCCTGAGTTATATTGGTAAGATTATTTTCAAGTTAATGAACCGGGGTCAGGTTGGGTGACGGTAGATAGATCTAGAGATAGACTATTTTATCATATTGAGATTTGAAAGCACGCCAAAATGTTTGTCTCGGCTATTATTTGTAAGTAGTTTCTTACGGTTGGTCAAAAACCAGAAAATCTAACAGCAGTCTTGTCAATGGGTATCGTGTTACTCGGCTACTGGGTTGTGGAGATAAGAATGGCAGTTGCCCCATGAAATATATTGATACTCAACTACCTACATCTTGTAAGATTGGAAGCTGACTGAGCAAGACGATTGGGAAAATGCGACGCTGATGATTAACCAAGATTGACGCAGGCGTAAACTTATTTTCATTCTTTTTATTCTTAAAAACTAGCTTTTGCCCGCGACTTCGTCCGCGTGGAATAGTTACTTTGGGCTAACGTTAAATTAAACCCCGATTTTGAAGCATTCTTCATTGGCGCTCCGCTCCTATTGGCCTTAGCGTAATGATATAAATTGACTATTTAATTAAAAAATAATTTTTCAATTCGAACCAGTAGTTCCAGAGATTATCGCGTTCAAACAAACAAACAAACTCTTCAGCCTTATATTATTAGTATAGATAACTATTGCCCGCGACTTCGTCCACGTTTCCGTCGTTTTTCGTAAAAAAAAAGTAGCCTATGTCCTTCCTCACGGTTCAGTGATTTTGATGTAACAGACAGATTAACTTTCGTAATTTAGTAGGGAAATATAATATGTCAATCTACATATAATACTGTTGAAAAATATCGCAATACCGAACCGCACAATATTATTGTTAATAACTGTGCCCGCGACTCCGTCAGCGTGTAACTCCTTGTGTGTTATTAAGTTAATGTATTGGTAATATTGTTTAGATCACGTTCACATGAGGCTTAAGTACCTATAGAACGAAAATACTTCAGCGCAAAGCTTCCGGGTAAACTATGTTGAAAGTTGACCCGTCCGGCACGTGAACATAAAGATTTCTAGAACTGCTAACCCAGGAAAGAGCGACGTACACTGACCATGCGAGAAACAACTGACACCGAGATCTACTCCAGCAACACGAAAAGTCTGCCCTTGAGCCTTATTAATTGTCATTGCATAACACACCGATACTGGGAGTTGCGTTCTTTTAAATTGGAATGGAAAATTATTTGGTATTATGGGAATTCTGGGAATAAAGACGGTTTCTCCTGCACCGCAACCTGTTAAAATTTGAGCCTCGATTATATTTTTTTGCAACTGGGTTACTTTTAGCCGAGTTCCATTGCAAAGTTGTGGTGGTTTTAAATTTCGGAGCAGAATAATAATCAGAAAGCTTCGAACTGCTAAGCTATCGGGAGTTATACGTGTTATTGTGAGTCAACCATAAAAGATAGATATATGCTGTCGTGGGATATTTTTTTATATAATTTTAAGGAGAATATTTCCGTCATAAATGATTTCTGTGTAGCTTTAACCATTAAGGTTGCACTCGCGACGGCAGCTTAAAAAATGGAGTAACTTCTCCCGTTTTCCCAACATTTCCCTTCACTGCTCTGCTCCTATTGATTGTAGCGTGATGAAAAGTATACTATAACCAGCTCAGGAGTATGATAAATAATTGTACCAAGTTTCGTTAAAATCCGTCGAGTAGTTTTTGTTTCTATAACGGTTATACAGACAGACAGACAGACAGACAGACAGACAAAAATTTTACTGATTGCATTTTTGGCATCAGTATCGATCCCTAATCACCCCCTGATAGTTATTTTGTAAATATATTTCATGTACAGAATTGACCTCTCTACAGATTTATTATAAGTAATAGATAGATAAAATTGTATTTGCAGAGGGATTTCATTCATTCAGATGTGACTACAAATACAGTTCAACAGCCAAGGGATGGTTCAAATATATTGATGTACCAGCCAACTGGTACGATGCTAGACTGCGATGTGCACTGGAAGGTAAGAACATGTAATGATTGTTTTTTTGTCTCGGGGGAAATCATCAAATAACTCTGATATGGGTGCTGGGACTTTTTTTTGTGTTCACAAAAGCTATATTGTGAATGCGAGAGCAATGTGGGATAACAACGAATATTATGAGTACATTACCGCACTGTCTGGCAGTTTGAGTGCTTTATACGGCCCAGACAAATTTCCTTACTTTGGTATTGTACGTAAAATCGTTCAAGCTCCCTCCCTTAAAACCTTAATTCTAAGTTGAGCAGATAACTGACAAATTTGATACGTTGTTGTTTCTATATGTTATTTTATTTGTTAGTTTTAGTTACTTTAATCGGTCAAACTGTAGTAATTAATTAAATAAATATCCTTTTCATCATTATCATTTTATTCTCAGGTGCTGTACTCGCTTCTCCAACCACAGTTAAAGTAAAAGCTGAAATGACTCGCATGATCAATTCGACATGGAATGGAAATGAGGAAGCAATATATGAAGTCTTTACTGGTATTCATGCATTTTTCACACCGGGAGCTTACCTTACCGTTGATGGTAAGTAAATCAAATAACATTAAATATTTCAATGACAGGCGTCTTATATAACACTAGTACCCACGCGGGGCTTCGCTCCCGCGGATTCTATCACGGTAAAAACATAACTCTCCTTTTTTGCAGTCGCGTAAAAAGTAGCCTATAACCTTCCTCAAGCTTCAAGCTACTTCCATACCAAATTGCATCCAACTTTCGAAGATTAGCGCGTTCAAGCAAACAAACAAACAAACATTTCCGCTTTATTATATTAGTATAGATAAAAAATCAGCTTATAACGTGCCCAATGCTGGGACGAAGTCCTCCTTAATATGAGAAGGTTAACTAAAACAGCACGCGGGCCCAGTGTGAGTTGGTGGGTGTCGCATACTATTGGATATTTCGGTCCTCAGACAAGCCCGTGATCATCTTAACAAATCGAATTTTCTCCGTTAGCACGATAAGCCTTTAGTTCCGGCTGTCATTTGAACATCTTTAACAGTCGTTGCGGTTTGTCAGAAGCCAGAAAAGACACTGGTCTTGCCAAGGGCATCCCAGCTGGGAAGAGGGAGTCAGATATAAATTTGCTCCATATAAAACACTAGCACACAGCTGCATCTAGTTAGACTGGAGTCCAACCAAAACATTTCAGTTAGTAAACGGAAAAGCAGATCATGTGTGATATATTGGACGCAGCAGCGCATACGTCTATGCAATGCATATGTGGGGTGTAAAGTACTACTTACAAAAGATATTTGAACTAACAAAATATGCATTACAGGTATTCCGTTTTCAAAAATTCATCACTCTTGGGCAGTAAATGAACCAGATAATAAGGAAGATAAAGAACAATGTCTTACTACGAATAGTTTTGGAGATTTATCAGATGTTCCCTGCGATGATAATCATGCTTTTATTTGTTATCGCCATAGATAAAATAAATAAGTAGATTTGGTCAACAGACGAAATTATATCGGAACCGTGTGTCTCCAGTTAGGCGCTGGGCGGGGCAACAACTACACATGCAATTTAATAAAATCAATAGATACGCACTCGCGCACACACCCGCATTTCTTAAATCAGAACGTACTATACAATCAATAATAAACCTTATTCCGTCAAACACAGCGTGTATTTACCATGCACCGTAGAATTTACCCACACAAAAACATCGGTCGCTATCGTTGCGCTGTGCAAAAGCAATTTATTTTACATATACGCTAGTGATTGACTAAATCGGAAAGTTATCGATTCTTCCATTTATTATTGTACAATTTTTTTTGGGCACCTGAAAATGAACCAAATAAAAAATGGCATGTCCAGAAAATATTACAATAACAATAAACATATTATTAACAACATAACATTACATAATTATTATTAAGTACTACCTACTAAGTATTAAGGGCTACCCTGGCGCTTTCGACCTAAATCTTAATATTTAATTATCATAGTGATAGGTCAAATAGAAGTCGATGTTAACTTACATTACGTTCTTGATCGGAACATACCAGCCGTATAGGTTGTATAGAATCCTGAAAAGTTGATTGACTGATTTTATGAAAACCCTAAATCATGAGAATAGCTTTCAGTAATAAAATAAAATTTAACACACTTCTGCAAATATCAGTTGTACTCTTAATTTTGGAATTGTCCATTCAAAAAGCCTGTGACTTTTCTTTAGAGACTAGAACATTTCTGCGTTGAAGTGAACCGAGCATATGGTGCTATTTTTTGTAGGGTACCGGTTAGGTGGCATGCCTGTGGCATCAATCTATTCCTTTTTTATGTTACCATCTTTTGGGAAACTGAAAAGTACGAAAAGCACTTATTTATCATTTACATACATCCTAAGCTACTTCTAAACGTCACCATATAATAAGCATCGCAATAATTACGTAACACACTATAATCAAGATCTGAATGATTTTGACGTATATTGCTAATACATTGCTTCATAGGTTCGAAATATTGGTCTGCTCAACAACGTAAATACCGCAGCGAGTGTTGTTGATTTAGCATAATGAAACCGATTCCTACTGTAAGTGTGTTACGCAACTATTACCTGCGGGGTAACCGCAGGTAATAGTTTAGTAGGTTATAATAGGTTTTTGTTATAAGAAAAATCCTAGTTAGTAGAGAAATTGTTAAATATTCATATATTTAACAATTTCTCTACTAACTAACTAACAAACACACATCCATGCATAACAAATAAATAGCATGAATATATTGACTTATTTTAATCTCAATTCACAAATATATTATCTGAACCATGCCGATTATTATAACGCATTCGAAGCTTCAATGGAAGCAAAATACAAAAACCATAAAAAATAAAGAAACAGCATGAGGATAAGGCATAACATACGATAATTCTAAACCGAAAAACACCACCGATTATTAACCTAAAATTAAAGTAACTTACTTTACGAATATTGGTTACGCATTTCTCTACTACTCTGTAAAAAAATCAAAATAAGTAAAAAAACATTATTTACATCGATCTTCCAACCGGGCTAAAACGGTTGACAGATTGAAAAATAAACTATTGTAGCGACGGCGACGTCGGAACTCCTTAAGCATGCTGCGGGCGTAAAATAAATTGTTTATTTTTTTTCACTTTTTTGTACACTTGACTTTTCAACGTATTTTTATTTCTGTCATCTCATGTAAAATAAAAGTTAAACATATTTTCTTAGAGGTTTCCGTATGTTATAAAAAACTTTTTACCAAAAAATTACACCAAGTCAGGATCTGATGATGGGACATCATCAGATCCTGACTTGGTGACAATGGGACCAATTTCAAAGTATACCCTTTCAAACAAAAAAAGCATTTTTCAAATCGGTTCAGCCGTCTCCGAGTAATCGGTGATCATACATAAAAAAATAATAATAATATACGCGTCGAATTGATAACCTCCTCTTTTTTATGTCATCGGTTGAAAAACCCCTAAACTATAATAGCAATATTTCATTCGTCAATCGACATTGCTGTCGATAGCCTACGTTAGTGGATCTGCACAAGCACATCACTAATTCGTCGCAAGAAGTGGCGGCCTCACTACGCGATGAATCCGCGTAATACAGTTTCGTATGTTATGTTTACATTGCTTGTCCAGTTACTTAGTGACGAACTCAGTTAGTGGTTAAGGAGCAATGTATTTATAGCAAAAGGAGTACAGTCGCTCTGATATTTGAAAACAAAAATAACATAGTAAAACCAAGAAATATTTTACGATTTATTGTTTTTCATGATTTTAAAGACAAATATTGTAAAATACTTGTACTTACATATGGTAAGTGATTCCATGATTCACATAGATTTGATTTTGGCTTCGGTTTTTACAAGATACCACAGAACAACTCGGCATTCATATATGTTATCACGATCGCCGTCGAAAGCGCACTAGTTCGCGGAGACGGCCACTTGCCTGTGACATGAGCCCTGTGGCCATGTCGCGCGGATACCGATACGCCCCCTTACCACTTCTCTGTATTTTTGATTTCTGTGGTTATCGCCCTGTGGAATGGCATGCTAAGACAATAGTTAATGAGTGCGGCACTGTTGATCCAGGTAAATATATATGAAATGGACTTAACTCAATTAATTAACTATTATTAGTGATTACTGACGCGATTTTCTATTTAACCTTGCTTTGCCCGTGACTTTGTTAGCGTGGATGTAGACAATATTACCTACGTGGTTTTCCCGCGCCATTAAAACGTAAGAAATAGTCAAGTCGGAAAACGGACATGTTTTTGTTTTAAAGAAAATAAAGTGTTTATTAGGCACATAACGCAAACCACACAACGTGATACAAAAAGAAAACAAAAGAAATTATGATTTTCTTCATTCTCTTTTCAGAATATGGCTTGGATACACGAACAAATAGCTGTTACAAGTTCCATACAGTGCCACGTAATTACTCCAGAGCCTTCTTGACTTGTTACGCTGAGGGCGGCCATCTTGCTATCATAAACAGCGAGGTTGAAGCCAACGTGCTGAAAGAACTCTTC
Organism: Tholera decimalis; assembly: GCA_943138885.2. Taxonomy (NCBI): domain Eukaryota; kingdom Metazoa; phylum Arthropoda; class Insecta; order Lepidoptera; family Noctuidae; genus Tholera; species Tholera decimalis. The sequence continues at coordinate 6,098,924 of OW964572.2, forward strand.
GCTAAATATCCTGAACGAAAAATGCATGGAAATTTCTGGAAGGATATAGCTTTCATTGGCTTCCATGATTGGGGCGAACGTTGGGACTTTAGGACTATTCATGGTAATTTTTTGGTATACTATAAATTTCATACGTCACGAGGAGCTTGTACTTAAATATTAAAAGTTTCACAGGTCAATCTTCAAGTCAAAGCATTACTTGCCGAGCTCAGCCCGTGAACGGATGACCATCTAACCACAATGATGGAGGTGCCTCCGTGCTTAGGAAAGTACGATAAGCCGTTGGTACGGGCTATCATTTTGTACATCTTTGACAGTCGTAACATGAAGCCCGAAACCAGAAAATCTGAAGTCAGTCTTGGCAAGGGATATTGTCGTAAAATGTACCCAGCTACAGGGTTGTGGAGGTCCGGTAGGCAGTCGCTCCGAGTTAAACACTAGTATTCTGCTGCATCCAGTTAGACTGGCAGCCAACCCCGATATAGTTGGAAAAAGTTTAGGCAGATCATGGTGACGGTTATGAAAAATACGGTTACGATTTGAGAGAGATGGCAACACTGTCATGAAGTAAACATTGATTCCTTGATAAATTACTTATTATAAATAGAAAAGTACTGTGTATTGACTCGTTAATAGTTAAGTTATGGACTGGAGTGCATAATTAGTGAGTGCTATTGGTATTCAGACGGAAAAGTACTGTAATACTTGATACTGAGAACTGTGTTGTTTGTGTACAAAGGAACCTATGAGTGAGATTTAAACTTACTATTCGTAGTGGGAAATAACAAAACAGTGCTTGACGAATGCTCAAATAACGTTTGGTGGCAAGAATTGGCAAGTCGGTGTTATATTATCCCGAAAATCTGGAATCAGAGGTTTGATAAATCCGTTTTTTATTCAAAACTAGCTTTTGCCCGCGACTTCGTCCGCGTGGAATAGTTACTTTGGGCTAACGTTAAATTTAACCCCGATTTTGAAGCATTCTTCATTGGCGCTCCGCTCCTATTGGCCTTAGCGTAATGATATATAGCCTATAGCCTTTCTCTATAAATTGACTATTTAATTAAAAAATAATTTTTCAATTCGAACTAGTAGTTCCTGAGATTATCGCGTTCAAACAAACAATCAAACTCTTCAGCTTTATATTATTAGTATAGATAGCTGTTGCCCGCGACTTCGCCCACGTTTCCGTCGTTTTTCGTAAAAAAAGTAGCCTATGTCCTTCCTCACGGTTCAGTGATTTTGATGTAACAGACAGATTAACTTTCGTAATTTAGTAGGGAAATATAATATGTCAATCTATAATACTGTTAGCTTAGAACTCATACCCTCACTCTCAATACGGAGAAAACTAACATTCTCACCTTCACCATACGAAATTGCTCTCAACCTCCAGACACTTACGCCTTGGTAGCACATTCCTGTTTACAGCCTGGTACTATTGCTTGTACCTGTCCAAAATTAGAGCGATGTCAATCTCTTAAATACCTTGGAGTGATACTTGACAATGGCCTGAGTTTTGCAGCACACGTAGATACCTTAACAAAAAGAGTCAGAAAACTAATCTTTGTTTTTAAGACACTTCGCTACGTTGCTGAACCCCAAATTATAAAGAGTACATACTTCGCACTTTGTCAGTCTCTTCTAACTTACTGTGTTTGTGCCTGGGGGGGTATTCCTAAGACGATATTGTTGAAACTGGAGCGTGCTCAGAGAGCAGTATTGAAAGTCAGTACCTTCCGCCCCACCCTCTTCCCAACAGAAGAACTATATAAGAACTGTGAAGTGCTCACAGTCAGACAATTATTTGTGCTTAACACAGTCCTACAACAGCACCAAAAAACACCCTACGAGGTAATCACTACCAGACGCATAGACAAAGTAAGCCAACCCTTTCGTTGTCACTTCTCTTTTACAAGAAGGTTTCCTTGTTTCCAAGGCCCCCATCTATATAACAAAATTAATAAAATATTGAAGTTTTACTCACTTCCATATTTATCACTCAAAAAAATACTTTTGACTTGGCTCCAGACTCTTAACTACAACAACACGGAGCTCTTGTTATCATCTCATAACACTTAAGACATCCTCTGACATCACAAAACACTCCCCGACTTACACTCACACACACACTCATATCCATACACTCACTCTTATACACATACAAACACACACACTCACACACCAACACATCCTTACACTCTACATCTTTCGTTTTTAGCATTTTTATTTTGTTTCCTTATTTTTGTTAAATAATTTATTATGTATAAACTGTATCTACCAAACTTGTGTAAGATTATAAGCGGCTTCACCCATTTCTAAGTTAAATTTTAAACAAAGCATCGCAAAAGGGTCGGGCCTAGCACCTTTAATACAAGTTGTCTCGTCAACTTAGCAAGGGTGCTAGAGTCTCCAAATACATTTACTGTGTATAACAAAACAATGTAACTCCATCCTATTTCAATGTATGTACATATATGTTTTCATTTTACTGTGCAAATAAATAAATAAATAAATAAATAAACTGTTGAAAAATATCGCAATACCGAACCGCACAATATTATTGTTTATATCTGTGCCCGCGACTCCGTCAGCGTGTAACTCCTTGTGTGTTATTAAGTTAATGTATCGGTAATATTGTTTAGTTCACGTTCACATGAGGCTTAAGTACCTATAGAACGAAAATACTTCAGCGCAAAGCTTCCGGGTAAACTATGTTGAAAGTTGACCCGTCTGGCACGTGAACATAAAGATTTCTAGAACTGCTAACCCGGGAAAAAGCGACGTACAACTGACCATGCGAGAAACAACTGACACCGAGATCTACTCCAGCAACACGCTAAGTCTGCCCTTGAGCCTTATTAATTGTCATTGCATAACACACCGATACTGGGAATTGCGTTCTTTTAAATTGGAATGGAAAATTATTTGGTATTATGGGAATTCTGGGAATAAATACGGTTTCTCCTGCACCGCAACCTGTTAAAATTTGAGCCTCGATTATATTTTGTTGCAACTGGGTTACTTTTAGCCGAGTTCCATTGCAAAGTTGTGGTGGTTTTAAATTTCGGAGCAGAATAATAATCAGAAAGCTTCGAACTGCTAAGCTATCGAGAGTTACACGTGTTATTGTGAGTCAACCATAAAAGATAGATATATGCTGTCGTGGGATATTTTTTATATAATTTTAAGGAGAACATTTCCGTCATAAATGATTTTTGTGTAGCTTTAACCATTAAGGTTGCACTTGCGACGGAAGCTTAAAAAATGGAGTAACTTCTCCCGTTTTCCCAACATTTCCCTTCACTGCTCTGCTCCTATTGATTGTAGCGTGATGAAAAGTAGGTATACTATAACCAGCTCAGGAGTATGAAAAATAATTGTACCAAGTTTCGTTAAAATCCGTCTAGTAGTTTTTGTTTCTATAACGGTTATACAGACAGACAGACAGACAGACAGACTGACAGACAGACAGACAAAAATTTTACTGATTGCATTTTTGGCATCAGTATCGATCCCTAATCACCCCCTGATAGTTATTTTGTAAATATATTTCATGTACAGAATTGACCTCTCTACAGATTTATTATAAGTATAGATTAATCAAACCTTTGCACTAACTGACACAACACGTAAAGTGACCAATTGGACGATAGTAAAAGATGTGACACAACTAGTATCGTTCGGAAATATAATTCATAATCGTAGATACGAGTCTTTTCAGACTGACTAAAAATCGACTATTTGAAAAATCTACTAAATTAAATGAATAAGTTTTAAGACAACTGATGTAATTTGATATTCAATATTATTTATTTATCAACAAACATATTTATTTATTTAAAGAAGAAACTTATTAAAATTAAATAAATAATATAAAGGAAGTCTAAAATTATGAATTTCTTAGAAAACATAACTTTTCGACGCACACGCACGCAATCGGAGCATGACGTCAGTTTAAGTTCCCGTACACTGGACTGTACTACAAATAGTATGCCAGACATGTCTGAAGACGAGAACACATCATATAAAGAAGAAATAGAAAAGCTGAAGTCGCAACTAGATAGTGCGCACAAAGAAATCGAAACACTGTCTTTGGAGAACAATCAATTGAGAGAAATGAACACGAAACTAATTAAGAAACAGGAACTCTATAAAAAAATTACGAACAGTCCTATTAAACTAAAAATGAAAACACCGAAAAAAACATCATTAGCAAACCAAATAAGCACCATGAACACTAAAGGTACGCAGACTACAAAGCATGGACCAAGCCAAGCTCATAATGAATTTCCGCAAGCAGTGCCAGCAAAGAACTATGAAACCTCCCCTGTTGTTGTTAACCCATCTGATCTCAAGAAGAACAAACTTTGTATCCTTAGCAACATTAGATCACGCAATGGAGTTCAGGTCATAGAAGATATGTTTGGACAGAACTTCACTTATTGTCATTACATGTTTCCAAACTGTAGTACTGAACGTCTTTTGAACTATATTGATAAAAAATTGCTAAATTTCGGCCTAGATGATTATTGCATAATTTTATTGGGAGAGAAGGATCTTAGAACTTCCTCAAACTGCTTACATATGGTAGAGACAATTACGAAATCATTAGAGCATATAACTGATACAAATGTAATAGTGTGTAGCCCTACTTATATTCGGGGATCTCCTATATATAATTATAAGGTGGAGGTATTTAATAACCTATTAGCTAAGGAAATAAATACTCGATCTTACGCTTACTATTTTGACATAAATTCTTATTTAAGCTTTGACATGTTTTCCGACATCACAGGTAGAATTAATAACAGTGCAATTAAACATATTTATAGAAAAATTATGGAAAATATTAAGATCGACATAGACTATTATAATAATTCCACAATTAATTATACAACTCAGATGAATTCAAATGTAAATAAGGAAAGCACTGATTTTTTTCGTGACTGATGCTAATTATACACTGATTTACCCAAATGTTACTCGTTCCCATACCGAATGTCAAGATAAATTAGTAACGAATAAATATATTAAAATAATGCATCAGAATATTGCTGGGTTGATAAATAAATCAAATAATCTTACTGTTTGTTTGACTGAGCTATCCGAAAAACAAATTAATGTAGACGTATTATGTATCACAGAGCATTTTATTATGGAAGGTTTCGAAAATCAATTATATATACCGAATTATCATTTGGCTTCTTGTTATTGTAGAAAGCAGCAAAAGAGAGGAGGGGCCTGTATCTTAGTTAAAAATGGTATACAATCTAAAGATTTATCTAAAATATCGAATTTATCAACCCCGGGCATATTTGAATGCTGTGCCATAGAACTGACTGAGTATAAGAAAATTGTAATCTGTATCTATAGAGTGCCGAATGCAAATAATTTTGACTATTGCATGGATAAATTAGAAATAATGTTGCGAAAAATATCACGAAAGTGCTACAAGAATATTATATTATGTGGTGATTTTAACATAGATGTCATTAAACAGACTAGTCACTCTGTCGCATTTGAATGTCTATTAAACAGCTATAATTTGAAGTTAGCATTAAAACAGCCCACACGCATGGCTAGTCTAACATGTATAGATAATTTCGCCCATAATTTTGATAAAACATGTAAGACCGATGTCATGGAGTTTGCCTTATCCGACCACACAGCACAGCTGCTTCACTGCCCCGTACAAACATTATACACTATAAGCTACTGGTATACGACAAGAAGAGACTACAATACTGACAATTTAGTTAAATTTAAAAATTATATAAGCAGCCTATCGTTTTCGGAAATCTATGAGACTAATGATCCTAATATAGCTTATGACAAATTCATTGACATATTTCAATTGATATATAACGGAGGACCGGTACCATTCGGATTTTTAGAAATCGTGACGTCAGCTAGGCTGACGTCACCATCAATACCGCTAGGTTCACTCATTGCAAAAATGAATACACAAAACTTATTTTCACACGTTTTAATCTTATTAAAAACTAACACAAGTAAAACCACCTTAAAATCAGAATGAAAATATAAAATTTACTCACAAGATATTCCAGTTAAAACACCAAGTCTTGTCTTCACAATATTCACGATCGAACTGTGGCTTCGCAGCGACCCGCCATTTGAAAATATTAATATGGCGCCATCGTTGCGAAGTCATTACACATCTTTTGTTTACAAATTTCACATAACGTTGATTGAAGTAACCAACTATGATTTGTTAATTAATTTTACTATTTTTAGCACTCAATTTTAACATTGAATTAATTCTGTATTGTTTAAAACATTTACCAAAACATTTACTCAAACATTTTATACGCGCGCCATATTGTTTGCTTGCGACACAGTAGTCAATCGACTATTTCTTAAACAATAAATAAGCAGAAGTTATTTTAAAACTAACGCATATCGCTTATTAATCAAGAAATGAATTTAGTAACATGTATCTTGTTTTTAAACCTAAGTTTAAATAAACCTTTAGTTACGGTTTGCTGTTATAGTAACCGCAAATCATAACACTGCTTTTTATGTTGAAAAGTAGTAAACTGACTATGATAATCAAATCTAAACTAATTTAAACTTATCTAGTAATTTATAACTAATTAATTTGTACTAAAACTTAATATTATTAAAGTCGACGTTGACTTTGCGCCGACACGGCCATTCTGCGAGACGGTGTGCGTGCCCTGCACCAGTCGCGGTTCTGAAAATGAAAATTATTTCTTTCTGAGCTAGGTATCCATTCACAGGTACACTAGCTGACAACTTGTTTGTGGTTGGAGCTGTTGTTGTTTCAAAATGTTGCCATAATGTAGCCTGAGCTTTCAATGATAACCGAATCTCACAATCAAGTTATCAACTATTATTTTTATACCTTGGTAATCTTAAACATAGTGATAAGTAGTTAGGTATTCTAAGTTATAAATGTTGAAGTAAATATGGAAAGAATAAAGTTCATATGCGTAGTAAATAGGACTTGCTGTACATAGGGAAGTGAGTGTTGATATTGAAGTGCTTGTAATGCTCCACGCTTACTCACACGTTTATTTAGTTATATCAATGCAAATGCTCCACGCATACATGCATGATTTGATTTCTCGTAGACAGGGATGATGCTGTGGTGCTGGGCGGTCTTGTACGCCGTGGTCCACAGAGGCTCTAAAGGAAATGGGTACTAGGGTGATGCTGAGGCCTAGGCCTTATATTTTTGACCGTGGTCCCCAGAGGCTCTAAAAGAAAAGAAAATGGAAATAAAGTTCTTACGTAGCTGTTTATTCAGCTTGTTAGGTTTTGATGCTGTGGCGCTGAGCGGTCTCGTACGCCGTGGTCCACAGGGGCTCTAAGGGATTTGGGAAGGACGATGCTGTGGCCTAGGCCTTATTTTGACCGTGGTCCACAGGGGCTCTGAAAAATTTATTGCGTTTTTTTTTTTTTTTTTTTTTTTTTTTTTTTTTAATAATAATAACTCACGGGAATGAAGGTGTGGTGCTGAGCGGTCTTGTACGCCGTGGTCCACACGGGCTCTAAAGGATTAGGGAAGGACGATGCTGTGGCCTAGGCCTTATTATTTTGACCGTGGTCCACAGAGGTTCTGAAAAGAGTGTGGGAAGGAAACTGGGAATGCGGATTGTACAGACTTACTTTTGTTTATGATGGTATCGGCCCGTCAACAAAGACAAAGGTAGATAACGTGTCTTCTTACTGCTGCTGATGTCTTATGAATCATTTAGACTCAAATATACAGTTAATATCGGGATAACATACGAAAACTCACTTATTTAAGGGTCCAGCGGCTGAGTAGCTTGGGAGGTAGATGGCTGTGGTTCCTTCGACGGCGGTGTACTGATGATCTGAGATGTAGTTTGTTGTAGTGTGTCATCGATCAAATTCGTCGATGAATCATCTGTCAGCTGGGAAACCACTTGCTGGGCATCATCTTCGTTATTCGCCGACACGGTTTCTTGCTCGCCTGGTTGTGGTGCTCGGCGTAGCTGATCGTGAGCGACCTTACGTGGACGCCCTCTGCCGGTCACACGCTTCACTATGTATCGGTCGTTGTCCAGTATCCTATATATCTCGTATGGCTCACTGTATTTTAGGTCTAAAGACGTCTGGTTTCGGGGATTGTTCTGGACGAGTACGTAGTCTCCTCGCTGGAACGGACGCATTTTCGCCTTGCTTCTGTCGAATCGCTGCTTATCATATTGTCCCGCAGCTGTCATTTTCTCTCGTACGTGTTGCTCAAGCAGCTCAAAGTCTATGCATTCGTTAGTAATATTTACCAACCTTAGTAGTTCTGGAGGTACACTGTGTTGGCGGCGGGTCAGTAGTGTAAGCGGTGCGACCCCCGTTACTCTATGTGGAGTGCAATTAAATGCGAGTTGTAAAGCTTCTAGAGCCGTTTGCCATTCTTCAGTGTCATAATTTCTGATCATGGTTAATGCGTTTTTCAAAGTGCCCATGATTCGTTCTACCTGTCCGTTTGCTCGGCTTACTCCTGGCGCAATGGAATGTATGTCGATTCCGAAACGGTCCGAGTAGACTTTGAACTCGCCAAGGAACTCTCGACCTCCATCCACCACGACTTGCACTGGGGTCCCGAACAGATGTACGACACGTTTCAAGGCTGCGAGGCTGCTGCTTGGGCTTTTGTCATTTGAGTAGCTAAGTAGGATGTATTTAGTGTATGCGTCAACTGTAACAATTACGTACTCGTCTCGTCCTTCAGCACTTCTTGTACCCAACTTTCCAGTAATATCCATGTGGACGACCTGGAACGCTGCAGTGGGCTTCTGAATCGGATGAAGCTGGGCTTGGATAGCGCCCGACGGCCCTTTCGAGGTCTTACATACAACACAATTGTCCACAAACCTCCTGACGGTTGTACTCATCTTGTGGAACCAGTAAGTTTCCCTAAGCTTCTGTAAAGTTTTCTCCCATCCAGGGTGTTGCAAAGCGACATGGAAAGAATTTATCAGGCTCCACTGGAATGACATAGGGACTACAATGGGTTTATGAATACCAAGTATGGGATCTGTGAGAGTCTTCTTAAGCACACCTTCCTCCAGGATGTAGCCTTCGGCCGGACTGTCGCCACTCATAGTGTCTATAAGCGGGCGCAGCACGTCGTCACGGCGTTGTTCGATTTGCAGCCACTCAGTGTCTCTGGTCATGAAGTTGACAGATATTTCAGTGGGTGGATTTCTACTGAAAAAATCCGCGTGCTGTAATCGCTCACCTTTTCTATACTCGACCTCGAACTCGTAATTCTGCAGGAAGGCCCACCATCTATGGATTCGAGGAAGGAGATCCTTTTTGTTCTTGGACGCCTTCAAAGCATTACAGTCTGTTATTACCTTAAATTTTCGGCCATATATGTAATGCCGAAAATGCTTGATTGCCCTTACTACCGCCAAGGTCTCGAGCTCGTACGAGTGGTAGCGGCTCTCGGCGTCGGTGGTGCGCTGGCTCATGTACGCGACTGGATGCTGGCGACCCCCAATGGTCTGCACGAGTACCGCCCCGTAGCCGATGCTGCTGGCGTCCGTGTAGAGCTCAATTGGTGCATTTTCCTGAAATAGCATAAGGGTAGGCGCAGTAGACAGGTGTTGTATGATATGATTTCGAGCCTCATCATGCCTTTCGTTCCATTCCCAATTTGCATCTTTCTTGGTAAGTTCATAAAGCGGAACCATTACACGCGAGAAATTGGGAATAAAACGTCTAAAATATCCAGCCAAGCCGTTAAATTGCCTAACTTGTTTGACGGTTTTCGGGATTGGTGCCTTCGTTAAAGCCTCCACCTTTCTTGGGCTAGGACTGACTTGTCCGTCTGCAATAATATTGCCCAAATACTCGATGGAGCGTTTAAAGAAGGCAGTTTTATCAACATTGATCGAAAAACCGGCTTCTTGGAGGGCGATCAAAATTCGTTCCATATGGGATAGGCCCTCAGTAAATACCCTACATTTTGATAAAATGTCATCAACATAAACCTGACAAACCTGGTCTACTGAGCTCAGAAGGTGAGCTAGCGCTCTACTTATACAACGCTGATAAACTGACACCGCGTTACTGAGTCCAAACGGCATGGTCAAATATTCATATAGACCATCCGGCGTAACAAACGCTGTTTTCTCAATCGAGTCCTCTGAAATCGGTATTTGATGGAAGCCGGCCGCCATATCTAAAGTCGAGAAATAATAACCCCCCGCCAGTTGATCTATTTGATCCGAAATGATCGGTAAAGGAAAGTGGTCCCTCAGAGTGTTCCTATTTAGTTCGCGGTAATCCACGCACATGCGATCCTTTCCATTTTTCTTTTTAACTAATATTATTGGGCTGGAAAAAGGTGATTTACTTTCGCGGATAATTTTATGCTCAAGTAATTCTTTGACTATTTCTCGAACTTTTTCGCGTTCAACTGGACTCAGTCGGTAAGGCCTACGTTCAACACACTTGCTATCATCTTTTAAGCGTATTTCAAGCTCACCGGTATTGACGCGCGAGTGAGGGTAACCATGAATAAACAAGTGTTCGAACTTGTTCAACAAAATTTTTAATTCATTGATTTGATCGTCATTAGTTAAGTCACAATCTAGATTATCAAACTTTTCACTTTGAGATCGCAGGTGGTAAATAACCGGTTGATGAATCAAGGTTGCGCCCCGAGAGTTCACTATCACGCTTAAGTTGGTTTTCTCCACGAGATTCATACCTAACAGAATGTCTGAGCACACTTCGTAGTCCGGCACCACGTGAAATTCAAGTTCTATTCGTAAATTATCGATGACACAAACAGTCGTTAATGTCGATAAAGATATCACCGTAAATTGACCTAATCCTTTCAAGTAACTGACTCGATCAACTCGTTTCCCGGGTAATTTAGCAGCTACAGACTCACGTATTACTGAACATTCGGCTCCACTATCAAAAATCGCGAGTATGTTTAAGTTCCCAGCTACCACGGGCATTGAATTTAATTTAGATATACCTACACAATTGACGTTAGAAACCACTGCGCGTTCTCGCTTATAACATGTTTCATAAGTGTGACCTGTTCTTGAGCAGAACGTGCACGTAGGTTTATTATTTAGAGATGCGGTTTTATTATCCTGTTGACGCGGTTGAGAATTATCATTTTTATCACGGTAACGACAGTCACGTGCATCATGACCGGGTTTCTTGCATATCTGACAGAACAACGAGGGTTTATCAAAACGTGATCGCTTAGCGGGACCCGGATGTGCACCCGACGTACCCGGCTGGGAGCGCTTAACGCTTCGTATAGAAGATGCAACCGAAATAAGTTCGGGTACTGACGTGGCCCTGGCATTCAACAGTTCGATTCTCAACCGCTCATCTCCAATGCAACCTATAACTGCTTCAACCGCATCATCATTTGATAACTTATCCTTAGTAATACGCCTCCATAATACCCAAGCTTGTGACAAGAACTGTGCGATGTCTTTGGAATTATCATAATTATGTTCCTTAAAGCGTACAATGTCCCGAGAGTATCGATTCTCCGGTTCAAAAGTTGTTATCAAAACATCACGCAATTCCTGCCACGTGGTGGTGGACACGAGCCAATTGTCAACCCATAACCTTGCGCGACCTTTAAGCAAACTACCAGCTTTCATTCTCACTTCATAATCGCTCAGGCCATAAGTTTCCATGGCTGTGGTCACATGTTGACACCACTCTCTAACCCCAATATTGGTGTCCGGATCGTATGACGGCAAAAACACATAATTTATTTTTATTTTGGGCGTATCCGGTTGTGTCGTGATACGATCGGACACGTGCTTCATCATTTGCAACATCTGAGTGAAAAACTCCGTTGGTACCCCGTTAACAGAAGCAGTTAAGTTTTCATTATTCAAGTCAGATGATCGAGCAGAAGTGGGGTGCGATCCCACTTCTGATAACGGAGGACCGGTACCATTCGGATTTTTAGAAATCGTGACGTCAGCTAGGCTGACGTCACCATCAATACCGCTAGGTTCACTCATTGCAAAAATGAATACACAAAACTTATTTTCACACGTTTTAATCTTATTAAAAACTAACACAAGTAAAACCACCTTAAAATCAGAATGAAAATATAAAATTTACTCACAAGATATTCCAGTTAAAACACCAAGTCTTGTCTTCACAATATTCACGATCGAACTGTGGCTTCGCAGCGACCCGCCATTTGAAAATATTAATATGGCGCCATCGTTGCGAAGTCATTACACATCTTTTGTTTACAAATTTCACATAACGTTGATTGAAGTAACCAACTATGATTTGTTAATTAATTTTACTATTTTTAGCACTCAATTTTAACATTGAATTAATTCTGTATTGTTTAAAACATTTACCAAAACATTTACTCAAACATTTTATACGCGCGCCATATTGTTTGCTTGCGACACAGTAGTCAATCGACTATTTCTTAAACAATAAATAAGCAGAAGTTATTTTAAAACTAACGCATATCGCTTATTAATCAAGAAATGAATTTAGTAACATGTATCTTGTTTTTAAACCTAAGTTTAAATAAACCTTTAGTTACGGTTTGCTGTTATAGTAACCGCAAATCATAACACTGCTTTTTATGTTGAAAAGTAGTAAACTGACTATGATAATCAAATCTAAACTAATTTAAACTTATCTAGTAATTTATAACTAATTAATTTGTACTAAAACTTAATATTATTAAAGTCGACGTTGACTTTGCGCCGACATATATAATCTATTTTTTCCAAAAAATCGATTTAAAATTGATATAATAAAAAAACAAAAATGGCTGTCCAAAGGAATAAAATTGTGTAGTAGAAAGAAAAGGAAACTTTTATGGCAACTTAGATCAAACCCGAATACTCATAATAAAACTTCTTTCAACAATTAACAAACAACACTTAACACAAAAGGCCCAAAACAATTATTTTATTAAAACATCAAAAAATAAATCTAAAAGTACCTGGCAAGTTATTAATCGTGCTAAACATAATATACCTAAACATAACATACATAAAATTAAAGTAGAAAATCACTTATTAACATGTCCCCAAAAAATTTCTGAGGCATTTAATAACTATTTCATTGATAAAGTCCAACCTCAAATGCATGCTTCTAGTAAACCCAAACATCTAAAATTTGAGAGGAACACGAAATCCATGTTCATGGCACCCAGCGCTCCACTAGACATACATACAATTATAATGTCATTAAACAATACAGACAGCGTAGGTTATGATGAAATCTCCACTAAAGTAATAAAATTTGTATCAGAAGACATATGCACTCATTTGAGTCATATCATAAATTTAAGTATAAGCACGGGTGTCTATCCATCAGCATTGAAAACTTCTATAATAAAGCCTCTCTTTAAGAAATAAAATAGAGATCGGATGGAAAACTACCGACCTATTGGGCTCATTCCAGTCATGTCCAAAATATTTGAGAAATATATATACAAGGAACTGTCAGAATTTATAAAAAAACGTAATATTTTATGTGACGAACAGAAAGGTTTTCGACAAAATAAGACAACTAATATGGCTATATATGACTTTTTATATAATGTTATGATCAATATTGACAAACGAAACCCAGTCTGCGGCATATTCTGTGACATGACCCAGGCATTTGACTACGTATATTATCCTACACTACTAAAAAAGTTGGAAGCTTATGGCTTAAGAGGAAATGTACTCAATCTAATTGAATCGTATTTAAGACATAGAAAACAAATTACTGAAATTAGACGTATCAATATCTTAAAGAAGAAAGAAGAGTTATATCGATCCTCACGACGTGAAGTAGAATATGGAGTACCGCAAGGAAGCGTATTGGGCCCATATCTATTTTTACTATACATTAATGACTTGCCTAAATGCATAGAAAAACCAATGACACTATTCGCAGATAACAGTACCGTGATAATACCTTGTAAAACTTTAGAGACATATGAGATTGACATTAATAATTCCCTAAAGTCAGTTATACAATGGTTGCAGGATAACAATTTAAAAATAAACCTAAAGAAAACGAAAGCTATACATTTTACCCAAAGATTACCTAACATGAATCTTAAAATAGAATATTGTAATGAAAACATAGAAGATGTAAACTTAACAAAATTTCTTGGCCTTCAGATTTATAAAAACCTAAACTGGAAAGCGCATATCGAAACTTTATGTAAAAAACTTAGCACATCCGCTTACGCACTACACACACTTTCATCCACATTATATACGGATGGTCTACTAACAGCATACTACGGTTTAGTGGAAACCCATCTACGATATGGGCTAATATTTTGGGGTAACTCGACAGAAAAGGAAACGGCATTCAAGTCCCAAAAAAGATGTTTACGAGCCATGTTTAGACTTGAAAAAACGGATAGCTGCGTGCCCTTTTTTAAAAATTACAAAATATTAACTTTACCGTGCTTGTACATATTAGAGGTAGCTGTGTTTGTTAAGTCGAACCCGCATTACTATAAATATCTAGCTGACGCATTTCCACGCAACAGACGTGACAATAGTCAACTTTGTCAGCAACCCGCTAGGACGGCCCTAATGCGTAATAGCATTTAGTGCATGGCACCGGTCATATATAACAAATTGCCGAGAAGTCAGCCAGCCAAAGCCTATTATAAGGTGACTGAGTTCCTTAATGAAAAAGAATTTGACTTGCATAATTAGACTATTTGGAGATTGAATTATTTTGTTTGACTTTGACTAGGTAAATTGACATAATTATATTAATCGTTGTAACATTTTTTTTTTTTAATATTTTGACGTTGTTTATTTTTTTTTATTATTTTAATTTTGTACCTTTTTGCACGTCACGTTGTGACAAACATGTCTGCACTTTATCTATATTGTCATCCTGTATGCACTTTTTATGTATGTACACACACATGTTTAAGCAAATAAATGAATTTGAATTTGAATTTGACGATTACTTAATGTTTGTTGGTTATTTGATGTTAAGCACTAGTACTCAGCTGCATCTAGATAGAATATAAGCCGACCCTGATGTGGTTGGAGAATGGTAAAGCAAATGATGATGAAAATATTTTTAAGTATGATTGATTTATTCTATTTCAGGGCATACGCTTATAGAAGCGGGGTATGATAAATTTTTTGGTGGAGAGCCCAACAATGCGGCACCAGGAGAATCTTGTGGTGCGATATTCCGTTCGGTACTTCTGGATGACTTTGGGTGTGACCGACTAGCTGCGTTTATCTGTGAAAAGGATCCACATTATCCAGACGTTTGTCAAGCAGTAACTGATCAAGGTTAGTGGGAAGTTTACGCTGTATATTTTTAGGGTTCCGTAGCCGAATGGCAAAAAACGGAACCCTTATAGTTTCGACATGTCTGTCCGTCTGTCTGTCTGTCCGTCCGTCCGTATGTCACAGCCATTTTATTCCGAAACCATTAGGACTATACATGTAAAACTTGGTACGTAGATGTATTCTGTAAACCGCTTTCCGATTTTAAGAGAAAATTTAAAAAAATATTTAAAATAAAGGGGGCTCCCCATACATGGAACTGAAACTGAAAATATTTTCTTTCATTAAACCTATACGTGTGTGGTATCTATAGACAGGTTTTTAAAAATGACATAAAGGTTTCTAAAATAACTTTTTCATAAAGTTAATCGTTTAAAAGATATACGCTTCCAAAGTGGTAAAATGTGTGTCCCACCCCCTCTAACTTCTATAATAATGAAGTGAAAAATCTAAAAAGACGATATGTTGTAGATCTTAATGTAAACTTTCAACCAAAATTGGTTTGAACGAGATCGAGTTAGCAGTTTTTGAGATACAGTATATTTTATAAAACCGCAAATATAACTTTGTAATTCATATAAATACTATGAAAAGCAAAGTTATTTGGCGTAGTTGTAAAAAATGTAATTAAGCTAGTTTTAAGAAATTTGTAAGGGCTTTGTTTTTTTTTTTTTTCAAATAAATATATCAAGTATATTATATTTATTATAGTTACTACGGAACCCTTCATGGGCGAGTCCGACTCGCACTTGTTATATTTTATATAAAGCGCCTTTGTAATAGAAAAATGTACTTTCAATATCTATTCATCTTACAAGATACAAATAAAATTGAAATGTCCGTCTATGCTTTCGAAATAACTGTGTTTTCACAAGAGTTTATTAAATAGTTATTTACACGATACTAAAACATAACCGACTGTTACGGTGTGTCCAAACACCGAGCGGCAATCGAGTGCGGCTGCCATGCGCGCCCCGCCGCCCTCTGTTTAGCCGCGCAAACATTAGTTGGCTTTGTCCTAACTAGAGCTCGACAGAAATGTATCCTAGAAATGCCGTGTGTTGCTGTCGCGCTCTTGCTGCTCAATGTTTGGACACACCTTTACAAGTCCGTCTATTTTTTGTTCATCCGGGTTTATTCTCTGAAACAGATGAACCGATTGATTTGGGACTATCACTTGAAAATAGAGTAGGTTATAAGACACCTAAAGGCTTCATTTTATCAGCAAATTCCCATGGAATCAGGATTTACGCAGTAAAAAAGTGACGAGGAGTTAGATCTTCACGCACCAATCAAAACTTGTGTTATTAAGGAGAAGTGTGCAGGATCAGGTTTGTTCCTCGTAAATGAAGTGACTTGCGTTTAGTTTTCAATTCGTATAATAAAATTCGTATTTACAGTGGTTTGTACTTGCTGGTTGGCAGTTGAAAAATAAGGGGTGAATGAATACATTACAAGTGGTTTTATAGGCTTGAGTGAAGGAGAATGTGAGACCGAAGGAACGACTGAGTTCAGTTTGATGGTAGGTAGTCTTCTTCTCTTGGTCGCTAGATGGCGCCCTGTACCGCGTCTGATCGTGCGTTGCTGCGTCGTCGTGATGAGAGATGGCGTGAACAAGAAGTCTTACCCGTGGATTACAGACACGATTAAAGTCATGATGCGTCTATGTGACAATGCTCTAACTTGTTACAAGGCTACTAAATCAGATGCCAAAAGGAAATACTACAAAGAATTAAAGTCCCTTGTGTTAAGTTCTTTATACAATGAAAAAGTTGCATACTTCAAACATAAC
This sequence comes from Tholera decimalis, assembly GCA_943138885.2. Classification (NCBI taxonomy): domain Eukaryota; kingdom Metazoa; phylum Arthropoda; class Insecta; order Lepidoptera; family Noctuidae; genus Tholera; species Tholera decimalis. The sequence goes on from OW964572.2 coordinate 6,116,027, forward strand.
ATCAATAACAAGATAAAAGATCCTAAACAGCTGTGGAAAAATCTTAAATCTACCTTAAGTCCCTTTAAACCTAGACAAGACATTCCGTCGCATTTTAATGACCCTAATCTTATTAATAACACCTTTTTGGTAGTTTCCGGTAACTCTGTAGCAAGCTTGCCCCTTACAACTTATTTTGAAAACAATAGACACGATGAAGCCATTTTCAAGCTCGATCCAGTGGAACAGGAGTACATTTTCCGCATTATTTCTAATCTGAAAAGTAATGCTGAAGGTTATGACCACATTACCCTTCATATGCTTAATATGATTCTTCCGTGCGTTTTAAACACTATAACGGACATTATAAACCGTTCTATTTTAACTTCAATGTTCCCTGATCAATGGAAAATAGCATCCGTTAGGCCATTACCGAAACACGCCAATCCCGTCGAAGTAAAAGACTTACGTGCTATAAGTGTTTTACCCTGCTTATCGAAGGTACTAGAGAAAGTCGTGAGTCTGCAATTAACGAATTTCTTGGAACACAGTAATGTGTTACCTGACTTGCAGTCTGGTTTCAGGAAACAGCGCAGTACCTCCACTGCCTTACTGGATGTGACCGATAATCTTCTGGCAGCCCAGGACAAAGGAACGTGTTCAGTGTTAGTCTTGCTAGATTTTTCACGAGCATTTGACGTGATTAATATATCGCTATTGTTATCTAAGCTTGTTTTTTTACGGATTTGGCCCCAGCGCTTTTCAGTGGTTCCGCAGCTACTTTAGTGACAGGAAACATTTTGTTGACCTAAATCTGGGTGACGGAACTGTTTTGACATCAGATCTGACTCCGATAGTAAGAGGCGTTCCGCAATTATCTATATTGGGCCCTACCATTTACATCCTGTACTGTGCTGATGTTATCAAGTGTATCCAGAAATGTAAATACCATATTTACACTGACGACGTCCAACTGTATTTATCATTTATGCCGGATGAATACGATAGTGCCATCAGGCATCTTAATGAAGACCTTCTTAGAATTGCCCTCTGGTCGGAAGAAAGTTGCTTGTCGCTTAATCAACAAGACAATGTATCGGATATTCGGCACTAAACAGCAACTATATAAACTACCCGCCACCCTTAACCTAAAATTGATGGGTGAACAAATCGACAGAGTTTTTGAAGCGCGCAATCTTGGTCTCAATGTGGACAAAGACCTCCGTTTCGAAAAACATGTAGCTGACTCTGTTCGTAACTGCTTCTACCGACTAAAGGTTCTGTACAAAGTGAGGCCTTACTTGTCTGTTACCAGGGCCGGATTAACCATTAGGCAGAGTAGGCAACTGCCTAGGGGCCCCGCGTCCACTAGGGGCCCAATGCACGCACCAAGAAAAAAAAATTAATCATCGAACGAGAATTTAGAAGTACGTGTGAACTGAGGGACCACACTGTTAACTCTCAGAATACAAATCCTTAGATTTAGTAGTAGAATTAAAACTTAGAACAACAACTGGGAATTTCTAAACAAATATATTGTTACGCCAGTCGCTTAGTGAAGTACGTCGAGAAACTTCGACAGAAATCTAGAATGTTCGAGATACTAACGCCAGCAGCGGCGAGCAGCAGTACTGAGTATATCGTGTCGAGACATTAACGCCATCTAGCGGCGAGTAGCAGTACTGTGTATCTCAAGTAGCTTCTGGAATATTCTTTGCAGTATAAGCAGTGAGTCGATTTTACAAGAATGTTCTAGAACTCATAGACCAGGGTATAAATAGATCGTAAAGGGACGCAGAGAGTCTTATTACAAGATACGAAGCGATATAATCTGAGATCTAAAAGTGAATTTCAGTGCGATTTAAGTGTTCAGTGACAAGTATTGTAGTGCGGATAGCTGTGTCAATTTTAATTTTGTGTTTATTTAATTAAAGTGTTAATTTTGGTTCAATTGGCGTTAATTATTTCTATCCCGAACCCCAGCTCGTAAAAATTTGGTGTCAGAAATGGGATAGAAAAATGCCGGTTTTACCGAAAAACGACATGGAGGGTGTAAGAACAAGGAATCAATGGCAGCAGGAGATCGACCAAAGGCGGTTTGAAGGCTCACCATCGCCAGCACCGGGTGGAAATCAGCCGACGATGTAGGCGTCTGCGAGTACATCCAGAGTTGCTCCAGTGACTATAGGCCCGGCTGCATTTGATATGGCTACATTGATGGCTATGCTGCAGGAGCAAGCCCGCCGCCAGGAAGAGCAGACTGCTCGCCTCCAGAAAGAGCTAGCCCGCCGCCAAGAAGAGCAGGCTGCTCGCCTCCAGGAAGAACAAGCCCGACGCCAGGAAGAGCTGATGCACCTCATGAGGGAAATGAATGCGAATTTCTGCAAGGACCTTAGTGCAGTAAAGGAACGAGTGCACCAGCAAGAGGAACGGATTACTGAAGCTGAGATTCGTATCTCCGGAGCTGAAATCGAGATCGCTGACGTGAAAAAATCTCTGAGTGTACTGAAGTCTGGAGATTTGACTGCAGCTCCTGTGGTCGCTGCTTCTTAGGTGCGAGGCTTCTAGGTACCTCCGTTTGATGGTAGCTCTTCATGGTCAGCCTACAAGATCCAGTTCGAGGTCATCGTCAAGGCCAACGGATGAAGCAAAACGCAGGCTATGACGGCACTTTCACTTGGCCTTCGTGACCAGGCTCTAACCATTCTAGAGGCTCTCGGGAAGGAGGTCACGTACGAACAGTTGCTAGAAGCGTTATAATCGCGCTATGGTGACGCACATCTGGAGTACGTGTTCCGTGCCCGGTTGAAAGACCGGGTTCAACGCAGTACTGAAAATCTACAGCAGTGGGCCCTCGAAATAAAAAAGATGGTCCAAAAAGCTTACCAATCATCGCCTGGACTTATCGACGGTAATTTGGTCCAGGTGTTTGTCGATGGGATTCAGGACTTAGAAGTAAGGGCTGCTGTGAGACTCTGGCACCGTGAGTCTCTGAAGGACGCCTTGGCCTATGCTTTGGAAGTGGAAGCTGTATGAAAGGACCATCGAGCATACCGTACCAGAGAAGTGCTGTCATCACCCACCCGTGGTATTCAACCAAAGTTTAGCCCTAGGTGCTACGAGTGCGGAGAAAAGGGCCATCTAAGATCCAGTTGCCCGAAGCGAAATAGTGGAAGGGAAAAGAGATCTCAAGAGGGTCAGGTGGCTAACCCAACCACCTTCCAGAAGCAGGGAAACGAGTAACCACCAGGACCACGGGGCGGGTGCTGGCTGGTTTTGAAAAAGCCCCAAGAATTTCGATCACACAAGCCCATGATTGAAACAGCTTAATCATCAAAGGCGAAATCATTAGAACACCTTGCAAGCTGACGATAGATACTGGTGGTTCTCGTACAGTGGCCAGGACTCAACTTGCAAATTGTTCTATTGGGGACTTCTTCCGGAACCACGAGAAAATCCAACTCCTTACAGCAACCGGCCAGCATATACCCGACCGAGGCGAGAAAAAGGTAGGGATGAGACTAGGAGAAAGGACTTTTTGGCATAGAGTCATCGTGGCCGACATAGTGGATGATTGCATCCAGTCCATGGTGTTCTCCTGTAGTGCTAGTCAAAAAGAAGGACGGAAACTTACGTTTTTGTGTCGATTATCGGAGGTTGAAAGATGCAACAAAGAAGAACAGTTATCCACTACCAAGAATTGACGACACGTTAGATACGCTGACAGGAATGAAGTGGTTTACAACCCTAGATTTGAAAAGTGGCTACTGGCAAGTGGAACAAGATCCTAAGGATAAGGAAAAGGTCTGTAGCAATTAGTAGCCCTCGACATCTCAAAGGCCTTTGACAGGATCTGGCACGCTAGTCTGCTGAGCAAGCTTCCTAGATACGGTGTCCCTGCTAGCTTATGCAACTGGATTTGTGACTTTTTGAGTGAACGGTCGATCCGAGTGGTCATCGATGGCTGCGCATCGGATCTAATGGCTATTAATACCGGTGTTCCTCAGGGGTCTGTTCTCTCTGGGACTCTATTTTTGCTTCATATCAACGACCTGCTCCAGTTGGGAGCTATTGGGTACGCGGATGACAGCACAGTCTCAGAGAGATACTTGTCCAGTGCTAGAGCTGGTAGGGACGAAATAGCCGCTCTTAGAAAGGCCATGGTAGAGCGAACGAATTTGACCTTAAATCTCGTTTCCCAATGGGGCGATGACAATCTGGTCAAATTCAACGCTTTAAAAACACAGGCTTGTCTTTTCTCCGCTAAAAGGAGCCAATTTGAATGGTCTCCTACTTTCAGAGGTGCATCTGTACCTATTACCGACCGCCTGGAGCTCTTGGGCATGGAGTTGACGTCTGACCTCAACTTCGGCTCAACTATTGAGTCTAAAGCTCAGACTGCAGCCAAAAAGCTGGGCATCCTACAGAAAGTGAGGCGATACTTCACACCTGGACAGCTTTTAAATTTATATAAAGCACAGGTCCGTTCCTGTATGGAGTATTGCAGTCACTTGTGGGATGGCTCAGCTAAATACCAGCTAGCTGCACTTGACTCGATCGAACGCAGAGCCAAAAGGCTCATAGGTGACGAGGTTCTGGCGGGTAAGCTTCACAGCCTGGCTCACCGGCGAAACGTTGCTTGCCTGTCTATCTTCTACAGACTGTACTTCGGAGAGTGTGCGCAGGAGCTCCACGACCTGATCCCTTCATCCCCCTTTTACTACCGGTCTACCACGTACCGCAGGATACCATCCACACTTGGTCGATATACCGTCTTGTCATACTAAGCGCTTTTCTTCAACATTCATTGTGCGCACAGCCAAGGTGTGGAACTCTCTGCTGGCTTCTGTGTTCCCTGCCACATATAACCCGTCAGCCTTTAAAGCAAGAGTGAATAGGCATTTTCTGGGCTCGCTCGTTCGATCTTAGACCTCATCTTACACTTACCATCAGGTGTGATCGAGGTCAAGAGCGGGCTCATTCGTAATAAAAAAAAAAAAAAAAAAAACGCTGGGATGTAATTATGAAACAGATACCTACTTTGACATTAAAACCTCTTTCAAATACGCGTTGGGAAAGTAGATTTGATGCTCTCAGAGCACTCCGTTTTAACATGGATAAAATTTACGATGCATTATACCATATTTTTACAAATAACAAGTATGACAGCGACACAAAAAACATAGCGAGTTCATTAATAGCCAAATTAAAGTCTTATAGATTTATATGTTCAGTAGTTATATGGTACAATATTTTACTAAAGATTAATATTGTAAGCAAAAATTTGCAAAAATCGTACGTAATTATTTCAGAAGCTACCAAAATGATTAATCTGGTTAAAAAGATTTTGAGAAATACCGCACTGATAGCGCGTTTGAACAGTTGTTATCTGATGCAAAATTAATTGCTGAAGAATTAGACTGCGAAACAGAATTTAAAGAAACTGCTCGTCCACGTCCCCGAAAAAGACATTTTGATTACGAGGCTGCAGATGAGCCCATTTTAGACCCAACCAACAAATTTAAAATATGTTTTTATTTTTTTCTACTGGACACTGCTATCTCGAAATTAAATGAGAGATTCGATTTGCTGACGGAACACAATTCAGTTTTTTCACTCTTCCAAAACATTGAATGCTGGAATAAATTAGAGATGCATGAAAAAAAATCTCAGTGTTACCGGCTCCATGAAAAACTAATGTTTAAAAATAGATTTTGTAATTGACGGGGAGGATTTATATAATGAATTAGAATTGTTGCCAATATTTTTTCCCAATGCATCAACAAGTACTCCCACTGATATTTTAAACTATATATATTCTAATAATTTAATTTCCTCATTTCCCAATATCTCAACAGCTCTGCGTATATATTTAACATTGCCTGTTACAGTAGCAGAAGGTGAAAGATCCTTTACAAAATTAAAATTAATAAAAAATTATCTTCGTTCAACCATGACTCATGACAGACTGACAAACTAAGCCATTATAAGTATGGAATCCAAAATTGATATAAAAATAAATGATTTAATTAAAATCTTTGCCAACTCAAAAGCAAGAAAAATTGAGTTTGTTTGATGTATGTGTATGTACATGTAATAAATAGATATTTAGTAGATAATCGAAGTTTTAAGTTCATTTTTGTTTTTTAGAGTAATAAATAATAAATTATCTTAATTACGTGTATTGTTTTCTTGGTTGACTAGGACCCGTTTCATACTGCAGTGTGTGGTCGCTCGGTCGCGTGCCACGCTGCAGTGTAAAAAAAAACGAGGGCGCAGGCTGAGTCCCGCACCCCGGCGCAGCATAGACTTAAGACGGCCCTGGTGACAATACGTTTTATTCTTTCATTCTCCCCACTATCAGAATAGTGGGGAGAATGGAAGAATAAAACTTATTGTGCCAACCACAAGAAACTGGGATAAGGCCAAGAATATGATGTTTTTTTTTAAGGATGTGAAATCATCCATTGACTGTCTCTCGATCTGGGCGAAGTGGGAGGGTATGACTTTTACTGACTAAAAATCATCCGTGTTCCATCATATATATGCCCTTCGTGTTCCGAGGCCGCGGTAACTCTTTCGAACAATTCCGCAACCCCGGCAGGCAACGGCCCCCTTATGGGCCCCGACAATTTTGCTGACACTGTTTGAGGCGCGGATGCAGCTGAGTACTAGTGTTTTACATGGAGCGACTTCCTATCTGACCTCCACTACGGTGGCCGGAGATCGGCTCGCGATCCCCGACGCCCGGGGCGTCTCCCGCGGCGGCTGGGGCGTAAGGAAGAGAGTCGCCTTTCCCGCGCGCGTTCGGCCTTCTCCTTCGCTAGCATTACTGCTTCGCAGAAGGAGGCGACTGCATCCCATTTCCTCTCGCACCACACCATGGTCCGAACCAGGGCAAGCAGATTTAGCCTTGTTGGAGGGTTCAACAAGATTGCTAGTAATGTGAATTCTACCCACATTGCTAGTTATCTTTTAAAAAAAATACTCTTCTTGGTCAGTGAGCTGAGATTTGAGCGAGGTGACGAGGGAGGCGGATTAATATCCACTGGCTATCGAAGTTTTACGATAATCGATCGAGCCAGTACTCCTAGATTACAGCTCGTATTATGAAGAGGTTTCTTTCTCTGTCGACCTAACGGTAGCTTAGACCCTGCTCCCGGCACAATCGGTCTTTAAATTATATTCTTAAATGTTTTGTATGTTTTATGATAGTATGTACTTACACCAAAATGTATAAATAAAACATAATTTAATGTATAAAATGCATTTTATTTCACGCCTGTTGAAATAAACCAAACCTAATACTATAATAATAGAAATGTAAAAAATAACTAATAGAATCTATAAATAATTGCATTGGTGCCTATCTCTTTAATACTTACCTACCTTACCTATATTCCGGGGTCGTGGGACTCATCCCGTTACCGTGACCCCGGTACGTAAAGGGCTATTGAAGGAACACCGTGGATTTTAGTCAGTAAAAGTCTGACAGTCCCTCCCACCCTGCCCGGAGTGGGAGGACTTATTTGATAATTTTACCACGTTAAAAAAAAAAAAAAAAACCTTACCTATATTGGAGTACCTTAAGCAGTTGTATGAAAGCTATAAATCTATCAACTACAAAATAAATGCTATACATTTACTTAGATATCTAACGTAATTATTTTTTATAACTCTTATACAAACAGACGAATGCAAAATGACACAAAAAAGGATAAAAAAACTTGAGAGGTGTCATGGGACACCCGGATGGAACGAAGTTCCTTTCGATTAATTAGTGAAGGAATTGTAATAATTTTTTTTACGTTATAATAATATTTTTTTTATTATTAACAAATATAATGTAATATAAACTTAATCAGTAGGCTCAATTTTAGTAATAATTGGCTTGTGGTAACTGAAGTAGGAAACATATGTTTGGGATTCTATTTTATTTAAATATCTTGAAAAAACTGCATCAATGGTAGTATGTAACACGACCACAGAGCGTGCGCGCATATGACGTCGCGCACCTCCCACCGAGCCCCACTCAAGCGCACGTCACTGCCACCACTCCGCGGCCGCAGGGTATATAAGGCCTCGCGCGCCGTCAGTCCGCCAGCTCATGCCAGTCCCAATCAGATCCATAGGATGCAAGTCATTCAGAACCGTTTTCTCCGAAAGGCCACGGGCGCGCCCTGGTTCTGTAGGAACGAGGATCTCCACGTAGACCTCAAACTCCCGACCATAAAGCAAGTGTTGAAACGCATGTCAGTGCGTTACTTCACCTCTGCTGAGACCCACACTAACCCCCTGATCGTATCGGCCGCCCGATACAGACCCTCCAAGATTTCTCGGGTTCGTCGCCCGCGTAACATCCTAGACGAGCCTGACGACCCCACCACCATCCGACAAGAGAGCAGTAGGGAAACCAGCACTCTTAGAAAACACAAATACAGAACGCGTTCCTTATTCCGGCCTCGCCGACGAGGCCCATCGCGACGTCCGCGTACTTGTAATGAAAATCCTCCCCGACCTTTGCCAAACGAGCCAGCCCGCGATGCTGAGCCAGTAGCAATAAATACTCCCGTAAATAATATGACCCAGCCTGTCCCTTTGCTGCCCTCCCAAAATGACCCCGCTATGCCGAGGCCCGTACTCCACAGGGAGTGCCCTTAGCGTGCGGTCATTAGTTTTTAAGTATATTTTAGTTTGTAAGCCCTGGCTGGGGGCCTTTAATTTATTAGAGGTCACCACAGGAAAGTCCGGTTAAGTAGACTCACAGCCTTAGTGTGCTGATCTACAAGTGGCCCTACCTAAAAAAAAAAAAAAAAAAAAAAAAAAAAAAAAATCAGTCCGCCAGTTCGGCTTGCACGGACCGCTTCCTTCGGAACGGTTTCGGGCAGTTGAGCGCTCTCTGGCTTGCACGGTCGGCATCCCTTCGCGGAACCGATATCGGGCGGTCACATCACGTACCTCGATCGTAGTAGTTTTATTGTACCAGTGTGTAGTTTACCTTAGTACATCTTGTAAAAGTGTTTTAATAAATAACCCTTTGCTGTACATTGGTTTGCGAGTGGTTTTATTGGAAAACCCCCTTATAAGTGGCGCACAACGTGGGGCCGAAGATAGAAAATATCTAAGGCCACGGCCTACTCGCAGACCAGTTCGATTTGGAGATAGTTCACCTGCAGAAATGGCTATCAACATGTCAGACAGCCAGTTTAAGGAGCTGATTCTCGCAATAACCACCGGCACACGAGGGGGAAGTACCTTTTCACAATGCCCATCTAAATTTGGAGGATCAAAGGTCGAAGTTGAAGCTTTCTTAGCAGCTGTGACAGTGTTCAAGGAAGTAGAAAAAATATCAGACGAGAACGCTCTTGAAGGCCTACCTTTAGTTCTGATCGGTGACGCAGCGATTTGGTGGCAAGGCGTTAAAAGTAGCGTGAAGACTTGGGAACTTTTTAAGGAACGCTTGCGCCATACCTTTGCTCCAAAGAAACTAGACTACATTATCTATCAGGAAATAGTTGGTGTAAAGCAAGACAACCAGACCCCGACCGAGATTTTCATTGCTAAGAAACGCGCGCTTCTTGCTGAGATGTCAGAGCCACATACGGAGCAGCAAGAGATCAACCTCGTTTTTGGCCAGATAAAATTCCCTGTGAGGGAGAAGATTTCTAGGGATTCTGTAAAAACTTTTGATGAGCTATTAAAAAGGATAAGAGATATTGAAATAACACTGATAGAGAAAAGCAATCAAAAAGAAGAATCAGAGTATTTACAAGATCAAGATAGAACAACACAACAAAAAACATACAAGAAACAAAATAAGACACGCTGTGGTTACTGTCGTCTGCCCGGTCACACGGCTGAGATATGTAGGAAAAAGGCAAGAGACGACGCAGCTAAGAATAATGTTAAGGAAACCACCTCGAGCACACAAAATGAAGACAAACCGAAGGTTGCCTGTTACGGTTGTGGTGAGCCAGGTGTCATACGCAGTCGCTGCCCTAAATGTAAAATCAAGCAGTCTCTAACGGCAGTCGATTTCTGTTTCTGCTCAGCCAATATGACTGCTGATGTACGACCACGTCCCACTGTACCTATTACCGTCGGAGGAATGACTGGTATAGCGTATATAGATACGTGTGCAAAGTCGAGTGTTGCCTCCTACCAACTATATACACGTCTACAGCGAAACGGCGTAAGTTTTGAGAGGGAGATTATGTATGTAACACTCGCCGATGGAGTGCCAAGGAGACAGGACGTCCTTACAGTTAAGACGAATGTTAACCTCTTTGGCCGAGACGTAATCACGTCCTTCGTTATCTTTCCGGATGCCCGAGAGAATAGGACGCTACTTGGGGTAGGATTTATAGAAGATGCAATGTTGGCCCTAGACCTACCCCAACGAATTTGTCATTTTGTGGATGAACCACACAAGAAGTACGACCTAAGACCAGAGGGTCTGGATGAATCAAAGGACATAGCGGGTGTTTTATCCAGTGTGTGCATACCAGCAATGGAATCACCGATAATGAACACACCAAGCCCTGTACTATCGCCTGTTGGTATGACAAAATTCATTCCGCAACAGCAACAGGAACCGCTTATGCAAATGATGACGCCTCCACATTCTCCTAAGAGAAGTCCCGTTATTGTGCCTGGAGCAACAGAGCAAGCCTTGGAACGACCTTATGGGCCATTAATACCCATAGGATTCTCGACTCCTCCCAAGAGACCACGAACGACATTATTCGATGGATACTCTCCTATTATTGATGCATTGTACGAGGATGCGCGTAGGAACATCAATAATGCTGACGTCGAGCTGTCACCAGGCTCTGCAGCTTTATTCCCAGATACTGAAATCTCTTCACTTTCCATGGGCAGCCATGTGTGCGAGCTGTCTGAGGAAGAGATCAAGCATTTACATTTCCTTGAGAGAAAGGAAGATGAACAGAAAATAGCGTTTGACGAGCTGTGTAAACTTTTAGTTATGGCACCGGTGTTGGTACAGGCAGACCACACCAAACCTTTGACAATAAAATCAGACGCCAGTAACTACGCGCTATCAGTGCTGTTTTTGTGCAGGGGGAGAGAGAATATGAGCATCCAGATTGCTGATCCTGCCACTCCAAACCAGACTGCAGGGTTTATCACTCCTCAGCCCTGCGTCCGTACCAAGGGTTGGCATCAGCCGCCCTGCCCGAGCCGGTCCTACCCTTACGCCGGCGAGGTCGCCCGCGGAAGTACAAACCAACTCCGCTGGAGGACCAGACACTCACAGTCAAGCCCCGTCCCCGTGGGAGGCCGCCAAAGAAGCAGCAGCCTACCTAAGTCCTGTCTTCCTCACCGGGACGTCTTCGGAGACAGAGGGGGAGACTGTAACACGACCACAGAGCGTGCGCGCATATGACGTCGCGCACCTCCCACCGAGCCCCACTCAAGCGCACGTCACTGCCACCACTCCGCGGCCGCAGGGTATATAAGGCCTCGCGCGCCGTCAGTCCGCCAGTTCGGCTTGCACGGACCGCTTCCTTCGGAACGGTTTCGGGCAGTTGAGCGCTCTCTGGCTTGCACGGTCGGCATCCCTTCGCGGAACCGATATCGGGCGGTCACATCACGTACCTCGATCGTAGTAGTTTTATTGTACCAGTGTGTAGTTTACCTTAGTACATCTTGTAAAAGTGTTTTAATAAATAACCCTTTGCTGTACATTGGTTTGCGAGTGGTTTTATTGGAAAACCCCCTTATAAGTATTATATTTTGTTGTTGATTCTGCTGGATTATTGTTTATTCTTAAATCAAATTCTTCCTCTAGAAACTGTAGCAATGTTTTTGATTTTTCATTACTGAAGTTGATGTTAAAATCACCGGCTAAAATGAGTGGAAGTTTATCTAAATTTTTTTTGTATCTGCTAAGCGTTCGAGATATATCTTTAGAATACTCTAGCAGTGCTCAATGAATGAACTCCTGAATATCTATTAATTTGTTATTTGGTGAGACATATATGACTGCCATGATTAAGGTAACGCCGTTTTCCATTACACACTCTGCTGCACATAAATCTGCAACACTTGTACGTCTTATCCGCAAGTCCTGAATATTGTTCATAATGACCGACATATTTGGTGTTACAAGACTGGTCGTATCATTTGTGTTGTGAAATATCGCAACTCCACCTGAACGAACAAAATCACGTTTAAAGTGGGTTATACAATTAAAATTCGGTATATCACATTCTTCTCGATTGTCCAACCATGTCTCTGATAATGACATAATGTTCGTTTTTCAACCGACGACAAAAAGAGGAGGTTATCAATTCGACGCGTATATATATATATATATATTTTTAATGTATGATCATCAATTACTCGAAGACGGCTAAACCGATTTGGAGAATTCTTTTTTTGATTGAAAGGGTATACTTCGAAATTGGTCCCATTTTCATAAACATCAGGATCTGATGATGGAATCTTGGAGAAATCGAGGGAACTCTTCAAATATTATAGGCGCACCTATGACGTTTTGGGTATTTATTATAGTAACTTGTGCAGTTGCTCTCAAAAAGTACCATTTGAGGAAGTGGAACTGATGATGAAGACCACAGATGGCCGCCAAAACTACTCAATAATAAGTATTGAGTGGATTGCGATTCGAACACTTGAATATGGATGTTAAGCACTTTATGCTCGTCACAATGCATATGGTGATGTAGAGCTGATGGTGAAGTACCAGGAGAACTCCTCAACAATTAACGGCCCAGCATTGGGAAAAGCAATATTTTGTAAAAGGTTATAAGTAGTTGACATTTAGGCTCTTGTAACAAGGTAAATTAAAAATAGACCAACTAAAAAGAGTCTTTAAATCTTTAAATCTTTTAAATCTTTTATTGGAACAATAACAGTTAATTACAATATGATTGCGTACGATAATAGCTGCAGTAGTTGGAAACTGTGTCGCAGCTACTAACGCCCACCTCCAGGAGGAAGAAGACAGAGTTCCATATATTACAGAAAGTAAGTTGGTACAAACAAGAAATAGAATCTGATTAAGTAAATGTATGATGTACGTACTGATGCTAGGTTTACAGTATGAGTGTTGTGAGTGTGTGTTATGTGCAATTGAGTTGTAAGTGCATGCATGTGAGGTGTGTGTGATGAGTGTGTTAAGTGTTGATTTTGTGGGATATGTGTTTGAGTAGTGCATGTAAGTCACAGAAGGTAGACATAATTTTAATTTTAATTATGCTTTTAAGATTAGGGTTTTACTAAGCATTCCAGTTCTTCGTACGTGAGAGTCTGCAACCATTTATCAACAAGATTTTTACATACATTGGAAGGGTGTGGATAGATATTAAGCTCGGTGTTCACTCTGTTGTATAACACGGGACTAATAAAAGTGTACTGCCGTCGGACTATTTCAGATTTAGTAGAAACTACTTGGCAGACTCTGACAGTCCTACGCTTCCCTTTATCCAGGAGGGCCGAAGGCTCCTGGTTGGTTGGGTGTCTGCGCAGGTGAAAATCCTGGACCCCAGACCCCTGAGGTGCTTCCGCTGCCAAGTGGGCAACCATGCGGCATGCGTATGCACCTCGGAGGTAGACCGCAGCGATAGGTGCTTCCGCTGCGGTCAGCCCGGTCACAAGGCCGGCTCGTGCTCCGCCCCGCCTCACTGCTTCGCATGTGAGGCGGTTGGCAAGCAGGCCGATCACCGGGCTGGGGGCAAGTCCTGCGCCCCACCCACCAAGGCCAGGCGCAGAGGTAGGCCCTCTGCCGCCGCCGTCACCGCCACAGCCGCCGCCGCCGCCGCCGTCACTACTGCCGCCGACGTCGCCGAAGCCGTGGCCAAACCCCCGCGAGGGGCCCTGGAGGAGGCTGCAATGGATCCCGATTAATGGCCCCATTGCGCTTCCTCCAGGCGAACATCAACCACTGCGCCGCTGCTCAGGAACTTTTGCTCCAGAGCATGGCGCAGTGGTTGATCAACGTCGCCGTGGTCGCCGAGCCGTATTTTGTCCTGCCCAGGAATGACTGGGTGGCGGACTTAGACGGCTCGGTGACCCTCGTTTCGTCGGCCGCCGCCGGTACCCCGCCCCTCGATCGCGTCAAGAGAGGGCGTGGGATCGTCGCAGCACGGTTCGGGGAGATCGCTGTGGTAGGCGTTTATTTCTCCCCGAACCGAACTCTCGCCGAGTTCCAGAACTCCCTAACGGAGCTGGGAGACGTCATCGTCGCCCTCGGTTCCCTCCCCGCCCTCGTCCTCGGGGACTTCAATGCCAAAAATCCGGCTTGGGGTTCCCGGTCCATGGACCATGGGCGGGGCAGGATGCTCGAGCACTGGGCCCGTGCGCAGGGCCTGGTGATCGAGAACCGGGGTTCTGTCCCTACGTGCGTGCGGTTTACGGGCGAGTCGGTGGTGGACGTTACGTTCGCCACCCCCAGCCTGTCACCGCGCGTCACCGACTGGCGCGTTGTGGAGGAGATGGAGACCTATTCCGACCACCGGTATATCCGGTTCGACGTCTCCGCCCAGACCCCAGACGCGCCGGTCCGACGGGACCTGAGTGGTCTGCGATGGGCGCTGAAGCAGATGGACCGGGAGCTATTCCTGGAAGCCTCGATCGTGCAGGCCTGGGGGTCACCCCCGGACAGGCCTGCCGACATAAACGACGAGGCGGAGTGGTTCCGGGAGGCCATGTCGGAGATCTGCGACGTGGCCATGCCCCGGGTCCGGCAAGGACGCGCCCGGCGTCAGCTGTACTGGTGGTCGAGTGAGCTAGCAGCGCTGCGTGAAGCGTGCGTTGCGGCGCGACGCCGGTACACCAGGTTCCGCAGGCGCCGCACCCGACCTTCGGATGCGGCGACTGTAGAGGCGGAGCTGTACGAGGGCTACAGGGCAGCGAAGGCCGTCCTCCGAGACGAGATCTGGCGGGCCAAGGAACTGGCCCGGGAGGAGATGCTGGCGACTCTGGACGGGGACCCATGGGGCCGCCCATACAAGTGGGTGCGAGAGAAGCTCCGCCCCTGGGCTCCCCCGTTAACGCAGAGTCTCCAGCCTCAGTTCTTGGAGGACGTGGTGAGCGCCCTGTTCCCATCGCGAGGGGAGCACGCTCCCCCGCCCATGGCTCCGTCTCCGACGGAACCTGAAGCTGGCGCAAACGCGGACCACAGCGACGACGACGTCTACGACGCTCCAGAGGTGACCGAGGTAGACTTGAGAGTGGCGGTACAACGGCTCAAGGCCAAAAATACCGCCCCAGGACCCGACGGCTTGCCAGGGAAAGCGTGGGTCCTGGCCTCGGAGACTCTCGGGCCTCGACTAGGGGGGCTCTTTAGCGCATGCCTGGAGAGGGGCCAGTTTCCGCTTCGCTGGAAGACGGGAAAGCTGGTCCTGATCCAGAAAGCCGGGCGCCCTGCGGACTCTCCGTCCGCATTCCGGCCCATCGTGCTGCTCGACGAGGCGGGCAAGCTCTTGGAAAGAGTAGTTGCAGACCGCCTCCTCGGGCACCTGAATCGGGTGGGCCCGGATCTTGCGGAGTGCCAGTTTGGCTTCCGCAAGGGGCGCTCGACGGTGGAAGCCGTCATGCGCGTGAGAGCCCTCACGACGGGGGACGCGGTATCCCGGGGCAGGGTCGTCTTGGCGGTGTCTTTGGACATCACCAACGCCTTCAACACCCTGCCCTGGAGTTGCATCAGGGAGGCACTCCGGTATCACCGGGTGCCGACCTACCTCCGTCGCATAGTCGAGGACTACTTGACGGACAGAGCCGTCATCTACCCCGGTCACCGGGGAGAGTGGAACCGGCGAGAGATGTCGTGCGGTGTCCCACAGGGATCGGTCTTGGGGCCGCCCCTGTGGAGCATCGGATACGACTGGGTGCTGCGCGGCGACCTCCCTGACGGCGTCAGCGTAGTATGTTACGCTGACGACACGCTCGTCCTGGCGCAGGGAGAGTCGCACCAGGCGGCGGCCGACCTGGCGACGCAAGCGGTTGCGACAGTCGTTCATAGGATCCGGCAGTTGGGACTCGACGTGGCGCTGCACAAGACCGAGGCCATGTGCTTTCATGGCGGTCGGAACGCGCCACGGTCCGAGTCCCACATAACGGTGGAGGGGGTTCGCATCGGCGTCGGGAGGACGATGAAGTACCTGGGACTCGTCCTCGACAGCCGGTGGAACTTCAGGGAGCACTTCCTGAGTTTGGCCCCAAAGCTGAACCGGGCAGCAGCCGCCTTCAGGCGACTCCTGCCTAATCTCAGCGGGCCAAACGCCTCCTGCCGAAGGCTGTACGCCGGCGTCGTGCGGTCCATGGCCCTCTACGGGTCCCCAGTGTGGGCCCTGTGCATCCGGACGCGACCACTAAAGTTGGTCGCATGCCAGAGGGTCATGGCTATCCGAATGATCCGGGGAAAAAAAAAAAAAGCCCCCTTTCGCAACGCGCGATAAGGAACTTCGTTCCAACAAAGTCGCTCCCGCGTATAGACATACGCTTAAATCTTTTAAACTACGCAACGGATTTTAATGCAGTTTTTAGCTTTAGATAGTGCGATTCGAGAGAAAGGAAAAACCTTTCTGTTGAATCGTTTGCCACAAATTGTTATATGCCACACTGACACCCAGTGCGATTGCGGCGTTCCTCAAACAATGTCAAACAATGTCCCATCTGCTGGAGTATCCTAATGGTCCAAGAACTTTTACATTAGAAGACCTTATAAAGGCCACTGAAAATGAGACCAGCGTGGCTACCTACTTGGCTTATATAATAGCATAATAAAGTACGCGATTTACCATCGACACGAAGAAGTACATTGCACCATTGCGAAGCCGAGGCCGGTCGCTAGTAATAATATAATATATTAAGATCTTATCTAAGTAAATACGAGTATGGGGCTATATAATAGGTACTTATTACCTGGTAGCCATCGTTTGTGTTCGTAATTGCTTAGCACCCAATTTTTCTTTTGATTTTTATTGTATTGTTTGACCACCACCTCACCTGATGGTAAGTGATAATGTGGTCGAACATGGAGCACGCTTACCTATTCACTTAAAGTAACCTATTAAAAATCATCGAATGACTTCTCCCGCTCTGGGTTAAGCGGAAGGGTGTGTCAGATTTCTACTGACTAAAAACCCACCCTGTTCCTTCAGCTGCCCTTAAGTTCCGGGGCCGCGGTATCTCGTTAAAACATTCCCGCAACCCCGGCAGGCAATGGCCCTATGGGGCCCCGTCACTGGCGCTGACAGCTCCTTGAGGCGCGTACGAAACACGACGCGCCGCCGACCCGGGCCTGATCCTTACCGGACGGTGAGCTACCCCTGCTCGCCGTCCGCAAGCCCGCGCCTACGGTGGCCGGAGATCGGCTCGCGATCCCCGACGCCCGGGGCGACTCCCGCGGCGGCTGGGGCGTGAGGAAGAGAGTTGCCTCTCACTCGCGCGCTCGGCCTCCTACTTCGCTAGCCTAGCTAGTTAGCTAGCCTCGCAGAAGGAGGCGATCGCATCCCATTCCCTCTCGCTCCGCACCATGGTCTGAACCAGGGCCGGGCGCGAGAGGTCTAGGTTTTACTATAGATTAACCGCAAATTAGACTTCTAAAGAATTGTCTAATTCTGTCTAAACATATCAAAGGTTATTCCCATCTTCTTTCTTTTGCCGTCACCTTTGCCGGTGCCGTTCCCCAGTTTCTCCACATGACTTTTAGCAGTAGGTTTAGCGGGAGTTTTAGAATACCTTGTCTTCTCACCTTGTCTTAATACTTTTGTGAAATTTCTAGTAAATCTTGAAATTTTTGGTGAATTCTTTATCTGGAATGAAGTTATTCAGTTTCATTTCATTGCCATTATGAAATCCTTACTTAATATTATAATGGCAAAAGTAACTCTGTCTGTCTGTGTGTTACGCAATCATGCCTAAACTACTGAACTGATTTTAGTGAAATTTGGTAGGGACATATTCTAGAGCCTGAGAAAGAAAGGCTGCTTCTTAATGCGAAAAAAAGGCTGTAAGGGGTTGAAATAGGGGATGGAAGTTTGTATGGAAATTACGTCATTTTAAAAGCTAGAAGCTTCAAGCTTTCAAGCTTGAAGCTTATTTTTTAGACTTTTGATTAGATATTAATAAATACGAAATTCAAATTATGTATGAGTTTTATTATCAAAATAATTAGCCTAAAAAATTAAAAATGCTGCCGAAAGTCACTATTCCGCGCGGACGAAGTCGCGGGCACAGCTAGTTATTGATAACTGCAGTAATATCTATCATCATCATCTTACTTAGCCTTTCCACAACTATGTTGTGTTCGACTTCCAGTCTAACTGGAATTAACTGGATGCAGCTGAGTACTAGTGTTTTACATAGACGTTACATACGTGACTGCCGAACTTGACAAACATTGTTTGACCTAGAACACGTGCGGCAATTATTATTTTGCCTCAAACTTCTAAAATCCTAAAAAGTCCAACCTGACGACAAAAAGGCAAAATCTGAACTACGCAAATCGATTGAGCGTTATCGCTAAAAAAAGCAGTTAGATTTTTGTCAACATCCTTTGCATCCAATAAGGTCAAATCCATACCCCCGCGCGCCGAATGAAACACGCACGAAAAAGAACTCACTGTCGCCCATTCTATGTATAAACGCCAAAATGGCGCGACTTTTGGAATTTGTAATACTTTTGAGTATATTTGTTTCTGTGTTTACTAAAGAATTGCATATAAAACAAGTAAGTAACCAATTATATTACATAGAAGAATTGTTTATATGTTTTTGTCTATTGGGCAGAACATGTTTTATCCGACTACGGCGAAGCAAAAATGAGGGTTATGATTTGACTAGTGTGTGAGAGTGTATACAACTTGTAACTATTTAGCTTAGTTGGAAGGGTTAACAAGATTGCTGGTAATGTTGCTAGTCCTAATCCTAATCCTCTAGTCTTAATCCTTACTAATCCTACTTCCTACTAATATCCTATGCGAAAGTCTGTGAGAATGGATGTTTGTTACGCTTTCACACAAAAACTATTCAATGTATTTAGACAGATAACATAGCTTATACATCCGAGTAACACGTAGGTATGCTATTATTTATGCCGGGAAAATAATGCGAAAAAAAACTCTATTTCCACACGTACAAAGTCGCGGGCAACAGCTTGTATTTATAAATGCGAAAGTAACTGCCTTTCTCGCCTAAACCACTTAACCAATTTTGATAAAATTTTGTATACCGATAAATTAGAAGTATAAATCCTAATAGGTTCGGTGTTCATCAAGTACTTAAATAATGCTTTTTTTTTAATCATATTTTATGATATTCTTTCGACATCTCTCTTTAATTTCTACACTAACAATTATATATTTTTGCAGACATTGGAATCCAAAGATAAGGAACTGAAAGATTTCATGAATATCTTCAACAATCAGGACATCTTGAAGAATGACCGGGTACAGTATATTTATTTCAATAAAACACACGGACACACACGACAACACGTTTGGTGCAGCGTTTGAGCGATTGGCTTCTGCGCTGTGAGTTGCGGGTTTGATTCCCGCAGCGTAACAAATGTTTAGTATGGCCTACAAATAGTTGTTCCGAATCCAAGATACAGGAAAAATGCCTAGGGTGGGGCAATGTTTAGAAAAGAAAACAGCGGCACGGCGTTGTATTAAGCCATGTGTCAAGTACGGTGGCCGGCACATCAACCTACTCCAATCTGTCAAAATAATTTAATAGATTCACAACTTTATTACAACACGATAAGGTTCAAACTCAATTGGGTAAATTTGAAAGATTCGGATAGCTTGATGTGCTGGCGACTGTACGAACTTTTGACTGCCTTTGGTCAAGCGCGAATGCTAAGCATGACCTCACGGGTTCGATTTCCGGGTCTAGCAAAAAGTGCTATTGGGCTTTTTTTTAAGAAATTTTTGAGTACTAATTTGGAGATTGGCGGATTCATACCTCCGTGCCTCGATAAAAAACTTTGCTAGGAAAATAAAGTGAGTCAACATCATCTACTTAGCCTTTTTCCAGCTATGTTGGGCTTCCAGTCTAATCAGATGCAGCAGGCTAAGTATCATTGTATTAAATGGAGCGACTGCCTTTCAGACCTACACAACCAGTTAGCCAAGGGCGGATCCGGCTTTGGTGCCAGGGGAGGTCACATAATCGTAGTCAAGTCACAAGAAGTTATAGAATAGAATAGAATAGAATAGAATCATTTAATTCAGGAAAACATCCCATATAAAAATCAATAAATTTGTATTTCCTGACTCCGCTGCCACTTGGCCATCCACTGCCACTTGGCCATCCACTGCCACTTTGCCATCCACTGCCACTTGGCCATCCACTGCCGATATTCATTTACGACAGAAACTGGAGTATTATCTAGTAACAATGTTTAAAAAAATTAATTAGTGGTCTACCTAGGTCCTGGACCCAGCCCAGAGGGGAGTCATGATCCCATGACCCCTCCTCCCACCTGGATCCGCCCTTGCAGTTAGCTGGGTAACACAATAACCCTTGGAAGAGCAATATTAGTGTCAGATGTTCTTGCTACTGATGACAACCGGGATCAACGACTTACTGTGCTTGCCGAGGCACAGGAATCTCGTATAGTCAATCAATCAATCAATCATTTATTTTTGTGGACATAATTAAAATAGGTGGTAAAATATACAGGGTGGCAGGGACATCGACGCGCAACCGCTTACCATGGATTCAGTAAATAATTCTGGACCCCCTGCGTTGAAATTTTTCGTCGGCTTTTCCTTAATTTAATAAAATTAAGAAAAATCCGACGCAAAAAAAAACCAGTAAATTCACTTGTTTCACTTAAAACAGTAATGTAAATAAAACTCGAAAGGGCTACCTGATCAGTTGTTTTGCTAGAGTTTTATTTACATTGCTGTTTTAAGTGAACAAGTGAATTTTATTTTTTAATTAAAATCTCATTGGGTTGGATAGAAACAAAGATTTTAAGCAGTTTTCAGTAAAAAAAAATGCTAAAAAAACCTGAAAATTTAAGAAAAAGCCGAAGAAAAATTTCAACGCAGGGCTTCCAAAATCATGTAACGAATCCCTGGTAATCGTTTGTGCATCGATGTCCCTGCCACCCTGTATGTATAAGCGCATTAGTAACTATCTATGTTCTGCCGTAAAAGCATATAAAAATATAATAAACAAATAAAAATAGTATGTTAAGATGGATACCCATCCGTACACTGACATCGGCAGTTCGACTCGTGCAGCTGTTATTATTAAGCCACGAGCTCCTCTGACAAAATAAAGTGACGTTTTTTGATGGAAATACACCCTAATATCATTTTATTTTTACAGTTCGCCCGCCATGTTAAAGCTGTGACAGAAAGTGTTCTCGATCATCTCATAGACGAAATAAAGCATCAATACTTTCGTGGCAGCTACAATAAGAATAGCCCAATACCGCGGCTGATTAGAAACTTAAACAAAGAACTGCAAAGAAACGAACAGAACAAGCTGCAGAGAGAAAAGGAAAGAAGGAAACATGCGAATAAGAAAAAAAATATGGTGTTGAAAAGGAAACCGAAAATGACGACGATGAAACCAATGTAGAATTAGTTCACAATAATAATTAAAGTGTGTCAAAGGATAGTATAATTTATTTAATAAATATTTTTTATAATTATACATTTGCTTTGTTCTCTTTCTGTTCAACAGTTTAGAATTCGAACGGTATAAAAAAACATAAATTACCACGACCAATATAATTGAACAAAATTTTGGCGTACAAACATTTAAGAAATTAGAATTTGCCATCATCAAATGATTATCGTGAAGTCACTGTCACCGCCAGATGTCGTGGCGACCGGGATTGCGGGTACGTTCTAACCAGATACCGCGGCCCCGGACTGTAATGGCAACTGAAGGAGCAGGGTGGGTTTTTAGTGTGTGTAACTCCCCTCCTGACTGAGAGATAGTTGAGAAATGGCTGGGGAGTGACATATTATTTATTACCTATGCTAAGTTCATAGTTATTTTTTCGGAAATAAAAACGTACATTATATATGCATACTACCCAATTTTAAGTATCTTAACAAGAATCTGCTGACTCCCAAACTCCCCACCACCGCTGCACCGCTTTCCTACTATCGCCTACTACCTCCTACCTCTACTCCGCTGTCTGCAGTATCTGTACCTTGGACCTTAGTTTTTATCGTAGGCACATTTTGCATTTACTATATATTTATAAGCAAACTATACCTAAGCCATGTAGTAATCAATAAACAGGATTTTTTTTAAAGATACATTTATACAAACTAAAAGTTATCCGGTAGTGGAAATTCAACCATAATCTAAATTACACATAGTACATATATAAAAATACTTCTCCATCTCTCCTTCTCCTCCGTCCGCGTAATTTTCATAAAAAGGGGTGCAAAGTTTTTGCTACAAGTATAGAGAAAATACATTATATAAAATATATATAAAAATATTTCAGAAATGATGTCTTTTAAACATAAACAATATAAATATTATCTGTTTGTGGAAGCAAGTGTTTAAGGGTGTGTATTTGGAGGTTGTGTGAAGGGTATTATCATATATTTTTCGGACAACTAGAACTTCATAGTCACTGTAAATTTGAATGATTGAGAATATAAATAAAAGGCTTTCACAACCTTAAGAACTCTATCTAGTTTGAAAAGAGCAATCTTAATCACCCACTCGATCACAACACAACAGGTAATGCAGTAGAAAAGGAGGGAATGACATAACACATAATATTATGCATTTGAGTTTACTATATAAGTTGGATTCAGCTTCCAGGTTGTAGTTAAATGCGAGTACTACAATGCATTGGTGTCTTGTATGAAACCACTGTTTATCAGACTACCATACATCAGTTACACTAACATGATAGTGTGCAAGACTGGTTTTGAGATATTTAGGCTCATGCTAATGATTGTCGAAGATATAATATCTAACTATTGAACTGTTTATCATTCAACGCTGGATGAATAAAATTTAGATGTAGCTTTGTAAACGGTTCCTCAAGATGGATAGGAATAACATAATATTATAAGCATAATATTTTAAAAGCATAATCAGCCTATAACGTTCAGATTCAGATTCATTTATTTGCCAGAAATATGGTATTTTACAGATATTATAACAGATACACAATAGTCCTACATATTTCGCCTACTAAATTCGGCATGCAAATTTTGTGACAATATCAGTGAATAATTCAATGCAATTAAATAAAACAATCAAATTCCAATGTCAAAAATTCAAGAAATTTCAAAATATAAATGTCAAATAATTATTGTAAATTTTATAAATATCTACAATTTAAATTGAGACCAGACGGCATGTCATTGTTTCCTTGGAAGATGGGTAGGCCTTTAGTGTGGGACGCAACTCGTGTCGATACTGTCGCGCCATCCCATCTTCCCAGTTCATCATGTTGTGCTGGCGCTCCCGCTGCGGCTGCGGAAAACCTCAAGCGGCGTAAATATAGTCATTTCGGTGATAACTATATTTTCGAGCCGTTTGGGGTCGAAACTCTCGGACCATGGGGCCCGTGTGCTCACAGCCTTTTTAAAGAAATATCGAAAAGGCTCGTTGACGCTTCCCGCGACCCAAGGGCTGGCTATTTCTTTGGTCAACGGCTAAGCATTGCCATACAACGAGGCAATGCCGCCAGTATCTTAGGTACGTTGCCAGCCGACAGCGTTGAGGATGAATTTTTTGATGCTTTATTGTAGTTTGTATTTTAGTACATAATTTTGTATATTTGTTGTAAATAAAAAAAAAATTTAAATTACACCCAAAATAAATTGAATTACATAAATGTCAATAGCTTAGAATATAATGTCAAATTATTTTCATGTAATTTTGAAATAAACTGGTGTGAAGTTCTTTAATAACCTTTGGTATACAATTAAATATCTTTATTGCCATTCGACCAGTGTTTTTATGGCAATACGCTGTTCTAGATCTTGGCATTGCCAATTTTGTTGGATCTGTTGATATTATTTTTACCTACCTTATAAACATTGTTTCTGTCGGCTGTATTGAATAGGTGAGGATGTTTTTTTACAAATAAACCTATTTGCAGTATGTATAAGCATGCTAATGTCTAAAAATAGGTCTGCATAAATCAATGGCGCTGCAGCAAACACAGCTCGCAAAAACTTCTTTTGCACTATAAAAGCATTATTGATGTCAGTGGATTAAGCCGTATCTTAGCACAAATGAGACATATCCACGATAAGACAATAGAGCGGCATTACGTCTAACAGTTTTTCTGAGATTTCTTAGTGCAAATGCAAAATTGTTCAACCTATTACATACATTTTCAACATGTTTTTTTTTTCAGTTACAATTTTTATCTATTATTATGCCTAAAAATTTCGTATAAAGTAACACATAAATTATTTTGTTTAAGCCAATCTATTATAGCTTCTACAGCAGCATTTATTTTATCCGCAAATTTTACATTTTTACTTTCTTTATTTATAATCAATGAGATGTCGTCGGCAAACAACACACACTTATTCTTCGTAACTGTAGGCAAATCATTGATGTATAGAAGAAAAAGAACGGGTCCCAAAATAATGCCTTGAGGCACACCATACGTATTAGTCCTGTATTGAGATTTATATTTTATAACTTCTCTGTCTTTATTAACGCCTAAGATTTCAACTCGTTGTTGTCTATTATTAAGGTACTCTTTTAACCAATTTAGCGCTTTTCCTCTTATTCCGTAATTCTCACGTTCCCCTAAATATGCCTCCTCCCTATATTTACATTTATTTATTTATTTCACCATAAAAATACTTCAGCATGTAATACAAAAACTTAAAGGCTAGTATTTAGTACACAGCAAATGAGCATCTGTAGCCGACCTAGGACATGTCCTGTATCTCGGCATACAGCGCCACACCCCTAGTAAAAACGGTAATTATAAAATAGCCCAAGTGATTGAAACATTAGTTAACAATACTAACATTATAAAAATAAATTTAATGTAATATCTGTGCGTCTGTGTGTACATTTTGTGTGAGAGTATTATGTGTGTTATTGTGTGTGTATGTGTATGTGTGTGTATGTGTATGTGTGCGTGACGTGTGCGTGTGTTGTGTGTGCGTGTCCTTGAATGTTATGTGAACGATTTTGTGAGCATGTATGCATGATACCGAGAAATACCGACCACTTTATTATTTAGGTAAGCAAACACTAGTTTTAAATTTTAAGTAAAGCTTCAGTTTCATCATAAGAAAGATTAAGAAGATAATTATGTATTTTCTCCTTACACAATTTTTTGTTAAGGGGGTATATGTTTAACTCTCTATTTATTTTATTGTATAAGTAAGGAGCAACGTAAATAAAGAATCTTCTAATAAACGACGTTTTAGGCTCAAAAGACCGAGTGCAGACCTCGTGTTTCCTGCGTTTGCTGGTTATGCTTGGGTCATATGTAAGTTCACAATGTTGTTTGAGAAGTACTCTTTCTATAAATAGCTGTCTTACAGTAGATACCTGACAATCCTGGTAGAGTGTTCTTGTTGGAAAGAGAGTTGGTTTAAAGTTGCTAACTTCCAGTATGGCACGTTGAGCGATTTCTAATCTCGTGGTGGTGGTTTTTGGAATCGCACCCCACGACAATATGCAATAAGTAATTATGGATTGACATAATGCTAAGTAAATTTGTTTTAAAAGTGTTGCATCCACAATGTATCTGATATTTTTAAAGACATAAATAAGTTTACGTACTCTAGAGGATAGCAACTTGATATGTTCCTTAAAGCTAAGTTGACTGTCCACTGTGATGCCCAGGTATTTTATATTACTAACGTGTTCTAATGGTTTGCAACAACAGTTTGCTCTAGAGACACATTGATGCGGAGTAATATGCAGCCTGTCATCAATTTCAGTTTTGTTGCGGATCGAGAAAGTTATATAACTATTTGGTTTTGTCAAGATTCAGTGTCAAAATATTTTTGTGTAACCACTTGTGAACCATTTCGAAACCAAATTGGGCAGCATCAAAGACCTCTACCCAATTTTCAGCAGAGAAGAGGAGAGCAATATCATCTGCATTGAGATTATTTCGCCTTTGGGTATATTCAAGTTTGTGAGGTTGTTAATATTATAAACAAGAAACAAGGTAAGTCCCAGTATGCTGCCTTGTGGCACTCCGTAGGATATAGGAAGGTCACCGCTGTAGTAGCCACCCACTTGTACACACTGACAGCGTCCAGACAAGTAGCTCTCACAGAGTTCAAGCTGCGAGCCTCTTATGCCAAGGTGTTCCAGCTTTTGTAGTAGGACAGAGAAGAGATCGTATCAAAAGCCTTTGCTAGGTCTAGAAAGACCGAAAGACACTTCTGACCCTTGTCTAGTTTTGAACTGATGTAGGTTGTCAGCTTATGAACAGCCTCATCCGTTGATTTGCCCGCACGGAAGCCAAATTGATTGTCCGAAAGATATTTATTTTTCTCAAGATATTTAACTAACCGGATGTTATTAATTTTTTCCAAAATTTTAGATAGTGAGGGCAAAATCGAAATAGGCCTGTAATTGCTGAACTATGAGAGGATGGACTATAATCATCCACGCGGACCCAGGGTGGGTTGGTGGAACTCGCTTGTGTTCCGGTTGTTCGGTGCTACAGTTATGTTGGATAAAACAGTTATGAAAACAATCTTCACTGAAAAAAAATACTTACTACCAGGTGAGATTGTGGTCAAACGCGAGATCAATTATAAAAAAAATTCAAACTTTTTATTCCGGTGCAGAACACAACTTCACTTATGGGAGAGCCTATTTATTTATTTATTTGCTTCAAAAAGATCTACATTCACAATAAAATTTGCGCTGAACCTCACACTAGGATACCCTGTGTTGTGGGGCCCAGCCTCCTTCGTCACATTTGTTGTGTAAGTAAAAAATTTATTTATAAAATTATACATAGGTGCTCCTAGGTATAGAATTTTGTGAGTGTTTGTGTATACGTGCATATGTGTTAAAGAGTGTATGTTTAAGAGAGTGAAATGTGTAGATAAGAGTGTTGTTTCATTTGGGATATATTGTGTGCCAGTGTTTTGTATGAAGTGATTTAAGTTTAGATATTAGTAAATGTTTGTTTTAGTAAAGTCCAAATCCAAAAGCCAAGCTATTACAGTGGTTTTACAAACTCTTCTTGACATGCGTGTAGTATTGTTATTTCGATCCTCGTTAAATTTGGAATATAGATGGGGACCCATAAATGCAAAAGCTTTTTTGCCAATGAAATGACAACTTTCATAGGCTCTCACATAGGTGAAGTTGATGGAAATTAATAAAACGTAGTAGGTAACTAAAAACTATTCATTCATTTTAATGTGTACGATAATATCAACAGGCTTTCTTCTTTTCACTTCTTCTGACTCAGAACTGTTTGATTCCTTCTCGATTGCCTTGACAAACTTCCTTTGGTTAGTAAATTCTTTTTCACGTTTTATGTGTTTTTTTCCTAAAACCTTTTCACCATAATCTTCTTTTTCTTGTTCTACACTTGCTTCTAATTTTGGTTCGTGTGGTACATATTTGCGTCTTTCATGTGCTGCGTGTTCGTTTTGGTCCGGCGCTGCATGATCATGTTCTATAAGTTCGTAATATTCCTGTGCTACCTGCTCGCGTTTCTCATGTGGTACCTGCTCACGTTTCTCATGTCGTACCTGGTCGCGTTTCTCATGTCGTACCTGCTCGCGTTCCTCATGTGGTACATGTTCGTGTTCCTCATGTGGTACATGTTCGCGTTTCTCATGTCGTACCTGCTCGCGTTTCTCATGTGGTTTATGTTCGCGTTGTTCATATTTAGCCCTGATCTTTTTTTTGTGTTTCTTAATTACTTTTTTCTTTCTTTTGGGAGCTTCTTCTTTTTCCATCACTATCTGAGTCTCAGGGTCAGCATCATTCTGAAATTAATGGGAGAATACTTGTAGTTGATTTGATACTAACATTTGATTTTATTGTGTTATTGGCAAAAATATATCGAAATATACCTTTCAATATATTTTTGCGGAAATCTTTATATCACATATCACTGGTACGCAGATCTCTCTTTTCTTTGCTATTTTTGAATAGATTTCAAGACATTGTCATATGAAGGAGTTAGGAGATTTTTTAATGTTCTTTTTGCCATTTGTTTTCCTTAGAATAAGAATGTAATTAAAATAATTAGGTTTTAGTCTTAATAAGTTTCCATTAAACTTATAAGTAATATAATGTTCTGTTAATTCCAATTCAACGATCGAGGGCATACCTGAACAATTTCGATCCTTTTTTCTACACTGTTAAACCAATTTTCATTCGGATACCTTGACAGTTTTTCGGCCTCCACCTGAAAGAGGGGCAAAGTTAGTTAGTATTAGAAACACCATCAACATTTCAGCCGAAAGTCGTCCTGCTGGATATTGGCCTTCTCCGAGCGGCACTACATCGACCTCTCTTGTCCTGCTAGCATCAACCCCTCCCGCTACACTATTACCGTGAACCCACTCCAGACACAAGCATATTTAGCTCAATTGGAGGGGTTAACAAGACTGCTGGTAATGGGAATTCTAACCACATTGCTAGTTCTCTTTAAAAAAATAATAGTAAAATAACAAGGCCACCTCGTGGGACGCCGTTCAACGCTCTAAACTTCTAAAATATTTCGAGAAAAGCTTCCTGCAACATTCCACTTAATTTTTAATTTCAAATTCAAATTGTCGGTCGGAGAATCCTCGGTCTCTTGCTGGTAGCTTAGCGCAATTTTACTGTATAAGATGTGTGTTTGTGTGTGTTGTGTCAAATAAATGTTTTCTGTTGTATTCTTTTTTGATTCGACTGCGCACGGAGAGTACTTAGTAGGATAGTTCTTCGTAGACCAGTTGTTGGTTTAAATGTTTGTTTTTTTATTTTTTTATTTGGTAGGGCCACTCGTAGTTCAGCACACTAAGGCTGGGTACTACTTAACCGGACTATCCTGTGGGGACCTCTAAAATTAAAGGCCCCCAGCCAGGGCTTACAAACTAAAATAAAATTACAGCTAAATGACCGCACGCTAAGGGCACTCCCTGTGGAGTATGGGCCTCGGCATAGCGGGGTCATTGGTGGAGGGCAGCAAAGGGACAGGCTGGGTCATATTATTTACGGGAGTATTTATTGCTACTGGCTCAGCGTCGCAGGCTGGCTCATTTGGCAAAGGTCGGGCAGGATTTCCGTTACAAGGACGCGGACGTCGCGATGGGCCTCGTCGGCGAGGCCGGAATACGGAACGCGTTTTGTGTTTGTGTTTTCTGAGAGTGCTAGTTGCCCTACGGCTCTCTTGTCGGATGGTGTTGGTTTTAATGGTTCTGATGATGCACTTTATAAGCATTACGTTTCAGTCCCATTTCTTAAACTTGAAACAACCTAATTAGATAAGTAGTAATAGGTATCTTAAAGTTAAGGTCCATGGATCATACAGTGAACTCGGTAAAGTCAATTATGGGGTGCCGACCGGGTCAGTTTATGGACCTATAGGGTATATCATGCACGTAAACAGTATGGTCAATGTCATTAAGAATTGTAATACCTATGTGTATGCGGACGACACGTGCTTGGTATACAGTGGCCGGGACTGTGAACTGATCCAGTCGGCAATGCAAGAGGATCTTGATAATGTGGTTAAATGGGCTCACGATAATGGCATTCTTATTAATATTAATAAAACCAAATGTATGTTGATATCGTCTCCGTATAACCGCTTAGCTAAAACGACCTGTATCTCGGTAAAGGGTCACACGTATGAATGCCTACACAATAACAAGGTAAACTGCCAATGTGAATGTGTTGAGCGCGTAGCTAACTACAAGTACCTAGGCTTATTAATCGATGAACGATTTACCTGGGACGCACACGTAGATACTGTATGTGGTAGACTACGCTCGGTATTAGGGAAGCTTAATAACCTAAAGTTTATAGTTAGTAAGCAAATTCTGTACATTCTTTACCATGCACTTGCAGATGCAACTATAAACTACGGTTTGCGTGCTTATGGACTAACGTTTCCGGTATACTTAAACAAAATAAAAAAATTACAAGTCAGAATATTAAAACTATTAGTAAATAAGGTAACTAAAGAGAGCGTTAGTAAAGAATACGAAAAGTTATTTAAAATATGTAAAATATTACCCGTACAGAGTAAAGTAAAGCTGGCCGTAATCTTAGGACACCACAATAAGAGTGAACATAAAGTAAAGAGATCGTATAACCGGCCAACACGTAAAGCGACGCAAAAATATTTATATTCAGTTCCTAAAGTGAAGAATTACTTTGGTCGAAGAACGCCCCAATGGCTTATTCCAACCGTGTTAAACGAATTACCTACGCAAATTATGATTGAATCGGTCTCTAAAAATGTCTTGAAAAATACACTACGTAAGCACTATTTAGGTTTGTGTCCCTAGCGTTAGAATTTATGGTATAGACTAGTTGCTACCCGCAACTTCGTCTGCGTGGGAGGATTTTCTGCGTAAATCCCAATCCCGTGGGAATTTCGGGATAAAAATAGCTCATGAGCTAACTCAGGATGTCAACTACCTACTTACCAAATTTCATTAAAATCCATCCAGTATGTCTGGAGACTGGCGTGTATAAACAGACAAACAGACTTATTTTTAAATTCTTTGCTGTGTTACCGTTTCTTAACCCACTTCAATTATTATTTTTGTATAAAATTTAAATGTACAGACACACCTTTTTTAAATGTTTTATTATAGGTATTTGGAACACAGATCGATAACCACATGTTCGTTTTTTTTTTTTTTGTGTACTTATAGTTTGCATTGAAATATAGATTAAGTAGTATTTAAGTATAGTAATAAATAGTATTTAGTATTAAGGAATCCACGAGAACACTGCCGACAAACTGTACTGCAGTTTGGCAGAAGATATATGTATGTATCCAAATGAAAACTGTCTTAATATAAATAAATAAAAAAAAAAAAAAAAAAAAAAGTTTTTTCTATTCAAATTTGTACATCAAAGACTTTTTTTAAATCAATATTATTTTAAAAAATCATTTGTGTGGGAAAATCGCGTAAATTCCAATCTTATATAAATTTCAGCTATCTACATATCCATTCAGGTCCTTTCAGTCGTTTTGGCGTTATTGAGTGACAAACATCCAAAAATCCATCTAAACTTTCGTATTTATAATAATATTAAGATAGGGTTAGAATTTTACATACCTCATTAATATAGTGATATTGTACTACTAAAATAGCTAATAATACAGCTTGGAATGAAACTATACACAAGTTCATTGTGGACTGCGCGTGCGCTTGATCTTGTATTTGTAACAGTAGTGACTTACCATTGTTTTGTTTTGTTCCCTTATTCGTAACTTGAACAATCGTTGTTTACTGTGAACTCTTTGATAAGACCCTTTTGGTTAAAAATTGTTTTGTGAAGTCATTTCTTTGCTTCCGTTTCTTATATTTTCCGAGCTAGAATTGAAGATGAGGTGACGTTCTCTACATCGATACTTAATAGTATAAGTAAAGCTTTGAAATGTTCAGAGCCATTATTCAAGTTTTTTTTTTTTTTGTTTTGCGTGCAGAGTGTACATATGCAAAAATACATACACATATGGATATTGCGGCGACCTCTCGCGCCCTGCTCTGGTTCAGACCATGGTGCGGGGTGAGAGGGAATGGGATGCAGTCGCCTCCTTCTGCGAAGCAGTCATGCTAGCGAAGGAGGAGGCTGAAATCGTGAGGGAGAGGCAACTCTCTTCCTCGCGCCCCAGCCGTCGCGAGAGACGCCCCGGGCGTCGGGGATTGCGAACCGATCTCCGGCCTCCATACGCGCGGCCTTGCAGATGGCGCGCGGTGACCCGAGTCGGCGGCGGCGGCGCGTCCTGTTCCGCGCGCGCCTAAAAGAGCAGTCAGCAGCACTGACGGGGATAGTGCCATTGCCTTACGGGGTTGCAGGAATGAAGGAGCAGGGTGGGTTTTTAGTCAGTAGAAGTCTGGCACTCCCTTCCGTTCCACCCAAAGTGGGAGGAGTCATTAGACGATTTTCGCACCCAGAAAAAAAAATGGATATTTACTGTGTACAAGCAATTACAATTTTAAACATTCAGGACTTCATTTATTAACCGACTTCAAAAAAAGGAGGTTCTCAATTAGTCTTGAACTTTATTTTTTTTTTATGTATTTTACCTCATAACTCGGAGACGGCTGGACCGATTTGAAAAATTCTTATTGCATTTGAATGGGTATTCTTTCTAGTTGGTCCCATTGTTAGGATCTGATGATGGGATCCTGGAGAAATCGAGGGAACTCTTCAAATATTATAGGCACACCTATAGCGTTTTGGGTATTTCTTATAGTACCTTGAGCAGTTGCTTCCGAAAAGTACCATTTGGGGAAGTTGAACTGATGATGAAGACCACAGATGGCCACTGAAACTCCTCAATAATAAATATTTCGTGGATTGCGTTTCGATTACTTGAGTACGGATGTTAAACACTTTATGCTCGTCACAATACATATGGTGATGTAGAGCTGATGATCAAGTACCAGGAGAACTCCTCAAAAATTAATGTCTATGCATCGGGATAAGCAATATTTTGTAAAAGGTGATAAGTTGTAGACATTATGGCTTTTGTAACTAGATAAATTACAAACCGACCCACAAACAGGGTGAAAAAAAATTTTTGCAAAAAAATAGAACCGACTTCCATATCAAAACACTACAAAGCCAAAAATAACTTTAATTTCGGAAGGCGGTGTGAAAAAAAAAGAAAATCCAAAACCAATAACACCGACTTCCGAAATTAAAGTTATTTTTGGCTTTGTAGTGTTTTGATATGGAAGTCGGTTCTATTTTCTGCAATTTTTTTTTTAAATTTATTGATACAGATTTTTTTTTTTTTTTATTTGGAGTTCCGGCTCTTTACCTCGATCACGACTGATGTTATGCCATAGATGAGGTCGACGATACAACGAGGGAACCGGGAAGATGACTGTTCACTGTTGCTTTAAAGACTGACGGGTAATAAGTGGAAGGGAACACAGAAGCCGGCTCCACGCCTAGGGTATTTGAGCTGACGTTGTTATATCAACCCAGCTACTAGCGTTAATCCATTATCTGCATGAATATTTATAGGGTTTTTGGACGTTCTGGCAGCCTTAAATGCTCAAATCCCACCCATACGAACAAACCGTTGTGGTTATACTTTCACTGTGCTTGCGGTTTAGGAGTGGAATTCCCTCCCGGAGTCCGTGTTAGTGAAATAATGATGTTTATTTTGCAAATACATTATAAATATCACTTTCACACGTCATTTTTTTTTTGTAAATGTAAACTAGATGAGGCCAGTGTTTCCTTACTAACTACTCTGAGAAGAAACACTGAAACAAAGTCAGAGGTCAACGTCTCTTTTAAAGTCCATAATTATAATCTATAGTGATCAAATCATATGAGAGCCGTGTAGGTTTATGTCTGTGTGCGCCCTTTATGCATTTGAGTAGGCCCGTCCAAACAGTGCAAGCATTTGTTAGTTATCGCGTAGCTCAACTTGGAACTCGAACAGGTTACAGTGAATAGGTTATTTCTAGGATAGCGTGCTTCACCTTCGACCACATCATTGCTTACCATCAGGTGATTTATGTTGGTCCAACACGAGCTTATCAACAATAAAGGAAATTTAAAAACTTTTTACCAAAAAATTAAACCGACTCCCAAAAAACACTGCAAAGTGAAAAATAACTTTGATTTCGGTAGTCGGTGTCTTTAGTTTGTATTTTCGTTTTTGGCACCGACTTCCGAAATTAAAGTTATTTTTCACTTTGCAGTGTTTTTTGGGAGTCGGTTTAATTTTTTGGTAAAAAGTTTTTATTTCACTCTTTTTAGTTGGTTGATTTTAATTTACCTAGTTACAAGAGCCTAAATGTCAACTACTTATAACAATTTATAAAATATTGCTTTTCCCAATGCTGGGCCGTTAATTTTTGAGGAGTTCTCCTGGTACTTCACCATCAGCTATACATCACCATATGCATTGTGACGAGCATAAAGTGCTTAATATCCATATTCAATTAATCGAATCGCAATCCACGAAATACTTATTATTGAGTAGTTTCGGCGGCCATCTGTGGTCTTCATCATCAGTTCCACTTCCCCAAATGGTACTTTTTGAGAGCAACTGCACAAGTTACTGTAAGAAATACCCAAAACGCCATAGATGTGCCTATAATATTTGAAGAGTACAGTAAGAGAGTAAGAGTAAATGGTACCAATTTCGAAGTATACTCTATCAAACAAAAGAAGAATTTTCCAAATCGGTTCAGCCGTCTTCGAGTACTCGATGATCATACATAAAAAAAAAAAAAAAAAATATACGCCTCGAATTGATAACCTCCTCCTTTTTTTGTCGTCGGTTGAAAAAGAAGGAATTATCACTAAGTATCGTCCTTAAAAATATTTATTTAGTGTTACTGTCTGTTAGCATTAGCACTATATCTCAGCACCTGAAATGTTTTATTTTTCAAAATAAAACATTTTTGTTTTATTAAAATGTTTTGTTTAATTTTCAAGTCTCAAAAATTTTGTTTGCAAATCGACGTTCTAAAAATCAGAATTCGTAACTCCATATATGTTAATTTTACAGGGGCAAGAAAATACTAATGAATTTATGAGAATAAAGAACAATTTTAATACCTCAAAATTCATAAACACGTTGAAAAATTCCAATAAATGAACAAAATAATCAGTTTTTCTTGCTCCTGT
Source organism: Tholera decimalis (assembly GCA_943138885.2). Lineage (NCBI taxonomy): Eukaryota > Metazoa > Arthropoda > Insecta > Lepidoptera > Noctuidae > Tholera > Tholera decimalis. The sequence goes on from OW964572.2 coordinate 6,150,788, forward strand.
AAAAGTCACTCAAATGGAGCTACGAATTCTGATTTTTAGACTGTCAATATGTAAATAATAACATTAGAACATCACTGCTAATTGTATTAGACAAGTATCAATGACCCGGATGGGAAAAGCAGTTTACAAGATAAATTTTATACTTATAATAAACTAGGGTGTTGGTCTGGTTTTTTTTAATCGTTACTAATTACAAAAAGTATAGTTCCGTATCGAATGTACCGTTAAACCAGGATTGGTTTGTCGTGGTACTCATTCGAATTAATAAAACTACTTACACACTAATTCATTATACAGGATTACACAAACTTAATTCGGTCGAGGTCGGGCGAAATGTGCTATTTATTGCGTTGTTCTGTAAGGAATTTCTCAGTAGTAGCCCGGATTTTGGAAGTTGGCAGAGTGTATACCCCGTGTCTTGGCAAGCACGTTAGTCGTGCTACTGTTGGTCCCGGCGACCTCGCTGTTAAGCCCGATTTACACTTCAATAAGTACAGTAGCGAGTTAACTTGCGTCATCGGCGAGTTAAGTTGTTATTGTAGTTTGAACGGCAAAAGCGAGTTAAGTAGTAAGTTGTTGATTAAGTTGAGTTAAATAGATCGCGATCCTATTTTTCGGCGAGTACAGTGCGAAGTAGCCCCCTCTCTCGCGTCTCCCGCACCCCTCCAACTTAACTGGCTGGCATGTAGACGGGCGAGTTTAGTACAGTCCATAAATTTGTAGGCCGCGAACACGTGTTATTTTCTTTTCTTCTTCTCGGACAACTTTTGACTAGGTACTCACTCGCCTACGTTTGGACACTACTTTACAATCTGTACTTATTGAAGTGTAAATCGGGCTTTATACGAACATCTTTGACGGTCGTTACAGGTAGTCAGAAACCAGAAAATCTAACACTGGTCTGGCCAAGAGGTATCGTGTTACCCAGTTACTGGGTTGTAGAGGTCAGATAGGCAGACGCTCCATGTAAAACACTAGTACTAGCTGCATCCGGTTAGACTGGAAGCAGGCTAAGCAGTTGACGATGAATAAACGATGTAGTTGGCTTCACTCTTGTACCTTATTCTAAATAAACCATGCATTTTGCATAAATGAAAAGTATCTTCGCTTTTGTGGGGAAAATTTGGGAGTAAAGTAGAAGGGACTGTCACGGTCCTTTTTTTTTTCTTGGGTGGGAAAATCATCGAATGACTTCATATTCATATTCATATATTTATTTGCGTACCATAATGTTATTTTGGATGTCACACAATTATGGACCCTGTAGCACAGATTACTTAATAGTTACTACGTAACCTGTAGGGCATAGCAAAAATTAAATTAATTCAATTTACAATAATCTCTTCCGCGGAAGGGTGTGTCAGACTTCTACTGACTAAAAACCCACCCTGTTCCTTCGGCTGCCCTAAAGTTCCGGGGCCGCGGTATCTCGATAGAACTTTCCCGCAAACCCCGGCAGGCAATGGCTCTATGAGGCCCAGTCACTGGTGTTGACAGCTCTTTGAGCCGCGCGCTGACCCGGGCCTGGTCCTTACCGGACGGTGAGCGACCCCTGCTCGCCGTCCGCAAGCCCGCGCCTACGGTGGCCGGAAATCGGCTTGCGATCCCGACGCCCGGGGCGTCTACGAGGACACGACGGTGCTTCACCCAAGCAGGGCACACCTCGACCGTATGCTCCACCGTGTCCTCCAGGTGGTCCTCACAATGACGACACCCGGGCGTGTCCTCCCGCTGAATCCGAAACAGGTACCTCCCGAAACAGCCATGTCCGGTCAGCACCTGCGTCAGGCGGAAGGTGAGGACGCCGTGGCGTCTCTCCAGCCACTCCTCAAAGAGGGGACTTATCGCCGCGATTGCGGCGTGCCCAGACTGTCACAGTCCTACTGATTAAAAACCTACCATATTCTTTCAGTTGCCTTTGCGTTCAAACTAACGCTGTATGCACAGTACCTACATACGATTTTTATAATAAGTTTTAATTTTAATTTTGTAAAATCCAGCACCCAGCATTTAATATAAATAAGCATTTAGGAAAGATTTTAATTTTTACGTGTTCAGTTGTGTGGTTCTATCAAATTAAACGTATTTCTGCTTTAATAGTTACCAAAACCAACTCAATGCGTTGTACTAAACACTAGGTTCAACTTACGAGGCGTAGAGAGGTTTCTTGGCCCGTCCCCAAATGCTTAAATCTAACAGTGTCAGGTCTGGGGAGCATCTGGGGTTGCGGAAATGTTCTAACGAGATATCGCGGCCCCGGACCTCAAGGGCAACTGAAGAAACAGGGTGGGTTTTTAGTTCGTAAAAGTCTGACTCTCCCTTCCGCTCTATGCATAGTGGAAGGAGTCATTTATTTTCCCACCGAGAAAATAGATCTGGGGACAATGGAAGCCAATATTCATTCAGTTAAAATATTACTTCACGGCTAGCGCACTACATCGTCGTTCACACCATCGCTTCCATCAAGTGAGATTGCGGTCAAACGAGACATTGTAAACAATAATAATAAAAAAACTTTATTTTTGATACAGTTAGGTATTGTACATGATTGGTTCAATACTCCTGAGACCACATTAAATAAAAGGCTTTTTACCCGACTGCAAAGGAAGAGTTATGTTTTTCGCGCGTATCTTGTATGTATGTAATATTCTTTATTACCTCATATCTCCAGAACCGCTGAACGGATTCACACAATTGAGATATCATTAGATTTGTCTTAGCAGCCCAAGTGTTCTCAGATAGGTGACATTGAAAAAATTAAAAATGACGGCTGTACGAAGCCAATATAAGTAAATGATGAAAAAAAATGTTTCTTTTTTCGAATACTACAATATGGATATCAAATTAAAGGGCTTAACACAAGGATTTCAAAAAGGTATATCACGTTTATCATTAGTGTAATACTAGCAAAAATAATACAAAAAGAATGTTTAAAAATATGGACTTTACTTTCTGAATTATGAATGGGTGCCAATGTGACACGACCGGGAAAACTAAAAAAGGATAATGAATATTTTAACTAAAAAAGTCGAAAAAAAGAGTTATTTAAAAAATCTAAAAAACCCGACTGCTCAACTGAAATGCAAGAAACAAGCACATTTTTATTTTAAAAAGTGACAAGCAGGCGGCCCCTTCCCATTAAAAAAAATATTAAATTAATTGTGTCCCGCATGTTTGTCACTTTTTAAAATAAAATTGTGCTTGTTTCTGGCATTTCAATTGAGCAGTCGGGTTTTTAGATTTAGTAAATAACTTTTTTTCCTTATTTATTTGCTTCTTTAATTTGTGCTCGTAAATATTTCTAACAGGATAAAAAAATAAATAAGTATCGGAAAGGAAATTTCTAAATACAAAATAATACGAGTACCTACCAAACAACACGCTTTTGAAAGAATTAAATACAAAAACATTTCAAAAGTAAAGTTAATCAGTTAGGCATATAGGTACCTACCGCATATATACCAAAAGTAGGTTACGATCTAAGAATCGACTTATTAAATACTTATTAAATACTTACAAAAACTTATTAAATACTACTCTTTTTTTATCCGACCGCAAAGGAAGGGTTATGTTTTATGGATTGCGAATCTATTCACTATTTGAGTAGGTAGTTTCTTTTTCGTATTCTAAACTTCGTTTTTATAAACATTTGTACGGTGAAAAACATATATTATATAAACATATCCTGGTTTACATATAATAAATAAGGTATTGTTATCTGTCAGTTCAGCGCTGTTCATTCAACTTTTTGACTGAAACAGCAAGATTTTTCTAAAACATTAACTACACACCTTTACCTAAATAGTGCCACAGAAAAAACACAACGTCATCAAAAAGGTCAAAGGACCTGAAATAACAGTAAAAATATAACAGTCCTAAAATGTTTTCTTATTTTGATCCTTCGCGGTCATTGACAGCCAGATTTCACACCTAACTGGTAATTATATTTCTATCTCTTTCACACACATACAACTTCCCATAGACATGACAGAGAAAAGAAATAGAAACGGTACATCTTTCTTATGGTACTGGAGTTCAGAGTCAAGGACGAATGCACTCGGTGTAAGAGAGAGATGGCCTATATACAAATGATAAGGACAGCGACATGGTCTCGAGTTGAACCAAAAAAGATCGTGGAGTCGATGCTCGTTCGCCGAACGCGGTACATATTTGAATTTAAACTTCCATTTATCTTTTTTTTTCGTGTTACAGCGTATTTTTTTTATTTTTGCATGTAGCAACATTTTACTATAGTTAATGAATACGTGTTTTTACAGTAACCGGTGAATAGTTATGGACTGTTATACCTCAGTGAACAATCGTGAAATCCGATATTAATTTAATAACGATAATAACTTATTTATAAATAAAAAAAACGTAACGTGATTGTGTGACTTGGGTGCTTATAAATACTAGGATATTTAAATATAGGTAAGTTTTTTTATAATTTTGTTATATACATACCTATAAAAGATATTTGTTTCAACAGTTATTGGCGCCACGTAACTAGTTTTTTAAATTATTGTTAAATATTTTTTGTTCCCAATTTTTTTCTTTGCTGTCGTGTAGGTAATTTAAACTGACAGCGACACAAATCAAATTGTCATTTAATTAAATGAGAGAAGTTAATTAGTAAGGTACCTACTTATAATTTTTTGCGATCAGATTTAATTTTAATGATGTATTTTTTGTTAATTCAGCTTTTAAACACCTGTACCTGATAGGTATTTACCAGAGAGTATATAACTTTGTAGTTTTTGGTATTTACCTATAATTACTTCCTACGAGTCTCGAGTAAATTTTGCCACTATTGGAGTTCCACAACCCCAATAAAGGCGATATAAATAAATCATAATGATTCAGCTTAATGTATTCCCACTGTTGGGACAAAGCCTCCTCTCTATGAAAGGAAATAGGCTGTAATCCACCACACAGCCTCAGTACGGGTCGGTGGATGGCTTATTTCTTCGAATTTTTGCGAAGCCCGTTCCATCATCGGACTACGAGACAAACGGCGAAGCGCCATCGTTACATGGGGACATCCCACACATACGCACAAAACGTTTTGGGAATACCTTCATTTTGCGTACGGCTAAGGAGTGGAATTCCCTGCCGGAATCTGTGTTTCCCGATAGCTATAACCTAGGAGTATTTAAGAGTGAATAGGTTACTTTTAGGTAAGCGTGCTCCATCTTCGACCACATCATCACTTACCATCAGGTGAGATGGTGGTCAAACGCGAACCTATTTTCAATAAAAAAGAAATTAAAAACATTTTTAGGATGACCTAGGACATGATAATTTCCTCATGATGTTTTCCTTCACCGATTTGAGTTCAGTTGTGATGATCAGTCAGGCACGTTACTTTATGTTTATTACACGACTGACTGGGTTCGAACCCACTACCTACAACTTGGTAATTCGAACCCGTAACCACTGGGCCATCACTGCGATATACGATGCGAAATTCCTCAAACAAATTCACATGCACAGCTGATCACCCAAAATTTTTTTTCGCTTAGCTTTTCAATTATTTTTTTACTTATCGTCGTTGCGCCTGCCAAGTTCCATAAGTGAGTTTTGTAAGCTTTTGGGAAACAACAAAAAACATGTTATTGAATTGAAAATAAAAAACTTGGCAAAATTATTGATACCACAGCACAGAAGTTTATTTAATATAATATTATAAAAATACAAAAGTTGCCAAAACTATCAGTCATTTAAGGGGCTAGAATTTTTTTAAGCAAGAAAGTGCACATAAAAATGAAAAAATGCACAAATGGAATTTGGCAGGCGCGGCGACGTTATGTTATATCTATACGGTATTTAACACTGAAACTACATACATGATTAAGAGTACTAACACTACAACTAAAATGGTGGTGAGGGGCTGCACTCCCAGCTAGGTTATAGAATTTAATACCATTAAATGCAGCAGCTGCAACCATCGCCATCTCTATCAGTACTGTGGAACATAAATAGCTAGATATCAAGCTTCTCTTCTTTGTCGTATTTAACTCTATCCATAAGCTCGTGTAAATCCTGAAAGGAGCTGATAGATATGCAAGCACGCTACTAAAAATGTGACGCATGTTTACAAAAGAGTCTCCACAATTAACTTTCTTTTTTCGGGGAAAAAGCGAAAGGATTAATAGACTTCTACTAACTAAAAACCTACCCGGTTCCTTCAGTTGTCCAGGTTGCGTTCCGCGGTCGCACGGCATAGCTCATTAGAACATTCCCACAACCCCGTCAATGCCGATACTGCACTTTTTTATTAGGGATAATAAACAACCGAGTATTTAAAAATTAACAAAGAAGCCTAAGAGTTAGGTGTAACAAATACACCGCTTACAACGTGATCCACAGTTTATTACATAAAATAACTAGTTGCTAGATGACACCAGGCTTAAAAATAAAAACTAAAATCTAGGGCAAACTATGTAACTAGTTAACAAAATAAAACTAAACTTATAGATATTTTGAATGAGTAGAGAATGCCGTATTAGTACAGATAGGCTTCTGTTATTTCTATTTCTTGCTAAGGAAGAGGAATTACACAAGACACAGCAATTTTATTGAAATATTCTCTTTACTTCATCCCTCTAGAACGTTTATCTCGTCACCTAGAACATGGTATTTTAACTCTATGTTTGTATATACCTATTTGTTTATTATATAACTAGTAATCACGCGGGGCTTCGCTCCCGTGGATTCTAACACGGTAAAAACATAACTCTCCTTTGTTGCAGTCGCGTAAAAAGTAGCCTATAACCTTCCTCAAGCTTCAAGCTACTTCGATACCAAATTGCATCTAAATCCACCCAACAAACAAACAAACTTTTCCGCTTTATAATATTAATATAGATTATAATTTAGTTTATTAACTAAGTATGATTTATTTATCGTAATTAGTATTCATACACACTGTGTCTATCATCTCTTCTTTAACTCTCCTGTCGCAGGTCTGCTGGAAGAAATTTCTTAGGAAATAAGCAGCACCTTTGTGCTCTTTTGTCTGTATTTATATTTGTTTGCTTTTGTAAGTGTCATGTGTGTAAATAAATAAATAAATAAATTGTACTTTCCTGTAATGTCCTGTACCTTACCTACTTAAACCTCTATCTTATCCCTTGCTAGAATAAAGGTGTTATTTTATATAACTGATACGACTGCTGAGAGGAGGTCTCGAAATCAATTTCCGGGTCGGGCAAAAAATTCTATTGGGTTTTCCTAATAGAAATTTTTCAGTTCAGCTCGGAGTTTGGAAGTTGGCGGTGTGATACCCCTGAGCTTCGGAAAGCAGGTTAAGACCAGGCAGTGCAAAATAATTTTCACGCAAGCTCCGCCACCATCCACCCCGGTTAGGCCGTTGTATACTAAACGCTAACGCAGCAGTAATAAAGTTGAATATCGCGTGCGCTCTTTCACCATGTTCGGTTTCGAAACTGCCGTTGTGGTCTAAACGCTAACGCAACAATAATAAAGTTGAATATCGCGTGTGCTCTTTCACCATATTCGGGTTCGAAACTAAAAGTCGTAAGTCCCAATTCTTATTTCGTTTATAACTAAAGTGATAATTGATCTAGAGAAAAAATGTCCTATATCTGGATAATAAACTATATTTTCATACCGTCAATAGTAATTTTAGACATAAAAGCCGAGTAATCTAGATTAAATTTTGAATAATCTTTAAAAAAGACATGATTTTCGATTAAAAAATGAATCGAGCGAAAATGTTCCAATTACCAAACTGGTCTAGACATGGAAAAAAAAGATCCAATAAATCATATACTAAAGTTCCATTTTGATTGTATGCGTGATTGTTTCAGAATATTAATACAAAATTACATACAATTTAGGGAGCCTCCTCTTAAACCGTTGGTCCTGATCTCTCTCCGGACGTGTCGGATTGTCGTCCCATCGGACTATGAGAGTAAAGGAACAGAGAGTGCACCTGTAGCTGTGCACATACTTGTGCACTATAATGAGAGGAGAGGAGAAGGAGGGGAATAATAATCTCCTAATCTCTCCTTAATTATGAGATTGGCTGCCGTGGCCGAAATCGGTCAGAAGGACTATTATTATATGACTTACGAGTGTACCTACTTACTTTATAATAAAAACTCACTGAGTACTGTGTTACATAAGTAATTTTATCAATCAAACCGTTAATTTTTCACACGTGTTAAATCGATTTGTCTATGGCTACGGTTAAAGAATCTAAATCTACCTCCAAGAATCTATAATTATTATAAAGAGGTAAAATTGTCGGGTCGGCGGACTAAAGCACATAAGTCAAAAAATGCTTTGTTTTTTCTTTGCACCAAAATTATTCATTTAAATCAATACCTACATCGGCAGACTAGAACACACAAGTCAAGCTCGCTTGTTCGGGATTAAAGAAAAAATAAAGCATTTTTTGACTTATGTGCTTTAGTCCGCCGGCCCAACAATTTGTATTTAGGGGTAACCTCCGGAATTAATGACCCTATTCCAAAAAAAAAAAATCATTGGTAGTTAGGTGCATTATTTGTGAGAGCTAGGATATAAATTATTTCGAAATTCACGCGAACGAAGTCGCGCTCGAAGTGCTTGTTTTCAATAATTCAAATTAGGTTGAGAGACTGGTTCTTTGAAAGGTGACTTTTACTTAAAGACAGTTAACCAAAAACCCTACCCGTCACCACTTCCTAGTAGGTATTAAAAGAGGTTATAAGATGTGGCGCAAAAACTCCTTAACAATACACTGTTCAGTTGGAAGAACTTAAAGTTATCCAATACATTGCAAAGTTATTAACATTTTTACATGACACAGAAAAAGTAATTAAATACTATTATAGGAATATATTATTATAAAACAAAGTCTCCCACCGCGTCTGTCTGTCTAACTGTTCGCGATAATCTCAAAAACTATTAAACAGATTTCCATGTGGTTGTTACCAATGAATTGAGTGGTTCATCAGGAAGATTTAAGTGTATAAAAGGTTAATTAGTTAATTTATAAAGGTTTTATGTAAATTAGCAAATGAGCCACAAGAAGCCGACCGGTCACATAGTTAATAAACTAAACAAAGTAACTTATCTCTAGATATATTACGTATAATAATTCAAATTTGTGTCTGTCTCTGTAGGGTATATTTTCCGCTTATTCCTTCTAAACCAAGCAACGCATTTTGATGCGGTTTTCACTGTTATAAAGAGTGATAAAAGAGGAAAGTACTCATGTAAAATTTGCATCCGAGTGACGCCAGGGCAGGTTGCTAGTCACAAATAAAATATCAACCATGGCAAAGCTAAATAGGACAAGTATTGTACAGTTAGCACCGCAAACCACAGAAGTTATGGGAACTCGAAAACGTGGATGCTAATTTTATAGCTTTTCTGAACATTATTATAAACAAGTACTGCGATATTAAAGCTAGCGGGTTCTAAGCCACACAACATTTTCAAATTAGTTTTGTTATCAAAAAGACTTAAGTGTACTTACTGTACAGTACGTCGATTCTGTAAAATTCGAACAACAACTCGCATCTCACATTCACTGTCACTTCGCTTATGGTTCAAAGTGACCTTGATTTTGCATTCTGTAAACAGCGTCGAAGTGACAGAGGAATTACCTTACCGAATGCCACTACTCACGTCATCTCATACTTTATCTGTCAAAATCTTTCGTTCAACTCGCTGACACGCTCGCAAGGGTAGCGCTAGTGTAAATTCGAATTAACAACCGAGTTTTTAGAATGCCAATCAATAAACTCACAGCGGATTCAGATTCGAAGTTTAGAATGAGGTCTTATAGAATAACACAGCTGTACTTACTGTGTACCGACTTTTGGCGTAGCTAGGAGAACAGTATCTCACCTGTTTTGTATTGCATTGTATAATATTATAGAATTTTTTCTCATCGTAATTATCAACTGCCTAGCCCTATCCCAAGACGAAAGATGAATTTAGGTGCCACTTAGTATTTACCAGTATTTTACCTGAAGCTATCTGACCTACACAGCACAGTAACTGGATCACACCTTTTGGTAAGATTGGTGTCAGATTTTACGAAAATTTACAAGAGAGCGAACGTCGCCTAAAATTTAAAAATTAATAACAGCCGGGACTAACAGCTGAACGTGCTTTTCAACCTATTGAGGAATCTCAAAAAATATACAAAATATATAAAATATTGGTCAACCAGCCAAGAACATACCTTCGCAAGCGTTGCTTTACCTTCATGCTCGATCCGTACAGCTGTTACAAAGTATCAAACTTCCAAATTTAAACAGTTTCAACCATAGCAATTTAAAAAACAACTTGTTTATTATATCTATGGTTTCAACCATAGATAAATTGTTTTTCTATGGTTTCAAGTTTCAACAGCCTAAGTAGTAAGTCCTAAAATTCACTAATGATGGATTTGAATCAAGGACTACCTATATCAAAAATAGGTATGTATAAAAATTATTGCCCAGTATTACTAAGTACCTCTGCCGACCCTATCAGTAATTACAAGCGTGAAGTGCAAGCACTAATTGACACAATTACCTACTTAGGTATAATTAAAGTAAGTAGGTAAGCAAAATCGTGAGTTGATTGCAATGAAATTAAACAAGTTTGTAACCATAACAAACTTCCATATTGTTACTGCTGACTATTACGTGCTTTAATAATGTGGAATTTGAGGCTAAATAATAATAGCAACACGGTTCCATCATCAAGGTTAGGCAAGTTTCCCGAGGGCTGTCTATGGATGTGTAGATCTTTACATATCAAGATTCGTCCGCGCCTTTGCAACCCCTTAAGGGCCTATACTACCTCAGCTCTTCTCACTCTTTATCTTGCTCGCACACTACTAGCCACGGTCACGCGAGCAAGCGAGACAGGGTGGCAGGGAAAAGGCTCCGATAATTTCGTTTATTTCTTTTTACGGTGTAAATAATGGTAATTTAAAAAAAGTAAATAACATAAGACCTGCTTTATAGTTAGTTCAATTAATATGCAAAGTTTCATTATCTAATTTGAAGTTATTTTTGAATAGCAGCGGTTTATTGTTCGGTTTGGAGGTAAATTTGGATTTTTTTTCTATCAAGAAAATTTTATGGAATCGTGTTTTCGTCAAACATAGTAGCTAACATTAATCCTCAACTCTACCATATATTTATTTCAAAATGATTGCTGCAGTATTTTCGACATAACGGAGGATCATGCTCAGCCATTTGAGGTAAGATCTCGGCTGTCATTTGTACAACTTCGACAGTCATACGATTAGTCAGAAGCCAGAAAATTTGACGCCAGTCTTGTCCTGGGGTATCGTGTTACCCAGTTACTGGGTTTTGGAGGTCAGATAGTTAGTCGCTCCGTGTAAAACACTAGTACCCAGCTGCATCGGATAAGATTGGAAGATGGCCCCGCCATAGTTGGTCAAATTGCTAAGAATAAGATACTTTATGGACAAACCCAAATTTTAAATGATAATATTTAAAACCCACCCTGTACTTTCAGTTGCTCTTGCGTTTCGGAGCCGCGGTATCTTGTTATATCCTTCCCACAACCCCGGCAGCCAATGGCCCTATCTGGCCATTGGCTGCTGCTGCTAGTTTCTTCCAAACCCGTTCATAGTTAGATACGCAAGTAATATTTATACATCAATGTAGGTACTATCGGCCAAAGATACGCATGCTCACTTAAGAAAATATTTCTGCGGAAGCGCATCTAGTCACAAACCACATCCCTTCCTGGTTTCGCCCAATTAGAGACAACATGCATTTTGTGAGTACAGGGCGTGTAACATTATATTAATACTTACTATTACGAACACTACTAAAATACGCTTCGTGCATCGTATTGGTCAAAATACATGCATTAGGCGATCGCGTTGTGAGCCGTGCTATGCGATTATAGCCTTAAAGATGAGCATGCGGAAAATTGGTCGATAGTACATAGTTAGGATTCTTTCGCGAGCTTTCTTGTAGGTAGTTCATAATGAGGACGTTAATCATGTAAGTAGCAAATAAAAATGTATGATGTAGGTATCTAGAATTTTAATGACAAAATTCTTCTACTACGGGTTACAGTTTTGCAACTGTAAAAAAAATTGCGGGCTCTATTTGATACAAACAAAAAGAATACAGCGTGGCAATGCCGCCAGTCTATTGGGCACATTACCAGTGGACAGCGATACGCACGAATTGCTGGACGCCATATTTTACTTTATTTTTAGATTATGTAGTTTAGGGTTTTTATTTAAGTGTATATTCCATTATTGATTAAATAAAAGGCCAATTAATTTAAAAACAAAAAAAAAACTTTCCTCTTTATAATAATATTACAAAAATAGACATAACTAGCTGTTGCCCGTTACTTCATTCGCGTCGAAATTTACCCATATGCCTTTTTGACGTGACTGGGAAACAATCATCCATTCGTTAAATCTTAAAATATTAATTTAATACAGATTTGTAGGTCATCTATGTAATAATTACCTCACTCCTTAGTACAAAGTAGAACAATACTCAAGTAGACTCAAAGACCTACAAAATAACAGGAGCCATCGTGACGTAAGACGGTAAGAATGTCATTAACAATAATTTGCTACACACAAAAACTGTGGGCCGACCATCACGGTTATAATACAGGTATCAAGAAAGGTGGGTCAATGACTTGCGCTGGTTATGTGACGTCACACGTATACCGCTAGCTAGGGTACCGGCGCACCAAGTAAGCTAGGAGGTTGTAGTTTAATTCAGTACAGGCTTATTCTTAACTTAGTATTGAGTTTGTTTTGTGAGATGCTGGACTTACTTATGGACGCCTTAATGATAATATTAAAGACTCAAGCCAGGGCGCATATTTAACTTATAAACTTGGCGATGACATAAGGTACGGACCTGTCCCCCTGTAAGGTACGGACCTCGGCTTAGGGCTTCGCAGGGGGAGGGCAACTAGGGACAGGCTGGATCGGACAATACTTAAATGTTTTCTGTCAATCCTACTATCTCTATATTTTTTGACGGAAGCTCAAAATTTGGACTTTTGAGCTTCCGTCAAAAAAGATTGCCAAAGAGCTCTTGAAGTAGATTTTTATTATAAACAGTAAACCCACCAATCAAGTGCGCAACAGAATAACAGATACGTCTGCGAAACTGAAATGGCACTGGGCCGCTAGGATGGATCACAACTAGGGTTGCCATAGGACCGGAATTTACGGACATGTCCGATAATATAGGTCTTTGTCCAGAATGCGGAGGGAATCCTAAACCGTCCGGAATTTCTACAATTGAATGAAAGAGTGAAACATAAAAAAATATAATGTTTTTATTTCAAATTAAAGAAAGTCAGGAATTTTCATCAAATGTCCGGAATTTACTCCGGATTTTCGATTTTTTGATCTGGCAACCCTTATCACAACTGATACTTACAACCTGTAACAATATATAAATAGGCTACTTATTACACTGGAAAAATGTGCAAAATTTCGACGCGGTCGTGGGCAATTGGCTACTATAATTAGTAAAGATCTCTTAATTATTATTTTAACGTTCAACAGAGCCTTTTATTCGTGCCAAAATAAATTATTTCACTTGGATACTCTCTATAAGGCGGCCAGCTGTATAAACCCACTTGTTTAATGTTCGCATTAGAAATACATATATCCAATCCTAAGTACTTTTCTGGAGGCATGTATGGGGCAATGGAAAACGGTCCTTTGCTACCCAGGATGTCGACAGATCCAGGAAAACAGCGAACCGATAAGGATTGAGCGTGGCATATTTCACGGCGTTAGTCTGAGCCCACTGTGGTTTTGTCTGGCTCTCAACCCTCTCAGTACATTGCTGGAGAGTTTGGGGCAAGGCTACCTATCTACATAAATCTTGGTGTTCAATACGATATTCATAATACATACATATTAGAATAGAATACAGAAAAAAAATCTGTATGTATGTAATGTTTCGGTATGTAATGAAAAAGATAGACTTTATATTTTAGAAGCTTCCTTGAAGCTTATGGAATCTGCCTCATTTAGCCTAGCTGGTGGTTTAGCCGAAGGTGGCACGAGCAAAAGACGAAGCGGAATCTTCACTCAAACTTGAGATATTCAATGTAATAACCTACGAGGGCTGAATCACTTCGTGCCGATATGAGAAAAGACAAAATATCAGTAACGTTGTAAAGCAAATAGTCAGCAATGCCTGACCAACAGACGATGTTACTGGGTAAGCAAAAAATCCGACAATCGTGCAATAATGTGGGCGACATCGCATGCCGCGGCTATGCGTCACCGTTTTAGCTTCTGCTGGCAAAATTGGTACTTACATGACGCATATTTTGAACAGTTAACAGATTCCTTAACTATAGAACAAAATTAATAATCTTCACTTTCTCTTTCTATGAACTGTTTTTTCTCACATATGTACCTATGTATGTTACTTTAGACGCAAAAGTCTAAAGTAACTTACATAATAATTGATTAATTCGATTCCAATTCCTTCTTCATCTATTTTACACAGACCAAAAAGAGTGACATGAAGAAGTTATCCGAATGTTCTCGTTACTTAATAAAACCTTCTTTAACATGAATGATTACAATAAAATAATTTCCATATTGATAACGCATATTCGATAACTTCAAAATTGCATCATTTCAAATTAGGGTTGCCACCCATACTTTATAATAAAGGATTGTACGTTATTTCAGGTAATTGTACTCTATACTTTATGAGAACAATAAAGTACATGAAAATACTTTATTTAGCATGATTTGATTTCTTTGGGATTTTGAAAAGTTTAGTCATAATAAACAAAGCGTCTCTGAATTTGATAAAAAATCAATTACTTACTTTAAATATATACTTACTTTAATTTAAATATAGACTGTAAAGATGCTGTGCAATTGTTTAGTAGAGATACTAATTTGATACAAACTGGAAAAAGTAATAAAAAATATGTTTTTGAAAATAACTAGCTGTCCACTCCGGCTACGCTCGGGTGCAATTTTTCTTTCGGTATCATACAGTTTTCTTTCCAAACCCTATCCAGACAATTATTACGAACACAAAAAAAATAGTCAAATTATTGCAGCTGTTCTGAACTAATACGTACTACGTACGTACTTACGTACATATAGATTCGGCAATTAAATTTTAGCAAGTAACCTGCCCTGGCTTCGCATGCGTTCTTTACAGAAAATATAAAATAGCCTATGTTACTCCGAGGAGAAGTAGGTTTCGGTAAAATTGGTTGAGTAGTTTTTGAGTAAAATCGTAACACACAAAATATTAATCATCGTTCCTCGTTATACATAATATTAATTTAGATGATTAGGATTAATATCGTATTTGTTTAAATACCTTTTTAACCGACTTCTATAAAAGGAGGAGGTTCTCAATTCGAATGTTTGTATTTATCTTTATTTATGTTTGTTTGGGCATAGCTCCGTCGCATGCCAACCGATTTGAAAAAATCTTTTTTTTTTTTTTTGGAAAGAATATACTTTCCAAATACTCATGAAAATTCCTTCCCAATTCCCAAATTCCCATGAAAATTTTATCGAAATCGGACAAGCCGTTTCTGAAAAATCAACAAAAATCTGAACAAAATATTTACATTGATGATCTTTTCGTTCACTCTGCATTGCGTTTTTTGTTCGCGCATAACTTCGTCATTTACGAACCGATTTGGAAAATTCTTTTTTTAACAGACTTCAAAAAAAGGAGGAGGTTCTGAATTTGTCTTGGACTCTTTATTTTTCTTTTTATTTATGTATGTTACCTCATATCTCAAAGACGGCTGGACCGATTTGGAAAATTCTTTTTTAGTTTAAAAGGGTATTTTTTTCTGGTTGGTCCAATTAGCATCACGTTAGGATCTGATGATGGAATCATAGAGAAATCGAGGGAACTCTTTAAATGTTATAGGCACACCTATAGCGTTTTGGGTATTTCTTATAGTAACTTGTGCAGTTGCTCTTGAAAAGCACCATTTGGTGAAATGGAACTGATGATGAAGACCACAGATGGCCACTGAAACTACTCGATAATAAGTATTTCATGGATTGCGATTCGATTACTGGAATAGGGATGTTAAGCACTTTATGCTCGTCACAATGCATATGGTGAAGTAGAGCTGATGGTGTAATACCAGGAGAATTCCTCAACAATTAACGGCTCTGCATTGGGAAAAGCAATATGTTGTAAAAGGTGATAAGTAGTTGACATTTTGGCTTTTGTAACTAGATTAATTAAAAACCGACCCACTAAAAAGCGTGAAAATAAACACATTTTATTTTATGCAAAAAAGTTTTTATACATTACCGCTTTATAATTGCCAATTTTTTTAAGTATTAAAATGGACATAGGTAGGATGTTTATCTTTAACATTTAGACATATGCCATCGCGGACTTTGCTATAGGCATATATAAGATACACAATTCCACCATACATTGATATACTACATAAACTTTCGGACTCCCTCGGCACGGAAGCGAGGCACCCGGTCAAATCACGGTGACACGAAATTAATTTCGTTGCACGTTATTTTGATTTTGCAATATTTCCTATGGTGTAAAGGGAAAAATTAATCTTCATGAAATGCTCAAGCCAACTAACGTATTTAAAATGATAAGTATTAATACAGTATTTGTGTAAATAGCTTTCCAATTACCGCTTTATAATTGCCCATTTAAGACCTTTTTAAGGTGTATAGTACTGTAGTACATTATTTTGATCTATCTCGTACGGTTCAGGTAGCGTTTGCAATGTAAGCACAAAAAAATTGTTTATTAAGACATCACATTAGAAAAAATTAAAAAGATAAAATTATCAGTTTCTACTATATTATGCATGTATTATACATATGAACCTTCCTCTTAAATCACTCTATTAAAAAAAAAACGTTAGTTTTAAAGATCTAAGCATACATAGCGGAAAGCGACTTTAAAAATAAATTGTACTTTATTTTGATGCTATGTACTTTTTTTTTCTTACCTATTTTAACCAATGTACTTTAACTGCACAAAAAAAGGTGGCAACCCTATTTCAAATGCACCAAAAAAGGAGACGTTGACCTCTGAGTTTGTCGGTGTTTTTTCTAAGGGTAGTCAGTTAGGAAACACCGGCTTCTTCTAGATTAAATATCCGAAAAAAAATTACGTGTTATTTATTACCAATTTACAAAATAAGAATCATTGTACTAGAATTACCATATTTTCTGCGAACCGCTGACAGTTCGTTGGAAGGTTGGTATTAAAAGAGCGCCCAACGGTCCGCCGCGCTTTGGAGCGATTTATGACTTGTCTCAAAGCTTAATACTTATCTATAAAACTATAAATTTAAATCTGTACAATTCCTTCAAATACGTAAGCCTCGGTTGAAGGCTTTAATTTTAATTAATTAAGGCAGCCACAGGCAAGTCCGGTTAAGCAGCCGACAACCTCAGAGGTTGACCTGCGCGAGGCCACACTCAATAAATCCTCTAAATACCTACCAGTGGCTTATGACAAGTAAGTAAAGTAACATCTAATTTCCCAAAGAACATATTAAAGAAAGAACACACACGCACATACGTATTATTAACATTAAAACAAACAAAAAATATATGAAGGTGGTAATGTACTAGACGACGAATTGAATCCATACTAATATTTTAAATACCAGTGTGTTTGTCGGGATGCAAAGACAACTAAAGGAAAAAGGGTGGGTTTTAGTCAGTAGAAGTCTGAACACTCCCTTCCGCTCCACCCAGAACGGAAGGAGTCAATAATTTGATGATTTATGACACGAAAAAAACTTCAAAAACTTTTCTCGCAGTCGATGCCGCAGGAAGAACCTAGTAATGTTACCGTTATTCACATACATACCATCGGACGTACGATGACCAATATTTGGAATACTACTCACGCTTCACCAGTGACGCATGCTAAACTATTCCATTGAAAAATTACGAGAAATCGATAAGCTATGGAAAGTTGTTCTTAAAAAAACGGTACAACTGATAACAAAATATCAGGTAGGACTAGAATAATGAGTCATCAAAATCTCAGAATGGAATTCGAGAGTTAGTTAAACATTATGCAAATATCTACCAGTAACCAAAAAGATTGGTTTTTATTGGATTAGTCGGTTTTTGTTATTAGGAAGCATGTTTTCCGGCTATGTTTCTTAAGTAACCGAGTTTTTTGGAGAAAAACATTTTTTTTTGTTTTGTTATATTAGTTTTATTTATTTTACTAGTTTATAATTTGTGTCATTTTACTAGAAAATTATCCATATTTATATTTTTGTCAATTTTGCATGCCTCCCGTAGGTAAACTATGGCTTAACCTTATATTTTTTACCCGACTGCAAAGGAAGGGTTATGTTTTTCGCGCGTATCTTGTATGTATGTATGTTTGTAATATTCTTTATTACCTTATATCTCCAGAACCGCTGAACGGATTCACACAATTGAGGTATCGTTAGATTTGTCTTAACAGCCCGAGTGTTCTTAGATAGGTGACATTTAAAAAATTAAACATGGCGGCTGTGCGAAGCCATTATACTTGGTGAAAAAAAAAAAAAATGTTTTTAAATACTACAATATGGGTATCAAATTAAAGGGCTTAACATAAGGATTTTAAAAAGGTATATCATGTTTATCATTAGTGTAATACTAGCAAAATAACACAATAAGAATGTTTAAAAATATGGACTCACTTTCTGAATCCGGTGGAGTGCCAATGTGACACGACCGGGAAAACTAAAAAATTGTTAATAAATAGTTTAACTAAAAAGTTGAAAACAAAACTTATTTAAAAAATCTAAAAAACTGTTCACAGTTTTTAGATTTTGTTCACAAACAGTGAACCGACTGCTCAACTGAAGTGTAAGAAACAAGCACATTTTTATTTTTAAAAGTGACAAGCAGGCGGACCCATCCCATTTTAAAAAAAATATGTTCAATTGGGTCCCGCCTGCTTGTCACATTTAAAAATAAAAATGTGCTTGTTTCTTACACTTCAGTTGAGCAGTCGGGTTTATTAGAATTTTTAAATAAGTTTTTTTTATAACAACGTGCACTGTGTAGCCATTTTCGCAAAACAAAATATCTTTATATTTATTTTAAACTAGTACTCACGCGGGGCTTCGCTCCCGTGGATTCCATCACGGTAAAAACATAACTCCTCTTTTTTGCAGTCGCGTAAAAAGCCTATAACCTTCCTCAAGCTTCAAGCTACTTCCATACCAAATTTCATCCAAATCCACCCAGTACTTTCGAAGATTAGCGCGTTCAAGCAAACAAACAAACAAACTTTTCCGCTTTATAATATTAGTATAGATAAAACAAAATTAGGTTTTACTCTCATTATGACACATACCAAATAATTAATAATAATATTATTAATAATGTTTTTATTGCCAGTTTACAACTTTCCAACTTATAACTAGGTCATCATGTAATAATGCATCACATAAAACTGTAAATTTTTACACAAAAGTTATTACCTTTGACTCCCAAGCTAAGATCAAACTTGTGTTATGGAAATCAAGGGTTGTCAGGTCATTACGTCGAGTAAATTATTTACATACCTATAATTACATAATAAAATACAATAATCACTCGCTGCAGATGTACATAATTATAGTTTTAATACTTTAGCAATAAAATTTTTAAGACAGCGAAAGTGTAATTACAAAAAGTTAGGTACTTATACCATTAAACTTCACTGTGTATGTGTAATGTGTATAAAATGTTGTTGTATGTTTGTAAGTGTGAAAAGGTGAGTCTATTATGAGTGTAAAAGTAAATTTTCTACATCCTCATAGTTAAGGGTCATTATCCATTTACTAATTCTGCTCTTACATTCAAATTTATTCAATTTATAAATTTTACATTATTATTTAGATAGTTATAAACACGACCGCCAAGAACTCCGTACTTATTTTGTTTACCCATTATCCTTCCTACTATAATATTATAAATGCGAAAGTTTGTGAGGATGGATGGATGTTTGTTACTCTTTCACGCAAAAACTACTGAACGGATCTGAATGAAATTTGGTAAGTATATAGTTGGCAGCCTGGAATAACACATAGGTTACTTTTTATCCCGAAATTCCCACGGGATCGGCATTTGCGCGGGAAAACCTTCCCGCGGGTAGAAGCTAGTAGGTACATAATTATTTTCCCAAGAATATTTTATCATTCGTCCCATGTTCGACCAATTATTGATCGCAACTTAGTAAAGCAGACAACAATATCATAGATTTTTTAAAGGGAATCCTGTATCTTAGTCTTAAATAAAATTCGCTGAAATCACACATTATAACATCAAATCTCCCATCAATTTAGGTCCAGCAGTTTATTTTCTTTTTTTTTTAAGAAATAAAACAAAACAGACAACAATATCATAGATTTTTTAAAGGGAATCCTGTATCTTAGTCTTAAATAAAATTCGCTGATATCACACATTATAACATGATCAAATGTCCCATCAATTTAGGTCCAGCAGTTTATTTTCTTTTTTTTTTAAGAAATAGATAACTAGCAATGTGGGTAGAATTCACATTACCAGCAATCTTGTTAATCCACCATCCAATTACTAAGCTAATTATAATTATAGTCGTGTCTAGAGTGGGTTCATGGCAATAGTGTAACGGGTGGGGTTTGAACCCGCGACCTTTCGACCACAAGTTCGACACCTTAGCCATCAGGCTATTGACGTTTTCAGGAAACTTTGCTCAACATCTGCTGTACTCTTCTTTATACAACGTGTAATGGAAACCCCATATCTATCCAAAAGGGCTGAAGACAACATCTGGTATGGAGTCTCTATGCTCAGTTTCAGCACAAAATAACTGACTCAAAGAATTGATACCAAATTATTGGTTTCATATATTTCTTGAATACCAATCATAACAAACGTGTCACAGCACTACGAGGGTCAATAACTTTCCACGTCACTTGCCAATAACACGATAATTCTTTTCGTTCTTCTTAATTTGAAAAATTCGGTCTCTGGTATCAGTGTATTGGAATTTGTAATAAGTTCTACACACGTAGACTTAGGATTACAAAACCCTTGCCATATCGTTTGTTATCATCCAAAGAAGCCATGCACTTGGTATGTATTACCCTGTATACAAGGTGTAACAGATTAAGCGCAATACCTCGGACACCCCAGTTAGAATATTAAATTGTAAGTCTAAAACAACATCCGTAACTAAATAAACTGAAACCAAATCTAGGTATTTTTTATAAAATAGTTATCCTTATTAAACGCAAAACGTATGTGCGTCATACAATATCCTTACGCAGACGCATACACTCATGCAATGTTAGCGGCCGACGCGACACGCAGACAATTTCTTTGAATTAAGAATTGTATTAATTTGTCATGATACTGTGATGAAAGATTTTTCCATCAAAATGTAACACCTATTTTTTATGACGGAAATTGATTCAGAAGCCGATTTTCAACCAACTACTGTCAGGAATTGCGTTTATTCTGTTACACGTTGTATAAATGTTGGTACGGTGCTTATTATCAACGCAAATTAAAAGAAGAAACTAAACTAAACAGGAATACAACTGACTTGACTTCATGTGTAACAAAACCGATTACATCCACCAAGCGAGCGAAACCAAAAGGGAAAGCTAGTTTATCACAAACCTAGGCTTTCCATTACAGTAAAAACACAATAGATTTTAAACTACTTTATAATAAGAATAATAACTACCTCGAAGACAAACACACATATGAAAAGCAACCTTATTTCGAACCGTTACGGTTGGAATTTAGTTGGAGAGCTGTAATTATAGGAGAATTATGTAGGATGACGAATGAAAGAGCCCCGTGATTTTAAGAAAGTACTTAATGGGTCCTTTGTGTTTCAGAATATGTACCAAACGGTACTTCTGAAGTGGTACTAATTGTGTTTTTAAACAACTTCAAAAAAAGGTGGAGGTTCTCAGTTCGTCGGATTCTTTTTTCTCGAAGACGGCTGAAGCGATGTGGAAAATTCTTTTTTTTTTGTTTGAAAGGGTTTCTTGTTGGTCCCATTGTCTTCACGTCAGGATCTGATGATCGAATAATGGAGAAATCGAGGGAGCTCTTCAAATATTATCTATACTTATAATAAATCTGTAGAGAGGTCAATTCTGTACATGAAATATATTTCCAAAATAACTATCAGGGGGTGATTAGGGATCGATACTGATGTCAAAAATGCAATCAGTAAAATTTTTGTCTGTCTGTCTGTCTGTCTGTATAACCGTTATAGAAACAAAAACTACATGACGGATTTTAACGAAACTTGGTACAATTATTTTTCATACTTCCGAGCTGGTTATAGTGTACTTTTCATCACGCTACAATCAATAGGAGCAGAGCAGTGAAGGGAAATGTTGGGAAAATTGGAGAAGTTACTCCATTTTTTAAGCTTCCGTCGCGTGTGCAACCTTAATGGTTAAAGCTACACAGAAATCATTTATGGCGGAAATGTTCTCCTTAAAATTATATAAAAAATATCCCACGACAGCATATGTCTATCTTTTATGGTTGACTCACAATTAGTGTAAACACGTGTAACTCCCGATAGCTTAGCTTTCTGATTATTATTCTGCTCCGAAATTTAAAACCACCACAACTTTGCAATAGAATTCGGCTAAAAGTAACCCAGTAGAAACAAAATATAATCGAGGCTCAAATTTTAACAGGTTGCGGTGCAGGAGAAACCGTCTTTACTCCCAGAATTTCCATAATACCAAATAATTTTCCATTCCAATTTAAAAGAACGCAATTCCCAGTATCGGTGTGTTATGCAATGACAATTAATAAGGCTCAAGGGCAGACTTTTCGTGTTGCTGGAGTAGATCTCGGTGTCAGTTGTTTCTCGCATGGTCAGTTGTACGTCGCTCTTTCCCGGGTTAGCAGTTCTAAAAATCTTTATGTTCACGTGCCGGACGGGTCAACTTTCAACATAGTTTACCCGGAAGCTTTGCGCTGAAGTATTTTCGTTCTATAGGTACTTAAGCCTCATGTAAACGTGATCTAAACAATATTACCAATACATTAACTTAATAACACACAAGGAGTTACACGCTGACGGAGTTGCGGGCACAGATATTAACAATAATATTGTGCGGTTCGGTATTGCGATATTTTTCAACAGTATTATAGATTGACATATTATATTTCCCTACTAAATTACGAAAGTAAATCTGTCTGTTACATGAAAATCACTGAACTGTGAGGAAGGACATAGGCTACTTTTTTTTACGAAAAACGACGGAAACGTGGACGAAGTCGCGGGCAACAGCTATCTATACTAATAATATAAGGCTGAAGAGTTTGTTTGTTTGTTTGAACGCGATAATCTCAGGAACTACTGGTTCGAATTGAAAAAATATTTTTTAATTAAATAGTCTATTTATAGAGAAAGGCTATAGGCTATATATCATTACGCTAAGGCCAATAGGAGCGGAGCGCCAAAGAAGAATGCTTCAAAATCGGGGTTAAATTTAACGTTAGCCCAAAGTAACTATTCCACGCGGACGGAGTCGCGGGCAAAAGCTAGTGTTAAATAAAAATTTTAAAAAATGACCATGAAGATTATAGAAGCGTCCGACATTTAAGCTTCTGAAATGTTAAGGATAAGGGAAGCTTATTCCAAATTAATATTAAAACTAGTTGTGCCCGCGACTTCGTCCAAGCCAGGGGACATCCTGAGTCCACATGATTACGAGGATAAGTAAATTAAGCAACATGACATGTATATGCGTATCTATACAGAACTTAGCGAGGGAAAATTTAAAATCCACTTCAAACGTGTCCTTATCAAAAAAGCGTATTAAAAGATTCGGGACTACGTTGAAGACATGACTGCTTGGCGATGATTCCTTTCTTCTGCACATGTGGCTTCCTTGGCTTATTGTAATTGCGTTATCGACTAGTGTATTGACAACTCCACTTTCTTGAGTGTGTCTTTTATTTTTCCGTACGATAATCCATCCGATTTGACAGATTTTCTTTTTGTTTCAATTTTATTATTAATTTATCCTTCATTATTGAAGTCTAATGTTGTCGCTTCTCAAGTTTATTTTAAGATAATATAAAGCTTTTTGTGAATGAGAGAACACTGTAGACTCTTAGATTTGTTTAATTTTTTTTTATTTGTAATTCCATTGTGTTGTATTAATCGGTCTATACTGTCCTCTCATACCTACTTGTAATTAACCTGTATTATGGATACATTGTAAGAATGATATTTTAAAAGAGTAACTGTGGAGTTTCCTGCCGGTTCTTCTTCATAGGAAACGATCAATTTTGAACCGTGCCCTGCGCCAAACTGCTGACGTTTTGTAAGTGCCCATGTAGGCTTATGTGACATAAAACATTTTGAGTTTGAGTTTATACTAATATAAATATAAAAATAAATATATATATTTAATAAATGTTTTATTTATCTAATATTATAAAGCGGAAAAGTTTTTTGGTTTATTTGAACGCGATAATCTTCGAAAGTACCTACTGCGCACCCAGTGTTGGATTTCAACATTTAGTATGGAAGTAGATTGAAGCTTGATAAACTTTTTACCAGACTGCAAATGAAGGAGGTTTTTAGGGTTCCGTAGCCGATTGGCAAAAAACGGAACCCTTATAGTTTCGTCAGGTCTGTCGGTCTATCTGTCCGTCCGTCCGTATGTCAGCCATTTTATTCCGAAAGTATTAGGACTATACATGTGAAAGTTGGTAGGTAGATGTATTCTGTAAACCGCTTTCCGATATTAAGAAAAACTTATTTAAAATTAAGGGGGGCTCCCCATACATGGACCTGAAACTATTTTTTTTTTTCTTGAATCTAATCGTTTAAAAGATAAATACGCTTCCAGTAGTAAAATGCGTGTGTGTGTGTGTGTCCCTCAAACTTCTATAATAATGGAGGAAAAATCTAAACGAAAATTAATTTGAACGAGATTGGTTCAGCAGTTTTTGAGATAAAGCATATTCTCTAAAACCGTAAATATAACTTTGTAATTCATACAAACACTATGAAAAACAAAGTTATTTGATGTGTTACTACGGAACTCTTCATGGGTGAGTCTAACTCGCACTTGGCCAATTTTTTAAAAGCAAAGGCTCTTGCGACTGCTACTAATAGAATAAAGATATAAATATCACAATCCTGTTGATGTCTGAACCAGGGTAGAGACACGTAGAGATTAACTTCAATCGTCTAACGACGCATCCGACTTACAATTTCCACTTCTGGAGTCGATATCTGATACAGATTTCACTTTCATATCTCTCAATGCAGGTATGTCGGAGAAACACGGATTTTTTGAAGCGAGACGTCCGTACTATCTTTTATTCATAATTATAATACTACATGCAGTGGACGGTTTTTTTTTAATGCCGATTTAAGTGTTAGGGTTATCAACCAGATCTGTATTTCACTATTAGCTTAGCTCCTATATTAAAATTTTATCTGTTTTTAATCTTTTCGTTTTACTTATTTCTTACTAATATCTGTTTGTTTATTGGCGCTAATCTTCGAAAGTACTGGGTGGATTTAGGTGAAATTGGTTTAGAGTTGGCATTGGTATGGAAGAATTTAAGCTTGAGGAAGGTTATAAGCTACTTTTTCCCCGACTGCAAAAAAGGATGGTTATGTTTTTATCTTGGTAAAGTCGCGCGACTGCTAGCTATACCTATAATACTTGACGACGAAAGTTTGTAACCCTTTCGAGCTGACACTATTGAACCGAATTTGTAACAAATTGTGAGTCGCGTCAGGCACAACTTACAGGAGTGCTTGTAACCCCCACATAACATTCCTACTCCTGGGGACATGCCTTCTCTCTATGAGAAGGAATGAAACATAATCCACCACGGGCCCAGTGCGGGTCCAGTGCGTCTTCGGATTTCTAGGTCCTTTTTTTCGGGTGGGAAAATTATCGAATGACTTCTCCCTCTCTAGGTAGACCGGAAGGGTGTGTCAGACTACTACTGACAAAAAATACACCTTGTTCCTTCAGCTGCTTCTTTCCGGTTCCGGGGCCGCGGTATCTCGTTAGAACATTCCCGCAACCGCGGCAGGTTTTCTGGGTCCTAGGAGAGGCTGGTTTAGTTTCGATGTTTTTCCTTCTGAGAGCAGTATAGTGATGATGAAAACTACACAGAAAGACATGCCTATTTGGATCTGAACACACAACCTACTCGTATTTCGTACCTGTTACCACCTGGGTCACCAATTTGACAACTCTCGGTAATATCGTATCTCTTAAAAATTATACAACATGTAACAGAATAAACGCAATTCCTGAAAGTAGTTGGTTCAGAATCGATTTCCGTCATAAACAATAGGCTTGTGTAGTACATGTACTATGTACTGTTAGGACGCAATTCCATCATGTGAACTAGAACGAACTATTCTGTTTCTGTCACTCAAATCGGTCATCTAGTACAGTGAACTAATCACCAATCCTAGCGACATCCAATCGCGAGAGCCGAGTAAGAACGGCTGAACTAATAAGTGATGTACGAACTACGATGACCTGGAGAACGAGAAACTGTGTCCGGTCATTTATGTGCATAATCTATGGCTCTTTGATAGTAATTGTTTTCGATGTTTTTATTAATTATTTTAACTTTAACTCAACGTCATTGGTTCAAAAATATAAGTTCAAGTTTATGTTGCTTAGGCTGCGTTTCCACCAGAGATGTGCGATGGAAATGTGTCGTGTGAGGATGTCTAGCTGTGCTGTGAAAATGTGTGGTTGTTTCCACCAAAGCTGTGCGATGAAAATGTGCCTACGAGGATGTGTAGCGGAGCTGTGAAAATGCGCATTAATGTGTGGTGCGAGGATGCGCAAACCTCGTAACACATCCTTCTCAACACACATTCCTCGCAACACATCCCTCGCAACACATCTCTCGCACACATCCCTCGCTTGTTTTGTATGCGCAAAAATCTAGCTCTGCTGAGCCGTTTCCACCAGAACTGTGCTGACGGAGGCGAGGTAAATGAAGCGATTCAATTGGTTCTTTACAAACACATCCCTCGCTACGCATCCTCGCACATCTCTGGTGAAAACGCAGCCTTATGCTTGGTTTTGTTTCGTGTGGATTGTAAAAAAGAAAATACGTATATAAAAATGAAGATCACTGTAAATATTTTATTTTTAAATACGCCATTTTAATAATTCATTCAATATTACTTATTTAAATGATATTCAAATGATTTAAAATGTATCATAATTAAAATGATAGTCCTAAGCCTGCAAAGTATGAAGGAAAATCAAATATGCAGGTATTCCATCACGTCTGACTGATGTCTTAATTATCGATGATCTAAAATGAACTAATAGTACTAGAAGACCGAACTAGTACATTTGAACAATCCGCGAGTTGACAGTAGGTATAAAAATTTAAAATAACTATTTAATTATGTAAATCTATTGATATGAAGCACAAAATAGTACAAATGAAGAAAAGATTATTATTAATTTATTTTATTTTCCCTTGTGAAAAATGAGATTTTCTATCAGTGAGTCACGTGATTAGAAACACAAATCAGAAAACGAGACGTCATCGTTCAATATTTTGTCAGCTGACTGGTTATCTTTGGTTGGTGCGTTAGACAAAATAAGAAAAGAATAACTAATAGCTTGCTATTAATATAGTAATCTGTATAACTAACTAACTGCTAGCACTGTCTGGACAGGTCCGCTCAAATTTGCGTGGTTATTTCCTCAAAAGAATACCAAAGACCATTGGCGTATGTAGAGATATTTCCCAGGGGGGGCCTGGCCCCCAGTAGTAGAAGCAATGATCGCTTATCAAAGTTGCGTCAACTCTTAACGTACGAAATGAAAATTTTCACATAAATTAATTTAACATGTAACGCATAACGGAGCCTTGCATGAGTGAGTGTGACTCGCACTTGGCCAGATTTTTTAATTTTTCAGCCATAATTGTTTGTTAGTCAAAATTCTCGGGTGGGCACCAGACCATTCTTGGGTGGGCTCGGCCCAGCCGGCTCCACCCCATCCTACGCCTATGCCAAAGACATGAACCTACATGCCTGTCATATACAAATACAAATTGTCTGGACTTTAAAAGAGACGTTGACGACAAACTCAGAAGCAGTATGTTTCGGTGTTTCTTCTCAGAGTAGTCAGTTAGGAAATACCGGCCTTATCTAGCTAAACTAAACACGCAAAAAAACATGACGTGTAAAAGTGTTATTTATAACCAATTTACAAATAAATATTTCATTTCATTTCATAACTAACTCTCTCTCTCTTCTGGTTCATTTGTCTTATCGTCCTGTAATAGTTGTTCGATGAGTTCCTTTTTTTGTCTTTTTAAAACAGCAGATAGATAGATATATTCTTTATTGTACACCATAACAGTAAAACAAATATGGACTTTACAACTAAAAAGGGTAGGTAATACAATGGGCGGTCTTATCGCTAAAAGCGATCTTTTACAGACAACCTTTGGATGGATTTGACACAGAAGTTCTAACCACTTCTTGCGAATATCTCTTTTTAAAGGGACATGAATAAATAGTTTCGCTGGCGTTTTTATAGTAGTATTAATAATAATTTAATAATAATAATTTTTCACGTTCATAATAGAGTAAAATATCATAAAATACCCGAAGTACATTTATGCGCCAAATGCCAGGAAAGTTGTTTTTTGAACGATGACGTCATACGTAGTCACGTGACCACAATGCCACGATTTAGGCCATAGTTTTTTAATAAATTAAAAAATTACTTATATTTTAATTGAAAGGTTAAGTGATGAATAAAATATTATTTTACGAGTACACATGAAGCGTTTCGAAGCGTTTCAAACAATTTTTACATAGTTGTCAACTCGCGGATTGTACTAGTTCGGAGCGTTCCTGTCAGTGACCGAGTATGAACAAGCCTAATAAAAAATAGGTGTTAAATTTTGACGGAATGTCTTTCATTTAACTTAAAATGGAAACAGTACCATGACAAATTAATACAATCCTTAATTCAAGGAAATGCGCTCGTGTGTCTGCGTAAGGATATTGTGACGCACATACGTTTTGCGTTTAGTAAGGATAAGTATTTTATAAAAAATGTCTAGGTTTGGTTTTTAATTTATTTGATTACGGATGTTGTTTTAGACCTAAAATTTAATATTCTAATTGGGATGTCTGACGTATTGCGCTTAATCTGTTACACCTTGTATGATGAATATCTTAACATAATATCAAGATTCCTCAATGACTCGGAAAGCATGAAACATTTATTCATCTTTGGCAGTCATTACGGGCAGTCAGAAGCCAGAAAATCTTACCAAGGAGTATCGTGTTACCCAGTTACTGGGTTGTGGAGGTCAGATAGTCAGATGCTCCATGTACAACACTAATACTCAGCTGTATCCGGTCAGACTGGAATTCGACCCCGACATGTTATGTAAAGGCTAAGCTGATAATTATACTGGCATAACAAACGTAACAATACTAAACTCAAAAAAATTATGTGAAACCAGTTTTTGACGTGACAACGTCTTATAATTCGATGAAGCTGGCTGCACCCACGAAAATACATGACTCATGCGGCGTTACCTCGCTCTGAGGCGTTCCATCGCTCTGAGACGTTCCAAAGCAAATCAAATTGGATCTACAAGTTGACATTTATGTATGACTAGCTTCTACCCGCGACTTCGTACGCGTAGGAAGGTTTTCCCGCGTAAATCCCGATCCCGTGGGAATTTCGGGATAAAAAGTAGCCTATGTGTTATTCCAGGCTGCCAACTATCTACTTACCAAATATCATTCAGATCCATTCAGTAGTTTTTGCGTGAAAGAGTAACAAACATCCATCCATCCTCACAAACTTTCGCATTTATAATATTAGTAGGAAGTAGGATTAGTAGGATAGTAGGAAGTAGGATAGTAGGATAGGATAGTAGGACTCAACGAGTCAAGTACTAGGCTATCATAAAACGGTAAGAGATGACGTCACTGTGTAGGGATTCTTTGACATTTATGTATGACTCAACGAGTCAAGTACTAGGCTATCATAAAACGCTAAGAGATGACGGCACTGTGTAGGGATTCTTCCATTGTCATGAGAAGTGCAGTAATAGTGATGTAAAATTAAAATTTTCTTTTGAAAAATGCAACCATTCCATCAGTATTTTCTTATGACGTTGTCACGTTCAACTATCGTCAGTAAACCGACTTTACAGACAACCGATTTTTTTTTGAACAATACTAAAACTATTCCTTGTACGCTTCTACATACATTCAAAACTCGCTCCGAGTGCTTTTACTTCTGTCTTTCTTTTATCTCTCTTCTGTTTCTTGTTCTATTCTTGTTGCGTCCCAAATGTATTTTTGAACGATCTTTGGTGTGGCGACATTCTATTGTCTTTTTGATGTTGACACTTGACATAACTTTTTCACTTGACAGATAGACTTTGACGTTTCCGTTCTTGCTAAAACTAACCACCGCTTGGGAGATTGAGTTTTGACGAGTTTGGGCTGTGATGCTGTCTGAACCGCGCCATCTGGAGACTGGCGCCTTGTGAACGTTCAGAACACTTGACTTACATCACACTTTCAATTACTCACCTCATATTTACATACAAACCACACTTGGGCGTGACCTAGGAAGGTCGAAGCTTGGCGAACCCAGCACAGAAGGTTAGTGGTAATAAGGTATTTATAAAGCCTCAGAGGCTATAGATTGTTGTAAGCCGAAGAGCCTTTTGTTTATTATTGTTGTAAGCAACGTTAGAGCTCCACGAACCGTGGACAGTTTCGGACACACCAGTATCGTTGCACTGGCTTATTGTAGGATCGAACATTGTGGTAGCAGAAGCGTGGTTTTAATAATAAAATCCACATAGTAAATTGGAAGTTTTGAAAATAACTTTAGTTTAATTACTTAACATAACTTATAACTTGATAAGTTTTGAATATATTGCTTTGTCAGCCGGGCTCAAATAGTACTTGTAGTTTGTACTGTAATTTGTAGTGCTAGCCCCTTGGTATTGAATTGACAAGTAAGATTTATTTGTGAAATTAGGAATTATTGGTTGTATTTGGTACATAATTTGGTATATTGTTGTAAAAGTTGTTTGGTATTTGTTGCAATTAATAATTGAATGTCACTGATCTGAATTTAAAAGATTATCTAAATAATAATTACACATAGTCTAACATAATAGGACTTGAATTGTGTGTATTGGTTATTGCATTTGTGGTACTTATTGGACTGTGTTGATAGAGATTCTCCGGCTCAATATTATACAGTCAATTGTTGTGTTTATTGATGTTTATTGGTGTTGATCCTGCACAATGTATGCATTGAATTGTTATTTATTTTGTAACTAGCCATCTGTACCAAGCTATATTCATACTTGGAATAAGTACAGGGTCGGATTTGGACTTGAAATAATTGAATTTGAGTTTTTATTTTGGTGAAATTATTTGGTCGGCTAACAAGTCATTGTTTGTTTGTTTAGTTAATTAAGCCTATTTGTATTAATATTTGATTGTTGAAATGGCCTCATTAAGGGCAGTCAGGGAGTCTGCTGCCGGATTGACCTCACAGTTGAGATGGTTCACATCGGCAGCGGCAACGGTTGGAAGGAAGGAATTTGAAGAGCTCACCTTTGCTCGGTATGGGCAAGTGATTGAGAGGATCAAGTCAGCTGATGCTGCGCTCACACGCTTCAACGAGTACATCATGGACATGGATTTGGGGGTGATGGATCAGGCGGCCCGCGATAGGATTTTGGGTGACTATGACCAGATTGTCCATCTGGGGGATGTCATATGTCTACGAGCGCGGGAAATTTTGAAGAGCCGGGTGCCTGATGCGGCCAAGCCGCAGAACCCCGTTGTTGCAGGCCCTGGACTATTGAGTAGGCTGCCCACCCTGGAGCTGCCACATTTTGACGGTCGCTTGGACCACTGGCTGGGCTTCCTAAATCTCTTTGAGAGTCTTGTCGATGCACGCTCGGACCTCGGACCTGCCCAGAAGCTGGCCTATTTATTGTCTATCCTGGAGTGCGAAGCCAGAGCCTTGGTGCAGCACTTGCCGGTGACGGATTCCTCTTACCCGACCGCTCTGGAGCTTCTCTCCCGACGGTATCAGAACAAGCGCTGCCTGGCTGATGTGCACATCCACCAGATTTTGGGACTACCGGCCATTGCCAGCACGTCGACGTTGCGCACTGACTTGCTGAACCCGTTGGTCTCAGCGACCAACGCTTTGAGACGCCTGGAGTTACCGGTAGAACATTGGTCCTACTTGTTGGTGCACATAGTGCTGCAGTTGCTCCCCGCGGAGCTGAGGTCGTTTTGAGTAGAAGTATGGTGGGGATAGTGCCACCCATCTTCCCCCCTTTGACGACCTCCTCAAATTTTTGGAAGACGAGTATCGGTTTTCGGATAACACTCGTGGCGCCACCGGGTCACCCCCACTACCTTCTCAGCCTAGAGACCAGGGACGGACTAGGGTTCGGGGGCCTGTTGATGTTCCCCCCGCCCCCCGTTTTGCTGGCGCCCGGAGTCCTCGGGCTAGGGGGCCTGTTGATGATCGCCCCGCCCCCAGTGTTGCTGGCGCCCGGAGTCCTCGGGCTAGGGGGCCTGTTGATGATCGCCCCGCCCCCCGTTTTGCTGGTGCCCGGAGTCCTCATCATTGTGACTTTTGTAAGGCAACGGGGCATGTCATGGCGCGTTGCCCGGATTTTTTGAATTTGCACGTAAGTGCCCGCCGCCGCATTGTCAACGCACGCCGTTTGTGCTTTTCGTGCTTGGGGTCCCACTTCCATCGGGACTGCCCCGACCCCCGCCCGTGTAGAATTTGTGAAGGGTCCCACTTGGAGATTTTATGCGCCAACGCGAACCGCTCCAGCAGACCAGCTTCTGAGGGGGGTTCGCGCAAGGGGGGGTACCCCGGAGACGAGCACCGGGCTGAGACCCGCAATTCTGTACGCCGCACTCCACCCCCCGCGCAAGTTGAACGGGAGCCCCGCGAGCGCCATTTGGTCTGCCCTCGTCAGGGAGAACGCGCATTGGCTGCTAGGCAGCAGTGGCCGAGTCGGCGCCGCTGCCTTTCCCCTCCGTTGGCGGAACGTCCCCGGCTGGAGTCGCGCCCTCCGCCATTCGGGCATCCGGTGGGATATGCCCCTCCAGTGATGGCGAGCGGCTCGGGACACCGCGCAGACGAATATTTTGATTGTTGGCCTCGTCGTGAACGAAGGCAGCCTGGATGCGGCGATCGGTCGCCGCCCAGGCATCACTAAGAGATTGACTCCTGCCCCGCTAAAGGACCCCCCCGATCAAGACGGTTTTGTTGCCAACGGCCTCGGTCAAGGTCTGGGGACCCTTGGGTGACTCGATTGTGGTCTGTGCCATTTTGGACACGGGAGTCCAGGGTTGCCTTTTGTCGTCTTGGTTAGCGGGACAGGTTGGCCTGAAGGTGAATGATCTTTCAGGCAAGATTTGGGGAATTGACGAACCGGCTGACACCACTGTTGAGGGAAGGACTTGGTTTGAAATCACCCTTGTGAGTTGTCCGTACCCTAAAATTGGTGCTCCTGCCCTTGTTATAACTGAACTTGGTTGGGACGAGCCACTTCGGGAAACCCTGTTGGAGGACGGTTGAGGCACTCTAGCCTTCCTTATGGGGCCCGTCACCCCCTTTTGTTGCCCAAGGAGGGCCACTTGGTTCAATTGTTGGTGACTGATCGTCACACTAAGAACTCGCATGCCGGTTGCAATGCGCTGTTGGCCATTCTGCAGCGAGAAATTTGGATTTTGTCAGCTGATCGCGTCAATGAGGCGAGGCCCTTTGCTGGCGTCGTAACGGATTTGTTGGTCCCCTTTTGTTGAAGACGTCCACCCTTCGTAATAGTAAGATTATTAAGGCTTATTTGTGTGTTTGTCTGCCTGTCAACCAAGGCAGTACATTTGGAGCTGGTAACCTCCCTCTCGACAGAGGCCTTTGAGGCGACTTTGGAAAGATTTGTGTCTCGCCGTGGGTTACCTTCTTTGATTAGGTCTGATTGCGGTACGAATTACAAGGGTACAAGTAACTATTTGAAGGAGGTATACGCCTTCCTTAATGAGAGCCAGGTTGACATTGGTAATAGTTTGACCCGCCGAGGGGTCACTTGGTTGTTGACCCGCCAGCCCGCCCCCCATTGGGGGGGTATTTTTGGGGCCGCGGTGACAGCGGCAAAGGGACGCTGGCGGAGATTGTTGGGAGACACCGTTCTCACCTTTGAGGAACTAGCTACGGTATTTGGCCGCATTGAAGCTGTGTTGAATTCGCAACCTGGTCAAGACTTTCAATTGATTAGCGGACGGGTAGGCCCGTCCGGGGGGGGTAGATGTTGCGTCCCAAATGTATTTTTGAACGATCTTTGGTGTGGCAACATTCTATTGTCTTTTTGATGTTGACACTTGACATAACTTTTTCACTTGACAGATAGACTTTGACGTTTGCGTTCTTGCTAAAACTAACCACCGCTTGGGAGATTGAGTTTTTATTGATTATAGTTGGAAATCGAATTGGATCTCACGTGATATTAGCAGATTGATTGTGAACAGTGTTTAATTGAACTTTGTAATCCCGGATTGACGAAAACCCAGGGATATTTCTCGGAACATATCGCCGTATTGCCTCACCGCGTGGCACGCGCATTTGCTGGAAACGAGTTTGGGCTGTGATGCTGTCTGAACCGCGCCATCTGGAGACTGGCGCCTTGTGAACGTTCAGAACACTTGACTTACATCACACTTTCAATTACTCACCTCATATTTACATACAAACCACACTTGGGCGTGACCTAGGAAGGTCGAAGCTTGGCGAACCCAGCACAGAAGGTTAGTGGTAATAAGGTATTTATAAAGCCTCAGAGGCTATAGATTGTTGTAGGCCGAAGAGCCTTTTGTTTATTATTGTTGTAAGCAACGTTAGAGCTCCACGAACCGTGGACAGTTTCGGACACACCGGTATCGTTGCACTGGCTTATTGTAGGATTGAACAATTCTATTACTGTCTGTGAAAACTTGTAATTGGCCGTCATTCAATATTTTTTTTAACCATCTGTATCCTAGCTGAAGTTTTCCTACGATAATAAAATAAAATAAACATGTATGTATCCGTGTTGTGCACAACCTGATAAAATCTTTGATGGCTATGACAACAAATCTGTACATTGTAATGTTGTTATCTATTCATTCATTAACTTTCTGAACATTTTATGCCACATTAAATTGTTCGGCTTGACACGCAAAGCCACGGCGTGTTGCGTGTATTGCTGAGTATGGGCCTGTTGTAAACAGTTTTAAATGGCATGATTGCTTATAGATATACTTTATTATAGACATTTTTGACGTAATTGATTCATGGCCTATTTAGTGAGAAAATCGTTTTAAAACGTCAAAATATTCAAGTTTTCTTTGTTATATATGCGAGG
The DNA here is from genome assembly GCA_943138885.2 of Tholera decimalis. NCBI lineage: Eukaryota > Metazoa > Arthropoda > Insecta > Lepidoptera > Noctuidae > Tholera > Tholera decimalis. The sequence goes on from OW964572.2 coordinate 6,186,246, forward strand.
CACTTATAATGCTTAGTTATTTTATGAGAAACAATATGCGTGGAATCGGACTTGTGATCGAGAGGTTGCAGGTTCGAACCCCACCCATTACACTATTGTCGTGAACCCACTCCAGACACAAGCATATTTAGCTTAGTAGGAGGGGTTAACAGGATTGCTAGTAATGTGACTTCTACCAACATTGCTAGTTCTTTTATATATAAATATATACATATACAACATGTAATAGAATAAACGCAATTCCTGAAAGTAGTTGGTTCAGAATCGGCTTCTGAATCGATTTCCGTCATAAAAAATAGGTGTTAAATTTTGATGGAAAAATCTTTAAACACAGTATAATGTCATGATGAAATGATATTGTGTGCGTGTCGCGTCGGCCGCTAACATTACATGACTGTATGCATCTGCGTAAGGATATTGTATGACGCTCATACGTTTTGCGTTTAGTAAGGATAACTATTTTATAAAAAAAAATATGTCTAGGATTGGTTTCAATTTATTTAGTTACGGATGTTGTTTTAGCCTTTTAATTTGATATTCTAATTGGGGTGTCTGAGGTATTGCGCTTAATCTGTTACACCTTGTATATACATGGTCAAGTAAATAGTTTACTATCCATAAAGGAGGAGCTTTTGGTTTAGTAATAACAGCCGCATGGGTAGATCTTCAAGATTAAGCAACGCCTGCCAAGGTCGGTTACTGGATGGGTAAGCATCTAAACATCCCAAGATTACTCCGTATCTCGGAAACCACGATAAACCGTTGGTCCCGGCTGTTATATGTACATCTTTGACAGTCGTTACTGGTCGCCAGAAGCTGGAAGTTCTTACACCAGTCCTGTCAAGGGTATCGTGTTACCCAGCTACTGGGTTGTGGAGGTCAGATTGACAGACACTCCGTGTAAATGGTACTTAGCTGCACCTGGTTAGACTAGTTCGGAAAAGGATGTATGTATGTATGTCGGGCAGGTATCCGCAACTCCACGACCATGCAGGATTTTTTCACTCAATCCATGCCAGTTCCTCCAGGAAGGCGAGCAACGCCCTCGTTTTGCTTACCATTTCTCGGAGGGTACCTGGTTTGCCGAAGTATTTAGTCCTGTAATCCACGACTACAGGGCAGCTCAGTAGCAGGTGTGCTGCTGTTTCGTCCTCCTCCATGCAGGCTCTGCAGAGTGGGCTGTCTGTGACTCCTATTACATAGAGGTGTTTCATGACCGGTAAGGGCGGCTGTCACCAGCCGCAATTGCTAAGGACCTGTTTCGACAAGCGGCCATCAAGGGTCGGGAGAGCCTCGTTGGCCTGCCTGTACTCACCATGGTCCTCCTATAGTTTGTGGTGTAGGTCTCTGGTACGTTTCCTTTCGGAAAAGGATAAGCAAATGATGAATCAATTAGTTTCCGTGATCAATGTGTACCTTCGCTTTTATAGCTTACTAGTAGTGGCGTGGGATTTCGCTCCCGTGGACTTGATCACCATGAAAACATAACCCTCCTTCACCTTCTTTTTACACTCACACGACTCACTTACAATACATAAAAAAAAAAAGAAACATGTTAATTTTCTTTTATATATTTCATCATTGCTCACAATCTATTAATTAATAATAATGTATTTAATAACATAGTTAGTAAATAATTTACTTTAATTTTGTAAAACGGCAAACTGTCTCTCCTTAATACAGGTTGCCCAGCAACCTAGCTAGGAGAACAGCTGGTCACCCAAATTTGTCGATTTGTAATACATACAACATAAATTTTGATAACATCATGTACAAATACCCTTTGATGAAATAAACAATTTTTATTTATTTTTTATTTTCTTCTTTTACAGTCGGATAAAACTGCATGGCGTGTAACCTTCCTTAAGCTACAAGTTACTAAGTACTTCCATACCAAATTTCATCGAAATCCACGCAGTACTTTCGAAGATCAGCCGCATTTAAACAAATAAACATACTTTTTCGCTTTTTAATATTGGTATAGATTTGCCTATCTATTAGCTACTCCGGTTTGCACATTCATGAATATAGTTCAATGACACTACACAGACGGGTAATATATATATTACCCGTCTGTGTAGTGTCATTGAACTTGATAAAAAGGCTTTGTATTTCCTATTGCGGCAAATAAATAACCAAGTCTTATTGTCCTACTGTTTTATTCAGCTAGATAGATTGATTTATTTTGAAAACGTTTACATACTCGAAAACCCGTTTTTTTGAAGATTGTCTTGTTTGATTTATCTTGAATTCCTCGTGTAATTATGCTTTGGGGGAGACGGAGGGGTCTGTCAGACTCCTACTGACTAAAACCACACGGTGTTTGTCTTCGTCACTTCTTGCTGGGGCGCCGGGATGCGTTAACCTTCTCCGCAATCATCCCAGTAGATATTTTAATAAAAACTTTTTACCAAAAAATTAAACCGACTCCCAAAAAACACTGCAATGTGAAAAATAACTTTAATTTCGGTAGTCGGTGTCTTTAGTTTTGTATTTTCGTTTTTGGCACCGACTTCCGAAATTAAAGTTATTTTTCACTTTGCAGTGTTTTTTGGGAGTCGGTTTAATTTTTTGGTAAAAAGTTTTTATTTCACTCTTTTTAGTTGGTTGATTTTTAATTTACCTAGTTACAAGAGCCTAAATGTCAACTACTAATAACCTTTTACATAATATTGCTTTTCCCAATGCTGGGCCGTTAATTGTTGAGGAGTTCTCCTGGTACTTCACCATCAGCTATACATCACCATATGCATTGTGACGAGCTTAAAGTGCTTAACATCCATATTCAAGTAATCGAATCGCAATCCACTCAATACTTATTATTGAGTAGTTTCGGCGGCCATCTGTGGTCTTCATCATCAGTTCCACTTCCCCAAATGGTACTTTTTGAGAGCAACTGCACAAGTTACTATAAGAAGTACCGAAAACACCATAGGTCTGCCTGTAATATTTGAAGAGTTCCCTCGATTTCTCCAGGATCCCATCATCAGATCCTGACTTGGTGACAAATGGTACCAATTTCGAAGTATACCCAATCAAACAAAAAAAAAATTTTCCAAATCGGTTCAGCCGTCTTCGAGTAATCGATGATCATACATTAAAAAAAAATATATACACACATCAAAAGTGTCTAGGGATCAACATATATTTTTGCAATAACTTTTCTCCTGATTGATATTAATTAAAATTTTCTTTAAGGATTCATCAAATAAAGTGTTTTCGTTTGTCACAGTAACGATAAACCAAGTCACCTTTGCATTAATAAAGAAATTTGCCATTTTCCTAATAAAGGGATTTTTGACATTTGAACCACTAACATTAAAGTTCGAAAAAAAGACTGAAATAACAGTTTTCTTTAAAATTTTATTGGGTAACTTAAACAATTAATAATCCGTGTTTCTACCGCGAACACTAACAACACAAGAACATCGGTTTGGCATACTCAAAATGAGTTCATCCAAATCACGCTGTGGAATGGCCGCCATGTTCGTTGCAACAACAAAAAAAGGTCTTCTTGCGACTGGATACCCTCCATATTCGGCAGAGCTCTTCTCTGTAGCATATCCCATGCATGCTCAATCGGATTCAAGTCTGGCGACTGAGCAGGCCAGAGCAGGACATTGATGTTAGCTGCGGCGAGAGTCTGTCTTACAACTCTTGCGGTGTGCGGTCGTGCATTATCATGCATTAACTGAAATAAGGGACCGATTTGCACTTGTAGAGGAACGATGACGTCAGATACAATCGTCTCAGCATAAATTTGAGCGTTGAGGTTGCCTCTGATCCAAATCAACTCAGTTCTTCCGCCGATCCAAATACCCGCCCATACCATGATGGTTCCACCACTATAAGGATGGACTTCCTGGCAGGATTTTAATCACTGTTGGCGTCCAGGGGTTCTCCAGTGTCGTATACGTCTTGTATCCGGTCTCATACCAAAACGAGACTCATCAGAAAAGCACACGAAACGCCATTGTTCTTCTGCCCAATTTCTGTGTTCAAGAGCCCATTGATATCGAATCCTACGATTGTGCATTGCTATAGGTGGTACCCGTAGCGGTCTTCGGGAATGAAGGTTCACTTCATGCAAGTGGTTTCTGACTGTTTGGTCGCTAATTAAGTTCCCTGAAGAGTGATGAAGCCTCACGGCTAACATCATGGCGGTTATTGTTGGAGCTCTTCGAGTTAAGATTTGAATGTATCGGTCTTGTCTCCGTGTGGTGCAGCGATACCGTCCTCCATGGCGCTCAGCCACGGTACCAGTGCTTCGGTAACGTGTCCAAAGTCGACTGATAACACTCTGACTTGTATTCAGAGCTAAAGCCACAGTACGTTGCCGGGAACCAGCTTCTATCATTCCCACGGCTCTGAGCATTTCTTCCCTGCTTAAATGACGTCGCCGCTCCATAATAACGTTGGTTTTAATCAGTAGTAGGGAAACAGTAGCACTAATAATGTCTTCAATGCGTTGTATGCTTGGTTGTATGTTTTTATAGGGAAAATATTGACAGCTGATTTTCATCTTTTACTCGAATTTGATTAACAGTTCCTGTTTCAAATTATGAAATGCACCAAAAAGGATCCATATAAATTTATAAAATCATAAATTTATTACAAAGCCACATCTCAATCTCAAGAAATCCGCATAAAAATGCTTGATCCCTAGACACTTTTGATGTGTGTATATATACGCGTCGAATTGATAACCTCCTCCTTTTTTAGTCGTCGGTTGAAAAAGCTACGCCTACTAATAATCTACTCAAAAACTCGCTTTAACCCCTCACGCATGGTTTTATCGAGTACTTACCTACCTACCTCTCACTGTTCGGTTCTTCATGACTGCTGAATAAACCCAATAACACTAAGCCGGAGCCGTGAAACGAGCCCAAGACCAGTAAAACAGAAGCGTTTGTGATCATTAGACCTAGGACTAACTAACCATTTAAAGTCGTATGCAGATAAAGTTTCAAAACACGTAAAGTTTTAAACATAATGTAAAATTTCGTTTGTAATCTTACTAGCGACCCGCCCCGGCTTCGCACGGATGTAATGTACTTATAAGATGCATCTATTATAGACATAAACCTTCCTTTTGAATCACTCAATGTGTTGCTGAAAACTGTATTAAAATCCGTTGCGTAGTTTAAAAGATCTCAGCGCACAGACAGCGGAAGCGACTTTGTTCTATACTATGTTTACTAAACTAAACTATGTAAATTAATAAGTTATTATAATAATTTAATAAATTCGTGTCATGTTCTCGATAAGTTCTTTATAGGCGTACCTTCTAGGATAGCTTGCAGACCTAGCACCTTATTCAACCTTTTCATTATGGTATCTAATTAGCGCATTTTCGCAAGCCTGGCAGAGTCTAGAGAAACCTTAAAACACAATTCAATGACTCCTGTTAATCACTTTCCTGAAATTACCGCCACCATATTTGATATGACTAGAATCAGTCCATCCAGAATAGTTCGTTGCTCACTTACACCATAGATTAGGTAGGTACAAACATAGGTATACCTTGGTTATGGTGCCCATAACTCCTGAATTACGACAGACCGCCATAAATGCGACTCCTAAGCAATAACCATAAAACTGCCTTGTGATTATTATATTATTTGTGTGAGTATGTATGTATAGAAAGTCATATTTTATAGTGAATGAGTAAAGTTATAATATTTTGACCAGGAACTTGGATAAATTGCCTGCCTTCTTGACGTATCAGTTCTGTTCGGATCCTAATCTGTGAATAGAGTAAGAATAAGTCACTGTCTACTTCAATGCGTTTCGCTTCTTTTAAACCACGCAACGGATTTTGTTCCGCTTGTCCCTATATCCCTATAGTATATTGTTACTAAAACTCTATATGAAAGACTATAACATCTTAATGAATTAATAGATTGTGTTTATTGTTCCAAAAAAACAAGATACAATAATAATTTATCCACTAGTAAGTATTGTACTTATCATAAGTGGACATGATCACTTGTGTCCTATATGCTAGTAAAGAAAATAAAACTATATTAAAGGAGGGGGGAAACATTTTTATGTCTTTGCAAACCGATGAATGGAAAAAGAACTAGAAGTTTAAAAACAAGTTGGTATATAAGAATTCAATAAAAATAAAATAACTAAAAGTATGTTGTAAAGGTGTATTGTGTGGTGTGGGGTGTGTGTGTGGAGTGTGTTTGCGTGTAGCTGTAGAGTTCCAATGCAGAACTATATTACTAAAAGACTTTCAGTATCGTCCCATGCTACTGGGACGATACTGAAAGTCTTTTCTTTCATCTCACTGAATAGTTTTGCTGCATTGATGGGTAAAGTAACATCTCCAAACTGCTCGGAATGCGACATTGTAGAAGGTGTATGCATATTATGGTGGAGTGTGTCCGGAATGAAGCAGAAAGATATTTAATTAAAAATACAACAAATAAAAATATTTTTATTGACATCAATATAACGATACACTGTAGAATTTAACCCTGACTTCTGAGCTAGGCAAAGCCTGTATTTCAGGAGTCAGTATCTTCGCCCTTTATGTTCGCTAATGAGTACAATGAAAAATTATATAAAAGTAAATTAAAGCTAAAATAAAAAGTTGAACATAAAAACCTATAATTATGCATGCTTTATCTGTGTATTATGTGTGAAAATTGAACAAGAATATAATATTAACTTACATCAAATAGGATTATGCGATACCATACCAGCCTGTCCAACATCTAAAACTACTAGGGTCAATTATAAATTAGTTAGATTAGGTCTTAAGCGTAGATGGTAAGTTTTGTATGTTCCTCAAAAGTGTTCCAGTGAACAAACCCTCTTTAATAATAAAGGTTTAAAAAAATATAGCTACATACCAACCTACTTGAAACGAAATGAGGATAATTAAAATTAAACATTTACACAGCTGTGAAACGTAAATAACTGAAATTCAAAGGTATCTCTTGCTCCCGACGGTCGTTTGAGAATATAATTATTATAATAATCAATTATAATTTCTCCAATTAAATTATTCACAGGTTTATAAAAGCAAAAAAAAACATCCTTGAAAATATTTCTTGAAGCGGCCGTTAATTTGAAAGAATTCAAAAAAAGAAACAGGTTTTATTGCAGTTACTAGGTAGGTCACCAATTAACAGTAATAATACCTAACTTCTACATCATATTTTAAACTACAACCAAATATTATGTACAAATACTAGTGCATAAAAACAACAGTTTGTCAAATATAACATTCCTTACGATCTTATACACCAAAAAGAAAACTAAAAATAAAACTACTGAATTCTGGGAGTATACTATACTATACCTATAGTAAACCTTCTAAATTCTCTGACTCAAGGCAGTAATGGATCTTACTTTTTTGAATGGCCTACGTGTGTACCTCTCTGGGGTACGTACCTCGGTTTAGGGCTGCAAGGCAGCTAGGGACGGGCTGGATCGGACAAGGATTACTTACGAAAACTGCAAGCTCAGCGGTGTGACATTTACGGAGACATCGTGTCGGTTTTTCTTAAATTTTCGGTTGGTTTCCTAAAATCTCCCCTGGACTAAGGTAAATGGAAACATTCCATGTCCGAAGAAGCTTTGGTGTATCGCCACAATACCAGTTTACCTATAAAGCCTACAAAACTAAAAGATCAAATTCTCTCATTTCAGAAACATGGCACGACTGAGCATACTCCTAGGCATAGCCTGCCTTATCACCGTCCCAACAATAAGAACAGATGACGATAACCCCTTCATGGACTTGGCGTCCACCTTACTGCAAAATATGGGTGATGGGGGAAACAACAATATGAACGGCCTGGCAGCTATAGGGAACATTGTTGGGAACTTAATGCAGGGGGATAATGCCAAGAATTTGGGCGCCATGTTCGGACAAGCCGCAGGGAATGGAAATGCTGGTGATATGTTGTCAGGTAAGGAAATTTGTAGAATATAAATCTAAGTAGAAACTTTGAGGGTGTTCAGTTCAGGCCGATATGACACATTATCCGTAAGGATTCATTCTTTTAATTTAAACACGTCACGTTTGCGATTCAATAATCACACAAGATAGATAATAAGGGGGAGTCGTTGCACAGTAGAGAGACACAAATTTAAATCAAATAAATAATAATGTTGTGAGGTTTTGGTCCCATGGTTAATTGGCCAATATCTACCAAGGTAGTTAAACTACCTTGGATGATATTGGCCAATGATTCCTTTAATCATAAGCAATGCTATGTATACTCCACATTAACAAACTTTACAGATAAAATAAAATGAACGATATTTTTCTGCAAATTCAACCTAATGTCACTGCATTGGGAACATTACTGATTACGTACGTAAGTACTTAATTTATTGACACTTCGCGTGACCCAAGGGTTGATTTCGGCATTGGCGTATCTAGAGATATTTCCCAGGGGAGGGCCTGGCCCCCAGTAGTAGAAGCGATGATCGCTTATCAAAACTGCGTTAACTCTTAACGTACGAAATTTAACATGTATCGCATAACGGAACCTTGCATGAGTGAGTCCGACTCGCACTTGGCCAGATTTTTAAATTTTTCAGCCATAATATTATTTGTTAGTAAAAATTCTCGGGTGGGCACCAGACCATTCTGGGGTGGGCACGGCTCACCCGGCTCCCCCCCTTCCTACGCCTATGGATTTCGGATACATTACCCGCGAATGCAGAGGAGTTTTTGGACGCCATATTTAAGACCTTTTAGTTACATCGATTTAGATTCAAAAGAATCCATTACTAATTCAGAAGTAGTTCAATGACTTCTCGATGACCATTTTTGCAAAGCTTCGAAAACATCGCCAAAAACAGCACCAAATGTTTCCGTTGATAAGTAATTATTTATTAGTCAGTTCCTTGTGCTACTCATGGGTACCTATGTCCGCTTTTTTCGCCTATAAATTTTCCCATAACTGGGCAAAGATCTCATCTTCTAACCCTTTCTGTCCTGTGCGATTTCCGACCGATGTCTGCCCCGCGAAAATGATCAGATTGTCAACCCACCTGCACCGTAGTCCGTGGTCGACCTCGACGGCGCACGGTGGGCTGAAAATCGGCTTTCATAGACTTAGGCATTTTATTTTGCAAGTGCGAGTTTTTTTGCCGGATATCACTTCTATTAGTTATAACAATATACAAAAATGACACCAGAATTGATTCTGCACAGAAACGAAGGAATTATAATTTTTTTACGAAAATTTTGTATGGAGCTGGTATGAAAAATCGAAATATCTCTAAAACGGCAGCGATAACCGTAATATCCTTATAGGGGGTTATAGTACTAATTATTTATGATTTTTTGACATACGTTACATAATGGTTGTAGATGCCTTTTTTTTTTTTAAAATCGTCAAAATATTTTTATTTATTTTTACATATTTAAACGTTCCTTTTAGTGTTTAAGTTGAAGAATTCAGAGCTTTAACAACTCTTATCATAAAATAGCATCACCCCTATAGACCTGAAGGACTAGACAGAGGTGTGTAGTGTCTTGTTGATCTTGTAAGATTTCCAACAATACCAAATAGTTGAATATCAGTGTCAAAGTGCCCATGCTGTCGCTTCTTTTTGAAAGATAGGGGAATGAAATTGTTAATTGATCATACCCTAAAAGTATGATTACAACATAACCGGACACATAATAATAATAATATCCTTATAGGGGATTATAGTACTAACATTATTTATTCTAACATATGAAACTGTTCAAAACGATCCATGAACTGTGTCAAAGTTAAGAACATCGTTAGGAAGCATGCTTTTTCCCCAAATATTAAGAATATGTGAAAAAAAAAGACTGTATATAAACTTTTTATTGATAGGTAATTTAAATAAAACAGAAGTAACAAAAATAATATCTAATAAATTCAATTATACAAAATACATATTTGAAACTATAATTTATGAAATTATTAACTAAACATATTGGTACAATAAACTAACATAAATAACAAAAGAACATAAAGAAAAATAATTAAATTTTAAAAATTTTCTTTACAACTTTCGTTGTCGGACTCCAATTCCGAGTCAGAATCCAGATCGGATATACCTACAAACTCGAACTCAGTTTCCGGAAACTGTATTAGGTCGAGAGTTTCAGCAAAAAAGGTTGTCTTCCTTTTGGCATCTAACTTCGGCCTTTGTGCACTTAGAAAAGGATCCGAAGAAACAACAAGCATATTTAGGATATCTTGATTAGAATCTTGCCTGCTTCTTTTCCGCGAATGATGTTCCCGGAACCTCCTAAAATCTTTGTTTCGAGACTCTGAGGCTTCTTCCGAGAGAGTCCCAATCGGGACAATATCATTTTTTTCGATTATGTCAGCTCCGTGTATTAATAGTTTATGTACGGTTGATGACATGTAGTACCAGTCGTATAATTCCACGTACTTTTCTGCTGTTTTGCGAGCAAAATCTTTAAATTTGATGACATCGATCTTCTCACCAGATGTTATTGCTTGCAAAATAACAGCAAATCTTTTTATCAGGTTTTGATCCAACCCAGTAATAGCTGCAGTTTTATTGGGAAACTCGAAAAACTTCCTTGCGGTATTCCCGTCATTGGTAGTTCCCGAGCCTTGTTTTACTATATCAATTAACAGATTGAGCTCCTCTTTAAATTTATTTTGAATGTTTTTTTTTCTGTTTTGTAACATATCTTTATGCTCATTACTTCTTGCTGCCCACTGTTTGAAGTCAAGTCTGTACGCAATGTGTAACAGACATTCCATGCAATTTATACGGGCATGTAGGGATGATAGGCCAAATTCATATATGTCAGAACACACAGTTTTTGATGTTACAGCATCTAAGTGGTTCATTTCTGTTGGTTTTGCTAAGCACAGGTAGCATGATGCATTTGATCTAGCTTCAGAAAGGTACGTGCAGACTTTTGCGTCGATCATTGTCATCATTAGTTTATGAGTCACCCTGTTACTATTAATGCACTCTGTGGCGTTAAGGGCCTCAATTTCCTCATCCATTTTTCTTTTGTTATCAATGACAACTGCATGGCTTTCTTTTACAAAAGTGAACTGAACCGGACGACAATAAAAAGTTGAGCATGGTTTCGGGTTTGTCCATATAGTATTATCTCCATCTGTCAGTTTCAGTGGCACCAAGGAGGTCATGAAAATGCTTGAATCATCATGCTCGCCGTCCATTTTCTGCTTGTATCGGCTTTGATTGGAAGCACCATCAAATCCCCACTTCGATATCAGCTTTAACTGCTTATTTTCCACATTATCAGAAAGACTTTGAAGAATCCGCTTCACCGTGATGTCAAGTAAAGCTTGAAGTGTAATTCTAGCTGATGAATCCGTAACTGATACTGATTGATTAGGAGGGTAGCATGCAAGCTTAGTTTGTTGAAGTTTATAGTAGGATGGGTAAATATCCTTAGCACCTTCCCGAATGGCAGTCTCTCGCAACGTAATATATTGCCACTTTGAAAGCTTAAGTGAAAGAAGCAATCCAAGTGCTTTCTCTGGTGTAAATATTACTGTTTTCTTAATGCTTTCCTTGATTTTAACGGCAGCTTCTGGATTTTTGATCATATAATTGATTACAGATGCGATATCTTCATAACCTTCTTCTTTTAAACGTGCTGCAGCTGCATATGCCAATTCACAGGAATCCTCGCCTATGTGCTCACTAGATCTTCTCTTTTTCTGTTTGCTTCCCAGATCTTTGAATGGTTTTCGGGACCTTTTTGTCATTGTTCCAACAGTCGATGATGTCGAAGGTTCTGGAGAGACTGAGGGTGCTCTTGGTATCTCATCAACAGTTGGTTCTTGATTTATTAAAGTTTGCACGCAACTCGGCCAATCAATATTTGCTTGCAACCACTCTCCGTACGTATTTCTAAACTTATCAAAGAATCGTTTAGATTTCTGCCACCTGTTTAAAGCAGCTCGCGTGAATCTCCGGCAAAATTCTTTGAGAGTTACTTGATCTTCGGCAGAAAGGCAATCGCCTATGCGGGACACAATTGCACTAAACAATACTTCATGATTAAATGAAGGACACTCACTTTTTAGAAGAACAAACAAATCTAAGTTGGTGATTAAACTTTCCATTCTAAGATTTTGTAGTCGCAAAGCAAATAGTTTTAGTGTTAGCAGTTACACGGTTGTGAACAATCTAAATTATGGAACAAAATTATAGCCCTTTTATTGTATAAAGTCAATAATTAGTTTACTACCCTCATTAAAGTTATAAAAGATATGATAATAAAAATTTATAATCGTCAAAAACATTTCGTAGAACTCATAGTAGAACTAATCAATATTAGCAAATCACATTAGCTCACTAATTATAAAAAGGTGAATGCAGTTCTTAGTTGGTATAGTTGCGAGATATTTCAAATCATTTAATCACTTAATAGGCTCATTAGAATCAGAAGACTACAACCATCATTCTAATTACTTAATTACTTGTCATCAGACTCATTAGATGACTACACAATATGTTATTTTGTATTTTGAACGTATGCAAGGTTTTAAAATTCCTTTTGTGTCGATATTATTATGTGTCCGGTTATGTTGTAATCATACTTTTAGGGTATGATCAATTAACAATTTCATTCCCCTATCTTTCTAAAAGAAGCGACAGCATGGGCACTTTGACACTGATATTCAACTATTTGGTATTGTTGGAAATCTTACAAGATCAACAAGATACTACACACCTCTGTCTAGTCCTTCAGGTCTATAGGGGTGATGCTATTTTATGTTAAGAGTTGTTAAAGCTCTGAATTCTTCAACTTAAACACTAAAAGGAACGTTTAATATGTAAAAATAAATAAAAATATTTTGACGATTTTTAAAAAAAAAAAGGCATCTACAACCATTATGTAACGTATGTCAAAAAATCATAAATAATTAGTACTAAAACCTCCTATAAGGATATTACGGTTATCGCTGCCGTTTCAGAGATATTTCGATTTTTCATACTAGCTCCATACAAAATTTTCGTAAAAAAATTATAATTCCTTCGTTTTTGTGCAGAATCAATTCTGGTGTCATTTTTGTATATTGTTATAACAAATAGAAGTGATATCCGGCACAAAAACTGGCACTTGCAAAATAAAATGCCTAAGTCTATGAAAGCCGTTTTTCAGCCCACCGTGCGGCGTTGTCCTCCTTCAGGCGTCCAGTGGGTGACGATCTTCCCTCACCTCTCCGGGTGCATCCGGGACATGGCCAGCCCACTTTCACTTCAGCTTGGATCGGATATCTTTACGCATCTTACGTAATATTATAAAGTGGAAAAGTTTGTTTGTAAAAACGCGCTAATCTTAGAATGCACTCGGGTTTCTTTAAGGATGGGAAATTATCCAACGCCTGCCGATCTGAGCGAAGTGGGAGGGTGTGTCAGACTGACACTGACTAAAACACATCCATGTTCCGTCATTTGCTCTTCGTTCCGAGGCCGCAATAACTTTTTCGATCAATTCTGCAAAAGTACTCGGTGGATTAGGTAGGTTGAAATTTGTTATAGAAGTTACTAGAAGCTTGAAGAAGGAATTTACCCCTGCAATAAAGTAGGGCTTTGTATTTATCGTGATCGAGAAGCGAAGTCCCGCGTGACTGCTATTTAAATGATAAAATTGCCTTTTATAAAAATGTGCGTGAGACCGTTAATAATGGCTAAACAAAGGTTCTCTTAGAATGCGAACTTAGACGTCTAGTTAATTATTATTTAATTTAGAAACATGAGTTTGATTCTCTAATTAGCAAACAAAATAATGCTGAATAGTCTCGCAGTCAGCAATTATATGAAATCTGTGAGACATTCATCTGTTATTCGCACGAGTAACAATTGAGAATTTTAACACTTAGTTTTAATGATAAACATTTTTCCACGCATTCATTATAATAAATATACTCGAATGCTATTTAACATTATATTGCTCACTGTTAATTGCTGGCTGAATAGAAAATATCTTGAAACAAATATTAAACTATGATCATTAAGTATAAATAGTTGCGATGCCAAGCAAAAAGATCCGCTAGTAGATTTTTGTGTACATTTTAGGATTACCTAATTAGTTAACTGATTTATTCAAAAGTATCATAATTTATTTTTCTATATGATCTTGAAATTGCAGATTCCATTTAATTTGAAAGTTAAATGTTTATGTATTTCTTATTTTCAATGAAATCATATAAGTGCGTAATAATAAAATTCTTGATAGCACCATCTCGTGAACAAAACTATGTGTTTTTAATTAGTATACGGCCGATACAAATGGGCAGACATTTAAATAATAAAATATACCCTAAGAAAACGATTGAAGCCTTCATAGGACTACAAGACAAACAGCGATGCGCCATCGTTACATGGTGGACATTCCACCTATACGCACTAAACGTTTGGGAATACCTTCATTGTGCGTACGGCTAAGGAGTGGATCTCCCTGCCGGAGTCTGTGTTTCCCGATAGCTATAACGTAGGGGTCTTTAAGTCAAGAGTGAATAGGTTACTTTTAGGTAAGCGTGCTCCATCTTCGACCACATCATCACTTCACCACCATCACAACACCATCAGGTGAGATGGTGGTCAAACGCGAGCCTATTATCAATAAAAAAAAAACGTACATCATACCTAGTTCAGCATTACAACACTCCAATATCATAGAAGCTGGTTACATCACTCCTATCAGAAAAAACCATGCTTAATAACTGAATTTCTCATTCATTTTACAGGTCTTGGCAGCTTACTAGGAGGTCAAGATGGCAAAATAGATCCAGCTCTAGTAGGATCTATGATATCCATGTTCGCTCAGCAAATGACCACCACAGAGGCCCCTAAACCAGCCAGAAAGAAACGGGAGAGCACAGAAGGAGAACTTAATCTAGAAAGCATGATGGGTCTAGCTTCTGGTCTGCTTGGCAACAAAAATGCTGAAGGATTCAATGCTGGAGCATTTATGCCCTTAATTATGAACGCATTAGGTTCATTATCGGATACAGAAGCCCAGAAACGCGCCGAAGAACATAAAGACCATGCTTCATTCCTTCCTCCGTTTTTGGAGAAGGTTCATTTATATTGGGACATCTTCATTAATTCAGAATTAGGAAAGACCATTTGGGAGAAGTCAGGACTAAAGTGGGCGCTCAAAGCCTTTACTGGTCCTGATGGTAAAATTAGCTTCCAACAGATGTTCAAGAACTTCGAGAATCACTCTTTCAGGAGACACTGGATCAAGGCAGCAACCAAGTACTTGACAGATATGGTGGTCCATATCTCTAAACCAGAGGTCTACAGAAGGTAAAAGAGATTTCGTAATAATATTAACTAACCCTGTCCCGATGGAACCCCATAGACAAGAACTCATCTTTCATTGAAGGTTACTTTTTGCTAAATTAGATAGATGGAATATACTTTATTGTATACCAATCATTTAAAAACACCGGTTTCACAATATTGCTTAACCTACGGTCACGTTACAATGGCGGTCTTATCGCTGATAGCGATATCTTCCAAAGAACCTTTGGATGGATTTTACGAACATAAAATAAATTTTATACTTCTTAGACCCCGCCATTAAACTGTACAATGTCTATCAGTAATTAAATAAGTTTTATATAAAACTAACTACACGCCGCTTCCCTCGTGTGGAAAGATTGTTTCAGCGAAAAAAGGTAGCCTACGTCCTCCTACAAGGTCTAATCTATCTTTGTACCTTCATCCCATTAAAAAGTGGTACAGACCTGAAAGTGTAACAGACAGACAGACAGAGTTACTTTTGCAGTCATAATATTAAGATGGGATAAGCTTCATAAAAACTAATTTTGTTTAGTAACTACCAGTTTCGCGCTTAGGTACCTACGTCAAGCGATTTCACGGAATTTCAAATTACTTTAAACTGATTTAAATGGTGCTGGAATTGGTAGATAAGTTCTACTTAAAGTGACAATGAAATTAGTGCGGGGAAAATTAATCAAATGAGCGTTTATGTAAAGTTAACGTAATATATATTTATAACCATATTGCAAATTGTTAGTCATTTCGAGCAAAAGGTTTTTTTGACCCTCACGAAATATGCTAACTTTTGGGATAATAATTCAATTAAGAACTAACAAATTGAATCCTATGTCAGCTCAAATTATTTTGATTATTTTAATGCACGTTTACAACACGGCTAATGGCTTCTATTGTAAATTGCTAATTGATTTCGATGAAATAAGCTATGTGTTCGCAGCTACAAGGCAATTGATAACCATCACATTAATGTTTTTGTTGATTTTAACGTTCATAATAGAGTAATACGAAATTAAACACTCCAGTGTTCATAAATTGTGTTAATTGCACAATCGTTTTGCCTAACACATACATAGGTAATGGGAAGTATGTATGAAAAAAATCTAGGGAATACACTAATGAAACACTCTTGATTGATCTTTTAATTTATAGTAGTGTTTATAATTTTTAACCTTGTGTTTAACTTATGAAGGTACCCAAAAGTTCTGCATTTACAATAACAAGCTTTTTAAAATTAAACACATTCCCAATTTGAATACAAATTGTCATAATTCCATAATATTTTCTAGTAACGATTTGAATATAAAATCCGCTAGGTAATAGGCAGAGTTTAAAAATTTAATCTGCTGAAAAAGTAAACACACAGCGAGTTTTTTTTTTATAAATTATAAGTAAGTAATATAGTATAAGTAGTAAATAATAGCAAGTAAGTGATGATGTGGTCAAAGATGAAGCACGCTTACCTACCTAGAACTAGAAGCAACCTATTCACTCTTGACTTAACGACAAACCCACACATTTTATTTTGGAAATTTCATTACTACACACTAAGTTGTATAACTTCATAAGTATTAGATTACAGAAAAGTGTTTCAAACGAGAAAGAGACTTGGTACTCATTACACTAGTTTACTCCTAGCTTTACTTACTTTACTAATATTGTGTAGTATAATAAGTACATAGTACTTTTGTTAAAATTGTAAATTAGGAAAAAATAAAATTTATTAATTATCTTTTTGCAGGTATTTAATGTCAGCCGAGTTCCTCACCAACAGTTTCCTGGACTCTCAGGGTTTGCCGGAAAGCACACACTTCAACGTGAAGAAGCCTGAAAAGTCTATCACCACGTTGTTGAACTATGTACTTAAACGGTACCTGGATATGGACACCGATGTCTCCGAGTATGTGGTGCCCGCTGTCGAGTATGTTAAGGTAAGGGAACGTTATTTAACACGGATACTTTATTATATAGCCCACCAAATGGCTCTTATTTCACCGAGGTGGAAATCCTCATGGATGACTAACGCCCTGGGGCGGACGAAGGGTTTTGTGCGACTCTAACGGACCATCCCGTGTTCCCTAGCATATTTCCCCCGGAGGAAGCACTTAACACGTTCGCTGACAGTACGTCGTTAGGCAGGAAATTAAAATAGTGCGTTATGACCAGTGATCGGTGTAGGTAGATTGAAATGGGGTCATTGATCCGAAACGTATATATTAATATGGACATTCCTCCGGAATTGGTGGATTATTAAAAAAAAACCGGAACTTATGTAGGAATTTTATTCTGCCAGAGTGGAAGGAGTCATTTGATGATTTGCCATCCTCATAAAAATGGTAGGAATCAAAATAAATCATCTCAAAATAAAAAAATAAAAATTAAAGCTTCGATCGGAATTAGATTGTTTTTATTATTCAACAGATAAATAATGAATTAATTTAGTTTTTATACCTTCCTTTAAATTTTGAATTGAGTAGGAATAATATCACTACCAACATTAACAATGTTTAATTGAATCCGGAAATACCGGAATTACTTTCCGGGAAAATGGCTTATCCATGTTGTTCTTTCTGTGTGCATTTATGATACAAGTACCAAAAATCAATCTACCTACTCCGATCACTGGTTATGACAGTACGTCGAGGGACGGGCCACTTATTTTTAAGAGTACGTCGTGGAAAATTCTACTGTCAGGGTAATTGCTCACTGTCAGCGAACGTGTTAAATATTCCTCAACGCAGTCCCCGACTGAGCCCACCAATGGATGTGCTAACTGAACTAGTAGATAGGAATCTACGCTAATCGCGACGTTGAAGGCCATTTTCTAAGTACTCACTAGTACAACCAAGTATGAGATGAAAGAGGTTAGAACGGCCTCGAGTGCGAGGTAAGCTCGCTGCGCATGAGCAAACGCTTAAAACTCCACCAAACAGCCTACAAACGCGCTCTTGTTGTGGCAGTACACGATGCTAATCTGATAACATCCTTTTGCTCTCTTGCCTTTGGTATTTTCTGTTATTATTCTGTATTACATACCTATCTTATCTGGCTCCTTACATTTCTTTTAACAGCAAACCCTCAAAATGGCAGAAACGAAAACCAAGACGCTGTCTTCCCGCGGAGACTACAACGCCATAGCAGATCGTTTGACCGACACCCTTAATCTGGAGGTCATCGAGCCTGTCCTGAGGGTCTACCGCGCCTACCAGCACTCTGTGAAGGCTCCTCACTGCCAGGAGCATCTTATGTGCCTGGTTAACAGGCACCATGATCAGGATAAGAAGGGTAAGTTGGATACAACATGGTATACAGAGGTGATACGACAAAGAGGCATTAAATTACACTACGTATACTATACGTGTTTAGTGTTATTTTGATACAGTAAAAAATAAATAGCCAAAAAAAATATTTTTAAAACAAACTAAATAGCTTACAAATCAGAGTAAAACGCAACCACCATTTGTAAATAAATGTGACTGACCTTAAATAGGTAACCTACCTAGGTAACAAAGTAGAAACGTAGCGCGGCATGTGTTATCTCTTGTCTCGGTCAGATTTATCGCTTTAAGGTGCATCTCATCAAAATCGTTTGCGACTAAACTACTTCTCCTATTTAATTGCATTTTAGTACAAAGCTTCAAAATGGTACCTAGTATACGCAGTTTAAAGGAAAGCCCCTCGGTCGTATCAACTCTGTATATACGTCTTATTATTATATTTAAACGGAACTTTCAGAAGAATGAGAGTAGCTCGTGCCTAAATGATAACAGTCGAATGGGTCGATGTTCAAGGTTAGGCAACGCTTGCAGAGGTCGGCCTGTGTACGGGTGGCCATCTTAACATAATCATATCCAGATTTCTCCGTACCTTGGAAAGTGCATTAAGCCAATGGTCCCGGCTGACATTTATACATCTTTGACAGGCGTTACGGGAAGTGAGAAGCCAGAAAATTTGACACAAGCAGGGCCGGGTTAACCATTAGGCGGAGTAGGCAACTGCCTAGGGGCCCCGCATCAATTAAGGGCCCAGGCCCAGTGCACGCACCAAGAAAACATGTTTCTTCGAACGAGAATTTGATGTGCGTGTGAACTTAGGGACCTTACCGTTATCTCACAAAATACAAGTCGTTAGATTTAGTAGTAGGTAGAATTAAAACAATTTTAGAACAAATCTGGGAATAGGTAAACAAATATATTAAAAACCACAGCCCTTAATGTGCGTTTCCTCAGTTCACACACGATTTGGTCAGTCAAAGTAAGAAAAGGGGCCCCGAGAATGCCATTGCCTTAGGGCCTCTCACAGGGTTAATCCGGCTCTGGACACTAGTCTAGCTAAGGGGTATCGTGTTACCCAGTTACTGAGTTGTGGAGGTCAGATAGGCAGTCGTTCCATGTAAAACACTAGTACACAGCTGTATCTGGTTAAACTGGACGCCGACTCTAACATTGTTAGGAAAAAGAGATGATATACAGTATGTTAACTAACAGAGGGCGTTCCCGT
This sequence comes from Tholera decimalis, assembly GCA_943138885.2. NCBI lineage: Eukaryota > Metazoa > Arthropoda > Insecta > Lepidoptera > Noctuidae > Tholera > Tholera decimalis. The sequence continues at coordinate 6,206,031 of OW964572.2, forward strand.
TAACCCGCAATAGTATAGCATCCATACATGCTAAAAAAATATTACCATTCGAAAACAACATGCTCTTATTTTTTTTTATTAATATTAAAGTATTCACTAAAAATGTTAAATTGATACGTAAAAGAAACACTCTGTACACGCGTACTTGAAGGACGGCAACGTCGCAATTTATTTATGAATGACGGGCCGCGTGTGCGTCGATCTAATTGATGTGCTTGCTTATACTATTGCGGGTTAACGGGAACGCCCTATGTTAGTTAACATACAGTACCTATTTATACGGAACTTTCATGTTTTGCCATTTACTGGCATACAAATAGGTATATAAACAATACTTACTTTGTTAATCGTTTGTTCTTAACGAAAGTTAAATTGACATAGTATAATATGGCTTATTAATAAATTAGCTTCTGCCCCCGACTGCGCTCGTGTGTAAGGGGTTTCATTGCGTGTTTCGTATTGTCAATCACACCATTTTACAATCATATAAAGTAAGGGATACTGAATTCCTTGAGATTGTGAAGGATTAATTATGTGACTTTATTAGACTCCCCCTGAGTCTAATAACATCACATAATTAATCCTCATAGTAATAGTTTCAAATACAATGTTCTTACATTAGATATAAGCAAAGAATAATTTAATCTTACTATAATATTATAAATGTGAAAGTTAGTGAGGATGGAAACATTCATATTTCACGTATAAACTACACGTACACAATCGATCTGAAACAGATTTACGCGGGAAACTCCTCCCACACGAACGAAGTCGCGGCCAGAAGCTACTACCTACCTACATAATTTTAAAACACAATAGAGTAGGTATAATTAATACCCACTAGTCTCCCATAAAGCACCATGTTGATTTTATCACACAATATAGTGGTAACGCAAAATAACAATAAGTACTAGAAAGAACAGAAAAATAAAACAGGAAATTGCGTGACCAATGTCAACTGAACAATACTTTTCCAACTATGGAATTACTTTAGATTTGTTCGTGTGCAAATGACATTAGGTATAATATAGGTAGAAGGTACGGTTCGCAGGGAAAGACGTAAAACGTGAGCCTCAACAAATTTAAAATAGTCATAAAACGTAAGTTTTGCCAGAAAGGTTTTTACACAGTTTAAGACTATATTGAGGATAAAAAGGCTTGGAATTGAGCTGCTCCAATGACATACAGGGAGCATTAGTGTTGTTTACAATCACAATTTCTTGTATTTTATTTTTATACAAATTGACATTACATTTTTTTTATTTAACTATATTTTTTTTTTACATGAAGACTTTTAAGTATAATATTTTTTATATTTTATTTGGATATATATTTACTTTGCTAAGTATAATATTTTTATTTTATTTATTTTGAGTAATTATGTGCTTAAATTCGAGGATTATGTGGATTATTTTTTAAATTTCCATTCATTATAATTTATTTAAAAAAAAATCGTTTCTCTTTCTCTTACGACGATGTCTGGCAGTTTGAGTACTTTAGTGACCTTCTCAAATGTCCCTTCTTTGGCACTGTTCGTCAGGTCGTTGAGCTCCTTAGTAGTCCAAAGCTGAGCTTACAGACTATCTGACAAAGGCTTGCACTGACAAGACGGGTAGTACTTAAATCTGTGTGGTTCTTTCTTCAAAAGGCCATTTCAGACCAATCCACATAATCCTCTCATAAACTATTGTGAATATGTGAACTATGTAGATTGTTTTTATTCGAGTTAAACATGATTGTCTGGCGGTTTGAGTGCTTTTTACGGCCTACCCAAAAGTCCTTACCTTGGTATTGTTCGTCAAATCGTTAAGCTCCTTGTTTTAAGTTGAGCTATACGTTATCTGACAAATGCTTGCACTGTATGGGCATGCCCACTCAAATCTGTGAGCATCTTTCCTCAAAAGATCGCCTCAGACGGTAACCTACAAGGTTCCCATATATTTTTAACCAGTAGGTATATGTATGGATGACTATATTGTATGGACTTTATGAGTTTGTTTCGGTGTTTCTTCTCAGGGTAGTCAGGAAACACCGGCCTTCTCTTCTCTTTCATCTAGTTTAAATTTAGAAAAAAATTACGTGTAATAGTGTTATTTAATAACCAATTTGCAAAATAAAGATCATTTATCATTTAAAATGTTTTAAAATCGTTTGAAAAGAGCCTAGAGCCTAGTCCTTATTTTAAACGAAGTAAGACACACAATGATAAAGTCTTTACGCATTTCTCTGACGAAGAACGCTTATTTAAAAGTAACCTATTCACTCTTGACTTAAAGTTGTCAGAAAACAATGACTTCGGAAGAGAATTCCACTCCTTAGCTCTGTAATAAAAAAGTATTCATGGTCTCTTCCAGGTCTTCCAGGCTTCAAGGTTGCTCTTACTAAGATCAGCAGCTTGGCAGCGTCAGCAGCCCTCAGTTTCCAGAACGGAAAAGGATTCTTCGACTTGTACAACGCTATCCAAAATGACGTCAATTGTGAAGTAAGTATGAATTATTACTTATATCGTAATTTCGATATTTTATCTTGAAAAGTTACACATAATTTTCCTAATTTTTTAAAAACTTGCTCAACTGAAGTCAACTGTTACTTGAAAGTATTTTAAAAACTACTGGTCGCCCAGTGGTCATAGTTCGACCATCATATAAACTGTAACGAATGCAATATTATAAAAATATTAGCGTTCTATACGTAGGTATAGAACTTTTTACATTGACTTTATGTTGTTCCCAAATCCAATCCTCTGAAGACCCAACAAGTAACATTTATTGTTTTCAATTTTCCAGGCCGCCTATCCAGCAGACTGCTCAGCGTTCCACGAACACGAAATGAAGGTGACCACAGAAGTATACCACAGCGAATTATAAGCTTTAGGTATAATTACTTGTGTATATTAAAATTATTCGACCATAACTGTAACCTTATTGCAGCTACCATAGAGCAAATTATTTAGCAGTTGTCCCACCGCCAGCAATTAAACAATAGCGAATAGAGCTAACAATTAAAAACGAGTTGGCGAGCAGCGAGTGTATAGTTCCGATAGTTTTGTCACTGGGCTATCATCTCGTTGGTCTCTCGGCGTGAGCTCTAACTGCCAAGCGAGTATAGCTGGCAGCTCTTGTCACTCAGCGACAAACTAGTGGAACGAATCTTCGCCGGGAGGGTAAGCAATCGGCGATCGACTATTAATACATACATCTGTTTTGTTTACACGGAGTGTGTATCTTTTGTTAGTTTCTTGAAAAAATAGACGATAGCTAATAGCTTCATCGTCGACGGAGGGACAACTATGTTCGGGAACGATTTTATTACTTATGTAGTATTGTTCGTGCCCGAGCAATGTGCGTTGAGCACAAGATTTAGTTCGTCCAGAGACAAAAGTATCGGTTTTTATGTTATATTTGAACACTAGCTTTGAATTTTAATGCTCTATGGTATCTACAGAACCTATAGAATGAGGAATAGGTACGACAATTTTTTTTTATTATGCATAGCAGATTTTATATGACTGGAAATAGATATTGTGTGTTTTCCTTTATTTTGTGTGGTTTCCTTCTTTTATTTCATTTAGCCGTTTGCTATGGATTTAATATCATCGAACGTATTATAAAAAAAAATATCTATATAAATAATTCATTCATCGATCATTCCTTTCCATCATTCATTCATCATCGCCAATAGAATTGTGTGTATTAATTTAACCAAAGCTAATCTGATAAAGTTGTCATTTTAAACGTATTCACGCAAAACTCACGCCCCCTCACTCATGTTCACTATTGAATGAAAGCTAATAAAGATAATGAAAGGTACATTAGTAGTTCATTTTACCATGAGACAAAATTCACTATATTTAAATAATTGTTTATTACAAATTCATTCATCTATTTACTATTAATTCTCTTGATGTTTTTTCTTTTTCATTTCCACAAATGCACCCTTTTTGCGTTTTGATATACACCTGCGTTATGTTACTTAATCATTTTAATAATAATATATTGTGATACACTTTTTTTTTTTTTAAATATGTATTAATTATTATTTTAAGATGGCAGGAAATATTTTTTTCTGGAGAATGATTTCACTGTCTTTCAGTTAAGACAAACTTATCACAAATCTATTTGTAGCACTTTGGAATTTATAATTAGATAATTGGTGAAGTGAAAAATTAAAATATTCCATTTTTTGTGGTCACAAATTTAAAATTATATTTTGCTTTTTTTTTATTTAATTGCAAAAGCTATAAAAACAAATATAAATCATTTAAAATGGAATGTTTAAAAACTGTACTTATGTAAACATAGAATTGATAGTTACTATATACTTAATATAAATTAAGTTAAATAGTTTTAGTTTTTGCTGGACATTTTGGTGCTAAAAACTTACGTTGCATTTAATACCTTTCGTCTAACCCAAAATAAGGTTGGTAGGAGGATATTTAGACATAAAAATCTCGAATCTATATTAAATAAATAATATATAAATTATATTTAAAAGAATTTTAGGTGAATATTATTGTTACTTTTATATTATGTCCTTAAGTCTTCCGTATCAATTTCAATTTCAATTGTAAATACATTCCACGTGTATGTAAAGTATTGAATAAAACATCTGACTGAAAATTCGTAGTATTTATTTAAATGGAAGTTACCTAAAGTATGCAAATATCAATTGTAAAAAAATCGCAAACAGTGAGAATTTAATTTTGAAACATTGCCATTTGTCGCCGCTACATTCCTGTAAATTTTGCACTTTGGTACTATTCAAACTATTAGTAAATATTAATTCACACATATCGGCATAATTTTAAGTTTAGCAAATTAATGAAAACAACTACATACACAGATTATTATCTTGGAAGAAATATTAAACTATTCCTTCTACTTTTATTCCATACTTTTTAACAAAATAATTTATTTTATAATTTCAATACTTATATTTTAAATAAACTTTTGATGACGACTGTATATTTCTTTCTTCGTAAAATAGAAAATAATGACTGGCCATTGAGCTCTAGTTCTATGTATAAATACATTATAGACACAACAAACAATGTGCATTTAAAATCATGTTGATACATTATTATTATTTTATCTCGATAAAAAAAACTACTTAAAAACTCTTACAATATTTTTAGAAGGAATTAATGGCAGCACTACCATATAAATAATAACTATTAGCTAATTAAAATTAAAACAATGTTATCTTAAAAAAGTAATAATGTTGATTTCTGTCATAATGATACATGATCAATAATAACTATAAAAATATAGCCAATCGACGTTTGTACGGGCACGCTTCGTGACGACGTTTTGGGCCAAAACATTAAGTGCGCCATCGACACCAATTAATAGAAGAGAATGTCAAACCATACGTGCTAATATGCAAACCTTTATAAGTTTAGGTATGTGACATTTTTAGATAGTCTGTCAACTGCAATTTTTAATATGTCGTTTATGAGAAACCACAAAAGAATTCGGGATAGATATTTACTTTTTTTTATTGATAATAGGCTCGCATTTGACCATGGTAAGCGATGATGTGGTTGAAAATGCACGCTTTTACACAAAAATACTAACTAATAATTTTCCTAAGAGAATTTGAATGAATAATCTGCTATTTAGTGTTTAATTTAAACATATAATTTGATTTAGGTATTTATATAAAAACAAAAAAATATTTTTTATTTCACATTGGTCCAATAACCATATACGTATATTAGGTTTCTTTCTTAAAAATAAACTACAGATTCAGTTCACGTCGTGTTAGATCTTCGATGAGAGGAAAGCTACATAATTGTACTTAATATTTATGTAGAGTCAGGCATTTCTTTTTTGTAAATTCACAACATAATGTAACGCGAACTTTAGATACTACTTTATAAACAACTTATTATAGGTAACAAACAGTTTCTTAAATAAATTATAAATAAAATCTATTATAACTTTGGACGGATTTCAGTAGACTACACTAACTTTAAAATCAAATTAATATCATTATTCTTGATTCGTGGTGATATTATTATATATAATATTTAAAGATGGTAGAACATCTAATAATATAAAGCTTCAATAATTATTGCAGTATAGTTATTTCTTAGTTGGGATGTTTTTGCAGACCCATTCCATGCCCTCCTGTAAGAACAAAATTATTAGCATACTGTGACCAGGCATAGCCAAAAGACTAAGTACTAGACCAGTCAATAGAACAAACGCCATATGCGAAGATTAACTTTGTTCTGTCTTTATAATATTTTCTCTTTATTACATATTAGTTTTAGTTACGATAAATTACTTACGTATCGTTATTTAAGACTTAATACTATAAGCCAGACAAAGTTAAAAAAAAATCAAAGTAGCAGATTGTTTTAGGGTTGCCAACCATACTCTAAAATAGAGTATTGTACTCTATCTCATGTAGGTGTACTCTATAATCTATAAAACTAATAGAGGACGCTAAAATACTCTTTTACACAATGTTTACTATACTAGTGCCAGTCACGCATATTATACTTAAATTAAAACGAAATTTATTAAAAATGAGCTCCTGATCTATGTAAACTTAGATATAGAATGTTTCGAGTCGTACAATTCTTTTAAAATAAATGAAAATTTGTAATGTTCTACAAAAAGTACCAAAATGCCTTTTTTAGTAAATGGTTCTCTTTGTTATAAATCCGTACTCTTTATTTACCTCCTTTGAAATCAGATATACTCTATTTCTTCTAATAAAAGTTGGCAACCCTAGATTGTCTACATAATAACAGCCACATCGTCAAGACTAAGCAATGTTTGCCAAAGTTGGTCTATGGATGGATGAATATCATAATATATCGAGATTCCTCTGTGCCGAAAGGACATTCAGCAAGGCTATCATTTGTACTTCTTTAAAAGTCGTTACAGGCAGTCAGAAGCTGGAAAATCTGACGCTGATCTTGCCAAAGGCTATTGTATTATCCAGATACTGGCCTCTGAAGGTCAGATAGACAGTCGCCCCATGTACAGCCTGCAATACATGTTGGCCGAGCGTTGTCGAGTGAAGGCCAATACCAACATGTAGACGGTATATTTGCCTTGTCTTGCTATCGCTTGGTGTCACTTGCCCAGTTGGCCGAGTGGAGGCCAGCGCCAACGTGTATATAGCTCATTTGGTGCAACTTTTGCCGTTGCTCGTGATCACTTGCCTCACTTCAGATCGGTGTCGGTTTTTGGTCACAAATCAACAGGGCAGCTCTACAGACCCTCGTCTACATTGGTCGTCTGCATTGGCGTTCGACGAACTTGTCGAACGTGTGGACATTATTTCTTGCCCTGTACCTATTTGCCAACGCGAGCGTTGGCCTACGCTCGGCCAACATGTATTGCAGGCTTTAAACTCTAGTACTCAGCTGCATCCAGTAAGACTGGAAGCAGAATCCAACATATTTAGTTGAGAAAAGGCATATGCATATGACGATGATGAGATTGGCATATACAAATTAAATGCATGATGTTCTTACATTAGAATTTAAAATGGTCGTACCTTAACTCCCGTGCCGTCGGTAGCGACACACGCTTGTATCTGCCAAGTGCGGTCTCTGATGAGATGTAGCCCCAGATGCTGGGCTATCTCGCTGGCTGGCAAGGCTGTGAACAAGATTTAGTAAAATGATAAATGATATTTATTTTTGTAAATTGGTTATAAATAAAACTTTTTCACGTTATTTTTGTCGTTTCAGTTAAACTAGATGGGGTTGATGAATTCTCAAAGGATGATAACCTAATGTGTGCTAGGTTGCAATTTTTTATTAATTATTTTATTATAGTGGATGATAATAATTTAATTCTTGCTGTTTAAACTAAGTGTGTGACAGTAATTAACAAATATTATCTTAGATGGATTGAAAACAAAAGAAACAAATTAATAACTGATTTTGAAAAGTGAATATTTAACATGCTTTTAATTTGACATAAAAATTTGAATGTTAAATTCCAAGTCTATAGTTGCTGAGCTGATGCTGGAAGGTATAAGTCGGGATCTGATTATGGAAACCCAGGAAAATCAAGGGATACCATCGGCTTTGAGGACAAAGTTTTACATAAAATATACTATCTAAAGCAATTCAGATATTTGCAAAAATTTCAAATAATAATAATTTAATTGGGCATTCATTTGCTCCACTGAGTTTGGCTAGGAGAGGTCCAGCCTAGGTCTTATATAAGCTCAGGAGCTTGCTAGATAGAGGCTTAGAGATGAAAGATGTAAGGAATATTTTTTTTGATTTTTATGTTGCATTTAGCTTTAGTTATTCAGTGAATGACATGTGAAGTCTCTGTGGTTTTCAGAGGAAAAACCTTTGGGTAAATCTCTATTTATTTACTTCAAAATAACACATTATTTGAAGACATGTTAAAATATAAGAAACACCACATCGAACAGTCATACACTCATCTCACAGTATTCCAGGCACACAGACAAGATCTTCCATTCATCCGCAAACACGTCGCAATCAGGTTTGGCATCCAAGAGAGTGTTGAGCGCGGAGAGTGTGCGAGGAATAGGGGACTGGGCTCGAGCGACAGTACGACTTAGTGCTCTATGTCAGCTGTGGTGTCAGCGCGGGTGTCGTCATTATGAGGATCACCCGGAGGACAAGGTATGGCCCGTTTGGTCTGAGTACCACCATGTTTTCGTGGAGGCGATCGGCGGCGGCGACCTCTCGCGCCTAACTCTGGTTCAGGCCATGGTGCGAGGCGAGCGGGAATGGGATACGGTCGCCTGTTTTTACGAAGCTAAAGTGCGGCGCGCACTGCTCGCTGCCCGGTAAGAACCAGACCCGGGTCGACGGCGCGTCGTGGTCCGTACGCGCCTCAAAGAGGAGTCAGCAGCACTGATGGGGTCAAATAAGTCCATTGCCTGCTGGGGCTGCGGATATTTTCTAGCGAGTTACCACGGTCCCGGACCACAAGCACAACTGAAGGAACAGGGTGGGTTTTTAGTCAGAAGTCTGACACTCACTTCATGTGGAGGGAACAAGGAGTCATTCAATGATTTTCCTATGAGGAAAAAAGCTTATAGCTATCAGGGAATGGCAAATCGGCATTCGTCTTGTAGTTCGATGATGGAATGGGCTTGATGGAATTATATTGTGCAATATTGCACACCCTCCGAAATGTATTTTTATTTTTACAGTCTAAGTAAGCAAAAAAAAAGAAAAAAAAATTGCTCATTAAAATTCTATACCTGTAGCTAAGTCCTGTTTGTTGGCATACACCAACAAAGCTACTCCACGTAACTTTTCATCTTCTAACAGCTCTGCTAACTCCTGGCCAGTCTCTTCTAATCTTTGATGATCAGAGCAGTCAACTACATAGATCTAGAAACATTCAGCATTTTAATTTAATAAAATACATATGATTTTTAGAAGCCACATGGGTTGATCATCTTAGCATATAGGGATGCCCCTGTATCTCGGTAAGCTCATTAAGCCATTGGTCATGGCAGTTCCTTGTACATTTTCGACTATTCTTACAGTCGTCAGAAGCCAAAAAATCTGCCACTACTCTTGCCAAGAAGTAGCAGCTACTGATTTGTAGGTCAGATACACAGTCATTCCATATAAAACATTTGTACTGAGTCTAGTTAAACTGGAAGTTTACTCTGACATAGTTAGGAAAAGGCTACGCAGATGATTTATATTGCAGTCTCATGGAAAAACTTGGGATTATGTACGAGAGGTATGTAGTTATGGCTTTTTAGTGTGTCGATGGCAAATAGCTGCCCAGAACTGGGCAACAAGTTTGGCACCATTGGTAGCTTCCATCAAGTCCTGCAGTGAGCAATTGACAGGGCACACAGGACAGGAAATTAAGTGTGCCATGATTTGTGGAACAAAACTACATAAACACTCCAAAACAGAGTCATCAATAAATCTCCACCTGGACAGATTTTCTTTGCTGCAACTAACCTGGGTATGAATTCTATTTAAAGACTTCCAGGTCAGCCATGGCAGTTCGTGTCCAGGTGGTAGTTGTTCAGCTGGTGGGAGAAATGGGCTTGGAAGGGATGTACTTTCTAGCCACAGCTTTAAGCGCTCCTTTGGCCACTCACCAGTAAGTGGGGTGACACACGTCAGGAAACTTCTTCAACTTTTCAGCCTTTGTGAGACTAAGGTGTCAAGTGTAAGGTGTAAGAGTCAGACTAAGGTGTACCCGTGCATAGGTTATAAGTTGAAGTCATAGGTTGTCAGTACCTAACAAAGAAAATTTGGTTTATCTACCAAAAACACTAAAATATTATGTACCTACCAATATATCAGTATTTTCGAAATAATTCCGCCAGTACGGTCGTATCTTCCTCTGCCCGCCGATGTCCCAGACGTTTAGCTTAAAACCATTGGATAAAACAGATTTAATGTTGAATCCAGCAGTCGGTGTGACATGGTTCACATCTTCTGAAGCTAGCTGCTTCAGCAGTGTAGTTTTACCAGCATTGTCTAGCCCGAGAAGCAGAAGACGTAACTCCTTATCGGGATTAGAGCGCAACTTTTTCAAAATATTCAGTAGGCCCTAGAAATGGTAATACGAATCAGCACAACAAGAAACGGTTATTACCGCAAGAAGGTGGGATATCAAGATCAAAATACCATCATGGAGAATTCTTTTGAAAGGCTTTTTCGGTAAAACTTGATCTATTAATATAACACTATATATTTCATTGTAATTTAATTATTTCTTCGTATCTTGCGTGAATCGTAAGAAATTTGTTGACATGTAGCTGTTTCCATGGTAACAAGAGCCAAGCAAGAAATACGTTTCGTCTTCTCACGTTAAGGTAATATTTTATTGCCGTAGATAAATCTGAATTTACTTCAGCTTTTAACTATTGGTGTTATTTTGTCAGCATCAAAATGGCGGGACCAAGTCCCCAATCGAAAATGTAACAAATTAAAGTATTTGTACTACATATGTACTATTTGTACCCTAAACCAGCAATTTGTACCTCTAACGGTAAAGGAAGTACGTCCAGACGAACCTGGTCCCGCCACTTTGACGTCAAAGTGGCGGGACCATCTGAAAGCGCTACCGAGAGACAGGTAATTCACACACAAAGACTTAGTACTACATATGTACTTGTATATACTCAATTTCCAATACAATTGTAAGTGCCAAACTAAAGTTATGTTATTAAAACATTGGTCCCGCCATTATGATGATTCATGTTATCGCTGATTTCATATGAAAATCGTAAAAAATTCGTACAAAATCTAATGTGGAAACTTAGTACGCCCTATGTACTTATACGTGGGCAATTTTCATATTCATAGCTTTAGTACATCAAAAGTTTTTTCGTTTCTAGTCCATTTTTATAGAACTGGACACATGTATGTAGTAAGGAAACAAACATCACAAACAAACATGTAGCTTAGTTCATATCACTAGCTCTCGTTTTCGAAAAATATAAACAAATTTTATGAAAAAGAAAACAGTATGAACATTTTCATAGAAATACAATTCGACAAAATCCCTTTGACTTTTTCCGGGAGGGAAAATTATCGAAGGACTGCTTCCGCTGTGGGTGGAGCGGAAGGGAGTGTCCGACTTCTACTGACTAAAAAACCCACCCTTTTTCTGCACCTGCCCTTAACTTCCGGGGCCACGGTATCTTCTTAGAACATTCCCGCAACTCCGGCGGGCCATGGCCCTATGAGACCCCGTCACTCGTGCTGACGACTCCGTGAGGCGCGCGTTGAACACGAAGCGCCGCCGCCGACCCGGGCCAACTGCTATTTTATTTGCTATTTATTTATTTATAAAGACTTTATGCAACACAAAATTAAAGTTAAATCATGCTATAGAGTTTATAGCCTACATCTAGCGGCATCGGACATTATTGAGCTCATATTTCTCGAATAATTGGTCAGTGAGAGTACTACGATGACTTAAAGACGAAAGTTATGAAGAATCAAACGTACATAGTGCCTAATTGTTTAATATATTCGCAAAAATATCTCTTCTCTCTCCTTTCTTTTAATTGATTGATAAAAAGAGGAGGGTCTTAATTCGATGCGTATATTTTTTTTAATGTATGATCACCGATAACTCGAAAACGGCTGAACCGATTTGGAAAAATATTTTTTCATTTGAAAGGATTTTCTTTAAAAGTGGTTTCATTGTCATCAAATCAGGATCTCATGACGGCATTCGCACCTTACGCCTGACGCGGGTACTGACTGGACATGGCTGTTTCGGGAAGTACCTGTTTGAGATACAGCGGGAGGATACGCCCGCGTGTCGTTATTGTGAGGACCATCCGGAGGACACGGTGGAGCATACAGTGGAGGTGTATCCTGCTTGGGCGGAGCACTGCCGTGTCTTCGTGGTGGCGATCGACGGCAGCAACCTCTCGCGCCCGGCCTTGGTTCAGACCAAGGTGCGGAGCGAGAGGGAATGGGATGCAGTCGCCTCCTTCTGCGAAGCAGTCATGCTAGCGAAGGAGGAAGCCGAATGCGCGAGGGAGAGGCAACTCTCTTCCTCACGCCCCAGTTGCCGCGGGAGTCGGCCCGGGCGTCGGGGATCACGAGCCGATCTCCGACCAGCGTAGGCGCGGGCTTGCGGACGGCGAGCAGGGGTAGCTCACCGTCCTGGCCTGGGTCGGCGGCGCGTCGTGTTCCACGCGTGCCTCAAAGAGCTGTCAGCACCAGTTACGGGGCCTCATAAGGCCATTGCCCACCGGGGTTGCGGAAATGTTCTAACAAGGTACCGCGGCCCTGGAACTTAAGGGAAGCTGAAGGAATAGGGTGGGTTTTTAGTCAGTACAAGTCTGACACCCCCTTGCGCTTTACCCAGAGTGGGAATAGTCATTCGATGATGTTCCCACCTAGAAAAAAAGGCTTTTGTAAGTAGGTAAATTACAAATCAGCAAACTAAAAACAGAGAAATATTTTTTTAACACGCTTTTATTAGGTCGACCTATATGTAACTAACTATGTAATGGAATCTAAGGTAACTAATTTAACCATCTTCCAAGGGTCGTAGTGTAATGAAAATTGGCAGCTGTATGTAGTTCTGATGACAATACAATAATATGGTACTGTCAAACTGATCTGATGATGAAGCCGGAAGCTATGAACCGGAACTTCATGATGGAAAATCGTATCATAGCTTTTTTGGATTTCTTAGAAAAGTCTTGTAATGAACTTTGACCACGATTAGGTTTCAAGGTCTGATGATGAAGCCGGAAGATAGGCACTGGCATTCCATGATGGAATATCGTATCATAGTCGTGTTTGCACTTGTGAGAAAGGCCTCGTAATGGACTTTGAACACGATCAGGTTTCAAGGTTATAATAAACCTAAAGAAAATCGGTTATCGGTTTTCTTAACCTTTTTGAATTACCGCGTAATCCATTGATTTATTATTAGGTCGATCTGTAACGAACTAAATATGCAATAAAATCTAATAATCTGTATTAAACGTACTTCTAATTGTTGTATCATCATGAAATTTGGCAATTAAGTGTAGACTAGACGACAATACAATATTATGGTACCATCGAGCTAGTCTGACGATGGAATTGGAAGGCTGATGGAACCTTGGACTGCCTACTAGTAAATATTTCTAATTTCTGCTCATTACATTAGTCTTAAAAGCGTGTTTTTGGTTTTTTAAACTATTAATTTATTTACAAATGATTAAACCGACTTCCAAAAAAACACTGTAATGTGAAAAATAACTTTGATTTTGGAAGTCGGTGCCAAAAACTAAAATACAAAACCAAAGACACCGACTACCTAAATTAAAACTATTCACTTTGCAGTGTTTAGTGCTATATACTTTATAGCAGATATCAGGGATCCCTTTTAAGAAAATTTGTCTCGGAATTTCAAAAATGTTTATTTTCTTCTGATCATTGAGTCAAAAAATATTGTAGGTAGATGATATCACAACGGAATCAAAACCATATACTACTTATATGGTTTTGATTCCGTTGCACTGCATGACTAAATGTGATCTTGTATAATTTCATCAGTTGATTTGCCGTGGTAAACTATGCCGGTGCTTAAAATCTTTAAATCAAGAGACTATATTGACTGAGCATTTTCTCTTCAAGCAGTTTCATATTTCATCTACACTTTATAAACCATTGGATAATATAATTATGTTATATTGCACTCGCAGTGTAACTTGTATTTCATTTTTAATTCCGGAAGTCGCTGCCAAAAACTAAAATACAAAGCAAAAGATACAGACTACCGAAATTAAAGTTATTTTTCGAGAGTATTTTTAAAGTTAGTTTTTATACATAGCCATGTTTTAGGAAGTCGGTTTAATTTTTTGTTAAAAAGTTTTTTTGTATTTATAAGTAACTTTTATCATTAAAACACTAAAGGTTTTTCATAACAGATTTTTATAAAAATATACATAATTTGCAATTGCAATTTAGGTTGTTTCATTTCTGCATAAGGGTATCAATTTCAAAGATAACGATATATAATAAATGATAAATAACTTTTCATGTACTACAGCTATGAATATGAAAATTGCCCACGTATAAGTACATAGGACGTACTAAGTTTCCACATTAGATTTTGTACGAATATTTTACGATTTTCATATGAAATCAGCGATAACATGAATCATCATAATGGCGGGACCAATGTTTTAATAACATAACTTTAGTTTGGCACTTACAATTGTATTGGAAATTGAGTATATACAAGTACATATGTAGTACTAAGTCTTTGTGTGTGAATTACCTGTCTCTCGGTAGCGCTTTCAGATGATCCCGCCACTTTGACGTCAAAGTGGCGGGACCAGGTTCGTCTGGACGTACTTCCTTTACCGTTAGAGGTACAAATTGCTGGTTTAGGGTACAAATAGTACATATGTAGTACAAACACTTTAATTTGTTACATTTTCGATTGGGGACTTGGTCCCGCCATCTTGATGCTGACGTTATTTTAGATACTCTTTAGCATAAAGAGCAATATATGTTCCTTGCTCGTTAGCATAATATAATATTAAACTGGTGAAACATAGAGGAAAATAATAATAATAATATACAGGCTGTCCCGTAAATAATGGATCAAACGTAACGGGTAGGTAGCTTACCTAATTTCCAACAACTAATTTGAATATTAAAAAAAAAAACCGTTACAGTAACCAAGATATTTTTTTTTTCGAATTTTACCATTTTGTCTTCCAGAATTAAGTTTTTTTAATGCTGTTGCTGTAAATGATGACATTTTTAGGTATGATTATTATCTAACATTTCTGAATAGCTTACTAATGTTATAAGATACCATTTTTTTGAATACCGTAGGGGGAAGGCAATTCGAACATTTATTGTAAAAACCAAATAAAACGATTTATTTGAACTAACTGTTTTTTTTTAGTACGGCCTCCTAATTCCTTTCATACGCCTCAATAATTCAATGAACATTGCCTCTGAAATACTACAGTTACATATTTTAAAGAAAAAAGTTTAAATGCCTTAATTCATAAGGAAGTCTCCGAATTCTGTCTCTGTTCTTTAAAGTTTAGGTAAATACACTCAGCCTATTCCGATCTCTGGTTATAATACAGATTCGAAAACTGTCCATGTGAAGTATCGCCTCACCTCACTCGTACCTTTGGAACTTACTATTTATTACTTTTTTACTGATTACAAAAAGAGGAGTGTGTCACCTCATAACTTCTTACTGGGTGAACCGGTTTTGATAATTATTTTATATTCAAAAGCTGGTACTTGTCATGTGGTTCGATTGATAGCATAGGATCCTGGTAAAAACGAGGGAAACCCTCACATTTTAAAAGCACATACATTGTTTTTTATTATATACTATATATATTTGTGACGCGTAATTATCATCTCATATTGCTGACAAGTCAAAATCAAGGGAAACCCTGGACTTTAAGGGCTCCTACAACATTTTACATAAACTATCGAAAGCAATTCAAATTACTTTTTTATTTTTCTTACTAACGTTGATTTGGAGCACCTCTCAGATTTATAGCAATTATCTTTGTAACGACAAGGACTAGAATGTACAACTTCATACCAATTTACCAAAAATACAAAAGCGGCGCTATCTATCCCTTTCACACTGACTGAGGTGCAACTCCGCCACAGGTAGCGATCCCAAATTCCGGACAGATGACGTCATCGGGTCGGAATTATGCTAGCCGCTTAACTACCTGCCTCGATTACAAGCATTCAAGCATAAGCCATAACGAAAAGGAAAAAATGGAATAGTACCAATTTAATTTATTTTCTGTCTTCTTCATCACATTCATAGCAATATCTTTGTAACGATAAGGACTAGACGTAAGTTTTATACGAATTTGCAAACCTTATTAAATGTACAAGTTTTAGAAATAATGGTCGTCTTCGGTGTCATACATTTTTTTACAGGAGAATTTTTTCAATTTTGGTCCTAACACCGTAAAGAAAAAACTTTTTAACTCAAGATTTTTTTTCTAAGGCAAATAAAACGGTATTCAAAAAAATGGTATCTTATAACATTAGTAAGCTATTCAGAAATGTTAAATAAAAATCATACCTAAAAATATCATCATTTGCAGCAACAGCATTAAAAAAACTTAATTCTGGAAGACAAAATGGTAAAATTCGAAAAAAAAATTAATATCTTGGTTACTGTAACGGTTTTTTTTTTTAATATTCAAATTGGAAATTAGGTAAGCTACCTACCCGTTACGTTTGATCCATTATTTACGGGACACCCTGTATATTGGGTAATGAAACCTGATGTTTTCGAACACTGCATGAAATGAAACAAAATAATCGTTCAGAATTATTTTTAGAGTATTCCTTTTCTAAAGCAGAAAGATAATAATTATACATTTGAAAAACATCTGACGATTTTAATTTATTAAAAGACTATTTCAATATACATTATAATTATTTTAATCATAAAAATTAAATGTAAAATATCAGATTTGAGTGCAATGACAAATTGACAACTTTGAGTTTTGACCGTCAAATGTCAAAATTTGACGTTGCGTTTGCCTCAAACAAAATTTGGCGTGTTGTTTAGTCTTGGGCTTAATCGGACACTGTTGGGTGCGCACTCTATTCGTACAATTTGAAAAATGTACTAGTACACCTTATTAGTACTATTAGTACTTAGTAGTACCCAGATGTTTTGACCCAATAATAACAAACAGTACCTGAATAACCGGCTATAAAATAGTGTACAAGTCGAAATACTTTTTTTTCGTCCTTTTTTTTTCATCGTCATACTTTCATCGTCATTTCGTCCATCACCGCATTAAAAAAACACAAAAACAAACCTAAATAAAGAAATGATAAAATTTTATAAACGTAACCTAAACAAATTCCTTTTACGTAAAAGTAAAACTGTACATTTAAAAGGTTTCATTAAAATTCTCAATTTTTACTTACACTGAAAAAAAAAACAATAACAAAAGCACTTTTACTTTTACGTAAAAGGAATCTGTTTAGATTATGTTTATAAAACTTTGATTTAAATGTTGACACTAAAACGTGAAATGAAAGGAATGCGCGACACGACGTTACTCGAACAGTCTTACCACATTCAACATTAGCCGTTCGTTCGTACCGTTCTACCGTATAGCTCTGTTTCATTTTAGAACGAACGAACGTCGCACGAATAACATCATCTCGGACTCGGACTGTCGGACAGTCGGACAATCGGACCCATACACCAAAGCCATAGACTATACAACTCAAACTGGTCGGACCGTCGGACCTCGGTAACGTTGTACTAGTTGATAGTACTGTTACAGTGTCCGATTAGTCCGATTAGGTCCGAATAGCATTTGACGTTTGGTAATATTACTTTTCGTACCTCACTAAGTACCGTAACCTATTAGTACATCGTACATGTACTACCCAAGACTAGTGTTGTTGCGTGCGCACGTGTTTACGGCGAAACAATTCCCATAAAATACTTCTAAAAATACCAAAATGGGCAAAGTAAAACATGAGCCCGTCGAACAGGAGGACCAGGGAGATGTCAGCATTAAAGCCGAGCCACAAAGTTACGACGACAAAGTTGAACATTGCAGTGTGATTGCAAAGCCTATGGCGCCTAAGAAACTAAGCAAAAAGATTTATAAACTGATCAAGAAGTCTACTTCTCACAAAAACTACATTAGAAACGGTCTAAAGATCGTACAGAAGCAGTTGCGGCTTGGTGAAAAAGGGTAAATAAACATGTAACTATTAAATTTTGAGGTTATTATTTAACACGCATCGTAGGGGTACTGCTTGCGTAGAGTTAAACAAACCGTGATAGTTCTGACCTAATTAATACTATTTTACTATGTCATTGAGTATAAGGATACCAACTGACCTATAATTTGTATTGATGCTATTTTCAATCAATATGTAATCGACATTTTTACGTCTTTAGATTATTATTACGCTATTGTATACTTTATGGGAAATTATTATGTCATAGGATAGTTCTAAATTCTGTTAAGGTTAATAAATACCTACTTTTAAAGTCTCAATGAATATTGTCAACAGAACATTTCTACAACAATATGAATCTAAATCTTGTATTGTAGAAACTGAATAGCTCTGAGAAATTGTCCACCAATGTAAACAGGGTACTAAATCAATACACAGGTCTGCAACATATGAATTTTGATGAGTTTTTGGTCAAGGCCGCTAAAACTTCAGCGATAAACAGAAATTGTAATCCCAGTTGATATTGCTCAATATTTTCCGATTGTCTCACATTTTTTATCCTTAATATACTATGTACCATAAATTATATATTTAAGGCTGCTAAAACTTCAGTGATTAAACAGAAATTGTAATCCCAGTTGATATTGCTCAATATTTTCCGTGTGTCTCACATTTTTTATCCTTAATATGCTATGTACCATAAATTATATATTTAATCCAACTCCTTTCTTTTCCAGGCTAGTATTCTTCGCTGGAGACATTTCACCTATCGAGATCATGTGCCACTTACCAGCAGTGTGTGAGGAGAAGGATATCCCATATTGCTACACACCAAGCCGCAAAGACATTGGTGCAGCCATGGGTACCATGCGAGGATGTGTTATGGTGCTTGTCAAAGAACATGACGATTATAAAGACTTGTTTGACGAAGTTAGAGGAGAAATAAAGCTGCTTGGACATCCAATTTAAGTTAAGAATGTAGATTGGTATTTTGTATTTATATGAGGACATTGAAAATGTACTTTTCATATTATGTTAATGGTGAAAGTGAATGTTTAGACTTGCAATAGTTCATTTTAACTGTAACTAAGGTTGTGTATGGTACCTAGAGGGGTGACTATAATTTTCATAACAATGAAATATTTACCTTAATGAGTAATAGACTTTATTGAGCCTGCACTGGATCACCTAAGGCATTAAGTCCACCTTTGTACTTTTGTGTTGCATGTTTTAATAAATAAATAAATCATGTCTAATTGTAAGCAATTAATACTGTCTATGATGGGATGTCTATTTACATATTTCATGATTTTATTTTAAATGAAAGTTGTTATCAAAACAAGGTTTTCATGTCAACAATAAATACAAAATATCTGTATAAGTGGTTCGATTATCAAGTACTATCCTGTCAAATCTTTTATCAAAATTTTATAGAAATACTGTGATGAATATTTTGCCTTTATAGTACATGGTAGTCTGCAAGAGTCTGCTTGATACAATTTATTTGAATGAATTGTATCAATCCAGGCATATTAATTGTAAGTATAGGTTAAGTACAAAATGTTGGTGTACAAGACCTGTGAGTCTTCTTGTGGACCAAGATTTTTTTAATATAGACAAATTATTACTTCTTTTTTGTTTTATTTTCATGTCAAAAAGAGTTGTTATTTGTTTGAAGGTTCCCTTGACACCTATGACATTGTTTATATAAAATATATCCATGGTTGATGCATACATTTAAACAACATGACTGGTTCAGGGGTTGAGTGATAAGCTGCTGCACTGCATATTACATGTTGATTTCTGCCCCAGAAAAAATGTTTGTATGGCCTAAAAAGAGTTATTCTGGGTCTAGGTAAAAATGCACTCACTCTTCAGGAGAAATTCCTAGTGTGTGGCATCATGCCAGGCATGGATATTTTTTTATATCTATAGCTAGAATCTAAAGTTCTGGAGCATCATCAAGATGTCACAGAAAACATCGCTGCAATCTATTAATATTACAAATGCGAAAATTTGTGAGGATGTATGTATGTATGTTTGTTGCTCTTTCACGCAAACACTACTGAACGGATCTCAATAAAATTTGGTCACTTTTTGTCCCGGAATTCCCACGGGATCGGTATTTACGCGGGAAAAACCTATAAAAGGAAGAATTAACAATTTAATTATTAATGAAGATGGACACCAGCATCCAGATCATGTAAACTCGATGAATTCTCATCGACACGAACAGAATTAAAAGCATTGGCAAAATCAATAAGCACCAAAACAGTAACCTTTGTGTTGTCCATCGCTTCTCGAATGTCATAGTACTTATTTTGCATACAGGAAGGAACATCATTCGATCCATTCAAGTTTCTTCAGAAAGGAAATGCCCTGGTTATTGTTGCTACTTCACGGAGCGGAGGGTACCTGGGTTTCCGAAAAAATAAAATAAATTAAGTTTTATAGGATTTCACAAACCTTTATAGGTTTTTTCCATTTTATGAAATGTGACAGATTGGGTTTGATAAATTTTTAGGCTTTGTAAGAAATAGATCAATAAAACAATAGCATTTAGTTACACATACATTTAATACACTTATTAAAATCTATGGGTACGTAAAAAATGGCAGATTGTCATAATTACTGACAGTGAAGATTGGCAAAATACAATTACTTTTAATTACGCACTAGGATCACTAGAATATCTAAGCTAGAAGTCTAGATTAGCTTTAAGGAGCAAATTTCAGTAAACTTTAAGACAGTTTAAAGACCGACATGTTTTAGTATGACTAAGTTAGTTACATACTCAAATATCAGCAAACAATTCCGGATACCTGAAAATGGTTGTTGTTTGTGCAATAAAATTTACTGAAACCCTATCCTAAATAGTAACTAGTAATTGAAGCAGTATTTAATTTAATAGATTAACCCTGCTTTAGAATGAGTGCCCAATAATGTATGGAGATCATATTTAATTATAACAGTACACTTGCTTGCAAAATATAAGGCCAGAATAAAATGTGAAAATGATATGGGCTTGTGGCAACAAAAATCAGCCGTTTAGGTCGACATTAAAGGTCAAGCATTGCTTATCGAGGTCGGGCTTTGGATGGGTAATCTTATAGACCATCTATAACAAAGTGACACCCTCCGTGCCTCGGAAAGAACGGTAAGGCTCCGGCTGTTATTTGTAAATCTGAGTCTTTAGGTATATTCAGTAGCTACAAAGTCTGACAACCAGTCTTGCCAAATGGTTTCGTCCTACTCTTTTATGTTGAGGTCAGATACCGATATCTATGCACCAGCGGCAGTGGAAGCCGACCCTAGCATCGGGAAAAGCTAATCAAATTATTTATCAAAATTGCCGAAATATTTCATATTATTTTAAAGGTTACGTGCGTCCGAAAGTATGCGTTTTCGAGGTTGTCCTATTTTTAATGCAAGCAAGAATACACTCAAGAAAATATAAGCAGCATTTAAAGAACATTATGGGTTTAGGCGTGCCTGTTAAAATTATATTATTATGTCTATTTAACAGTGGTGATTATAGATTAGAATAACCTGTAGTGGAAAGTGATGATGACAATTTGTACTTCAAATTCTTAGGAGATTATTTAAACTACAAGTTAGTATGTTATTGGATTTGTTTTAAGTATTTTTCAATATAAATAGAGGTAGCACAACTGGGGTACTTTAATATGGCCTGAAATGTATTTACCTTTTAAGGAAATCATTATGAAGAGTGCCAGCTTAGTGATCAATAGTCATTTGATGATAGTTCCTTATCTAAATGAGAAAATTTCTCTACTGAAATTTTCCTTAAAACAAATCCAACTTTGAACATCACTTAATTTACAAAAACGTTAAATCTACAATAGATGTGTTAAATGAAACGTTTCATCGCATCTACAATCAAAGCCGTAATCCAATTTCGATCTTACAACACTCACTTAAGGTTTATAATTGATCGCACAAATAATATATAGCTTAAGGCTTAAATAAATAGGTTCTAAGATCGTTGTGCGTGAGTTATTCTTTTTTTTAAGTGGCAATACTAGCAATATTCTACACTTTTGGCCTGCTTTGGACTACAATGGCATTGAATAAAAAGCTTTATTATCAGAATCATAAAGTGCAAATTTCCGTTAATATCCAATTGCTTTCCATTCGTTTTTGCACTTTATTTTGCTTTAAATAAGGCTTATTTTCAAAGACAATATTTTAGCCCTTTAGGCTTCTTTTGAGTGCGAATTAAGCCATAGATGCTTTATAGACACAAGTCGAATAACTTTTCAATGACATCTTCACAATCAAGATAGTCTTGATACTTAAAAGCACTTTACTCCAAAACTGTCTTTGACATGAGAGCTCATTCTTATGTTAGGGCCTGCCCCCTTATACCTACATATATAACACACTCGCAAACAAAAATTACGTACCCACTACACTCAACAATCTATAAATCTCTCAACATACATCACTTACAACACTACGGTCAGCAAAACAACATTAGTTCCAACAGTATTAAAAATGAGAATAAAAGCACGGATTTGAAATATAGGTCTAAAACGACACTAGTAAAATTTAAAATTGGTATCCAAAAAAAATTAAGAGTCAACAAGACTAGAATGTTGTGTTTTAATTAACCAAGACATCTGGCACGCCAGATCAAGAAAACGACGACAACGTACTGAAACACAGAGACCTTAAACCTAGTTCGGTAGCAGATGCTAGTAACACACAATTGTCACTATTTTCTAAGACGCAAAGAAATTTACGCTGAGAAAACTTATTTGCCATAGAAACCGGTTATTGCTTAATACCATGATTTTAGGTGTCATGCAATTAAAAGTCACCAAAAAAAATCAACGTGAAGTGGTCTTACTAAATTAATATCATTTATAATTTTATTTTTGTCTCCAGATTCTCAATCTTGTTTACCTTTCTTTACATTCATAATAAGTTATTAATTGTTTTGCTGATCGTACATAACATCTTTGGTATGTTACGCGTGGTTTGACCGTACTGATCACAGTTCTGGTATTGTTCTTATCACAGACTACACCTACGAGCTCCGTCAAGCAATACTGACGACAAACTGTACGTTTTGTAACGTTGGATTTCATTTTGGGATAGAATATTTCAAGATTTACTATAGAGACAATAAGGCAATGATACGTTTATGCGGTCTTAGTCAAGAATTTCTGTTTGAAGTAACACTAAACGTCACTTTAGTAAAAGAGGGCCATTTGGCTTTCAACTCTCGCTGCAGTGTAAATTTGGAAATGTTCAACTTTATGAGGGTTTTCTGAATTGACGTTCACCCGGTGGCAGCACTGCGGCGTTCCAGGGTTGCGGAAATATTCCAACGAGATAGTGCGGCCCTGGAACAACTGAAGGAACAGGGTGGGTTTTTAGTCAGTAGAAGTCTGACATCAGTGTCAGACTTCTACTGACGCACCACCCAGCACCCAGAAAAAAAAGCACTGCGGCGTTAGGTCTGGGCACCTGTGAATGGCTTAATTTATGACATTTTTTATTTTGATAATAGACTCGCATTTGACTTTATTTTATAACATCAAACAATCATTGAATATGGTTGTTCAAAATAGAAATATCTCAAGAAATTTCATATTTTATTCTCTCTACCACAAAATCAAATCCAATTCGCCACACTTAAAACTAAAAACAATTTCTATAAAAATTATAAGCAGTTGAATTCGGCATCTTACTTCTAAATTACTTACCTACTAAGGGAGCAATAGTGATGTTAATACGGTGTACAAAAATATTCAGATGAACAAATAATTTTAGTTAATAATTTTGTTCAGTGTCATAAAACTGTTTGGTTAAAAGGATTGCCAGATTTCAATTAAATTAAAAATGATGTTTTGATACCGACACATACTTTTAGGCAAATTAGGTGACAGAAGCCAGGGTTAGTTAGGTTGTCGAGGCTAAATAGGCAGTCATTCTCTGTAAAATACTGGTAGATAGCTACTTTCGGTGATACTCAACCGATCCCAACAAAGTTGGACTAAGAAGATTCGAGATTGAGTAAGTTAAATCTACACGAAGTTCAAAAAGAAAATATATAAGATTAAAAAATGCTATATGATTAGTCTCTCTCAAATTTCTTAATTAAAACACTGACGAAGCCACATAGCAGATTTTGTTAAAAATACACACACATTCAAAAACATTCGCAGGTATTTAATCCGGCAACCTTAAAAGTAGAAAAACATCTTAACTGGCAACCCAGGCATGACATGGTATTAAACCAACGATTCGATCTCTTTATAAAATTCATTCTTAAAGACCCTAACACGAACTGCTACAAGCACCAAACTACACTACATTCAAAAAGGCTGCACTGCGCTCATTTTACTTGCTATTTTAAACTTTACAAGTTTGTGTTAAGGTTTAAAATCGTACTGACGAAATTCAAGTGCTGGGGTTTATTAGATAATCTTAGGGTAGAAATAAGGATGATGGTGAACAATATTAAACATTCCAGTCTAGTGCAGACCTAGGCGATATTAAAATTTGGGATTATTTGTATAGTTTTGTAGCTAGTGATGATACAATACAGGCGGTATTGTCATAACGCCCAGGTAGACGGTATACTTTCTTGTTCTGTGAAACAATTTTCAAAACCTTACCTACCGCTCTGTGTATCATACCGCGTAGGTCTGAACTGGCCTCTTAACAAGTCTCAATTTCAAGTTCCTATTTTCAAGGAACCAAAACGCATCTTAACTAATACCTATTATAAAGGCGAAAGTGAATATATTTGTCACGATTTTACGGCTTGATTTTTGATAGACTTATATAAGATCTTGGAGGACGCAAAGATTTTACCAAATCTATAGACAAGTTTATCAAATTTGTAGTCTTTTATTTATTCTTTAGCTACCACAAGCAGTGAACATACTCTTTCGCCCTACAGGGGTTGCGGAAATATTATAACGAAATACCGCGGCCCCTGCTGCAAGGGCAACTGAAAAAACAAGGTAGACTAAAAGTTAGTAGAAGTCTGACACTCTCATTTGATGATTTTTTCGCAGTAAAAATACATACTCCCGTCTTGAACAGTATGGTGTGGTCCTTTATCATAGGGTTGCCATCAATCCGGGTTTCCCCGGAATTGTCCTAGTTTGGAGAGCGTCCGGGGGGATTTTCCCAATAAGCGTCCAGGTAAAGCCCGAACACACATTGGTCTTACGAGTACCAAAAAGCATGATCTCTATTATTATTTTCCTATGGTATTTCATCTCATTGTTTATGTTCCGTTGATTAAATGACAAGGAAGAGACTGTTATTAAAAAGTTCTAAAGCTCTACAATTTTATCACTTTATCAGTAAATAAAAACCATAATTAAACATCGTTGTTTTTAGTTTGAAGTTCAAAAATGTATTTTCCACGGTGTCCGGGGAAAAACTGTGATTTTATCCAAATGCCTGGGGTTTATAAGTCTTTGTCTGGGGCCGGCAAATTTAGTGATGGCAACTCTACTTTATCAGAACGTGGTCTACACATGAGATAAGTGTCAGCCAAATCCTTTGAGACATTAAGAGATAACGAACAGAGAGATAGTAACTTTCGCTTTTATACTATTAGTATGGGTACTCACTAATTTTCACACAGTATAGAACAGCACAGTAACACATTAAATCAACAACGATCTTTATGTAAGAGACCTTAGCGCTAACAGATTGAGCTCAAATTCCATTACCTTAACCGCGAGCGCAACTCAATATACATATCAATGGAAAGTAGACTAATATCTATGTTTAATAAGGTCGAATTTCGCTCTGCGCTTAGTGACCACACATTGAGGCTGGTGTTTTCATATCATTATTTTAAAATAAGTGCTTTTATTGATGGTAAACATTATTTTAAAGAAAGATAATTATTCTATACAATATATAACTTGCTTGTTAAAGACTGAAAAGATTACGAACTAATAGAAAAAGATTTCCTTTACAGATGATTAAATTATATTGATTACAAAGATTTTTATAATAATCATTTATTATTAACTAAAAGCCAATCTGCTACTGATATACAAGCATTAGCAAAATACAAGAACATAAGCTATATTTGTTCAAAATACTGAATAATATACCTTAAATTATCAGAAAAAATGTCGAAAGAAACACCTAAAAATGTACTATACTGCATACAAATTAATATTCATTAATCTTAAAAAGGGCGCATTTTATAAAATTATTTACAGTAATTAATTTGATAGGTGAAATTTCATCGGAACGTTTCACCAATCAATTAATTTCATTTGAAATAGTCAAATTATGATGACAAAAAATATTCTCTTAACTCTAATATTTTAAGTACAAGAGGGACTGATAACTTGGTGAGTGCTCAAGACTGCTGCATATGAGAAACGCAGGACTATAAAACTATTGCAACACACTAGGAAATACCGTAATCAAAGATCGTAATCCCAGCTTATCAGTTCCTTGCAAATATGAGTTCTGAATTTATTTTTTATCATCATTAGATAGGCCTATGAAGCTACATAGTAAATGGACATTTCTCCACTAATTCAGTAACTTTTAACAGTCCCCTGTCAAGTTTGTCAGCATTTTTCCAAGATTTTAAAATACTAAATAGTAGTGTAGTATTAAATGAGTAATGTATAGACTAACGTGTATAAGTCACGCATAATTAATATTTTCAGACACTCTTTTTGTCTTCGGGATACGCCAGGGGACTGATTTTTGGAGTGTTCAAAAGTGTATTACAACAGATTGACAGTTATTTTGGTATCTATTCAGCATACAAGGGACCTATACTTATATAGTATCGTTAAATCATTATGCGTATTAAATTGCATTTAATATTCATGCAGAAACTTTTGACAAACATAACGGAGACAGCCATTTTCTAATTAATAGAGAAATTCACAAATTTAATTTGAAAATGTATCAGCGAAAAATATATATTTTTTATAAAAAAAAATTAAGCAAGCCAAAAAATACGGATTCCTTTTTTATTATCAGTCCCTAAAACCTTAAATAGATAGTAATAAATCTTTATTGACATAATCTGAGGATACAATACAATACAAGAAATACGTAACAGAAACACCAGCCTCTTAGCTAGACCGAGCCGTGTACAATATATCATTATAGTATAAGTTAGTGCAACGACGACTATGCTAGTGAGCAGAGTTTAAGTGTATACGTGGAAAAGAATCAGTATGGTCAGTATAGTGCTCATAAAGCACATTGATACTGGCAGGAGCACCGCGAAACGGAGGGACCTGGAATTAATTAAAATTTATTGATTTACCGTACATTGGCAAAATAATAACAGCTGGTGACCATTTTAACATATAGGACATTCACATAGTTTTGGAATGAAACAGGCCCTAAAATGCTACCTTAAGGCACTCCAATTAAATGGTGTCTTCACCACTTATAAGATTACCAATTTAAGTCATTTGGGTATTAAGACAATCTTAGAATATTTCAATTTTACACACACACAAACATACACACAAACACACACACACATACTCACATACACACACCGACACTTCTTAAAGAAGAAGCATGGGGTAATGCCGTCACATCGGCCGCCCCTTGCCTGCATATTTTTTTTTTGCTTGGGCTTACTTTATGTACAATATGTCCAATACTAGGGTCTGGAACTGTATTTCCTACACACAGGTTATTCTGTAGCCTATCTGGGAAACCAGTACTCAACCCATTATCTAGATTAAAACACAATTAACGCCTGTGCTATGTCTACCCTGAAACGTAACCTAGCTTAAGTTCCACAATAAATCTTATTATTTTTGTTAATCGGGTTGAGCCCACTCTTGAGCTCAATCTTGCCCAATGGTAAGAGATAGAAGAGGTCTACGAAGGAACGAGCGAGCCCAGAAGATGTCTGTTCACTCTTGCTTTAAAGGCTTGGCTGTACGTACAATAAATGTGGAAGAAATTATTCCTATCAAGCCCGGGTTCGGCCGTGTATGGAGTACTGCTCTCATCTTTGGGATGGATCTGCTGAATACCAACAGGACGCGCTTGAGTCTATCGAGAAGCGGGCCAAGAGAATCATTGGCAACGATGCACTGGTCGAGTCAAAGCTCCAGAGTCTTGAACATCGACGACGAGTTGCAAGTCTATCGGTTTTCTATCGGTTACATTTTGGGGAGTGTGCGATGGAATTACACAGTCTAATTCCACCAAGCCCGTTCCATCATCGGACTACGAGACAAACGGTGAAGCGCCATCGCTACATAGTGGACATCCCACCCATACGCACAAAACGTTTTGGGAATACCTTCATTGTGCGTACGGCTAGGGAGTGGAATTCCCTGCCGGAGTCTGTGTTTCCCGATAGAACCTAGGAGTCTTTAAGTCAAGAGTGATAGATAGATAGATATACTCTTTAATGTACACCATAACAGAATTAAATAAGGACTTAAAAACTACAAAGGGTGTTACAATGGGCGGTCTTATCGCTAAAAGCGATCTTTTACTAGTGTTGCCCAAACGAGAGTCTCGCAAGAGTCTTGCAATTAGCGATTATCATATTGCTATTTATTAAACGGTAGTTGAGATCTCAGAACAATGTAACAGACTCTGTTACAACACTATCTTTTACAGACAACCTTTAGAGTGAATAGGGTACTTTTAGGTAAGCGTGCTCCATCTTCGACCACATCATCACTTACCATCAGGTGAGATGGTGGACAAACACGAACCTATTTTTAATTAAAAAAAAAATATTATTATAGACAGTGATGGCAGGCTATTAGTATACAAGACGTACCTCCAGTAAGGCAGGTGTCAGAGAGGCGGTTGGTGTTGGTTGAGCGCGGGGTGCGGCACGTGCGGAGCATCGCCCGAGCGGCACAGCGCCGTCGTAACGTCTGCTGTGGGCTCGCTATCACGTCTCACCTTACCTACATACACCCTCACACTTAGAACAACAACGCATAGAAGAGGCGTCTAGAACAAAACACGAGCGATTTCGTGTGTCCACTTTATTTTCTTTGTGTGCGTGAGCCGAATGTGTCTACGTTCTTCAAACGCACACAAATATAGCTTTCAGTGATACCATTACCAGTACCATTACCACAAAAATGGGAAAACGCACTATTATGTTGCTGGATCAAATCAAGTATTTTATGTTATGAAACTAAATAAGATGATGTTTTTTCATGCATATTACATGAAAAAACATCATCTTATTTAGTTTCATTCACTTATATGACATATATTTACGGAAGGTAAACGAAATGAGATATCGTTTATTGCGTTTAGAATGTTTGATGTGTAATGTGTTAAAATGATATTATAGAAATGTAATAATTGCTTGAAAAATCTCGTTTGATATCAATTAAAAAGTATGTGTTGTATTCATGAAATAGAAAAATATTATTGAGAACATTACTTAAATGAAAAAAATCTTAATCAATAAAATTGTCATCTTTATGATGCCACTCTTCGAACTAACAGTAACTTTTAGTTATAAAACACTGTAGGTAGTAGCTGTAAATAAATATAGTTTAGTTTGACGCATACATAATTGCCGCCAAAACTATATTCTTTTTAAACAAAAACAAGCAAAAAAGAAATCAATATGGCTATTTTTTCCTCACGGATAGCAACATTGAATTGTGATAAGTTAGGTTATTAGAATTTTTGTTTGATGGTCGATTTACTTAAATATAATGTATAAAATGTAAGTATTTACTTGTGAAATGTAATTTGATTACACGTTTTTAGTTTTCCTGAAGGACTATGACATCCCTTTACGCTAGAAACGGTCGTTTTAAATTATTTACTCGCGAGCTATGTTCGGCAGAATGTGACCTTGAGTACTGACGGCTATCCTTCTATGCGTTGTTGTTTTAAGCCCTCACAGTTATTTATTTATTAAAATTTTATGCAATACAAAATGTACAAAGGCGGACTTTAATGCCTTAGGCATTCTCTACCAGTTAACCATGGGTGGTGAAGAGAAAAAAGGCAGGTGTATAAAAAAAGTTGGTGATACATACGAGGGCGACACTGCAAGTTATTAGAACTGGCCACTTGTAAACGATATAATAAAAATATAAGTTCAAATTTTAAAAATGGAATTCTTTGCCAATATTATTGTGTATGTATTTTATTCATTTGTTTACGATTTGGTGGCAAATTGAAAATTGTCTGTAAAACATAGTGTATTATATGTATCATCTATGGTGTATTACATTCTCTTTGATTGTCTGTGGCACGTCAGCATGAATTTAACGCGAGAAAATTTTCGTACAATATTTTTTTAAGACTTTCGATGAAATTTAAGTCAATAAGAAAGTTATAATAGACTTTGATTGTTCATTCACGATTAAGCCCCATCTCGTGCCTCTGTTTACAACTGGTTTAATGAGTTTAAACGTAGTTTCACTAATCTCACCAATGATCTGCGTGAGGGACGGCCTTCTACGGTGACGACTGAAGATAACATCAGTGTTGTACAGCGTATGATAGAGACTTACAAGAGTGACTTATCACCAGATTCGGACAAACTTACGCATCGGTATGAGCCAAGTGCACAAAATCCTCCATGAACATTTAGCGGGCAGGAAGCTTTGTGCCCGGTGGATACCTCATAATTTGACAGAGGCCCAAAAACTCGGTCGGGTTCAAAGATTTATTAACGGAGGTGACTCAAATGCTGTGTTCGAAATACTTACGGGTGACAAAAGCTAGATTTATTGTTATGATCCTGAAACTAAGAGACAGTCTGCTGTCTGGGTGATTCCTTTCGAGGAGTTGCCAACTATAGTGAAGAGAGGTCTAAGCGTGGGAAAAAAATATTGGCCTCGTTTTTCGGAAGGACAGATCATTACGTAACAATTGTTTTAGAGGATCGAAAAACAGTTACTGCAGAGTGGTGCACTAACAATTGTTTGCCACTTGTCTTGGACAAAGTTCGTGAGTATCGACCTCGCAGTAGAATCCTCCTTCACCACGACAACGCCTCGTCGCACACCGTCAAGCAAACAATCGACTACTTGGCGAAATCAGATGTGGAATTACTGGGTCACCTGCCCTATAGCCCTGACCTCATATCGTGCGATTTTTATTTATTTACGAAAATAAAAGAAAAACTTCGAGGAAAACGTTTTATGGACGCCGAGGAAGCAGTGGCTGCGTTTCAAAATGCCGTCGAAGAGTCCCCTAAGGACGAGTGGGTAAAGTGGTTTTCTCAGTGGTTCCATCCGATGCAGCGATGTATTGATGTAAATGAACACTATTTTGAAAAGATATAATAAAACTAGTAACTAGCTAGTTTCTTCAGTATTACTTTCAGTGTCACCCTCGTATAAAACTTAAATACATATTTATCATAATATATACTAATATTATATTAATATTCTACCACATCGCTGTTTATATACAACATGTAACATAATTAACGCACATCCTGAAAGCAGTTTGTTCGGAATCGTTTACTGAAGCGATTTCTATCATTTTTAATATAGGTAATATTTATCCCAAAAATAATTAAAACTAAACTATTACAGTCGGGTACTGTGTACAGTCAAAACATACTGAAATGAATCGTAATTCAAGGCAATAAGACTTAAAAGTGCAGTTTTATTTGTATTAATACAAATTCCATATTTAATAATACAAAATAAAGAAAAATTAACATTATTTTAAGCACATTAAAGTCTTTACAAATACACTTATACATGTTTAACTAAAAATTCAGTGTATGTATTATGATTATAACATAATATACTAATTGGGGTATTTGAGGGTGTGCGTTAATTACGTTACATGTTGTATAAATAAATGTTTAAGCTAACATGGTCACTAACAGAATCATTAAAACTTCAAATGGGATATTTACCATGACTGTGTATTTATTGTTTCGAGTTTCCCATATTTCGGCATAGTTGCAAGCGAGATCACGGATGAACTGCATACACATAAATAAATATTCCGTTTTAAGTTCTAGTGATACTATAATACACTTGTTCACAGTTTATAATTATAATCAGTCTATAAAGTCTAGGGGTCTTTAAGTCAAGAGTATGTTACGTCTAGGTAAGCATGCTTCGACCCATCATAGCTTATCATCAGGTGAGATAGAGGTCAGAACACAGGTCTCCTTCCTCTCTGTAAGAGGGAAATGGCCGTAATCCACTACGCAGCCCTATGCATGTTACGTGTCTTCGAACGATTTCCTCTCGATTTTTTCCTTTTTGCCGATTTCGGTTAGATGGGTGACCGAAACGGAAAATACGATAAGCTGTTGGTATGGCTGTCATTGCCTGTATATCTTGAACAGTCCTTACCAATAGTCAGAAGCTAGAGTATCTGACACTAATCTTATGTAAAAAGTCTAATGTCAAGATTCTTCTATGTCTTGTAAAGCACGCTAAATCGTTGGTCACAGCCGTTATTTGTACATTTTAGCACGTACGTAATGGAGCCGTACCGTCACTCGAGCCCAATCTTCCACTATTCCTCGCACAGTTTTCTATTGGATGCCAAACCTAATTGTGACGTGTTTGCAGATGAATGGAAGATCTTATCTATATTTTTCGAGTTCTGTGAGATGACTGTATGACTGGCGTTTCTTATTATTTAACATGTTATCTGTAATTACTGCTATGTATATCTTCGACCTATTTAGACATTTTTGATTATTGTATAAATATGATATGGTTATATTAAGATTATGTAGCTAATAGTGTTCACAATAAGATTTTCCTGCCTCTAAACGCGAGGACTTTTAATTGGCTCACTGTCTACTATACTATATATTTTCTGTATTTAATAGCTTTTTCCTCCATATTTCTTAAACAAATAAATATCTTTAAGTAATGTAACTGGTCTTCGGTCGTGTTATTTTGAAGTAAATAGATAATAATAATAAACTCACTGGTGAAGCACAGACAGCCAGTTTGCTGGTTCGCCTGTAGCGAAGTGGTGGGTCGCAGTTCTTTTTGCTCTTTACTCTGTTCGTTCACACATTTCTGGTAGTAGTCGAACTCTTTCACGTACCTATAAGAGAAAAATTACTTATGTTCTAGTTGGAACCAATAAATATTTATAATATTTTATATTATTATTTATTATTGATAATGGATGTTAATGCCATTATAGCTATGACAGCTGTCTTTAAATTCTGTCCACCCAAAGGTTGCCTATTGTAGAAGGTTAGGAAGATGACTAAATGATACGGCGGATGATTATAAATAAGCTAAATATATTTTCGGACCAAAGGTTTAATATGAAATAGTCGAATAATATAATTAGAAAAGTAAGTTCCACAAGTAAATGCACGAATCAGCATGCGTGCATTATTGTTGTATGGTTTCACCGTACACCTATAACAGATCGCCCTGTGCGATAAGCCCGTTGCACTAGTTTTATTTTTTGTATCCGTAGCAATATTGAAAGGTGTATAATCTTTATATAGTATAAAACAAAGTCACTCCAGCTGCCTGTACGCTTAGCTTTTTAAACTCCGCAACGGATTTTAATACAGTTTTCAGCAATAGATAGAGTGATTTAAGAAGAAGGTTTATATGTATAAAACATGTATATTAGTACATTGCAACTGTGCGAAGACGAGGTGGGCACTAGTCTTATATATAAAAATCAATTGCTGTTCGTTTGTCTCGCTAAAACTAGAGAACGGCTGGTTCGATTTCATTAATTATCTTTGAGTTATGTTCCCTCTCATGCAGGGATCGTCTAAAAAAATGCGGTACGAAGTTCGCCGAGTCAGCTAGTTTAATATAAAGAATGTGATATTTCCATAGAGTTTTGGATGGATTTAGAAAGCTAATACTTCTTTATTTGGTATATATTGCGCTACCCACGCGGTCTTATTTTTTTTTGTTTCCAGGGGAACCCTTCAAAAGGCGCCTGGTCTTTCAGTGTGGGATTATTACCTCACTAAAACCACCTCGGTGATCACCATTAGCACATAGAGCACTCCGGAGCCCTCTCTATGCAACGCCTGTTACGGCACATCCCTGGGGAGACTGTGACCCACGGAGTGTACAATATAATGATGATGGAGAGCGTGTTACCAAACAGGAGGCCACCGGTTGTCGGAGAGGTAGTCCCGGGAGGGCTGGCTGAGGTGCTTCGCCCGACACACGCGGTCGTAAGCTCCGCATAACCGCCACATGCACCAGTCTGCTAGGTTGTGAGCGTTGTGCAACTGGAATGGAAATTAATTTAATTCCGTCTTTATTTTTTTTTTAATTGATAATAGGTTCGCATTTGACTACCATCTCTCCTGATGGTGAGTGATGATGTGTGGTCGAAGATGGAGCACGCTTACCAAAAAGTAACCTATTCATCCTTGACTTAAAGACCCCTAGATTATAGCTGTCGGAAAACACAGACTCCAGCAGGAAATTCCACTCCTTAGCCGTACGCACAATGAAAGTATTCCCAAAACGTTTAGTCGGGATGTCCACCATGTAACGATGGCGCTTCGCCGTTTGTCTCGTAGTCCGATGATGGAACGGGCTTGGCGGAATTAGATTGTGTAATTCCATCGCACACTCCCCGAAATGTAACCGATAGAAAACCGATAGACTGGCAACTCATCGCTCTGGAGCTTTGACTCGACCAGTGCAACGTTGCCAATGAGTCTCTTGGCCCGCTTCTCAATGGACTCAAGCGCGTCCAGCTGCAACTTACATACAGTGGTACCCAACTGATAAGGCGCGTTGTGAATCTTAATTAAAACAGAAAAGAAAATATGGCCCGAAGATTAACGAAAGAATACTAATACTTACAATCAACCTTAGATCACTAATTTAAGGTTCATAATACACTGCAGCTGTTAGTTCCGTCTCAGTCACGCGTCACGCGTCGCGCGCTAACATGGCGGCAGCTACCGACCAATAGCGGTAAAGGAAAAAGAAGCGCAGTGCGTGGAGCGTGCCGATTGGTCAATAACATTTCCCGCGCTTTGAAAATTAATTTTCTGCACAGGTACATCGGTAAGCCATATCAGTTGGGTACTACTGTATTATGTTAGTACTTATGTTCTATTACAGAAAAGACAATTGTAGAAGTTAGTACAGGAAATTCACTTCAAAGTACGTTAGTACTTACATTGTATGACTGACAGGGTGCTCTCTATGAGATGCTTAATAATAGGGCTTTCATCATGCCTGTCAGCTATAACTCTCAGCAAACAGCAAACACAACACAACAACAGGTTTATTTCTTGATAGGTTTGTGGTTGCGCCTTCGTGTGGGAGGTTTCCCCATTTATGCTCGCGGCAATTTTGCGTTAAAAAGTAGCCTTTATGATGCCCTAAAACTCCCTCGAGATAATATTGATAAAGTTGATTATGTGTAATAGGTGTTCTTGTATGTTGTTGTTATATGCTGTTGATTATAAATAATTAACGGACCGTAAGGACTTGGCATTTTTGGTATTAGCCAAATTTTGGGTATGGCCTAGGTCGATAGGCAACTTTAAGGATGGCTCTCTGAGTCACCACCAGTTGATTGTGGGAAGTTTTAGCGACACCACCCCAACTTATGCAGTAAGATATTACCGACTGACACAAAAAGAAGTATACAGTTCACAATATGGAGGGCATTAGCCACGTCCAAGTGTTTTCAAAAAATAAATAAGATTACGAAATCTGCCAGTTAGGTGGGGGATATAAGCTTTAAAGTTGAGTTGTTTATCAAGAATTATACCCAAGTATTTAAAAAGTGTAAAAAGTCGTAATTTATGGAAAGTTATAAGAAGTAGGATTGCGATGGCTAGAGGGGGCTTAAAGTAAAAAAAAAAATGATTAGCCATTTTTGCAATAAGTTAAAACCAGTCTGAGCAGTAGTGCGCAGCTTAGTCCAGGAGTGATCATAAAATTTAATTGCAATATCGTCAGCGAAGGAGACTATGTTTCAAGTGGGTTCAAGTTTATGATGTAGAGGTTATTTCTGAAAACCCTACATTATAGGGCCTAAAACGCTGCCCTAGGGACGCCATAAGGGATAAGTAATCATTACTTAAATAATTGTCAATCTTAACTGTTTGTTTCCGGTCGGATAGGTAAGATTTAATAGCTGAAGCTACAAGTGACGTATACATTTTTCAATGTTTCAAGCTTAGATAAAAGGCAGGGAACCAGTGCAGTATCGAATGCCTTGGCAAGATGAGAACTTTAATAAACAAATTGTAGTGAGAATACCTTCTAATAATTATTTTGTAGTTACCTTAACAGGCTCTAGCAGCGATAGGGCTATCTCCACGACTTGATCATCATCTCCACACACTCTGTGAACAAAATAACAAACATCTATTTATCATGGAGACTATTAAGAACACAGAAGCAGGTCATTTTGGAATTGCTTCTAAAACTAAGCCTAGTGAGGACTCCTTGTAGGGATGCAGTCGGAAAACCGATAAATATCGATTTATCGACCCCTAAAAATATCGTTTATTGATATAGAAGCTACGCCGATATCGATATTTATTGATAGCAACGAAAAGCCGATATCGATATATAAATTTCGAAAAACTCAATATACTGTATTGAAAAGTCCGCCCGAAATAAAATGTTTCGACGAAATGAGGTAAAATACAATTTTAGTTCGATAGCAAGTACAAAATCTAGATTTTTTAAACAATATTAAAAGAGAAACACATTTTATGTACGAATCCAAGTTATAATTATTCACAAAGTAGGTAAGGCAAGTATAAAACTATATAGATATATTATCGATAAGCGTTTGCTAGAACTAGAGCTACATTAGATTTCTATAAGCTTGTAAAATTGAAGAAGGTCTACTAGCTCGATATATATATCAATATCAACATATATCGCCACCGATATATCAATAATTATAAAATCCTTGCATCCCTAACTCCTTGAAAGCATAAGTCATAAGTAATTTAAGTCATAAGTCATTTATTTCGGAACAATATACATCGTGTAGAAATTTTGTAAAATAAAACAATACCATGCAAATAAAACAAACAAACAGATACATGTCAAAGAAAATAACAAAATTCAAGACGATAAAAGCCCACATTCAATCAATGCATTCAATTTACAATAAGTAGGTAATCGTATTTACAATAAAATAATCAGTCAAATAAAAAGGGAAATAAAAAATCAGATTAATGTAAAAAAAAATCTATACTAATACTAAAAGCGGAAAAGTTTGTTTGTTTGTTTGCTTGAACGCGCTAATCTTCGAAAGTACTGAGTGGATTTGGATGCAATTTGGTATGGAAGTAGCTTGAAGCTTGAGGAAGGTTATAGGCTACTTTTTACGCGACTGTAAAAAAGGAGAGTTATGTTTTTACCGTGATAGAATCCACGGGAGCGAAGCCCCGCGTGAGTACTAGTCAAGAGTAATAGGCAAACACGAGGCGTTGCACAGTCTGTTCCAGGCCTTTGGTAGCTCTATAACTGGTTTCTAGTAGTATAGTGATAGATAGATAAATTACTAACTCTATTCTCTTTATCAAAATAAGTTTTTAATATTGTTAGCATTTCGTTTGTCCATTAGCAATGAATAATTTTTCTTTCTTTCTTTTATTGTACACCATAATAGAAATAAATAAGGACTTAACAATTAAAAAGGGTGTTACAACGGGCGGTCTTATCGCTAAAAGCGATCTTTGTGTGTGACCCACCTGTCTCTTTGCTGAAGCTGATCTATGACCCTCGCTTCCACGAGGTTCACCAAGCGGTTCATGCACAGCCTGTTGGCCAGCTCCAGCAGTTCCAGACACCTGGTGGGGTCCACAGCTGGGATCTTGTCGCTGTAGATGTAGCTCAACAGGATGTGGAACGCGTACATTTTGACGCCGGGGAAGGAAATCTGTTGATAGAAATATCAGTCAATTAAAATTTTAGTTCGATTTTTATTTGGAGCTCGTGGCTAAATAAAAACGGTACGGGTCGATGGTCAAAGTTCAGCAACGATTGCTGAGTTCGGTCTGATATGGATCACCATATTGACACAGAGATTCTTCCCTATTTCGGAAGGCACGGTAAGCCTTTGTTTTCGGCTGCCATTTATACATGTTTGATAGTCGTTACGGGTACGCCAGAAAATCTGTCCTGCCAAGGGATCGTGTTATCCAGCTACTGGGATACACAGTATGTTAGTTTAAACGAGGGACATATTCAAACCTACAATAGTGTATGCTTACATGATACTAATAAAAGTATGAACAAAAAACAAACACTGATAAATAACCGACAGAACCATACCAAAAGTTCTGAGGACTCTCGCGGGGGCGGAGTTTACTCACGAGCTTCCTTGGCAGGATCGGGCCGTGTTTTGCCACGTGATTACTTTAAGTACTGTTTACAAGTTCATTCATCTCTTGCGCCTCAGTATACATGATAAATGTATTATATTGGGCAATTACGTCAAAAATTTAATTTATAGGTTTTTCACATATTTGGGACGAGAATCGAATACTGAATACCCTCCCTCAATAAGTCCCTCGTTTAACCTAACACACTGTAGAGGTCAGATATGAAGTCGCTCTATGTAAAACACTAGCACTCAGCTGAATATGGTTAGACTCGACGCCGATCGGACACTGTAGGGAAACGGCTGAGAAGATGATAATGTAAGGTTCTACTGACGTGACAACAATCATTTTGTTTTGTTCTGCAGTAGTAGTTTGATGTATCAATAGCCTCGCGGGTTCGAACCCCACCCATTACGTTATTACCATGATCCCACTCCAGACACTTAGATATTTAGCTTAGTTGGAGGGGTTATCCAGATTGCTAGTTATGTGGATTCTACCAATATCACAATCATCGATTGGCAGCAGCATATCAGACAGAAAAGAACCACAATTTTTTTTTAAAGATGACTATCAATGAATTCACATGACTAGCAATCTTGTCAACCTCTCCAACTAAGCTAAATACGCTTGTGTCTCTCGGTCACAAGTCCGATGCCTTATCCATTCGGCTATTGAGCTGAGCTCTTCGATAAACCTGGATCAAGGTATACTGACCACCCGGGAGGTGCTCTCGCGGAAGTGACCCTGGAACATAGCCTTCATGGGGTCACAGCGAGCCATCAGCACGGCGCGGTGCGCCAGGTGGATGCCGTCGTCCAGGTCGAAGGTCACGTCTGCGAAGAGGGCACGTTCCACGTACATGTCGCGGAGACGGGCGCCTAGGGGCTGTAAGAGGAAGATAAGTGTTGATTAGATTATTGACATTGTAAAAAAAAACCTGCCTAATGCGAGTCGGACTCGCGCACTAAGGGTTCCGTACTACCTATAAAAAACGGCAAAAAAAAATCGCGTTTGTTGTATAAGAGCCCCCTGTCCCCCCTGCCCCAAACTGAGCCGATGTCAACTAGGTATTTTGATTAAGCTTGGTTTCACATGTGTCAAACCAAGCATGCTATGCATGTATATAAACATGTATGTATAAAAGTGATAATGTAAATGAAGAGAGATATATCAATATAATCCTAATATGCAAAGGGTCCCGCCGGGGTTGCGGAAATGTACTAACAAGATACCGCGGCCCGGAACTTACGGGCAGCTGAAGGGACAGGGTGGGTTTTTAGTTAGTACAAGTCGGATACTCCCTTCCGCTTAACCCAGAACGGGAGAAGTTATTCGATGATTATCCCACCCAGAAAAAAAAAACATAAAAATAAAATATGCAAAGGATATAAAAAAAAATTAATAAATCCCCGACAACCTTGACACACCTGAACAGATCTTAATAAATTGTAGTTAAGAACCATCTCGATCACGTCAGCTTTCTAACAAAAAAAACGCATCATAATCGATCTCTTCGTTTATGAACTACGATGCCACAGACAAAAACATAGATACACAGACACGTCAAACTTAACACCCCTCTTTTTTCTTCGGGGGTAAAAAAACGTAAAATTAAACTACATTTCCAGTTTTACAATTGCAAAATAGAGAGCAAAGTCGATAAATTGTAAAGTATCGAACGTCATTTGACGTGGAACGTAGGTAATTTATGGATAGCCTCCAAGTGTGATGACGAAATTAATAAATGTAAAAATTCTATACATATTTTTTGTTTATTTATAAATGTTCAAATGTGCAACATTTATACTTTTATTAAGTTAATAACAATATAGTAATGACTAGAATTATTAGTAAGTAATGTTATACATATTTTTTCCGGAGTCCGGCCCAGAAAAAGATGGCGAGGTGACCTAGATGCACATTGCGTTGGTTGGTCCGAAGTGGCCCTCGAAAAGAGAACCTGGAAGAATTGGGGGATGCCTTTGCCCAGCAGTGGGGCATCAAGGGATAAAAAAAATGTTTTACATATAGGTTCTAATAGCAACTTAATATGTTAAAACTCACCGTATGGAACTGCAACATGAATCCTTTGTCGAACAACAGATGCTGGTCGAGGATGAACTGGCTGAGCTTCGTGAGCTCATGGAAGCCGAGCAGTTCGGCCGCCTGTCTGATCTCCTGGCAAAGATGTAACGACGCAGGTCAAGGATATGTGGGAAGAACAGATTCGTGAGGTAGTGTACACTCAAGGCAGTTTACAGTTTAATTTGACACAAGCAAATACTCCCGTTAAGCTATACATACACGTAACATAATTACTGCATCATCCTGATATTAGTTTTTTAAATTAGTTCAGAATCTATTAACAACTCCACTTTTTTGTGTGTGATTTTTATATATACTTTTTTTATTACATAATTTTTTTATGTGTTTTGCTTTAGTTCTATTGTCAGTTTTGTAAAGCAAATTTTTAGGGTTCCGTAATCGACAAGGAACCCTTATAGATTCGCCATGTCCGCCTGTCCGCGGCTTAGCTCAGAAACTATTAGTACGTAGTAGACAAAATAGTAAAATAAAATCATGAATACTTTTTTTAGGTTACTCTTACAACAAGAGGGGATGATTTTTTTTATCTTGTTTACCCCATAGTGCGGGGTATCGTTGGATAGGGCGTTCAAAAATAATGGGAGTGTGAAAAGGCCAATATTCGAATCAGTGATCCGTTTTCGAAATATTAAGCTTTAAAGTGCTAATTTTCGTTAGAGTCAAGTATCCCCCGTCCCCTACCGAGTAAGTGGTTGTAGGTAGGAGTTCAAACGTCACGGTAATAGTACCTACATATAAAGAAGTTAAAAGGAAAACTATCAGACCTAACTTGGCTTCACAAATTTACGACTAATAGTCGACCAACAGCATTCTACTCGCTTTCGGACAAATTCCGTTGAAAATATTTAGATCAAGTTCTAATTTGTGTAAAACAGATTATTTTATTTTTGTTAGAGCTTGGTACAGGACTCTCGGTCAGCTAATCTGACTTCTACTTGACGTTATAGTAAACTACGGAACCCTACACTGCGCGTGGCCCGACACACACTTGGCCGGTTATTTTAATGTGAATGCGAGAACTGAACACTATAGCCTCATAGATTAGTTTTTGAATAGTTATAACATTATGTTATAATTGGTGTATACTGTCCTCTCATACCTAAAAAAAAAAACTATATCATGCAAAGATTGTGAAAATCAATTATTTCTTAAAACGGCAATAGCTTCTGACATAAGTGCCCATGTGAAATAAAATATTTTTTAAATTGTTTAATGTTATTTTAATTTTTCATATAGGTCATTAAATATTCTAAAAATAATTAAATCTACGCAAATTACAGTGAGTCATATTAAATCGATTTAGTAAATAATTCTGACCAAATTAATTCCAGGATGTGCATTCGTTATGTTATACATATAAGTTTGTATATACCTACTGATACACAAACTTATACCGAAGCAAGTCAGCTGGGCAGAATTTTAGTGGTGTATGAGTTAATTATGGAATGTGTGAGTGACACATATCACGCACACTTCAACACGTTTATGTTACACGGTAGTCGCTGTAGTACGTTTAAAACCTTCAGATTATTGCCAAAATAGAATATTTGACAAGAAAATAAAAAACACAGTAAAAATAAATTTAAACCACCTGCAAAAAAAATATATGTCATGAATATTGAAATTATATGTCATGCACTCAAAGAGTTACTCATTATTGCCTGGCGGACAGTTATATAATATTATTTGCTGCCAGTCAATAGTATGTGATTTGGAACGTCAACTAAACATTCGTATGAAAACTTTAATCGCGACCTACCAAAGGTGACCCAGGCACCACTAATATCGTCTCGCTTCCACTTATTTCGCAGTTTATATGAGAAGTAGAGTATTTTCATTTGTATATTATATATGTGTATTTGATTTGGTCTAGCTTGAATCTGTGACTCAGTTCTTATTTCTTTTAACTCCTTCGCTCAGTTCGGGAGTTTACTCTAAAACGTTGCTTCGTATTTTATACGACTGGTATTTTACATGTTGCAAGCTACGTTAACTTTGATCTCAAGAACAAAAAAAAATGTTAAACAAAGCCAAACGCTGTACTTTTAGAATAGCTCAGCAACCCATTATTTCAATATTTTGCAATTAAATGATATAAGATAAAAGCATTAAAAGCTTCGCACAGCAACATCTATAGGAAAGTTGGTAGAACTGTAAATTGAAATACATGGTGTACGCAATTTATGTATATTCTGCTATAATTATTATATTTAAAAGGTGATACATCTAATGAATACTAATTAATAATAGACATTAATACCGCACTTTCAAAAGAAGCAATTATTTCTTTAAACTCTTAATGGCAGTTTGAAATGCTTTTTTTATAAAAATAAATACAGAATTTGCTTGAGAAAGTACAGTAATAAAATATGATAAACTACAAAGAAATACATTCACAACAATACAAACAGGGTGCTGTTTTTATAATAATAATAATGGTCAAAATTAATAATTATGAATTTGTTTTAATGGTATAATTTATTGCAATAACATTTACCAGTAACAATCCGATAGCAGCTGACTGCAAAACATTTTTGTTATTATAAAATTATTAATTTTATATATTTTTAATTTGCAATATATTTTATTTGTAGTGGGTAGTACATAGAATATGGAAGCACAGTAGAGTAGAAAAATATTAAATATAAATTAATATAAAATTTATTAGTTGTCTTTTTATTGAAATTGCTTAACAATACCATCCATTATAAGAATTAAAACATGGAATCATTAGTGCAAAATCTTCATAATACAATTTAAGTAATTTTAATATAAAGACAACAAGAAAATAGCCGAAGTCAATTTATAATAATATTAAATAATTACTTAAAATACACGTAGTAAAATATAAATATAATTAATAAATACTAATATAAAGCAAAAGCTTATTTAAAATTTAATAAGAGTTGGTTTAGTAATGAAGTGATAAAATATGTCTTACAACTTAAACTTTTAGTTTAATAATAGCACTTCAAAATATTATAGTATAAAGACCTGTCTGTCTGTTACTCTGGTTACTTCTTCGAAGCAACGCAACAGATTTGGCTACGGTTTGCATCCGAGTGAGATCAGGACAGGCCAGTAGTTTTTTTTTTTGATGATTAGGACCACTTTCTCGCCTTATAAATACTATAAATAAGTTTTTCAGTAAATATCAAAAGTATTATTTAAGAAGAACTATAGGCGTTGAAGTTACTTCTCAAAAATACATCATTATTTCGAAATATTTTCTTTCGAGTAATCTTTAGGGTATTCATCATTTTATCATACAAACTCGGGTCCTTATCAGGGAACTGAAAGAACCGATTTAAAAACTAAATACACATATTTACTAAGTTAACATTCTCACTTTTAGAAAAAAGAAAAAATACTTTGTTTTTAGCACATGTGTATCAAGTTTCATCAAATTTCGACATGTATTTCTAAGAATTAAGATTTGAGAGAAAAAGAAAGCAATTTTCTTACTCTTTCTTCCATCTCCCTTTGATCACGGTCTAACAGACATACTGCAGGGTGCCATTCACACTTTGTCGATATACCGTCTTGTCGTATTAAGCGCTTCTCCTCCACATTTATTGTGCGCACGGCCAAGGTGTGGAACTCTCTGCCGGCTTCCTTGTTCCCTACCACATATGACATTCCATCGTAGACCTCATCAAACTT
This sequence comes from Tholera decimalis, assembly GCA_943138885.2. Classification (NCBI taxonomy): domain Eukaryota; kingdom Metazoa; phylum Arthropoda; class Insecta; order Lepidoptera; family Noctuidae; genus Tholera; species Tholera decimalis. The sequence goes on from OW964572.2 coordinate 6,250,277, forward strand.
TTTCTTTAAAAAAAATAAAAAGTGACCAGCAATGTGGGCACATTAATTTCACATTACTAGCAATCTTGTTAACCCCTCCTACTAAGCTAAATATGCTTGTGGCCGGAGTGGGTTTACGTAATAGTGTAATGGGTGGGAATCGAACTCGAGACATCTCGATCACAAGTCCGACACCTTATCCATTAGGCTATTAGGCTATCGCTTACTATCAAGCGTAATCCGAGGTCAAGAGCGGACTCTTCCATATGATACTTCAACTATTAATAATTTAGACCCTATTTAATAATAAAATAATGCGTGTAACATTTAATATATAAAATCAATATATGTAATGTAACAATGATCTTCTGGTTCTGTCAAGTTGACATTGAGGAAATAATATTAAATGATTAAATGAAAATAATATTATTGAAAAAAGATACATACATTGATACAAGAAGGGGCAGAGGCTACCTTTCTACCAATGCCGCTTAAAGATTCAGCCTACCAGCGAAAACATGTTTGAATGTTTGCCAAAAGTGCGCAGTGTCTATTAGTACTCAGATAAAGCGTTGTAAGAGCATAAAAGAGGCTGTCGTGACGGGGACGCCGTTGGAGCCATTCGAAGGCTTACAAAGCAATTTGTGTGCTTCGATACATAACCTAAATTCAGAAGACGCGGCGGAAATACTAAACAAACTGGTACATGAAAGTTACTGTGAATGTTGGATTCGAATAATATCTTAATGTTGCGGCCCTGGCCCTGCGCCCTGTGTGCACGGTGCCTTAGGTCGGCTGCGTCGTGGTCGTCAGTGTCCAGCCGTCAATCAATTTTATTTATTTATTTGACTTTTCTTTGTGACATATGTACAGTTTTATTTTGCTACTAGTTTAGTTTTGTGTTTATAGTGATAATTTTTTAAATAATTAGGTAAGTAATATAAATTTAATGTTTAATGCTAGCTGTAGCGACTCCGGAAATTGTAGCGGTCAACCTGCCACATCCTTGGATACTCAGCTTGTGAGATGCCCCAGTTGCTCTCAGGCACGTTTCTTCAAGGGCGAACGGGGGCTACGGATCCATTTTGGAAAGGTACACAAATCTCTTAGTGCTCCTCCGTGCCCTCCTACCCCTCCACAAACATCAATACTTTTGGATTCACTTTGGATAACATTATCTAAATTAAAAAATTCTATACCAGTTTTAAAAAGAGTTCCCCGGGGCGCAAGACGGTCTGTTGCGCTGAGTTTGGCGCGGAGTGTCCGCCTTGCTACCCAAGAAAACACGCTAAGTGCCTGGGAGGATTTGCTCACTTTCCCTTATAGGATTCTACATGTCCAAAAAAATTTGGCTTCTAAAAAAACCTTAACAAACCAAATTAAAGACAACTGCAACAGTTCGACTTTTATTTTAGATTCAAAATTACGTACATGCCACACTCCGTCCCAGAAGAGCTTGTGTTCACATGTGGAATCGAAATTAAGTGAAGGTGACATTAGGGGAGCAGCCAGGCTGTTATTCAGCAGTGATGTGGTGGCGCCTTACTCTCACGAAACAGTTGCAGCCTTGAAGAGTAAACATCCAGCGCCTGCGGTTGACCTCACCTTTCCTGACCCCCCCGATTCGGACTCACCTGTTTTAAATTTTACAGCCCCGCAGTTGTTTGCAGCCGTGAACTCCTTCCGAAGTGGCTCTGCTGGCGGTCTTGATGGCTTAACTCCCCAACACTTAAAAGATTTGGTGAGTTCAGGCGCCGGGGCAGCTGGTGAGTCTCTTTTGAAGGAGCTTGCGGCTCTAGTTAACCTGATGCTCTCCGGCGGCGTGAACGAAGCCGTCGTTGATGTCTTGTACGGGGCCAACCTATGCGCCTTGCATAAGAAGGACGGCGGCATTCGCCCTATTGCCGTCGGTTGCACTTACAGGCGTATGGCAGCCAAGATATGCTGCAAATTTTACAGTGAAGCGCTTAGCCATAAATTCCAGCCCCTGCAGCTGGGCTTTGGTTCCAGAGGGGGCTGTGAGGCTGCCGTACATGCCTTGTCCACATACTTGACCTCAGGTAAAGGTGAGGTCATCCTCAAGGTTGACGTTAAAAATGCTTTTAATTCTGTGAACAGGGACACTTTGTTGGCAGAAGTTAAAAAAGAATTACCTGAAATTTACGGTTTTATGTGGCAGTGCTACAGGCACCCCTCCAAATTGTTATATAAAGACCATGTTTTGGATTCAGCAGTTGGATGCCAACAAGGTGACCCTCTCGGTCCAGTCATTTTCAGCTTGGCTATCCATCCAATAATTCAACAACTAAATTCTAAATTTAACGTGTGGTATTTAGACGATGGAACTCTAGGAGGTGAAGTAGACACCGTAATCAAAGATTTTATTTTCCTGAAAGAGCAATTCCAATCCATCGGCCTTGACCTGAACCTCTCGAAATGTGAACTCTATATCTGTGAAAATACTGACAGACAAGCGACACTAAACAAATTCCTTACAATAGCCCCTGATATCAAAATCTTGCAAAAAAGTTCATTGCACCTCTTAGGCTCCCCAATTTTGGAAGAAAGTTTTCCCTCTTTTATTGATAGCAAAATTAACCATTTTGATGATATTTCAGAAAGATTTTTCCAAATTAGCATACATTCGGCTTACACCCTCATAAGATATTGTTGTTTTGGTCCAAATTTTATTTATTTCCTCCGTTCTTCTCCACTATGGAAGCAATCTCAGTTGTTGGACAAAATTGACCTTATTATAAAAAACACCCTTACTTCAATTTTAAATGTGGCTCTGGATGACCGAGCGTGGCTGCAAGCTACACTACCCATTCGTTTTGGTGGGCTCGGCATCCGCAAAATTTCCAGTTTAAGCCTACCGGCTTTTCTGTCTTCGGTCCGCAGCACTGAGACGTTAACCAAGAAAATTTTATCACAATATCAGGTTAACTACGAGGTGCCGTGTTCGACCGATGCAGTTAATGCCTGGAAAATGGCTTGCCCGAATACGGCATTGCCCGAGAACCCATCCTCCCAGAGACAATGGGACGAGCCGCTCTGCAGTTTGGTACGGAATAACCTTTTAAATACGTCAACCAATACTGCTGAGCGCTCGCGCCTGTTGGCTGTGGGTGAATGGGAGTCGGGCCTTTGGTTAAAAGCATTACCTTCTCTTAATATAGGCACTATGTTAAGTGATAACACTTTCCGGATCGCTACATGTCTTCGTCTGGGTGCTCCCAGCGGTGCTCCACATCGCTGTCAATGTGGTGCGGCAGTCGACCGCCTTGGACATCATGGCCTCTCCTGCAGCAGAAGCTCTGGTCGGATTGCACGGCATGCCAGCATAAATGACATCATCCGTCGGGCTCTTGTCACCGCTGGAGTACCATCTGTTTTAGAACCTAACGGCTTGGCACGCGACGATGGGAAGAGACCAGACGGGATGACTATAATGCCTTGGAAGTTGGGTAGGCCTTTGGTGTGGGATGCTACTTGTGTTGACACCCTTGCGCCATCCCATCTTCTCAGTACGGCGGGCTGTGCTGGGGCGGCAGCTGCAGGTGCGGAAAATCTCAAACGGCGCAAATACAACAACCTAATTGGGTGCTATATGTTTGAGCCGTTTGGGGTTGAAACGTTGGGACCATGGGGTCCGAGTGCGCATCGACTCTTTCGTGACATCAGCAAACGTTTAGTTGACTCTACAAGTGACCAGAGGGCTGGCCTTTTCTTTGGACAGAGAATCAGCATTGCCATTCAACGTGGCAATGCGGCCAGTGTTCTGGGCACTTTTCCCATTGATAGCGATGTTGATGAATTTTTCGATGCCCTATAATTTCTTTTTATTTTCGCCTTTATTATATTTGTTTTTAATGTACATAATTAGGTTTAACAGTGTTTTACAAGATTAATCGAATAAATGGATATTCATTGTGCAAATCAATTAATGCACGAATAATTAGTAATAATGAAAATACTTTTAGCTTATTATTAATTATGGTAAAAAAATTGTTAGTATAATTACGGGCTTACAGATTATTGTTAGTAAATAATAAATAAAGATTTCTTATATTTTTGTATTCTGCACCACTTCATCACTAAACCAATCAAACCTTATCCCTATAGCCATAAAGCTCAATATCGACTGACCTGCTGCTTGAAGGCGCTGCTATCCAGGGCACCAGTGTATATAAAGTTGACAATCTCTTGCATGACAGTTTGTGAGATTAACTTGCTCATTGTCACTATGGTTTGTGTTTGAGATGTCGCGTGCTGGATCTTGTCGCACTAAAAAGAAATATGACACTTTATATAGATAGATACGAGAATTATACTCTTTATTGTACACGATTTTTTTTTTATTAAGCCATAACTGTCTTTTTCTATTTAAAATTAATCTTGATATTAACTATGTATTGGCTTGTCTTAAGTAAATTAAAAGTTTACTCAATAAATATTTTCATACTATGAGTCACCCAGACGGAAAGAGACTAGGCCTCACGACACAGGGAATCCTAGTGTGGGGTCTAGGGTGTATTAAACTAAGAATTATGTATTATATTTAGCACAGTAAAGATTATTATTTCATTTATGACAGAATTAAATAAGGACAACTACAAAGGGTGTTACAATGGTCAAAATGAATAATGAATACGGTCTTATCGCTAAAAGCGATCTTTTACAGACAACCTTTCATAGGGATTATCAAGAAGTTAATAAGCAGGTAAGACAAGGGCACAATTGTATGTATTATATTTTTTTTTTTATATACTAGTGGCATTTTAAGATTTTGTTGCGCCAATTTTACCAAAAAACCCAAAAAAGGGCTATATACCGGGTGCTTCAAAAAAATGTATACACACTTTAAACTATCGTAGTTTTCCCGCTCTACAAGGCATGTACATGTTTTATGTTCAACAAGATGGTGCCCCGCCGCACTATCACAGGGACGTACGAGCTTACCTGGATCAAAATTTGCCGGGCCAGTGGATAGGACGCAGGGGGCCAATCGAGTTTCCAGCACGCTCTCCAGACCTTAAACCACTGGATTTCTTCTTATGGGGCACAGTAAAAAATTAGGTGTACAAACGTAAACCACGTAACCTGGACATTCTTTGGAATGAGATTCAAGCCGTGTGTAGAGAAATCTCATTGGACGTTTTGATACGATGTACAGAATCAGTGGTGACTCGTACTCAGAATTGTATTGATGCTGGAGGTCACCAATTTGAACAGTAACATTTGTTATTTATGTTTCATTTACATTGGACTTTCAGCTTTCTAATTTCCTGAAATTTAACTTTGTAGAACGGTAAATAAATTTTCTATGGACGTTCAAAGTGTGTATACATTTTTTGAAGCACCCTGTACACTATGGATCTCTGCCGAAATGACCCTGAATTTAATGACCGCCTAGATGAAGCTAGACATGACCTATTACTTACTTAACAACACAATTATTAGCAATAGACCAACAGGCAATTTGAAGCGTCAATAACCAGATACGGTGTCAGACTTATGATCGAGAGGTCACGAGTTCGAACCCCTCCTATACACTATTGCCGTGAACCCACTCCAGACACATGCATATTTAGCTTAGTTGGAAGGGTTAACAAGATTGCTAGTAATGTGAATTCTACCCACATTGCTAGTAATCTTTAAAAAAATGTCCAGCTTCGGCACCAGATAATAAGGCGCTTCTATAGTTATGATTAAGTCACTTTAAGATTTATTTATTAAAACTTTATGCAATACAAAATGTACAAAGGCGGACTTAATGCCATAGGCAGCCTAAATAATTAATATAATGTTACGCCAGTCGCTTAGCAAAGTACGTCGAGAAACTTCGATAGATATCTAAAATGTTCGAGACACTAACACCACCTGACGACGAGTAGCAGTACTGAGTATATCGAGAAAGTTCGACTGACTTTTAATACGTTCGAGACACTAACGCCATCTAGCGGCGAGTAGCAGTACTGTGTATCTCAAATAGCTTCTGGAATATTCATGGCAGTGAGTCGATTGTACAAGAATGTTCTAGAACACAGATCGGGGTATAAATAGATCGCAAAGGAACGCGGACAGTCAGTCTTATTTCAAGATACGAGGCGATATAATCGAAGCTTTTCAAGTGAATTTCGGTGCGATTTAAGTGTCAAATGACAAGTATTGTACTGTGAATAACTGTGTTAATTTTTAGTTTGTGTTTAATTAAGTAAAGTGTTAATTTTGGTTTAATTGGCGTAAACTAGTTCTATCCCGAACCCCTGCTCGTAACAATAATTATGCCCTTGTATTACCGACGATACCAAAAAGTTTATGATAAATCATCTTCCCAGCCTTTTCATAACTAGGTGTGTTGAGGTCAAGTTCCAGTGTAACCTAGGAAACAGCTGAGTACTAGTATTTTCATGGAGCGACTTGGTAAGGCTGGTGTCAGGCTTTCTGGGTTCTGACTAAGTAACTACTGAGAAAGATGTATAAATGACAACCGGGACCTTACGACCTAATGTACTTTCCGAGACACGAAGGAATCTCGATTGTTATGAGGGTCACACGTCCACGGACTGACCTCGATAAGTGTTCCTTAACCTAAAAGATCGACCCGTACGACTGTTTTTATTTCACCACGACGTCCTAATTTAAAAAACTAAAGTAGATTATTGTTTTCTTTGGAATGTTGTATTGAATCTTGGCTGTCAAGAAATGTGGGTCGAATTCACATTACTAGCAATCTTGTTAACCCCTCCTACTAAGCTAAATATGCTTGTGTCTGGAGTGGGTTCACGGCAATAGTGTAATGGGTGGGGTTCGAACTTGCAACCTCTCGATCACAAGTCCGACACTTTACCCATTAGGCTATTAACGCTTCGCAAAAGTTATTATGTTATAGCGGCTATAGACTCACGCGAGAAGTCTCGCCGAGAAGTCTTGTCGAGAAATTGCGCAAGAACCGAGAAGGCATCTACACTCATGCAACTTTCTCATTCGCATTCTCGATGGTTACCCGGAATGGACGAAAGTGCAGCGGCTTTGGTTTTGTGTGCATTAGCATATTATAATCTTGTGAATACTAAAATTAGAAATAAAAAAATAAAAAAAAAATCACCCTATTTTTAATAGCTTGGCGACCACAGACAGTAGATACATAGAGCACAACAACACACAATCAATACCGTTCTCTTTCTCGCCCGAGAAACCCTTTGAAGCGGGCAAAAATACCGACACCGATCGGAGAACAGGCGAGCGCGAGAACGAGACGGCAAGAAAGCGATCACATTCACGCTTCTCGGGTGTTCTGTGAGTTTGGAGCGGGCTTTAAGTGGTATGGTCGAATGGCGACTGCTGAGCACGAGATCTCGGTTTCGATTCCCGGGTTCGGGCAAGAAGTGATATTGGGTTGCCTATAAGGAATTTCTCAATAGTAGACCGGAGTTTGTAAGTTGGCGGTGCGATACCTCCCGTGACCGAAACATGTTAAGCGATTGGTCCCGTCATTTCTACATCTTTAACAGTGATTACGGGTAGACAGTCTTGTCAAGGGCTATCGTGTTACCCAGCTACTGGGTTTAGGAGGTCAGATAGGCAGTCGCTCCATGTAAAACACACTTAGCTGCACCCGGTAAGATTGGTAGCCGAAGCCTGGGTAGAATTCACATTACTAGCAATCTTGTTAACCGCTCCAACTAAGCTAAATATGCTTGTGTCTGGAGTGGTTTCACGGCAATAGTGTAATGGGTGGGGTTTGAATCCGCGACCTCTCGATCACAAGTCCAACACCTTAACCATTAGGCTATTAACGCTTAACATAGAGGGAAAATGCTGGGTTACAAGATACCTTATTATACAGTGTGTTAGGTTAAACGAGGGACTTATTGAGGGACGGTATTCAGTATTCGATTCTCGTCCCAAATATGTGAAAAACCTAAATTTGTGACATAATTGTCCAATATAATACATTTATCATGTACACTGAGCCGCAAGAGGTGAATGAACTTGTAAACAGTACCTAAAGTAATCACGTGGCAAAATACGGCCCGATCCTGCCAAAAAGGAAGCTCGTGTGTAAACTCCGTCCCCGCGGGAGTCCCCCCGAGGACTTTTGGTATGGTTCTGTCCGTTATTTATCAGTGTTTTTTTTTGTTCATATTTTTATTAGTATCATGTAAGTATACACTATTGTAGGTTTGAATATGTCCCTCGTTTAAACTAACATACTGTATATTGTGTACTTATATTATTACCTTAACAACTCTGATAGAGATGATAGCGGGGTGGTTGACCTCTCTGTATAAGTCTGGAGGCTTTTTACAGCTGTCACTCAGTGGGAGGATCTGACACGAAGATCGGCGCTTGATCTGATCCCATACCCTGGGAAACAATGGTGTTATTAGTATGAGAAAAGTACCACGACTGGAAAATGGTTCTATGCTCCATTTCATACACATCTAAAAGTTTTGTGGAACCATTTCATAAAGCTATTGGACAAAAAGCTGTTGACGCTCTAATAGAAAACTGTCAGCTGATTATTATATTATAAACACTTTCGCTGCCCAGATTTAATAATTTCATAATATTATTTTCTTTCGATAACCCTTAGAGGTTATTCAGAAATGGAGTGGTTATTCAGGTTTTGGATATGAACAAAAATCATCAATTTTGCGGGTTGTGGGCACACGAACAAAATAATTATTATAAAAATGTATTGTCTTGTACCTTTATACTGGGTGTCGAAAGTTTAAAACGTTTTACTTATATTGATTTTAAGTTTTACTATAGCACTTGAAAGTTTTCCCTTCTGCCTAATTTGAAAGGATTTTATTTCTCTTAATTTTGAACAAATCAATAAATGTATACTTTCTCATTCAATTACGGATAAAATGACTTTTCAAGTTCAAATAGAGTCCTATTCCAAATCACAATTCACACACCATGACATACATATACCCAAACACACACACACACACACACGCCACACGTACCTATACTAAATTACATTATGTTTTTGTTGGTAAGACTGTGAATGAAATAGCACGTTTCTCAGTGTTTGTTATAGAACCCTTCCGAAACGGCTTGACCAATTATTATGTTTTTTTTTTACATTTGTTAGGTCTGATAAATAGGTCGTAGGCTATTTTTTCCACTAAGAATAATTTAAGTATATAACAAAACGAACGGCGGGGTCAATTAGTAAAACTGACAAAAATTGATTATGTTTGGTGACATATTTACAGGTTCTGAAAAAACTTAATGTTTCACCACCAGTTACTTCTAAAACGTCTCGTAGACGTAGGTTTGTCAATCACCTTTAATATAATTTGTATTAGTGAAAAAATAAATAAAATTCAATATCACATGCTCATAGTATTTTTCTTACCTCATCTGCCTCGCTTGGTCCTGTCGTATCAAATACTCGGTGTCTTCGTTAAACTCACCGGTAGTCGCCTCACCCATACTGCTCACCTACAAGCAAATCATACAGTGAATGCTTCTCTCGTCTTATCTAAGGCCAGAGTACTACTGGTTACGGGTCATTAGAACTTAAAACGGAATATTTACCATGTGTAATTATTGTAGAGAGAGAGAGAGAGAAAGAGAGAGCAAGAGAAAGAGGGAGAGAGAAAGAGAGATAGAGAGAGAGGAGAGAGAGAGGAGAGAGAGAGAGAGAGAGAGGAGAGAGAGAGAGAGAGAGATAGAGACTGCGATATCTTACCATGCTGCTTTCGCTGGAACTCCTGGCAAGTTCAGCAGACAGACTGACGCAGTCGTTGGTGAGCAGGCGATGGAAAGCCTCGCAAGCTGCCGCCATCATAAACCGATGTACAGGAAAGCCCTTCGCTCCGCATATTATCACCATGTCCGAGAAATACTGTCGAAGTAAAATAGAGCTTATCTATACTAATATTATAAAGCGGAAAAGTTTGTTTGTTTGTTTGTTTGCTTGAACGCGCTAATCTTCGAAAGTACTGGGTGGATTTGGATGCAATTTGGTATGGAAGTAGCTTGAAGCTTGAGGAAGGTTATAGGCTACTTTTTACGCGACTGCAAAAAAGGTGAATTCTGTTTTTACCGTGATAGAATCCACGGGAGCGAAGCCCCGCGTGAGTACTAGTTACTTATAATCAAAATACTTTCACAAAAAAAAAGAATAATTTAAAATATCTAAAAAAACCTCGATTGCTCACTGAAATGCAAGAAATCCAGACCCATCCCATTTTTGTATTTATATGTTTAACTAGTACTCACGCAGGGCTTCGCTCCCGTGGATTCTATCACGGTAAAAACATAACTCTCCTTTTTTGCAGTCGTGCAAAAAGTATCCTATAACCTTCCACAAGCTTCAAGCTACTTCCATACCAAATTGCATCCAAATCCACTCAGTATTTTCGAAGATTAGCGCGTTCAAGCACACAAACAAACAAATAAACAAACAAACTTTTCCGCTTTATAATATTAGTATAGATTGGGTCCCGCCTACTTGTCACTTTTGAAGCAACCTAATGGATATTTTCGATATTCACATAAATACTACTGAACGGAAATCTTAATGAAATTTGAGATAGTGGACATCCTGGAATAACACATAGGCTACTTTGTATCCCGGTATTCCCACACAAAGAAAGTCGTGGACAGAAGTTAGTAGGTAAGTAATAAGTTTATTTGCCATTAACAGAAATATAATACATTTAAAGATACAAACAGAGGTCTTACAAATATTAACAAGAAGATTAATAACCCCCATTCTACGCAAATCCTGCGTTTTATTTTATTTTATTCGGGAAAACCAACAATTGTACATTTTATCTTACATCTAAATATACAAAATTAGTAAGTGGGTTAACGTACAATCCACAACATTTCCACATATCGATGGTCTAAATAGCAGAGTTCGTAACTCCATTTGAGTAAATTTTACACGAGCAAGACAAAACTGATTATTTTGTGCATTTATTGCAGTATTTTAACTTGTGATTCAAGGGTAGAATTGATAATAGAGAAATTTATTTATTATACTATACTTTTTTATTATTGCATTGTATTTGTAAGAAAATTGACTTACGTACGAACTTTTTTAGCCATGGTGTTTAGAGTTAGGAAGTGTAAATGCATAATATAGGTAGTTCGATAAGTAATAATTTTAATTTCAGTAGTCGGTGTTACTGTTTTTTTTTTCACACCGCCTTCCAAACCTAAAATTATTTTTGGCTTTGTAGTGTTTTGAGATGGAAGTCGGTTTTATTTTTTGCAAAAAAAGTTTTTATTTTCGCGCTGTTTAGTGGGTCATTAATCTACTTACAAATGCCTAGATGTCAACTACTTATCACCTTTTACCAAATATTGCTTTTCCCAATGCAGAGCCGATAATTTTTGAGGAGTTCTGGTATTTCACCATTAGCTCCACTTCACCATATGTATTGTGACGAGCATAAAGTGCTTAACATTCATATTCACGGAATCGAATCGCAATCCACAAAATACTTATTATTGACTTGTTTCGGTGGCTATCTGTGGTCTTCATCATCAGTTCCACTTCCCCAAATGGTGCTTTTCGAGAGCAACTGCACAAGTTACTATAAGAAATACCCAAAACGCTAAAGGTGTGCCTAGACTAGGGTCGCCAAGTATTCGAAATACGTCTATATGTGTAATTAAAATAGATTAAAATACCTAAAAAACATTGCTTTCTGCACTTAAGATATTTTTATAAATAAAAAGAAATATATTATAGAAATTATTAACTTATAGAAATAAGAATAGAACTTTTTATATCGATAACGAGCGTTTGAGTCGGGTCACCAAAATATAGGATGTTGAGTATAAGAATACGTATAAAGTAGTTACATCTTACTTCATTTACCTGTTGTCGCATGAGAGTGCTCATGTTCTCCAGGTACGTGCTGTTCACCACCGCTACTTCGGGCTCCATCGGTCGGGGAGGCCGGAATGGTGCCTGACGACAAATAAGTTAGGTTAGAGGGCCCTTTGATACAATACAACTGATATTTAGTAAATTAAAAATTTTAATTAAAGACTTCGAGAAAAATACTGTTACAAAACTCAATGTAATTTTTAAAGACCTATATGGATGCCTTAGTTCTAAAAGTCACTAAGTCCATTTTTATCGATATTGAGTTTACCAGTTCAAAAAAAGTACTTTTTTTTTGTCTATGAGTTGGTCTCATCCTTTTTTAATAAAATTTGGCTAAGTGGTTTTTCTCCAATTCCTAAAATCACTAAATCCTCTGAACTACATTCAAAAAGTCACTAAATCCAAATTTAAGCAAAAAAATACCCAAATCCAATGAAATTTATGTGATAAGTCACTAAATCCATGAATTTTTAAACTATATCCTGGTCACATAGGCGGTTGTTTATTTTCACTGTTTTGATTGTTGGAACAAGATTAGTTTGCGAAAACTGTTTTAAACTTAAAAACTGAAGAAGAAACCGAAATAAAGTGATAAATTGGAGAATGTCAGAGGATAAACGGAAACGGTAAATTTTGTTTTTTTCAATTTGTGCTCGAATCTTGACATATTCTTTAAGAATTTATTTTAATTAGTTCACAGAGTGCTAGAATATTATTCACGTCAATTGTGGTTACATAATTTCGGTATTCACAATCTTTCTGACAACATAGCTTCCATGTATTTATATACTGAAAATTATGGACAAAAATGGCCAAATGAAGTCTGAAGATGAAGACAAAAATGGCTGACTACATCGTGCACAACAAACTTCCAGAGCACACTTACTTGGAGTTTTTTTGTGATAATTATTTTAGCCAAAACAAAAATCGCTATCTATTCACTTTCCTGGATCAATTATGTGCAAATAATATATTTTCTTATCCGATTCCTGGACATAGCATGATGCCAATAGATCGAGACTTTGCACTCATAGAAAGAAAGCGTATTAAAACAGAAAAGGTTTACACACCTGACTATTATGTATATCTAATAGAAAACTCACGAAATACAGGTAAATTCCAAGTTATCTTTCTAGAAAAAAATCTAAGGGATGAGGAAAATCCTGAAGATCGCGTCTTAAAAATTAAGAATTACAAGAACCTGTATGATGCTCATGTTAAGCCATCAATAACTGGAATAGCGGTATGCCGAAATGTACGCTTTCAAAGATTCCGTCACCCTGAATTTGCTAGGTCGATGACAGATCAAAGTTTTAAGAAGATGTCATTGTATCGTGTTGGCATGGGTGGCAAGATCATCGCAGATCTCAGTAACTGTTACCAAGGGATGATACCATTAAAACCAGCAAAACTTCAAGATATCAATAAAACTGCTTGAGTATGTTCCTGTTCAAAAACGACTCTTTTATGATGACATACTGTTAGAACCTACTTCTTCAGGAAGAGAGCAGGATATTGAAGATAAGGATACACAGGAAGAAATTTATGAATAAAAAGATAATAATAATAGAACTGTGTTCAATATGATTAAACATGATTTTAAATCATATTAGAAGTAAGGTTTAATATTGTGTTATAATTAACAGCTAATGCTAATGATAAAAAGAAGTTTATAGTTTTGTTATTGTTTGGTTGTTTGTTCTTTATCAAGGTCATCAGTTAAGATAATATGTCACTAATTCCAAAGAATTTTCATAAGAAGTCCCTAACTCCACTAATTTTGCGTTAAGCGTTTTTGCGTATATGTTAAATATTTAATACTGATCATTGTAATAATAATAAATATTTTTTACGAACATTATATTAAAGCCTACCTAATAAACTATTGTTTATTTTTTTTTCCAAATTTATTTATACGGCCATTTTCTTAAAAAAATTTTTTTTACACTTTAAATCATCTTATCTCAAAACAAAGAATATGGATTTAGTGACTTTTAGAACTAAGGCATCCATATCTATAAACATCCTGCACGAATAGGGTCACAGAAAAAAAAATAGTTCCAGTTCCATGTATGGAGAGCCCTTAATGTTTATTTTTTTTATTTTTGTAGAAAAATCGTAACTTACGTAGCGTAACCAAGTTTCAACTGTGTAGTTCTAATAGTTTCAGAATAAAATGGCTGTGACATACGTACGGACAGACAGACATTTGCCATTCGACTATGGAACCCTAAAAACTACTACATACATCATAATCGACCTATATGTATATTATATAGGTTGTATTGTTTGCATTTGACCCGATGGTAACCGATAATATGGTCGAAGATGAAGCACGCTTACCTAGTAGTAACCTATTCATTCTTGACTTGACACTCAGGTTATAGCTATCAAGAACACAGACTCGGGCAGGGAATTCCACTCCTTAGCTGTATGCACAATGCAAGTATTCCCAACATGTTTTGTGCTTATGGCTGCGGTGTCTCACATAATGTAACGATGCCGCACCGCCGTTCGTCTTGTAGTCCGATGATGGAACGGACTTGGTGGAAACTTGTGTAATTCCATCGCACAGTCCCCAGATGTAACATTACACAGTATGACGGCAGGTCTTCTACAGGGCCAATGCCTGTCGGCGTTGTGTGAATATTCTAACGAGATACCACGAAATAGATGAATAAGGTTGGAATGGTAATGTGGGTGTGGCGAGCGCGCCACATTTGTGATACGACAATCGTAGCGCGACCGATTAATTCATTCACCACGTTTAGTGCGTTTCGGATTACCTCGGAACACAGAGCTCTGCTTTAAAAAATTTTACTAATAATTTTACTTATTATTTTCACGCTTTTTAGTGGGTCGGTTTGTAATTTATCTAGTTACAAAAGCCATAATGTCAAGAACTTATCACCTTTTACAAAATATTGCTTTTCCCGATGCATAGCCGTTAATTTTTGAGTTCTCCTGGTACTTGACCACCACATCACTTGGCTCTACATCACCAAATGTATTGTGACGACCATAAAGTGTTTAACATCCGTACTCAAGTAATCGAATCGCAATCCAAGGAATACTTATTATTGAGTAGTTTCAGTGGCCATCTGTGGTCTTCATCATCAATTCAATTTCCCCAAATGGTAGGTACTTTTCGAAAGCAACTCTTCAAGGAAATATAAGAAATACCCAAAACGCTATAGGTGTGCCTATAATATTTGAAGAGTTCCCTCGATTTCTCCAGGATCCCATCATCAGATCCTGATTTCGTAACAATGGTACCAACTAGAAAGTATACCCTTTCAAATGCAAAAAGAATTTTTCAAATCGGTCCAGCCGTCTCCGAGTTATGAGGTAACATACATATAAAAAAAAAGTTCAAGACGAATTGAGAACCTCCTTTTTTTGAAGTCGGTTAAAAATGCCGTGTTGTGCAATTATAACCTGTAAAACAAAAAGTTAGACCGCAAGTATAGAGCGAGGAGGTATATCTTTCCATCGGTAAGTCGAAAATAACATTTAATTACAATTTTATTTGTAAAAAACATAAAAATATTCTGAGCATTATGAAATTCCGACCATTAACAACATTATTGCAACAAGTTACAAAAAGTATACATTGCCTGTTGTGTACTCGCTTAATCAACGCAATTACCAAGTCTGCTTACAATGTACTGCATCCGCCATACTTCAACCATTGACGTTTTGTCCTTTGCCCTGATTGGCCGTGATGCACGGCGCATGTTTATCAACAGTAAGTTACAATCAGTAGCAAGCTCTCGATTTAAGTGTGTGTAATTTATTTGTGTGCGTAATTCGCATACGTAACGGGCCTCTTGCTTGTAGTAGAGCTTAAGAGTGGGGAGACAAGCGGCGACACGCGTTCTTATGGACCAGACAAATCAGGAACTATTTCCTTTCTAACCTCTTTTATCTGTTCTGTGCGAGATACCGTGGCCTCAGAACGTAAGGGCAGTTGAAGGAACGGGATGAGTTTTTAGTTAGAAGAAGTCTGACACTCTCTTCCGCTCCACCCGGAGCGGGAGAAGTCATCAGATGATTTTCCCAACGACAAAACAGGCTTCCCAAGGGGCATCGTGTTATCCATATTTACTGGGTTTTGGATATCAGATAGGCAGGCGCTCCATGTGAAAAAACACTAGTACTCTGCTGCATCCAGTTACGACTGGAACTTGACTCCGACATAGTTGGGAAAAGTGATAAGAAAATGATGACAAAAGTTCAGTTTGGCTGCAGATCTTCTACTAATTAACCCTCATTTCACCCACCTGCTAAAGCGGCCGCTGCACTCTCTTCAAGTTAGTCATCCAGAACCGCTGCTGTCTCCTGGCTATCAGCGCAGCTCGGATCATCTGAGCTGCTATCACCTCGAATGCTATAACAGTTTTCGTTGGGAAAATCATCTAATGACTCCCTTACGCTCATCCCAGCGGGGAGAGTCATTAGATAATTTTCCCACCGAAACCAAAGGGTCTTCTACTAAACCCTCACTCCAAGTACTTGCAAATGCGACCGCTGCACTCTTTTCATGTTAGTCATCCAGAACCGCTGCTGTCTCCTGGCTATCAGCGCAGCTCGGATGGCTGATAGCATCTGAGCTGCTATCACCTCGAATGCTATAGCAGTTTTCGTTGGGAAAATCATCTAATGACTCCCTTACGCTCATCCCAGCGGGGAGAGTCATTAGATAATTTTCCCACCGAAACCAAAAGTCTTCTACTAATCCTTCATTCCACGTACCTGCAAAAGCGGCCGCTGCACTCTCTTCAAGTTAGTCATCCAGAACCGCTGCTGTCTCCTGGCTATCAGCGCAGCTCGAATGGCGTTTTCAAACACCTCGTTTACTCCGTAGTAAGTGAACACTGAGGTCTCGTAGTAGTATATACCGAACTCATGGGCTAAAGCGCGCCCTTGGTCCGGCATTACTAGGTCGCTTTTTCTTGGAGCCCTATAGTAAAGGAAAGATTATTTTATTAATTATCTTACTAATATAATAAATACGAAAGTTTGTGAGGGTCGATTGTTCTCTCACTCAAAAACTACTCAACGGATCTGAATAATATTTGATATTTATTTCTAATTTATATATTTGCGGGCGGGGGAAGGTAGTGCTGCATACTGCATGCAAGTTCGAACATCCTGCTAAATGTTCAATCTTGCATGTAGTATGCAGCATCGCTCGTTGCAGGGGGGTTGCAGGGGCGCAGAATTAATACTAGATATTTTTTTCTAAAATACTTTGTACTGTTAGACAGGAAGTCAACCCCAAAAATTTTGGAAAAGCTTCTTATCTAATCTTGCAAATGTCGCAATTGTATGCAAATAAATCTAGTCCTTTAGAACCTAGGTCTATTAAATTAATGTATAATGGTGAAAAGCGGTCAGCCATACAACTTTTAAATGCAGCTTTTTCTGGAGAAAAGCAAAAAGTATGTAGTCAGTTTGTGTTACCTGATGAAGGGGCTGCGATCCTTACAGTAGTTCAAGTAGGTCTCGTCTCTGTACATGTATCGGAGATCGTTCTTACATCCCACCAGCAAAATCGGTGTGTTAGGGCAGAAACGTCTGAAATAGACATTGTAATTATTTTTTAAAGATAGGAGTATAAATAATTATATTAAATTTGCAATAGAAAAGAATAGAATCATTTATATTTCAATGTGGGTAGAATTCACCTTACCAGCAAACTTATTAACCCTTCCAACTAATCTAAATATGCATGTCTGAAGTGGGTTCACGGCAATATTGTAATGGGTAGGGTTCGAACCCACGGTCTCTCGATCACAAATCCGACACTTTAGCCATTAGGCTATTGACGCTTCATTAAACTGTCGTTATAAAACTAAACTAAGTCAATCGTTTATTAGTTATGTTTGTTAGTCAATCATGTTGTGCTGACCGAAATTGGATTTAATTTCACTCAGATATAAAATATAGTCTGTAGCGACACTGTATGTTTATGTATACGTATGAGACAACATTGTCAGCAAATGTGGTAGTCCGCGGGGATAGGTGAAAAATTCACTCCCCGACGCGGCCATACCCGGTACTCTGTACATTATAGAAATAAAAGTATAACCATTGTGAAGCGAAGAATATACACCCGTTGGTTAGATCCCTAAAAGTCTACAAACTTCCAAGCGAACACAGTGGCCGACAATATCAAGTCTTAATAATGTAAATAACTTTGTTAATTGGTAATAAATAACAATTTTACATAATTTTTTCGTAAATTTAAACTAGATGAGGCCGGTGTTTCCTAGTCAGCTAAAAGAAAGCTCTGAAAAGAAACATCGAAACAAAATCAGAGGTCAACCTTTTTTTTGAAGTCTAGACAATCCGTGCTGGTCCAATCATGTGCGCACCTTGTATGTGAATGTCTGAGGCAATCTTTTGCGGAATAAAACACACAGATTTGAGGGGACATGTCCAGACGATGCAAGCAATTGTCAGTTATTGCGTAGCTCAACTTAGAACTTTAAGAGGCTCAAACGATTTGAGGAATAATAAGTACCAAAGTAAGGAAACTCAGGGAAGGCTGTATAAAGTGCTAAAACTACCAGACAGTGCAGTAATCTAATAATATTCGTCGTATAATCTGGAATAGCACATGGCTACTTTGATAAGTGCAAGAAAATGTGCAATATCTTGATATTGCACATCTAAGATAAATCAACCAACTGCTTTTAATTTTTTTTAAGCTAAGATGGTCACTAACAGTATCATTAGCACTTTAAAGGGGATATTTACTATATTCCATGTTCATGGCGTTTGCAACAGTGCCAAAATCCGTTTAAGTTCTAATGATAACGCTTTTAAATTTCACAAAACAGTAGGTCTGTCCAACCCACCAAGTTTTTTATGCTTCGACTATAAATGTATGAAGACGTGTGTTCTACAAGTTAGTATGTATTTTTAAACTAATGTTTCATAGGATTTTGTTGTCAATAGTCCGGCGGTGTAAGATAAAAAACAAATCCTTACCTGATCTCAGGATACCACATAGCTCCACAATTCCTCAAAGATATAGGATTCGTTATTGAGAAACATAGTAGGACCACATCAGACCTGAAAAGATGTCAAACATTGATAAGTAAGTATATTAGTGAGTTCAATGTAATTTTTTTTTAATTACTGATGAGCCCGCTATTGATCTCAATCTCACCTGATGGTAAGCGATAGATGAGGTCTAGGATGTGACGAGAGAGCCTAGAAGATGCCTATTTACCCTTGCTTTAAAGGCTGAAAGGTCATAAGTGACAGGGAACACAGAAGCTGGCAGAGAATTCCACATGAAATTTAGTACCGGAAATGTGGTGACTAAAAAGGATTATTGATAGATACCAAGAGTATACAAGTATGGAAACATTAGAAAAAAAACACTAGGCCGGTTGGCCAAGTGCGAGTCGGACTCACGCATTGTTAATAGTTAAAAAGTAATTATATAATAGGTATAATAGGTGTCAAGAATTGTATGCATAGTATAATAGTTTTAAATGTTAAATTATATCATTTTGTATGACTTTACTGTAGGTTTTTGTTTTGTGTTTATTTTAAGCTTTAATAATTTTGTTTATGTTATGAAGATACATAAGTTAGAGGTTGGGTCTGAGTCAATAGCTCACTAACTCCTATAATACAAGTTTTACTTAGTTTAGGAGTTAGGAAACTCCATAATTATGTGACAGCGTACAACCTGTAAACTTAGATTTAATTTGTCATAATATTAAGAAAATTGTACCTACTTTGATGAAAATAAATATTATTATTATTATCTGATGTTTTTCTTTTCTCAGCTCTTTAGGCTGGTTTCAGCTACATTTACGGACCAAGGTCAAGTAAATGCAGCGTGTTGTGTGTATTTAAGATGGGAGTGTGTTTTCTTCTTCTAATTGCATGAATTTTCTAACTATCCTACATGTATTTAATATGGCAGCTTTCTGAAGGTTGATATATACGGATTCCTCTAAATCTATTAATTTTAAGCTACGGAGAAGATGGTTGGGGATTATTCCTGTCGTGGATAGAACTAAAGGAATGACATAGACTTTTTCTTGTCTCCATTATTATTATTATATTATTATAAAGGGTTCCTACCATAATCTATAAAAAAACGGCAACAAAAAACACGTTTGTTGTATGGGAGCCCCCTTAAATATTGTTACAAGATGGGGTTCGGCATTGAAATGATTTACACCAATTAAACCAAAATTAACACTTTACTTAAATAAACACCAAATTAAAATTAATACAGTTATTCACAATACAATACTTGTCATTCAACACTTAAATCGCACCGAAATTCACTTGTAAAGCTTCGATTACATCGCCTCGTATCTTGAAATAAGACTGACTATCCGCGTTCCTTTGTGATCTATTTATACCCCGATCTGTGTTCTAGAACATTCTTGTACAATCGACTTACTGCCTATACTGCCATAATATTCCAGAAGCTACTTGAGATACACAGTACTGCTTCTCGCCGCTAGATGGCGTTAGTGTCTCGAACATTCTAGATTTCTGTCGAAGTTTCTCGACGTATTTCGCTAAGCGACTGGCGTACCAATATTTTTTTTTGTATTTGTTGTTATAGTGACAAACGAAATTAATTTAAACTGTCTAGCTATTACGGTTCCTGAGATACAGGCTCGTGACAGACAGACAGACAGCGAAGCCTTAGTAATAAGTAAATAAGGTCCTGTTTTTACTCATTGGGTACGGAACACTAATTAATTATTTGAATAAAAAACCACTATAAAGTCTGATGCCATAGGTGTCATTAAGTCAGTTATATTAAATCTAGTGGTTAATTATTTCAAATGCATTATAATACAAAATATTAAATTTCATTGTCTTCCAACTTCTTTATTATCAAAAAAGTCGCGGGCAAAAGCAACTACTTAATAAAAAGGTCCTTCTGTATTCCCTGCCACATTTATGACCCGTAAGCCTTCAAAGCAAGAGTGAATAGGCATTTTCTGGGCTTGCTCGTAGACCTTATTTAACGCTTACCATCAGGTGTGATCGAGGTCAAAAGCGGGCCCATTCGTTATAAAAAATAATAAAAAATGCTTCAGTTACCTTCCATAAGCAAATCTTCTGTCTTTTTCATGGTCACCAAAGGTGTCCCAGAGGCGAAGCGACACATTCACACCATCTACCACTTCCCAAGATCTTTCTAGAACCTAGTAGGTGAGAAATAAGAAATACAACTTGAAATAAATAGATTGATGTACTCTTTATTGTACACCATTACGAACTTAACGATTGATTTATCAATGTCAAGGGTGTTACAATAGTCATTCTTATCGCTAAAATCATTTATGGACAAATTTTAATTTCATTAATAAAATAAATATTTAATTCAAAACTAAAAGTATTTTAGAGGCCTATATTGGCACTTATAAATAGTCAAAAGCCAGCGGACTGTATGTAAAAATTTTTCTAAAAGAAGTTCAGATTTAATTGTTTATTTTTAGTTTTTTTTTTTAATTAGTTTTAATGCTGTTTTCACTGTTAGTATATATTTAGTAAACAATAACAAAGAAAGAAAGTCAATTCGCTTTTAAAGAAAATTCCATGACAGGCATGAATGACTCTTTAGAAAGCTTGGAAAAATGATGGAGTGTTGCTGAGATTAAGACTCAAACAAAATTGCTCTTCAAGTATGTCACAAATCCATTACAATAAATGCACCTCCTTTCAACATCAGGATTTGCACATCAACAGTTTTTTTTACCCTTTACTTAATTCAATCTATCATCTTAAATCCAAAATCCGAAAATGTATGTTCCACTTACATCCTTGTATATTCGGTACTGATCGATAGCCCACACCGTAGGAACATGTGTTGTCATAAGCTGTGACAGTGAAACATGCTTGTTGCAAGCACGTGCACATATGAGACGTGTCTTGCCGACCGCTGTGTCGCCAACCACCACACATTTCACTAACTCTTGGTGGGGCTGCTCGTTGTCCATTATCTGGAAAGAATTTGAATCTGTGGTGAAAAAAGAAGCAGTGTAGAAGTAAAGAACAAATTTCTTTACTTCTACACTTCGTAATTCAATGTAGCTACCTATATTTACATGTCACATAAACAACGCGCTCCGTATTATTTTGATCTTATAAATGTTTTAAATAGTATTTTGTGCATTTTATTTTGTGTCGATAAAGTGATTAAAACGATATAAAACCAGGGAGACTGAATTGCTAACAAAATAATAATTAGAATATTATTATGGCGAATAACTGCACATTGTGCGTCAAGCCACTAAGAACAACAAACATGAAATGCACGAAATGCTCTAAGCTTTTTCACGTTAGTTGTGCCAAAAGTGGAAAGCAAACCAAAATATCGGAGGAAACCAAAGGGAGCTGGATATGCCAATTCTGTCACAATATACAAAATGAGAAAAGTTCATCCCGTCCTCGGCTCTCGGCAACTGGAGATCAGACAAACATTGCAAGCAAAGTGGGATTCAATACCCCAAATACGTCACAGATTTCACCCAACTGTATACCCACTCCCCCAACCTTAACCGATTTGTCTATAGTTGGATCCACCAGTAGCGCCGACAGTTTATGTACATTGACATCCGAAATTATACTACTACGCGGTGACATGGGGGACCTGAAGTCTCATATAAAACAGTTGACTGACCACCTCACCCAATGCTACGGTCGCCTGGACGAGTATGAAGCAAGAATTAAAAAACTAGAAAAGCGTGAAGAAGAAATTATTTCCCTAAACAGTACTATAGTAAGTCTTCAGGAGCAATTAAACTCGCAAGCTCAATCAGCAATTCGCAATGAGCTGGAAATCTCAGGAGTGAATGAATTTAAGAATGAGAACCCGCTTCACATTATTAAAGTAATAGCAAACAAATTTGGAGTCTCCGTGGAGGAACAGGATATTGACTTCGCTTCTAGGGTTGGCCCTCGCCGTCAGGAACATATAACAGATGCAACCTTCACACGTCCCATAGTTGTTAGATTTTTACGCCGTTACAAGCGTGACGAGTTTCTAAAGGCTGCTAAAACTAGAAGATCCACGACATCTACTGATTTTGAAATAGATGGGCCACCGAGAAATGTATACTTCAATGAACGCCTTACTTACGGAAACCGGCAGTTATTTCGGGCCACTAAGCTTTCCTCTAAAAAACAAGGTTACCGTTTCTGTTGGCACAAGAATGGTGCTATTCTTATACGAAAACAAGAAGGTAGTCCCCCTATCCAAATACGCAGCTTTGAGAACCTGGAACTTTACCTGGGACCCTCAAACCCGGCACCTTGCCAGTCTTTCCAAGCAGAAGATCTACGTGGCTGAAAGTCAACCAATCAACAAAAAACGCCTTTTTATTACTGCTATTTATTTTAGTCTTAGTTTCACAATTTTCCAATATTTTACTTTTATGTTATTGCTTTTTAATTTACTTTTAGAATCATCCTCACCATACAACACACTGCACTGCACTGCATTGCACACAAGCGCTGACTTTACAAAAACCCACAACACTCATACTCACACAAACTTAACGAAAAATGCCTGCCTAAAAACTGTCTTATCATATCATTTTATCGTGACTAAACCTGTGATATCCTCTCACTCATCACCTTTTATGATTTAATATCCCCATGGCGTCATTTGACTTAATCCAAAATATAGAGGATATCACTTCAATAGATTGTCACGATCTAGATTGTTTAGAAGAATGCAGGCTGCACATGAAAGATTCTGAGTCGAGTTTTAAAATACTCTCTTTTAATATTAGAAGCTACCAACGAAACTTTGACGACTTCTCATTAGCTTTTAACCGCCTTGATATTGACATAGATGCTATTGTATTAACTGAATGCTGGCTTAGTGAAGGTTCGATACTGGAGAATTTACCTGGTTATAAAGTTAATCGTACGGATTCACAAATGAACAAAAATGGTGGGATTGTCATATACACCAAAATCAACCACGAAGTTACTCTAATAGAATCCCAAATATTGGAAACCGACAGCCTTCTTTTAATTTTGGACAATGAAATTGCTATTCTCGGGCTATATCGTTCACCATCTTTTACTAGCCTTACAAACTTTCTCACATCGCTAGACACCTTCCTCAAAACGGTAAATATACATCCTATGCTTATTATTGCCGGGGACATCAATATAGACATATGTAGCACCACTAACAATAGGTACCATGACTATATGTGCATTATGGCCTCATATGGTCTACTCCCTATAATCACAAAACCAACCCGACAAAAATCATGTCTTGACCATATATTTATCAAAAACAAAACCAAACCTATAGGTATAGTATGTAAAAGCCCTATCACAGATCACGATATAGTAATAGCCAACATTCCTTACAAAAATACCTACTCTAAACCCTACAAAAGTCGTTGGGCACCAAAGCTAAATGAAGACGATTTTGTCACAGACCTAGCCAAATTCGATTGGACTGACACCCTCAACGAGCACTGTGTTGAATCTGTCACTGACTCTTTTTCTGGTGTTCTGGCTAAATTAATTCAAAAGCACACAAATCAAGTTAAAATTTCCCGTAGTAAACATAACATTCAGCCGTGGATAACCCCCGGACTAATAAGATGCATGAGAAACCGCGACAGATTACATCTATCATCTCAAGCTGACCCTGGAAACGAAACAAAAAAACTAATCTACAACCGTTACAAAAATTTTTGCAACAACCTCTTACGTAAACTTAGAATTGAATACGACAGCCGAAAAATCCAAGAAAATAGCAAAAGCTCAAAAAAGCTATGGAAAGTTCTTAAATCGATGTACAAGCCCGGTGATCAAAATAATCATACCCCTTATTTAGCTATAAGTTCAGCGGACCCTATCGAGTCTCTCAATAAGTGCAACTCCTACTTCACATCCGTGGGCAAAAGCCTGGCTGACACAATACTGACAAGATTATCAGAAACACAGACATCCCTCACCAGCAAGTACACACCACAAATCACTTCACCCTCCTCCTTCTTTCTATATCCAACAGACGAAACCGAAATTTCAAACATCATACATCACCTAAAAAATGGAAGCTCCCCTGGCCCCGATAAAATCAGTGTAACACTCATAAAGAAAATCCATAACTTGATAACAAAACCGCTAACCCATCTGATTAATCTGAGCCTGGAAACAGGAGTATTTCCAGAACAATGGAAGGTTGCAGCAGTTAGCCCAATACACAAAAGTGGTGCAAAAGATAAACCTGAAAATTACAGACCTATAGCCCTTCTTAGTATTTTGTCCAAAATCCTAGAGAAAGTAGTCAATTCTCGTCTTGTTAATTTTCTTGAAAAACACAATCTTATTTCAGACAAACAATTCGGGTTTAGAAAAGGCAAATCTACTGAAGATGCGGCGTCTCTGTTGACTAACTCCATCTCAGCAATCATAGAAAGGGGTGAATGTTGCTTGGCAGTCTTTTTAGACCTAGCCAAAGCGTTTGACACCATTTCAACGCATCTGCTTCTCAAAAAACTAGATGCAGTTGGCATAAAGGGAAAACCTCTTGAATGGTTTCACAGCTATCTCACCAATCGCCGACAGTATGTTAAATCAGGCAATCAGTGTAGTGATCAACTCCCCATAAATTTTGGAATACCGCAGGGTAGTTTACTGGGTCCAACATTATTCATAATATACATGAACGATATACTGAATCTTAAATTACGAAATGCAGAACTTATATCCTATGCAGACGACACAGTTATCACGTTTCATGGCCAAACCTGGAAAAACGCCTACGGTCATGCAGAGAAGGGATTGGCAAAACTAGCTCAAACACTCAACCACAACCTTCTTACACTTAACATAAAGAAAACCAAACTCATCACTTTTCACAAAACTCATTGTTCCAGCCCTCCATCCGGCCTTACATTAAAATATCATACATGCTCAAACCATTTTCTAAACACCTCACGCGTAAACTGCTCGTGTGACTGTATTAACCGAACGTCATCTATTCGATATCTAGGTCTCCTAATTGATGAAAAACTCTCATTTAGAGCTCACATTCAACTCCTTTCGGGCCGTCTAAGGAAACTCATTCACATTATGAAGAAATTGAGAGACCGCACCTCACAAGACATAATGAGAACAGTTTATTTTGCGATATGCCAGTCTCTTATACAATATGGTATATCAATTTGGGGTGGAGCTGGTAAATCAATTATGATGGAGTTGGAAAGAGCCCAAAGAGCCCAAAGAAAGATTAAAGTCATACTAAAAAAACCATTTTTTTATTCAACTGACTCCCTTTATAAAGATTTTCAAGTTTTACGCGTTCGTCAACTCTATATTCTAAATGCAATGCTCCGTACTCACAAAAGCATAAAGATTCGGCCCGACTACCACTTATTATCTTCCAAACGTGTCTTCCGCATACCGTTACAACAAACCTCTTCTCTTCTAGCCAGACGATGTCCCGCTTACCTACACACTCTCGTATACAACAAAGTTTCCAGAAGCTTGCCCTGTGACATAAAAGATCTTTCCCTCACAGCGTGCAAAAAAGTTGTCATACAATGGCTTTTAGGACTTTCATATGATGAATCTGAAAACATCCTAACATCGCTGTAACTCACTCACTCTAACTCGAAATCTCATCAAACACAAACTCCGACACTACACACACGAACAAATACACACAAACCACACACACACACACACATAAACACACCCATTTTGTATTAGTTACTATAAAAATTGTTTTGTTCTTGTCATAATTGAAGAAGTTTATTTTGTACTTAATTTTATTTATTTTTTTGTCTTATATAATTTTAAGTTAAGTAGTTTTAAGTCGACCTCATTCCATCTAAAGTTTTTGATGTTCTCACATACTTATGTTCAGATCATCTTTGATATTGCACCCACAACATTGTCTACCACAACTTAGGTCCCCAAGATACAGGCATAGCCTAGTTTGGGGATCATCGGAAATTAATTGTAAAGAATCTAATAATGGTCTCAATAAATTCTATTCTATTCTATTCTATTCTTTTTTTCTTTTTAATTTTAGTTGGCAGTCTAGTTTTGATTTTGATTAAAATAACAATATATAATGGAACAATAATTTTGCCTTTGCTTAACCATAAACCAACTTTGCTATCACAAAATTGTAAACAACAAAATAATGTGTAGGAGTCTGGCACACATACAATGTCGAGCACTAGAGGTTCAAAATAAATACACCATGATTACCAAAACAATAGTATTCTTTTTTGTTAATTAATGTTTGTTAGTGTTGCTATACCTAACTTGAGAATAGCTGGACTGATTTTGGTTAATTTTGTTTTATATAAAATAGCAGTCATGTCTCCACTCCTATGGCCTTTATCACTATAAAAACAATGAAAAAGTTGCCTATAATCTTCCTCAAGTTTCAAGCTACTTCCATACTCATTAGGCTTGTGTAGTACATGAACTATGTACTATTAGGACGCAATTCCGTCATGTGAACTAGAACGAACTATTCTGTTTCTGTCGCTCAAATCGGTCATCTAGTACATCTAGTACAGTGAACTAATCACCAATCCTAGCGACATACAATGAACGGTTGAACTAATAAGTGATGTACGAACTACGATGACCTGGAGAACGAGAAACTGTGTCCGGTCATTTATGTGCATAATCTATGGCCCGGACGTTCTATGGCTCTTTGATAGTATTTGTTTTCGATGTTTTTATTTGTTATTTTAACTTTTTAAGTGAAGTTACTCAACGTCATTGGTTCAGCAATATAAGTTCAAGTTTATGTTGCTTATGCTTGGTTTTGTTTCGTGTGGATTGTAAAAAAGAAAATATGTATATAAAAATGAAGATCACTGTAAATATTTGATTTTTAAATACGCCATTTTAATAATTCATTCAATATTACTTATTTAAATGATATTCAAATTATTTAAAATGTATCATAATTAAAATGATAGTCCTAAGCCTGCAAAGTAGACTTGGGTAGGTAATGCATGTAATGATTCATATGAAGCGCTTCTTGCACGGGGCATGAAACATTTCACATTACGCGAGAGTTTTAAACATATCACCATGTCTCATGTCATGCCATTCGCTCGGATATGGTATTGTCGGGTGTGTTCGGTAACAGCGTGAGCGCTACGTCGACGAAGCGAGCCCGGATCTCACTCACTCGGGACATGTCGGGTTGTGGTCGGGCCGGCCGGAGAGCGCAAAGAAAGACAAACGAAGTGAGCAACAGTGACGAAAGTTAAGACTAATTTAAAACGTATTGTATGTAGTTAAGTATTGTTTTTGTACTAAGGGTTGGGTTTATTTATTTTTCAAACCTTAAATTAATTAAACCTGTCGCTCATTTACTTTTTTTAACCTCTATATATATACCTAACTCTATTCGTAAAATATAATGGGGCCTAAGTACGAAGGGAAATCAACTTTATTACCAAATGCCTACTAAATTTCATTTGATATTTCGTACCTAATGTACAAAATAAAGATGCTAGGAAGTAGAAAACAGATATGCAAAGTTAACGTTATTTTTAATTCGATCTTTTAACATTCATTACATTACCTAACATAACATATCATTATTAGTGAAATAGTGACCGATGTAGTACGCGACGCGAACGAAATATAATATTCCATTCGAGACATGTTATGGGATATGAGATATGGTTTAGTGTAATGTATCTTTTTCGAATGTCATGAGATATGATTCATTTCACTTCAGTGACATGTTTTGCGCAAGTCTACTGCAAAGTATGAAGGAAAATCAAATGTGCAGGTATTCCATCACGTCTGACCGATGTCTAAATTATCGATGAACTAAAATGAACTAATAGTACTAGAAGACCGAACTAGTACATTTGAACAATTGTACTAGTTCGGAGCGTTCCTGTCAGTGACCGAGTATAAACAAGCCTAATACTCATCATAATCCACCCAGTACTTTCAAAGATTTGTGTGTTTAGACAGACAAACAATTTTTTTGCTTTATGATATTATTATATATTTGTCGAAATCTAGGGTAAGTTTAAAGGGTGAAAAAAAATGGTATTTCAAAGTTCGCCAGGTCAGCTACTATTTTATAAATTAGGAACTACCTATATCACTATGATTGCAGGGCAAAATTACCAGCTAGAGAAAACAAAAACTTGAAAAGTTTAGGCGGAAAAAGGTAATGATTCGTCCAACAAAGATACTATTCAAATATGAGCGACATAAAATAATAAATCGAGTAAGCAAGTGGTTCACAAATTATTTAAGTGCCTTTTACTAAAGCAAAGATACCTACCGAAAAACATGTCGACAAATTGAATGTAATTAATTAAACTGTTTTAATCAGCTCTAAATACTGAACAAAGAAACTCTAAGCTGAATTACAGATTTAGTTCCAAAATAACTATATATTCGTACAACTTTGAAAGTTTTACAACTAAATCAGGATAGAGTTTCGATTAATTTCAATTGTAATAGGTAATTAATTAGTTCCAATTTTAAAATCACATAAACAAAAGACAGACACTAGATTATAGATAGACTCACGATTAAAAATTAATAACAAACTTCTGTCAAAATGATTTTGACAGTAATGATAATGATGGACAATAAATATAATTCCTAAAGATATAATCGCGTTCATAATAATTACTGACATCTCTATTCATTTGATTCTAAATCATTGAATTATATCTGCTCAATCCTCATGAACTAATACGATTTTTATGTAGAGTTCATGAACATATTTTATAGAGACCCAGCACCGGGCTTTATGACTATGCAGATTCATTTTATAGCCTGTAGATTGTATAACTTAGAAAGCCCTCGAAATGTTGCTTACCTAAAGCACTAATGATTTTATTATTTAAGTAATATGTTATAAACTAAATAATAATATGAACCACATTCATAAAATTGATAGAATGAAACAGCGAGACATTAATTCACTTACGTTTTCTTCAATGAATTCCTAATTGATTCATACACTTTGAAAACCTTTGTCGCCACTCAAATCATTTGAACATCATCACTCACTAGCACTATCTAATAATCACAAATACTGAACAAAATCTGCATTATGTCGTTTAGATAGGTATTATTGCAAAAAAAGAGATTATCTTTTCACGATATTTGAGGCAATGGAGTGAAGTTGATTTTGTAGCATTGCAGTGATGTGCGCATGTTGGACGTCTTGCGCAGAACTGTAAGAACGCGTACAGGGCAAGTTCATTTTAATTTTGTTATTGACAATTTTAAGTCAACGAACTTCGCCGCTATTGTTGAACTTTTGTAAATCTTGAATACGGTAGCGACTCAATACCCTCAATTACAGTCTACAATGAAACACGTACCATTTGTAAATGAATACGTCCTTTTTATTACTTATGGATGCGTTCATTGCATTCACATTCAAGTCTCTTGAATTGCCTATATAGTGCAGTCACGTAGTTTTCAAATAATGTAGGTAGGTAGGTACTTATATAGTTTTTAGTATCTTAAAACTCGCATCCTCTGAACTACACATTTTACTCAACTGAACATTTTATTCAAGTGTGAAATGACTAGGAAATGAATAATGATCTAGCTCGTATTATAACTTTAACGTAGAGCCTACTTATTTATACTTAGCAATATTTTCGGAAATAGCGTTAATATTTTTTGGTAAGGGGCAATTTAATGCATAAAATCAGAAGTCCAAAAAGTATAAAAGTAAAAAAGAAGATTTACCTAGTAATCGTGCTAAAACTTTTTGCTACTAATGTGATTTTCTTCTTCACCGGCCCTATAGAATAATTTAAAAAAAATACTGACTGCTGTCACGGTTTTGTGTGTGAACGTGATGATTAAAAAAAGCTGCTAAAATGTGTTTCGTCTACACGAAGACAAGAATTTTAGCAATAACAACTAAATAATTAGCATGGCTTTCTTTGCCCTGCTATGGAAGGCACGCACAATAGAAAACTATAGACTCAAATATGAGAAAGAAAAGATCAATTCTATAGTATTGGGAAATGCACAATTAGAACAAACGCTATCCCAGAGATGGCGTCACTATCGTACCGATACAAAAAAAAGAATATCAGGGATTTTGAAGAAATGCTACCCTGATGGAAGTGTAGTCTCTAAATTTTGCTTGTACTTGATGACAGATCAAACCTTCCCAAATTTTCTCCTCAAAAGTGTGATGGGGTTCGTTGGAGGCATAATATTGACGTACCTTTGTTTCATGTTTTTCGTCTTCCAGCTTGCGATATCTCTGATCCATGCGACTATTATGAGTTCTATTATTGGAGTTCTATTGACTTTGGGCCTGGCCTTCAGCTATAGGATCAGGTATGCATGTCTTATTTAAATTAAGGTAACTTAATATAATACCTATACCTATTGGTCGATTCATTCAAATGCAACTAGCGCGAGCAGTCGCTTAGTTTTAGAAATTCAATCATAGATTAACTATTAGATCAGATAGATACCTACATAGAACTATTAGATAAAATATTATCTTTCCGAACTCCTTCTCTATTTAAACCGTAACTGTGCCATATCATATCTCAAACTCCTCCGTCATTGCAACTTTCATAAAAATGGGTATAAAGGAGTTAAAATAATCTAACATAAGTAGATTCTTTGATGATTAACCTTATTTTTTCCAGATGCTTAGTCTTCCTACTGATCCCCCAGTTCTTCTCCCGCGTGGGGAGGTACACCCTGACTTGCTACGCCCTGGTTCTCATCTTAACAGGCCCTGCTACCAATACTCTGAAGAACTCGGAAGTATTGTCGGAGTCCATGGCTTGTACTCAAGTAAGTATCGATTTTTTTTATTCCCAACTCAACTAGCTTTTGCGGCGTCTTTGTTTACATTTAGGTGAGATATTAACCCACGTACCTAATAAGTATCTAGTGGTAGTCTATTCTATGCTCTAGTCCAGCACAATCCTGACTGGAGTTTGCAGGACTAGAGCTCACTGTCAATGCCTACAGCACACTGGCAACGAGGCTCATTGACAACAAGGCACTGATTGATGATGTTCAAGAGTTGTACGATTTGAAGCCTATCGGTTTTCTATAGTATTGCACAATCGTATTCCATCAAACCCGTTCTAACATTGTACTATAAAACGAACGGCGATGTGCATTGTGCAATCGTTACATGCTGGACATTGTGCGTACAGCTAAGGTGTGGAATTATCTGACGGAGAATGTGTTTCCTGCTAGCTATAACCTGGGGTCCTGGGGGTCTTGTGAATAAAATAGGTTACTTCTAGGCAATTGTCTTTCATCTTCGACCACATAATCACTTACCATTAGTCGAGATGGTGGTTAAACGCGAGCCATTCATGCTTGTCCCAGAAGGGGATTAAAGATGTTTTGTATTGCGATGTTAGGTCTATTTCGTGGGTCTCCGGCGTGTCGGGCACACGAGAATTGGGACTGTTTCCGCTAACCCAGTGATCCTAGGAAAGGCAGGGGCATAGAAATAATGTAGATACCACCGTGCATAGTGAAGTTTAGAAAAAATACAGATACCTTTACAGTTTTCTCAGGGATATTATGTGTCTTAATAGGCGTTGCACATGGTGGGTTCCAGGTATTTTAAGAAGTAATGGAGCCCTTTTATGATGGTAATCACTGAGGTGGCTTTCGTGCAAAAAATCCCTCAATCGCTGGTCCCTTCCCCAAAAGTCAAAGTGGCTTTTAAAGATTGCCCCTCGATGGCAAAAAAAGGGGGAAAAGATAAACTTAATATCTTAGCTTGTGCCTGTTGCGAACGTCCTAATATTTGCCAGAAAAAAAAGTATCCTATTGGGTCACAGTCTATTCATGAGGCCCGAATATTAAAATCCGTTCAAGGTAAGAAAAGGAACAGACGGAAAGACTTACCATAAGTCACGCACGAGTTGCCGTGACATCGACAAATGAATCTAATCTAGTTTAACTAGCCTCTGTCGCCCATTTTCAGGGCAAAGGCCTCTTACTCATTTTTCCACACGATATCTTTACGTCTATCTCTACATATATAGGTACATACATAATAAACATAATTGACGTGTTAGTGATACTAAACTATGTTTTGTCAAGTTCTTGTAGTTGGATAGAAATTGGATTTCAAAAACGCAAACAGCGTGCATTACATACCTTACCTAACTTAAGAACTTATTTAATAAGTTTTAAGTAAGTATCAGTTGCGCCTTAAACTGATACTTAAAAACTTATTAAGTAAGTTTTTAAGTAGGTATCAGTTGCGCGGGGTTTCGCTCGCATGTACTTTACCACGATAAAAACATAACCTCCTTTTTTGCAGTCGGTTAAAAAGTTGCCTATAACCTTCCTCAACCTTCTTCCATACCACATTTCTTCCAAGATTGACCAGTATTTTCGAAGATTAGCGCGTTCAAACAAACAACATTTTCCGCTTTATAATGTTAGTAGGCAGTATAGATTTTTCAACACCATTCACTTTATTGTAAAAATAATTTAATACAAATAAATATAACTAAACTGCCATAATGTTAAAATAATATCTCTAAAATATTACAGAAATAAAGGACTCGGTACAAACCGTACTTTATCTAAAATAGAATTTGACGTCCATTTCAGTCGATACCAAAAACGCCGAACCATGAAATTAATATAATAATAATAATAAAATACTTTATTTTCAGACCAAAGTCCATATGGAGACACATTTACCTACACATAAACAGAAAATAAACACACAAATTTAAAATAAACATAAAATACAATAATAGCAAGACAAATTAGAAGAAATATTATAAAATACACTTAAAAAAGTAATTACTTAATGTATGTGAATGACGCCCTGTGAGTCGTCATCTAGTACCACATTATTGGACTATTCATCCTGTCGGCGACGACAGCTATCAGGCTGTTGGAGCTATCGCGCACTCACCGCATCATATATCATAATATCACATTTTATTTAGAAAAGTCAGAACTTGTGCTGAGTCCTTTCTATTTATATTGAAGTGAGAATATTTTAACATTTTGGTAAGGCATACCAGAAAAAATATCAAAAACGTTGAAAGAAGTCTCGAACAATACAGCGATATTTCTTAACGAAGCCAACATGAAATCTTTTACGTAGGTAGGTACCTAGATCTACCTCTCATTCGGTCTTTGTAAATATCAAAGCAACATTTGAAAGCCCTTGTGGCTTGTTGGCTACGGATGTAAGCTCCTACTGACTTGAGGTCAAGACGTCTGATAATAACGCCTTTTTATATTTTCAAGGGCCAAAACTTCGATCCAATTGTTGATCGAAGGGCCAAAGCGGTTCACCGCTTTGGCCCAAGCTCGTCAGAGCTTGAGCCTAAATAATTACGGTAAATAATATTAATTTATTAAGCACGTCAATCTTTAAGGGTCAAAAATAACCCTTCAACACCTCTATCTTGGTCACTTAAAACTAGACTAGGCCGGTGTCTCCTAGCTGACAACTCGGATAAGAAACACCGAATTGAGTCAGAGGTCAACGTGTCTTTTTAAGTCTATACATTTCGTACGGGTCAAATTATGTGAGAACCGAGTAGGTGATGTCTGAAGTGGGCTTTCGAAGTGGTAAGACCCTGCGGATCCATCTTTAACGGCATGCAGTCCTGGCATATCTAGATTTCTCCGTGACTCGTAGAGTACCTACATAAATCCATTGGCTATCCCTACTAGTTATATTTATGTAGGCAGTAAATCTTACTCCAATCATGCGTCAGTAAGGAGTCTTAATTGTAGTGCCAATCTTAAAGTGCGTTACTGAGTGTGGAGGTCAAATAGGCTCCATGCAAAATATTGGTTCTCAACTACAGCCCGATAGACATGAAGTCGGTCACAGCATAGTTGGGAAAGGGCTAATTTGTCTAAGCATATTTCATATATTTATTTATTTACACTTTGTGCACATAGGTACAAAGGCGGATTTAATGCCGTAGGCATTCTCTACCAGTCAACCATGAGTGGTGAAGAGATAGAGTGGAAGGTGCAATATGTACCTACGTGAAAATTATATTGGAAAAAATAATTACAATAATAGTGAAAACACAAAAAAAACCTTTTATCATAAAATATAAATCTACATAATAAATATAATATATGTGAATAAATATTTATATAAATACACATACATGAATATGTACTTCAGAAGCAAATAAAAATTAAATGTGGAAATTCTGCTTATTGGTGGAGAAAGTGGATCCGCAATTTCTTTTTAAATGCGTAGCGATTTTCAGCCGTCCTGACCTCAAGAGGAAGCTCATTCCAGAGGAGAATCGACTGGATATGAAAAGAAGAATGAACAAATTCAGAAGTATGAGAAGGATAGAGTAAGAGAAGACTATTGGATGAACGTAGATTCTTGTTGTGTGAAGAACATTGAAAGTAAGACATTAGATAAGAAGGTGGGCTGGCAGAGTTGAGTAGGGAGAAAAGTGTGGTCAAAGCGCGCAAACTTCTCCTCTGACGAATGGTCATCCATTTAAGCTCAGACCTGAAACTTGAGACATGGTCATATTACCTTAAATTAAATATGAACCGAATGCAGTTATTAAGGATACGGTCAAGCTTATCCAGCAAGACCGCATTCAGGTCATAGTAGCACACGTCACCATAGTTAATCAAAGGGAAAATTAAAGTCTGCACAAGCATAGTCTTTGTCTTAACAGGCAAAAAGTTCCTCAGACGATACAAGGAACGCACGAAGGACGATACAAGGCCAATGGCACGCACGCAAGTCCCATTGGCCCTTTGGCTGACACTAGATACTTGACTTTGCCAGCCAAGTGTCGAGTCAAGATGCAAACCGAGATCTTTTACGCTGGGGCTAATGGGAATGACGACACCATTAAAAATAATAGGAGGTAGAGACATAGTCGCCACTCTACCCATCATACGTGAACTACCAATAACAATGGCATGACATTTTGAGGGGTTTACTGACACTCCAAATCTATCAGACCAGTCATTGATAGCCTCCAAATCCCGGTTTACATCCCCTATAGCGTCCGACAAATCTTCTACCCGCACAGCTGTATATAATTGAAGATCATCGGCATAAAGATGATACGAACACCGAAGACAGTGAGTAATAAAGTTAATGAAGAAAGAGAATAACAATGGAGAAAGAATACCGCCTTGTGGAACACCAGCATCCAGGCCACGCCAACTCGAAGATCTCTCATCAACGCGTACCGACTGCTGACGTCCCCGAAGATAAGAAGAAAACCATTCCAGCGCCTCGGAAGAAACCATAAGATGGGAGAGGATAGCAAGGAGTATACCGTGACTGACCGCGTTAAAGGCATTGGAAAAATCAATTAGTACTAATACTGTAACTTTAGTATCTTCCATAGCTTCTCTAATGTCACCAGTCACTTTAAGAAGAGCAGAGGATGTACTGTGCCCGGGTCTGAATCCAGACTGGAATGAGCTTACAAGGTTATTACGGTAAACAAACGCAGAAAACTGTTTGTGAACACAGGCCTCGAGCACTTTTGACAGGAAAGGGAGAATGCATATAGGACGAAAATAATTAGACAGGGAAGGATTTGATATTTTAGGAAGTGGATGGGATATAGGCCATACGCCATAAGGACGGAAATTGCCCGGAATCTAAGGAAAAGTTGATGATGTGGGTAATTGGCGGGAGAAGACAGTCAAGGATCAAGGTAACCATACTCCAACTGATGTTATCATGGCCTACAGCTTTGGATTTAATAGACAGGATAATCTTTTTAATTCCTTCCAAGATGGCTGGTGAAAACTTAAATGGCTCAATGATTGGACCAGGCAAACTAGTGATGAAATCAACCGTCAGAGATAAAATAAGGGGGTCCAAATTACAGGTGGTAGTGAAATGACGGTTGATGTCATCCAAAATGATTGCTTTAGGAAAATCAACATGACTTGGCCTGCGAATACCGAGAGTTCCAAGGAATTGTCAGATATCAGCAGGTGAAGAAGATGAAATGTTTTCAAGAATATGGCGGCGCTAAACGTTGCGTTATCATCTGATTACACTGATTCCTTGCAATTTTGTAAGAGTTTTTATACTCTTCACTGCGATCCTTTTTAAACTTCCAAAGGCCCGATCCCTGCACCTCCTCGCTAAACGAACCCCTGATGACATCCAAGGGGCTGGTGCTCGCCTGAGTTCAACCCTACGAACAGGAGCATGTTCATCGAAGAGAGCAAGGACGGCCTGATTGAAGATACGCAGCTTGTCATCAATTGTCGTTGCCGCTGGAAGCTGGTCTCAATCAATTTCTGACGCATCTTGATGCAGCTTTTCAACATCCATGCGCGCATAACAACGCATGTGCAGAACTTTAGGGAGAGGTTTAGGTGGCTTTAAGATATAGGAGAGGAAAATGAGATCATGATGGGAAAAACCAGGTGCAGGACATTGGCTATGAGATGAAACCAAAGAGGGAGTGGATGTTAGAGTCAAGTCAAGCCATGTATCATCACCAGACACATTAAAACGAGTGGGCTGCAGTGGATGAACATGGAGACTAACGGACTCAATTATGTGAAGGAGTTTTCGGGAAGGAGGGGTTGAGCGAGAAAGGTCTGTGTTGAAATCACCCATGATGACGCAATGTGCATACTCAGAACCTATAGATTCAAGTGCCAGCTCAAGGTTAGAAAAATAATTAACGGCAGGCGGGCAATAGACAACGCCTAGTAGAGCCTTGACACCCTTAATGTAAATTTCCAGAAAGAGGTACTCTGCAGAAGCGCAATATTGTGAAGGAGAACTGGCTACTATTTTGAAAGAAAAATCACTGCGAAGATAGACAGTTACACCACCTCCTCCCTTTCCAATTCTATCATTCCGGATGAGAATGAAACCGGGAAGAGAGTAGGTGGTGGAAAGAAGATGGGATTTGAGCCAACTCTCAGAAACCAGAACGGCATGTACCTACATTAGCATTAGAAAAAGTGTCATACAGATCGCTATAATTACTAGGAACACTGTGCATTTATATGGCAGACATTGAAAAAACTTTCATTTTGTTGGCTGAAGCTGCGATGCACAAAGTCACTGAGAGTGTCCGTCAAGGAACAGAAACTTGCATTAGCAGAAGAGTTTGCGGAATCAAAAGCAGAATGAAAGGAGTCATCAGAAGACATAGAGGAATAAAAAATATAACAAATATATGCTTAAACTACCTAATTATAATATTAATCTTTGATATATATTGCGTAAGTTCTGAGAAAAAGCAAAATAAAAATCAAAGTAACCTTGACATACAAATTAGACTACTGATAAGAATTGTAAGCCAGTAATTTGTAATTTGGACTACATTCAGCGAAAACAGCTAACTTACCCACTAGTTATGCGGTCTTTTCAGAAAAATAAGCGAAGTAGGTAAATACGATAACATAGCAATAAAAATACAGTACGTGTGCCTGCTAGGCCCCCTAATTATTGCCCAAGATACCAAAACCATCATGCATTCACGAAAGATTGATTAGTGATATACCTAGTATAGTTAATCTATCAGATAACTATGTTTTACATGGATATGTTGATTAATATTAATAAATTAAACTTGTTTAGCCATGTATGTCTACTTAACTAGATTATTACAAACTTAAATTGTATTAAAACAGATTCTATACGAAATATTCATGGAATATTTCCGGAGATATTTTGGGTATGTCACTCATGCATGCACAAACTAAACTCGGTGAGCATTAAAACGATGCCCCAAGCTCTGAGTATGAATTTCAAATCCGGTAAGCCAAATAAAATCTTAAATGATTCTAAAAATACTTCCCTCTAACGTTTAGCTCGTATAATTTTTCATCCCATAAACGTTATCCCCAGTATTTGAAAGGGTGTCGTGAGGTCGCTAGACACCAATAAATTGTGAAACTTGGAATATAACTAGTAAACATCTAGGTGCTTAACCTCATAACTCAAGTCTAGTCTGCTGTGCTCAAAATAGAATGAAAAGTTTTAATGCTATTGAGATTTACAGCTTTCTGCAAAAATATTTTCAAAACGTTAGTTGCTTACATAGATTGGAAACGGACCAGTGGTCACAGGCTCGACATACGAGTTGTAAGTCGTTGGTTCAAATCCTATTTTTCTTTTTGTTGGGAAAATCATCGTAATGACTTCTCCCGCTCTGGGTAAAGCGGAAGGGAGTGTCAGACTTCTGCTGTCAAAAAACCCACCCTAATCTTTTAATTGCCCTTAGGCCGTGCGCGCACTGCGTTGCGTTTTGGAAACGCAAAATCTGTGAAGTATGAAGTGTCATAGAAGTGCGCGCACTGCGGTGGAATAAACGCGTGCGGTAGAGTCACCGGTAGCCCTGGTCATTCTACCGGTGCGGTAGAACTACCGCAATTGCGGCCACCGCAAGGCAGTGTGCGCACGGCCTTACGTTTCGGGTCCGTAGTACGTCGTTAGAACATTCTCGTAACCACCGGGTTGAAACTTACTTAAGCCCATTACTTAATTTATATCGTAAGTAACCAGAATGTCGTAGGAGGAGCTAAAATCATATTATTATTCTCATAGTGATTCTCCGGTTAGGAAAAGCTTTTACTCACAAACAGCGCTGAAGAATTTGTTATGTAGGATAATAGCGCTGTTTGTGAGTTTGTAGGAAGTAATATCTGGATTCACTGAACACATATAACAGAAAGCTACATTTTACGCTGAAAAATATATTCACCGGAGTGAAGGCGCAGGCAGAATCTATTAAATTATAGGAAAACTAGAACCTTCCTCGTAAATCACTCGACCCCTCGGTGAAAACGCTTAAAAACCTGTTTAATCGTTTTTGAGTTTATCGAGAGAAATAAACAGTCAGACGCTACGGGAGACATTGTTTTTTACTACGAAAGGATGTTTTCAACTAATGAAATTTGCCCTCTGCTGTGTTGAATGAAAGTAAAAAATAAACAAACAATAAAATAACTTACCTACTACACACAATTCCTGAATACTTCTTTTTTCAGGAACAAATAAAGACAAGCGTGCACCAATTGAATGACTTGATGAAGAAGCCGATAAACGCAATGAAGGACTCTTTAAAGCTGATGGTAGACCAACTGAAGACGATCACAGCAAAGGTGAAGGAGACTGTGATAAGGCTGGATCGATTGGTATTGAGTATCGGTAAGTTAATAAGGCTGGGTATTGACTGTGACACAACAGAAAAG
This sequence comes from Tholera decimalis, assembly GCA_943138885.2. Taxonomy (NCBI): domain Eukaryota; kingdom Metazoa; phylum Arthropoda; class Insecta; order Lepidoptera; family Noctuidae; genus Tholera; species Tholera decimalis. Next base: position 6,290,340 of record OW964572.2, read on the forward strand.
CAACATGTGAGACATAACTCGGGCAAAGTTACGAATAAGAAAGCTTTATGTAGAACTAGCTGTTGCCTGCGACTTTGTTTTTTTGTGGAAACTCACCACTGTTTCAGCCCCGTAGTGGTTCATTTTTGAAAAATCTATGGCTAGGTTTTATACTACTTCCATGCCAAATTTCATAAAAATCGGTTCAGAGACAGACTTGAATTTATAATATTACATACTAACGATTGCCCGCAACTTCGTTGGCCTGAACATTTCGCATAGTTATATTGCAGCGGATTATTTTACTCCATAATATACTCTCTCGCGCCTCCTCAGAACACATACAGTTTAAAAACGCATACAGAATAACCATAGAAACTTTAATCGAGTTTCCTCCATGCCTCGAAAGCACTTTAAGCCATTGGTCTCGGTTGTCATTTGTGAATCTTAGATAACACCTAGGCCAACAAAATTTAACCAAACTTCTTAACCAGAAACTAGACTACACATTTCCGAAGGTTTTCGATGCGCTGAATCCGAATCTGGCCTGAGAATCGCTCTATTGCGTCAGGTTTCTGAGATATCCTAACCTAAAAGTGCAAAAGTACTGTTTTGGCCCGATTTTGAGGTTATGTAGACATATGAATTATTTTTTCTAAAAAAAAAATAAAGGTTTTCATATTAAAGAACAAGTCTTCCTCTTTCAAATGCCGTTGAGTTTGCTCAAATATTTTTCACTTCAAAAGACGATATCTTAGCGAAAAAGTAAATCCGGAGAAGTAATTCGATGATTTTCCCACACGGAAAAAAGGTAAGTATGCTTCAACTTCGACCACATTATCGCTTATCATCAGATGAGATGGTGATCAATTTAAAAAAATATCGACTCCGTCTCCGAAATCGTACAACATTATTGTTGGTTTGTATGCTCAAGGCTTTCACGATTCTCAATAAACCATTATGCCATCGATCTATGCGGCATGTGTGCATTCGCATACCTTGATGATATGGTAGACATTTTGCGTGAATATAGGTATTATTTAATGGGTTCTCAGAAATGCCCAGAATCGTTCGATATTAAAAGCAACATGTTTATGTGGATATGCAAAAGTTAGCTAATAGAATTTAGTAATTATTTAACTCGTATTTCCATCTAAAATTAAAATTTCGATAATTTAAATGTCAATCTACACTGGTCAGCAAATAAACCTAGCCACCCGCTACCTAGGAACTCTGATTCGATTTTCTCAAAAAGTATAAAACTTACAACTATCAAAGTTATACCTACAAAAAGTGCGTTTCATGGTGATTAAAATGACTACAAATTAATTCGAAAGTACCGTCAACTCACATTGTAATCAAGCAACAAACACAATGCTAACGATTTGCTCTGTTTTCACCAGAGTTTGAAATTAGCGTTCTTTTTCTCTACAATGAGGGTAGTCGGATATTTCTTATCGTTTCTTTAGTTTTTGTCCATCGTTTGCTCAGACGCGTGTGTTTTTGCTACTTTTTTCGATTAATAATGGATACAACACCTCAGGAAGCAGCTCAAGCTGTAGCATTACTTCAAGCAGGCATTGCGCAACGTGAAGTCGCTCGAAGGCTTCGAATCAGCAGATCTTCGGTGCAACGAGTTTACAGACGATACCTAGAGACTGCAGCATTCGATCGCCGTTCAAGTACGGGCAGACCTAGGGCTACATCAGCAGCAGATGATCGTTATATCCACCTTACTGTTCTGCGAAATCGCCACCTCAACGCAGTTCAAGTCCAACAAAGTCTGCGTGACGAACGCCAAGTGGTCATAAGTTCAGATACCGTCAGAAGGAGACTTGCTGAATGGAACCTAACCCCAAAAAGAGCTGCAACAGGCCCAGCATTAACGGTAGCACACTGTCGAGCACGACTTGAATTTGCTCGAGAGCATAGGGATTGGACATTAGAGCAGTGGAGTAATGTACTCTTCACTGATGAGACCAGGGTGAGTCTACATGGAAGTGATCGACGTCAGAGAGTATATCGTCGCCCTGGAGAACGTTATTCTCAGTGTTGCATCGAGGAAACTGTTGCTTATGGAGGAGGATCTGTAATGGTCTGGGGCGGCATCTCGTTAACAGCACATACAGCGTTAGTTTTCATCGAACCGATGGGCCGTACACGTGGACTGACTTCTCATCGCTACATTACTGAAATCCTTGCAGACCATGTGGTACCTTACGCAGGATATATCGGACAGGATATGCAATTGATGCATGATAATGCACGGCCTCATGTTGCTCATGTGGTGACCCAGTATCTACGCGACGTCAGCATTCGTACGATGGACTGGCCAGTTCGAAGCCCGGACTTGAATCCGATAGAACACTTATGGGATGAGCTGAAACGTCGGGTTCGAGCCCGGGTACCTGCTCTAACAAGGCTTCCAGAGCTGCGAATCGCAATTGAAGAGGAGTGGAATACAATTCCTCAAGATTTTATCGTCAGGCTCGGAAGGTCGATGAATACAAGGATGCTGGCAGTTATCCGAGCAAGGGGAGGGAATACGAAATATTTATCAAAAACTTTTTTTTTATTTTATCTTTGTTTTTGGCTTTATTTTTTTTCTTTCACTTTATCATTACTAACGATTGTCACGACTGGAAAACGACTCTTCTTTGTAAAATCCTTAATAAACACTGAAATATTGATTAAACCCAATGAGTTTCCTTTCATTTTAATCACCATGAAACGCACTTTCTGTAGGTACAACTTTGATAATTGTAGGTTTTTTAGTTTTTGAGAAAATCGAATTAGAGTGCCTAGGTAGCGGGTGGCTCGGTTTATTTGCTGTCCACTGTATATATGTACGGTCGGCCAAGAAAGTGGTGTACCAGTTTTGATTTAGTTTCCCGGTCATCGAAAATTACAACAAGGTTCGTTATAAAAAGATATTACTGAAAGAGACAACATTATCATGACGTAAACCTATGTATTTAGTATTCATACGTCATAAGTCACATATAAGTACATGACATTTTAACCTTTAGTATAAATGAAAAGGACATTAGTTTCTACAAAGCAATTGAAATGTTTCCAAACAAAAGTAATAAAAACTATTTAGACAACCGAATTCCATTTGAAAAAGAAAACTTACAATTGACATTTTGTCAAATATATGCAAAAAATCGATATATTTTCCGTGTTATTTTTCAATCAACTGCATATAAAATCATCTCAATGCCTGCCAACTTGACCATTGCCGAAAGAGCACAAATAATTGCCCAATTTAATGAGGGAAGCAGTATCAGTGCGATATCCCGGAATTTGAATATATCGAGGCGTTCTGTCCGCTTTTGGATTCGTCGTGAAGGAGAGGAGGGAAGTTTGTTGGATCACAGAAGAAGTGGTCGCCGGCCTGCACTCTCCAATAACGATAGAGAATTCATGAGACGGGAATATGAAATCAATGGTTTTAAGCCCACAAAACATTTTGCGGAGATGTTCGATGTGAGTGCCCAAACAATAAGGAATCATCTACATTACATGGGGTTGCACCACAGGCATTACGCCAAGAAAATATATTTGACGGATGCTCACAGACTTGCTCGTCTGAACTTCGCCAGAGAGCACTTAGAGTTTGATTGGTCTAATACAGTGTTTTGTGATGAAAAAACGTTTAAATCCAGTCAGCATGGACGTCTTCACCTTTGGCGATATAATTCAACACGGTATAAAGATGATCATGTAATCCCAAATAGAGAATCAGGTCGAATTTCCGTAAATATTTGGGGCTGGATGAGTACGGATGGTGTAGGAGAATTGTGTTCTCTACCTCCTCGAGCGACGGCTGTAAATTATATCGACGTGCTTCAGAATGCAATGCTACCGACAGTCCGTAATGTTTACCCGGAGAACGAAGTGCCACAATTTGATTTTGTTCAAGATAATTGTTCAATTCATAATGCGAGGATCGTAAGAGCCTGGTTTCGTTCACACACTGACGTAAGGGTAATTCAGTGGCCCTCAAGATCGCCGGACCTCAACCCGATAGAAAATCTTTGGGGCCTTATGGTCCAACGATGGTCGCATCAAAATGAAAGAACCAAACAAGCTCTTATTAGTCACTGTAATTATATCTGGGAGGAAATGCGGGAAACCGATATTTGCTCACGGCTTGTTGGTTCAATGAGGTCTCGTCTTTTAGAGGTTATAGAGGCCAACGGCGGTTACACCCGTTTCTAATTTTTAAAAATTTTCAATATCTTCTAAATATTACTATATATGCTATGTTTTTGTTTGTTATAAGTATTTTAAAATTGATTGTAGAAATTTAATAAAAGGATAAATCTATTTTTAGCTTGTTTATTATTGATATTGTAATTACAAGTTTACAGAAATTGTAGGTTTGTGGACTCGCCTTGTGCCTTTACAATTTTATGTAACTTGTTGATTACAATTCTGAATTTGTAGATACAATTTTGTCATCAAAATCTACAGCCCCCCGCCGTTGATTTTACGACGTCATTGGTTCCATCAAGTTCAAACTAAGAACAGCTGTCACGTTACAAACAGTAATAGTCGTTATCAATAATCAGATAAAGACAGCAATAGAAGTTGTCAGATCGATCTGCAAGCGAAACTAATCTTTATCACCTATGAATCTGCAAGCGATATTCAATCTTAGGGTGGTACACCACTTTCTTGGCCGACTGTACATTGTATTCAGAATTCAAGATAATGTCGATAGGAAATGTTCAAAATTTTGGAATAACTTCTTACCATTCAAAACAAAGTTAAAATAATTCAGAATTCAAGATAATGTCGATAGGAAATGTTCAAAATTTTGGAATAACTTCTTACCATTCAAAACAAAGTTAAAATACTTAGTGTGGGGACATGGATAAAAATGTTAATGTGGGTGTCTGAATAAAATCAGTTGTCACTTGCCATTGTAGCTGTGATCGCTAATGCAACTAATTAATATATTGAAAGGAATACTAACTAGAAATGAAATGGAAGTGTCTGAACTAAAACACTAACAAACTTTTAAATTGTTGTCTATCTGTCTTTTTTTCTTTTTGTCCTGATTAAATTTTGGAACGGCTGAACCCATTTTAATATGACTTTCACTGGAATATGGCAACACATATGCTATTTATTCATAGCTCTAACGCGAATGTAGTTGCGGGCACAGCTAGTTTTTACCCACTTCAAAAAAAAAAGGAAGAGGTTTTCAATTCGTCTTGAATTTTTTTTTAATGTATGTTACCTCATAACTCGCAGATGGCTGGACCGATTTAGAAAATTCTTTTTTTGTTTGAAAGGGTATAGTTTTTAGTTGGTCCCGTTGTCGTCACGTTTGGATCTGATGATGGGATCATGAAGAAATCGAGGGAACTCTTCAAATAGTATAGGCACACCTATAGCGTTTTGGGTATTTTTTATAGTACCTTGTGCAGTTGCTCTTGAAAAGTATGATTTGAGGAAGTGGAACTGATGATGAAGACCCCAGATGGCCACCGAAACTACTCAATAATAAGTATTTCGTGGATTGCGATTAGATTACATGAATATAGATATTAAGCACTAAATGCTCGTCACAATACATATGGTGAAGTAGAGCTGATGGTGATGTACCAGGAGAACTCCTCAAAAATTAACGGCTCTGCACCGGAAAAGCAATATTTTATAAAAGGTGATAAGTAGTTGACATTTTGGCTTTTGTAACTAGATAAATTACAAACCGACCCACTAAAAACCGTGACAAAACTTTTTAGCAAACAATAGAACCGACTTCCATATAAAAACACAAATTTTTGCCTTGTAGTGTTTTTATATGGAAGTCGGTTCTATTTTTTGCTAAAACCAATGATCACTTAAAATTCAACTCAAAAATTCAAAAACGTTGAGTCGATTGTTGGGTTAATGAATTAAAATGATTGTAAATGTCAAGTAGGTACCTATTAGGATTTTTGAGACTTAATTTAAACTAGTTGTCGCCTCGGGATCGAAAATCGACCATAATTATTATTCATTTATATTTCAAACTGGCTGACCCTGCGAACTTCGCACCACATTTTTTTTTATTTCGATATTTTTTCACCTTTTAAACCTTCCGTGAGGGAACATAACACAAAATTAATTAATGAAATCGGTCTTGCCGTTGTCGAGTTTTAGCGAGACTAAGGAACAGCAATTGATTTTTATATGTATATAAGATTTTGTTGTTGATCGAATCGATTTTATTATTAAAATATTACCTTTCTATGAAGAAGGAGTGTCTCTTTTTTCATAAAAACTATTCCAAATTTTATACTCCACCATCCGTGTAATTTGCGTACACAATTTATGCTTACTTAAATCACTCCCATTTTTCAGTCTCCGTCATACAATCCTCCTTCTCCTGGCTCCAATCAGTAGCAGATATCTGCAACGCCAAACTCGGTACTCCCTACGATCGTTGCTGCAAGGCATTACAAGACGGATTCGCACACTGTCAGAAAAACTTGGACCCAAAAGTATCAGCTCTATGTAATGCAGCAAATGTAGCCCAAGCCGCTTGCATTTCGGTGAAGCCTTTCCAAGCGTTTTGCTATGCCACCGATTTTATGGATGAAGCTATTTCGGCTAGCGTTAAAAAAAGTAAGTTACTAAAGTTTGTTTTTTGTCCGATGTTGGTTTATAAATAGACTAATTTTGTAATTTGCGTTATGAGAAGAATAATTCTGAATTAATTAAAATAGGAATTACATTTTCTTTTTACTGTAAGAGTGTTCAAGAAAAACAGCCGCTCAGTTCAATCTTCAAGGTTAAGCAATGCTTGCCGAGGTCCATGAATGGTTGGCTATCGTAAAGCCTGCAATACATGTTGGCCGAGCGTTGTCGAGTGAAGGCCAATACCAACATTTAGACGGTATATTTGCCTTGTCTTGCTATCGCTCGGTGTCACTTGCCTAGTTGGCCAAGTGAAGGCCAGCGCCAACGTGTATAGAGCTCTTTTGGTGCAACTTGTATTCGCTCGCCGTTGCTCGTGACCTCTTGCCTCACTTCGGATCGGTGTCGGTTTTTGGTCACAAATCAACAGTGCTCGCCTGCGCTCGGCCAACGTGTGGGCAGCTCTACAGACCCTCTTCTACATTGGTCGTCTGCATTGGCGTTCGACGAACTTGTCGAACGTGTCGACATTATTTCTTGCCTTGTAACTATTTGCCAACGCTCGCGTTGGCCTACGCTCGGCCAACATGTATTGCAGTCTTAACATATTGAGATTCGTACGTACTCGGAAAGCACGTTAGGTCGTTGGTCGTCATACATCTTTGATCATCATTTGTCATTATGGGTAATCAGAAGCCAGGAAATATGACATCAGTCTTGTCAGGTGTTATCCTGTTACCCTGCTACTGGGTTCTGGAGGTCAGATAGGTAGTTGAAATTGATATTGTTTATTCATTTGTTAACATAGGCAGAAGCCAGAAAATATGACATCAGTCTTGTCAGGTGTTATCCTGTTACCCTGCTACTGGGTTCTGGAGGTCAGATAGGTAGTTGAAATTGATATTGTTTATTCATTTGTTAACATAGGCAGAAGCCAGAAAATATGACATCAGTCTTGTCAGGTGATATCGTGTTACCCTGCTACTGGGTTCTGGAGGTCAGATAGGTAGTTGAAATTGAAATTGTTTATTCATTTGTTAACATAGGCAGTGGCGTAGAGTCCGCAGACCCCGCGGCGCGTGGCCCCCAACCATAGGGGGCCTCAGTGTCTTAAAAAAAATTTAACCCCTGAACTTCGTGAATTCTAAGCAATCGGAACCTACTTAACACAGAAAGTTTAAAATAAATAAATTTAAAGAGAATTTTAAATAAATTTAATAGAGTTATGAGTTTTTAACAAGCTTCTCAAGTCGATTTATTTTGAGTACTAGGAAAATGAGCTAGTTTAGTAAGTTCTAGGTTACGTCATCACTGGGTTATAGAGGGCCTTATTGAGATTTTGGCGGGGGGGCCTCCGAAGTTTCAGCTACGCCACTGAACATAGGTAAACATAATACAGATCTTATATTCAGATACAGAGCACTATGTTATGCCAGGAGGCGTACAAATGTGGTGTGAAACACTTTGCGAGTATAATTAAAGATATTGTAAAAAACTCATGCATTGTTGTAGTAATTTAGTTCAAAAATAAATTGAAAATTGACTAATAATTATGTCAGAGCTAAATGAGCAATCTATATATATATATAACTCAAAGGTGACTGACTGACTGACATAGTGATCTATCAACGCACAGCCCAAATCACTGGACGGATCGGGCTGAAATTTGGCATGCAGGTAGATGTTATGACGTAGGCATCCGCTAAGAAAGGATTTTGCGAAATTCCCACGGGATCGGGATTTACACGGGAAAAATTATTTATAAGTCAGAAAAAAAGTAATTAAAATGACATAATCATAATCATGTTATTTCTTAGCGATATGGGTAATTTAATAATAATGGTAATTGGTAATAAAATAAGAAATAGTAATCATAGCAATGTCAAAAGGATAAGGTCACAAGGGACAGTTGCTGCATGTAAAATAGAATTATTACTCAGCTGCTTCTGGTCTTAAGACTAGAAACCGACCTCGATATACTTGGAAAAAGGCTAAGCACATGTTTTGATTTATACATACCTAATACAAAAATGAAAGAACTATGCGTTACCAGAATTAGAAGACTGAATTAATTCAAAGCGGAATTGAATTATCTTTTTACTATAACTGTGTTCATGTAGGTATTGACAGTGATGTTGGGTCGAGAATGTATAGAACCATATTGCTTCCAACAGTCGATAGGTTCGCTCTCGAATTCATAGCATTCCATGCGTTCTAACCGAAATTCTGTTCGAAATTTCCATTTGCCACAATCAGAAATGTAGGTATTTACAATCTTACCCGGTATGTGTTACGTAAGGAATAGGTATAAATAATAAGGACTGCTGGTATGTGTAATTTGGTCTTGTCTTAACCTAAATCTAAATTAGGCTACTAAGGTACAGACGCCAGCACATGAAGCTACCCGAAACTGTCAAATTTTCCCAATCAACCTTGAACCTAATTTCTATAACAATAAAGTTGAAAATCTATTAAAGAAATTTGACAGATTGTTGTAGCTTGATGTGCTGGCGTCTGTACATTATTTAATTGTTAAATTAATTAAGTTCAGATTGTAGTTAATAGTTACTTTTATCCATTTTGTTTAACTACGAGGCTGGCATACAACACTTTTACAATTTCCAAGCGTGCTTCATCTTCGACCATATCATCGCTTACCATCAGTTGAAATGGCGGTTTTTGACCAAGCCTATCACTATAAGAATAAAAAATAATACCGCACTGAATCACATACCTCCTTTGCTCCGTTTTGACGCGTAAGATAAAACAAACAAACATACTTTCACGTTATATCAATTTATACAAAAAAATAACACTACACCCTCGGCATCATCCGTGTGGATTTCCAAATAATTTATAACCTATAGCACTCACCAATAGTACACTTTACTACCAATCGAAAACATCATTAGTTCCGGAGATTATCCGTTACACCCAAACTTACAAACTAATACCTCTTTATAATATCAGTATAGATAATTCAATATTTCAGTTTCGCACAAATAGGTCCATAATTCAAGCCCTTTTTCCTCGCGTGTTTCAAATCTCACATACCGTTTTGCATAGGTATACGAATATTTCGAGATTATGAAGAGACGTGGACCTCTGAGTTTGTTTCGGTGTTTCTACTCAGAGTAGTCAGTTAGAAAATACCGGCCTCATCTAGCTAAACTAAAAAACATGACATGTAAAAGTGTTATTTATAACCAATTTACAAAATACATATTTCATTTCATTTTAATTTCATTACGTATTACTGTCTGGTATTCCAAGATATCTCCTCTTCCAGAACTGAGGAACTTCTCCGAACATCTGAGAGCGATGTTTCACGTAGAAGTCCATATCCACCACGCTTACTCGTATAGCAGCAACACTAGTCGGTCTGCCAGTCAGGTCGCCGCTGGCATTGTCACCGAGATCAGGAACAGAGCTGATCCGTTGCTAACCTGGTTGTCTTGGAGCTCGTGCGTCACTAGTTTGTTTCTACTGCTTATTATATTCAGGTAAAGTATTATTTATTAGTGTTGGAGACAAAAGGCACCATGAGCCACTCCGACGACGGGAGGGCGACAGCGGCGAGCGGGGAGCGGGGGACGAGTCGCCGAGCCTCCGCCGCCGCGCCACCGAGCAAACGCACCATTGACACATACGACACGGACCAGAAGCGGTCCGCTATTTTATTTCAAACTCCTCTGAGAATCACCAACAATTAGTATTGCTTATCTAATAAAGATACTTTTTCTGGGCTCGCTCGTTCGATCGTAGACCTCATCTTACACTTAGCATCAGGTGTGATCGAGATCAAGAGCGGGCTCATTCGTAATTTAAAAAAAAATTGTAACAGCTGCACGGTGTCAGTCCGTAAATGAGTGACGGTAGTAGTACCTCGGAAAGCACAACTTTGACAGTTGTGACTGGAAGTCAGAAGCCGGAAAATTTGAGACCAGTCTTTCCAAGGGGTATCGTGACACCCAGTTATTGAGTTGTGTAAGTCAAATAGGCATTCGCTCCATGTAAACTACTAGAACTCAGCATCATCTGGTTAGACTGAAGCCGACCCCAACAACAAACTGTTTGATGTCAATTTCTACAAATATTTTTTTTAGTATATACAGGGTTAATTGTAAAACACCGAAAACCTCTCAGGACTATGTTACTAACATCATAATCAACAACTTTTGTTCTATGACTTTTTTTCGCATAGACTCCGTAACACTTAGGGCGTTCAATTTAAATATTTTTATTTTTGTATGAAAATCTGGTGAACTAAAATATAACGAATTTTTAAAAGTCATAGAACAAAAGTTGTCGATTATGATGTTAGTAACATAGTCCTAAGAGGTTTTCGGTGTTTTACAATTAACCCTGTATATCGGTACCGGTAATAAAATGGTTTAGAAGCGTCAAAAGCCTTAATGGCTAAGATGTCGGTGTTGTCATCGAGAGGTCGTGGGTTCGAAACCCACACATTACAGTATTGCCGTGAACCCACTCCAGACACAAGCATTTTTTAGCTTCGTTGAAGGAGTTAACAAGATTGTTAGTAATACGAATTATACTAACTTTGCTAGTAATCTATGAAACAAAAAGTTGTTGAAATAGATCTGAATATTATGAATATAATATATTCGCTGATCTGGTATTGTTTTAATTATCCTCTCTACTTGCAGAGCTAAATACTACCAACACATGTATGAGACTCGTTCACGCTTCGACAATCGTTACATCACAAAAGAATTGCGGCAGTTGGATCTGAAGAGACAGCAGCAGGGTAGAGAAACGGTGTTGCCTTTGCATAGAAGAGAGCGCGCTAAATATATTACAGTAAGACCATTTTCTTACATATGTATATAAGATTTTTTCGTAGAAAACATACTACAAGAACTTTAGTTTTTCAAAGAGAGGAATTTATCAGAATATAACATAAGAAACAGAGTAATTTGTCAGTAGTAGCCCGGAGTTTGGAAGTTGGCGGTGTGATACCCCGTGCCTCGGAAAGCCGTTGGTTCCGGCTGTAATTTCGACATATTTGACAGTCGTTACGGGCAGTCAAAAGCCAGTAAATCTGACACTGTTCCTGACCGTGTTGAAATTGAAATTGAAATTAAAAAAGTCATTTAAAACACTAATACTCAGTTGCATCAGACTAGACCGGAAGCTGACCCCAATCACAGATTACTAAATAGTTACTTCGTCAAATATGTTTCAGTTTAATAAAATGATAGATGCATTTTTTCCTTGTCTGAATTCCCGATTGTAAAATTTTAGTGTCGAAAATATCCGAAACCGCGTAAATAATTTTAATAAAATTCCGCGCAAATAAATAATCAAAAGGGAAACAGGAGTAAAGCGGAGAAAAATCAAATGTTTTTAGGTCGATCCATTATGACGTTGTCAAAATTATTTAAAAAGCCTCAGGCAGGCGTGCGGCAGCCCACTGTCGGATGTACCGACGGCGATACGCGAAGCGGTTGGCATATCGCGTGGCCTTGAGCAAGTGACGGACGCCTGCCCCAACATAGTTGCAAAAATGCTAAACAGATGATGATAAGAAACGGAGACTAGTCTTGAATTTGAAGAATAGGTAAACGGTTTTAGGAGGCTGTTTAAAGTTACTTTAGATTTGTATAGTTCAGCCGGGCACCACGTTCTACTCCCACAGCCTTGGCGCGAGGGTTAAAGGCTTGAATACGGAGTGGTTATCGTCAGTAAGAGATTTGCTTTGATAGATCCATGAGAATTTCCACCTCGAGAAAAAAAGATCTATAGTTAACTGTTACCCTTAACTTTACTTCTCATACCAACTTCCGTACCCTATTTCTGCCCCAAAGGGATTTAATTTTGTTAAAGAAGTACCTAGCCTATTGCTGTTATCAAGTTTTTAACTATCTTCATTCAAACTGTTTCATCAACATATTTATGATCAACGGTTTAGCCGTGAAACCGTAACAGGCAGAAATACTTTCGTATTTATAATAATCTAATATAATTATGTCCAAAAATCTCGTGTCACATTATTTGTCATCGAACTTTTCCGAAACAGCTTGACTGATTTTATGTTTTGTGTATATTTGATAGGTCGTAGGTTTTTTTTTTTCATCAGAAATAATTTATTAGGCCGCATCAGTTAGTATAAGTATGCATGTTTACAGAATTTGCATTTTTTTTTTCAGACCTCATCCTTTCGTCTCGTAGCCTCCGAGAAAGTTTATCTAAATCGTTCAGCCGTATTCATGGCCATAACCACCATCAAACTATTGATACACATGGTGGCTGACTATAGCTTGTACTGGGTTTTAATGACCATACGGTGCCATGGACGATTTCAGTCGGATTTGACACGTGAGTGATGACTGTGTTCTTACTATACCTAATAATATGTTTTCTTGAATTAATACGTGCAGCAAACCTTTATAAATACTATTTTTTACGAAAATTTGGACAGGAGTGTGAGATTTGGCACAGTTTTATACAGTGCAGAACTTTAGATTTGCATAATAACTCATATGACAATATTAAATTATGATTGCAATCTATATTAGCTGCTAGGTGAAACCGAGCTAGTCATATCTGCTGTATGTCGCAGGAGAAATGGGCTAAAATAACCACTAAGTGGAATCCGGCTGGTAATCATAAACAGCTCGTCAGGTCAAGAAGCAGGCAGGCTCATATTGAATAGTAATGGTCGAAATTCAACCACTGGAGTCGACTTAATTTTCTTAAATGAACCTGTCACAAAGATATAACAAAAGTTATCGTTTTCAGCGGGAATACCTCACTCAGGTGCGCATGTATCTGGCAGTGGATTCGTGGCAAGACTGTTCAGTTCCATTGTTGCGATCTTAGACATTCCCTTGGCCTTTCCAGCTTCTGCTCCCATATCTTGCCTACCAGATCCTTATCCACCAGATTTGAGACGTTATACGCAGATTGGTAGGTCACCATCACTTTTAATATTTTAGAGCATTTTATCTTAGATCAAAATATATTGTGAGGTGCTCGTGGCTAAAGAGTAACAACACACACGGGTTGATCTTCAGGGTTAATCAAAGCTTGCCGAAGCCCGTGAATGGGTTATCATCTTAACATATTGAGCTGGTCTTTGGTCCCGGCTGTCTAAATACATCTTTGTAAGTACTTACAGGTAGTAAGCCAGAAAATCTGAGACTAGTTTCGCTGAGGTGGTGTTGGAGGTTAGATAGGCAGCCACTGCATATAAAACACTAGTACCCAGCTGCATCCAGTTAGACGGAAGCTGGCCCCATATAATTGGGCCATATACAACGTGTAACGGAAACCCCATATCTATCCAAAAGGGCTGAAGACAACATCTAGTATGGAGTCTCTATGCATAGTTTCAGCTCAAAATAAGTGACTCAAAGAATTGATACCAAATTATAACTTTCATATATTTCTTGAATACCAATCATAACAAACGTGTCACAGCACTACGATGGTCAATAACTTTCCTCGTCACTTGCCAATAACACTAATATATTTATAATTCTCTTCGTTCTTCTTAATTTGAAAAATTCGGTCTCTGGTTATCAATGTATTGAAATTTGTAATAAGTTCCACATACGTAGACTTAGGATTACAAAACCCTTGCCATATCGTTTGTTATCATCCAAAGAAGCCGTGCACTTGGTATGTATATACCCTTTAAATTACATGTTGTATAAAAAGATTAAGCAGACCATCAGATCATTGAGTCAGAGTTTCCAAGAAAGTTAAAAGTAAAGCAACCACGGTTTTACAAATTTCAGGTGTGCTCATCTTCCTTCTGTGGTTCTTCGCTCTCTTTGAACCATATGGCCTGCGACTACGACATCTGATTATGGGACATTATAGACCTGAACGGGCTAAAGCCAGAGCAACTTGGTTGTATAACCATATATTGCGGACCAGAGGTAGGTGAAATGAACCGATAGAAAACCGATAGGCTGCCAACATGTCGCCGATGTTCAAGGCTCTGGAGCTTTGTCTCGACCAGTCTCTCGTTGCCAAATTTGTTAGATCCATCCCATAGATGGGTGCAGTACTCCTAACACGACGAACTTGCACTTGAGAGGGTACCTACATACTTCAAGAATACAAATTGAGTTTGTACATAGAAACTTAAACCTATGTTAGTAACAGTCCACATAAGCACTAAGTCACAGTGTGCTCGTGAAGTCTTCTGATATGACGAAGTTCAGGAAACGAGTGGTCACTCGCACCACAAACGCCTTGAAGTTGACGTTGCGATGCGACTCCTGTTTGGGAGACAGTGTTGAATAATTATGTACTAGCTTCTGCCCGTGGCTTTGCTCTAGTATAAAGTTCTGCATCATGTGTTCCGGTGTCCGAAATCAATTATATTGCCCAGACTTGATAGCTATATATCATAAAATATTTCATTCTAATCTGTCTGGTAGTTCCAAAATGAAAGATTAACGTGAGCAAACAGATAAACATTTTATTTTTCCTGCTCTATTACTGTTTATTAACCCTTTCAATTATTCGTTTGTAAATATATTCATTCATTCAATGTCTAGACACACGTTTTATTTTGACTCTGTTTACCGTTTACTCATATAGTTATGTAATTTTGACATCTGGAATATAAGATTGTAAGCAATAGTAACGTGATTATTTTAATTTAATTTTATGTGGGTCATGGACCTGCAATAAATGAATTTAATTTATTTTATTTTTTTAAATGTAATCAAAATTTTGTTGTTCAGGTAGTTTTATGAAATTTGCAAGGAGAAAACTACATCGTGAATATAAATATTCTCCAGAAGCCGCGCCTACATTTCGTCAATGGATAACTGATCATGTGCCGTAAGTCATTAAAACTATTTTCTCTCAGCAATAATTCAATCTTGAGTGTTGTGCTTTTCTGTCTAAAACATATCCCACTTGTTGGCTTGCACCTTCATCGTCATCACTAACTTGTTTTTTAAAGGAGTGTTATGAATTTGGGTAGAGGTCACATTACTAGAAAAATTGTTAACCCCTCCAACTAAGTTAAATATGCTTGTCTGGAGTGGGATTACGGCAATAGTGTAATGGGTGGGGTTCGAAACTGAGATTTTCCCTTTCCTCCAGTAAAGTCCCATTAAAATTGGTTCAACCATTCCAGAACTTAGCCTGAACAAACAGACAGTTTGTCTATTTTTAGTTTAATATGAATTACTATAGGCACTTGAGAAAACACAGTTATTTTAAAATCAGAGACAGACACTAATTTTATTTATATGTATAGATGTAGCACTGGTGGCCCAATAGTTACTTACGAGTTCTATCGTGGATTCAAAACCAGCCAGGCACAAAACTTTGTGTAATTTTCATTACCACGCTATCAAAACGGTGAAGAAAAATATCGAAATTAAACCACCGTATCCTAAGATTGTATAAGCCGAAGACATGCGACATCCACCAACACAGTCCCTTTTTTCGTAGTGAAGAAGCCTGAGTCCCGTGTTGTTATTAATACATGTATGTTTAATAACAACACGGGACATACATGTACGTTGTTCTTAACAATATATTTTAGTTTTCAGTGCCTCCGATCTTTAATAGGATTAGGCCCAGCGCAGGAACATTGTCTCTTGTGTGGAATTACTTCTTCCAATGATCCGGACTCTCGGCTAACAAAGTAAGCATTGGTGTTATCAAAATATTTTTAGATAATTCGCTAAATGTTTTCAATGTCAAGACATCTTAGGTTTATGGGTACTGCTACGTTCAAAATACTTAATTGGTTATTTATCCATACACTATACACATAGAGCATGTTATACATAATAGAATAGTCCATACACTACACATAGAGCATATTATTAATAATTATTATAGTGACTATAATTGAATCTATTGATGTCATTGTAAATTAATTCCACTGCACCAATAAGACAAAGGTCAATTCCATTGCCAACCATACTAAAATAACATTTCAATCGATATTTGAGATTTGTCAATGGTATAAAATTATCTTGAATTATAAATTAAGGTCTTAATTGGATTATTTTTATAAAATTTATAACTGAACTATATTTTTATAGATGCCAAACGCCTGGCTGTCCAGGTGTATTCTGTACAAGCTGCTTCACAGATATCGGTCAGCTGTGTACTATATGTTTGTCACCAGCTGATTATGGTGACTTGAGTGATGTAAGCTTGGAAAAGTAAGTAACATAATATACAATCAATATGTGTTTCCTCGTCACAGCAGAGCAATAGCTTGATGAGATTTTTAATGTATAGATAGTTGAACAGTTAAAGAGTAACCACTTAGTTTTGGTGAAAAAACTCATCTCGCGAGTGAAACCGCAGACAGAAGCTAGTAAAATTATATTTATGATTGTTAAAAATATGATAACAATTCTATTCAATCTTGAATTTGATGATATATGTCTTATTGTTAGAGGTTCTTCAGATGACAGCGACAGTGATACCGAATTAAATGAAGAAAGAATGAATGAAAACGTAAGAGAAATTAATTAAAACAATTATTTAAAAAAGGATGTTACTATAAATTTAATGCTATTTACAGATAACGTTGCATTCAATCACTGAAACCGATCGCTCAGCCAAATCAACCAGAAGTAACGATGATAATCGAAGATGGAGTTACTTTGCTGAAACCACTGGCCCTGGGTGTCCACTAGATACAATAGCTTTGCTAAATGACAAACGCCATAATGTTTTTAATTTATTCTTTCAAAAACGTTTTCGAAACGTGAAAAAACCTTGCCGAGTTAAGAAACGCACAATAAATTGGATCGCACTTACAAAAGAAAATATGTTAAGGGATTTATGTAAAGATGAAAACCACAAATATTATTCAAATTCCGTCAAATTTGAACCAAGTGGTTTATATGACAAAGTTATCAGTAGAACAAAGTCTATTGGAGTTAATACCGAAGGAAATCGGTATGTTTTGTTCAACAGACTTGTTAGCAGGTTTACTAAGCGTAGATTAAAACAACCCAGAATCAAATTTAAGAAACCGATGACAAAACTGAGACAATATAAAAATCTATCCCAGCATAGGGTACACCGAGTAAAGAAACAGACTAACCTTCCAAGTAGCAGACAAACGTTCTCAATAAAACCTTATAATACATACGATTTGACTTTATGCCAAAGGAATTTTAAGAGTATTGTAAGAAGTAAGAAATATAGATGTAGTACAAAAGATAAGATGAAAGGATATGAAGAACTCAAAGGTATTATAAAAGCGATCAGATTTTTTCTAAAAGGTAATGAAGTAAAAAATATATCAAATCAAAATAACAATGCACTGAATAATACTCCTAATGGTACTGAAGATAATAATACTAATTCTCCGGATAACGCACATTTCGGAGAGAAAAAAAGCAAAAAGAAATGTTCAAAAGCTAATAAACAAAAGAAACCCAAAAAACAGAAGGACGTCCTTAAAATCGAAACTAAGAATTCTCGACACAGAATTACTGAATTTCGTAAATTCCTCTTGAACCACTGGAATAAGTTCAAATGCAGCGTAATACCTGGCTATGGGAAAAACAGATCTGGTATTCCAATTACTAAGGAGAAAAGAAATCATAAACGTAGGAAAAAACGGAAATGTGACATTGTATTGAATGAGACTGATATCAACGAATGTTTTTCAAGAAAAGATATTAAGCATACGAGACGTCTGAGGGTATCCGCATTTTTAGCGGAATTGGAATGGAGTAAAAGGGATTATAGGAAAAAAGAAGACATAGACGATGAAAACAATTCATTTACATGTGCGCCTGCACCGATAACCGCTAATAAAATAGTAGGTGTAAGTAAATCACAACAAGTATTTAGTTCTGCAAATACTTTTATTCATAAAAAGTCAATGAACATGACACTCGGACTAGCTCGGACTATTTCATCATCTTCGCCCTGCCCTTGTCTCAGGGCTTCGGGTCAGGACAGTACGTTTTTTTCAATCCCCTCTATAAACTCTTCTCTGTATTCTTAATTTTTTAACGATAGCTATAGCAAAATTAAAATCCTAACCTTAAACCTAACCTTTATAAGTAGGTAGCACCTACAACAACATTAAAATCATAAACTCACATTGTTGGTTCATAACTACGTTATTTAAAAGGAGGGTTAAATTAATGTATTCACTAAACTTTTTTTTAGTTTTGCTTGGCTTGCGTTTGACCATAATCTCAAATTAAGGTTCAATTAAAACTAAATAAGAGTAAAGTACACCTCCCGGTCTCCTAAATTGTATTTGAATACACGTTTCCAGATGGTCCATCTGAAGAATTTACCGTTCCAATGGCGGGAAGCACCGAAAAGAGGAATTTGTGATAGGAAAAGCAAAACAAGCTTTTGTTCAAAAAAACAGTCGGCTACTAGGCCGTTTGTTACTTTATCTAAACGTAAGTGTTAAAGAAAGAAATTTTCAGGTAAAAAAATCTACTTCTAATCTATTGATAAGTATAGTGCGTTTCATCTGCTATTAGGAAAAACTTAGCGCCATATTGTGACATCTTAGCTGTCAAATCCAACCATTTGGGTAGAGTGAACAAAACAAGGATTTATTAAATTATTTCTTTACAAATATTGAGCGAAACGAAACTAGTCCCCTTTCCATATTTTGGTGTTAAAACGCGAGCCTATCATCAAAAATAAAATAAAGTTTTAATAATTTTGACATGACTTTTGGGCCTTTGCGCCATGCGTTCTATTTACTTTCGGGAGTATCACCTTCGGTAAGACAAGGGCCGAAGTGCTAAAATTTCTGAAAATGAGTTAAATATGCCAAAGTGCCTTAAAAACAAATTTCTACCTGTAGGAACAAAGACATTTACTAGATTCACCTTATTTTCGCCAGAGGGCAGTAGTGCCTTTGTACCATTCGTTGGTTTTTTGAATGATATTGGCGCGACAAAATCTCATTGGTCAGTTGTGGCATCGCCCGCGTGAGTAGTGGTTTGTGTACTGAAGCGTCAAGGTCATTAAGGTAAATATGCCCTTTTTTGTTTTATATTCTGGAAAGACACGGTCACATTTTGTGTACTTATGCCTAATTTGAGAGCACATATTTGACAGAACAAAGTCATTCGGGTAGTTGTGCCTTTGTGAGTCCAATACGTAAACTTTGCCTAGTCTTTAAACCAAATCTGACTTTGTTATTCCAATTTTGTCTTATACAGATAGCTATAATAGCATTTAAGACTGTCATTCCTACCACTTTATTTTTTATGTAAAATTGATAACATTTCCGTTGTTTTCTTTACAATATCTTGCGTATATTTATCGAATTGTAAGATAATTCCGATGCCATTTTTTGCCATTTATTAACCCCCTGATGATACCTGAAACTACAGGAGCGATAAATTCATCCATGATAACCGTATCTGCTATGGAGGATCCAATACCAACGATTCCTGAAACTACAGAAGCGATAAATTCATCCTTGACAACCATATCGAATAATATAATAGCTAGCCCACCCATTATAAATACAATGCCGGGTAATAACGATTCCGAGTCTGAAGAAAATGGAGATTTTTCACCATCTGAAGGTTCAGAATACAAGCCAAATGAGAAACAGGCTAGAAACTACACTAAACTCTTCAAATCCAGAACCGTATCCAGTTCTTCTAGCTCTGACAGCAGCCCATCCAGTTCCAGCAGCAGCTCATCCAGCTCTAGCAGCAGGTCTTCTAGTTCTCGAAGCAGATTTCTTGAACTTAATACTACGGTGGACTTAAAAATAATGAAGGCAATAGTGAACCAGAACCAAGACCACACGCAACAGTTAATGTAGAGCAGAAATCAAGCAAACGGTCTAGAAAACGTCAAAGAAATATGAATGAGTGGAAACAAGTCATATCCAAACGTTTGAAAAACAGTGGCCAAGAGTACACTACAAAAAGAGGAAAACATGTAGCAGCAAAATCAATTCTTCCTCCTTGCCCTGATAAATGCCGACTTTCGTGTTCCACTAAAGTTTCTTCTGAAGATAGAAATACGATTTTTCAATACTACTGGGAGCTGGGAACACACATAAGACAAAGAGACTCTCGCGTCTTGTGTGAAACTGATTCCGCCTGCATACCGAAGCCAACAAGAAACCAAATTCGACCTACTATTTTATGATAGGTTCACAAGAAGTCTGTAAGAAGTTTCTGCTAAATACATTGGCTGTTGGAGAAAAAACTTTACGTAATGTCATTGACAATATATCTAATAATACTATGAGAATGAGTGCTGTAGATAATCGAGGCAAACACGGTAAAAAATGTAAACAAGGTGCTGAAGTTACCCAATCGGTTCATGATCACATAAAGTCGATTCCACGTACAGAATGTCATTACTTAAGGGCTAATACTACCAGAGAGTTCATAGATGGTAGCCTGACTATAGCTGAGCTCCATCGCAACTATCAAGCTATCAGAAAAGCAGCTGGAAAACCATCCGTCATATGCAAAAAAGTTATCAATACCTAGGTACGGTCGGCCAAGAAAGTGGTGTACCAGTTTTGATTTAGTTTCCCGGTCATCGAAAATTACAACAAGGTTCGTTATAAAAAGATATTACTGAAAGAGACAACACTATCATGACGTAAACCTATGTATTTAGTATTCATACGTCATATGTCACATATAAGTACATGACATTTTAACCTTTAGTATAAATGAAAAGGACATTAGTTTCTACAAAGCAATTGAAATGTTTCCAAACAAAAGTAATAAAAACTATTTAGACAACCGAATTCCATTTGAAAAAGAAAACTGACAATTGACATTTTGTCAAATATATGCAAAAAATCGATATATTTTCCGTGTTATTTTTCAATCAACTGCATATAAAATCATCTCAATGCCTGCCAACTTGACCATTGCCGAAAGAGCACAAATAATTGCCCAATTTAATGAGGGAAGCAGTATCAGTGCGATATCCCGGAATTTGAATATATCGAGGCGTTCTGTCCGCTTTTGGATTCGTCGTGAAGGAGAGGAGGGAAGTTTGTTGGATCACAGAAGAAGTGGTCGCCGGCCTGCACTCTCCAATAACGATAGAGAATTCATGAGACGGGAATATGAAATCAATGGTTTTAAGCCCACAAAACATTTTGCGGAGATGTTCGATGTGAGTGCCCAAACAATAAGGAATCATCTACATTACATGGGGTTGCACCACAGGCATTACGCTAAGAAAATATATTTGACGGATGCTCACAGACTTGCTCGTCTGAACTTCGCCAGAGAGCACTTAGAGTTTGATTGGTCTAATACAGTGTTTTGTGATGAAAAAACGTTTAAATCCAGTCAGCATGGACGTCTTCACCTTTGGCGATATAATTCAACACGGTATAAAGATGATCATGTAATCCCAAATAGAGAATCAGGTCGAATTTCCGTAAATATTTGGGGCTGGATGAGTACGGATGGTGTAGGAGAATTGTGTTCTCTACCTCCTCGAGCGACGGCTGTAAATTATATCGACGTGCTTCAGAATGCAATGCTACCGACAGTCCGTAATGTTTACCCGGAGAACGAAGTGCCACAATTTGATTTTGTTCAAGATAATTGTTCAATTCATAATGCGAGGATCGTAAGAGCCTGGTTTCGTTCACACACTGACGTAAGGGTAATTCTTCAAGATCGCCGGACCTCAACCCGATAGAAAATCTTTGGGGCCTTATGGTCCAACGATGGTCGCATCAAAATGAAAGAACCAAACAAGCTCTTATTAGTCACTGTAATTATATCTGGGAGGAAATGCGGGGAACCGATATTTGCTCACGGCTTGTTGGTTCAATGAGGTCTCGTCTTTTAGAGGTTATAGAGGCCAACGGCGGTTACACCCGTTTCTAATTTTTAAAAATTTTCAATATCTTCTAAATATTACTATATATGCTATGTTTTTGTTTGTTATAAGTATTTTAAAATTGATTGTAGAAATTTAATAAAAGGATAAATCTATTTTTAGCTTGTTTTTTATTGATATTGTAATAAGTTTACAGAAATTGTAGGTTTGTGGACTCGCCTTGTGCCTTTACAATTTTATGTAACTTGTTGATTACAATTCTGAATTTGTAGATACAATTTTGTCATCAAAATCTACAGCCCCCCGCCGTTGATTTTACGACGTCATTGGTTCCATCAAGTTCAAACTAAGAACAGCTGTCACGTTACAAACAGTAATAGTCGTTATCAATAATCAGATAAAGACAGCAATAGAAGTTGTCAGATCGATCTGCAAGCGAAACTAATCTTTATCACCTATGAATCTGCAAGCGATATTCAACCTTAGGGTGGTACACCACTTTCTTGGCCGACTGTACTTAGTTGATTGTAAGAAAATGTTCTTATGAATATTGTTTTCATATTCTATAATAGTTAACTTTGTGATTACATTATAAGAAACAATTTGTGATTTCAACAAATGCTGTGATTACTGACTGATTTTAGATTAACAGTATAAATAAGTCTTACGCATTTACACGCCATTTTATAGATTTAATGTAACCTTTTTAGAAGTGACTTTTATGTTAATTTTTTAATTTTAGTATTTTTTTGTCAGTGATAAAGATTTTCCTAAGAAGAATAATAAAAAACTACAGAATAAGTAGTATTTTCGTTTAATAAAATCATTTCAATGAATGGTGTTACTTTGGTCACAGTTGCACAATAATTTAAATGTTGGTGGGAAAAGGGCATAATTGTATGCATACATTAATATTTCATTAAATATAGTATAAATAAATAAATAACTCACTCTTTTAAATTACATATTTATATTCACAATTGTATAAGGTATATTTCTGCTAAAAATAAAATACTAATTTACATTAATATGGGCAGAAAAACACAATATAAATCTATAAAAACCTTAAATAGTCTCTCCTGAAAATTTTTAAAATTAGCACTTCGGCCCTTGTCTTACCGAAGGTGCGTATTGGTGCCAACAAAGAAAATAATAGAGAAAAGTATGTTTAAAAAAAACTAATTATGACTTTAAATAATTGAATATTATATTTAAACTAGTATTTGCGTGTTGCGCGAGGTGCAAGCACCTCGCGCGCTTGTGAAAAAAAAAATGGGGGGGGGGGTGATGGGGGGTTGCACAATTATTTTGACTAAAGCATTGCCCCTCTAAAAGAATCTGAAAAAAAAAAATGTTCCAAGTCTCTTAATTTCCGAGATCCGCCTAAAGGGGGTGAGAAGGGGGGCAAGGGGGGTGACTTTGAAAAATGGTTTTTAAGGGGGGTGAAAAAGTGCCAAACCTCCCCTAGGTTTGGCACTTTTCCCGTAGGTTTGAGAGTTAGTTGTTTACGAATCTGTCAAAATATACCCACCTCCCCATCCACCATCTGGGAGAACAATTATGTCAATGAGTCAGTGAGTCAGTGAGTCAGTCAGTCAGTGGTAATTTAGCTTTATATTATATTTAAATTTGATATGAGACTCTGTTGACAAAGGTCAAATCAAGGAACTTGTACCTAAACTGGAATGCGGACGCGAAGCTCAAATCCGTTCCGAAGAGTATACCCTCGAAGGACCTAGCTATCTCTTTCTAGTAGTGTGGATATCAATTCGCGATAAACGTAAGGACAATTTTATTTGATGCAATATTTGCAGGTTTTTTTAGACACTTATTATTAACCTTACAAATGATGTATTTCTGTTACCGCTATAACAAAAAATACTAAAAATTAATTAAAATAAATATTTAAGGGAGACTCCCATACAACAGTTGTGATCTTTTTGGTGCTTTTTATAGGTAATGGTTCCGTACCATTCATTACCTACCTATAAAAATACCCTTCATGTGCGAGTCCGACTCGTACTTGGCCAGTTTTTTTCTTAACAACGTATTAAATAGAAAGAAAGAAATAAATTCAATTATAAATACAAAGGTCTGCATCGGTCTGTTACGCTTTCACGGTTAAATCACAGAGCCGCTTTCGAAAAAATTTGGCATGGAGATAGTTTAAAACCCTGGGAACTATATAGGGTTCTTTCTATCTCAGATTTTTGAACAGTTGCTCGGTAGCGCGATATAACAGAATTCTACGTGGGCGAAAAGCTAGTTCTCAATATATATATCTGAGGAACTTATATTGAGCGCGCTAATTTCTATAATAAACCCTTCCTTATGCGGGCTAAATGCAAAATTGGTTTTGCAAACTTTATTGCGTTGAATTATAAACTTTCAAAGTGGTTAAGACCCGTGATACAAATACAATTATTGCAGATACAGAATTAATAACAGAATCACCAGCTGGCAATTCTTCGAAGGCTTGGCCTTGATAGGCAGTGGTATAGACGTCCAAACAAACGTACATTAATTGGTAATCTATGTTTGTTCGACACTTGTACGGTTAGAGCCAGTAGACTTAAATAAAATGATGCAATGTTTATATATAATTAAAACTACTAAAACCCTTCATGAAAGACGATGATTATAAATAGAAAGAATAACAGAAGAGATATAATTTATTTCGGTATATATTTATTTAGGTTAACCTACAATTGTTTACACTATACATTTGTATGAAACAGTCATATTACATTTATAAGTGTAAAAATTAATTACAGGCTAACACCACATGTGCTATTTAAGGTTAGAAATCAATATTATTAACATACATAATTCTAAACATAAAGGAGGCAGATCGAATGATAATTATAAGGTTATTATTATTAGGTTGGTTCTATATTTTCTAGTTCCTCATATGTTGCAGCTGCAGGTTTGTTACAAGATTGGCTTGACACAACCCTAAAAATGTATTACACTATTATTAGTTAAAAGTATGGAAATAATCTTTAAATTATGAATTACTAGCTTCTGCCCGCAACTTCGTCCGCGTAGAAGTCGAAAATATTCCACGGGATCCCGTCCCCGACTTGCTTGACAAAGATTATATTAGTTTTAATATTATAGTACTTAAAACATTTATTTGTTTCGCTGACAGGAATCTAAAATAATAATAGATTGATGAGAACAAAATTGTAGTATTTATGGTTAAGATAGATTCAAAATGAAAATTCATCTTGCTATGCTCATATTCTACATTTTTCGAAACGGTGATCTTCATGTCATTTGTAAAGATTGATAACTTACTTTAGGGAAAATGGACAGAATTGCATCATTTGATCTTGTTTCGAAATGCAATATTACTTCGGGCTTGAAATGGCGG
Source organism: Tholera decimalis (assembly GCA_943138885.2). NCBI lineage: Eukaryota > Metazoa > Arthropoda > Insecta > Lepidoptera > Noctuidae > Tholera > Tholera decimalis. The sequence goes on from OW964572.2 coordinate 6,316,126, forward strand.
CTACAAATTTTGGAACCGTTTCTGACCCTTTTCTGTGTAGAACACTGAGCCACCGGACTCAAAGATCATAATTTTTAGGAAAGCTTAAAATAACAAAAAATAATATATAATGAGAAGAAAGAAAAATAATAAATAAGAAGAATAAAGAGAAGAACATCCACTTTTACATTGAAAACATAGTCACCCTAAATGCAATTTGTAAACAAAGTCACAAAACTTACTTAAAAAAGGAAATTCTAGACCCGGGGTACCCTTTTCACTCTTGCAATTAACCACAAAACACGTTCTTACCATGGTTACAATAACTTGCACTTTAATATTACGAAAACTCACAAAATTAAATATAATTCAAATTTACAAACATACAGATGTCAAGTAAACGTCAGTCGGCAACGTAGTAATTGCCAGGTATACTAAAATATATCACTACTAATTCTTGCAAATTCCATTTTTTTTTTGGTTTAAACATTTTGTGTTTGCATGGTAAAATAACTTTAATTTTCATTAATATGCATACAGTAATAATGGTAATTCATTTTAAAGATAGAATTCCAAAGAAGTTTAAAACTAGGTGTTATTACTACAACAGACAGGTCGAAAAAATTACCATTGAAATAAATATTTTTAATCTGACACACAGAAGAAAGGGACACAGTCCACACACGGCACTGTCTCGCTCGGAACGAATAGTTCCTTCAGTTTTATACGTGCAAGTTTATACTCTATTGTTTAACAGCTAAGAAAGACTTTCTGTATTCTTTGAGTCATTCGTAAGCAATCCAGTTAGTAGGTAGAAGATCCTTGGGTCAAATAAACCGTTATTATTTTTCGCCATTAAGTTTTCTTCCCAAATCGTACTTTTTGAGTGACATTTGACAGATAAAGATTATTGAAATTCCTAATAGCATTTGAAACGCATAGTATGTATCTATTTACCGTAATCTCAATCATGACCTCCTTTGAAACTCAACCTTATACGTATTCACATTTACTTTATATAAACACCACCCATATTCTTTCCGTCCTTGTCATCAAAAGCAAATTATACAACAAAGTACTTTTCATGCATTATCTAATCATCTATACTTCATAAATCATACAAATAATTAAAAATAAAAGTGTCTGTCTGTGATTTGAAAATAACTGTGTTTAAGATATTGAAATGGAAACTCCTTTGAAAGATAGAGGAGGCTCTTGGAAAACAATGTATAGGCTAAGAAGAGGTTGTAGAGTAACATGTAGGCTATGTTTTATCCTGGCATTCCTTCGAGATCTGGATCTACGCGTGAAAACCCCATTCGAACGAACTTGCGGACACAAATATAACTTTAATATGATCAGATAATTCAGAGGTATACGCCGATCAATGAGTGATATCGGGCTGTAGATGATGACTTTAATTTGAGCCAGATGACAGTGAGATCTCCTGTATTTTACAAGAAGACTTATAGTACCTTCGCCAATCGTCGATATTAATGATGATAAGGTCAACACAGGGCCGTAGCTAGGGGGAGGCATTGTGGGGCAATGCCCTACCTTGAAATCGCAATGCCCTACCTTAAAAATACCAAAAACTAAGTTAAATTATTATAATTAAGTTTGCAGAAACAATATGATCTAAATGGTATTTTTGGTCGTATCTATTTAATCCTATCACCCCACCCAATAATTAATTATTACCTCACTCTCACTCAGACGTCGGATCTCTACATCCAAAACTGGAATATCAACCATCTTGTTCGCTTGTTCTTTATCATTGAGGATTTAATAGTTCTTATATCCATGCTCATGCCAGAGCATGAGGATGGATATACATTGTGATTGATTTAGGAGCCCGTGCTTCGAGGCCCGATCAATAACATAGGCTGACATAATTCAACAAAAATCCAGATCCAGAGACCAGACCTAACATACCCGAAGGTTTTTGATGCGCTTAATCCAAATCCGTGCTCAGAATTGCTCCTATACGTCTGGTTCTTGAGATATCCTAACCTAAAAGAGCAAAAAACGGGTTTTTTGCATTTTTTGAGGTTACGTGATAGAAGGAAAAAATTATTATCAAAAAACGTTGTACGTCAATTGAAAGTACCACCCTGTTCCTTTTAAACCTATTTAGATTTTATCAAATATCTGTTGTTTTTCAACAAAATATACCAGCAAGTTTAATCACTTAAATATCTTTTTATTTTCACCAAAATATGGTGAAAAGAAAAAGATATGTGTAAAAATCCAAATAGGTTTAAAAGTGAAAGGGCGGTACTTTCAATTGCCATATAACGTTTTTTGATAATCATTTATTTCCTTCTATTACCTAACCTCAAAAACTACAAAAAAAAACGCGTTTTTTGCACTTTTAGGTTAGGATATCTCGAAAACCAGACGTATAGGAGCAAATCTGAACACGGATTTGGATTCAACGCATCAAAATCCTTCGGGTACGATAGGTCTAGTCTCTGGGTTAAAAATTTGTAGGTCTGTGTAATTTATGATAATTTTTTTACTTCCGCCCTACCTGCAACCAATGCTGCCCTACCTCAAATTCGACGCTAGCTACAGCTCTGGGTCAACATTGATAGCTTTAATAAACGTATTACAGAAAGGCTCTGCGCCAAGAGAGCTGTAGATAAGTTTCGTCATAAAGTCAGTACGGTACCGGAAACATCACCTTCAAGTTTGGTGGAAAGAATGGTTCAGAACAGCTTCAGTGGTACTCAAATACAATGCGAAAGTCCTTTTAATCAAGGTAAGGATAAAATAATGTAGGGAGACGTTCATTGGTAAAGGCCCTGGTCAAGTCAAAGCAGCGTCTTGAACATCGTCGATGTATGGCATGCCTACCGGTTTTTTTTCTTCGAGGACTGTTCGATGGATTTGAACAATCTAATTTCCCAAGCCCATCTAATTATCGGGTACGCCGCAATTGCGACGGTAAGACCCCTCTTTGAGGAGTGGCTAGATCGGCGTCACGGCGTCCTGACCTACCGCATGACGCAGGTCCTCACCGGACACGGAAGTTTCGGGAGGTACCTGTGTCTGATGGGAAAGGAGGAAACGCCTGGGTGTCACCACTACGAGGGTCGCCCTGAGGACACCGTAGAGCACACGGTGCAAGACTGCCCCGCCTGGGCAGAGCACCGACGTGTCCTCACGGCGGCGATAGGTGGAGACCTCTCGCGCCCGGCATTGGTCGAGGCCATGCTGCGGGGCGAGAGGGAGTGGGAAGCGGTCGCCTCCTTCTGCGAAGCAGTCATGCTTCCTAAGGAGGAGGCGGGCCGCGTGAGGGAGAGGATGGCGTCCTCCCTCCAGCCCAGCCGCAGTGGTAGACGCCCACGGCGTCGGACGTCGGCCGACGATCTCCGGCCACCGTAGGCGCGGGCATGCGGACAGCGAGTAAAGGGCAACTCGCTGTCTGACCATGGACCATGCCCGAGTCGACGGCGCGTCGTGTTCCACGCGCGCCTCAAAGAGCGTCAGCAACATGACGAGGCCCCCTCTGCAGAGGGCTGAAGCCTGCCGGGGTCGTGGGACTCATCCCGTTACCGTGGCCCTGGTACGTAAAGGGCTATTGAAGGAACACCGTGGATTTTAGTCAGTAAAAGTCTGACAGTCGCTCCCACCCTGCCCGGAGTGGGAGGACTTATTTGATAATTTTACCACGTTAAAAAAAAAAAAAGCCCATCTAATTATGCGACATCAATACCACTATTTATTAAAATTTTATGCAACACAAAATGTACAAAGGCGGACTACCAGTCAACCATGGGTGGTGAAGAGATAACATGGTTGGTGCATAAAAATAAACTAAGTATATAAATTGTATATATTATGTGCTAAGTTCTCCAGATATCAGACGTTTTGTATCGATCTTGTATCGCGCAAGTCAAATTTACCACAAAAACTGCTAATTATATATACGCAACCTTCAATTAACAGAGAATTTGACGTTTTATTCGGGCTTCCGAACCTCTAATTACATATCGTTTTATAAAATTTCCCTCTGTTTCCTCCAGCTTTTAGCGTTATTTAAATTATTCGTTATATTTTATAAGTAAACGCTACATTTGTTTCACAGGAAGTCCGATTTGCATATCAAAGCGTGCGAGTATCTTTCGGTCATTTGGAGTAAGCCAACCCTCTGAGTAAGTCGTATCTTAACAAATTATAAAATAACGAAATAATTCCTACACAGTTGCTATCATGACATGACATGTAGGGGAAGGGGGCCCAAAACAGGCACCATAAGTTTAAGCAAGAGAAAAAAAAATTAATACATAGATGAGTAATACTTTTAATGCTATTCGATGCTTAATTTATTGTAGTTTCATACCCAATACATAAATTTCTCATATGTGTCATGAATATTAAACTAACATCCAAAATATGAAACTCTTTCGAATGCTCACTTTGCCCGGAGGCTGGCCTAAAGTGGGCATGAGCATAAGGGCAAAATCGGCACGCAACGGGTAAAGCGAACATGCGTCTATTTTTAATATCTAATGTACAGGTAAGAAGAAATAAATTCATGAAAACATCAGAAAGGCAGAAATAATGGATCTTTATTGCATAACAACATTATCTAAAACCAACATTCTTATGATTACTCAGTCGTCATTAGTAACTTTGCAGTCTTTTCTTCATAAATTGAAAAATCTAACAAAATTCAACATTATTAATGACTAATTAAATTCAAACAAAAATATGTTACTTTTGTAACAAACTACTTGGTAGTTTCATAAAATTTTCACAAAATCAAAAAGAGTATTAAGAATAATAGACTTAAAACTACTAAACAAAGGAACTTAAAATCGTCTCGTCATTCAAAAATGGAATGATTAGAAATCACCACATAGATAGACTCCTCCAATCAAAGACGTTAGATCTCTTGACAATAATCAGACGAAATGACCCAATTCCGGAGTATGATGTGCACTTATCATAAGCCCACATTTTGCAATCATCGCATTGGCTTCTGTATGAGAATTTGAAATTGATTTATTTTTTGATTTCTTAATTATTTTTTTTCTTTTCACTTTTCAGTTGTTCTTTAAGATTTTTCGTAACTCCTTTAAGTTTGTGGGCATAGTGGGCAAACTCACTTTGCCCTGCTCGCTTTGCCTTTTGCACCACGCGCACGTTTTTATCCAGCTTAACCTAAAATCTATTTTCATATTTAGATGCAAATATGATTAAATTAAAGTAAGATAAAGCCAATACACAAGATGTATCTTTCATCACTCAAAATTAGACAAAACATAATCTACATACCTTCCTTTTTTGCATAAAAACTTCAAAATTATATTTTATTTCACACGAGCCGAAGCGTTCGTCCGAGGTGTAACGCACGACTACCGCGGAGAGCGGCGGGGCGGGGGGTAACGTCTATGAGACGCAAGACCGCGTCGAGTTCGTTTAGGCTGATTCCTTTTGGGGTGCCCGCTTTAGGCTGGTGCTCGCTTTGGGCCCCCTTCCCCTAATTGTCCACTAAACTTACTCATTAGTTCTACCTACCTGTGGGTAGCTAGAGAAACGTATATTGAAATAATAAATGCGACAAGCATGTTATTTATGAGTCCTACCTATTATCTTCACAACAGTATTAATGTATTTGAAATACAAGTTAATCTGAATGCTAAATACATTAATACCGTTGTGAAGATATAAATACAAGTTAATCTTAATGCTAAATACATTAATACTGTTGTGAAGATAATAGGTATAAGTGAATTGTATTCTTTTTGAGAAATAAATGTCTTAAACCGTAAATATTTATGGCCCTTAATCTCTGACTTAAATATGTTATATAAGTGAGTATAGGGTTGACCGCACCAGACGAGGTCCGAAGAGGCGAGCAGCATTGAAGAGTATCTATTTAAGTACTCTCACAGCCTACGGCGAAATTGTACGATCCGTATAAACTGTCCCGTGATAATAGTAATAAAAAAATGGATTACTTTTTATATTGACTGCAATTTATTTTTTCAGTATTTTAGAAACAGACATGATATTTCAAAATGCTAAATATCTTGATACTTTAGCGCAGGTAAGAATGTACTTATTTGTAAAATTACTTTCATATAACACTTAAGTACAGTCACGGACTATAAATGATGAGCCACTTGCCACCATTCGTATTTTAGCCGTGTAATGCAAATCGGGTTTAATCGGTTATATTCGTACACAGAACAGAGTGACTACCTAAAGTCGACGAATTGCAGGTGTAGAAACCGTAACCTAGCGACAATTGTTTTAGCGTAGCCATAGTAACGTTGGTGTACGGAGAAATTATAGTTGGTTTAATTTAGACATCGGAAAAACTCGAAACCACGATTTTATCCGAACGCGTAGCGTCCAAGATGACGTTCACGATAATTATGATTATGTATTAAACATAGATAACACCTAACTGCCGCCATCTTGTAAGAAGTTTTATTTGCTATTTCTGCTATAGAGTTTACGTTTTAGCTATTATAAATGTCATAAAATGTGCTAAGCAAAAAAAACACTATATTATTTGAATAATTATTTTATTTTGTATAATAAGAATCAAAACTGTTGGACTGTCTTAATATCTTATAAATGCTCCCTGGCTGTCTATTACAGCTTGCAGTCGTGATTGCATGGAGCTAACCAGACGAGTGCAAATATCAGTCCCTCGCATTTTCTCCCATACTTCTTGACAATGTTGAGCCAGATCTTCCTTTCTTCGTTCATTACGGTGATCCCATCGCTGCACCATTAAACCCCACAGATTTTCTATGGGATTCAGGTCCGGGGATTTAGCTGGCCGTTATGTCTGGATGTGCTTCAAACCAGGTCCTGACAGTCCTTGCTCGATGTATGGCAGAATTATCGTGAACAAAATTAATATTTTCCATTTCGTGCTGTGGATACACAATCCTTACAGACGGAAGCATAAAATCTTCCAAAATCCTTATATAGTTCACGGCATTTGCACGAGGTGGTAGTTGAACAAGCTCGCCTACACCTTCGGAGCTCATCCAACCCCACATATTAACAGTTATCCTTCCTGATTCCCTATTTGGTATGACGTTATCTGCATCATACCGTGAACTGTTATATCGCCATAGGTGTAAGCGGCCATGATCGCTTGATTGGAATGACTTCTCATCACAAAAAATAGTTGATGACTAATCGAAATTTAAAAATCGGTGTGCGAAATTTACACGTGCGGTTTTATGAGCGTCTGTCATATCGACTTTGTAGGCAGGAATCCTATGATGCAAATTCATTGAGTGAAGATGCCTTCGGATGGTTCTGGGATTCACATCAAAACATTCCGCGTAACGCTGCGTTGGTATAAATCCATCAACTTCATATTCGCGGAGCATTTCAGTTCTCTGAGCTTCGCTTAATGCAGAAGGGCGATGGTTGTTTCGGCGACGATCATTTATATGTCCTTCTTCGGCGTATCGTCTTACCCACAAAGAAACGGTGTTTCGCTAAAAAATAACAACTTTCAAGTTAATGGACTTAGATGATTACCTTTTTAAAAAAATTCAAAAACATATAGAACGAGTGAATAAGCTCACCGTCAAGTGCAGATCTCTCGAAATTGCACGAATGCTCAGACCCTGCTGATGCATTGTTATGATTCTATAGCGAATTTCTTCAGAAATTGCAGCTGGCATTTTCGCGTTAATAACTACGGCTACGATTCACCAAAATTCGAAATTTTCGTCTCCAAATCTTTTCTGACATCGACATTTCAACTGTCACTCTGTCTTCGGATAGGATTTCAGAAATAAAGAGTATTTAATGAGGACTATTTCAAAGGAGGTCAGTATCAAATAGATGGGATACACGTAAGCACCGTTGTATGGATTTATCATTGACAACTTATAAAGTCATTTTTCAACCTCTATGGATAAGACTATTTCCGATTATTAGTAATTTGTCATTTTGTTTCCGAGCATTCGGTTTGAGTTCGTGTTTAATCGTGTAATCTCGTGAATGTATAAAACTGCAAAATTGGAAATCTTGAAAGTGGCTTATCAATTATAGTCCGTGACTGTACTTAGTACTTACACATATACAAAAACCATCTACTATCAGAGAGAGAGAAAAGTTTTGCCGATACAAAGTAAATTCAAATCTTAAAAAAAGACATTCTGTTTAGTTTTTGTTCTCCAATAACTGAAACACAATATGTGTATATATATACTATACATACATATGTATTTATATTGTACTATACATATTTCTGTGCATTGGACTAAGGCAGAAGTTGGGGTATTAACTGAATCCCATTCTGTTGAACTAGACGTTACTTAGCGGAAAAACTATGACTAATTTCTTATTTTAGGACTAAATTTCTCCCAAAACTTGCTATTCATGCATCAATTTATAGTATACGACTCTTGCCCACCAATACATATATGCACATTGCACATGCATAAGATAAGGTAATGCTACTTGCAATTCGAACCGAAACATAATCGGAATGTTTTTCGCCCCTTATATCTTTTTTTTTTCATTGATAATAGGCTCGCATTTGACCAATATCTCGCCTGACGGTAAGTAGTGATGTGGTCGAGGATGGAGCACGCTTATCTAGAAGTAACCTATTCACTTAAATACCCCCAGGTTATAGCTATCGGGACACACAGACTCCGGCAGGGAATTCCACTCCTTAGCCGTATGCATAATGAAAGTATGGGAAAACATGCTGCTTCATTATGTCATCAAACGTTACTTCATTTTTCAGGACCTTTCAGAAGAAATGCCATCATTTCCTTCAAACGAGACGCAGAATAATCCAAACCTCTCATCTCTTTACGGAAACGGAATCAGTGAGTAATTTGCTGATCTTTTATTCATTACAATCCTTCTCCGGAACTTATTTTTTTAATAGCTCATTAAGTTGACCGTTCACTGCAATATGTTAGAATAAAAATAGTCTAATGAAACGCTCAAACAAATATTTGTTGAATTTCTTTTTTTGTTTGATTTAGCGTTAAGCCCTAACGGATCAATCTGATTTGAGGTATTGAAGAGTGATAAAGGTTTGTGTTTCGATGAACAAAAACTTTGAATTTCAATCATGCAGAAACTGTTTGTTATAAAATATTATGTTTTCTTTTTTTATATTCAGTAATAAGAATTAATTTGACCAGTAGGTCAGATTCTATGAGTTTCAAAAAAGACTGACGTCTGAGTTTATTTCGGTATTTACCTATTATCAGGGTAGTCAGCAAATACCGGCCTCATCTAGATTACGCGTAAGAGTGTTATTTAATAACCAATTTGCAAAATAAATTTATATTTACTTATTCAAAATTAAATGAGTTTATTTCATTTATTTTGCAACAAAAATTTATGGGCTAAATAATCTAAACAGGGATTTCATATTTACTGTAATCATAAAAATTTTTTTGCAAAAAATAGAACCGACTTCTATATAAAAACACTACAAAGGCAAAAATAACTTTAATTTCTGAAGGCGGTGTCAAAAATGAAAATATATACAAAACTAAAGACACCGCCTTCCGAAATTAAAGTTATTTTTGCCTTTGTAGTGTTTTTATATAGAAGTCGGTTCTATTTTTTGCAAAAAAATTTTTTTCACGCTTTTTAGTGAGTCGGTTTGTAATTTATCTAGTTACAAAATCCAAAATGTCAACTACTTATCACCTTTTACAAAATATTGCTTTTCCCGGTGCAGAGCCGTCAATTTTTGAGGAGTTCTCCTGGTAAATCACTATCAGCTCTACTTCACCATATGCATTGTGACGAGCATAAAGTGCTTAACATCCATATTCAAGTAATCTAATCGCAATCAACGAAATAATTATTATTGAGTAGTTTCGGTGGCCATCTGGGGTCTTCATCATCAGTTCCACTTCCTCAAATGGTGCTTTTCGAGAGCAACTGTACAAGGTACTTTAAGAAATACCCAAAACGCTATAGGTGTGCCTATAATATTTGAAGAGTTTCCTCGATTTCTCCAGGATCCCATCATCAGATCCTGATTTCGTAACAATGGGACCAACTAGAAACTATACCCATTCAAACGCAAAAAGAATTTTTCAAATCGGTCCAGCCGTCTCCGAGTTATGAGGTAACATACAAGACGAATTGTAAACCTCCTTTTTTTGAAGTCGGTTAAAAATTAAACTAGATGAGGTCCGTGTTTTCTAACTGACTACCCGGAGAAGAATAACGACCCCGATTTTGTAGTACAAAAATCATATGATTTATAAGAATGCCCAATGTTTCTTAAACTATGCGTAACAATTTTTTTTTAAATTTTAATAGGCTTGCGTTTGACGACCATCTCACCTGATGTTAAGCGATGATGTGGTCGAAGATGAAGCACGCTTGCTTAGACGTTAAGTTCAGTTAACAATTACATTGTGTTGAACAGTACATATTAATAATTAAATAAAATTAACACATGCAGGAACTAAAATTCAAAAGCGCAATTAAAATTAATGTGAAAAATAAAGTTAAACAGTAGTATTAAACTAATTTAAAATATGTCAAAAAATAAATGTAACGTCAAATCAATCGTAATTATAATGTCAAAATATTAAAAGTATAATACAAATTAAAAACAATGATCGCTACTATTATTATAAGTGACTATTTTTATTGTTTTACATAAACTCCGATACCGAGTATAAACATTTTTCCAACAAGAAGACTTTTAATGTAGTTTTAAAAGAGTGAGAGCTATAAATTAATAATTTTTTATCCGTAGGTAACCTATTAAATAACTCCACTATAGCTATCAGGAAATACAATGAAACTATTCCGTTTTAGTGAAACCTATCTATTTAATTCTCTTCCACAGTCATGTCTTACAGCTCAACAGAAGAAAACGCTGGACGATGCAGGTGTAACTTGTATGACGATCTTCAAAGAAAATGGGATCATATAAAAAAGTGAGCAGTGTGATTTGATATGAGTGTTCTCTTTGAGTTAATTTGAACCAACATTATTCATTTTTGCCTTTCAGATCCATATCCGAACTACCTGGGTAAGTGTGACTGTGTGAAATTAAAAAAATCTTATAGAACTTTAAATCTGCGATGAATACATAAACGTAAAAGCAGTATCAACTACCGTATGTAATTAATTATTACCAATGTAAGAATCTCAAGTTCTAAGAATCATGATTAGAAGACTTCAAATTGTCGACTTAATGTTCCAGAAGAAAGGCTGGGGATGTTACGTACCTTTATAAATCTTAATACTAATTTATTCTCTCTTAGACTGACAAAGTTTACGGGAGATATTTCAACTCGTTGTTCCACACCAGGGTAATTATTGGTATCTGCCTCGGTGGTGTAGTGGTCGCAAGCACGACTGCTGAGCAAGAGGTCTCGCTCGGGTTCAATTCCTAGGTCAGGCAAAAAGTGCTGTTGAATTTTTCTAACTTAACGTCAGCTAAAATTCAGACAAACATACAAACGATGATTTTAATTTATATTACAATATTACAGATCCAGGAATCCTTTCAGTCTGTTGAAGAACTTCTGTTCCTCTCTATTTGGCCATTCATGCAACGTAGACACTTGTCCTAACAAGCTTGAAAAAAGAGAGGTCGGATTACCAGAATGTGATGAATCATGTCCGAACGTGTCAACTGGATGTCAAACGCATAATCAAACAGATATACAGACTCAACTGGCAGATGAACCGTCGTTTGAAGCATTCATAAGAAGTACTGCTACTGCCCGAAAAAATGCTAAGAGGCAAGGTATGAATAATTGACTTATTGGCCTATGTCCCCTAGATGATGAGATGTTTTGCAAAGAGTAACCGTGGAGTTTCTTGTCGGTTCTTCTACATAGGAAACGACCAATTTAGAACCGTGCACTAGCTTCTGTCGTTTTATGAAATAAAATATTTTGAGTTTGAGTTTTGAGTTTGATGGGGCAGAGGGCGTCCATGACAGTAGTCCTTTATCACGTACGGTCTTGAGCTATATGCTTTATTTCCCTCGACATCATCACGATGCTCGCTGTCTCAGTTGCCTCAGTTCGACGTCAGGTTTGTCAGGGACGGTTGCTCTTCCTTTTTCCTTGAGGATGCCGATCCATCGCCTGTTAGATCGGACGCTCTCCGGAGCGTATGGCCAATCCATTTCCATTTGCCACTTGATCTGGCAGTGAATTGGGCTTTTATGGCAGTTTCCCTACAGTTCTTCATTGGAATTGGAAATGGTCTTGGGTCAGTAAGTTCCGAGTATGTGGTGGAAACATCGGTTGTCGTAGGCGATAGAAGAGGAAAGGTATTTTTTGTAGTTAACCAACTTTTAGCCTTTCGACAACCAATTTTAGACATCAGGCAACATATAAGGAAGTCACACTAACATCTTGACAAAATTCAGGAAAATCAGTATAGTTTTTGACATTTCAGTGATTTATAGATTCCAATCTACAAATCTCATGTTTTGTACCAATCTAAACAAGCGTACCAGAATCACCTAAGCCTACATATTATACAAATTATACCTTCTTTTTTTGTGGTGTCTCATTGCCTTCGATTTGTATATAATCGGCTCAATCCTTATCACACATGACTTTGTGTAATTTATAACATCACCACTACCACAAAAGGAGAAAGAAATTGTGAGGAAACCGGCACGCCTAAGAGTCATACATTCAAAGACATGTGATGTCCTCCAATCCGCTTTGGGCCCGCATGGTGGCATACGGTCGATTCCTTACATGATACATAGAGAAGAGGCCTGTATCATAGCAGTATAGGAATGTTACAGGCTGAACATTGTAAAACTCTTGAAAAACTTTTCTTGTTTCTAGAGGGCAAAGGAATACAGATACGTGTAGTACCTGGACAGGCTATGCAACCTGGGTAAGTTGTCACTTCTTTAAAATATTATGCTCGCGAGGATGGACACGAAACCAATCCAATTCAAGGCAAGACAATCGCGGACTTTGGGCAATTGCCCCACCGCTAGCGTGGAAGCGACTAAAGCTTTGGTTTCCTAGGATAGCGGTGCCGTCAAATAGCGGCCGTAATACAGCGGTGAATGACGTCACTAGAACGTTGTCTATGTAAACAAAATGGCGCGGTTTCCTAGAGAGCGGTAACTGACACCGTAACGTCAAAAAGCGGTGCCGCCATTTGCATGACGGCCGTCTTGTCGGTGTCAGATGGTTTCGTGAACGTTTCCAAAGAGAATGTAATTTTTACATGAACATAAACTTTCCACATGTCGTCACCGTAAAGACGGCCGCCTTTTTGCGTCCGTAATATTACGGCCGCTATATGACGGATTGACGGCACCGCTTTCCTAGGAAAACAAAGCTTAACTATCGTGAATTTCTCGCTCAAAAAACGTACAATAGGTATACTCTCCGTGTAAACAAAAGAGATGCATATATTAATAGTCGACCGCCTGTCTGTTTACACTACCGGCGAGGACTCGCTCCACTACTTTTTCGTTCGTATCAAAGACTTGCTTAGCGATGCTCACTTGACGGTCAGAACTCACGCTGAGAGGCCAGCCACGTGAAACCCAGCGACAAAACTACCGGGACTACATACTCACTGCTCGCCAACTCGTTTTCAGATGCTATAATAGCTCTACTCGTTCATCGCTGGCAGTGGGACAACTAACTTGGTCAAATCCTCACAAATCTTTGTTCTTCTTTATTTATGTAAAGTCTGATTCTCCTTATGTGACACTGATGATATGTTATTTGAATACTGAAGGAAATCATTCGAAGTAGGAAGTGATCAGTCGTTACGAGTGGTCAGAAGCCAGACAACCTGACACCTGTCTTGCGAAGGGGTATTGTGTTACCCATCATCTGGGTTGAGAGTTCAGATGAGCAGTAACGTCGCTCCATGTAAAACATTAGTACTCGGCTGCATCTAGGGTTGCCATACGACCGGAATTTTCCGGACATGTCCGGAAATATAGGTCTTTGTTCGGAATGCGGAGGGAATCCTAAACCGTCCGGAATTTCTACAATTGAATGAAAGAGCGAAACGTAAAAAAAATATAATGTTTTTATTTCAAATTAAAGAAAGTCAGGAATTTTCATCAAATGTCCGGAATTTACTCCGGATTTTCGATTTTTGATCTGGCAACCCTAGCTGCATCAGACTAGGGAGGAAGTCAACCCCAACATAGTTGGGAAACGGTCAAGCAGATGATGATTCAAATCCACGCATTCCGGTTCCTTTTTTAGGGTTCCGTACCTAAAGGGTAAAAATGGTACCTACCCTATTACTAATATTTCGCTGTCTGTCCGACCGTCTGTCTGTCACGAGGCTGTATCTCAAGAACCGCGATAGCTAGACAGTTGAAATTTTCACAAATTATGTAGGTATTTCTGTTGCCGCTATAACAACAAATACTAAAAACAAAATAAAATAAATATTTAAGGGGGCTCCCATACAACAGACAAGATATTTTGCCGTTTTTATTGAAAACGGTACGGAACCCTTCGTGCGCGAGCCGAACTTGGCCGGTTTTGTTTTTTTTTCTGGTTGGGAAAGTCATCTAATGACTCCTCCTACTATGGGTGGAATGGACGGGAGTGTCAGACTTCTACTGACTAAAAACCCACCCTGCTCCTTCAGCTACCCATGCATTCCGGGGCCACGAATGCATTCTAGTTCTAGTGCATTAATGTAATATTTATCTAGAAGCGTCTTCAAAAAATTTATAATGATTTTAGCCAATGTGGCCCGCGCCTCTGTGATGCCGCAGTGCAGTATGATAAAGACACAGGTAAAATCGCTACAGGAGTTGGGTCTCATTTGTGCCTGTGTGGTGAGTGAGCTATTGTCATAATTCTCTATATATGTATATCTGATATAATTATATTTGTTTTAAACACTAGGAATTTCTTCTTTATCGTGGGTGCATTTTTACTAAAACGGGAACTATTTGTAGGCCATATTACGAGCTTAATGAGCACTGAGGAGTTTCTATATGTATGTCAATCATCTACAGACTGACCTAGATTTACCTATTCGACAGTTATTGTTTAGTAAAAGCTAATGCTCTTTGATTTTTTTTTAATTTAAGAACTAGCAATAAGGGTACAATCCACATTACTAGCAAAAATATCTTCAAAAAAAAACTAAATATTGCTTGTGCCTGGAGTTCGTTCATAGCAACAGTGTAATGGGTGGGGTTTGAACCACAGAACAGATAAAAGAGGTTATAATTTTCCTGATTTGTATGAGAACGCGTGTCGCCGCTTGTCTCCCCACTCTTTAGCTCTACTACAAGCAAGAGTCCCGTTATGTATGCGAATTACGCACACAAATAAATTACACACACTTAAATCGAGAGCTTGATATTGATTGTAACTCACTGTTGATAAACATGCGCCGTGCATCACGGCCAATCAGGGCAAAAGACAAAACGTCAATGGTTGAAGTGTGGCGCATGCAGTACATTGTATGCGGACTTGGTCATTGCGTTGATTAAGCGAGTACACAACGGGCAATGTATAATTTTTGTAACTTGTTGCAATAATGTTGTTAATGTTCGGAATTTCATAGTGATCAGAATATTTTTATGTTTTATACAAATAAAATTGTAATTAAATGTTATTTTCGACTTACCGATGGAAAGATATACCTCTTCGCTGTATACTTGCGGTCTGACTTTTTGTTTTAATTGTTTTCTTATAATAATTTGTTTTGTTATAATTGCACAACACGGAATTTTAAAGCAGAGCTCTGTGTTCCGAAGTAATCCGAAGCGCACTAAACCCAGTGAATGAATTAATCGGTCGCGTTATGATTGTCGTATCATAAATGTGGTGCGCTCGCCACGCCCATATTACCATTCCAACCTTATTCATCTATTCCGTGGTTTCAACCAACTCGATCGCAAGGCCGACACTTTAGCCATGAGGCTATTCCCGCTTTAAACCTATGCCACTGTTATTATTAGCTTATCTCTTTTTACGTATTAGACACTAGACCTTCGCCCGTGTGGATTTCGAAATAATTCACAAACAATAATTCAGCCTAAAGCACTAACCAATAATGCTCCTTACTTCCAATGAAAAAAAAATTAGAATTGGTTCATTACTTCTAGAGATTACCCTACATACAAACTTACAAATAAATAACTCCTTATAATATTAATATAGATATAAAATTTTACAGACGAGGCAGTCCAAATTACTCCACCCCAGAAATGCACCTGCGCTACGCAACACGACGGAGGAAAACTCTCGAACGCAAAAAACGCAGACAAAACCTTAGCAGTTCATGAGGTAACCACTGTCAGCCCTGTCGCCAATAAGAAGATTCAGCATAAAGGAGGAGGTGAGACCACATAATTCTTCATCTCTTATCTCTACTTATTGGCTGGCATTTGGTGTAATTTATAACATAAAAGACTTTTTTTCTTATATGAAAATGCATGTATGATATTATATCTCTATTTTTTTCTCTGTGTGTGGCATGTATGCATAAGGCTTATTTTGTTGTAAGTTCCTAAATTATCTAAATATAAGTAACATACGGACGAAAATGAGCGCTGGTGGTCCAGTGGTTACGAGTCGAGGTCATGAATTCGAACCCAGACGGGAACCCTACTTCGGGTAACTTAAACCATCACTACTGGGCAGTAGTGATGGTTTAAGTTACCCGAAGCCCTCAAAACGGTGAAGGAAACCATCCAAGGGGCCAAAAGTTCGAAGACATGATCACATTGTAATATGATTCACCAACCCGCACACCATCCGACTGAGAGGAAGCTTGTATCGCACCAGAGACTTGTAGGAACGTTTATGATGGTACTTCACTACATAGTATAAAACAAAGTCGCTTCCCTGTCTGTCTGTCCCTATGTATGCTTATATCTTAAAAACTCCGCAACGAATTTTGATGCGGGTGTTTTTAATAGATAGAGTGATTCCTGAGGAAGGTTTTAGTGTATAATAAGTTAGATAAGGTTTTTTGTAGATTGAATGAAATACGACGATATTACTTCAACATGTCAGAAAGAATTAAGCCTGTCGGGAGCTTTAATCGAAAACGCTGCTAAAACCTTTTTGAGTTATAAAAATACAATGTATGGCGGGATTGTTTCTCTTTTATAGATCTACAAAAAAGTCCGCGATGGCATATGTCTATCTCCAAGAATAACCCACAATAACCATTTTTTTTTCTTTTACAAATTACATTAAAATGATGGGTTATTTACGAATCTTTTTTTAACAGTACAGTATTATTCCTTATCCAACGTATTTAAATACGTCAGATATTTTGGGGATTTAATGTAGATCAAAATTGCTTTTCAGAATATCAATAAAATGAATATCTTATGAGTTATCGCCGATATATGAGTGTGGCAAATTACCGGACGAGAAATTGATTAAGCAAAATCATAATTATATAAGCATTTGCTTATATAATTATGATTTTGCTTAAAGTTTATATTTATAAACTTTATTACCCGAGCCTTCAGCCTTTAAAGCAAGAATTAAATAGGCATCTTCTGGGCTCGCTAGTCCCATCGTAGACCTCATCTATCGCTTACTATCAGGCAACACATTACAAAAGGATCTTGGCTAGCTTGGCTAACTCGCAAATCCTAATCATAATCTTTGTTCGCAGAGGTGGCCGACAAAGCCACACATTGTACTGCACGCAAACATTACAAGGAAGGCAAGGGTAATTCTTTAAAAAAAATAGAATTCACAAGCTACTCGTATAAACTGGAGTACCTATACTAATCTATAACACTTGCTTTTTCCTCAGACGTAAAATCTGGTGTTTCAAAAATGAATCAGAAACTTTCACTCGAAAGTAAATTATTATTAGGCCGTAAGTAGAATCTGGTATATAAATTAACTATTAGTGAAAAAACATTAGCCTATGTTTAACCTCAGGTCTTCAACAACCTCCATGCTAAACTTTATCAAAATTTTAGAGGTTTAGACGTGAAAGCTGGACCGACAGACAGACACGTTTACGCAATATTAAGTAAGCTTCTGCCCGCGACTTTGTTCGCGTAGGAGGGTATTCTCATCTCGTGGGAATTCCGGGATAATATTAGCCTATGTGTTTTTCCAGGATGTCAGCTATCTACTTACCCAAGTTTCATTCAGACTCGTTCAATAGTTTTGGCGTGATTGAAAAACAAACATCCATCCAAACATCCAAACTTTCGCATTTGTAATATTAGTAATTAGTCATAGATGATAGCGAACAAAGGATTAAAACAGATTCAACATTACTTTTACTAAAAAGCTTTTAGACCTTTCATCCGTTTTTATATGATCTATCCATACTGAAATAGGCACTGATTTCAGATGGCACGAACGTTGCTCAAGCCATGAAAGAAGATTTTTCAGACTATACCATTACAGATTCTTCCACCAACTCGACATCATTGAGGAGTGACGGAAGTAAAACAGACACGACCATCTGTAGCCTTGCAACCTTTAGCTATGATGAGTCCCCAAAACGAAGGAAACACCGAGTTAAGGTCATCACAAAAGCCAATCAGTCAACACTGACTGACAAAGCTAAAGTTTGTGACACGGGAACAGCTACCCACGATTGGTGGAGCCCCATGATCCAAAGGAAACCCAACGATGGAATTCTTCTAGAAAAGAAGGAAGGTTTAAACGTTAAAAAGAAGATGGCACATGACTTGAGAGTGCTAAAGGAATTGAAGGAGTTGAAAGAAGTTAAAAGGAGAATGAAAAACTGCGGGGTGGCGACTGATTTGAGGAATGTTACATTCAGGAGTAGGACACAAATTATTCCGCCTGGTGAGTTACAATACTCTAATTTATTCGTTTATAAATTTTTACATATAACTAAAAATATCATAGATTATAATTAAAGCTTTCACTTAGGAACATCTGTGTCTGAACTTGATAAATGATATCTGTATTTCAGACATCAGCTCTCTTCCTTTAGCATGCACCACTTCACTATAAATTAGTTTCACCTCTGTACAATGAAATATTGACAAACAGTATAATTAATAAAGATAAGGAAATTGTGCAGTTAATTAAAGTACCTAGTGTATTTTTCTTTCTGTGGGTATGATTTTAAGTTTGAAGTACTTCTAAGCAAGCGTGATTCATCTTCGATCACATCAAGTGATCAAACTTGAGCCTATAAACAATAAAAAATATACAATTCAGTGAGTTAGCAATAACGTCGGACAAAAGTTCAAATTGTGTTGAACTTGACAAAGGAGTCTTACCAAAAGGCATCAGGCGTTCAATTAAATTTACGATCTGGTGCCATTGTCAAGTCTATTCTTAGATCCTAAGTAGTGGCAAGGTGTTTACTCAGTTGAGGGACCTCGAAACGTGTAGCTGACAATTTGATAAACGTCGTGTCCCATTATGGAATTAGACCCGTGTCAATTTTGTGAGGTTGTCGGATATTTTCAAACGTGCTAAGCATATTACTCGACAACGGGGGTGTACGATTTTGGCAGACTTTTGCCTGCCGGGGTAGTGAGAATATTTTGTCGAGATACCGCGGCGCCGGAAGTTGAAGGAGCAGGGTGGGTCTTCAGTTAGCAGAACTCTGATACTCCCTTCCGCTCTACTCAGTGTGCGTGCAGTCATTTGATTATTTTCCCATTCAGAAAAAGGCTTTGTTCATATGTATGTATGTTGACTTGTTCCCGTTTATCTCCTATAATACTCACCACACTTTAACTGTTGAGGGTATCATCGCAGCGGCTTGATTGCCCGGAGGTTATATACACGTCACAGTAAACTACGTATTAGATTATACAAGGTCATGTGAGTATGGCTTTACAGATATGACTGTTTGTCCTATATTAGTGAGTGTTCTAAGGTAAGGTAATCTGGTAAGGTTAAGGCATCCTGTGTCACACCCAACCAAAACCTTGTTTCATACTTTTCAACGGATGTGGTCGGATTTTAGTTTTAATTGTTTAACTTGTTTTAACTTTAATAGAGTACTTTACCGTTAATATGGAACTCAAACCTGTGTGATGCATTCCTCATTAGCCCATATTTCTCACATGATTTGACGGTGTATTCCCGTTGTCCCCGTAATCTGTGTCCCTGTCACGGGGACAACAGAACGTCATATGATTCCTTACCGCAGAACGTCATATTATTATTCCTTACCGTTGTCCCCGTTATGTACATATGGGCAACGGGGACAACGGACAGTTATCATTTCACGTATCGTTGTCCAGTTTAAAATTTTATTAATTTTTTAAACATGGGTTATTTATTAGCGCGGCAAACCTAAAGCTAAATTTTTTTTAACAAAAAATAGATCTACTTCCATATCAAAACACTACAAAGCCAAAAATAACATTAATTTCAGTAGTCGGTGTTAATGGTTTTGGATTTTCTTTTTTTTCACACCGCCTTCCGAAATTAAAGTTATTTTTGACTTTGTAATGTTTTGATATGGAAGTCGGTACTATGTTTTGTTAAAAAAAATTTTTCACGCTTTTTAGTGGGTCGGTTTGTAATTTATCTAGTTACAAAAGCCATAATGTCAACAACTTATCACCTTTTACAAAATATTGCTTTTCCCGATGCATAGCCGTTAATTTTTGAGGAATTCTCCTGGTACTTGACCAGTACAGTAGTAGAGTACAGTTTGAGATTGCCTTTTTTTCTGGATGAGCCCACTCTTGACTTCGATCACGCCTGATGGTAAGTGATGGTCGGTGACGTCTACGACGGGAGGAGAGAGCCCAGAAATTGCTTGTTCACTCTTGTTTTGAAGGCAGAAGGGTTATATTATGTGGAAGGGAACCCAGAAGCCGGCAGAGAGTCCTCCACCCTTGGCAATGCGCGCGATAAATGTAAAGGAGAAGCGCTTATTAGAAGAAGGTGTTTACCGCCAAGTGCGAATGTTACCCTGAAGTGCGTTTGGTATTCAAATGTGGAGCTCCTTCGAACACTAAGCTTTGTTTTGTTGATTTGATTGTTAATATATTATGCATCAATAACGCCAAAACTTCCACCTATGCAGTAAATACAACTACTTAAATAACTGCGCACCTACATAAATAAATGACATAGGTGTCGAAGTACTCAATCACAGCGCTGTCGTTCAAATTGTATCAACTTTAAAAAACTTTTTTGCAAAAAATAAAACCGACTTCCATATCAAAACACTACAAAGCCAAAAATAACTTTAATTTCAGTAGTCGGTGTTAATGGTTTTGGATTTTCTTTTTTTTTCACACCGCCTTCCGAAATTAAAGTTATTTTTGGCTTTGTAGTGTTTTGATATGGAAGTCGGTTCTATTTATTGTTAAAAAATTTTTTTCACGCTTTTTAGTGGGTCGGTTTGTAATTTATCTAGTTACAAAAGCCATAATGTCAACAACTTATCACCTTTTACAAGTTCAGTATCAGCTTTTACTTTTTTTCACACCGCCTTCCGAAATTAAAATTATTTTTGGCTTTGTAGTGTTTTGATATGGAAGTCGGTTTTATTTTTTGCAAAAAGTTTTTATTTTCGTGCTTTTTAGTGGGTCAGTGAATTTTCCAAATCGGTTCGTAAATGACGGATTTATACGCGAACAAAAAACGCAATGCAGAGTAAACGAAAAGATCATCAACGTAAATATTTTTTTTAGACTTTTGTTGATTTTTCAGAAACGGCTTGTCCGATTTCGATAAAGTTTTCATGAGACCATTTGGGAAGTATACCCTTTCTAAAAAGATAAGAATTTTTCAAATCGGTTGGAAAGCGACGGAGTTATGCGCGTACAAACATAAAAAAAATACAAACATCCGAATTGAGAACCTCCTCCTTTTTTAGAAGTCGGTTAAAAACAGATCATGTCTTCTGAGTTTACCAGGGCAGTAAGCTCGGAAATATTGGCCTCATCTAGTAACAAAAATTTAAATATCGCTTATCATCGAACAAGATTTTTTTGTTAAGAAGCTCGTTATAAAAAACATACTGCTGCAGTCTGTTTGAAATGACTCTTCAAATCTAGGGCGACCGGGAGCAGCATTATAGCTTCTAGTTAGTTATTTTGATCAAGGATCGATGTCTTAACCCGAGTTAAACGTTTTTGTATTATTTAACTCTACTGACATACAATTATTTTACAGATCAATTCCGCGGCAAGGATATCATGTCACCATCTCGGTATCTTTTAGAGGTGAGCTCTGTCAGTTTGAATCTAATGCGTTTTGTTGGTTGATCAAATAATCATATGTGGTGAAAAACTCACACGCGGTCTGTGATCTACGCGAGCTTAGGTCCATAATTACTTACACTATCTTCTGCCCGCGGTTTCAATCGCCTGAAAAATTTAATAGCCTTAGATATTACTTGCACATCGGTCTTGCATGTTGGCCAAAATATGTTAGGATCGGCTTCCATTCCAACTGGATGCAGCTAAGTGCTAGTATACTGTATGTTAACTAACAGTGGGCGTTCCCGTAAACCCGCAATAGTATAAGCACATCAATTAGATCGCCGCACACGCGGCCCGCCATTCATAAATAAATTGCGACGTTGCCGTCCTTCAAGTACGCGTGTACAGAGTGTTTCTTTTACGTATCAGTTTAACATTTTTATTGAATAATTTAATATAAAAAAAAAAAACATTTTGTTTTCGAATGGTAATATTTTTTCTAGCATATATGGATGCTATACTATTGCGGGTTAACGGGAACGCCCTCTGTTAGTTAACATACTGTATTATATGGAGCGAGTGCCTATCCTACCACCACAACCCAATAACTGGGTTACACGATACTCCTTGACATGATAAGTGTAAAGCCTACCTATCTACTGCTGCTGCAGCAAATTATATAGCTACATACATTATCAGCTGCTGATAATGTATGTAGCTTTATAATTTATTCTTGAAAGATATTTTGAATCGGCGGAATAAGACTGGTAATACTGATTAAGTATATTTACAATTATTGACGTGACAACGTCTTATAATTCGATGAAGCTGGCTGCACGCACGAAAATACATGACTCATGCGGCGTTACCTCGCTCTGAGGCGTTCCATCGCTCTGAGGCGTTCCAAAGCAAATCAAATTGGATCTACAAGTTGACATTTATCTATGACTCAACGAGTCAAGTACTAGGCTATCATAAAACGGTAAGAGATGACGTCACTGTGTAGGGATTCTTTGACATTTATGTATGACTCAACGAGTCAAGTACTAGGCTATCATAAAACGTTAAGAGATGACGTCACTGTGTAGGGATTCTTCCATTGTCATGAGAAGTGCAGTAATAGTGATGTAAAATTAAAATTTTCTTTTGAAAAATGCAACCATTCCATCAATATTTTCTTATGACGTTGTCACGTTCAACTATCGTCAGTAAACCGACTTTACAGACAACCGATTTTTTTTAAGACCTAACTATCTCGTTTAACAAGCGCGCTGATCAAAAGGGTTCGATTCCCGGGTCAGGCTTAAAGTGCTTTTAGTTTTTTCTATTAGAAATTTCTCAGTAGCAGCCCGCAGTTTGGAAATTGGCGGCGTGAGTCTTACGCCTGATCCCTCACGGTCATGTTGGATTGTCGTCCCATAGGACAATGAGAGAGACAATCAGAGAGTGCACCAATACCTGCGCACATATTTGTGCACTATAATATCTCCTGCGCTTAAAAGCGGTACAGAAGGATTATTTTTAAAGCTATTACATGTTGGCCGAGCGTTGTCGAGTGAAGGCCAATACCAACATGTAGACGGTATATTTGCCTTGTCTTGCTATCGCTCGGTGTCACTTGCTCAGTTGGTTGCGTATAGACAAGCGCCAACGTGTACAGTGCTCATTCGGTGCAACTTGTCTTCGCTCGCCGTTGCTCGTGATCACTTGCCTCACTTCGGATCGGTGTCGGTTTTCGGTCACAAATCAAAGGCGCTCGCCTGCGTTCGGCCAACGTGTGGGCAGCTCTACAGATCCTCTTCTACATTGGTCGTCTGCATTGGCGTTCGACGAACTTGTCGAACGTTTGGACATTATTTCTTGCCTTGTACCTATTTGCCAACGCTCGCGTTGACCTAAGCTCGGTCAACATGTATTGCAGGCTTTAGGAACACTTACCATTTTTCAGTCCCAGAGGTATTACAATGAGCTGTTCGCGTACAACTGCCGTTCCCGACCACAACATGTATATAATTACATCACTCAAATGCCGAAGAACGATAAAGAGAAGACAAGGTCACCAATAGGAAGCCGAAGAAGTTAGTAGCTTCTTCTATTCATATTATAATTATAATAATCATAATCTTTATTCTCTGGCCACAAGATATGTACATATACGGTCTGTGTTTTCTGATAGTTATAATCTGGGAGTCTTTAAGTCAAGAGGGAATAGGTTACTTCTAGGCAAGCGTAATTCATCTTCGACCACATCATCGCTTAACATCAGGTGAGATTATGGTCAAACGCAGGCCGATCAACTATAAAAAAAAAATAATTGTTAGGTACATATTTTATTCAGATACTGGTGCCTAAACTAGGCTTGGTTTATTGGGGCCTGTATTTCAGGACACTAGATCTCCAACCTTTAGGTTACTCGATATTTCAATTTCTCTAATCTAGTGGTCAGGTCATTATCGATTGCAAAGCCTTATAACTTCGTCATTGGGGCGTAGACCTAATAAGTTATTTATTAAGCAATCAAAAATTTACATACACATTCCGTATTCAAATATACTCTATGTTGTACAAAATAAACTTAGATTCTATTGCAAGTTATGTTACTTTAGGACACTTTTTGACACAAGTGTTGCATTTATTTTTCATTGTTTTCTGCAGATCATCATCGTAAAATGAAAAGACTGGACGAATGCTACTCACCAAGAAAACAGGTAATGGTAAAATATTTATTATTATATTTTAATTTTAATTCTTATATTATTTTAATTTTAGAAAGAGAACTAGCCATGTGGTTAGAATTCACATTACTAGCACTCTTGTTAACCCCTCCAACTAAGCTAAATATGCTTGTCTGGAGTGGGTTCACGGCAATAGTGTAATGGGTGGGGTTCGAACCCAACCTATCGATCACAAGTCCGACCTGAGTCATCAGGCTTCACTTCAATTTTAGCTGTCTTTACTGGTTTCCAGCGGGTTCCGTAGACCAAGAATTGCGTTGTCTGCATTGCCATTCAACTTAATACTGCTGCAAGACACTTGGGCGTATTTAATTACATGAAAATAATTTAAATTACCTACTGTACGTTTTTAGTTTCCCTTTTTCTCAAGTTACGTGACCTTCATCGCTTAACTTAAATATTCCAGATTATGTCTCCAAGAAAACGTAAGACTGAATCAACGCGGACGTCAGACTCACCACGAAGGAAATCCAGTAATCGACACGATCGGCAAGCAAAAACAGGGTCAGTTTTATCAGATTTACTTTTTAAGACACAACCCGATATACTAATGTTGTAAAGCGGAAAGTTTGTTGGTTCGTTTAAACGTGCTAATCTTGGAAAGCACTCGGTGGATTTGGATGAAATTTGGTATGGAAGTACCTTGCAGCTTGAGGAAGGTTATAGGTTAATTTGTAACCGAATGCAAAAGTAGGAAGGTTATGTTTTTACCATGATAAAGTCCACGGGAGCGAAGACGCGCGTGACTTCGAGTAAGAGATAAAATAAGTGAAAAAAAAAAAGTATAGCAAGTTTTTATTATTTACATATTTTTCTCAGAAATCCCTTTCATTTAGAACCCATAAGATGGATGTGCATAAAAAAATAACTCGGCTATCAACTTGGGTCGGCAGCCATTAGGATATAAAATGACGTCATTGAGCTATCTAACCACGCATTGTCATAGAACTAAACGTGTATGCAAAATTTCACCGTCATTGTCGTCTTCAATTTCCGTAACAAACATAACAAAGTACATCATACTCACCCTATAACGTCTCACTGCTAGAACAGTGGCCCCTTCTCTATGAGAGGCTCAGTTTTGGCATAATCATCAGTAGAGGCGTTAGTCTGAACCCGGCAGGAATATGACTTTATTTTTAAAGATTACTAACTATGTGGGTAGAATTCACATTACTAGCAATCAAAATCCTGACATGTTAAATTACCTGTTTTTGATGTTTTTCTTTATTTCGTATTTTATTTTAGTCTTTTCATTTTTTTTTCATTTGTTAACTGCCAGTTTTTTTTTTCTGTACGGTACTTTATTGAGCGGAATGCACTGGCTCCTGTCATACAGTTTACAACTAGTTCAGGAATCAGGGAATTTCAATTGTAATGGGAAAAAAGAATCTTGTTAACCCCTCCAACTAAGCTATATATGCTTGTGTCTAGAGTGGGTTCACGGCAATAGTGTAGTGGATAAGGTGTCGGACTTGTGATCGACAGGTCTCGAGTTCGCACCCCACCCTTTAGTTAGAGGGGTTAACAGGATTACTAGTAATGTGAAATCTACCCACATTACTATCTAGTTATCTTTTTAAAAAAAAAAAATGTTAGGATTCGAACTTGCGACCTCTCGATCACAAGTCCGACATCTTATCCATTAGGCTATTGACATTTAATCATCATCACCGCTGAGCTCTCAAAACGACCGGCATGACCGCATGACCTAAGATCGAAAATTTGTAGACATGCGGCATCCACCAACACTGGACCCGCGTGGTGAATTACGGTCCTTTTCTTCTCATAGAGAGAGACCTGCAGTTTCATTACAAAACGTTTAAACTTTTTACAGGTACTCGTACCATGTAAAAACTAATTCTCCTAGAAAACGAGTCTAACAAAAACTCACATGAAAGGAACTCGACCACAGAATAAATAGTACAAGTAACTCGACGCCGAAAATCATTTTCAACAGTTTGAAAAACAGAAGTGACGGTAACAAAGAAAGCGAGAACTTTGTTTAATAAATGTGCCGTGGACGTTCATGTTACGAGGTTTTTATTTAATATTTATCAATACGTTGCACTCGATATTGTGTTTGTCTTGTTTAGCGTCGTACATTTGATTCAATGTATTTTTGGATGCAAAATAAAGATGTATTTTTTTTTTTACTTTATTTTATTGCTTGTACCTTTTAAAGTCTAATGCAGACACAGTAAATAAAGGCTATTGAACCAGAATTTAAAAAGTTTGGATAAAAAACCATTGAAATGTTTTTCTTCTCAATAATAATATTCCACAACTTTTTTTTTTTTTTTCACACAACGCCATCTAGTCCCAAACTAAGCAGAGCTTGTGATATGGATACTAGACAACTGATAAACATACATATATATTTCTAAATACATACATATTATAGATAAATTACACCCAGACAAAGAACAAATGACCGTGCTCATCACACAAACATTTGTCCTAGGTGGGAATCGAACCCACGACCTTGCGCATAGCAGTCAGGACCACTGACCACTATACCACGTGTAACGGAAACCCCATATCTATCCAAAAGAACTAAAGACAACATCTGGTATGGAGACTCCATACCAGATGTTGTCTATGCAAAGTTTCAGCACAAAATAAGTGACTCACAGAATTGAGCCCAAATTGTTGATTTCGTATGTTTCTTGAATACCAATAATAACAAACGTGTCACATCACTATGAGGGTCATCACTTTCCACGTCACTTGCCAATAAAATGATAATTCTCTTCGTTCTTCTTAATTTGAAAAATTCGGTCTCTGGTATCAATGTATTGCAATTTCTAATAAGTTCCACACATGTAGACATAGGATTAGAAAACCCTGGCCATATCGTTTGTTATCATCCAAAGAAGCCGTGCACTCGGTATGTATATACCCTTTAAATTACACGTTGTATATCGGGCCGCCCTAAGATGGTAGTGTGATGATCACACTACCATCTTAGGGCGGCCGGGCCCGACCACACTGTGATCATCATCTCCTTATTCTTTTCCTTTTTCTTTGTTCGTCTTCCAGTCTTACTGGATGCAGCAGAGGACTAGTGTTTTACACGGAGTGACTGCTTATCTGACCTCCACAACCCAGTAAGTAGGTAAACACGATACCCATTGGTGTTGCCAAGAGGTATCGTGTTCTCTTAGCTGTCAGAAGCAGCAGTGGCAGATTTGCTGTTTTTTTTTTAAATAATACTAAGCCTTTAGTGTTGCCAAGAGGTATCGTGTTCTCTTAGCTGTCAGAAGCAGCAGTGGCAGATTTGCTGTTTTTTTTTTAAATAATACTAAGCCTTTAGTGTTGCCAAGAGGTATCGTGTTCTCTTAGCTGTCAGAAGCAGCAGTGGCAGATTTGCTGTTTTTTTTTTAAATAATACTAAGCCTTTAGTGTTGCCAAGAGGTATCGTGTTCTCTTAGCTGTCAGAAGCAGCAGTGGCAGATTTGCTGTTTTTTTTTTTAAATAATACTAAGCCTTTAGTGTTGCCAAGAGGTATCGTGTTCTCTTAGCTGTCAGAAGCAGCAGTGGCAGATTTGCTGTTTTTTTTTTTAAATAATACTAAGCCTTTAGTGTTGCCAAGAGGTATCGTGTTCTCTTAGCTGTCAGAAGCAGCAGTGGCAGATTTGCTGTTTTTTTTTAAAAATAATACTAAGCCTTTAGTGTTGCCAAGAGGTATCGTGTTCTCTTAGCTGTCAGAAGCAGCAGTGGCAGATTTGCTGTTTTTTTTTTAAATAATACTAAGCCTTTAGTGTTGCCAAGAGGTATCGTGTTCTCTTAGCTGTCAGAAGCAGCAGTGGCAGATTTGCTGTTTTTTTTTTAAATAATACTAAGCCTTTAGTGTTGCCAAGAGGTATCGTGTTCTCTTAGCTGTCAGAAGCAGCAGTGGCAGATTTGCTGTTTTTTTTTTAAATAATACTAAGCCTTTAGTGTTGCCAAGAGGTATCGTGTTCTCTTAGCTGTCAGAAGCAGCAGTGGCAGATTTGCTGTTTTTTTTTTTAAATAATACTAAGCCTTTAGTGTTGCCAAGAGGTATCGTGTTCTCTTAGCTGTCAGAAGCAGCAGTGGCAGATTTGCTGTTTTTTTTTAAAAATAATACTAAGCCTTTAGTGTTGCCAAGAGGTATCGTGTTCTCTTAGCTGTCAGAAGCAGCAGTGGCAGATTTGCTGTTTTTTTTTTAAATAATACTAAGCCTTTAGTGTTGCCAAGAGGTATCGTGTTCTCTTAGCTGTCAGAAGCAGCAGTGGCAGATTTGCTGTTTTTTTTTTAAAATAATACTAAGCCTTTAGTGTTGCCAAGAGGTATCGTGTTCTCTTAGCTGTCAGAAGCAGCAGTGACAGATTTGCTGTTTTTTTTTAAATAATACTAGTACTTAGTTCTTTCTGAGGCATGGGGAAATCTCGATAGGTGAAGGCACGTACTGAACTTGGCAAGCATTGTCGACTCGCGTAGCTGTTATTATTTAACCACGAATACACAAAGAAGTAGTCTGAGGACGATACAAAATAGGAGAACTTCGCTTGGAGTTCGTAGTGCGGCGCCAAGTTTTGAGAAATTGGCTCTTGCAAACAATTTTGCATGCTCATATAAAACGTTGAACTGCCTCGTTGGTCGAGTGACCACAAGCGCGACTGCTGAGGAGCACGAGGACTCGGGTTTGATTCCCAGGTCGGGCAAAAAGTGCTATTGGGTTTTTGACGTGACAACGTCTTATAATTCGATGAAGCTGGGCTGCACGCACGAAAATACATGACTCATGCGGCGTTACCTCGCTCTGAGGCGTTCCATCGCTCTGAGGCGTTCCAAAGCAAATCAAATTGGATCTATAAGTTGACATTTATGTATGACTCAACGAGTCAAGTACTAGGCTATCATAAAACGGTAAGAGATGACGTCACTGTGTAGGGATTCTTTGACATTTATGTATG
Organism: Tholera decimalis; assembly: GCA_943138885.2. Lineage (NCBI taxonomy): Eukaryota > Metazoa > Arthropoda > Insecta > Lepidoptera > Noctuidae > Tholera > Tholera decimalis. Next base: position 6,345,891 of record OW964572.2, read on the forward strand.
ACTCAACGAGTCAAGTACTAGGCTATCATAAAACGGTAAGAGATGACGTCACTGTGTAGGGATTCTTTGACATTTATGTATGACTCAACGAGTCAAGTAGTAGGCTATCGTAAAACGCTAAGAGATGACGTCACTGTGTAGGGATTCTTCCATTGTCATGAGAAGTGCAGTAATAGTGATGTAAAACTAAAATTTTCTTTTGAAAAATGCAACCATTCCATCAGTATTTTCTTATGACGTTGTCACGTTCAACTATCGTCAGTAAACCGACTTTACAGACAACCGATTTTCTGTAAAGAATTTCTCAGTAGAAGACCGGAGTTTGAAGTCGGCGGTGTGATACCCGCCGTGCCTCGGAAAGAACATTAAATCGTTGGTAACAGCTGTCATTAAGACATTTTAGACAGTCGTTACTGGTAGTCAGAAGCTAGTAACACTGACATTGGTCTAGCCAGGGGTATCGTGTTACCCAGTTACTGGGTTGTGCAGGTCAGATAGGCAGACGCTCCATGTAAAACACTAATACTCAGCTGCATCCGGTTAGACTGGAAGCTGACACCAAAATAGTTGCGAAAAGACTAAGGCCCGCCGCTCATTATTGGCATCGGCAAGTAAAGGGATCCTACGGCATTCCTACATGCAAGCGCACACTGTCGGAAATTATGTCTTGGCATGCTGCAACGTTCTTAGGGATGACGAGGCGTCCTTAAGCATGCCGCACCGTCCTCAAGCTTGCCGATGAAAATTTTTAAAGTCTGGTTCATTTGCTTCGACCTTTCATGGAGCCTCGGCGCCGGCGGCGCGGCGGGCGACGGCGTACCGAAGGATCCCGAAGTATCCCGAAGCAGCCTCAAAGCTGCCGATGCAGTAGCCTCAAGCATACCGAAGCGATATTTTTGTTACTACGATCATATATCATGGAAATTTCTACTTTATTGTCATGAAGGTAATGTATAATGCTTTTTATCACCTAAAATCCTCAGCCGTGCCGATGCCGATAGTGGGCGCCGGGCCTAAGCAGATGATATAAAACGTTGAATGAAGTGTTAGATGATTAATGTACATACTTTAAAATAATGCACAATTACATATAGATAATAAGTGATTGTACTATTGTACTTTAATGCCGTCCGCAACAAGACCCAATTGTTTTTTTTCCATAATTTCGATGTCCATGCTTAAGTCCAAACATTTTTATTTGAAGGCTGATTCTGAAATTCTTCACGTTGTTTTCACTTTACACTAGCAATTTCCACCAGTATAAGGCGGAAGCAAAACTCGTCCTAAAAAAACTGCAGTCTGATACTAAACTAGATTAGAGCTAGATAATTGAAAAAACAACTTACTTTCCGAGTTCTGACTAATGCAATGGTCTGCGAGAACTGAGGAAACGCACTTTCAGGGCTCTAGTTTTTAATATAGTTGTTTACAAATTTCCAGATTTGTTCTCCAATAGTTTTAAATCTCTCATACGCACATAACGTTTTTAGTTTTTTATTGATAATAGGCTCGCGTTTGACTACCATCTCACCTGATGGAAAGTGATGATGTGGTCGAAGATGAAGCATGCTTATTTAGAAGTAACGTATTCACTCTTGATTTAAAGACCCCCAGGTTATAGCTATCAGGAAACACAGGTTTGTGTGAATGGGTGGGATGTCTTATGAAAACAGTATGCTCTACAAGCGCGAAGCTTTAAAACAACGTCGAATTAACACGATAAGCAAGCCAGGACAAGCGTCGGTTGCAGAATAATCCAAGCCAGCACTCCGTTGACAGTGAAAAGACACCGCGCGTAGTGCGTGTTGTGTCTTCAAAACATGAACAACTGCGCGGGAGTTCTCTGGTATCGTATAACATTTATTTTTAATTATCTCCCATTTTCTTCTAAAATCGATGGAGGATGACTCATCCTGTGATAAATTTATTAACAGCAGTAGAATGCAGCAGTCTATACAGGATTTATAGCTTCCACGATCTTCATCTTGCATACAATACAACACAAATACATAACAACTATAAAGCTGATTTGTGTGTATAGCACGGCCTTTTTTCATGAGGTTCAGTTGAAAACCAACTTCAGGCAATTTACAGTTGTCTGGCATTTTGCTGAACTGGGCTTATTTGGCACAGCCGTTTGCACACACAATGTTGTTTTGTTTAATTTTGTTTTTGTTTTATTTGTAAAATATCGTGTGCCTATGCATCTAGGTCTAATAAATTTATTTTCTTTCTATTCTTTCTTTCATGAAATGGCCACACGGTTGGTCGTAATATACTAACTTATTTCCGGATTTGAGCTGGCTGCGGAAGACTCATTCGCAACCGCGGCTCCGGACACAAGAGGACGAGAGTACACGAGGGTTGTTTTTGACAGTACGAGACTGACTGACTCCTCCGTAGACTCCACGTCGGAATACACCCATTAGGATTACCACATCTAAAAACCAATATACCTACCTACTTTGATGAGGAAGTGTGTCAAAGGGCCTCATAGTCTATAATATTTGTTTGTACAGTTGTATAATTACAGTGTCTTAAAAGAAAGTCAATGTTCTTAACACCTAAATTCATTTTATAGCTAACGAAAATAGGATAACAAAAAGCCGAAGACACCAGATCTCTGGACTAATCCTAAACTGCAGAATAACAAAGTTTGACGAATTCAATTACTCAAGAACTCAATTGATTCTGTTAATTTTACCTCCACAGTGTCTTCCTCTTCATATGTGAGAATGTGTTTAGCAAAAGTAAGCCTCGCCCGTTTCCTACAGAGTTCTTGTTTGGTGCGTCTACTTCTGCATTCCAAATCGAAGGGGGTTGGAATGAAGATGGTAAGAAAAAGTCATTACCTTTTAAACTTATGGTACATAATCATCATTATCGTTCACTTAGATCTCTGGTCCAGTCTCAACAAATGCAACTGAGTGCTAATGTTTTACATGGAGCGACTGCCTGGGTTATTTTTTCTTGCTTCTGATAGCCCGTTACAACTGTCAACGATGCACGAATGAGATACAAACGGCTTTCCAAGGCACGGGGGACTCTCGATAGGTTAGAAGGTCACCAACCACGGCAAGCGTCCTTGAAGTATAGCATCAAATTACTATGAAACAATAAATTGAAGGATTCTTTGCTTACCTTACCTTACCTTACCTAAGTACTTACCTTATCCTTACCTTTTTTAACACGCTTTTATTAGGTCAACCTGTATGTAACTAACTATGTAATGGAATCTATGGTAACTAATTCAACCATCTTCCAAGGGTCGTAGCGTAATGAAAATTGGCAGCTGTATGTAGTTCTGATGACAATACAATAATATGGTACTGTCGAACTGATCTGATGATGGAGCCGGAAGATATGAACTGGAACTTCATGATGGAATATTGTATCATAGCTGTTTTGAATTTCTTAGAAAAGTCTTGTAATGAACTTTGACCACAATTAGGTTTCAAGGTCTGATGATGAAGCCGGAAGATAGGCACTGGCATTCTATGATGGAATATCGTATCAAAGTCGTGTTTGCACTTGTGAGAAAGGCCACATAATGGACTTTGAACATGATCAGGTTTCAAGGTTATAACAAACCTAAAGAAATTTTTGTTTTTACGTGCATTATTTATAAAAGCGTGTCTTTCTAGTGTTTTTTAAACGTTTTCAACTCCTTATTTGTTTTCTATTATGGTGTATAATAAAGAGTATATCTATCTATCTAATTATATTGGTCTGCTCCACAGGTAAAAGCCCATCCGTTTGGGACGACTCAACTCACACAGAACCTTCGCTGATCAAGGATGAGAGCACTGCCGATGTGGCAGCAGATTCCTACCACAAATACAAATCAGATATAGCAACTGCGGCAGAACTTGGCCTAGACTTCTACAGGTTCTCCATATCCTGGCCTAGAATCCTGCCAAACGGATTCAGTGATAAAATAAACCAAATTGGCATTGACTATTACAACAATCTTTTAGACGAACTTTTAGCCAAGAACATTATGCCCATGGTGACGATGTACCATTGGGATCTACCGGCAAATTTGCAAAAACTAGGAGGCTGGGCCAACCCTGCAGTGGTTGAGTGGTATAAAGATTACGCGAAGTTTTTATTCGAAAAGTTTGGTGAAAAAGTAAAGTATTGGATTACGATCAACGACCCTAAGAACATTTGTGTGAACGGGTATGGTTCTGGTAGTCAAGCGCCCTTCGTGAATATCTCTGGCGTTGCTGAGTACATGTGCGCCCGGAACATTTTAGTAGCTCACGCTGAAACCTACCATATATACGATACGGAGTTTAGGAAGCTACAGAAAGGCTTTATTGGAATTTCTATCGGTTTCATGTGGTATGAGGCTGCGTCGGACACAGCTGATGACCATCAAGCTGGTATTGATGCCAGACAGTTCGAAGTAAGTACAGAGACACGTTCAGTCATTATAACCATAAGTATTTCAAGCATACTACCCAGAATATGAGTCACAAGAGAACCCTAATTAAGTAAGTTCTCGACGAGTAGTTGACCTGATGTGAAGAAGAAATAGTGACTCCGTAATATTATTTAATAGACTAGACTAGGCCATAAGGTTAGCTAACGTAGATAGACTGCGTTGAAGAAAAGGTATTTAATGCTCCAACAGATCCCAATGCAAGTGTGCGAGGGCACAAGAGGTGGTTTTAGTTAATAAGAGTCTTACAGATCCGCCCTTGGGCGGATGACATATATTTCCACCTCAAGAAAAAAATAGCAAATTATTTACCTACATATTTTAAATTTACCTATTTTCATGGGCTCACGTTTGAAGCCTATCATTTTTATTTTTTTCCAGTGGGGCCTTTTCGCCCATCCAATATTCTCAAAAGTGGGTAACTTCCCTGCAGCAGTACAAAAAAACGTCGAAATGAAGAGTGCTGAACAGGGCTATCCAAGATCTCGCCTTCCTGCTCTATCACCGAATGAAGTAGCCCTGATGAAAGGCTCTGCAGACTTCCTGGGTATCAACACGTATACAACGAAACTGGCTTATAGAGATGCTTCTTTAGAAGGCATGTACCCAGTGCCTTCGTTCATGGACGATATGGGCGCTGTGCTGGTCAAAGATCCTTCGTGGCCGCAGTCACAAACTAGCTGGTTGCAGGTATTTTAAATGTATATTTTAACCTTAATGGTTCAGTGGGTAACGACTCCCACGTAAGGTGATTTTACACTTACATAATACACGAAAAACATGCTTACGTTAGCGTTGTGGGGAACGGAGCCTGCACTAGGGAATCATGTGTTATAGGGCAACAGGCCTCCCCAAGTAATCTATAAATGTATAATAATAATCTAGGTCAGTAAGTATACTAGTCGCAGCGGCACATATTTACAAGGAGAGGTAATTAAAAACACGAGTTCGTAAAGTCCATCCAAAGGTTGTCTGGAAGATATCGATATCAGCGATAAGACCGCCATTGTTACCATAACTTAAGGTCTCCAAAATTATATCTATCAATACATTCATCAAGTATCAACCGGTACTAAAGCCTACGTGCTAAATTCCATTTCCTCACTCCCTCGCACAGAGGAACGCATTATTCTGGACATGAACTCCTCTATCTCAATTCGCAATTTATAATTTCACATTGCAGGAAGTCCCATGGGGGTTCTTCAAACTCCTCATGAATATAAAATCGGAATACGACAACCCACCTGTGTACATCACCGAGAATGGTTGGTCTAACTCTGGTGGACTACTGGACGAAGACCGGATTCATTACATTAGGACCTATTTGAACGCCTTGCTTGATGCCCTGTATGAGGGATGTGACATAAAAGGATATAGCATGTGGTCCCTTATCGATACCTTTGAGTGGCGCAATGGATATTTGTAAGTATATTTATGGACGAAATCAAATCTGTTTAAATTGTGTTTTCTTGTAAATATTTAGTTTGGCATCAGTATAACGTTATACCTACGCGGCTCTATTTAGAACTATTTAGTTTGGAATAAGTAGAACGTTAGAACGGTAGGTACGCAGCTAAATATACAGTTACTTAATTCTGTTATTTCCCATCTAGTTTAGAACTGGATGCCAGTCCAGCTCTGAGACATAAATTAGTAAGGTAATAACAAAGGAGAAACTCCTGTCTGAAACATGTAAAAAAACTGTTTAATTGTTCGGCAGAATTTGTAGGTACTACTGAAGTAAATTTTTTTAGTAAAATTCGCAAAGCAATAGATACGGCAATGCACAGCACACGCTCGAAGCGTGCCCTGCATGGGCCGCTTAGTGGCAGGTCCTGGTCGCGAGGATCGGGCGAGACATGTCTCTGCCAGCAGTAGTGAGGGGGCTATGCTTGCAGAGACAGAAAACTGGAGGGCGATGGCCTCTTTCTGTGAAATCGTGATGATCCAAAAGAGGCAGCTGAGCGTGATCGTGAGAGGGCCGATCCCGCTCGGAGAAGAAGGCGTCATGTAGGCAGCTGACTCGACGCCTAAATTGCCGAAATCCCCGGCAAAAAGAAATATTACTACTGAAAGAAATTTTTAAGTAAAATTAGCAAAGCAATAGATAAAGAAATGGTAAAACACGAGACCATCAATATCTACATACTTATAATAAAACAGTAAAAAAGTGTGTTTGTATGTACATTGAATATTTTTACAAAAAAATATTGAGGTGGTTTAGAAACTGCCTGCTTATGTACACGCTAATCTCCGGAACTACCTAGACGGATTTGAATGAAAGTTTTTGTTAAATAGTTATTAAGGGCCTGTACTACCTCAAATGGCTTGGCATGATCCTCCGTTATGTCGAAAATACTGCAGCAATAATTTTGGAATAAATATATGGTAAAGTTGAGGATTAGTGTTAGGTACTATGTTTGACGAAAACATGATTCCATAAAATTTACTTGATAGAAAAAAAATCCAAAGTTACCTCCAAACCGAACAATAAACCGCTGGTATTCAAAAATAACTACAAATTAGATAATGAAACTTTGCATATTAATTAAACTAACTATAAAGCAGGTCTTATGTTATTTACTGCCATTGTTACATTTGGTATTTTGTCCCTCTTGAGGTAACCGAACTAAATCCCAGATGCAAGGTGGTTGGTATTGAAACAATAAACGGTTTCAAACGACATTAATTTATTAAAACAAGGAAAAGTTAAATACATAAAAAAGAGTTCATTTCTTTATTCAAACAAGGTTAAGTTTAATACAATACAAAGGTTATTGCCAGCCAGTTTAATCTTCAGTTGGTAGATCTTCGGGTTATGGGGGGTTAGGATAATACCAGTACTGGTCTATTCTTTCAAAGTTTAAGTTAAATTTTGTCATAAATTACAAAATAAGTAAGTACTTAATTGAATTAAATTTCAAGGTACAACCTTCCAGTTTTAGTGAAATGAAATCTTCTATACTTATAATAAATCTGTAGAGAGGTCAATACTGTACATTAAATATATTTACAAAATAACTATCAGGGGGTGATTAGGGATCGATACTGATGCCAAAAATGCAATCAGTAAAATTTTTGTCTGTCTGTCTGCCTGTCTGTCTGTCTGTCTGTCTGTCTGTCTGTATAACCGTTATAGAAACAAAAACTACTCGACGGATTTTAACGAAACTTGGTACAATTATTTATCATACTCCTGAGCTGGTTATAGTATACTTTTCATCACGCTACAATCAATAGGAGCAGAGCAGTGAAGGGAAATGTTGGGAAAACGGGAGAAGTTACTCCATTTTTTAAGGTTCCGTCGCGAGACAAAAGCTACACAGAAATCATTTAAGACGGAAATATTCTCCTTAAAATTATATAAAAAATATCCCACGACAGCATATATCTATCTTTTATTGTTGACTCACAATAACACGTGTAACTCCCGATAGCTTAGCAGTTCGAAGCTTTCTGATTATTATTCTGCTCCGAAATTTAAAACCACCACAACTTTGCAATGGAACTCGGCTAAAAGTAACCCAGTTGCAACAAAATATAATCGAGGCTCAAATTTTAACAGGTTGCGGTGCAGGAGAAACCGTCTTTATTCCCAGAATTCCCATAATACCAAATAATTTTCCATTCCAATTTAAAACAACGCAATTCCCAGTATCGGTGTGTTATGCAATGACAATTAATAAGGCTCAAGGGCAGACTTCGTGTTGCTGGAGTAGATCTCGGTGTCAGTTGTTTCTCGCATGCTCAGTTGTACGTCGCTCTTTCCCGGGTTAGCAGTTCTAGAAATCTTTATGTTCACGTGCCGGTCGGGTCAATTTCCAACATAGTTTACCCGGAAGCTTTGCGCTGAAGTATTTTCGTTCTATAGGTACTTAAGCCTCATGTGAACGTGATCTAAACAATATTACCAATACATTAACTTAATAACACACAAGGAGTTACACACTGACGGAGTCGCGGGCACAGCTATTAACAATAATATTGTGCGGTTCGGTATTGCGATATTTTTCAACAGTATTATAGATTGACATATTATATTTCCCTACTAAATTACGAAAGTTAATCTGTCTGTTACATCAAAATCACTGAACCGTGAGGAAGGACATAGGCTACTTTTTTTTACGAAAAACGACGGAAACGTGGACGAAGTCGCGGGCAACAGCTATCTATACTAATAATATAAGGCTGAAGAGTTTGTTTGTTTGTTTGAACGCGATAATCTCAGGAACTACTGGTTCGAATTGAAAAATTATTTTTTAATTAAATAGTCAATTTATAGAGAAAGTCTATATATCATTACATTCATTACGCTAAGGCCAATAGGAGCAGAGCGCCAATGAAGAATGCTTCAAAATCGGGGTTAAATTTAACGTTAGCCCAAAGTAACTATTCCACGCGGACGAAGTCGCGGGCAAAAGCTAGTTATTAATAAATGGGCGCCATGGACTATAATAGTCCCGGATCCCTGAGCCGACGAAGATGTTCAATATTCTTCCAGTTGAGCATAGGTGTCGACCCTAGGGTCCTTCAATTAAATTTATTGTAGACCGGCTTCTTTATTTGAAAACCTGTCCGGTGATGAGCAGGTTACTTCATGAACCGGTAGAATATGTGTGCATAGTAAATTTATCCATATAAAGATGAATAAATAGATAAAAGAAAAAATAGAAGTAAACTAAGAAAATTAAGAAATTGCCATTCTCAGAAAGGCCATGGTAGAGCGCATGAATTCGACCTTAAATCTAGTTTCCCAATGGGGTGACGACAATCTGGTCGAATTCAACGCTTTGAAAACACAGGCTTGTCTTTTCGCGAAAAGGAGCCCATATCAATTATCCCCTACTTTCCGAAGTACATGTGTGCCAGTTACCAACCGCCTGGAGCTTTGGGGCATGGAGTTGATGTCAACTTTGATGACCTCAACTTTGGCTCAACCATCGAGTCCAGAGCTCAGACTGCAGCAAAAAAGCTAGGAATCCTACACAGGGTGAGGCGGTACTTCACGCCTGGACAGCTTATGAATCTTTATAAAGCACAGGTCCGTTCCTGCATGGAGTACTGCAGCCACTTGTGGGATGGCTCTGCAAAATACCAACTTGCTGCACTGGACTCGATCGAGCGCAGGGCTAAAAGGCTTATAGGCGACGAGGCGCTATCGGGCAAGCTTCACAGCCTGGCTCATCGGCGAACCGTTGCTTGCCTGTCGGTTTTCTACAGATTGTACTTCGGGGAGTGTGCGCAGGAGCTCCATGACCTGATTCCTCCATCTCCCTTTCCATCCACACTTGGTTAATATACCGTCTTGTCGTACCAAGCGCTTCTCGCTTCTCCTCCACATTTATTGTACGCACTTCCAAGCTGTGGAATTCTCTGCCGGCTTCTGTGTTCCCTGCCACTTATGACCTTTCAACCTTTAAAGCAAGAGTAAACAGGCATCTTCTGGGTTTGCTCGTTCCATCGTAGGCCTCATCTATCACTTACCATCAGGCGAGATTGAGGCCAAGAGTGAGCACATTATGAATAAAAAAAAAACATTTTTTAAATTACCATTATTTTCACCGTAAAAAGAAATAAACTAAATTATCGGTGTCTTGGAGTCTTTTCCCTGCCATCCTGTCTCGCTTGCTCGCGTGACCGCGGCCAGTAGTGTGTGAGCGAGATAAAGTGTGAGAAGCGCTGAGGTAGTATAGGTCCTTAAGCCTGAGCAACATATAGGCTTAATTAATTTCGGAAACTGAAACATCTGATGCAGAACTTTACACACGAGCGAAGCTGCAGGCAGAAGCTAATAGAAATAAATACCTACTCAATTCTAAATCGAACTAAAACAAACTATTTTCTTTTACAGAGATAAGTTTGGCCTGTACCAAGTGGATTTCTCGCATCCGGAAAAAACGCGCACTCCGAGAAAGTCTGCATTCATTTACAAAGAAATTATCCGAACCAAGATTCTGGATCCCGACTTTGAACCGGAAAAGTTTATTGTGGAAGTTGTTAGAGTAGAAGAGAGTCAGGAAAGACGTTAAGCACGGATTTTGAGACGAGTGAGGCGTTGATTATATAGTGTTGTTTGGTAATTTAATAGTGCAGAGATATTACCTATTATTATTTAAATAAAAAAATTGTCGTTTTTGTTTTGAGTTTTACCCTCTGCCCTATCCTATAATAATGGTATATCAGCCTATGCACTATAGTTCTGAATTTGTTTAATAAAAAGTCGCTTGATTCATTTTTGTTATATTTATTTATTCAAACAGAGTACAGCCTCATCACATTTGGAATCGACGCTCATGACAATAATATTCATTCATTTTAAACTACTTAAGACTACCGAGTCGATTTCTGAGCCCATATGTAGGTATGACATGAATGCATAACTTTCAGTTGTGCAGTATCATTGTGCGAGTAACTAGGTATACCTACACACCTATAATAGGTACAAAACTGTTCGCTAGCTAGGTCTGTATATATGTCCATTAATACGAAGCGCACCTATCAACAGACGTGCCACCTGTAACAGACGTCTTGATAATTTCGGGATGGTAACACATAAACCCACATATTAAGTAAGTACCTACTGAAAGAAAACTAAGCATTATGGCGCGCTGGCGCACATTCGAAGTGCCAATCTAGAGATTTAAACCGCAACATTAATACCATTAGCTATAATTATACCTATTATATTACGTATTCTAGTTTTGATTAATTATTAGTTATATAATTAGTTTTTGGCATGCACGTTGGTCCTAGACTCTCTATAGTTAATTCACTCTTTGGTCCTAGACTATGCAAGCTGCTTGTGTATTTTTTAACAGAATGTGTGCATGGTAAAGGCCTCGTATTCTAGAGGACTTGATGCTGCGTTTCCTCTCGACTCTGAATCAGAGTGAATTGACCCCTACTTTATAATAATAATAATAATTTACTTATGTCCGTAAGGATTGAGGAGCCACATCAGATTTTTTTAATTCTGATCTCACCATTATTTAGCAGCAATGTAGCTTATTTTGCAGCACGAATTCTAGATTTAGCAGCAAAATATATCATTAGTTATTTTAATGCAAAAGTGGCTCCTCAATCTAAACGTCTGAATTGAGGAGCCACCTGGAACTCGTTAAGTAATAGATTAATATTTATGAAATTTTGTATCATTTAGTTGTAATTGATTGCTAAATAACCAAATCGTAGGATAGATATAATAGGATAGATATAATTTGCTATGAAAATATAACTTTACTAAATTATTTATCCTGGTTTCATTAATACGAATATAATATGGTCACCCTACACACTGAATTTACAAGAAAATAGTTAAGTATTGTTTTTACAGAATCCAAAATATATACATTGCTGAACTGTGCAGGTATATTTAGCAGACATTTCTGCTAAATGTTAGTATCTCTAGCTTTAGATTCCGTTGAAATCTCAGGTGGCTACAGTCAAACATATATAATTAGAACGTCAGGATTGAGGAGCCAAAGAAAATGCGTTCATATACAATACATTTACTCTGTTTTACTATTTTATTCCTATACTGCAAAAACAAACACAACACCTGCTAAATGATCATTATGTCCAATATATTAATTGATCGCTCACATCCAATAGAAATTCACCTTTCGAGTTTAGATTGAGGAGCCATATTAAAAGTATTGTAATTTCTTTCATTTTAGCGCTACAGAAGCTAAATTTTTAGACGGTAATATGCAAAATTACTACTAAATGATACAACATTTTCATAAATATTCATCTATTACTTAACGAGTTCCAGGTGGCTCCTCAATTCAGACGTTTAGATTGAGGAGCCACTTTTGCATTAAAATAACTAGTGATATATTTTGCTGCTAAATCTAGAATCCGTGCTGCAAAATAAGCTACATTGCTGCTAAATAATGATGAGATCAGATTTTAAAAATCTGATGTGGCTCCTCAATCCTTACGGACATATTTACTTATATATAATAATAATAACTTGACGCCTTGGACAGGCGGGTCCGCACAACGCTGACTGCAAATCGGATGCATCACCCACGTTCATCGCTGATGAGGCTGTATATCCCGCGGAAGTGCGGGGGTCGTGGCTTTTTAAATGCAAAGACCCTGCACAACCGCGAGGTATGCAGCCTTAGGGAATATTTCCTAGAAACCGACGTGGGTATGCATCGGGATGTGGTAGCGGTGGATAAAGGCCTCACGCCGCTCTCCTTAGGTAACGAGAATTGGCGCAAACCTGTAGTATTAGATACTAATGACCGCAGAGAAGTATGGCAGAGCAAGGAGCTTCACGGACGCTATTACCGAGCCCTTCATGGGTCTGAAGTAGATTTATTAGCGTCCGTAGCCTGGCTACGTTTTGGTGACCTCTTCGGGGGAACCGAAGGTTTTGTCTGTGCGATTATGGGCGAAGTTATGATGACGAATAACTATCGGAAATATATTGTGAAGGATGGTACGGTAGACACATGTCGGGCATGTCACAAACCGGGAGAATCCATTCGTCACATTATCTCCGGTTGTTCTCGTCTGGCTAACGGAGAATATTTGCATAGACACAACCTCGCAGCCAGGATTATTCACCAGCAACTTGCTCTTAAATACAATCTTGTGGAATCAGAAGTACCATACTATAGGTATGTGCCCGACCCAGTTCTCGAAAATGGCAATATTACACTGTACTGGGATCGGTCTATCATCACTGACAGGACTATTGTTGCCAATAAGCCTGACATAGTGGTGATAGACCGATTAGAGCGTCGCACAATGATTGTTGATATAGCAGTCCCCCATGACGAGAACCTCGTGAAAGCTGAGATAGATAAAAAAAATAAGTATCTTGACCTGGCGCGTGAGGTTGTCGACATGTGGGATGTGGAGACGGCAATCATTGTGCCGATAGTCGTCACAGCCACTGGTATAATAGCCAAGAGCCTCGACCAACATCTAAGGAGGCTCTCGTTGGGCAGCTGGATCAAGGCCTTGGTCCAGAAAGTAGTACTCCTGGAAACGGCGCGTATTGTGAGGAGGTTCCTCTCTATGGAGCCCTGACCACCGGTAGCTTGGACCCTGTTCCCGATACCGGTGGGCTACTATTTTTTATATTTTTAAATGTTTTTATTTTTAAAATTAATATTTAAAAATGTAATTCATAAGTACATAGATTGAATAAATTGAATAATAATAATACCTTATAATAATAAAAATTATATAAATACGCTGTAACGATAATACTTACATAGCAAAATTATAATCATCACTCCTTTTTTTCCGGGTGGGAAAAAAGAAAGAGAAAGACTTCTCCCGCTCTGGGTGGAAACGAAGGGAGTGTCAGACTTTTACTGACTAAAAACCCACCTTGTTCCTTCAGCTGCCCTTAAGCACAGAAGTTCCGGAGCCGATAATGGTACATACAATTAATAATTATTAAAATTAAGTCAAGAGTGAATAGGTTGCTTCTAGGCAAGCGTGCTCCATCTTCGACCACATCATCACTTACCATCAGGTGAGATGGTGGTCAAACGCGAGCCGATTCTGAATAAAAAATAATTAATGGTTTAAATCATTTAGTTATTTCTGCTAATTTGTGTAGCGATCATATTTGTTTTTTGTTGCCACAATCTTTTGCGTTCATAAATGGATGTATTTATTCCTAAAATTAATTATGTATTCTATTCTATAAAACAATATTATCAATTTCTTACCTGTTACCAAAAAGCTCAACAACAACAATTTTGTAATTAGTAATCTAACCCATCACTAGGTCACCTTTCACAAATAGTGACAATCGCGCTCGTCTCTAACTCTCTAGTGCCGTGTCAAATTTGTTTTGTTTATATGTCACGTCAATCGAAGTTTTGCTGAATATTAGCAAAAATGTGCGATATTAACGACAATCCTATAAAGTTAAGTGTAAAATGGAATGGAAAGGAGTACGAAATTCCGGAATTTTCGCCCTCAGACTCCGTAGCGATGCTAAAAGTCGCAATAGAAAATGCCACGGGTGTTCGACCGGAAAGGCAAAAGCTTCTCAATGTAAAATTTCAGGGTAATTATAACGTGTTTTTGTCATAATAATAACTTTTATGTTCTCAACCATCGATCCACATCGACAATTTGCAATATTACCAACAATTTGAATATGAAAACTCATTGTATAATTTACCAGATTTACCATCAGATCTTTTATGTAATAACACACCGGTGAAGACGTGTTATTCGTTATGATTCTCAGAAATGCGTACAATGGCTTACATTTACCCAACCATTGTATGTTTCGATCAATTAATAATACATAAAGAGGTTATGATTTCATCATTTTTCTAACAAAACTAGTGAATGCACACATGACCCTTAAAAATTTATATTATTTATGTTTCTTACGAAGCTGAAATACTGATACAATATACAGTTACTCTAGGATGTAACATGTAGGTCAGATTCACTATATCACTCTTGAAAAATAACCTATGCTTGAATTTGTACTAAACACAAAGAACATTAGTTGTCAATTTCAAAGTCCTCTGTTTGAATTTAGATCCATTAGAATAATAATCAGTTTACTCAAAGTCAGCATTTATAGAATATAAATTGCATGGTTTCAAATTATACACACACCCTTTCTCATTTATTGATAAAAATTGTATTAAAATCTCTTGCACATTGGAGTAGAAAATAGCCACAAAAACAATGACGCAGAGCTCCTTTTATAAATGCTAATTTATTTATTTTTAACTATTTTTTTTTTACCAACAATTGTGTATGCCATCTTTTCTTTTTAAAACATTTGCTTAATATAAAATTACAGTGTAACAACTACTGAAACGTAAACACCACATGCATAACAATTGAAATCCTAAAATTATGCTGACTTATACAGTCATAAGCACTTGTTTTAAAATTATTGTAATCTATATTGATAATATAAAGAGAAAATTTGTATGTTTGTATGTAGGGTCTTCAGAAGTAATGATCTAATTCTAATAATTCTTTCTTTGGTAGTAAGCTCCATTATTGTGGAGTGCTATATGCTATAAATTATTTCAAATCCACGCAGACAAAGTCGCAGTTCAGTGCTAGTTGAAGAATAAAATTATTTACTGCATTCCACAATATTACATAGTTGAGAAATAATTATATAAGTCACAATTATGGATCCTTTCAGGCATGGCATAGATCAAAAAAGTAGGAGAAAAGATTATTATCTAGAAAATCTCCAGAACAATTTTACCTAACTTGGAAAAGAAGACAGTAGAACATGTTAAATTAGATTTCATTATGACAGCCAGGCATTTTATTGATGATGGTAGGTTCCTAAATTATCTAACAACTAGATAGTGGAAATTAAATAAGCTTACCCCATAGGCAGTACTGATAAGGAGATATGTCCAGTTACGCTGGAAGCCATCCCCAACTTAAGTGGAAAAAGGCCAATAATTATTTATCAGATATAACTATGTACCTAAAACCCAGTTTCCTGTAGTAAAAACCAAAACAACAGAAATTATTACTCTGTTGCAAGGCTAAATTGATATTGCATCATGCAGTTTAGTAATAATATACAGAATACACATTTTATGGTCAATGCAACTTGTTTATAAATAAAATAGTATCTGGTGATATCCAGATAAGTAAAAGAAATAAGTAAGGTAATAAGAAAAAGACCTACAGTGGCATCCAGACGCCACTGTAGGTCTTTTTCTTCTTGGGTTTGGTTTCCACACTTAGTCCCTGCACTGGACCATTGTGCGTGGGCCGTTTCGGCCATCACTCCATCCAGCCAATCTGCCTCCAGAAGCAGATCAGGTCTCTCGGTCTGTTCAGGATGTCTGTAAGGGACTTAAATGACCCGAAGGGGCCACTGTAGGTTTAGTTAGTGTTGTTCAAAAATAATAATATTCCCTTACACACAATGGGCCTGCATGTCATGTTTAGGGACAGGACTTCAACCAATGATCGCCTAAGATGAGCTATAGTATAGCTGTAACCTGGGGGTCTTTAAGTCAAGAGTGTAATGGTTACTTCTTGGTAAATGTGCTTCGTCTTTTACCCAACATCGCTTTCAATCAGGTGAAATGGTGGTCAAATGCAATCCTGTTAAAAATAAAAAGTTCATAACTTCAATCCACCCTATGATTATATTCATTATATTATTATTCAATCTGTTATATGATATATTTTATTACATTAATATTATATACTGATCTCTTCAAAGTGCCCAATCATTCTTAATATTCATATTAAGACTGATCCACCCTAAGTATCTGCCGTAGATAACTGTTATTGGCTACTAATGTAATTATAGATAAGTACCTATTTAAGAATTTAAAGCTGTTGTTATCCCTAATAATAAATAAATCCAAACAAAAATTATAGACTAATAGGTAGGAGTGGTAGTCTCGTTATTACAGCTTAGCGTTGGCATAACACTTTAGTGTAGGTTGTGGACACAAACCAAACAGGCAAATTAGAAAATTAGTTACTCTATGTAATTTTCATCATCAGCATTGCCCCCAAAATGGTGAAAGAAATCATAATAAGGAAACAAGCATGTCCTAGGCCTGATAAGTCCAAAAACATGCGTCATCCACCAACCAGTGCTTGTGCTGTGTGGTGCATTATAACCTTTTCCATCTCATAGAGTAAGCCTTTGTCCAAACAGTGAGAATTTATAGGCTGATTATGATAATCATGTTATCTGGATATTGGATAAAGGTATTGTAATAATATTATTATATTATCTGGACACACTCTCCCTGGTGATGAGTAAGTAAGCAAATAATTTAATATGTCCGTCTCTCCGTTTCCTCTCACATTTTCGAAAATACCTTTCGTAAGCTGCGTTCCAATCACCCTTTACGCACAAACAAACCATCCAAGTTTAAAACTTTAGTTACCAATCTATATCTATACATTAAATTAATTTTGAAATGTCAGTCTGTGATATCAAAATAACTGTTTTCCCTGCTTGCTAATGCTTATTGCTGGCACACAACAAACTATTATAAATTTTAACTGTATGTTTTTTCGGGCTCATCCGATTTTATCCCGGTATTCCCGCTGAATCAGAATATACGCAGGAAAAAACTACAACGCAATCGAAAATAATCGAAATCGGGAACACAGCTAGTATTTTACATAATTTTACATCGCCCTTTCCAGGAAAAGTGGCAACAGACAACTGCACGCTATCAGACCTGCAGTTGAAGCCGAATCTCAAGATCATGATGATGGGCTCGCTGGAGGAAGCGATAGCCGGCGCGCAGACCAAGCCTGACGTCGGAGATGAAGTAGTGAACGATCTGGATATTGAGGAGGAAGAGGTCGATGTGGAGAATCAGGAGGTAATATAGATAAAATGCGAACTAATAATCTAAATATGATAATCTAAGAGCCCGTGAACCCCAGACCTTCGTTATTTTATAAAAGCTGAAAGTTTGTCAGCGCATGCTCCCAACACAGGTAAGATGACCATTATGAAGTTTGGGTTAACTATAACCCAAACTTCATAATGGTCCAGCCACTAGACTTTGGCAGGTATTACGGTACTAAAGGTGTGTAAAATACCGATCTAAGTTCATCAAATAATAAAGTGCGATTTTTATATTATCTTCAGAATATTATTAAAAATCACGTTATTCATTGCCAGACACTTAACATCGTGGCAACCCCTTGCCAGACACCCTTAATGTTCATGAAATTATAGTTTTACTTACGTTATAGTATAAAAGCTGATTTTTATCTATACTTATAATAAATCTGTAGAGAGGTCAATTCTGTACATGAAATATATTTCCAAAATAACTATCAGGGGGTGATTAAGGATCGATACTCATGCCAAAAATGCAATCAGTTAAATTTTTGTCTGTCTGTCTGTCTGTCTGTCTGTCTGTATAACCGTTATAGAAACAAAAACTACTCGACGGATTTTAACGAAACTTGGTACAATTATTTTTCATACTCCTGAGCGGGTTATAGTATACTTTTCATCACGCTACAATCAATAGGAGCAGAGCAGTGAAGGGAAATGTTGGGAAAACGGGAGAAGTTACTCCATTTTTTAAGCTTCCGTCGCGTGTGCAACCTTAATGGTTAAAGCTACACAAATCATTTCATGACGGAAATGTTCTCCTTAAAATTATATAAAAAATATCCCACGACAGCATATGTCTAACTTTTATGGTTGAATCACAATAACACGTGTAACTCCCGATAGCTTAGCAGTTCGAAGCTTTCTGATTATAATATTTGTCTACTCTTACGTTTATAACACTCTCAGTCACCCCTAATTGAAAAAGTAAACATTATTAACTATTCCATAAAAAAATTGGCCAAGTGCGAGTCAGACTCGCCCATGAAGGGTTCCGTAGTAACTATAATATGCAAATTTATTTGACGAAAAAAAAACCTTACACATTTCTTAAAACTAGCTTATTTACATTTTTTACAACTGCGCCAAATAAATTTGTTTTGAAAAAAAAAAACCTTACAAATTTCTTAAAACTGGCTTTTTTACATTTTTTACAACTGCGCCGAATAAATTTGTTTTTCATAGTGTTTGTATGAATTACAAAGTTATATTTGCGGTTTTAGAAAATATGCTGTATCTCAAAAACTGCTGAACTGATTTCGTTCAAACTAATTTTGGTTGAAAGTTTATATTAAGATCTACAGACATATATTTTTTTTAGATTTTTCACTCCATTATTATAGAAGTTAGAGGTTGTGTCCGCCACACACACATTTTACCACTTTTGAAGCTTATATCTTTTAAACGATTGACTTTATGGAAAAGTGGTTTTAGAAACCCCGATGTCGTTTTTAAAGAACTGTCTATAGATACCACACATGCATCGATTTCATGAAAAAAAATATTTTCAGGTTTAGTTCCATGTATGGGGAGCCCCCCTTTATTTTAAACTAGCTTCCGCCCGCGACTTCGTCCCCGTGGAAAAAAAAATCCCCCGATTTTGAAACATTCTTCATTACTGCTCCGCTTCTATTGGTGTTAGCGTGATGATATATAGCCTATAGCCTTCCTCGATAAATGGGCTATCTAACACTGAAAGAATTTTTCAAATCAGAACGGTAGTTCCTGAGATTAGCACGTTCAAGCAAACAAACAAACAAACAAACAAACTCTTCAGCTTTATAATATTAGTATAGATATTTTTTAATTTTTTTCTCAAAATCGGAAAGCGGTTCACAGAATACATCTACCTATCAAGTTTCACATGTATAGTCCTAATAGTTTCGGAATAAAATTGCTGTGACAGACGGACGGACGGACAGACAGACAGACAGACAGACAGACGGACAGACATGTCGAAACTATAAAGATTCCGTTTTTTGCCATTCGGCTACGAAACCGTAAAAAGAATCATATAAATCGGTATAGAAACACCAAAGTTATACATGAAATACGCTTATAATCATCAATTAGCCATCGCGCGTGAATACTGAATCATGCTATAAGGATTATTTTTGAGAATCGGTCGCCGCGCTCGACGCGTCTCGCGGTCGAAGCGTTCTCTACGTACTTAAGCCTCATGTGAACGTGATCTAAACAATATTACCAATACATTAACTTACGCTGACGGAGTCGCGGGCACAGCTATATTGTATCATTACGCTAAGGCCAATAGGAGCGGAGCGCCAATGAAGAATGCTTCAAAATCGGGATTAAATTTAACGTTAGCCCAAAGTAACTATTCCACGCGGACGAAGTCGCGGGCAAAAGCTAGTATATAATACTTGGGTAATAAGTAAATGATGTTTCCTCATTAGCCAGACATTTTTGATAGTTCCAACCCCTTGCCAGACAAGCATGTAGGGTAGCTGTAGGAGCGAGCGGGAGGCAGTATGTATGAGTGGGTGCGAGTGAGATGGCGAGTTAAGTCTACCGCGATCAGTGCTGCCAATTTAGCATTTTTATGGCTAAATTTAGTATTTTTCTAGTCATTTGGCATGCAAAAATTCAATTTAGCACATAGCATATTATTTAGCATTTTACTCGGAAAGGTTTATTTAAACTTGAATTTCCGAACGCAACATATGAACCCTGAAAAAACGCGGTGATGTGTCTGAGCGCAACCGTAGTGGTCAGGGGAAATCCCGCTTGGATTGATTGAACTACATAATCTGTACTTAAGTTGGCAGCACTGCATTTGCATTTGCAGAGTTTTATTTTATAGAGTTTATTAAATTGACAATGTCTCCAAAATATAACCAACATTATCGTGCAGAGTGGGAATTGATGTCCGATTTTAAAGAGTGGCTTCGGCCGGTCGAAAGTGACACCACAAAAGCGTATACTGTACCTAAGTATTGCAAGTCTCAAATTGTGGCAAAATATTACTGTTTAAAACAGCATGCTTTTTCTTCCAAATACCTAAAAGCAATGGAACCATTAAGAGGTCAAAAAAAAAATTGAGTTCCCGAAAGTAATAAAAAATCTCAACACTCAAAAAGCTGAAAGCATACTTGCTATGTTCATATGTGAACATTGTTCCATTTTGACTACTGATCATTTGTCTCAAGTATGTAAGAACAGATTTAGCAACAGAGATGCATCAATTTTACCCTCAAACTTGTAACAGAATTACAATCGACATTGCCTACGAACTTTGCAGTTCTACGAAAAATTTCAATGTTTTCAGTGCAGGAAACGCTAAAAGTTGTCAAACCAAACCAAACCTATGACTTGTTTTTAATACAAAATCACTTTAATTAAAAAATTCACATAAACAAATTGTAAACATATAATGTACGTATCATACTATATTATATTATTTTAGCTGATGTAAACATGTACTGAGTATTAAACAATACGTGCGCAGTAGAAATAACAACTGCGCAGTGAGGGATCGCGCGGTAGACTTAACTCGCCATCTCACTCGCACCCACTCATACATACTGCCTCCCGCTCGCTCCTACAGCTACCCTACATGCTTGTCTGGCAAGGGGTTGGAACTATCAAAAATGTCTGGCTAATGAGGAAACATCATTTACTTATTACCCAAGTATTATATATAAAAATCAGTTTTATACTATAACGTAAGTAAAACTATAATTTCATGAACATTAAGGGTGTCTGGCAAGGGTTTGCCACGATATTAAGTGTCTGGCAATGAATAACGTGATTTTTAAATGTATTCTGAAGATAATATAAAAAAATCGCACTTTATTATTTGATGAATTTAGATCGGTATTTTACACACCTTTAGTACCGTTTACCTGCCAAAGCCACTATAACCCAAACTTCATAATGGTCCATCGTTCTTACCTGTGTTGGGAGCATGCGCTGATGAACTTTCAGCTTTTATAAAATAACGAAGGTCTGGGGTTCACGGGCTCTTGCTCTATGATATAATATTGTCAAATAAACATTTTCAATATTCATTATAAGTACACTGAAAAAAAAATCGGTAAAACTAATCGATTTTTCGGTTATATTCACCGCTTTGGTCAGTAAAAATAGAGTCCAAAGAAGTAAAACTAACTGAAAAAAAAAAACAGTTGACTTATAACAGTAGATTTTACTGTGCATCTGAAACTGTTTTCTGGTCGGCTATTCTTACTGTTTGTAAGACAGTAAATCAACACGAAAATACTTAAAAAAACTGTTGTTTGTTTGTTTTGCTTGTTTTAGTTAACGTTAATATTCAAACAATTGAAATAACTGTTTAGCTCTTTACTGTATGCTACAATAACTGTTCAGAAGCAGTAAAAATAACTGCTACGATATCAGTAAAGCTCTGAAAACGGCAATACTTAAAAGGAACTGTTTGTTTCAGTAAACTTTAATGTTCATCCAATTGAAATAACTCTTTAGCTCTTTACTGTTTGTGCCCATTTAAGTGCACTGTCAGTAATCAATTATTTTAACATAAAAATAAGTTTTCTGAACCGTTTTTTTATTGTACAACAACTGTAAAAAGTCTCGTTTTATTTTTTTCAGTGTAGTACTAGCTATTCCCCACAAGGCCAGCTTCGCATGTAAACGCTAATTTCTTCGTGATAAAAAGTAGCATATCTGTTATTCGATGTTGTATATCTATCTGCCTATCAGATTTTGACTAAATCCCTTAAGCCAGTTTTACTTGATACAAAAATCCAACTTTCACATTTATAGTACCTATTAGTAAGATTTTAATATCGCGGTTGGAATGTATTCTAAATACGGATTTTTTAAACTTATTGACGAGTTTCCATAGTATCACTGTACACTGTACACACACATATACACAAGCTAAGCTACACGCTTGTCGGAAAAATTGTAGATAGTTAATGGTCCATAATAATATTAATATTATAAATGCGAAACTAATCTTGTCTGTTTGTTCCATTCTTCTTCACGTCTTAGCAGTTGAACAAAATAGGATGAAACTTAGCACAACGTAGACCATTGCCTCGAATAGAATACTTTTATCGTGGACTTGTTTCCCTTCGGACAGTTTTCGATTTCTTAAAACTGGCTGAAATGGCAGATATTGGCTACCGCATCACGAAGCTTCAATAAGCATGGGTTGGCCATAATATGTGACGCCAAAAAGAGGACAGACGGAGCATGCGATGGCCATTTGTTTTTTTCAGTCTATGTCGTTTTTCTACTGTGCAAAGTGTGCCCCCGCAAATCTAGCCAGCCAGTCTTCTCCGGTCATTTCGCTTAACCCGTCAGGGATAGATAGATAGAATATACTTTATTGTACACCAATAATTGAATCACACTTTAATAACAATATTGTAAATAAAATTGGTTACAATGGCGGTTTTATCGCTGAGAGCGATATCTTCCAGACAACCTTTGGAAGGACTTTGAAAAACAAAGGAATAATCATAAGTTTGAAATAAAATTATTGGTAACCGAGCTTTTAAAAACAGCGAGTGACTGAGCTTGTCTTACTGACACCGGCAATCCATTCCACAACCGAATAGCCTGCACCGTAAACGACTGGACGTAAAATTTTGTGGAATGCGTAGGCATCAAAAGTCTCAAATTCTCTGTAGATCTCAAATGTCTCTTGACTCATTCTTGACGGTTCACCCTAGCGCTGCTTAGGCCTGCCTCGGACCGGCTTCCAGTGTAACAGAATGCAACTGAGTACAAGTGTTTTACATGGAGTGACTGTCCATCTGACCTGCAAAACCCAGTAACTGGGTAACACGATATGCCTTAGCAATACCAGTGTCAGATTTTCTAGCTTCTGACCTGCAACGACTGTCAAAGATGTACAAATGACAGCCAAGCCCTGTTGGGCTTCGGACACGCTTAAGCTGTTGCTTAAGCCTGCAATACATTTTGGCCGTGTGTCGAGTGAAGGCCAATACCAACATGTAGACGGTATATTTGCCTTGTCTTGCTATCGCTCGGTGTCACTTGCCTAGTTGGTTGCGTATAGACAAGCGCCAACGTGTATAGACCTTATTTGACGTAGCTTGTCACAACTTGCAGTCGCTCGCGATGACTTGCCTCACTTCGGAACGGTGTCGGTTTTTCTGCACAAATCAAAGGCGCTCGCGCGCGCTCGGCCAATAAAAACTGACAGCCTCCAATATGTGGGCGTCTACTCAAAACTCGTCTATATCGGCCATATGCATTGGCTTCCTTCATACTTGCCGAACGTCTAGACAGTAACGCATGCCTTGGGTCAATTCTAGGCTCGCGTTGGTCTAAGCTCGGTCAACATGTATTGCAGGCTTTAAAGTAGTTACATTAAAAAAGATATGACACGCATGTGACTAAAAGAGTTTTAGATTTGAATGTTGGTAGATGGAAAAGTAAAAGAAGGCCAAAGAAAAAATGGATGGATTGTGTGATACCGTGACGTATGACAGGGGACAATGGAAGAAGAAAACGTGTTAAAAATAATAATATTTATTTGCATAAAACATGGTACGGACGCCAGCACATAAAGCTACAACAATCTGTCAAATTTCTTTAATAGAAATTTTCAACTTTATTGTTAAAAAAATTAGGTTCAAGGTTGATTGGGAAAATTTGACAGTTTCGGGTAGCTTCATTTGCTGGCGTCTGTACTTTATAGGTCTTAAAATAATTGCATAGATCATTCATGTTTCGCCATTTATTGGTATAGAAATATTTAAACAATAATGTATGTAATTTTGCGCCGAACCCATGTTGACAAGGCCAAGATAGATAGATAGATATATTCTTTATTGTACACCATAACAGTAAAACAAAATTATGGACTTAACAATTAAAAAGGGTGATACAATGGGCGGTCTTATCGCTAAAAGCGATCTTTTACAGACAACCTTTGGATGGATTTGACTCAGAAGGAGAAAATAAATACGCGGGTAGTCCACGGTGTACTATTTATCTATATAAAATACAAAACAATAAATAACGTTCTCAAAACATATATATACATATAAATATTAAAAAAAAAGAAAGAAACGAAGACATACATAATAACACCAATTTAAGAAGAGAGATAAAGATCTTTTACTAAGTTTTTGAAAGAAGATAGGGTTTGTGCTTGTCTTACTGACACGGGTAGAGCATTCCACAGCCGTACTGCTTGAGCTGCGAACGACTTAGCATAGAAATTGGTGGCGTGACTCGGTACCGCAAGCCTTAAGTTTTCTGATGACCTCAGAGATTTTGCATGTGTGTCATGAAGGAACTTAAATCGTTCTTTAAGATAAGTGGGGGTTTTAGGATTAAACAGCACACTGTAAAGCAGAGACAAAATGTGTAAGTTCCGGCGAAGACGTATTGGAAGCCACTTGAGTTTCGTACGAAATTCGGATACGTGATCATATTTGCGCAAGCCAAATATAAATCTAATGCAAACATTTTGGAGTCGCTCAAGTTTATCAAATTGTGCCTCAGTAAGATCAAGATAACTGACATCAGCGTAGTCTAGGATGGGAAGTAAAAGAGACTGTGCTAGCGCAATTTTAGTAGCAGTTGGCAGAAAGTTACGCAATCGTCTTAGGGAATGGACAGAAGCAAATAATTTGCGACTGACTTCTTGTAATTGAGGACCCCAAGAAAGATGTTTGTCAACCCAAACCCCAAGGTTCTTAACTTTCTCGCTTAATGGAATAGCTGTGCCGTTGAAAATAACCTGAGGAAGCTGCGTCCATTTTACCTTAGGCGCCAACCTGGAACTACCAACCACAATGACCTGGGTCTTTGACGGGTTAACCTGCAAACCATGTGCTTCACTCCATTCGCAAACAGAAGCCAAGTCCTGGTTCATGATATCAATAGCAATATGCAAATCTGTATAGGGAGTTTGTCTGTAAATTTGCAAATCATCAGCATAAAGATGGTAGGAGGACTGAAGTGTTTTAGAAATAGAATTTATGAATATTGCGAAGAGTAAAGGAGATAAAACGCCACCCTGAGGAACACCGGCTGAAGTACTACACCAAGAAGAGCAGGACTCATCTATGCAAATACGTTGCCGGCGGCCAAACAGGTAACTACGAAACCAGTCAATTGCTGTAGGAGATATGTTAATAGAGCAAAGTATGTTGATCATGATTTCGAAATCAACGGTATTAAAAGCGTTGCTAAAATCGAGCAAGCAAAGAATCGTCATATTTCCTTTATCCATGCCCAACCTTATCTCATCCATAACGCTTACTAAGGCGGAAGTGGTACTATGACCAGGACGAAAGCCGGATTGGAAAGGATTCAGCAGACTATTCTTGCAAAGAAAAGAGCTAAGCTGATTGTGGACAAGGCGTTCAAGGACTTTAGATAAAAAAGGCAAGATGGAAATAGGTCGATATTCTGAAAAAGATGTAGGATTAAATTTTTTGGGTAGAGGAATAATTTTGGCCTCTTTCCATACCGATGGAAAGACACCATTGGAAATAGAATAGTTAAGGATATAGGTAAGGATAGGAAGGATTTCATCGAGGACAGGGAGTATCATCTTCCGACTGACACAATCACTACCAACGGCATTGGATGTGATTGAAACTATGCTTTTCTTAACATCACAATCAGAAAATTGACTAAAATTAAATGCGGAGTGATCCGGTGTTGGAAGGTTAGAAAGATAATTTATTGTATTTGCCTTCATTGTCCCATTAGAGGAGGACGAGGATGAGAAGTGTTGATTCAACAGATCAATATTTAGGTTTTTAGGAATCGATTCTTGGCGTGATTTTCCAACTCCCATCGATTTGAGAAATTTCCAGACTTTAGCTGGATCACCGTTTTCAACTGAATCATGAATATGGCGGCGCATTGCATCCCTACACACTCTATTGCTGCGATTGCGAGCATTCACAAACATCTCCCGGTTCAATGGTGAGGGGTGATATCTGAACTTAGACTTGCATACTGCCTTCCTGTGCATGACAGCTCTTACATCATCTGTTAGCCACGGCGCAGGAAGATGTTTTAATTTGACAGCACGAATGGGGGCATGAATGTCGTACAGCTGTACGAGATTATCCGTGAGCAAGTTAACTTTGTCATCGACCGATTCAGCAGTTACAAGGGACGTCCAATCAATGTCGTTAGCATCCCTCTGGAGATTATCAACATTCATACCACTAAAATTGCGTAGCAGAAGAGTTTTAGGTTTGGCCTTAGGAGGGCGAATCTTGTATGAAAGGAATATTAAATCATGGTAAGAAAACATGTCAGCCGTGCATTGACCATGCTTACTGACATGATAGTTAGAGGAGACAATTACAAGATCCAAAAGCGAGGGATTACAGTTCGGGAAATGATGTGTGGCACTTGACGGAAGAACAGCCAAGTTCGACGACTGTAGTATTGACTGGAGTGACAAAGAACGAGAATCATTTTTCAATAAACAAGTATTAAAATCCCCCATAATGATAGTATGACTGTAAGACGGAGTAAGATCCTCAAGGATCTTTTCAAAGGAGGAAAAGAAATTCACACGTGACGAAGGACTGTAATAGACACCTAGAAGAACTTTCACGTGATTCAGGTTAATGATGATTAAAAAATATACATTTGTGAGTAGTTTATAAATCCTACATTAACCGTCTTTACATTCCAGATATACCTAGCTAAGATAAACAAGCGCGTCCGAGACTACAAGATCAACATACTGAACGAGCCGCGTCCCGGCAAGAAGTTGCTAGTTCTGGACATAGACTATACGCTCTTCGACCATCGCTCTGTGGCGGAAACAGGTAAACAAACAATATCATTATAACTCGTGACCTAAAATTATTGTTACGAGCTGGGGTTCGGGATAGAAATAATTAACGCCAATTCAACCAAAATTAACACTTTAATTAATTAAACACAAAATAAAAATTTAACACAATTCTTTGCACCACAACACTTGTCACTTAACACTTAAATCGCACTGAAATTCACTTGTAAAGCTTCGATTATATCGCATATTCGCCTCGTAATAAGACTGCTCTTTGCGTTCCTGTGCGAGCTATTTATACACCGGTCTATGAGTTCTAGAACATTCTTTTAAAATCGACTCACTGTTTATACTGCCTAGAATATTCCAGGAAGCTACTCGAGATACACAATACTGCTACTCGCCGCTAGATGGCGTTAGTGTCTCGACTCGATATACTCAGTACTGCTACTCGCCGCTAGATGGCGTTAGTGTCTCGAACATTCTAGATTTCTGTCGAAGTTTCTCGACGTACTTCGCTAAACGACTGGCGTAACATTATCATAACACGAACACTGAAGTTCAGAGAACAACATAATGAGAAACCACTACTTAAAAGCCTGTCATTGTTGGTTTGGTTTTCGCCATAAATATAATTATTGTGAGTTAGCTTAGTCTAGTACAGGAATTCCCACGGGGCTCGAAACTTCCTTGGGAAAAACCTCCCTGTTTGAAATAAACAGTTCATTTAACTAAAGTCTTCACTCAGTAAATTTAACTCTAATCAATTTAATTTTGTAATTTAATACTATACTAATCTTTTCCACTGTAAACAATTATGTTGAATGTTGGTTTTCCCATATTTGGCGATTGTATAAGACTAAGGCTGTTTGTAACTTATACCCACGAATAATAAATAAATAAACAGATTCGACTTATTTTATTTTACTTGTATATATTTTTTACGTGCTTTGCTTTTTTTGCTTTGCGGCGTTAGGTTAGGCCTATGTAAAATAAAATAATTTTGATTTGAGTTGATATCCTCTTCCCCAATTCCAGGTTACGAGCTGATGAGGCCTTTCCTCCATGAGTTCCTCACGTCAGCGTACGAGGACTACGACATAGTGATCTGGTCGGCCACTGGCATGAAGTGGATTGAGGAGAAGATGCGACTCCTGGGCGTAGCCACGCACCAGGACTATAAGATCATGTTCTACCTTGATTATCTGGCCATGATCACGGTGCACACGGCCAAATATGGGACTATAGATGTGAGTTATAGCATTATTTTATAAATTACCAGCTTCTGCCCGCGACTTCGTTCGCGTGGGAGGTTTTCCCGCGTAAATCCCGATCCCGTGGGAATTCCGGGATAAAAAGTAGCCTACCGTTTAGTAGTTTTTGCGTGAAAAAGACACAAACTTTCGCATTTATAATATTAGGAAGAGTAAGATAAGAAGTAAGATAAGACTAGCCTTTGGACGTGACTTGACGTTCATTCTGTTCCGATCAGTAGTTTTTACGTGAAAGAGTAACAAACATCCATCCATTTTCACACACTTTCGCATTTATAATACTAGCTTCTGCCCGCGACTTCGTCTGCGAGGTAAGGTTTTCCCGCGTAAATCTCGATCCCGTAGGCATTTCGGGACTTATCCCGGAATTCCTGCTACTTCTTAAAGTAGCCTATGTGTTATTTTAGTATGTAAACTATCTACTTACCAAATTATAACCATAAATAAAAACCCTCCAACGCGGACGAAGTCGCGGGTAGAAGCTAGTTATTTTATAAATTACTAGCTTTTGCCCGCGACTTCGTTCCGCGTGGGAGGTTTTCCCGCATTAACCCCGATCCCGCGGGAATTCCGGGATAAAAAGTGGCCTATGTGTTATTCCAGGATGTCAACTATCTACTTACCAAATTTCAGTCAGATCCGTTCTGTAGTTTTTGCGTGAAAGAGTAACAAACATCCATCCATCCTCACAAACTCGCATTTATAATATTAGTAGGATTTATAATATTAGTAGGAAGTAGGATTTGCTGATTTCTTCATGTTACTTTGGAGAATTTTTCGAGCGGGCAAAAATTGCTCTCCTTTATGATAGACTTGTAATAATCTTCAAATCAATCAGCTTTTATTTATACAGCAAAAAATATTTGGAAGCGTCTGTCTATCTGACTTCCGCAATCCAGAGACGTGGTAACACGAAAGCCGTTGCCAAGATAGGTGCGAGATATTCCAGCTTCTGTTTTGATATTTCAGATAGCCGGAACTAACAGCGTAACTTGCTTTCTTACGTATCGAGTACACTCGATATGTAATGGATAGTCACTAGTGATGCAACGAATACTACTTTTACGAATACGAATATCAAACCTACTATTCGGCGAATACGAATACGAATATCTCGCCATTGTAATAAAAGACTTATTTATTTGATGAATGTTTCTTCTAATAATTAAAATTTACAACAGGCAAATTTTTATTTAAAAAACATAAAATTTGTAGATTTTCTGGTTTTAGGCGATTTTGTTTTTCAGTCTGGGTGTTCCCAGCCGTTGAAAAAAGTCTTTCCGAGGTGACTGTACATGGCTTCAGTGAAAAATATTTTTGGGCTAGTTTTTTCAGCCTTGGAAATTTTTCAAATCTGCGATAACTAGAGTTGCGTACAAAAATATTAGTTTTTAAATATTCGTATTAGTATTCGCCGAATACGAATATTCGGCAAATGTCTACTATTCGGCGAATACAAATATTCGTATTCGTTGCATCACTCACCCATCCACATACCCACCTCGGCAACTGCTGCACTGCTTATCCCCATAAATATCGATCCGTACGGCTAGTGTTGCTTAGCCGCAACCTTTAAATACAATTAATAATTAAGTTTTGATCATTTGAACTTGAAATCCAAACGAAAATAAGATTTTTGAAGATTTGAAATCATCAGATTACAAGATTAATAATAATTAAACCGAATGAATGTCTCTCATCAGGATTTTTTATTAATATCTTTGCTATTAATTTTCCAGGTAAAACCTCTAGGCGTAATATGGGGCAAATACCCCCAATACAGTTCGAAGAACACAATAATGTTCGACGACATCAGGAGAAACTTTATCATGAACCCGAAAAGCGGACTTAAGATCAGACCGTTCAGACAAGCCCATCTGAACAGGGACAGAGATCGAGAGCTTCTCCATTTATCCACCTACCTTAGAGATATAGCACAATACTGTGAAGACTTCGATCTCCTCAACCATAAAAAGTGGGAAAAATACAAGCCGGATAAGAATAGGATCCAGCAAGCTGGTAGCAAGAGAAAAGCCGAAGACAGTACCCCTTCTACCCCCAAAGAATGACGGTAATTTCCCCCCAGGCCGAACCCTCGGTCTGCAAATCGCCTTAAACGCTTATAAGACTGTCCGCTAAACAAGCTTTAGACTTTCGAACACTAAGTCAAACATTTAAAATGTTAAGAAAGAAAAAAATGTTTTAAGAAAACAAAAATTTTAATTGAAAAGGCGATTTGCGTTTCAGTTAGTCATTTCAATATTATAACGAGTTTGATTTCGAATATCTTTGTGTTGCTATTTAAAAATATAAATGATATTATACTAGAACAAATAAAAGTTTAATTATGAGACTAATAAATATAGTTAGTTTCAACAAAGGCGCTAGTGGACTCGTAATATATATTTTTTTAGCAATCAGTATGTAATTCTCATTTTTTGTGCTTGGCAACATTTAGTTACTGCCCAAATACTATGCTAACGAATAAAACTGTAAACCTTCGTGATTCTATTACGGTTCTTGTATCTATAATACTTTATACTCCTATATTCTAAATCGTAGGAAGAGACATCCAATCGTCCCAGTTTAAAAAATATAACAATATTGAGAATTTCGTCTTTAAAATTGCTTTACCACTTTTGATGTCCCCTCCCAGTAAGTTGACACCGCAATAAAACTGGAACCCAGCGTTATTGATAATACTGTACAATCGCGCTGTTTCTTATGTTGAGTATTATAAGTGAGATTAAAACGGCTTTCAAATTAATTTATTTTTTCATCTCCTATTTGTTCTGTTATCGAATCTGATGCAGTGAAATTAATTAAGGACGGCAACGTCGCAATTTATGAATGCGTACGCGTGTACAGTGTCTCTTTTACGTATCAGTTTAACATTTTTAGTGAATATTTTAATATTAAAAAAAATAAAAACATCTTATTTTCGAATGGTAATATTTTTTTTAGCATGTATGGATGCTATACTATTGCGGGTTAACGGGAACGCCCTCTGTTAGTTAACATACTGTATACTAATAACCACATACCTATAGAGTTTGTTATTTCAATAATTTTAAAATTATCTCGATGCCTGAATTCAA
The DNA here is from genome assembly GCA_943138885.2 of Tholera decimalis. Classification (NCBI taxonomy): domain Eukaryota; kingdom Metazoa; phylum Arthropoda; class Insecta; order Lepidoptera; family Noctuidae; genus Tholera; species Tholera decimalis. The sequence continues at coordinate 6,377,830 of OW964572.2, forward strand.
ATACAGTATGGTAAAGCAATTTACTTCGACTATACAATTATGTGGGCATTCATTAGCGTGCCAACTATTCGCATTTCTCATGAAAAATGTCCACAAAATACTCATGGCTCTTAGTCTGTGTAGATTACAGGAACCGTTGATACGAAGGTATTTCATGACATCAGAAATGATACAGGTAACGGAACATTGCATTTAATGCGTTGTATTTAACCGAGGTCTTGCATTATTAATCCCGTTCCTTTTATAGGGCTCAAAGTGTAATGCAACAAAAATTTTCGTGAGCGATCGAGATATTAGTAACTAGCTGTTGCCCGTGACTTTGTTCGCCTACATTTAATATGTAAACCTATATTAAATCATTCCCTGTTTCAAAACTTTAGGGCTTAACTTTTCAGAAAGAAAAAACATCCAAATCGTTGCTGTGGTTTAGCCGTGAAAGCGTAACAGACAGTCAGATAGACAGACAGACTTTCGCATTATAATATATGTATGGTGGCCGTATTCCGTGTATAAGTAAACGTATTGACGGCTCCATCTTTACTTTTTGAATCTATGCTTCGGAGAAAATTGCGGACTCGTTGCAAAAAGGCCGACTAATTTCTCCTTAGTTTAACTGTAAAAAAAAACACTTTATTAATTATATACAGTAATTCTTTACGCTTATATTTCTTGATAATTAAGATTTAGTGATCTTCTCCAAAACAACAGTATACTTTTTCATGAATGGAAATTTTTGCCAATTATACATAATTAAGCCCTAAAAATAACCAGGATTTTTAATGTGAGACCTCATAGTCTTAATTAAACATAAGTAAATTCTTTCGTTTCACATATAATTGTTCGGTTGTGAAGCTTTTATGTCGGCCATTTTGACTAAACAATATTTTATTATACGTCAACAATTTTTAAGTAATCAAACTTTGTCTCATTTACTTGAAGAAAATAATCTTTTTTTGAATAGAGGATTATTCGATATCGGCCAGGTCATGTTGCACTCAGTAAAAAAATATCCAACTCAACATTTGGTATACGTGAGGTTAAGCAAAAAATTTATAAAGAAAAAAGTGTAAATTTAAATACATAGGTGTATTTCCCGTAAACGATGTAAAGGTATTATCATTCATAAATTGGACCCACGGGATTAAGTCAGTTTTTATAAAAATCAAAATGTATAGGAAATTAAAGTTAGGTTTCTTTTTCATTTTTATTCAAAAAGTGCGAATTGCTATTTTCACATTTTAAAATAGAACAATTATGGTTGGCATCCCACCCATAATTGTTCCAGAGTAAGTCAAATCACTGCTAAGGTTGAAAAGCTTTTTTTATTGGCGGAATTAAACACTATATTTACAATAAAATATAAGCAAAATTTGAAATTTTAGGAATATTGAGTTACTTTTACTTTTTTAGTTTAAGGGTGCGACATGTTTCAAAGACATTATTAATCTGTGGTTCACCGATACGATTATGCAAAAAGTTGCATATTAAGGTAACGCGTCTTTAATACAATTATTTTTAATAATTTGATAAAAACCGGCCATTAAAAAATAAACAAATCTCATCTTAAGCGAAGATATGAGTATTGAATAAATTTTAATAAAAAGTTTAAGATATTTATGTCTGTAGGTATAGTTTCGTAATATAAAGTCCATTCGAAGTTTATTCTGTACGTATAATACTAATAATGTCGGTTATTTATTTTTATACTTACCTACAATTGGGGGTTGGAGATGACACTATTTTATATTGTCAGTCCTATTTTTTAATATTTGGTAGAAAATTAAGTTATTTAAATCAAGAGCGAACAGAAATCTGCATCTTAACTGCGAAATTAAAAAATGGAGTATCCTTTTACAACTGAAATGAACTACAAAATTCGTTGAAACTGATTTGTTTAAAAGTTGCAATATTTTAATTAATTCTTATGCTTCCAAATTCTATTCATTTACCCCCGACACAAGAGAAAAGAGGGGTGTTATAAGTTTGCCGGGTTTGCGTATCTGTGTGTCTGTCTGTGGAATCGTCGGTCCTAAACGAATGGACCAATTATGATGCGGTTTTTTTTTGTTGGAAAGCTGACGTGATCGAGATGGTTCTTAGCTATAATTTATTAAAATCTGCTTAGGTGTTTCAAGGTTGTCGGGGGTTACTTTTTTTTATATTACGCAGTAATGCAGACGCTTTATCCGTATTAGACCTCATCAATTACTAAACAACAGTTCAGACAGAATTTGAGTTGAGATTTCTTATCATTAATTGAAAAAGAAAAACGTTCATCTTATGAGTTTAAAAAAGTATTCTATTGTTTTTTGGTCTGTATTTTGAGACATTGTCGTATTTTTGGCTGTATGAAATTTAACATAACCATGTAAGCATTTCATCTAAATATGCACATTATAAGTGTAATATTAATATTCTTTCATGAGAAACCGTAACCATATTGGTCAACAATCCAGATTGCTGTGTAACACAATATTAAGTTGACTTTTAGGTACCTATTAAATGGCGCCAATTAAAATGCTAACCCAAATGGATAAATGCCCACCAATTTTACTGACGAAGCCTATTTAAAAACGGCTTGTGTTTAAACGCCTATCAAATATGTGTTATATACCTATTTTACTACCAAACTCCTTCGAAGAACCTAACCTTTCCGAGTTAAGGTACCCCAAATTCCGTCTCGGTATTAATGTTATTGTTTCAGTAAAATTAGTGTATATTGACATTTTAGTAAGCATTTAAATCTGTATAAATATAAAAGCGAAATACCACTCACTGATTAATCACGAAATCTCAGAAACTACAAGTAGTAGGGCTCTCAAATTTTGCATGGGGTTCCTTTTAGTACGTAGATGCTCGCTAAGACGGGATTTTGCGAAATTCCCACGGGATCGGGATTTTAACGGGAAAAACTTCCCACGCGAACGAAGTCGCGAGCAACAGCTAGTAAAGTATATATAGTAACCGTTTATATACCAATATATAATAATCTTTTTTTTAAATGCTTGATTATGATTATAAACTGTTAAGTCCTTAAAACTGTTTAAATGTGACATCTACAACAACCTTTTCAATGCCTCGTGAGTTCATTTGGGTAGTCATTTTTATAATTTACTAAATAAGTCATATAGATATTGTCCATTTCTATTAGATCTATAAGTGGCCATGTATTAACGCCCAATGTACATAAATACATGGTCAATGTCTAATTAGGTAATATTTTTAATTTATAAAATAAAATATTTGGAAAGTCTATGGATGTTTTTTATTTAAGTTTTCAGTACCTACAGCAATTAATTACTTTTACCTACACACAGTGAGATTAAATTTGCTAAATAAAATTTGAAATAAAAGGTTTTATGACTATTACAAACATACAAACAAATTTTACTTTTTTATAATATTAGTATAACTAGATAAATTTAACTGCGAATATTATGCACAACACAAACACAAAACCACTAAACTTAGACAACAAATAAAAATCTTACTGTCAAATCCCAGGTAGGAAGGAGACGTCCAGTGACCTTAATGCGAACTTCCATATTTACGTCAATCCGCGAGTTGACAACTATGTAAAAATTGTTTGAAACGCTTCGAAACGCTTCATGTGTACTCGTAAAATAATATTTTATTCATCACTTAACCTTTCAATTAAAATATAAGTAATTTTTTAATTTATTAAAAAACTATGGCCTAAATCGTGGCATTGTGGTCACGTGACTACGTATGACGTCATCGTTCAAAAAACAACTTTCCTGGCATTTGGCACATAAATGTACTTCGGGTATTTTATGATATTTTACTCTAGTATGAACGTGAAAAATTATTATTAGTGCTGTGCAATACCTTGTTGTGGTAATACTACTATAAAAACGCCAGCGAAACTATTTATTCATGTCCCTTTAAAAAGAGATATTCGCAAGAAGTGGTTGGAACTTCTGTGTCAAATCCATCCAAAGGTTGTCTGTAAAAGATCGCTTTTAGCGATAAGACCGCCCATTGTATTACCCTTTTTAGTTGTTAAGTCCATATTTGTTTTACTGTTATGGTGTACAATAAAGAATATATCTATAACCTATTTGCTTTTTTAAAAAGACAAAAAAAAGGAACTCATCGAACAACTATTACAGGACGATAAGACAAGTGAACCAAAAGAGAGAGAGTTAGTTATGAAATGAAATGAAATATTTATTTGTAAATTGGTTATAAAAAACACTTTTACACGTCATGTTTTTTGCGTGTTTAGTTTAGCTAGATGAGGCCGGTATTTCCTAACTGACTACTCTGAGAAGAAACACCGAAACAAACTGCTTCTGAGTTTGTCGTCAACGTCTCTTTTAAAATCCAGACAATTTGTATTTGTATATGAGAGGCATGTAGGTTCATGTCTTTGGCATAGGCGTAGGATGGGGGGGAGCCGGCTAGGCCGTGCCCACCCCAGAATGGTCTGGTGCCCACCCGAGAATTTTGACTAACAAACAATTATGGCTGAAAAATTAAAAAATCTGGCCAAGTGCGAGTCACACTCACTCATGCAAGGCTCCGTTATGCGTTACATGTTAAATTAATTTATGTGAAAATTTTCATTTCGTACGTTAAGAGTTGACGCAACTTTGATAAGCGATCATCGCTTCTACTACTGGGGGCCAGGCCCCCCCTGGGAAATATCTCTACATACGCCAATGGTCTTTGGTATTCTTTTGAGGAAATAACCACGCAAAGAGCGGACCTGTCCAGACAGTGCAAGCAGTTAGTTACACAGATTACTATATTAGTAGCAAGCTATTAGTTATTCTTTTCTTATTTTGTCTTACGCACCAACCAAAGATAACCAGTCAGCTGTCAAAATATTGAACGATGACGTCTCGTTTTCTGATTGGTGTTTCTAATCACGTGACTCACTGATAAAAAATCTCATTTTTCACAAGGGAAAATAAAATAAATTAATAATAATCTTTTCTTCATTTGTACTATTTTGTGCTTCATATCAATAGATTTACATAATTAAATAGTTATTTTAAATTTTTATACATACTGTCAACTCGCGGATTGTACGTCACAGACCAATATGACACGTCTAAATGACGTTAGTTTTACGACGTAATAAAAACGTCAAAAATAGTCCCATAAATTGATGTCCGTAAGGATTGAGGAGCCACATCAGAATTTTTTAAATATGATCTCACCATTATTTAGCAGCAATGTAGCTTATTTTGCAGGCCGAATTCTAGATTTTGCAGCAAAATATATCACTAGTTATTTTAATGCAAAAGTGGCTCCTCAATCTAAATGTCTGAATTGAGGAGCCACCTGGAACTCGTTAAGTAATAGATGAATATTTATGAAAATTTTGTATCATTTAGTAGTAATTTTGCATATTACCGTCTAAAAATTTGGCTTCTGTAGCGCTAAAATGAAAGAAATTACAATACTTTTAATATGGCTCCTCAATCTAAACTCAAGAGGTGAATTTCTATCGGATGTGTGCGATCAATTAATATATTCGACATAATGATCATTTAGCAGGTGTTGTGTTTGTTTTTGCAGTATAGGAATAAAATAGTAAAACAGAGTAAATTTTGTATATTAACGCATTTTCTTTGGCTCCTCAATCCTGACGTTCTAATTATATATGTTTGACTGTAGCCACCTGAGATCTCAACGGAATATAAAGCCAGAGATACTAACATTTAGCAGAAATGTCTGCTAAATATATCTGCACAGTTCAGCAATGTACATATTTTGGATTCTGAAAAAACAATACTTAACTATTTTCTTGTAAATTCAGTGTGTAGGGTGACCATATTATACTCGTATTAATGAAACCAGGATAAGTAATTTATTAAATTTATATTTTCATAACAAATTATATGTGTGCGTGTGGATTGAGTGCTCCTTTTTAAAAGTTAAATATATTTTTACGAAATCAAGAAATAATTTAAGAAATAATTGTGAAAACTTCATGGTGAAGATAAAAAAATTGTGAAACCTATGGTGAGAATGTCATGGTCAATTAATTATCTAGAACACTCAATCTGCTAGTTTGAGAAAATACTGTAACTCATGTTTCAACATATGTACTAGATATATGGTTAACATTTTTATGTGGAATAATTGTATTGAATTTTTTAAAACTATTCACAAATATTCAATTTATTTTAGCTATTTATTTGGATTTTATGTAGGTTTATTTAGAAGACTCAATCCTCCTATGGTGCAGACGGAGTGTTCCAAAACTCTCCAACTTTGGCTTAAAAAATGATTAATATTCTTACTCTATTTAACGATTATAATTCAGACTCAGTTTGTGCAACAAAAACCTTGACGTAAAACATAATAGTTCGCATAGCACAACCATTCAGTTCATATGAAACTATGTTTGATAGACTATATTAACACACAGTTTGGTTGTTTTGTTGTTGTTAATTTTATTTTTCAGTTAATTATTTATTTCGTACATGAACATTATTCATGTACAAACGAGAATACTTCACCGCTGATGAATGTTTTGTTACTAAATAAATATTATTGTGGGTACGTAAGTGAAATATTAATTTGTTGGTACCCCCAAAATGTGGTCACCCTACACACTGAATTTACAAGAAAATAGTCAAGTATTGTTTTTTTAGAATCCAAAATATATACATTACTGAACTGTGCAGATATATTTAGCAGACATTTCTGCTAAATGTTAGTATCTCTGGCTTTAGATTCCGTTGAGATCTCAGGTGGCTACAGTCAAACATATATAATTATAACGTCAGGATTGAGGAGCCAAAGAAAATGCGTTCATATACAAAATTTACTCTGTTTTACTATTTTATTCCTATACTGCAAAAACAAACACAACACCTTCTAAATGATCATTATGTCGAATATATTAACTGATCGCTCACATCCAATAGAAATTCACCTCTTGAGTTTAGATTGAGGAGCCATATTAAAAGTATTGTAATTTCTTTCATTTTAGCGCTACAGAAGCCAAATTTTTAGACGGTAATATGCAAAATTACTACTAAATGATACAAAATTTTCATAAATATTCATGTATTACTTAACGAGTTCCAGGTGGCTCCTCAAATCAGACGTTTAGATTGAGGAGCCACTTTTGCATTAAAATAACTAGTGATATATTTTGCTGCTAAATCTAGAATTCGGCCTGCAAAATAAGCTACATTGCTGCTAAATAATGGTGAGATCAGATTTAAAAAATCTGATGTGGCTCCTCAATCCTTACGGACATATAAATTGACGTCATTTTTAACTTCACAGACGTAGCGGTCCAATAAAAAACGTGATAGGGACGTCTTCGTTTAAATATTAAAAGACGTCATAATTGTTCATATTATCTAAGTTTGAATGGCGTCTGTTTTACGTCACTAATAAATACCATGTTTATCATGATGACTGCAGTAATGTGGACCTACTAGGTAGGTACTAAACTTTGCATTATGTAGCGGGACTCTATACAAACAAGAAAAAATAAAAACAGAAAAAAAATAGTTTCGCATTCTTTTCTGTTTGGATGTAGCTGGAAGGGTCACGGTTTAAGTAAGTTATATCGGGTTAGAAGCCATGTCTACATCTTCTATGGGGTTAAGGTGATTTTCGAAACGATAGATGATAGTACGGTGGCCAGCGCATGAAGTTAAATCAAACTGTTAAATTTCTCCAAATGATTTTAAACCTTAAATCGTTACACGTTAAGTTCAAAATTGATTGCAAAAATTTGACAGTTTGACCCGGGGACCCAAGGAAAAGATCGTGACATACCCGACCTAATCATAATGGTGGATACTTACTAAAGTACTGTATAGATGGTCTGACTCTTTATTTTAGTCGGTTATTAAATTCCCTACATTTCGACATGGTACCAACGAGTCCTACGACAACCCTAGAAGTTCTTAATCTGTGAATTAAAAAATATTTTTCACTCACTTGGTGGATACTCCAGCTCCAGGGTAGCCCGCGAAATTCAATTTTTTTTTAGTTTTTTTAACGACTGTTTAACTGATAAATACGTTCCTCGACCTTTATGAACTTGGTACTTGGAATTGCATGATGATTATAACTCTGTAACTGCATACGTCTTACAGCCGCGAATCATATTTTAATCAATATACAACCTAGCACTGGCCTGCAAATTGCAAATAACGTAAGAAAATTTGAATTTCGCGGGCTGTCCTGACGCTTTTACCTAGTTTGAACGCATCACTGTTGGCTGGTGTTGTCCCGCCCGTGCTTTTTTTTCATTTAGATTCCAGTGTTGCCAACTCAGTAGATTTTCCACTAGTTCTGGTGGTTTAGACTATTCTATTAGCAAATAAATATTGGATTTAGTGACTAGTGAATTTTTCTAGTGACTGATTGCTTCAGTTAGTGGTACATATGGTATCACAACAACCATCAACAACTAGTACGTTTTCAAAAATACTCTGCGACATTTGTTATATCTTTATTGGTTTTACCGCACTCTAACGCTGATGTAGAGCGTTTGTTTAACATGATGAACGTTGTCAAGACTAAACAGAGAAACCGGATGAAGATAAAGCTCTATCTTCAATTGTCACAATTCGTGCTGGTTTAGAACGTGAAAGCAAATGCTGCAATAACAATATATTACCAAATAGTGTAGTGCAAAAAAATGGAAATTACGGAGATATTTATTTCTCAAAAGAATTACAAATTCACTTACAGAGAAAAACAAAAGGATTGCAATGTTATCTGCCAGTAAGCGTAGATAAAAGACAGACAAGCAAATAAAATATATCTTAAAACAATACCATTGGGATAATACTTCGACTTAGCATCGTTTTAGCCAGTAAGTAAGTACAAAATTATCAAATTAAAGAAGGTAAGTTTACACACAAGAAACAAAGAAACAACACAAAAGTTTGAGCGATGAGGGTAGGGTGCAATTAAATAGTTAATTGTTGCGTGTTTACTAAGGCCTACGACACAATGCAGAACATAAAGCGATTCATTAAAATGTTTTTGGTTAATACTTGTACTTATTCCATCTTTATTTATTTAATATTAAATTTGTTTGTATTTTATGTTTTTAAACATGTATACACATTTTTTTTTTTTTTTTAATTTGCAGTGAATTATCTTTATATATTTTTTTAAAGTTTTCTTGTATACGTATGATGATTTGATCTCTTTTATATCGCACCCTTCCTGGAAGAGTCGCGTAACTCAACTTGCGTCATATTTTTTTTATTATTGCAAAAAATCGAGCGTACTCTAATACACCTTCTCACAAATTTTCATGAAGCTAGCGCCAAAAATAAGGGTACTGTCACAAAAAATGTGTATTTTTGCGACAAAAATAAAATAGTTTTCCATTCTTATATAGATGTAAACATACATACATTTATTTATTTTACAAATTTCCCTGGGTATAAAGCCATAAACACACATACCCATAACTAACACGAAGAATTAACATAACTTTATAAAAGTAAATAAACATAGGCATTTGTTCTTGGATACTATTGCGAAGGCGTGTCTTGCAAGTCCACTTACTTATTGCACGAAACTTGTTGCGGGATTGTTTTGCGTTACTATCGTTACGTAGTTTCTCCAAGCAGTTGTCATAAATACCTGACGCGTAGCTGCACTTACTTCTTTGCTCTACGAAGAAAATAGTTTTATACAAATCGTAATAATGACACATTTTTTTTTTTTTTAATTTGCAGTGAATTATCTTTATATATTTTTTTAAAGTTTTCTTGTATACGTATGATGATTTGATCTCTTTTATATCGCACCCTTCCTGGAAGAGTCGCGTAACTCAACTTGCGTCATATTTTTTTTATTATTGCAAAAAATCGAGCGTACTCTAATACACCTTCTCACAAATTTTCATGAAGCTAGCGCCAAAAATAAGGGTACTGTCACAAAAAATGTGTATTTTTGCGACAAAAATAAAATAGTTTTCCATTCTTATATAGATGTAAACATACATACATTTATTTATTTTACAAATTTCCCTGGGTATAAAGCCATAAACACACATACCCATAACTAACACGAAGAATTAACATAACTTTATAAAAGTAAATAAACATAGGCATTTGTTCTTGGATACTATTGCGAAGGCGTGTCTTGCAAGTCCACTTACTTATTGCACGAAACTTGTTGCGGGATTGTTTTGCGTTACTATCGTTACGTAGTTTCTCCAAGCAGTTGTCATAAATACCTGACGCGTAGCTGCACTTACTTCTTTGCTCTACGAAGAAAATAGTTTTATACAAATCGTAATAATGAACACTTGTTTTTCCATAGACATTAAGTGAAAGTTTTTGGTGTACCTGTACTTAAGTTATATTAGAACGACAATCTAAGATCGGAAACCCTCAAAACTTACTTATACACGAGTTAGATTTTAATACCAAAGTGTGGAACTGCGCTTGCGAGCGCGCGGTCGTGCGGCTGCGGGGGCGCGGGGGTGTCACGTCAACGCATTGCATGCATTATTGCATTCGAGTATATGTTCTGTGTTCGTGCGTCAGCGCTATCGTGGTGTAGGTGTATGTTGACTTGGCGAATTAAAATTTTGGAAGCAATCGAGGATAAAAAAACATCGTCCGCTGAGTGTGGTGGTAAGAAACCCACGGGTCAGGCGTATGCTTAATATGGACAGCATTAATTACGGTGAGTTGTTTCCCCTGCTATTTTCAACTAGAATACTTTTTACTAAGTGCCAATATAGGTACCTCCTAAAATACATACCAGAACTTTACTGGAGATAACATCAATAATTAATTTGTTTTATTTTGTAAGGTTTCCACACGAGCAAACCTGACGTAAGTATGTTGTGGTTACCTACTGTGTGATTTGTGATACTATTGACGTTGCATGACTTTTTTTGCTCTTCCCTACCGTTTTCATTGAGTACGTAATTTACGCAGATTGCAGTTTGAACATTACTTATTATAGTTACAGATACCAAACCAGAGTCGGAAATCAATGCAGCGTTGTTGTTGCTGCCATATTTAGTGCCTTCAACAGTATCAAAGAAAAAAGGAAAGCTCTCAAGGAAGCGATTGCAAATAGCTGGCGTTGATGATCTACAAACAGCAGTATCAAGTAAGAGAACGAAATTGGTGAAACTCGGACGAACATTTCAGCCCTTGATAATCTACACGGGTACAATTTGTGATATTTTAAAAATTTACGGCGTTGTTGGTCAGACTATTTACAAAGTAAATTCATTACTCCAGGGAGTGGATTTGGCATTTAAGATTATACATGCGACAGGAGCAGAATACTCTGACGAATCTTATCTCATTTGGCTGTTTATACAAAGAGCATTATATAACATAAACACTAAATTTGATAAATCACTTAGTGTTATTCATACCTTAATGGGTGATTTAAAGGATTAAAATGTTAACTTGTTTTGCGTGTAAGGCTCAATTTTCTAATACTAGATCTCTTTGTAACCATTTGCGTTCTCTGTGTTTTGCTGTCTTAGAAAAAACCGTGTTTCATTGCGGAGAAGAAGGATGTTTCCAGCATTTTCATTCTATAAAATCACTATCAAAGCAAATTAATAATTTATGTCACAAAAGTGAATCTTCTTTCAGTAAGTCGACCATAAATTTGCAAAACTGTATGTAGTTTTCACTTCTTTTTTAATTGGTCTGAGTTTAGGACAGGGAAGCATTGTTGTATAACCTTTTAAACACCAAAGATGCACATTGTCAAAAAATAAAAATTGTAATAAATAAGACCTTAAAATACTTGTATATACATAAATTAAGGCATAGTTGACCAAGATATTACCTTACCACTTTCAAGTCTAAACATATGTCTATAAGGTTTAAAGTGGAACACTTGGTCAACTATACATTTGCATAACTGTATGTAGTTTTAACTTCTAGGACAGACAACATTGTTCTCTATCCTCTAAACGCCATTGTGGTAACACTGTAAATTAATAAATAATTAAGACCTTAAAATATATGTTATTTATTTACAAATCTATATAACGATTATTCCTTTGCGACCCAACGACGTAGGTACCTCAAAATAAGATGCGGTTAAAGGCTGTAATGCATTTAACTAAAAAAAAATTTTGTTTGCTAGTGATTTATTTAAATGTAATTGCATATAGTATTTTTGTTATTATCTGTGCGTTATTTATGTTTGGTTGTTTAAGTTTACATAAAAAAAACTAATTATGTAGCTTGTTATGTTACCTTGTTGAATCTGCATTATAGACTGGTTCTTTTTACAGTTATAGTCTGACCGCTTCACTCAGTCCTCAACTGTGAATAGAACAAACCAATAATGCAGATTCAACAAGGTAACATAATAAGCTACAAGTTGATAGAACAAGCACGTACTGTAACTACAACATGATAAAATGCATGCTGGAACAACAAGGCGACTTGTGCGCCTGAACTGTCTCCAATCTTGACACGCCTGTTTCGCCTTTCGCTAGAGACTGGAAAGGTGCCGAAAGCATGGAAGCTGGCTAACGTACAGCCTGTACCCAAAAAGGGCAGTCGTGCTGACCCGGCCAACTACAGGCTTATTTCAGTCACGTCCATACTTTGTAAGAGTATGGAGCGTGTACCATTAATATATAATAAGTAGCGTATGCCATTCATACCTGTAGTGAGGCCATTGAGAAGCACGGGGAAGCACTTGCTGTTTCCCTTGACATTTCCAAGGCCTTTGACAGGATCTGGAACGATAACCTTATTGCTAAGCTTCCTTCCTTCGATTTACCCACTCAACTTTGCGTTTGGATTGAAGACTTCCTGAGAGATCGGTCCATTCGAGTGTTCATTGATGGCTGCTCGTCTGGCCAATTGGCAATTAATGCCGGGGTCCCTCAGGGGTCTGTTCTCTCAACAACTTTATTTTTGCTGCATATTAATGATCTGCTGATTCCCGGTACCTTTGGGTATGCAGACGACAGCACAGTTTCTGAGAGATATATGCCTAGCGCGCGAGCTGGTGGATCACAGATCCAGTCTCTGCGTGAGGACATGGTTGGGCGCTTGAAATTGTCCTTGAAGGCTGTCTCCGAATGGGGCGATGCCAACTTGGTCAAGTTTAATGCAGCTAAGACCCAGGCATGTCTCTTCTTCGCAAAAAGGAGTCAATTCAAACCAGCTCCTACTTTCCGGGGTGTAACCGTGCCGATAACCGACCGTATCGAGCTTCTGGGGGTAACACTAACTTCTACCCTCAATTTTGGCCCGTTTATCGAGGCTAAGGCTCAACTAGCATCAAAAAAGTTGGGAATTCTAGCAAAGATGAGACGGTACTTCACACCCGAACAGTTGCTCAATCTCTATCAAGCCTAGGTTCGGTCGTGTATGGAGTACTGCTCTCATCTTTGGGATGGATTTGCCAAATACCAACTGGACGCGCTTGAGTCTATCAAGAAGCGGGCTAAGAGACTCATTGGCAACGATGCACTGGTCGAGTCAAAGCTCCAGAGCCTTGAACATCGACGACGAGTTGCAAGTCTATCGGTTTTCTATCGAATAAATTTCGGGGAGTGCGCGATGAATTACACAGTCTAATTCCGCCAAGCCCGTTCCATCATCGGAGTACGAGACAAACGGCGAAGCGCCATCGTTACATGGTGGACATCCCACCCATACGCACAAAATGTTTTGGGAATACTTTCATTGTGCGTACGGCTAAGGAGTGGAATTCCCTGCCGGAGTCTGTGTTTCCCGATAGCTATAACCTAGGAGTCTTTAAGTCAAGAGTGAATAGGTTACTTTTAGATAAGCGTGCTCAATCTTCAACCACATCATCACTTACCATCAGGTGAGATGGTGGTCAAACGCGAACCTATTTTATAATAAAAAAAAACAACGAGGCGAGCATGTTGGAACTATATGCCCAACACGTGGGAGTAACAAGATAAATTAACAAGCTGCTTGTAGATTCAAGAAGCTAGTCATATCACAACATGTCAAGCATGTTGAAACAACAAGGTGAGCATGTCGGACGTATATGCCCAACACGTAAGAGTAACAAGATAAACTAACAAGCTGCTTGTAGATTCAACAAGCTTGTCATGTCACAACAACATGTCAAGCATGTGGAAACAACAAGGCGAGCATGTCAGAACTATCTGCCCAGCACGTAAGAGTAACAAGATAAACTAACAAGCTGCTTGTAAATTCAACAAAATAGTCATGTCACAAAAACATGTCAAGCATGTTGAAACAACAAGGCGAGCATGTTGGAACTATATGCCCAACACGTAGAAGTAACAAGATAAATTAACAAGCTGCTTGAGATTCAACAAGCTAGTCATGTCACAACAACGTGCTGAGCATGTTAAATCTACTTGCTAAACTTGTAAAAACAATCGGAAAATGTTAACGTAAATTCGACCTGACGTAACGTAGAAATAACATAATACGTAGCTTGTAGAATCAATAAGTTACACTTTACAAGATCAAACTCGTAGTTTCAACCAAACAGCACGTAGGCGCTATTTTAACCCGAAAACTTGTTGAAGCAACGTGAAATCTGGTTGTTTTTTTTTTCTCATTGTAGAGTCAAAATGTTTTAACATTAACAAAGGTAATTTTTTCTGTGTTTGAGTAATTGGTAGAAGATTTCCGTTTTTTTTTTTTACTTTTGACTATAGGCTTCTACAGCACGTTTTTTCTTCGCACACATACAAACAAAATTTAAATCGATTAGTATGATTGAAACGCAGCAATTTAACTTTTTCTTTAATTATTATAAATCTATATACACACATCAAAAGTGTCTAGGGATCAACATATATTTTTGCAATAACTTTTCTCCTGATTGATATTAATTAAAATTTTCTTTAAGGATTCATCAAATAAAGTGTTTTCGTTTGTCACAGTAACGATAAACCAAGTCACCTTTGCATTAATAAAGAAATTTGCCATTTTCCTAATAAAGGGATTTTTGACATTTGAACCACTAACATTAAAGTTCGAAAAAAAGACTGAAATAACAGTTTTCTTTAAAATTTTATTGGGTAACTTAAACAATTAATAATCCGTGTTTCTACCGCGAACACTAACAACACAAGAACATCGGTTTGGCATACTCAAAATGAGTTCATCCAAATCACGCTGTGGAATGGCCGCCCATGTTCGTTGCAACAACAAAAAAAGTCTTCTTGCGACTGGATACCCTCCATACTCGGCAGAGCTCTTCTCTGTAGTATATCCCATGCATGCTCAATCGGGTTCAAGTCTGGCAACTGAGCAGGCCAGAGCAGGACATTGATGTTAGCTGCGGCGAGAGCCTGTCTTACAACTCTTGCGGTGTGCGGTCGTGCATTATCATGCATTAACTGAAATAAGGGACCGATTTGCACTTGTATAGGAACGATGACGTCAGATACAATCGTCTCAGCATAAATTTGAGCGTTGAGGTTGCCTCTGATCCAAATCAACTCAGTTCTTCTGCCGATCCAAATACCCGCCCATACCATGATGGTTCCACCACTATAAGGATGGACTTCCTGGCAGGATTTTAATCGCTGTTGGCGTCCAGGGGTTCTCCAGTGTCGTATACGTCTTGTACCCGGTCTCATACCAAAACGAGACTCATCAGAAAAGCACACGAAACGCCATTGTTCTTCTGCCCAATTTCTGTGTTCAAGAGCCCATTGATATCGAATCCTACGATTGTGCATTGCTATAAGTGGTACCCGTAGCGGTCTTCGGGAATGAAGGTTCACTTCATGCAAGCGGTTTCTGACTGTTTGGTCGCTAATTAAGTTCCCTGAAGAGTGATGAAGCCTCACGGCTAACATCATGGCGGTTATTGTTGGAGCTCTTCGAGTTAAGATTTGAATGTATCGGTCTTGTCTCCGTGTGGTGCAGCGATACCGTCCTCCATGGCGCTCAGCCACGGTACCAGTGCTTCGGTAACGTGTCCAAAGTCGACTGATAACACTCTGACTTGTATTCAGAGCTAAAGCCACAGTACGTTGCCGGGAACCAGCTTCTATCATTCCCACGGCTCTGAGCATTTCTTCCCTGCTTAAATGACGTCGCCGCTCCATAATAACGTTGGTTTTAATCAGTAGTAGGGAAACAGTAGCACTAATAATGTCTTCAATGCGTTGTATGTTTTTATAGGGAAAATATTGACAGCTGATTTTCATCTTTTACTCGAATTTGATTAACAGTTCCTGTTTCAAATTATGAAATGCACCAAAAAGGATCCATATAAATTTATAAAATCATAAATTTATTACAAAGCCACATCTCAATCTCAAGAAATCCGCATAAAAGATTTCACCGTGTCAGTGGGCACACGAGCGGTGCGGCGCCGTAACGTTGTTATGTCGCAGTGGCGCCGTAGCAGCGTTGGACAGTCTGTTGACAGACAATCGAAACGAGCGAGCGTGTGTCCTTCCTTGTGACGCAAAACAACTGAGCGGTGCCGCTCCGACGTCGCAACGCATTCACCCCTCCCCGCCTCGTCTTGGTGGTTGCAAGTCCGGTGCGGCGCCGGAGCGCATCGTGTGCATGCCACAGATATTTTATTGATATGAGGTGAGTAATTGTAACGTGTGATGTAAGTTACGGGTTCTAGGACGGTCACAAGGTGTCGATCTTCAGATGGCGCCGTCCCGACCAGCATCACACCCAACTCGTTTCCAGCAAGCGCGCGCTACGCGTGGTAGACAATAAGGCGATGTGTTCCGAGAAATATCACTGGATTCTTGTTAATCCGAGATTACAAAGTTCAATCAATCACTGAACACAATTAATCTGTTCATATCTCGCGAGATCCAATTCGATTTACAACAAATTCCGCGTGCCGGCCGACCGACGACAAGGCGGCGTATAATTCAACAATATCCCGGGGTTTTCAACAAATGGGGAATACACTTCAACCAACAAATAATTCGCGACCCAATTATCGGTCTCGACAGGCGAATCCAACAATATTTTACCAATTAATTAACTCAACAGCGGTTCCCATGACCGGCATTTTTTCCAAGCAAGCAAAGTCAATCTGTCAAGTCAGAGAGGTTATGTCAAGTCCACAGATAATTAATGTTGCCGGCCAAAAGGTGCGTTCTGTTTCACGTCGGACCGAACATCTACCCCCCCGGACGGGCCTACCCGTCCGCTAATCAATTGGAAGTCTTGACAAGGTTGCAAATTCAACACAGCTTCAATGCGGCCAAATACCGTAGCTAGTTCCTCTAAGGTGAGAACGGTGTCTCCCAACAATCTCCGCCAGCGTCCCTTTGCCGCTTTCACCGCGGCCCCAAAAATACCCCCCCAATGGGGGGCAGGCTGGCGGGTCAAACAACCAAGTGACCCCTCGGCGGGCCAAACTATTACCAATATCAACCTGGCTCTCATTAAGGAAGGCGTATAGCTCCTTCAAATAGTTACTTGTACCCTTGTAATTCGTACCGCAATCAGACCTAATCAACGAAGGTAACCCACGGCGAGACACAAATCTTTCCCAAGTCGCCTCAAAGGCCTCTGTCGAGAGGGAGGTTACCAGCTCCAAATGTACTGCCTTGGTTGACAGGCAGACAAACACACAAATAAGCCCCAACAATCTTGCTATTACGAAGGGTGGACGTCTTCAACAAAGGGGGACCAACAAAATCCGTTACGACGCCAGCAAAGGGCCTCGCCTCATTGACGCGATCAGCCGACAAAATCCAAAATTCTCGCTGCAGAATGGCCAACAGCGCATTGCAACCGGCACGCGAGCTCTTAGTGTGACGATCAGTCACCAACAATTGAACCAAGTTCAGTTATAACAAGGGCAGGAACACCAATTTTAGGGTAAGGACAACTCACAAGGGTGATTTCAAACCAGGTCCTTCCCTCAACAGTGGTGTCAGCCGGTTCGCCAATTCCCCAAATCTTGCCTGAAAGGTCGTTCACCTTCAGGCCAACCTGTCCCGCTAACCAAGAAGACAAAAGGCAACCCCGGACTCCCGTCTCCAAAATGGCACAGACCACAATCGAGTCACCCAAGGGTCCCCAGACCGTGACCGAGGCCGTTGGCAACAAAACCGTCTTGATCGGGGGGGTCCTTTAGCGGGCAGGCGTCAATCTCTTAGTGATGCCTGGGCGGCGACCGATCGCCGCTTCCAGGCTGCCTTCGTTCACGACGAGGCCAACAATCAAAATAGTCGTCCGCGCGGTGTCCCAAGCCGCTCGCCATCACTGGAGGGGCATATCCCACCGAATGCCCGAATGGCGGAGGGCGCGACTCCAGCCGGGGACGTTCCGCCAACGGAGGGGAAAGGCAGCGGCGCCGACCCGGCCACTGCTGCCTAGCAGCCAATGCGCGTTCTCCCTGACGAGGGAAGACCAAATGGCGCTCGTGGGGCTCCCGTTCAACTTGCGCGGGGGGTGGAGTGCGGCGTACAGAATCGCGGGTCTCAGCCCGGTGCTCGTCTCCGGGGTACCCCCCCTTGCGCGAACCCCCCTCAGAAGCTGGTCTGCTGGAGCGGTTCGCGTTGGCGCACAAAATCTCCAAGTGGGACCCTTCACAAATTCTACACGGGCGGGGGTCGGGGCAGTCCCGATGGAAGTGGGCCCCCAAGCACGAAAAGCACAAACGGCGTGCGTTGACAATACGGCGGCGGGCACTTACGTGCAAATTCAAAAAATCCGGGCAACGCGCCATGACATGCCCCGTTGCCTTACAAAAGTCACAATGATGAGGACTCCGGGCACCATCAAAACGGGGGGCGGGGCGAACATCAACAGGCCCCCTAGCCCGAGGACTCCGGGCGCCAGCCAAACGGGGGGCGGGGCGGTCATCAACAGGCCCCCTAGCCCGAGGACTCCGGGCGCCAGCAAAACGGGGGGCGGGGCGATCATCAACAGGCCCCCTAGCCCGAGGACTCCGGGCGCCAGCCAAACGGGGGGCGGGGCGATCATCAACAGGCCCCCTAGCCCGAGGACTCCGGGCGCCAGCAAAACGGGGGGCGGGGCGATCATCAACAGGCCCCCTAGCCCGAGGACTCCGGGCGCCAGCAAAACGAGGGGCGGGGCGATCATCAACAGGCCCCCTAGCCCGAGGACTCCGGGCGCCACGAGTGTTATCCGCAAACCGACACTCGTCTTCCAAAAATTTGAGGAGGTCGTCAAAGGGGGGAAGATGGGTGGCACTATCCCCACCATACTTCTGCTCAAAACGTGACCTCAGCTCCGCGGGGAGCAACTGCAGCACTATGTGCACCAACAAGTAGGACCAATGTTCTACCGGTAACTCCAAGCGTCTCAAAGCGTTGGTCGCTGAAACCAACGGGTTCAGCAAGTCAGTGCGCAACGTCGACGTGCTGACAATGGCCGGTAGCCCCAAAATCTGGTCGATGTGCACATCAGCCAGGCAGCGCTTGTTCTGATACTGTCGGGAGAGAAGCTCCAGAGCGGTCGGGTAAGAGGAATCCGTCACCGGCAAGTGCTGCACCAAGGCTCTGGCTTCGCCCTCCAGGACAGACAATAAATAGGCCAGCTTCTGGGCAGGTCCGAGGTCCGAGCGTGCATCGACAAGACTCTCAAAGAGATTTAGGAAGCCCAGCCAGTGGTCCAAGCGACCCTCAAAATGTGGCAGCTCCAGGGTGGGCAGCCTACTCAATAGTCCAGGGCCTGCAACAACGGGGGTCTGCGGCTTGGCCGCATCAGGCACCCGACTCTTCAAAATTTTCCACGCTCGTAGACATATGACATCCCCCAGGTGGACAATCTGGTCATAGTCACCCAAAATCTTATCGCGGGCTGTCTGATCCATCACCCCCAAATCCACGTCCATGATGTACTCGTTGAAGCGCGTGAGCGCAGCATCAGCTGACTTGATCCTCTCAATCACTTGCCCATACCGAGCAAGGGTGAGCTCTTCCAATTCCACACGCTCAACAGTTGCAGCTGCCGATGTGAACCATCTCAACTGTGAGGTCAATCCCGCAGCAGCCTCCCTGACTGCCCTTAATGAGGCCATTGCAACAATCAAATATTAATACAAAACACCAATCAACAACCAACAATCAAATATTAAACAAACAGCAATGACTTGTTAGCCGGCCAAATATATTCAACAAAATAAAAATTCAAATTCAATTATTTCAAGTCCAAATCCAACCCTGTACTTATTCCAAGTATGAATCTAGCTTGCTAAGGATGGCTAGTTACAAAATAAATAACAATTCAATGTATATATTGTGCAGGATCACACCAACAATTAAATACAACAATTGAAGTATAATATTGAGCCGGAGAATCTCTATCAACAATCCAATAATTACTATAAATGCAATAACCAATACACACAATTCAAGTCCTATTATGTTAGACTATGTGTAATTATTATTTAGATAACCTTTCAAATTCAGATCAATGACATTCAATTATTAATTGCAACAATTATACCAAATTATGTACCAAATACAACCAATTCCTAATTTCACAAATAAATCCTATTTGTCAATTCAATTCTAAGGGGCTAGCACTACAAATTACAGTACAAACTACAAGTACTATTTGAGCCCGGCTGACAAAGCAATATATTCAAACTTATCAAGTTATAAGTTGTGTTAAGTAATTAAACTCAAGTTTTAAGTTTTCAACAATATTCAAAACTTCCAATTAAACCAGTGGATCTTATATTATAAGAGCCACGCCTGCTACCAGAATGTACTATGTGGATTTTATATTAAAACCACGCTCTGCTACCAGTTTTGTTCAAGACTGCAATAGGCCAGCCAACGGTAACTGGACGTGTCCGGAACTTTTCCACGATACGTGGAGACTACCGTTGCTTTTCAAAACTATAAACAAGATTACTTAATAATAAGAACAAAATGTACCACTAACCTGAGTGCTGGGGACGCCAAGTTCGACCTTCAAAGGTCACGCCCTAAGTGTGGTTTGTATGTGATATGAGGTGAGTAATTGTAACGTGTGATGTAAGTTACGAGTTCTAGGACGGTCACAAGGTGTCGATCTTCAGATGGCGCCGTCCCGACCAGCATCACACCCAACTCGTTTCCAGCAAGCGCGCGCTACGCGTGGTAGACAATAAGGCGATGTGTTCCGAGAAATATCACTGGATTCTTGTTAATCCGAGATTACAAAGTTCAATCAATCACTGAACACAATTAATCTGTTCATATCTCGCGAGATCCAATTCGATTTACAACAAATTCCGCGTGCCGGCCGACCGACGACAAGGCGGCGTATAATTCAACAATATCCCGGGGTTTTCAACAAATGGGGAATACACTTCAACCAACAAATAATTCGCGACCCAATTATCGGTCTCGACAGGCGAATCCAACAATATTTTACCAATTAATTAACTCAACAGCGGTTCCCATGACCGGCATTTTTTCCAAGCAAGCAAAGTCAATCTGTCAAGTCAGAGAGGTTATGTCAAGTCCACAGATAATTAATGTTGCCGGCCAAAAGGTGCGTTCTGTTTCACGTCGGACCGAACACTTACTCTTGTTACTATGATTATCCTTTTGATTCTTCTATACTAAATGTTTTTGAGGTAAATAACATTTCTGAAGACTACAAAATGATTGCTGTAAGCGATATAATATCCAAATGTGTTTTAATTCAAGACTCGAATAATAAAAGTATATGTTTTCCGTTGCTCCATTCAGAGGCGACATAGAATTCATGTGACTGACACTGGCAGGGCCACCACCATCAGGCATTTTAATTTTGATAACACAAAAATTTTGTCGCTAATTAGTGGAAATTAGTCGTTAAATATCAGAATTGGTCGGTCACTGGTTCAAAAGATATAAGGGTTTATAGGTGGCCGATCTTGAAAGAGCCTACCCCAGCAGGGTCACATATAAATCTCAAAAATTAGGGCACCTAGCGAAGATCTGTTTTCTCCCATATTTAGTCGCCAAGTTACAGATTCAGTCGATGTGTAATTAAAAAGATATTAAAGAATTCACAGTGGTACAAGCAAGTACAAAATACTTTTAAGTAGTTGTCTAGAAACTACTTAAAGTATTTTGTGCTTGCTTGTACCACTTTATGGGGAAATTGAATTCTTTAATATCTTAATAATTACACAACGACTGAATTTGTAACTTGGCGACTAAATATGGGAGAAAACATATCTTCGTTAGGTGCCCTAGTTTTTGAGATGTAAATGTGGCCCTGCTGGGGTAGGTTCTTTCCAGATCGGCCACCTATAAACCCTCATATCTTTTGAACCAGTGACCAACAATTCTGATATTTGGCGACTAATTAGCGACAAAATTTTTGTGTTAACAAAATTAAAATCCCTGATGTCTCACGAATAGTATTAGAAATGTATATAACATAGATGTACCTCTACTATGCATACTCATTTGAAAATTGTAATAAATTGTTAACTGTCTAAAAAAAATGGTATCATTTACTTTCTTAATGATAGTGTGATGTTTACTCTACACATTGTGCCAACCCTACCCAGAACAAGCGCGCATTTCTTAAACATTATTTGTTGTTTCAATTTCTGGAGTTAGCATAACACTGTCACTTATATGACCCCTGGTACGCACGAAAATTTACCGTCTTATAGGTTCTTTTAAAGTCGTAAACAAGTCATATTTTAGTTTAGAAGACGTCGCATCTAGGTAATTTTTTGGTCCTTTATAGGTACCAAATTGGTCGTCCATACGTCCTCTCATTAGTCCCACAAACGTAAGTGGGAGACGACCACACGACGTCAGATATGACGTCGTGTGCCCGTGACATTTTAACGTCACTACGAGGGCCCTCAGACGTCATCCCCGGACGTCTGTTACGTCAGTGACCGACCTTGATGTAACGTCTTAATGACGGAAAATTCCTACCTGGGATATCGGAGGCCCAGTTGCAAACTGTACCGGATTAACTCATGAGCAAATAAAGCAAATTACTTAGGACATAACATCAGAAAGAGAAACAGAAAATCTTCTGCAGTGTGACTCAAACAGCCTGCAAGGTAGCGCTGCTGCAAAATATCAAACTTGTGAGTGTGATGTATAGTCATTTGTGATTTTTATTTATGTCTACCACCACGATGGCAATCACAAATTCACAAGTCTTCTAAAACTGGCTCTGTACGTAGTGTGGTGATTCTTTCTAATTCATACCGTAAAACTCCTTGTAACATTCTTTGCGTCCAAGAGACCCATCGAGATGAAACCTAAAGCCGGCCGCACATAGATGGACTCACGCTTATTGCTGAGATTTGTCACCCAAAGCAGTTTGCTGCTCCCGGCGTAAGCATACTAGGTATTTACCAGGTGCTTAGTTATTTAAATGATTTTTTATCTGTATCTGACCAATTATACAACGTGTAACAGAATAAACGCAATTCCTGAAAATAGTTGGTTCAGAATAAATCGATCGGCTTCTGAATCGATTTCCGTCATAAAAATAGGTGTTAAATATTGAATAAAAAATCTTTCATTTAAGTAACTTAAAATGGAAACACAGTATCATGACAAATCATTACAATCCTTAATTCAAGGAAATTGTGTGCGTGTCGCTTCGGCCGCTAAAATTGCATGAGTATTTGCGTCTGTGTAAGGATATTGTGTGACGCACGCACGTTTTGCGTTTAATAATTATAACTATTTTATAAAAAATGTCTAGGGTTGGTTTCAATTTATTTAGACGGCTGTTGTTTTAGACTTATAATTTAATATTCTGATTAGGGTGTCTGAGGTATTGCGCTTAATCTGTTACAAATTGTATACTAGCTGTTGACTGCGATTTTGTTCGCAAGGGAATTTCACAAATTTCCCGGGATAAAAGTAGCCTATGCGTTATTTGAGAAACCTAATTATATACATTACAAATCTATGTGTTCCAAAAAAGGATTTGGACTAAGACATCCCTTAAACCTATTTAGCGTGAGTGGAACACAAATATCCA
The DNA here is from genome assembly GCA_943138885.2 of Tholera decimalis. NCBI lineage: Eukaryota > Metazoa > Arthropoda > Insecta > Lepidoptera > Noctuidae > Tholera > Tholera decimalis. The sequence goes on from OW964572.2 coordinate 6,401,730, forward strand.
CACTTTTCAAACTTAAACTCTAAATATTTTATTTCAGATAGGCCCATGTAGGTAGGGTTGCCATACGACCGGAATTTTCCTGACATGTCTTTGTCCGGAATGCGGAGGGAATCCTAGGAGTTTCTACAATTGAATAAAAGCGTAAAACATAAAAAAATATAATGTTTTTATTTCAAATTAAGGAAAGTCAGGAATTTTCATCAAATGTCCGGAATTTGCACCGGATTTTCGATTTTTTGATCTGGCAACCCTACATGTAGGGCACTTAGGCAGTCGTCGTCAGAAGTTACTGCACGGTTCAGAATTGGTCGTTTCCTAAACCGAACCGGCAAGTAACTCCACGGTTAATCTTTACAAAACATCATTCATTTTCACAATGTGAATACCTACTTAATACATGTTTAATAAGTGTGAGCTAAGGTTTTGTATGATTTGAAAACGTTGTGGTGACTATTTGTCAAAGTTTTCATCTGACATGCTAATTTTAGTCATTTGTTACCAAATTGTGGTCAGTATCTGACAAAAATCTGGTAACTAGTTATTTGATTAACTTGTCGTCCCGCTATGCAAATTATAACCATTCTTTAGCCAAAGTCGAGTCACATCAGACCAATGGTGGTTACACAGGCCTAATTATAGGCACTATCTAATGCAATTGAGGGTCAGTATCTGACCTAAGTAATAATAAATACTGTTTGGCTAATCCGTTTTCTTACGCTAGGGAATGCAATCTCATGAGATTTCAGACCTAGCCAACGTCTTCCGAGTCCCCAAAACCAGTAGATTTAAAAGAAAAGTTGTAACTGCTTTTAGTGGTTTATAAAATCCGTTTTATTTGTAAATAAAGCACAAAAAGTTGAACTCTTTGTTTTAAATACTATTTAATACATTTATTATTAATTTTGGACAGCAAAAATCCATTGTGTTAAGAAAAGTACCTTAAAAACTAGTTACCTACCTAGTAAAAATCAAAGCGACGACGACGACTTTTTAGTACAATGATGTAAATATACATCGTTATAAATTTTAGGATTAGGCCACACGTGGACTTTTTCCTGTATATAGAAAGTTTTGGAAGTGGTCGTGATAATAAAATTGGAGTTATATTATATATTTACACAGTAATATTTTGATTTCTGTACAGAACATGACCAACAAGAAATTACTTTCCTAGCTGATCGTCCTCCCCACAAAATGTTCCAGAAAAGCGGAATATGGAATTTCCAACAATGTTTTTAAGATGCTATTTTCACTGATCTGTATTATATGCTTCAATGCACTTAGTACTGTCTTAAAATCTTCTTTACACATAATTTTTACTTAGATCATTTTTTAAATATCGGTTTTAATTTACCTTCTTGTGGATAGGGATCCCCACAGGCGTGGATTACTTAGGGCATAAAGTACTCTTAATCCAGATCTGGTTGTCCTACAAATTGCTTAGAAACTGTTTTTTTTTAACGTGTTAAAATCATCAGATGAGTCCTCCCACCCCGGGCAGGGCCGGAGGGACTGTCAGACTTGTACTGACTAAAATCCACGGTATTCCTTCAATAGCCCTTTACGTACCGGGGTCACGGTAATGGGATAAGTCCCACGTCCCCGGCAGGCTTCGGCACTCTACAGGGGGGGCCTCGTCATCTTGCTGACGCTCTTTGAGGCGCGCGTGGAACACAACGCGCCGTCGACCCGGGCATGGTCCATGGTCGGACAGCGACTTGCCCTTTACTCGCTGTCCGCATGCCCGCGCCTACCGTGGCCGGAGATCGTCGGCCGACGTCCGACGCCGTGGGCGTCTACCATTGCGGCTGGGCTGGAGGGAGGACGCCATCCTCTCCCTAACGCGGCCCGCCTCCTCCTTCGATAGCATGACTGCTTCGCAGAAGGAAGCGACCGCTTCCCACTCCGTCTCGCCCCGCAGCATGGCCTCGACCAGTGCTGGGCGCGAGAGGTCTCCGCCTATCGCCGCCGTGAGGACACTTCGGTGCTCTGCCCAAGCGGGGCAGTCTTGCACCGTATGCTCTACTGTGTCCTCAGGGCGATCCTCGCAGTGGTGACACCCAGGCGTTTCTTCCTTTCCCATCAGACACAGGTACCTCCCGAAACTTCCGTGTCCGGTGAGGACCTGCGTCATGCGGTAGGTCAGGACGCCGTGACGCCGATCTAGCCACTCCTCAAAGAGGGGTCTTACCGCCGCAATTGCGGCGTGCCTGATAGAAACTATGTTAGTAGATATAATTAGGCACTCACAGACAATTATACAGAACATAACAAAAACCTCACAATCACAGAAAGATTTCTCAAGCCCCACGTCCAACATATAGCTTGATAAGCCCTTTTCTTTTTGCGAAAACCTTCAGAACGCTATTGCTGCTTTCTTTTACTCGGCGTCTTACAGATGCTTCTTTCTTGCGCATGATCGTGAAGTAATCATCCATAAGCACATCCAGTAATACTTGACGACGGTATTAATTAGTAGAAAGATTTCAATTACCTGCCGGGATTACGGTAATGTTCTAACGAGATACGGCTTCGGCACGCACAGGGCCGGATTAACCATTAGGCGGAGTAGGCAACTGCCTAGAGGCCCCGCATCAACTAGGGGCCCAGGCTCAGTGCACGCACCAAGAAAACATGTTTCTTCGAATGAGAATTTGATGTGCGTGTGAACTTAGGTACTCACTGTTATCTCACAAAATACAAATCGTTAGATTTAGTAGTAGAATTAAAAGTAAAAGTAAGAAAAGGGGCCCCGAGAATGCCATTGCCTTAGGGCCTCTGACAGGGTTAGGGGATAGGTTGGTCAGTAGAAGTCTGACACTCTCTCTGCTCCACCCAGAGCTAAAAGACTCATTCAAATAGTTCTTGGATTTACCATTAGGCATTTCTCAGTAGCAGCACAGGGTTTTGGAAGGCGGCGGTGTGATACTCCTCCCCGTGCTTAGATGCACGTAAAGCGATCCTGTGCTGATCTGTATCCGGCACTGCACTGCCGTCCCATCGAACTGAAGAAGTGAGGAAACTGAGAGTGCTTGCCTGCATACTTGGATAGTCTTCGTTACTACTGGACACCGTTTTCGGAAATCCCTCGACGGCTTGAAACAAAACTGGCTTCAGCTTTACTTACGTTCAGTAAGTAACGCTACCCATGGGTTGTCGTTAGCTTTGGAGTTGGTATCTTCTGGGGCTGGTTTCCTCGCCTTTGGAGGATGGTAGTCTTCGCAAATGAACAGTTCGCAACAAAAGCTTAGACAAGTTTCTTCTCTGATTGGTGTATATGCTGGTAAGATCACTGTACTCGCTTCTTTATTGTCTTTTGTTTTCGGCTGAGTATATACAACTTGAGACATTTTGATGTTTATAAACTAGATCTTCAACTCGTCATTCGAATATAACTTTCAGTATTTAATTTTGAAACTTGGTCAAACTTCAGTGTTAGTTTTGTAGGTACAGTTTTAAATATAATATCTCTCGTTACATTTTAACTTTAATTGTGTAGTAACTTCGAACTATTCGGTAATATTAAAGTTACATTACCCTCGAACTCACTTTTATACTACATTTCACTTACTATCAAAACCACAAATGCATAGTTTATGGAGTACACAATTCATTCAAAATATACCTAAATCCCTGTGATAGGTATTGGTAGACCTACGTAAACAAATTTAACAAAATGAGGAAAACATCTACTACAGCTCCTACTTTAGCAAAATACCGATTACAGTAAATATAAATTATCTTTATTTTTCATGCTTATCAATTTTTTACGTTCGATCGTTAATATTTCACATAGTGGCAGTTTCCGAAAACTCCCACCACTACTTCATAGAAAAACTATAATTAAGGTGCAATATGTTTTCTTTTTGCGTTGCACTATTTGTAGATTGGTCATAATCCATACAAATATTAGTACCCATCACCCTCCGCACAAACTGCTTCATAATAGGAGAGCACACACTCTCACTCACCATTCTTAGGATGCTGTTACGACTGTCCCTTTCTCTTCTCAGAAGTGAAGCCGTTTTGTTTCGTATAATCGCTTGAAACGCGTCCGTGCGAGCTTGTGCAAACATTTCTGAGGCACTACAGTAACCAGACAGTCGCAAAAGCATCCTGAAAGCATTATTATACTGGACGCGGAGCACATCATAATGCGCCACTCTTAGCGAACTCTCGCTCTTCTAAGAGGTACAAGTACCTCTTAGATTCTTCTTGTACCATCACTCGTACAGTGGTCTTCCTTATTTGATCAGTCCACCTCATTAGTCCTCTACTGCGTCCTGCAAAACCGAAGACGAATTTGTACGTGTCCTGACTATATCATACCACGACGGCTGAGCAGGTTATGGAATATGTCGGTCTAAGGTCAACTTTATCTTGTGGATGGAGGACAAGAACACTTATTTCACATCTTTTATGTTGCGAATAAACGAAAATGAGTGAGAAGGACGAGTTTTTAGGTGGCGTGTTTCGACGTTTGTTGAAGTGGCTTAAAAGACTGCCCAACTAAAATGGGCCTTGGTAAGACACGAACGCATGTAGGACAAGCTGTGGTTTCGTATGACACAGGATTGGTGCCCTGAGACAGTAACACGTGGCCGCGGCAGACCACAAAGGAGATGGATACAATATACATACCTACCTACAAGGTGTTTTAGAAGAGTGCAGCTGTAACAGTTACGGTTCTATACTAAGCACTACAATTATAGTGCTAGTGTATAATTATAAACTAGCTGTGCTCGCGTTTTCGCTCGAGATTTTCCTGTTCTAGCATCTATGTTGTTCTATAACCTCCTGTATCTTCCAGTGGAAGTCCCATCGAAATGGGTTCAGACGTTAAACCCGAGCTTTAGACAAACAAAAACACAAAGGGACAAACCTTGATAAAGTTTGTTTGAGTTTTAGTGTAGCGTTAATATCGAACCTATTGATTTGGCTTGGCACCAGGACCGGATTAACCATGCCGGGACCTCTATGCGATCTACGGGGCCCGTTTACCCTAATCTAACTGATTAGGACCAAAATTTTTAATATTTCTGTTTTCCTCGATATTTCTCCAAACTTATCTCTTATCTTAAATTGTCATAATTATATTCCCTGGGTCTAAAGAACCAAATACATACTTTATTATATTTTAACCAATTTTTACCTTCCTAGCTAGATCATATGTACAGGTGCACGTTGAGAATGAAATTTGAAGACAGTCACTTTTTCTCGGGCCATTGGGCACCTACCCGAGCCGAATTGCCTAGGGGTCCAAAGCTGATGCGGGGCCCCTAGGCAATTGCCTACACTGCCTTATGGATAATCCGGTACTGCTCGGCACTGACTTATTATGGGAAATAAAGAAAGCGTCAATAGTTAAATGGCTAAGGTGTCGGACTTACGATTGAGAGGTCACGGGTTCGAACCCCACCCATTACACTATTGCCGTGAACCCACTCCAGACACAAGCATATTCAGTTGGAGGGGTTAACAAGATTGCTAATAATGTGAATCTTACTTACGTTCCTTTTAATATAAAAAAATGAGTCATTTTCGAGTAAGTGTGTTAAAAAGCAAATTTCTGGAAACATTAAATAATTATATCAACGAGGAAAGAGGACAAAGATTATACGCTAGATGTACATATATAGAAATATATATGACGTAAGTCGACTACCACACGCAAATAAAGCGCTTTATTTTCATTGTTATAAACCACAATGATTAATGTATTAACAGGAACATATCACACGTTATAAACAATAAATTAATTAACGAGTATTGCTACATAAACACATCATTTATATATACCAATACACTATAGAAGATAAAAAAAAATCCATAGGAAAAATATCGATTGATTCCTTGATTGATTGGTCGGAGCAGAAGGGAGTATCAGAGTTCTACTGACTAAAAATCGACCCAGTTCCTTCAGATGCTCTTGCATTCTGGGGCCGCAGTACCTCGTGAGAATATTGCCGCAACCCCGGCGCATTGGCCTTATCGGGCCCCGTGTTACTCACGCCTTCAGAGTTACTTTGCCTAGCTGGTCATCATACTCAGCTTCATCAGCGATCTAGACAAAGCACACTGCACTTTCGACCTATCAATAGAACAATACAATACAATAATTTATTTTTCTATCCAAAGTAAAGTACAGATTATGCACATCTGTTTACAGTGAAGGATTTACAGGTGCATAGTATATTTGATCAATGACCCCTATGCTAGGTGGTACCTGTGCTATAGGGGTCATCCATCCGTCCGTTATGTGTACAATCCGTGTTAATCAGTAGATAGAGCATTTATAATAAAAAATATATACTTAAAAATAACGTGCAGAGATTAGTAAAAAAGGGTGTGGTGAGTGAATGTGTGTGTAGTGTTTATGTGTGTCTATTTGTATAGAGGTTTGAGTAGATCTGTTTGGTGGTAATTTAGTGTGAAGAGATATTCTTTTAATTTGGTTTTGCAATGGAAGTTATTGAGGTAGTGTATATTTAGAATCTGATTAAGTTTATTATAAATAAGGGCACTCAAAAATGGGTAATGTCGCTTAGCGAAGGTTGTGTGTGTACTTTTCGTTGGACATGCTTGTTCTGGTCTTTTCTTTGCTGTAGGAGGGTTATTAACTTTTAACGGTACATTTGAGTGTTTGTGAATTAGTGCACGGTATATAATAATAATAAACATAAAGCACTTACAATAAATCCTACATCGCGCTATCAAAGTTATCTGCGCGACTGAGATGCGAAGTATCCCTAAGGCAAACTAGGCATAATGCCGTAAAATAGATAATTAACGTTTCCACCGTTGGAACACAAGCCTCCTGTCCATGAGAGTGAATGGGCCGCGTAATCCACAACGCGGGCTCGGTGCTGGTTCCCAGATGTCACTGTCTTCAGATTTTTCTATCCTAATACATGTATTATAGTTATAATAGTTTCCTCACAATGATTTCGATCATCGTTTTGATAGCAGTATGGTAATGATGAAAATTACACTGTAATGTGAATGACCATACCGAGCCTCGTTAATGCTGCTGACTGCTTTTGAGGAAGCCCCTTCCCGCTCGCCCCGCACCATGGCCTGAACAGGAACGAGCGCGTAGCGAGAATAGTAGGCACTCTTAACCTCGATCTCGCCTGATGGTAAGTGATAGATGAGGTCTACGATGGAACGAGGGAGCCCAGAAGATGCCTGTTCACTTTTGCTTTAAAGACTGACGGGCCGTATGTGGCAGTGCGCACAATAACTGTGGAGGAGAAGCGTTTCGTAGGACAAGACGGTATAATATCAACAAAGTGTGAATGGTACCGTGCAGTACGTCTAGTAGACCGGTATTGTGAAATAGACGCCGTGGAGCTCTTGAGAACCCTCTCCGAAGTACAACCTCGATTTTTTTATTCAGGGAGATGTAGGGCTACCGAAGCGTGCTCCACCATCTCAATTTTATTCGCCTGATTTTATTATAGAAATGCTAAGATAGAACTGCAATGTTGTTAATAATGGCTGTTTGAAATAGGTTCATATACAATTGACTAACGGGACAATAATATAAATATGACGTCAAAGATTATAACAGTCAAGTAACGGAGGAATTTGTAATTAAGTTATTATTACTTAATAAGGTAAGGTGGGAAGTTTAAAAGTACAGGAAAAAGGTATGATGATTGAAAGTGAACAAGTAATGGCGTATGGGTTTTCAGTAATGAAGTTACCAATGGTTTGCCTCGCTAGCTACAGGATAAAAGTCCTGTAGCTAGCGATTACCTATATTTATCCTGTTCCTATATCCTCTCACAGGTAATAAATTAATAGTTTAAAAAACACTAGAAAAAGACCCTTTTATAAATGCACGTAAAAACAAAGAATAAATTTTGGATTGTTCAAGTGTAAACTATGTGCCTTCTTAATCTTAACATAGTATAAAGCAAAGTCGCTTCCCTATCTGTCTGTCCCTATGTATGCTTAAATCTTTAAAACTACGCAACGGATTTAATGCAGTTTATTTCAATAGAAAGAGTGATTCAATAGAAAGGTTTTTAAGTATATAACATGCATAATATAGTAGAGGAATACTGATGATTTTTGAGGTTTCTAATGTGATGTCGCAAATAAGCACATTTTTTGCGCTTGCATTGCAAACGCTGGCTGAACCCTACGAGATAGATCAAAATAATGTACTACAGTATTGTACACCTTAAAAAGGTCAACAAAAAAGTCCGCAATGGTATATGTCTATCTCTTATAGATAACTCACAACTACCATTTTTTTCCTTTACCTTTAACGAGAAATACGAGCATATTTTACGAAGCGATTTTAAGCAATACAGCATTAATCCTTATCAATTTAAGTACCATAAATCCATTTTGCATTTAATATAGATAAATATTGCCCTTTGTAGCATGTAATTTAAATGAATAATTTCGAAGATATTAAAGATTTAAAATGCAAGGACATAGCGGTTGCGGCGCGGTGCCAGCGAAGGGCCAGCGCGCGTGCCTATAAAATTATAAATAGCGCGTCGCAGGCCGCGCTTCGCCCTGTAGCTAAGCCCCACCTCCTCCACAAGATGCAGACCCTCCAAATCCCCTCCGATTCCTCCGTAGAGTCACGGGAGCCCTCTTTTATGTTCGAAATGAGCTTCTTCACGTAGACCTCAAGATGTCCACCATCCAGCAGTTCGTGAAACGTGTCTCCAAGCGTTTCTTTGATACTGCAATCAAACATAGGAATCCCCTATCGCATCGGCCGCCCGATTCGTATCGGTGAATCTTGGAAATGCGGGAGGGTTCGTACCCTCCCGCATTTCCAAGATTCACCGACCAAGGCTTACCTTAGTCACTTCCGATGACGCTATCACCCTGCACCAAGAGAGCAGTAGGGAAACAAGCACAGTGTACAAAAACAAAAACTCTTTAGTATTCCCACTTTCGTCAAATCCTACCAGTTGTGACTCGAGGAACACGCTTCTCTAAAAAGATCCTACCTTTGGCCACACGTCAATAAATTAGAGCTTAAAACTAATATGAGCGTTTCGTTGTCTTCACGTGAGAACAGGCTTTTTTCAGAGCTGCTGCTAAAAAAAGGCAAAGGAGAGTTAACACAAAGTGATGGAAGGATTAACCTAGAAAACCTTTCCTCTGATACCATCGAATTTACCGTTCCAATTTAAACGCTTACAATTTCCGTTAAAAATATCTTTTGCAATGGCCATTAACACATCCCAGGGTCAAAGATTCAACGTTGCAGGCTTAGATTTGAGCTTTGAATGCTTTTCCCATGGTCATGAGAGAACATGTCGCTTCCCGGCAAGAAAACTGTCACAACACATATTAGGTACAAAATGACATAATTACAGCATTAAATAGCGCGTATTTCATTTGTCCGGCTCAAAAAATGTCGTTATTTTGTTGCGCATGGTTACTGCTAGAGAGCACTAAGTTCTCTTTTTCACGGAGCCGTTTTGCTCCGAACACCGGCGTGAACAATATGTCACATTTGTGTTAATACAGAATAGACGTATACTGTGTCGCCAGAAAAGTGTTTTAACGTATGATGTGACTTTTTATCGATAAGTTTTACGTTTAAATATTAGAATTGTTACTAAAAAGGCGGCACAATCTGTGTTATGACTGTATTGTTGACGAAAAAGCATTGTAAATATTGCCAGATCATACAAAAAAGAGACATAACATATAAAGTGTCTCTTTTTTTACTGTTTCTGATCTATAATCGCGATTTAAGGGAATTTATAAAAAACGCAACACATGTAATGTCGTTTTTGTTGTAAACTTTTATAATAATCACGAGTTATATATTGTGTTCGGTCTTTTTTTCTGTATAAAATTGAACTGAATCTTAATGCCACGTTGCGTATTTTATTTATTTAATAGTACTAGTTTTACTAACTGTTTATTTTTTTAGGATCAATATGAATAATAATAATAGTCGTAGTATAAAATATAATAGTATAAAATATTTGTAATCAAAATGATTTGAAAGACGATGATGTTATAATGCAAGGTTAGTGTTTTATATTATAGTCAAATATAAATAAATGTAATGTAACGCCCCGATGTTCTAGTGGTTTATGTACCGGACCATGATCTTGGGGACTTGGAGCCGATTCCCGGATCAAGCAAAAAGTATCTCGAAATTTTGAACTTTGCTCTGGTTTATAATCACCAACTGGCATTTGCTAAGCGTAGTGATTTTCCCAGATCCTATCATTATAATGGTGACATGAATTCAATGATGGAGGTCTTTGCCTTGCAGTGGGACAGGCTGATTACTTTTATGTATATTTATCAGCTGCATGATTACCATAATACAGTACGGAATCAGACAGCCGCATGTCAGTTGTCCAGGGATACTTATTTATTTTGTTTTTTAGAACTCGACACATCTACTTCGAAAAAATGTGAAAATAAGCAGTACGAAACTGAAGATCAAAACATAATGCATACGCAATGTACAAGTACAAATATTATTGAGGATATAAGAGAACCTTTTTTACAGGCTTGTTAATATTGAACTGATATTTAAATTGTACTCTTACTTTAAGGTTTGATAAATCAAATTACTCTCATTGTTTTAGATGGAAATACATCAGATAAAGAAAATTTTTATTTCGAAGACGGTGATGACAGTGTCAAAGACTCAAATTTTAACTAACTGACTGTGGGTATAAGAGTTCTACCTCAGGCAGTAGCGTTGGTCGGCCGACTATAAGAAAACGTAATAAGCGGAATTCACCAATATTGTCGGAAGAGGAGCAAATAGAAAAACAAATACAAAGAAGACTCAGATCAGGTCCAATTTAAGTACCCAGCCAATACGTTGAAGCTGTTAAATGTGCTAAGCAAAAGGCAATCCCTAGACCGTGACAGAAATGTCATCTAGTGATTTTTATTCATTGAAGCGTCTGTCTGAGGATATTGGGCAAACACAAACTACACTACACACTACAGCAAAGTCTTTTAAAATTTCTGAGAAGAAGATTTTCAAACTGTTGCAGGACGATCCTACGAAGCTGTTGTTTAAAACCTCTTTTAAAGAACATCAGTTCTCCGAAGCAAACCGAAACCGAAACTCAAAGAAAATAAACTGAAGGATCTATTGGATTTATTACAAAATAGTCATATTCCCCCCTGTTATGAGTATTTTTATAAGTCTCTTAAGTGAATAATTTAGCTTTTTTTTAGTTGATTGTAAGTTCACGTAAAAAAATATTTTTACCTATAAAGAAGTTTGTTTTGAATTTTTTTCTTATTTTAAAAACATGTTAAAGAGAAGGTTTTAATTAGTTAGTTTTTCTTATTGTAGGTACCTAAATTTTATAAGTAAAGACAGTTAACCAATAAATTAAGTGATGATGATGATTGCATTTAGACGTATGTTTAAGACAAATAATTTCATGTTAGATCTAAGATTAATTTTTTATATTGTTATCGGCCAAGGAGTGAATTAAGACTGATTGTTAATTAGGCCAAAGCTAGTAATTTATAATTAAGAAGTTATTTTTTGATGTTTTTATTTTATTTTAATGCGAAGTTTATAATTTGGTTACTTTTTCTTTATTTTTAATTAATATTGAAGACTTTTAATTATAAAAGTAATGGTGATTACATACAGTATAATGTGTATTATTTTTTAAACTACCGAAATTTTAATCGAATAAAGAGTCATAATATTCATCAAATTAAAAGTTTCTTAAAAGTTAGTTAAATAAAAATACAATTTTGCTATTAAATTTAATGCCCTATAATAAATATATAAATAAGCTATTTACACACCATATTTCAGCGATCTGTCTATTATAGTTTTTAAATTATTGACGTCTACATGAACAAAAAACTATTAAAGTTGCATTTTCTCGAAACAACTATTTTTGTATTCTGACACTTTTTTTGCCGGGAAGCGATGTATGTTTTGTCGAATGACAAAAACGCTGTCAACGTTGTATATAAAGACATTCGATAATATATTAAATACTAGCTTTTGCCCGCGACTTCGTCCGCGTGGAATAGTTACTTTGGGCTAACGTTAAATTTAACCCCGATTTTGAAGCATTCTTCATTGGCGCTTCGCTCCTATTGGCCTTAGCGTAATGCTAATGATATATAGCCTATATATAGCCTTTCTCTATAAATTGACTAATTAATTAAAAAATAATTTTTAAATTCGAACCAGTAGTTCCTGAGATTATCGCGTTCAAACAAACAAACAAACTCTTCAGCCTTATATTATTAGTATAGATAGCTGTTGCCCGCGACTTCGTCCACGTTTCCGTCGTTTTTCGTAAAAAAAAAGTAGCCTATATCCTTCCTCACGGTTCAGTGATTTTGATGTAACAGACAGATTAACTTTCGTAATTTAGTAGGGAAATATAATATGTCAATCTATAATACTGTTGAAAAATATCGCAATACCGAACCGCACAATATTATTGTTAATAGCTGTGCCCGCGACTCCGTCAGCGTGTAACTCCTTGTCTGTTATTAAGTTAATGTATCGGTAATATTGTTTAGATCACGTTCACATGAGGCTTAAGTACCTATAGAACGAAAATACTTCAGCGTAAAGCTTCCGGGTAAACTATGTTGAAAGTTGACCCGTCCGGCACGTGAACATAAAGATTTCTAGTAAATATAAACATTGCACCCGTGCGAAGCAGGGGCGGGTCGCTAGTTAATCATAATATTTGATTGTAAAAGCGTGGAGCGTTGGAACAAGAAAGACGTTCTTGTTTAACTTGTTGAAAAATCAAGTGAACAGATGTTACGGGAAGCAGGTTACACAGATTGGCGCTCTAACTTTGCAAGTTGCAAAACAGTCTGTTCAAAGTACCAGTTTGTCGAACTCAGACAAAACATGCGCCAGCAGCGAGGAGAGACGACATTCACCGATATGTTTAACGCCTCTTCTTTCAGGAAGTTAAGTACATAAGTGTAATGCGTCAACAGTGGCAAAATGTAGAGTTCTTGTTCGTGGACGAGATATCTTTGGTTCCCTTTGGTAACCCTTTGGCGGCATAAACCGCAACCTCATGCAGCTTCCGCCAGGAAGTTAGTATTAGTATTTGTTAACAAGAAAGTCTTTCCTGTTCCAGCGCCCCACGCTTTTACAGTCAAATATTAGGTGTATTCCCGTTGTCCCCGTACGCTGTCCCCGTTAATTTCTTGTAATATATGCTTTTCAAATTATGCCCGCTGTCCCCGTTGAGTTAAAATTAGAAGTGAGAGTGCCATAATAGAGAGAATATTGTACCTATACAAATGAAATGGAACTAAGGACTACATATAAAATTAAAAAAAAACACATAATATCTAAACAATAGCTACACATGTGATTGCGACACAAGTATTTATAATTTACGAATGTATTAAAAATAATAATAAAATAAATGATAATATGTAAATGTTGATTATTACCAATTCTGTAATCTAAATAAATGTGATATTATTAATAAGTATAACATTAAAGTTCTGTTTGTAGTCAATTTTATTTTAATTGTTTTTTTTTTTCACTATGTTTAAGCTTTAAGTTCAATCCTATTTTTGTTTTTATTATCTAAATTGTTTTTATTCTATGTTAATTCTGTGACGTTATAGTTAAATAGGTATATTAATGTGGTATGTTTTTGTAAGTATAACATTTAAATACTTTGTGTTTCATTCCACCCTTTCATTTAAAACTAAATCAAAATAAATAAGGTATTTAGTAAATAAATAAAAATTTAAAGGGGACAACGATACGTGAAATCTTAACTGTCCGTTGTCCCCGTTGCCCATATGTACATAACGGGGACAACGGGAAGTAATTTTAATTAATTTATTAAAATCCCTTTGTCCCCTTTAACGGGGACATGGACTACGGGGACAACGGGAATACACCAAATATTATAATTAAAAGCACATAGTTGACACTTAAATAGAGACAATTTGAACGATCCATAATTTATTGTGTTTTTTAAACTATTAGGTAATTTATTTTATACTTTTTGGTCTTTGATAACGAAATATTTTTAACATTTAAACATTTATTTTAAGTAGGCGAATGAGCCCGCATCCTCTCCATCTCCGCCAGTGCGTGTGTATTGCATGGTGTTTTATCTGTCAGCTTCGAACAATCTAGCTCTTCAATCTGGAGACCACTAAGTGATTTTTTACTCTACTTAGTGCCACATATGCCTGTCCAGCCGCAAAAGTACGGGACCCTAAGTACACCACTGCGTGGTCTACCGTACAGCTTTGCATCTTGTGCACGGTAGATGCCCAATTTAAAATCACTGGGAGCATGCGCCTTTCCACCGTACCGTAGCTATACTTGGCCGGGATCTGGATGCCTATAGGCTGAATTAGGTGCTCACCGTCGTTTCCAAAATTAACTTTGATGGACGGTATGTCGGTTTCATACATTTGGTCGCGTCTAAAGTGGGGCCAGACGATGTCCGAGATGAATCCAATACACCCATTCACTAGCCCCTTCTCCACGTCTATATTGGATCGCAACATGATTTTAGCCCCTTTGAAAATTCTTAATTTACTCGGAAGTCCACCCGTTTTATTTATATCGCTGGGAATAATGGATTCCAATGAAGTATTTCCAAGGTTTCGGGTCGCGTCAATAAGTTGGTCTTGAGCCTTTATGTCGTACATTTGAGTACCTTTTAGTTCGTAAAATTTAAGAACTTCATTGTTGTGCTACTCTACTTGGTCGTTTGTTGGATAAATACGCAGTGCTTTTTCAAGCGCAAACTCACCGGTAGCATTTGATGAGACCTTAGTCAGCAATACTGCGAGATGCTCGCTGTTCGGCTCTCCGACCCTCAAGGCGTTCAAGATGTCGGTGAATGTCGTTTTTCCTCGCTGGCGCATGTTTTGTCTGAGTTCGACTAATGTGAAAAGCCGGCCATAAATTAGTTGCTGGCCTCATGTGGTCCGGTTGTTGAAACACCTGTTTCGCACGCACTGGCAGAAGCTGCATGGGGTCGCCAAAGAGCATAACGTTTATGCCGCCAAAGGGTTCATCGTAATTCTTTAGCTGGCGTAAACGAGCGTCTATCATGCACAACATCTCATACGGAACCATAGATATCCAATGTAGATATCTTTGAAAGTGACATCTATAACAAAATAAATCTATGGATTACGCGGTAATTCAAAAAGGTTAAGATAACAGATTTTCTTTAGGTTTATTATAACCTTGAAACCTGATCGTGTTCAAATTCAAATTCCATTACGTGGCCTTTCTCACAAGTGCAAACACGACTATGATACGATATTCTATCATGGAATGCCAGTGCCTATCTTCCGGCTTCATCATCAGACCTTGAAACCTAATTGTGGTCAAAGTTCATTACAAAATTTTTCAAAGTAATCCAAAACAGCTATGATACGATTTTCCATCATGAACTTCCAGTTCATATCTTCAGGCTCCATCATCAGATCAGTTCGACAGTACCATATTATTGTATTGTCCTCAGAACTACATACAGCTGCCAATTTTCATTACGCTACGACCCTTGGAAGATGGTTAAATTAGTTACCTTAGATTCCATTACATAGGTGTGCCTATAATATTTGAAGAGTTCCCTCGATTTCTCCAGGATTCTATCATCAGATCCTGATTTCGTTACAATGGGACCAACTAGAAAGTATATTTTTGTATGGTAATTAAAGTACTATTATAGGTTACATTCCTTTAGTTGTGAAGACCGTTTTGAGTTATTTTACTCGGCGCAGGCTTAATGAAATAGTCAATAAACATATTACCAAAAATTAAATCCATACTTGCTGGAATAGTGAAATAAATGGTGACGAAAAAACCCCTAATTTATTTTGGTATCGCCTTAAACAATATTTTTCCATTATTTCTCCGTAATTTTATTTTTCAAAGGTTTGAAAAATTTCGGAAAATTACCCATCCCTACCTCTGCGTCTCTTTATGTGCCTAAAGTAAGTGGACATAGACTGGTAGCATGTTCTCAAAAGAATGAATTTTATTTTTAACACGCTTTTTAACCGACTTCAAAAAAAGGAGGTTCTCAATTCGTCTTGAACTTTTTTTTTTAATGTATGTTACCTCATAACTCGGAGACGGCTAGACCGATTTGAAAAATTCTTTTTGCGTTTGAAAGGGTATACTTTCTAGTTGGTTCCATTGTTATGAAATCAAAATCTGATGATGGGATCCTGGAGAAAGCGAGGGAACTCTTTAAATATTATAGGCACACCTATAGCGTTTTGGGTATTTCTAATAGTACCTTGTGCAGTTGCTCCCGAAAAGCACCATTTGAGGAAGTGAAAGTGATGATGAAGACTTTTTTCAAACATTCGATACCTATGGGTATCTTGTAATGGGTTTTTGGGTGTGGTGATTGCAAATCTGGAATTTATTTTTAAATTCAAGATGGCGTATGCAACTTTTTCTCACAAATTCGATATGGGTACCGTGTAATGGGTTTTTGGGTGTGGTGATTGCAAATCTGGAATTTATTTTTAAATTCAAGATGGCGTATGCAACTTTTTCTCACAAATTCGATATGGGTACCGTGTAATGGGTTTTTGGGGGTGGTGATTGCAAATCTGACATTCATTTTAAAATCCAAGATGGCGGATGCAACTTTTTCTCAAACATTCGATATGGGTATCGTGTAATGGGTTTTTGGGGGTGGTGATTGCAAATCTGGCATTCATTTTAAAATCCAAGATGGCGGATGCAACTTTTTCTCAAACATTCGATATAGGTATCGTGTAATGGGTTTTTGGGGGTGGTGATTGCAAATCTGGCATGCATTTTAAAATCCAAGATGGCGGATGCAACTTTTTCTCAAACATTCGATATGGGTATCGTGTAATGGGTTTTTGGGGGTGGTGATTGAAATCTGGCATTGATTTTAAAATCCAAGATGGCGGATGCAACTTTTTCTCAAACATTTGATATGGGTACCGTGTAATGGGTTTTTGGGGGTGGTGATTGCAAATCTGGCATTCATTTTAAAATCCAAGATGGCGGATGCAACTTTTTCTCACAAATTCGATATGGGTACCGTGTAATGGGTTTTTGGGTGTGGTGATTGCAAATCTGGAATTTATTTTTAAATTCAAGATGGCGTATGCAACTTTTTCTCACAAATTCGATATGGGTACCGTGTAATGGGTTTTTGGGGGTGGTGATTGCAAATCTGACATTCATTTTAAAATCCAAGATGGCGGATGCAACTTTTTCTCAAACATTCGATATGGGTATCGTGTAATGGGTTTTTGGGGGTGGTGATTGCAAATCTGGCATTCATTTTAAAATCCAAGATGGCGGATGCAACTTTTTCTCAAACATTCGATATAGGTATCGTGTAATGGGTTTTTGGGGGTGGTGATTGCAAATCTGGCATGCATTTTAAAATCCAAGATGGCGGATGCAACTTTTTCTCAAACATTCGATATGGGTATCGTGTAATGGGTTTTTGGGGGTGGTGATTGAAATCTGGCATTGATTTTAAAATCCAAGATGGCGGATGCAACTTTTTCTCAAACATTTGATATGGGTACCGTGTAATGGGTTTTTGGGGGTGGTGATTGCAAATCTGGCATTCATTTTAAAATCCAAGATGGCGGATGCAACTTTTTCTCACACATTCGATATGGGTATCGTGTAATGGGTTTTTGGGGATGGTGATTGCAAATCTGGCTTTCATTTTGAAATCCAATTTAAAACACATACGATATCCATATTGAATGTTGGAGAAAAAGTTGCATCCTTGGTGGATGCAACTTTTTCTCCAACATTCAATATGGATATCGTGTGTGTCTACTAAGTTAAATACACTGATAACCTTCAAGGGTTTATTGCTAAGTATAATTAACAAAGTAACGTAAGGGCTAAAATTATCGCTAAATGATGAAAATGAGTGCACCCGGTTGCTGTTCGAAATACACTAAGCTCGCGGCGAACTTAGTGCGACCGCATTATATCGCTTGCTCAGCAAACGTGGTCGATTGCAAAATATTGCATCAAACATCGTGTAATAGGTTTTTGGGCATACCGATTGCAATCCTGACATTCATTTTAGAATTTACGACGAAAGTTCATTGGCTACTTTGTTAGCTTACAATTTACACTGGGTTATTGACAATTTAACTGATCCTAGGTTAAGTGACTATTCAGTATTATCTAGGGTATCTAATAATACTGAAATTAATTGTTTAAATCCTTAGATGTGACAAAGGAGAGTTATAATAACACAATTTTACTATATCATCAGAATATAAATCGTTTCTCCGGCAAAATATTAGATGAGGAAATGTTAATAGATAAATATGATATAGATAAGATAAGATAAGATAAGATAAAAATTTATTTGTACATAAGAAAAGACACGCAATACATATGAGAAAAGAAAAACAGTAGGTTGTACAGCAAATCTAAAAATTAGTGTCAGATTTCCGGCACCTAAACTATCTTATGTTAACTAACGTAAATTATGCTAACTATCTTATGATATCTTATGTTTTTGTGAAACCTGGCTAAAACCAGATAGAATGTTGTTTAAAATTAATATTTTTCTGTTACTAGTACATACAACAGGTCCTCAGTAGGAGGTGGTACTTTAATATTACGTAGTAATTCTCTTAGATATAAGGAACAAAAATATATCACCGCTTGCTCTGTTGATTGCTTGTGTGAGGTAGCATGTACAGAAGTTGAAGGCCAAACTTTCTTAAGTGTTTATAGACCACCAGCATCTAACTTGTCATCATTCTTAATGATAATGGGAGAAATTTTAAGTACCTAAGCTTATAAGAGATAATAAATTAGTTTTTGTTTGTGGTCACCTAAATATTGATTTGTTAGTAAATTCACCTGAACACTGCAAGCTTACTTCATTGTTTGGTTCATTTAACTTAAAATGCGCATACAAGAAAGCAACAAGAATAACAGCAACATCAGCTCAATGCATAGATAATATTTATACTAATTGTGCCATAAAATACTCGTCTCAAATTAGTGGAGTTAGGTCTGACCATACAGGTCAACTAGTATCCTTTGAGTTGGTTAAAAAGCGGCAATTATAACATGTTAAGTAATCTTTCAATGGCCAATTTTGACTCCCATGACCCCAATGAAAATTACAGGATATTATTTTCTTCACTATGCCACGAATTTAGTAAGGCATGTCCAGTTAAAAAAATTCAAATGAGTAATAAATCTAAATTTAATGAATGGGCCACTGCTGGAATAAGAATAAGCTGAGACAATTTATACAACTTATACCATGAAAAATCATTGACTTCCGATGAAGCCTTCCATAATTATGTAAGAAACTACTCAAAGATATTTAAAAGAGTATGCGCCCTAAGCTAAATCTAAATTAGAAAGTAATAAAATTAGCATTTCTAACAATAAAATAAAAACTGTGTTGAAGGTGATAAACAAAGAAACTGGAAACACAAACCATCAGGGTTAGAATGATTTGACTTTGAACATCGATGATCAGGTCATCTCAGATAAGTCAAAAGTGGCTGAGAAGTTGGAAAATTACTTTACCAATATTCCAGTAGAGGTTACTAAATCTCTACATTCTTCGCCATTATTAGCAGAATCTTTTTTAAAGGAAAACTTCAATAAGGATATACCAACATTTTCATTTAAGCCCATTTCTATTGATGTAATTAAAAAGCATTCCAAAGTCTTAACATAACAAACACTGATGACTTATGGAGTGCATCTGTTAGGGTTCTTGGTAATATTATTGACTCAATTGCTGCTATCCTAACAGGCACATTTAATTAATGTATAGACAGCGGTAATTTTCCCGATTTAATGAAACATAGTAAAGTACTACTAATTTTAAAGTCGGTTTGTAAGAGTGATCCCTCTAACTATAGACCGATATATGTGCTTCCAGCATTAAGCAAAATATACAAAAAAATCATGCTGGACCAGATGCTATCATATTTTAACTCAAATGGAATTCTGCATAGTCGGCAGTTTGGTTTCACGAAAGGTAGGTCAAAAACAGACGCAGGAGTAGCGCTCATCCGTCACATTCTGGAATCTTGGGAGAAATCTCAGGGTGCAATTGGCATATTTTGTGACCTCTCCAAAGCTTTTGATTGCGTTGACCACAAAACACTGATCTGTAAATTACACCATTACGGAGTTCGTGGATTCGTGTTCTGCTGACCTTGTTCTTTCATATTTATCAAACAGGCAACAAAAATTTATTGTTAATGGAGCGACATCTGCAGGATCCCTAGCCAAGATGAGTGCTCCGCAAGGTTAAATTCTTGGCCCTTTCCTTTTTATAGTGTATATCAATGACATACATGATGACCAACTTATCGGATATTTTTTATTTGTAATTCCATTGTGCTGTATTAAATTGGTCTATACGACAGTATAGACCAAAGTTTTAAATATAATTATATCTAAGATATCTTAGAACTGGAAATATATCTTACAACTATATAATAATATAGGTTATCCATCAGAATTCAGACAGGCTTTAATTTATAATCATATTGTGGGAAGTACTAATTTCACACGGGTTCCCGTTAGTATATGCTTAAACTAGACTTATGGTCTCATGGTGCGTGGTGCGCTGGTAGCACGCTACTGGCATGATTGCTCTATGTTATCTCTTAAAAAATAGTAGTAGAGATACCTACTACTGTTTCTTGTGATTTTTTTTTTATTTTTGGCTCGCGTTTGAATTTAAGAAAAAAATTAATTCAAACTCAAAATGTTTTATTTCACATAGGCCTACATGGACACTTATAAAACGTCAGCAGTTTGGCGCAGGGCACGGTTCGCAATTGGTCGTTTTCTATGGAGAAGATCCGGCAAGAAACTCCACAGTTACTCTTTTAAAATATCATTCTTACAATGTATCTATAATACAGGTTAATTAGGTATGAGAGGACATTAAAGCCTGTCTGAATTCTGATGGATAACCTATATTATTATATAGTTGTAAGATATGTTTCCAGTTTTAAGATATGCTTAATTATATTGAAAACTTTGTTCATTACAAGATATTTTCTAAATTTAAACCCACGACCTACGTCATTTAAATTTAAAAGTCAATTATCTGAAATTAAGTATTTCAAATGGCGGGAGACTTTGTTAAACATAAAAAACACAGTGATACGACGTCAATGTGGAGCTATTTTTTAGTTGCAAAGGATAGGAATAGTGCCAAATGTAACCGATTCTCAGCCATTCTCAAGACTTTGGATGGATCGACTAAGGGATTACATACACATTTGTCATCAAAACATAACATCAAGCTTATATCAGCTTCAACAAGTCTAGATTCTGATAGTCTGAACACAGCACCGCCGCCAGCCAAGCGAAAGTTAAATGATTATTTTACTAAAAGTGCCGACGATAGCCTCGATGATGTTTTGGCAAGAATGATTGCATTAGATGGATTTCCATTCAGTATATTCATAATTTTAGATGATTCGAGAAAATTTGTCTTTGCAAAATACACGGATTTACCAAAGTCAGCCGTCACCATTCAAAAACGTGTCATGAATTACAGTGAAAAAATCAGAAAGCAAGTAACTGCAGAATTGAAACATTTGAAAAGTGCAGGTGAAAGATTTAGTCTTTCTTTCGACAAGTGGACTTCAACATCCAATAAATTTTATTTTTTATAGATTTAGAATTTAGGACTTGTTCCTATTTATGGAAGTATGAAAGTATGGCTGAAAATTGTCTTCGTATATTGAAAGAGCGTCTAAGTATATTTGATATTTCCCTGGATACTGGCTTTATGATAAACATAATTATTTGCAAGACAGCTCTACCTCAGATGATACTATAAATGAACCACCAGTGGCTGTTGATCATATGGACGACATCCATGATGATGAACATTTAGAAGACTTAGACAGTCCAGAATCAGACTTAATCTTAATGTCACAAAATGACCTTGCGCTATAACACATACCAGAGTTAACACAAGATGAAAACATTAATGAGCTGATAAAGAAAATCCGCAAAGTTGTAGAGTGTATTTCAAAAGATCACCATTGAAAACAGTACTTCAAAAATAAATGAAAATGAACATGGAAAAGAGCTGTCACTTCTTTTGGACTGTAAAACCAGGTGGAATAGTCTTTTAACAATGCTGGAGCGATTTCATCTTTTAAAAACCTTAATTCAATAAGCTCTTATAGATCTCAATCATCCAATTCGTTTGGAAGAAGTTTATTTTGAATTGGTAAATAAAATTGTTGATGTGCTGACCCCAATTAAATTGACAGTAGAAGCAATCTTTCGGCGAGATGCTAATTTATGCACAGCTGATTCCGCTTTGAAATTTCTTATAAAACAGCTATCTAGCATAATCATTTTTTGGCAAGTGCTGACACTTGCCAAAAAATGAAAACATCCTTAGTGGAACGTATGAAGCAACGACGAAGTGATGATTTGACTGGTGTGTTGAATTAATTACAAAATCCATGAAAAGATGATGAAATTTCAGTTATTATCGGATTTGGAATGGCATGACTTATTTCCAGTTTCTACACAGACGGCTTTAGTTTAGAAGCAAATAAAGTGTATTGTTAAAAAACTTAAAAGTCGAGATGACACGGAAGAAGAAGAAGGAAGATCAGGATCACAAACAGATGATGAGTTAAGGCCACAAACCTCCCAATCCCAACCCCAATTGACACTAAAGGAAAAGTTATAGCTGGAAATTGATAAGAGTATGAAATCCCCAGATCGTGAAGTACAAATACAAAATTAATCGGTGTTGGCAAAATATAGTATTAGACGTGAAATAAGCCTGTTTGAAAATGGAGGAATTAGTGGATATCACTTAGAAACAGCATATAAGTATCTATTGTCTATTCCTCCAACCAGTGTAAAACCTAAACGAGCGTTTTCAGCTGCTGCTTATGTTGGTAATAAACGAAGCAGGCTTGGAAGTCAAACCTTGGATGCATTGATATTTCTACGACTGTATTTTCAAAATTCGAAATAAGTTTTATTGTCTTTTTATTTCTTACAAAGTATAGTATCTTTTTGTCATTTTTTCTTTTCTTACTATACTGTGATATGTGTAGTGTACCAAACTTAAAAATATATATTTTAAGAAATTACTCGTTTTTTAGAGTTCAGTTGCCGAATGGCAAAAAACGGAACCCTTATAGTTTCGTCATGTCTGTCCGTCTCTCTGTCTGTCTGTCTGTCTGTCTGTCCGTCCGTCCGTATGTCACAGCTATTTTATTCCAAAACTATTAAGACTATACATGTGAAACTTGGTAAGTAGATGTATTCTATGAAACGCTTTCCGATATTGAGAAAAAAATAAAAATCATTTAAAATAAAGGAACATACTACTACCCCATACATGGAACTAAAACTGAAAATATTTTTTTTTTTCATGAAACCTATGCGTGTGTGGTATTTATAGACAGGTCTTTAAAAAATACATGGGGGTTTCTGAAACCACTTTTTCATAAAGTCAATCGTTTAAAAGATATAAGCTTCCAAAGTGGTCAAATGTGTATCCCTCCCTCTAACTTCTATAATAGTGGAACGAAAAATCTAAAAAAATATGTATCTGTAGATCTGAATGTAAACTTTCAACCAAAATTGGTTTGAATGATATCGAGTTAACAGTTTTTGAGATACGGCATATTTTCTAAAACCGCAAATATAACTTTGTAATTCATACAAACTATGAAAAACAAAGTTATCTAGCGTAGTTGTAAAAAATGTAAATAAGCTAGTTTTAAGAAATTTGTAAGGTTTTTTTCGTCAAATAAATATTCATATTATATTATATTATTATAGTTACACACGGAACCCTTCATGCGCGAGTCTGACTCGCACTTGGCCAATTTTTTACATTTGAGACCAATTAGAAACCACATAGTCTAATCCGGGGATAGCCCCAGGGTCCCAGGATTCAGCATCAAGAATCACGTAATCCCGGGATTGAAAAACATGCTCGGGATTGTATTCTCTAGTTGCAACTAAGAAAGGATTTCTATCGAAATTCTATTTTAGTTGCCAAATGTATCGAAAAAAATAGAATTAATAAATTGTAAAGAACCAGACAGATAGCCCTACAGACCTCAATCTGAACGATAATTCTGTAAGCAGTTTTATGGCGATAGGAGCCGGGTTTTCTGGTTTAGAACAAGTTTCAGCTTCCTTTGACATTCCCTCTATGTCCGCCAAATTATACGCCAAGTGCCATAACAAGGTCTGTCTACTACGGGGATTAGCCAAAGAAAAATTGGCCAAGTGCGAGTCAGACTTGCCCATGAAGGGTTCCGTAGTAACTATAATAATATAATATGTATAACTACTACAACTACTAGTCTGTCTGTCTGTCCATCCGTCCGTCCGCATGTTACAACCATTTTATTCCGAAACTATTAGGACTATACATATAAAACTTGGTAGATAGATGTATTCTGTGAACCGCTTTCCGATTTTAACAAAAAATTAAAATATATTTAAATTAAATTAAAAATATTTTCAGTTTTAGTTCCATGTATGGGGAGCCCCCCCATACATGGAACTAAAACTGAAAATATTTTTTTTTCATGAAACCTATGCATGTGTGGTATCTATATACAGGTCTTTAAAATGAGATTGAGGTTTCTAAAACCACTTTTTCATAAAATTAATCGTTTAAAAGATATACGCTTCCAAAGTGGTAAAATGTGTGCCCCCCTCTGATTTCTATAATAATGGAGTGAAAAATATAAATATATATATACAACGTGTAACGGAAACCCCATATCTAACCAAAAGGGCTGAAGACAACATTTGGTATGGAGTCTCTATGCACAGTTTCAGCACAAAATAACTGACTTAAAGAATTGATACCAAATTATTGGTTTCACATATTTTTTGAATACCAATCATAACAAACGTGTCACAGCACTACGAGGGTCAATAACTTTCCACGTCACTTGCCAATAACACGATAATTCTTTTCGTTCTTCTTAATTTGAAAAATTCGGTCTCTGGTATCAGTGTACTGGAATTTGTAATAAGTTCTACACATGTAGACTTAGGATTACAAAACCCTTGCCATATCGTTTGTTATCATCCAAAGAAGCCATGCACTTGGTATGTATATACCCTTTAAATTACACGTTGTATATATATATATATATATCTATAGATCTTAATGTAAACTTTCAATCAAAATTGGTTTTAAAGAGATCGAGTCAGCAGTTTTTGAGATACAGCATATTTTCTATAACAGCAAATATAACTTTGTAATTCATACAAATACTATGAAAAACAAAGTTATTTGGCGTAGTTGCAAAAAATGTAAATAAGCTAGTTTTAAGAAATTTGTAAGTTTTAGTTTTTTGTCAAGTAAATATACATATTATATTATATTATTATAGTTACTACGGAACCCTTCATGGGCGAGTCTGACTCGCACTTGGCCAATTTTTGTAAAATGTTATAATAAGCAATATAACATTAGATTTATAGATTTCTTTTATTTATTTTTTTCTTTTAAATTAAGTTACACTTGATACATATATTGTTATGAAATAAATTACGCTTATATTTTCTGCGAAGTAAGTTCGCTAGACAGCATTAATGAAAAAATGTTTTTTTGGTATGGCCCCACGTATATAAAATAAAGTACCGAATGTTATTAAAAATATGACAGTACATCAGAATTTAAACGAGCACTAAATGAAATTTTAATAAACAAAACTTATTTCAGTCTGGTTTTATTATGACATTACATAATTATATTTTTTTTTATTTCATACTGGTTTTAATATTCAAATAAGTACTGCATACCCATCTACCCTAACTTGCTACTTACCCAGTTTCGAAGCGTCAATAGCCTAATGGATAAGGTGTCGGACTTGTGATCGAGAGGTCGCAGGTTCGAACCCCACCCATTACACTATTGACGTGAACCCACTCCAGACATAAGCATATTTAGCTTAGTTGGAGGGGTTAACAAGATTGCTAGTAATGTGAAATGTACCCACATTGCTAGTATTCTTTAAAAAAAAATCTGATGAGTTTAATATATAAAATCAAAGTTTTATTGCAATAGGATGAATAGTGAGGGAACGGATAATGTATTACTACAGTAAAAACAAATGTAAATTTTTATATAATAGGTATAATTTATTAAATTTATTTTTGTGATTTATTGACGTACCTACTTGCTTCATTTAGATCCATCCAGCCGTTTGAGCGTGAAGAAGTAACAAACATGCAAACAGACACATTCATTCACAAACTTTCGCCTTTATAATATTAGTGTGATAAATAAAACCATCTAAATAATTAATATTCGTTTTTCAAGTTTATTCAACATAACGACAAAAAATTAAAAAATGCAAAGTTAGCAAACTTCGTCGTGCAACGGCAAGCGGGCCTCGAGCGAACTTGTCATTGTGTGTGTGACAACGCACACGACTAGCCCGCTGCAGTAAATACCTATTTTCCGCGCGTCTCGTAGGCTTGACACCCTCTTAATACTTTGACCGAAGGAAAACGCAATTGGGTTAAATTTGCTCCGTCGAATTTGATTCCGAAAAGACCTCTATTCTTTTTTATTATTCCCTATAATTCTAAAATCCTAAGAAATTTCATTTCAAAATTGCATTCAAAATGTGCATAATAGGTAATTGAAAACTCTGACTGAAAATATTTTTTGATACATAGCTTAATTTATTTTTAAACAATTTTTATTTGGTTTGGCGCTTACGTTGTTTTATTTTGGTTCCAGCGTATTGTTGCGCTCTCTTTTTTTCGCACGTGGAAGTAATAGACTCTGTCACTTTCTTATGCCCGCCCACTTCGCCTGCGGCCTTTGTCAGTGATAGACCTGTGTCGATTCCTCCCGCAGCCGTGATTATAATTTTTTATCGAAATAGTTATTGTTTAGTCTTGTTTTCTGATTTTATTTATCTATATTTGACCAGTGAACAATGTTTATATAATATTAGTTTACCGATATGGGGAATAAGTATAAAAGACAACGAAAGGTGAAAAAATTGGCCAAGTGCGAGTTGGACTCGCCCATGAAGTGTTCCGTAGTAACTATAATAAATATAATATACTTAATATATTTATTTGAAAAAAAAAAAACCAAAAACCTTAAAAATTTCTTAAAAGTAGCTTATTTACAATTTTTACAACTACGCCAAATAACTTTGTTTTTCATAGTGTTTGTATGAATTACAAAGTTATATTTGCGGTTTTAGAAAATATACTGTATCTCAAAAAATGTTGACTCGATCTCGTTCAAACTAATTTTGGTTGAAAGTTTACATTAAGATCTACAACATATGGTTTTTTTAGATTTTTCACCTTATTATTATAGAAGTTAGAGGGGGGGACACACATTTTACCACTTTGGAAGCATATATCCTTTAAACGATTAACTTTATGAAAAAGTAATTTTAGAAACCTTAATGTCATTTTTAAAGACCTGTCTATAGATACCACACACGTATAAGTTTCATGAAAAAAAAATATTTTCAGTTTCAGTTCCATGTATGAGGAGCCCCCTTTATTTTAAATATTTTTTAAATTTTCTCTTAAAATCGGAAAGCGGTTCACAGAATACATCTATCTATCAAGTTTTACATGTATAGTCTTAATAGTTTCGGAATAAAATGGCTGTGACATACGGACGGACGGACAGACAGACAGACGGACAGACATGTCGAAACTATAAGGGTTCCGTTTTTTGCCATTCGGCTACGGAACCCTAAAAACCGACATTTGGAACGCCTGAGGGATCATGCTCGTAAAATGACGGAAAATAATTGGCCAAGTGCGAGTCAGACTCGTCCATGAAGGGTTTCGTAGTAACTATTATAATATAATATAATATGTATATTTATTTGACGAAAAACAAAACCTTACAAATTTCTTAAAACTAAGTTATTTACATTTTTTACAACTACGCCAAATAACTTTGTTTTTCATAGTGTTTGTATGAATTACAAAGTTATATTTGCGGTTTTAGAAAATATGTTGTATCACAAAAAATGCTGACCCGATCTCGTTCAAACCAATTTTGGTTGAAAGTATACATTAAGATCTACAGACATATATTTTTTTAGATTTTCATTCCATTATTACAGAAGTTAGAGGGGGGGGAGGTACACATTTTACCACTTTGGGAGCGTATATCTTTTAAACGATTGACTTTATAAAAAGTAGTTTCAGAAACCCCTATGTCATTTTTATAGACCTGTCTATAGATACCACACACAAATAGGTTTCATGAAAAAAAAAATTTTTCAGTTTCAGTTCCATGTATGGTGAGCCCCCCTTTATTTTAAATATTTTTTTTATAAAATCTGAAAGCGGTTTACAGAATACATCTACCTACCAAGTTTCACATGTATAGTCCTAATAGCTTCGGAATAAAATGGCTGTGACATACGAACGGACGCACAGACAGACATGACGAACTATGAGGGTTCCCTATTTATTAATATTTACATACCAGTTTTATTTTACAGAGACAAAATCACAGCGCCGGAGCAGACCTCGAATATTACATGTGATTCGGAAAACAGAAGATTAGAGTCGCCATTATAATTTTTAAATTTGGATGATCAACAGTGTCTAACTACTAACTTCTTGGAAAAAAAATTGTCAGTAAACTGTTTATTTCCTATTAAGATAGAAAGAAATACATTGGCGCGGATTGTCTTGTTCACAAACTAAACTAAAGTTCAGTGCATCTTTTTCTTACTATTTCATTATAAAAGGACAGAAAATATTAGTTTATTTCTGTCAAATTAGTCAGCGCCTGACGTAAATTGACGTATTTTTAGTAACCAATTTTTTAATCGAGTCTAAAATTGTCTATGGAATATCTTAATTTGACGGGACTAAACTAATATTTTTCTTCTGCTTTTTTCTTAATGAAATAGAAAGAAAGTGCGTTGCCAGGGCCAAAATTCGTGGTGGCAAGGCATCTGCCGGAGATTTTTCACTCTTACTTTAAAGGTGGCAGACGGGTCATATGTGGAAAAGAACACAGAAGCCGACAGAGAGTTCCAAACCGATTCGAAGACCGGTCGAAGTCCGACCGAAGTCCGACCGACAAAGTGCGCACAATAAATGTAGAGGAGAATTACATAGTATGACAAAGTGGTATATTGACCAAGTGAGGATGGTGCCCTGTAGTACGTCTGGTATATTAATACTGAAAGCCATTACCAATGATATTGCCGTTATTCATGAAATCAGTCATCGTGTTTTTTTCTATATATTTTATTTCTATTTATCAAAGTAATCACCCATGCAATCGATGCATCTTTTCCAACGCACTAGTAGCTTATTGATACCCTTCTTGAAGAAATCAGTTGGACGGGAGGCAACAAATTCTGCAAAGGCATTTTTACTGCCTCTATGATGTTGATTTTTTTCCGAGAAGTTTAGAATTCAGGAAAAAGTAGAAATCTGTAGGTGCAAGGTCTAGTGAGTACGACAGATGGCGGAGAACTTCCAACACCAGCTCTTGTAACTTGTAGACCGTCTGCTGTGTAGTATGAGGACGCGCGTTGTCATGCAAGAGCAGCGGAGCCGAGCGATTGACCAAAGCTGGTTGGAGATGTGCGAGCTTCTCCATAATTGTGTTCAGTTCTGCAGTAATGCTCATCCTGTTTGGTAGATAACTCATTACACCAGGGTTAGACCACCAAACAGGGACCATCACTTTTCTAGGGGTCAGTTTTCGTTTAGGAAAACGTTTAGATGCTAATCCAGGATCTAACCAATTTCGCTTACGATTGTCGAACAGGATCCATTTTTCACCGCAGGCAACAAAATTATTTCGTTTGTGTGCCTGTTAAGCAGTGCAAGGTACGTCTCGATGCGTCCTTCGCGGTGATGATCACTGAATTCGTGGGGCAGACGTCAAGTTTTTTTACCTTGCCAATTTGACGCAAGTAAACCAATATTGTTTTGATACTAGCGTTGAAAGCTGCTTCTAATTCAGCCGCAGATTGGGTGTCATCAGCTCCCACAATCGCCTTTAATTCGTCATCGACAACCATAGGGTTCATTTTTCAGGTCGAAATTTCCAGATCGGACACGAGCAAACTAATAACGGGTGGTGCATTAATTTTTAGAGTTCGTTTTGTAAACGTCGTTGAGGTTGTGGGCCGTAGGTACAAGGGGCACGGTTATGCCAAACTTTGAAACAAGAATTCCAAATTATAAAATAAAATTAATTTGAAATTATAATTATTAGCCAAAACAATATGATTATCGAACTCAAACTCAACATATTTATTTCACATAGGCCCACATGGGCACTTACAATACGTCAGAAGTTAGTGCATGGTTTGAAATTGGTCGTTTTCTAGGGAGAAAAACCGGCAAAAAAAACTCCACAGTATCCATGATACAGATTAAGAGGACAGTATATGATTTAATATTATAATTTGAAATTGCCAGTACGGCAAAACAGCGAATTCATAGGTAAAGCCCTGTTATTAAATATCAAATATTTATAAATTATTTAAAAATTAAACATAACTGACAACGAGCAGTACTGAAAGTGATGTTCTTTAAACCAAGAGACTTCTCTACTGAGCAGCTATATTCTGACGCACAAATCCTCACAGTCAGACAGCTATATATCCTCCGTTCTATCCAGCGAAGACACCGTACTCTTCCTCTAGACAAAAACCTACTTCAAAGGCGCAAAGGTTTTCCAGTATGCAAAGCAATCCCTTGTCGATATGCATTTGCAAGTCGTCAATTTTTAGCACAAAGTTCACGTATTTATAACAAAATTAATAAAATTATTTCCATTTATAGACTCACCACTCACGAATTAAAAAAAACTTTAGAACTGGCTACTTCTTTTATCTTATGACGAAGCAGAAAAAATATTGTGTATCGAAACTTAAATTTATTTATACTCCTATGGAATCATACTATCTCTCATTCACACATAATCACACCGTTGCCCACACACGCATATACACACACCCACTCACACAAACACATACACACACAAACCTTCCAGACACTCATAAACACACACACAACCTTCTTTTGCTGTTGACAACAGAAATATTGTAACAGAAATGTCACGGTCGTGTTATTTATTGCCAATGCCGAAATATCTCCGACTCTTAAGATACAGGTCTGCGTACCTAGTTTAGGTGCCGGAAATCTGACACTAATTTTTAGATTTGCTGTACAACCTACTGTTTTTCTTTTATGTATTACGTGTCTTTTCTTATGTACAAATAAATTTTATCTTATCTTATCTTATATAAAAAATATATAAAAGATGTATTATAATTAGTGTTAATCTTTTTTATGTATATCTAATTCATTTCTACAATTATTATTTTTTAATTTTCAATTAACTTATATTTTTTAGCTTAGTTATTAATTTTATCTCGTGCATGCTGTGGTCTCTTATAAGTGAAAGAGTACACCTACAAAACACATAATTTGTATAACCTGAATATTTATGAACTGTGTATATCTTTTGTTAGAGATCCTAAATAAATAAATATATTGAAGGAAAATATGCAAAGACTTTACAAACTAGCAGTTGGGTAAAAAGAAGCCTATAAGACTTTTCAAGCTTACTTAAACCTACTTCAATACCAAATTTTATCTTAATCCACCCAGTACTTTCAAAGATTAGCGCATTCAAAGAAACAAACTTTACTGCTTTATAATATTAGTGTAGATTTCTTAAATTAGGAGCATTGTAGGATCATATCATAATCAGATTACTTTCAATTATTATAAGTACGATAAGTCACAAATTTGAGCGGACCATCCAGAGTGCAAACATTTGTCAGTTATCGTGTAGCTCAACTTTGAACTTAAGGAGCTCAACGATCTGACGAACAGTATCAAAGTAAGGACATTTGGGTAGGTAAGACAAATACTCAAACAGCCATACATCAACTATAAATTATAATGAAAATAACATAAAAAGAAATAATAACCTACATATTCCTCACATTCATAATAATAAAAATATAAAAGATCAAAAAACGAAAAAAGAAATAATTAAATACAAAGTAGGTATATACAATACTTTAGAAAGTCAATCATTAACTCAGCAAAATATATTAAAAAAGAGCACATAAGTACGTATATCATTGGAGAAACTAATTCCCAAGCCTTTTAATCCTCAATATAATCTTTGACTGTGTAAATAGCTTCCTGAAATAGCTTACGTTTTATAAATAATTTGAATTTGATTAGAATATGTTACTTATCACTTAATAGCACACTAAATACCCATACTCACACACAATTGTGACAATTAAACACTAAGTTTGTATTTAGATGACAATAACAAAATTGTGGCGGTACAACCCAACGCAATAGGGTAGTTTCCTGTGTTACAAAATAATTATTTTATTTGGTTCATCAGGTAGAATTTCAAAAAATATTGATCACGTATTTTTTGCCCTTTCAAGTCAAGAAAAAATCACAAAATGGAAAGCTTCAAAGTATAGGAGTGGGGGCTGCTGATGTCACACAGTGCCAAGAATTATACCGGAGTGTGACGTCACGCGAAACTTCAACTCACTGTATCGTCTTAATTTTTCAATTACGTGAAAAAATAAAAAATACGTATCGAAAGTTTTTTGTTAAACTACGTGACGGACTAAATAAAATATTTTAGGAAACTATCCTACGCCCTTCCTAGGGGTATTAAGTATTTTTTAACACTGAATACCCGATCATTATAAGAGACAAGGGAATTCCCTGCTTCGTTCTCGATAGTCGCACATACGGATTGGCCGATTATGGCGTTGCCAAAATTGTGTTTGAATTTTACATATTTTCGATTTATTATATAATATAGATTTAAAAGTATCGTCTATTTTATTAATGAAAACTGACAAGGGGGCCCTTATATCCATGGGGTCCTAGGCTGCAGCCCAAATAGCCCATAGGTAGATCCACCTCTGATGCAAGCAAGCATGCAACATGCATCAGGCATAGTTTCTGGCACGGCTCCGGTGCTGCAGGGCTCCGGCGGTCCCATGCAAGCTTATCCTCGCAGATGTGTTTCACGCTCACCACCGCGGCTGCGGCTTGCTGGCTGGCTTCGCCAACCAGCCTCAGCCGCGGCGGCGAGTGTTAAAACCACCTGCTCCTCACCTCGCGGGCCGCCTCGCCCCTCCCCGCCTACGCGATTTTAAATAACACTCTAGGGGTAGGACAGACATGGAACAGACGTGGAATCGGTTTCGCAGCAATTCGTTTCTGTCACGCCGCTTCCGCAGCACGCTCAATCAAATTACTCGCAATATTATATATTTTAAACGATAGGCTTAATGATTTTCGATTAAATAACGTACGTTACGTAATCATTACGTAACGTTATATCCAATAACATTATACGAAATAAGTTTTAGAGTATATAAATGTTATGTCTAAAGAAATTACATCAACAGTTGGTATAACTCACTATCTTGTGAACGTTATTGAAATGAAAATATACCAAATAACTTTTTATGATATGAGACGCACCCCGCTAAATCAGTACGGATTTGTTTCGAACAGACCAGTTAAAAAACCGTGTTCAATTCAATTGCACACTATTTTGTAAAACCTCTTTTAACGTTGCTTGACCGCAAAAACGTACTCATTTGACGCGAGTTGAGCACGGGTTGGTTGAATTGTGTAGTAATACAAAAGCGTGTGTATTTCGCGAGACCGATGTCGCCAGTTGGACACGGAAAGGGAAATACGCGACGATGATTTGGTGCATTCACTAGAGGTCAGTGAAGATGATGAGCCTCTACCATATGAAATAGAGATTGAAAATAATGATATGACTGGTAGATCCTCGGTACATGAGAGATCCGTGATCCAGAATATGTAATTAATAAAAATAGGGGCAAGGATACAAACAAAGAAAATAAAACACGCGGGGGAAATGTCTCTGATGAAATATTAAATGAAGGCGAGAGACATGTATTCCAAGAAAATAGTGTAGTTATAGATTTTAGTAATTTTTAATTAAATCTCTGACTTTTATTCGTAAGAAAATATCCATCAAAAAATTTAATTCGATGAATAATCTTTAATTAATTAATAATAAATTAATAGTTTAAAAATCACTAGAAAAACACGCTTTTATAAGTGCACGTAAAAACAAAAAATTTGTTCGCGTTTTTCCTTTTTTTTTGTAGCCTCCGTTTTCTTTGTGTTGCTGTTTCTTTTTTTATATTATTCCCACGAGTAGTGAACAATTAAACGGTCAATCACCCCAGAGGATTTGAAAGTGACATCACAAAAAGTTGACAAAAAGGTTAAGAAAACCGATAACGGATTTTCTTTAGGTTTGTTATCCTGAAACCTGATCCTGTTTGAAACCTGATCGTGTTCAAAGTCCATTACGTGGCTTTTCTCACAAGTACAAACACGACTATGATACGATATTCCATCATGGAATGCCACTGCCTATCTTCCGGCTTCATCATCAGACCTTGAAACCTAATCGTGGTCAAATTTAATTACAAGACTTTTCTAAGAAATCCAAAACAGCTATGATACGATTTTCCATCATGAAGTTCCAGTTCATATCTTCCGGCTCCATCATCAGATCAGTTCGACAGTACCATATTATTGTATTGTCATCAGAACTACATACAGTTGCTAATTTTCATTACGCTACGACCCTTGGAAGATGGTTAAAGTAGTTGCCTTAGATTCCATTACATAGTTAGTTACATACAGGTCGACCTAATAAAAGCGTGTTAAAAAGCGTAGTTTTGAAGCAACTTTTTGTTACTACTAATTTTAAGTAAATTAATAAAATAAAATCATAGTAAGAATTTGTTTACTATACTAGTAGTTCTTTTTCTTAGGTCAATATGATCATTTACTGTTACGGTCTGCTCATTTACACACGTTATATTATTTTTTGTCATTCTTAAA
The DNA here is from genome assembly GCA_943138885.2 of Tholera decimalis. NCBI lineage: Eukaryota > Metazoa > Arthropoda > Insecta > Lepidoptera > Noctuidae > Tholera > Tholera decimalis. The sequence goes on from OW964572.2 coordinate 6,436,657, forward strand.
TAAAGTAAAACACTAAATACCTAACAATATAATGAATAAGTTAGTTTAATTCAGATTAAAAAGAAATGTATTTGATTTTGGCGACTCCGTGCCTTCTCTGTTGTAAAACATCAAAACACACAAACTACATCGCAAACTCACCGCGAGCGTGCGCTCGAGTTTGCAATGAATTCTAGCGGGGGTGCTCCCCGCGTCTTCCGTTAAGCTACGCCCCTCGAGCTATGTCTTATTTTTTACGTATCACCTTAATGTATAATTTTACTTTAAATAAGGGTCAAAACGCTTGAGTCATAGGGCCCGAGTGCGCGTCTCACCGGCTGATAGATTTCTTGCGTGACCGGAGGGCTGGCTCGTTCTTTGCCCAAAGAAGAAGCATTGCCATACAACGTGACAATGCTGCTAGTCTTAGTAGTGCTTCAACCTTACAGTAAATAGTCAGGTTTATGTTTATCAATGTATTTTGCAGTGGTAACTCAAAGTCAACAAAAAAATACCACAGGAAGTTAATCACATTAAGAATTAAATGGTTTATTGTTTTTTTTTTTTTTTATATTAAATGAAAAAATACAACAAAATACATCCATCAAATATTATGATTTATTAAACATTAATAGAAATCATCACATCTGGTTCTCAATCAGTTGAAGATGAATCCGAATCGTCATTTGTAAAAAGAGAATCATGGTTAAAATTTCCTCCTGCATCTGTTTCTACAAACAATAAATCTTCGGTTAGTGGGTATTCATCTTTCTGTTCAATAATATGAGCAGATCATTCTTCATAATTTTTGGTACTTAATTGATACGATGGTGCCAAAGCTCAAAAACTTTTTTCCATAGTGGATGTTCTACCCAAAACATATCAGGACTCCGGATACTGCGGTTGCTAAAGCAATTAATTTATTAATTTTCTTTCTTCTCATTTATCGAACTATCTTGTTTTTATTGATAATAGGCTCGCGGTTAACCACCATCTCACTGATCTCACCATCATCATGGTAAGTGATGATGTGATTAGCGTGATAGCCATTAGGAAACACAAACTCCGACAGGAAATCCCGCTGTACGCATAATAAATGTACTCCCGAAACGTTTTGTTCGTATGGGTGGGATGACCACCATGTAACGATGGCGCATTACCGTTTGTCTTGTAGTTTGATGATGGAACGGGCTTGTTGGAATTAGATTGTGCAAGTCCATCTCACACTCCCCGGAATATAACCGATAGGCTTGCAACACGTCGCCGATGTTTAAGGCTCTGGAGGGACTATGTATGGACATAGAACAAAAACTAAAATTTTTTTTTTTCATCAAACCTATTCGTATATGGTATTTATAGACAGATCTTTAAATAACTAAAAAATGACATTGAACTTTCTAAAACCAATTTTTCTTAAAGACCACCGTTTAAAAGATATACGTTTCCAAAGTGGTAAAATGTGTGTCGTCGTCGTCGTCCCCCCCTCTAACTTCTATAATAATAGAGTGAAAAAGCTAAAAAAATATATGCTGTAGATCTTAATAAAAACTTTCAACGAAAATTGGTTTGAACGAGATCAGGTCAGCAGTTTTTGAGATACAGCATATTTTCTAAAACCGCAAATATAACTTTGTAATTCATACAACACTATGAAAAATAAAGTTATTTATTCACATGGGATACCAACAGCTACTTAAATTAATCTAGAAACAATGTGAAAATTTGACAGCCAATTACAGGTCTCCACGTATAGTTTCATGTGAAGTTAAGGAACACTGTGAACGACATAGTACTGTTAGCAGGAAAACAGCACACTTAATATAACACTAATAACATAATAATATGTAAAAACCTAAACACAACTAAATAAAGTTACATGATTATTTAAAACTAATTATTACTTAAAAAATTTAAGGCTTAAGCACCTCCTCGCTGATGAGTGATGACACACTTGTACTAAATGAATCAATGTCATGCTGCCTGCACACCTCATTAAAGCTCCTGCTTGCACGCAACACATACGAATTCTGTCTATATTTCTTTATTTGGTGTAGTTACTACGGAATCCTTCATGGGCGAGTCTGACTCGCACTTGGCCAATTTTTTAATGATAATAGGTTCGCGTTTAACCACCATCTCACCGTGTTTGCAGTGCGTTTTTGGGAGTCGGTTTAATTTTTTGGTAATTTTTTTTTATAAGATTCCGCACCTCCTAGGAATACCTCCGTCTATATGGAATGTGAGAACAATGTAAACTCTTTGTTTATAAATGTCTACCTCCTTTTTTTTCTGGGTGGTAAAATCATCGAATAACTTCTCCCGCTCTAGGTGAAGTGGAAGGGAGTGTCAGACTTCTACTGACTAAAAACCCACCCTGTTCCTTCAGTTGCCCGTAAGTTCCGGGGCCGCGGTATCTTGTTAGTACATTTCCGCAACCCCGGCTGCCCGGAGTTACGCTCGCCGGAAAAGAATTTTTCAGCGAAAAAAGTATCCTAAATCTTTCCTCAACGACCAATCTATCTCTGTATCCAATTTCATCAAAACCGGTAAAGTTTTTGTGATAAGTGTAACAGACAGACAGAATTACATTCGCACTTATAATATATACAACGTGTAACGGAAACCCCATATTAATCCAAAAGGGCTGAAAACAACATCTGGTATGGAGTATCTATGCCCAGTTTCAGCACAAAATAAGTGACTCAAAGAATTAATACGAAATTATCGGTTTCATATGTTTCTTGAATATCAATCATAACAAACGTGTCACAGCACTACGAGGGTCAATAACTTTCCACGTCACTTGCCAATAACACGATAATTCTTTTCGTTCTTCTTAATTTGAAAAATTCGTACTCTGGTATCAGTGTATTGGAATTTGTAATGAGTTCTACACACGTAGACTTAGGATTACAAAACCCTTGTCATATCGTTTGTTATCATCCAAAGAAGCCGTGCATTCGGTATGTATATACCCTTTAAATTACACGTTGTATAGTAATAATTGTCATCAATGATATTAATAAAATATCATTGATTGTCATACTAACTTATTTCGGTCACGGCGGCGGCCAATCTTATAATTGATTAGCAATCTGCGCAGGAGATATTAGTGTAAAGCTTTGTTTTCCTAGGATAGCGGTGCCGTCATATAGCGGCCGTAATACAGCGGTGAATGACGTCACTAGAACGTTGTCTATGTAAACAAAATGGCGCGGCGCTAGAGAGCGGTAACTGACACCGTAACGTCAAAAAGCGGTGCCGCCATTTGCATGACGGCCGTCTTGTCGGTGACAGATGGTTTCGTGAACGTTTCATTGAAAGCGATGAAGCAGACTGTGTTAAAACGGCCGTGGAACTTTCCACATGTCGTCACCGTAAAGACGGCCGCCTTTTTGCGTCCGTAATATTACGGCCGCTATATGACGGCACCGCTTTCCTAGGAAACCAAAGCTTAAGTGCACATGTACCTTTACTCTTATTGTCCGATGGGACGGCAATCCGACACGACCGGAGACAGATCAGGAGCTGGACCAACGACTTAACGTGCTTTCCAAAGCACGGGGCTTATCACACCACTAACTTCCAAACTCCGGGCTACCTACTACTGAGAAATTTCTAGCAGAAAAACTCTATAGCACTTCTTGCTCGTCCCGCGGGCCTAGACAAAATCCATTTTTAACCGACTTTAAAAAAGGAGGAGGTTCTCAATTCGGATGTTTGTTTGTTTTTTTTTATGTTTGTTCGTGCATATCTCCGTCGCTTGGCAACCGATTTGAAAAATTCTTTTTTTGTTGAAAAGGGTATACGTTCCAAATGGTCCCATGAAAATTTTATCGAAATCGGACAAGCCGTTTCTGAAAAATAGACAAAATTCTGAAAAAAATATTTACATAGACGATCTTTTCGTTTAGTCTGCTGGTGAAGGTGATAAGTAGTCGACATTTTGGCTTTTGTAACTAGATTAATTAAAACTGATCCACTAAAAAAACTTTTTTGCAAAAAAATAAAACCGACTTCCATATCAAAACACTACAAAGCCAAAAATAATTTTAATTTCGGTAGTCGGTGTTATTGGTTTTGTATTTTCTTTTTTTTTCACACCGCCTTCCGAAATTAAAATTATTTTTGGCTTTGTAGTGTTTTGATATGGAAGTCGGTTTTATTTTTTTGCAAAAAAGTTTTTATTTTCGCACTTTTTAGTGGGTCAATTTGTAATTAATCTAGTTATAAAAGCCAAAATGTCAACTACAAAAAACTAAAAACGCGCGAACAAAACACAATATAGAGTAACCGAAAAGATCATCAATGTAAATATTTTTTTTAGACTTTTGTTGATTTTTCAGAAACGGCTTGTTCGATGTCGATAAAATTTTCATGGGACCATTTGGGAAGTATACCCTTTCCAACAAAAAAAGAATTTTTCAAATCGGTTGGCGAGCGACGGAGCTATGCCCGAACAAACATAAAAAAAAAAAAAAAAAAAAAAAAAAAAAAAAAAAAAAAAAACAAACATCCGAATTGAGAACCTCCTCCTTTTTCAGAAGTCGGTTAAAAAGCGTGAAAATAAAAACTTTTTTGCAAAAAATAAAACCGACTTCCATATCAAAACACTACAAAGCCAAAAATAATTTTAATTTCGGAAGGCGGTGTGAAAACAAAAGAAAATACAAAACCAATAACACCGACTACCGAAATTAAAATTATTTTTTGCTTTGTAGTGTTTTGATATGGAAGTCGGTTTTATTTTTTGCAAAAAAGTTTTTATCTGTAAGCGTTAACGCCAACGGAAAAATTAAATTGTATGGAGTTGACATTTGCTAACCACATGTCACGTGATTGTCACGTGTTAGTAAATGTCAACTCCATACAATTTAATTTTTTCGTTGGCGTTAACGCTTACAGAAAATGGATTTTGTCTAGGTTGTCTAGGCCCGCAGGTAATCGAACCTGAGACCTTTTGCTCAGCAGTCTTGCTTGCGTCGCTCATAATTATTAAGTGGGCTTAGTACGAGTTTGAAATACTTTTATCGTTTTCGAAAACTATCGCTTTGTTTCTTTCACATGCACCGAACTTATAGATGAGTGTGAAAGAGACAAAGCTAAAGTTTTCGAAAACTATCGCTTTGTTTCTTTCACATGCACCAAACTTGTAGGTGAGTGTGAAAGAGACAAAGCTAAAGTTTTCGAAAACGATAATAGTATCGCAAACTCATACTAAGCCCCAAGTAGGGTCATTTTCTATTTGGATCGTTTTTGTTACACACTTGGTACTTTGTTGAATGGTCTGTCACTGTCCTCTCAAACTTTGTAAATCAAATCTTGATAAGAGTAACCGTGAAGTTTCTTGTCGGTTCTTCTCCATAGGAAACTCAAACCGTGCACTGGCTCTCGACATTTAACGCTGTATATGTAATTAAATATACGATGTAGCCTATCGGAGTTCTATGCCTTACATTTCGGCGACTGTGCGATGGAATTGCATAATCTAATTCCTCTAAGCCCTTAATCCATGATCGGAGTACAAGATGAATCGCGATACGCCATCGTCACATGGTGGTCATCCAAGGACATCCCACAAATACGCAAAAATATTTAGGGATATTTTCATTGTGCGTACAGCTAAGAAGTAGAATTTCCTGAAACACAGGCTCCGGCAGGAAATTCTACTGTTATATTGTATACGTTGGTCACATCAGCATTTACCTGCAATGATGATGAAAACCTACCTATCTTTCATAAAGTATGAATGTGGATTTTTGTGAGGAAAGATAAAACGGTGCCTTTAAAATGGAAATCCCGCTACTTTGAGGTCAGATATCTAGGCATCTTGACGGATTGGAAATTAATAGGTACCTATTATGACGCCAGAATATTATCACTTCCGGAGACAATTGAAGGATTCATAGAACAAAAACTGTTTAAAGTAATGTACCTAATTAGGACGTGCAGAATACCTTCCGACTGTGTTCCTATGTGTGAGCAACAATAGGTAAAATTTATCTTATTAAATTGTACTTAAAAAATAAATTACTTACAACACAAATATTTTCTTACACTTGATGATATTAATGAGCATGTATACAATATACATACCTACATTGATAAACGTAATGATTATGTAAATTTTCGCACATTGAGCTAAAATTATTTGGCTAAGTTATTTTGCAATATTCATAATTCGAGTAAGTCGTAATCAGCTTGTAACGTTCCCAATGCGGTGCAGAGATACAGACAACTTCTGTAAAAGAGGGAACCAAAACACATTATTCTAAATGTATTTATTTAATAACCAATACAAATACGTTGAATATCATGATGGCGCATTTACTTTGGCGATAAGAGCAATGACCTTGGTTTTGACATATGGACACCAGTGTTGCAAGAGTCGATTTTAAATTACCTCATTTAACTCAATTTGCAATACAGTATTAATAAGAGAGGTACTTCATTGTTGTTAATGAAGTCCAATTAGCTGCATTATACCAACTGCATTCCACAAATAGGTACCTAACTATGACGTCATTAGATGTTCATTATTATTGAGGACGTTTTTTTTAATAAATAGGTATCCCTAATCTATTGCGGAAAGATGAATTAAGATCGTAATGGCAAATCTAAAACAACTTCAACATTCTGTGCACAGCCAAGGTGTGGAACTCTCTGCCAGCTTCTGTGTTCCCTGCCACATATGATCCATCAGCCTTTAAAGCAAGAGTGAATAGGCATTTTCTGGGCTCGCTAGTTCGATCGTAGACTTCATCTTACACTTACCATCAGGTGTGATCGAGGTCAACAGCATCTCATTCGTAATTTAAAAAAAGTAGATGTATCTACAGCATAACGATTATACATTTGATTGACCAAAAGTATCATGGGTTTTTAATGAGTAAATTATTTATTTGTCTTATAAATTGTTTATTAAATAACACTTCTACACGTCATATATGTTCGTAAATTTAAACTAGATGAGGTCAGTGTTTCCATTAGCAACACCGAAACAAACTCAAAGATTAAAGTCTCTTTTGAAGTCCATACTATACTGTATTCAAATCACACGAGAACCAGTTTTGAGGAAAATGCACATAGATTTGAGTGGGTTTGCCTCGACTTAGAATTTTATTCGATTCTAGCATTCCTAAGTTTTAAACAAACTGAAATAACATAGAAATATTTATAAACTAGTAAGCAAAGTACCTGTCAGCACCCCTCTTTCCTAAACTCCGATAAACAAATAGATACATCTGCTACCTAAGTAATGATTTGCATACCGACGGCGACTCGATTCTCCGACACATTTTGGTAATGCGGCGAACAGTAGAACACAGTCTACATCGGCGCGTGGCATGAGTCAGACCGTTTCACAGTTAGTGATTATTACTACAAACAGTTCAATGTGTGTGTGCCGCGATCCACGGATAACTTGTATTAGTTAGCCGTAGCGTGGCTATTCGTGTCGTGTCCAGTGCTATTATGCCTTGCCTTCACACAATATATTAACCAGAATTCATTGAAGAACATATTCTTACTACATTATTCAGAGCTTGAAGGACAAAGTGCCATTCTTTACCAGTTTTTGAGGCTTTGATGAATGTGTTTATTCCGTGTTGTGAAAAGTAAACAAGATCGACGTTGGACTTTATCAAAGGACTTTTAATAAGAGCTGTGATTGTGCAAAAAGTGATTTATAACACCATAATAATTTAACAAGCCTGCTATTGACAAGACTGGTCTGTTTATTTCAAGCAGTTACGTCATGGTTTGGAAGGGGCCAGACGTAGATAATATAGAATAAATTAAGTGCAGTTCCATACAAACAACAGAATGTCGCATGTGATATCAGCGCAGCCGTCGGCCACTTCGCCGTACCAGCCGACGGCCATGACTGAGGGTAATGGAGGTGATAACCCACCGAGGATCCACAGGATTGACAGCGAACAGAACAGCGACTGTTGTATCCACACACGAAACAAAAAAGGCTGTTGTTTATTTGTTTGCAGACTTCTGTCGATGTGTTGCCAAGGAATCAAAAACTGTACTGAAAGCTGTTGTGACTGCTGCGCAAACTGCTTGAACGACTGCTGCGAAGACAAGCCCAGGGAGAGGAACCAGAGGAACTATAACAACAGATACAAGAACTCTGGAGGCAATTATTATGACAATGGCGATAACGATGACTGGGGCATAACTAGCATGTCCCCTCAGCTTATGCACGTTGGGGTTGGCAATCATCACAGCGAGCCCACTCAAGAATTGATATCAAACTCCAATGACGCTTACAACTCGTCGATCAATCATACGAGTGGTCATAACGCGGGGTCTCATCACACCAGCGGTCATCACGATTCGACTACCCATCACACAAGCAGCCATCACGATTCAGGAACTCATCACACGAGTAGCCATCACGATTCTGGAACCCATCACACGAGCAGCCACGACACTTCAACTTGTCACGATACTGGTGGAGGTGATTCAGGGGCTGGGTGTGATTCAGGGGGTGGGTGTGATTCAGGGGGTAGCTGTGATTCCTGAATCTGATTGAAGTATACTTACCATGATGTAATTAATTTTTCGAGGTGCTTTTTACTGTAACATGTAAACCTATACTTGAGTAAAATGTGTCTTTTGAAAAGCCTTAACAGCGTTGTTCTCAAGACACTAGAATGTTACATAATTCGATTTAAGAATTAATTAATTTTACAATTGCAAAGATAGATTAATTTCCATTATTCGCATCATCTGGAATGCCGCAAGACGTTTACTCATTCTATCTTGTCGAACATAATTTCAGTCCCTTTTCTTTCATCTTTGAATTTTCTGAGTACCAGTAATCATTTTTGACTGTGGTCTGTGTGTTGTGTGGACTGAAACTAGGTCTTGTGTAACTAATTATACTCTTTGCTTCGTTAACTATTATAAGTATTGCGTACAATCAATTACTTAGTCGTGACATGTACTCTATATCTACATAGTTGCAATAATGCGACTTCTGTTTGATTGTATAGTGTAGTAGTAAGATGCTAATTAAAACGGCTAATGTACCTAAATTCATCTTAATATTTTTAAATAACTATGTAGCTACTTTCCGCGACTATGATCTCGTGGAACTTTAGTACATTTTACCAGCATAAAAAATAACATAATTACATATGTGCTATTTCAGACTATAATCCATTTCTGTGCCAAATTTCATCTTAATCCGTTCAGCCATTTTGGCGTAATTGATTACCAAAAATCCATACATCCATTTTAACGATTAAAAAAGCATGTCCAGCATAATATCAGTAGAATATTAATATTATTGAAAAAATATTTAAATACCAAACTGCTTTATGTGTTCCTAAAATATAGAAATATAATCAATGCACAAGGATTCGTACTTAGATTTAAATGTATTTTGAATAAACAAAGTCTAGGTAACCTATGTGCCTATGTGCTGTGTTCAATGCTAAAATTTTCGATATATTTACCTACGTTAAATTAATAACATAGATTATGTACACAAGCAAAGGACAACCCAATTTGTAGTCTTGGCACGCAACTCTGGCGTCTACAAATGTTCGTCTTTCGTCATTTCGTCGTTTAAGTTCTATCACCACGTAAGTCATTTTTTGGCGGTTTTGACATTTTGGTGCCATTCGCTAGAGAATCGAAAGGTGCGTCGCGTCGTTTCGTCTAATCAAAACCAACGTACGACCAATAAAAACCTTTAAAATTACGAAAAAGTCACACCAGATTTGATGATATGTCTATACAAAATTAATCAGTTTTTTGTCTCTCCTGAAAAGTTGCTAAATATTACTTACGTGGTGATAGAACTTAAACGACGATTTGCCAAATTGTGAGGACTGTCTGCTCCTAAATAATACATTATTATGTATTAATCTAATCTAATAAAATAAAAAAGATATTATATTGATAAACTTAGTTCAGTTTGTGAATTGACATTACAAGCATGTATCTCTATGTAAAACATTATAATTTTTTAGGTGTAAAAACAAAAGACACTCAATGTATGAAAAACAATTAAAAATAGATTTGACTAAAACTTAAGTACCTACGTAACACGAACCACTCCATCACCAATCAATAATAATTTCGAATGCATTTATTGCAAAACCATATTTAAGTAAAACATCAAAATTCTTTAAGCGAATGACGAAATACAGAACGATGACACAGAATAAAGATGGACAGTATAGAAACCAAGCCTAGTTGACGACATAATTACCTACGCTCCATTGAAGCGTTAGGATTGTCACTTTTATTGATTTTGGTATTGTTTTTTTCACATGTTTGTTCTGTAGTGATCAATCCATCGAATTTAAATAACTACCTAGCTTACAAATACAATTTAAATAGGTAATCTCATGGCGTCGGTTAATCTCAGTAAAAGACCATCGTTTAAATACGAAAAACAATTTAATATTAACACACAAAAACTTGTAGTACTATAGATCTGTAACTTTGTCATTACGGCGGCGGCGTAACCTTCCCAAGTTTTGGCGGGAGCGTACGCGAGCAGAGGTTGGACAAAACCTGTCGGGCGTTCGTCGGAGCAGGCGCGCGGTAGACGCCCGCCGCACCGCAGCGCAGGTGGCGCGCGGACAGGGCTCATGAGCGGCTGCGAACCGTACCGCGTTTAAATCCAAAAATGCGTATGACACCTAGTAATTTAAAAACCCATTACATAAAAAAGTACTTTTATTGTTATTATTTTCATTATTATAATATCTACAAATTAGTTACAAAAAAATATTTTCGTCTCCTACGACACGTTCGAAATTCTTTGTTATTAAATTTAATTGTGTAAAAAATTCTCAATCTAATGAACAGTTTTTTTTAAATAAACTGTTGGGAAACAAGGACGGGATACTTTGAATCCGATTTTGTTTATTTCGTTGTAAATTATTTCAGCTATTTTGCAGTTTATGTGTTCTTTTTTGAAACAACAACGAAAAATTGATCCATTTCCTCGACATATTGTTAAAAATCATCAGGTGGTACAACTAGTAAGCTTCGGTTGGTATCTTTGCTGTATTCTCTGTATCTTAAGTAGTGACTTTCTGAACTAAAGTTGTGGGCGGCTTGATTTGGTTTGATGTATGATTTTACAGTTTGACAATTGTTGTGACGTTCCCCGCATTTTTCAAAAGAAATCCACATGCATAAAAATTGAGTTTTTTTTCGGTAATATCTAATTGATTGTATTCTGATCTCATAATTTGAACGTTGTTGTCTAGGTCTTCATTGCTCATACCAGGAGGTTCTTCCTCATTATGTGACGTTTCGTCATTCAGTTGACTCAACGCGCTGGTCTGAATAAGGAGTTTTCCCAAATCATCTTCACAATTACCTGCTTTCGGAGGTTATATTATTTTAGAATTTTTTTTTTAAATTGATATAAATTGTCTGCTGGTGCTTAAGTAGTATATTAGCCCTAGCGAGCTAAACTACGAGAGGCTCTATCAAAATAAAAAAAAAAAAAAAAGATCGGTAGCCAGACCATTTTTGGTTCGAATTTTGCCGAAAAAATTCTCAAGCGCATCCTGATTGAGTCTCCTTGTAAGTAAAAACGTACATCCTTCCGTCTTTAAATCTTCAAAAAGTATTAAAATAGAAGTAATCTTTATTTGAAAGCCGAGTATAAACTTAACAGATGAAGTAACATTTTTCCCATTTCTCGGATTGATTAATTGCAGATGTTGGAAGAAAGTTAACATTTCATTGTAGAAAGTTACTTGCGATTCTTTTCCACAAAATGCTCTTCTGTATTCATAATTATCATTAAGATTTCATGAGTTTAAAGCATCAAATATACTGTTCATATTTCTAATGAGTTCAGCAGTGTCCCTCCCTGTAGCGACCTTTTAATTTTTTCAAAATTTGTTGTATAGATGTGACTGTTTGTCAATTTATGTGCAAGTTTGAAGCTCTTTTGTTTATCATTCTCATAAAATTTAACGATGTGGTCGTATTTAGCAACATGATCCTGGAAATGGAAGTCGTAGGAAATAAAATTGTTGCGACCCAGGTTTATGAGATGGGGTGCATCAAAAATATAATATATTTTTCTGTCACTATAAAGAAATAGGGCCGTTCTATGGTAACAGATCTTTTTTTTTTGCAGCGTTAAATAGATCAGACCCCATGTCGGAGACAAATATTCTAATGTTAAGTCCTATCTCAAATAGTTTTTCCAAAAGTTTGTCAATCCATTTAGCTATCTCATCATAATTTCTACATTCGGAGAGTAATGCAAATCCCACGGGTTGCTTCCAGTTGATAAATATCCCACGAACCAAACAACCAAAGCATTTTTTGCAGGTTCCGGTGACTGTACTCCATCAACCTCATGAAAGCCTATAATTTTATCTTGCTTTATGTTATAAAATAAATTAGCCTTCAAACTCATGGCATCAATGACAACTGAGTAGTTCTTTTCCATTTCATTCATGGCATCCACTTTAGTTTTCAGAATTGACATAAGTCTGTCATTTATTTTAGATGTTATTGGTATTCCATGTTTATTTAATGTTCTTGGACTAGGGAGACATATAATACTTTGCAGTAACCGGTAAGCTTGCGGACTGTTATAATATAAATTAAAGCAAAACATTTTATAGTTTTGGTCATATCTATTTCCCTTATAATTAAATTTTAAGTGAGTCTGTGCTTTTACTAACACAGCTAGCTCTTTCGTCAGAAATTTATCACACAATTCATGGAATTTATCTCTTTGATATTTTCCCGTTTTATTATCCATTTCGTATAATTTTTTTTTTCTACATTCTAAAATATCAAATTTTAGTTTTCTTTTCCGTGGCGTGTCCAATGAAAGAGATCTGGAAGTTTGCCTACTGTCACTCGCTGAAAGTATTAAATTTTCTTCGTCTATTATTTTTATACTGTGACGATGATTTAAAATCGCGTGAGTGTACGCCCGTTTACTTGTTTACTGTTAAAAAAATAATCATTAATTTTGTATCAATTTATAGACCATCTATGTAATATATAACGTAATACAATAATCTTGGCCTGCCATTAATGAAATTAAAATAAATAATAAATAAGCTAAGTACATTTAATATTGTGCATTTTTGTAACTAAGTTGTATTGTTGTGAATCGATCGATGTAATAAAAATATTTATATAATTCAGTGTTACATATAACTGTGTATTTATTTCTTCTGAAATTAATGGGAAATTAATAATAAACGAGCGTCAATGGCCTAATAGATAAGGTGTCGGACTTGTGAGCCAGAGTTCGCAGGTTCGACCCCACCCATTGCACTATTGCCATGAACCCACTCCAGACACAAGCCATATTCCTGATACCCATATTCCCATATTCCTGAAATCTTTAAAAAAATTAAAGATTATTAAATTTTTGGCGAGTGGCAAAGGAGGTGAGAAGCTAGCTATTTTCCGCACCAATACTTCTGAAAATAATTTATCGTCAACGAGTCTCAAATTAAATGCAAGTTAAATTTTGTTCAACTAATCACCGCTCACATTAATTTGATACTTGACATAATAATTTTGTATCCACATCCATATCCCACCCATACGCACAAAATATTTTAGGAATACTTTCATTGCGCGTACAGCTAAGGAATGGAATTCCCAGCCAGAGGCTGTATTTCCTGATACTATAACCGAGGGTATTTAAGTCAAGAGTGAATAGGTTGCTTCTAGCAGCCCCGGATCTAGGGGGGCAAGCCGGGGCCTATGCCCCGGGCGGCAAGTTCAGAGGGCGGCCAAATTCAAATTTTACACACGTATGGACAACTCATCATTTACTTAACTTTGACCACAGAATAAATAATAGTACAAGTACAGAAATTTCACTCTTGTTTCACTGTGACTCTATAAACTCGACCGATACCCAGGAGTACATGGTTTTATAGTCTTTGGGTACAGCCACAGAAATAAAAAATATAGGGTACAGCACACGGACCACGTGACCGGGTGCAGCGAGAGCGCGGGATGGGACGCGCTGCATGAACATTATTATTCGCGAGGTGCGTAGGAGTAATACCAAAATAAAGTGTACCCTGATCAAAATGTAATAGGAAATATAGTTTATCATACAGGAAAACAAACAGGAACGCGGAAGTCGAGGCATTTTTCCTATAATATCGAAACAAAACTAACTTTGTGGCGGAACTGGTTCTGTTGTGTGATTAGATTTAAAAGCAAAATTTACGGAAAATATGAAATAAATAATCCATTTTCATATTTATTTAAACAATTAATTCATAAGTCAAATAAAATAGCCTCAGCTTCAAGGATTAACACAAAAATATTGTTTTTATTCTGTTTCGTGTCACTGTCGCTTTTTACTTGTCATTTTTTAACTCCAAAAACATAATATTATACTCAATATGCGTACCATTTTTTAAACTTAATTTCTGACGGAGAAACTTTGAGTAGTTTTAAAGATATTGATCGTTTAAATTTTCCTTTACACAATACAAGATTTACAAGATTCTTCATTCAACATTTACAAGATACAAGATTCTTGCCCGTTCCGTTGCACTACTTGGATGGTCTGCTGAAAACTGTGCAAATAACCTCCTCTTTTTGTCGTCGGTTGAAAATGAGACTAAATCCAATGGAATATTGGATAAAAGAGGCTGAAAAGGTTGCTTAAAAAAAGAGGTGTTGACCCTATTTTGCACAACAAACGAATTCCGAAACGAAAATAAAATTTTGATGAGATGTGAAGACGAATTACAAACACTCCAACCTGTTCAACTATTTTCTAAAGAAATAATGATGGTATTTGATCGAATCATATATCAGATATTAAAAAGTTTGATTGTGCTACCATGCTGAATTTGGATTTTGCGTTTCTTAATGGTAGGTACTAATATTTTTAAAATGACAATTGAAGAACTGCAAAAGTATGGAGCAGATCTTTTTTTTCTGGGTGGTTGGGAACATCATCGAATGACTTCTTCCGCTCTGGGACAAGCGGAAGGGAGTGTCAGATTTCTACTGACTAAAAACCCACCCTGTTCCTTCGGCTGCCCTAAATTTCCGGGGCCGCGGTAACTCGGTAGAACTTTCCCGCAAACCCCGGCTATGTAGCAGATCTGGCTCGAAAATATAAGCGAGATTTAAGCGCCGTTGAATTCTGCCAGGAACTCTTCGTTTTTAATTAAAGAGCAAGCTCCGTTTTTATTTGGTGACATAGAAAAAGCTAACGGTTTCTATCTCTTGTAACAGATCTATGCTCATGATTTGCAGGATGCTTTTCCGAATACTCGTATTTGTATTGCCCTGCGAATTTACTCTACGCTTCTTACTACATCCGCAAGCTGTGAGCGAAATTTTAGCAAACTAAAACTAATTACAAATTATTTGCGATCTTCTACGAGCCAGGAACGCCTATAGTCTTGCAATCTTAGCGATAGAAAATCGAATGGCACGAGAGTTAAATTATTTATTTAATTACAACGGTTATGTTTACAACCAATGACAGTAACTAAAATTAAAAGAGACAATTATAACACATACTCAAATATACAAAATAAACAAAGTAGGTATAGTAAAATTTTAAGTGAAAACATAAATGAAAGGTTAACATTTTAACAACACTTTCATGAATTTTCTCACAGTAAATCTGACATACAAATAAAATCTTCATCCATCCATCCGCAAACAGATCGCTTGTAGGATTAAAATCCAAGAGATCATTAAGCGCGGCCAGTGAGCGAGGAATTGGCGACTTAGCACGTGCAACAGTACGACATGGAGGCACGGCAAACAGCCTGTGCTTTTTGCCCCGGCAGTATTGTCTGGGACAAAGAAGCGCGCCAGCGTCAATAGCGCCACGGAGCACCTTATAGGCTATTGTGAGCTGATCTCGAGCTCGCCTTACCTCTAGGGAGTTGTATCCGAGGCAACCCAGTAAGAACTTTGTCGGATAGAGCTAAGGATAGTAGCCGTGTTTTTGCTTATATAGGTATCTAAGGAACGCTTTTTGAACCTTTTCTAATATAATAAAAGTAAAAAAACTAAAACCCGACTACGACTTTGTCGTAGTCGGGTTTTAGTTTTTTTACTTTTATTATTTAAACTATTTTGGTGTTAAATCACTGTGCTTCTATACTATTTACTTTATTTTTTATAAGTTCAAGTGAAGCCCTTTCAAATGAATCCAAACACGGTATATCTATCTTATTTTTATTTTTACACATGACTTTTTGTCCGCTAGAGGACGCCACGTTAAATTTAAGCAATATTTTTGATAAGTACAAGTGAAGCCCTTTCAAATGATACCAAACACGGTGTATCTATCTTATTTTTATTTTTACACATGACTTTTTGTCCGCTAGAGGACGCCACGTTAAATTTAAGCAATATTTTTGATAAGTACAAGTGAAGCCCTTTCAAATGATACCAAACACGGTGTATCTATCCTATTTTTATTTTTTACACATGATTTTTTGTCCACTAGAGGGCGCCACTTTAAATTTAAGCAATGTTTTGGAAATGTGCATGGACGCCCTTTCAAATGATATCAAACACGATGTGTTTATCTTATTTTTATTTTTACACATGTCTTTTTGTCCGCTAGAGGACGCCACGTTAAATTTAAGCAATATTTTTGATGAGTACAAGTGTAGCTCTTTCAAATGATACCAAACACGGTGTATCTATCTTATTTTTATTTTTTTACACATGATTTTTTGTCCACTAGAGGGCGCCACTTTAAATTTAAGCAATGTTTTGGAAATGTGCATATGACGCCCTTTCAAATGATATCAAACACGATGTGTTTATCTTATTTTTATTTTTTATCACAACACTTTTTGGGCCCTAGAGGGCGCCACATTGGGTTTTGTGACACGTCACGTAGCCTATATTCAGCGGACGGTCAAGACGGTTCTAACGATACCTCATTTGTCGAATTCCGATAAGCAGCTTTGGAGCTATGAGGGAACAGATGAACATACACACATACATACATACATACATACATACATAGCCTGTCAAAATCATAACCCTCCTTTGGCTTTGCCGTAGTCGGGTAAAAAGTGCGTACGTACTTACATGTGGATTTCGGTCGAATGTGACTCCCAGGTCTTTCATGGCTGTTGACTTCGTGACGGTATTATTATTTAAATTATATTCAAAAATTATATTCAAAATTAACTGATGCCGCATGCGACCGAATGTCGTAGCGAAGCATTAGGACGAATTAAACTCCATCTTGTTGTCTACACTCCACTTGTATATCGCGTCTACATCTTGCTGCAGTGCCAAACTGTCACGCTCGGAGTTTCTTGCCAGGTAGTTTCAAGTCGTCAGCATACAATAGACATCTAGCATGAAGCAGAACTTGAGGAAGTTCATTGACCATGATGTGAAATAATAAAGGCCCCAAAATTGAGCCTTGACTCACGCCGCGCGCCGGAACGCGTGTGATAGGTACCCGACACGTACATTAGGGTGTCCCGAAAAATTTTTTTTTCGCTTTTCGCTACTCAAGCCCCCTCAAAAGTTGCATTATTAGTTTTAGATTACCGTAAAAATAATAAAAAAAAAACATAAAAAAATATCTTGAGGGTTCTACCGGCATTTTTTTATATTTTTTTATCACTTAAATAACCCTCCAGTCAATGTCGTCTATTCTATTTTATGTACATTATTCCCATTTTATTTTTTATTTCATTGATAGTGAAACCCTAAGTTATGATTTGCAGGCAACGACAGAATTTTTTCTGTTAGGAATTGGTTTGGAACAAACTCGCAAAATTCATGTTTTGACTTGTTTTTCTTAAATTCTCTACTTCTACTGTGAGGCAGTTCGTCTCGTTTCTATTGCGGTTTTATTGCTGTAAGGTGTCGCTCTGCACTTCCTTGTGATAAAATACGTGTTTTTGTTATACATAATAATGGGTTCAAGACGAAGTGAGACTACTTGTGCCATTTTGGGATCATATAAAGAACTTGACGATCGCCAGTTACCAGTGATAAGTGACGTTATCAAATTCATTTTGTTTACTAAAAATGAACTAAAACTACAGAAGAATGGGAAAGATCCTTCTAACACAGAAGTTTTTTCAATCGTTTCTGGAAAACTTGATACGATTTGGACCAAAGCTTCGATTCCTATCGTTTCCAACGTACGAGTTACCCAATTGCTGAAATCATATTTCGACAAATACCTGTCATTGATAAGATATCCCAAAAATAAAAGAAATGATATTTACGAAAGCAAAGTGAAGTGCTTTTTGGAATCGTCGAACAAGCTCTTCGATATTGCTGCTTGTAAGTGCACTTCGTTTGACATTTGTTCCTGCATAAAACCTAAGAAAGTTCCTATTTCTGAAAGAGACTTTTTACTGGATCAAAGAAGTGATAGAAAAATGGCAATAAGCGGTATAGACACAAAAGAAACAACAAGACTTTTAAAGAAACATCAGAGACAAGAAAATTTGAATCGGAAAGAGTCAGAGCACGCATGTTTTCCCAGTGCATCACTAAAAACCAATCCTGTTCCGGTGCGCGAGTTGCCGCCTCGACCGCAGTCGCCTGTAACAGAGCTTTCTGCGAATAGTGACGTGCCTGTAAATGAGACTCCATCTACTTCGTTGAATCGGAACACTCTGGCGCTGCCAACAGTAGCTAAGGTATGTGATCGGTATGGACTATCAACGCGATCTGCGGCTGCGGTCGCTTCGGCGGTCTTAGCTGACGTAGGATTGGTATCTTACAATGTACCATGTTCAGACAAATAAATGATTATGATTATGATTATGATTATCTTCCGAAGATCTAAGTCTTGTTATTGATAAGAATAAAATTCATAGAGCTGTTTCAAAAGCACGGACCAAGGCCAGCAAAGACATTGATACGATTGTAATAAAAAGTATCTACTTTGATGGACGAAAGGACAAAACACTCATAAACGAGAAAATAGGCGATTGGTACCACCGCAGAGAAGTCTTGCAAGAAGTGCAAGAACACATTTCAGTTCTCACAGAGCCGGGATCTATTTATTTGGGACATATGACGCCAAGTCGTGGCACTGCCAAAGGGATCGTCTCTTCTATCATATCTTTGTTAGAAAATCAAGGGTTGAATTTGGAAGAGGTGATCTGTGTGGGGTGCGATGGTACTGCTACGAATACAGGTTGGAAGGGAGGTGTCATTCAATACCTGGAAAACTATTTAAAGAGACCGTTGCAATGGTGTTTTTGTATGCTTCACGCGAATGAATTACCGCTTCGTCATTTGTTCATGTCTCTGGATGGTAGCACATCTGGGCCAAAAGAATATTCAGGACCTATTGGAAAACAGCTAGCTGCTTGTGAAAGTAAACCTCTAGCGTCTTTTTGTGCAGTGTCTGGCAATTTGTTAGTATTACCTGATAATATTGTGAAGGAACTAAGCACGGATCAAAAGTATCTGTACTAAATGTGTCATGCTGTGATGGCTGGTTCCTGTTCCCTTGAGCTAGCGAACCGCCAACCTGGAAAAATGGCGCATTCGAGATGGCTCATTACTGCCAATCGCATACTCAGACTTTACGTAAGTACTGTTTCGCCGTCAAATAATTTGCAGCTGCTTGTGAACTACATGGTCAAAGTTTACGCTCCTGTTTGGTTCCTAATCAAGCAAAACTCATCATTTAAAGATGGAGCCAAGCTTATTTTTCAAATGGTTATATACTCTCGATTTTTGCCTGATAGTCAGAGATCTATTGTAAATTCGGTGATCGAAAGAAACGCTTTTTTTGCGCACCCAGAAAACTTGCTTATTGCCATGTTATTCGACGATAGAGAGCTTCGAGAGATTCGAGAGCTTGCATCTCGCAAAATATTAAAGGCCAGAGAAGCAGAAAAGAGCAACTCTCGCAGGGTATTTAAAGCACCAAAGTTTAACTTCTGTGCGCGAGACTACACCGATATAATATTTTGGCAAGAGTGTGAAATATCAGCTCCACCAATTTTGCGACACGTCTCCAACGATGAACTTAGAATTAAGGCTAAAGAACACATCCTCGACATTATTGACTTTCCCTGCCACACACAGTCAGTGGAAAGATGTGTAAAACTAGTGACGGAGGCTTTTCAAAGCGTCACGGACGCTACAGCTCGGGATGGTTTTATTAGGAACAGATTAAAATCTCGCTCAGAAATGCCTAATTTTGGTCACAAAAACCAGTTCCGTTTTTAAAGTTGCCATTGATTATTTTGTCTTTCAACTATTTTAAACCTTGCTTTAACTCATTGTTGTACCCTTAAATTTAATAAAAACCATTTAAATGTTATTTTTGTATGTTTTATAGTTTATATTAGGAACCCCTAAAAATAGCAAATTTGAAAAACTTCAAGGACTGGTAGAGGCCTCAAGATGCCGGATATCTAATTAAATTTTATAATAATCGTAATATATGTGTCAAAACGCAACTTTTGATACCTCTTGCGTAGCCGTAGCTCTTTTTTTTTCCCCCATACATGAACGGGACACCCTAACGTACATACCAAGCCTAACAAACTGCTGTCGATCACGTAGGTAGTCTGCAAAGAAACGGAGGAGAGATGTAAGAGGTGTGCACCATTTTTCCTCCGTTTGTCCAAATTATGACAAGGCCATAGATTTATTTGCTGAACAAAAAGCTCGACGAGTAAAATTGTAATTTTAATTCACAAATGCTTGATTTTTATTGTGACATATTTTTATTTTAAATCCTATCATGTGCTGTTTAAATATATATTCTACACGTTCATGGCCTTACATGTGTAAATAAATAGGTTTAACTCAGAAAGAACAGCGATGGATGCATTATTTCCGGAAGGCCTACGTCCAAATGACAATCAATTAGTGGTCATCTGATAGCTGGTATTATAAATATGATAAAGGTAAACATAAATATAAAGGGGCGGGGGCGGCATTTTCTAGTTTTTGCCCCGCCTAAAAAAATTGAAGATCCGGGGCTGGCTTCTAGGCAAGCGTGCTACATCTTTGACCACATCATCTCATTCATCTCGCCATCATTTGAGATAGTGGTCAAATGCGAGCCTATCACGAAATAAAAAAGATATAGGTCCCCCCTATAGGAAACCATAAACAGGCTGTGTCTTTGGGGATAATGCCAACGTGTGTGAAGGAAATCCAAGGTTTAGAAGACCGTTAAGGAGCGTCTGTTACCTCCCTGGGGAGACTGTAGATAGGTCTCTCCTGAGCTGCGCTGTGTAGGCATACGGTAGACTGTGACCATTGTGCCACCATCCTCCTTAGGGTCACTGAGTGTGGAGTCCCTACATTGAGGGCCTAAATTGGGCCTCTGAAATCCAAAATAAATTCCCTGCCGGATTCTGTGTTTCCCGATAGCTATAACCCTGGGGGTCTTTAAGTTAAGAGTGAATAGGTTACTTCTAGGTAAGCGTGCTCCATTTTCAACCACATCGTCACTTACCATCAGGTGAGATGCTGGTCAAACGATGACGCACACAAATAAATGCACTTGCATTTTCTCAGTATTACTGGCTCTTAGCCACTTTGTTATGATTATTGGCTCATTTCCCTTCGCCAGGTAAAGTGCATTTTCAATCATACGCTTAGGTATCGTCTAATGATTTGGAATATTGTGGTATCTTCAAAGTGTTTCTCAGAATTGCAGGTTTTGAATCAGTGCCAAACAGTTTTATGTGGCGCTAAAATTGTTAAAATAAACAGTGGCGTTCGACATTTCAGTGATTTATTATAGGAGTTTTATCATCTTATTATGTGTAGGAGTGTCAGTTTGGAGATAACCTATGCCGAGGACAAGACTATAGATGCTTTCAAGCTGTAATATAAATTTAATAAATTACAATCATAATTTTTTTACGGTTCCGTACACCAAGGGTAAAAGCGGTAACCTATTACTAAGGCTCTGCTGTCTGTCTGTCTGTCACCAAGCTGTACCTCACGAGCCGTGATAGCTAGACAGTTGAAATTTTCACAGATTATGTATTTCTGTTGCCGCTATAACAACAAATACTAAAAAATAAAATAAATATTTAAGGGGGGCTCCCATATAGGGTTGCCACCCGTACTTTATAATAAAGTATTGTACGTTATTTCAGGTAATTGTACTCTATACTTTATGAAAACAATAAAGTACACGAATATACTTTATTTCACATGATTTGATTTCTTTGGGATTTTTAAAAGTTTAGTCGTAATAAACAAAGCGTCTCTGAATTTGATAAAAAATTACTTACTTATTTACTTTAATTTAAATATAGACTGTAAAGATGCTGTGCAATTGTTTAGTAGAGATACTAATTTGATACAAACTGCAAAAAGTAATAAGAAATATGTTTTTAAACATAACTGGCTGCCCACCCCAGCTTCGCCCGGCTGCAATTTTTCTTTCGGTATCATACAGTTTTCTTTCCAAACCCTATTCAGACAATTACGAACACAAGAAAAAATAATTAGTCAAATAAATGCAGCTGTTCTGAACTAATGCGCTTACGTACATATACATTCGGCAATTAAATTTTAGTAAGCAACCCGCCCTGGCTTCGCATGGGTTCTTTACAGAAAATACAAAATAGCCTATATTACTCCGAGGAGGTGTAGCTTTCGGTAAAATTGGTTGAGTAGTTTTTGAGATAAATCGTAACAAATCAAAAATCAATCATCTTTCCTCGTTATACATAATATTAATTTAGATGATTAGGATTAATACCGTATTTGTGTAAATATCTTTTACGTTACCACTTTATGATTAAAATGGACATAGGTAGGATGTTATCTTTAACATTAGACATATGCCATTGCGGATTTTCTGTAGACATATATAAGATACAAAATTCCACCATACATTGATATACTACATAAACTTTCGGACTCCCCCGGCTCGGAAGCGAGGCGTCCGGTCAAATTACGGCGACACGAAATTAATTTCGTTGCGCATTATTTTGATTTTGCTATATCTCCTAAGGTATTCATTTTGTCGCAACCGAAGGCTGGGCACGCCGCATTCGCGGCAATAAGTCCCCTCTTTGAGGAGTGGCTGGAGAGACGCCACGGCGTCCTCATCTTCCGCCTGACCCAAGTACTTACCGGACACGGGTGTTTCGGGAGGTACCTGTTTTGGATTCAGCGAGAGGACATGCCCGAGTGACGACATTGCGTGGACCACCTGGAGGACACGGTGGAGCATACGGTGGAGGTGTGCCCGGCTTGGGCAGAGATTCGCCGTGTCCTCATTGAGGCGATCGGCGGCGGTGACCTCTCGCGCCCGGCTCTGGTTCAGACCATGGTGCAGAGCGAGAGGGAATGGGATGCAGTCGCCTCCTTCTGCGAAGCAGTCATGCTAGCGTATATGATCTAATTATAAGTTTACCATCTAAGAATACCTAGATATGGAATGCAATAAAAGTATTGAGTATTGAAGACGGGATTTTGCGAAATTCCCACGGGGTCGGGATTTACACGGGAAAAACTTCCCACGCAAACGAAGTCGCGAGCAACTGCTACTCTGCTAGTAAAGTATATAATAAATAAATAAATTTTAACTTCTTCCTTTGTTGACCTGAGTTGAGGTACACAATTACTGACAGAATGTTTGCATTGACTGGATAGGGCGACTCATAGGTAGGATATTATTTGTGTGATTCTTTCCTCAATATAATATACCTACTATCTCAGACTAAAATGTGTATAGTTCTGATTTGACTAGGTACTACGCGAATTAGACCTCAGAAATAGATCCGGTGTTTCTTCTCAATTTAGCTAAAAAAAACACGTATTATTTGACACTAAAGAATTATTTTATAGGATACATACCTAGGGGAAGGTGGTACAAAATGATTCCCTTAAGGGAAAGCAGCTCTAAAACAAGTGTTTACAACTTTTTTCTGAAACTTAAACATTTAATGAGTAGCTATTTAATCGAACTACAAATTGAGTATGCGTTGAGTCGCTTAAGCAATAAGGAATAGTTCTTATTAATATTTTCGTAAAGGTCTACATAAGAATCATTTTGTACACTCCTGTGTCCAAAACGATCCCCAGTGTGCGGGTAAAATGATTCGGGGATCCTTTTACCCCATCATTTAAAATTCAAGTAAGAAATGAAACATAAGTTAAATAAAAGTAAAATAAATATAAGTTTAGAATAGTTTTATTGTAAAATCAGTTTTAGTATCAAAAACAACTAAATATTTTTTTTAATTTTCGTAAACCTCTATAACAGTAACTCCAGCTTTATAGTACTTATAATATTATTTTTACTATAACATAATAATTCTGAAGAACAACTCGCTAGAACAAGTATCATTGGCATAACAAACTTAATTATTTTCAAATGAAAAATTTAACAAAAATTAATGCTTTTTTAGCAAATAATATCAACTGCTGTACGACCTTAATAGTGTTTCTTAAATAGAATTTTAAGCAACCAACGCTCTCATAACTGTTAACATCGTCTTTAACAGTTTTAATATAATCTCAATCAATAATGCCCTCTTAATAACTACTGTACAGTCTTAATTGGTACAGTCTTATATTACCCTACCCTGCACTACCCTAAACTACCCTAACCTACACTGCAACATATAAATCTACACTACACTACTTACCCTACATACCTACTGTTTTTCTCACCGCTCAAACAGTCCTTGAACTACGACAAACATTTTAAAACCAAAATTGGCTAAATCGGCCCAGATGTTCTCGAAAGATATTCGTTATGATTGTGTACTTCATACATATTAAAAATATATATACACCTATTTATTAAAAGTTAACTGAACACGATTGGCACGGGGTAAAATGATACTGGGATCATTTTGTCCCAAATGCCTTATTAAAGGAAAACATCAAAACATAACCTATGATTTTTAAATATTGTAATGAAAGACGGGTAATTCGATAGCTAATTGACAGCAAAACCCGATACAAACATATCTGTCACATAATATGTACATAGACTAAAGCTACATAATGTGCATCAATGTTAAATAACAGCTTACCTTAGATTGAACACAGGAATTTTGAATATTTTGTGATAAAAACTTTTCAACGGCGAACAACGCCATGACACTAACAGAGATTGTACAGCTAGGTTGTAGGAACCAGAAATTCACATATAATATCCTAGATGGTACTATTAAGTCGGTAAAACTGTCAGGGATCGTTTTACCTCAAGGAATCATTTTGTACCACCTTCCCCTACATGGTATAGAAAAGTATTTACAATAAGCTTAATTGTCTTGTTGATGATTTATTTTGAGAGTATTCGCAAATTAGACACCCATCACTTATCTATCATTTACAACTAGGTTCTTGTACAATCAAATGAGCAATTTTATTTCGATTCGAAGTGGTCTTTATTTTGAACTTTTTTATTAGGTACAGGGAAAAGGTCTATCACACTTTGAAACCTGTGTTTGATGGCTTACCTACTCAAAAACCCACATAAAGACGATCCGCTAGATAATCTTTATTATTTTGATACTAATATAATACAGGGAGGCCCATTACTCAATACCAACCTAAAACTCGTGGCCCCGAACAGGAAGAGTCACAGTTTATCATATAAATATTTATACGAAGCTCCATAATTTTATTACAAACCAGTACACTACATAGCTATAGTTACAACTCCCAGCGGTATTTATAGATGACTCTGATTATTAGTAATCGTACGGTTTGCGGTGCGTTAAAGTCTGAGCAAGTTACAGGACATTGTAAACATTTTTACCGTGAAATATAATTATTGTGTAAAAATAAATGCGTGCTAGTTACAAACTGAAATGAAGAAAATACAGTGATTAGTGATTTACGTTTTGATACAATCGTAATGATGCTGTGGCTATCTTTGTATCGGATTGAATAAACAGACTTTCAATCAAGAAATAGTGAACAGGTTTCGTCGGACTTTTTTTTATATAAAGCTACGTCATTCGGTACATTTAGAACATGTCGTTGTCTACAGCGAAATATGACGTAATCACCGATCAACCATCAGCGCGAAGCTCTCCGGTATCACAAGACGGAACGCGTCCACCAGATATAGCCCCGGATCCGGAAAAAGAAATCACGTTTCCCCAAACAGAAAAAACGGGTTCACAGTCAAATTCAAGTCCTCTGTTTCCCCCAACAGGAGACCACCAACATTGCAAGCTTTTGAATTCACCAGACAAACTCACTGCTAACGGTAACGGGGTCTCGGATGCCCAAAACAGTGGAACTATGACTCAGCTAAACGAGGCCACAGATACTCAAAACAGACATACAAATTCACATAAAGAAGTTACAATTACAACCACATCAGAAACTCCTACACAACCAGAATCGAACAAAATTAGTCGTAATTACAGTCTAAATGGACCTGATCCAAATTCAGACGCAGGAAACCTCGGCTTGAGCCTATGTCTGATGCAATTTTGTAGCCTTTGTACAGCCTGCTTCACTGATTGTTGTGACGAATATTATAACTGGTGTTGCTGCTGCTGTAACGACGCTGATATTTGCGTGACCTGCTGCGAAGGGTGTATGGAATGCTGTACGGCGTGTGATTGTGCTGCTTGTTGCAATTAACCAGCATTTAGAACTATTGTATGACGGCTGAATTTTCTGGGCTGGCAATGGGAGCGCGGGACGTCAGTCAGGTCAATGGAACAAGAGCAGCTGATGATAGAGAAACTATCCGCCTATGGACTAAGCATCTTAAGCATCATGATCTAGTGATAATTTAAAGACTAAGTTACTGACAAGCCCGTTTACAATAGATGAACTTTGACATAACCAATACTTATACTTAGTGAAAAATATTTGTGTACTTTTTTGTTATCAGTTAGGTGGCTTCGGTCAAACAAAGTACTAAAATTAAATACCGTTCCAAATGCAATAAAATGTTGGTTTTCAATAACGGTTTAATTCAATATGTTAGTATAGGCAGATAATGAATTAGTGTTGCTTTTAAATTAAATTGCAGTTCGTAACTACTTACAAAGATTTCGTCTTCCAATCTTACCAGATGCAGCTCAGTACCTACCACTATTGACGTGACAACGTCTTATAATTCGATGAAGCTGGCTGCACGCACGAAAATACATGACTCATGCGGCGTTACCTCGCTCTGAGGCGTTGCATCGCTCTGAGGCGTTCCAAAGCAAATCAAATTGGATCTACAAGTTGACATTTATGTATGACTCAACGAGTCAAGTACTAGGCTATCATAAAACGGTAAGAGATGACGTCACTGTGTAGGGATTTTTGACATTTATGTATGATTCAACGAGTCAAGTACTAGGCTATCATAAAACGCTAAGATATGACGTCAATGTGTAGGGATTCTTCCATTGTCATGAGAAGTGCAGTAATAGTGATGTAAAATTAAAATTTTCTTTTGAAAAATGCAACCATTCCATCAGTATTTTCTTATGACGTTGTCACGTTCAACTTTCGTCAGTAAACCGACTTTACAGACAACCGATTTTTTTTACATAGAATGACAGCCTATCTGACCTCCACAACTTAGTAACGGAATAACAAGATACCCCTTGGCTAGATTTTCTGACTTCTTAATATCCGTAGTACCTACCTACTGATGATAGCTCTTTATACAATGTTAATATACAAATAACCTTAAGATATCCATGGACCGCCTTTGCAAGCGTTGCTTAACTTTGATAAATGACCTAGATAGCTGTTATTACTTATTATTTTTGTTATAAAAATAATGATTTACATAGATAGATAGATATTTTTCTCTTGTAACTAAGTGTCGTGTGTGTACCAAATAAATAAATAAATAATAATTACCTACTCCTTATTATACATCATAATACACTCGCGAGCAACCAAATCGACTCAACCCATCCGTGCGCATAAATATATGTATTTTTCGAAAAATACATTTTTTATATTAAAAATTATTATAGCGATCGAAAGCTTGGGACCTTAGCTTTAATATGGTACCGCTTTTCTTAACATTTATTCAAGACTTTTAAAATTAATGGTATCTGGGTGTAAGTAGAGGTAAAATGAGAACTTGGAAAAATGTATGGTGGTCAGTTATTTTAAAAATAAAACAAACTGTTACAAAAACAGAAAATAATTTATTATATCAATATTTGGTATTGCCCCCCTAGCTCCAATCACAGCTTGCAGTCGATTTTTCATCGACCTGATCAATTTTTTTAACGGTGTCTTGAGGAATTCCATCCCACTCCTCTAATAACGCCGCCTATGGTCAAAAGGACTGGATTTCTGGCCCTGACCTTTCTTTTGAGCTCGTCCCATAAGTGCTCGATGGGATTCATATCTGGACTGAGTGCAGGCCAGTCCATTGTCTGTATATTCACTTCGTCCAGGAGCTGCCGAGTGATACGCGACGTGTGACACTGGGCATTATCATGCATTAAAATGAAGTTCTCGCCGACAAATCCTGCGTAGGGAACAACGTGGTCCTGAAGTGTGTCGGTAATATACCGGTCAGCTGTCAGCCCTCCTCCTCGGCCTCCCCCGGGCACGAAAACAAGCTCGGTTTTTCCGTCTAAAGAGATACCAGCCCACATCATGTAGGAGCCGCCGCCGTATGCAACCGTTTCAGTGAAACAGCACTGCGCAAATCGCTCGCCCGGACGCCTGTAGACCCGGCCTCTCCTGTCACTGTCATGCAGATACATTCTGCACTCGTCAGTGAACAAGACCGACTGCCATTGCTCGACGCTCCAATTGAGATGCTCTCGAGCAAATTGAAGGCGCACTTGTCGGTAGCCTGCAGTTAATTTTGGGCCTGTGGCAGGCCGTTTTGGAGTGAGATCGGCTTTCCTCAAGCGTCTTCTTAGTGTCCACTCGCTGACAGCCACCCCTCGAACACGCCTCAATTCCTGCATCACATCAACACCCGTCAGGTGCCGATTCCGCAGCGCTGTTGTAACGATGAAACGGTCGTCTCTCTCTGAAGTGCACTGGTGGCGGCTGGCTCTTGGTCTCCGATTAAAGTCTCTTGAAATCTTCTGTAAACCCTTGATACAGCAGACTGGCTCAAGTGAAGCTGGGCAGCGACGGTTCGCTGACTGAGTCTTTGTTGCAACAGAGCAACAACTTGAGCAGCTTCTTCAGGCGTAGTGTCCATAGTTTCTTCAAAACAATGAGTGCAATTTGCGGAGACGTGTACAGGTCAACTTCTGATAAGCGACTGATAAGTTAATTTTTTGTAGGGCCACTCGTTGTTGAGCACACTAAGGCTGGTTACTACTTAACCGGACGATCCTGTGGTGACCTCTAAAATTAAGGCCCCCAGCCAGAGCTTACATACTAAAAATTTACAGTTAAACAACCACACGCTAAGGGCACTCCCTGTGGAGTACGGGCTTCGGCATAGCGGGGTCTTGGTGGAGGGCAGCAAAGGGTCAGGCTGGGTCACATTATTATTTAAGGGGTTATTATTGCTACTGGCTCAGCATTGCGGGCTGGCTCGTTTGGCAAAGGTTGGGGAGGGTTGGCGTTACAAGTGCGCGGACGTCGCGATGGGCTACGTCGGTGAGGCCGGAATACGGAACGCATTTTGTGTATGCGTTTTCTAAGAGTACTAGTTTCCCTACTGCTCTCTTGTCGGATAGTGGTGGGATCGTCGGGTTCGTCTAGGACGAGACGCGGATGATGAACCCGAGAAATTGTTGAGGGTCTGTATCGGGCGGCCGATACAATCAGGGGGTTTGTGTGTTTCTCAGCAGAGGTGAAGTAACGCACTGAATGGCGTTTCAACACTTGCTTTAAGGTCGGGATTTTGAGGTCTACATGGAGATACTCGCTCCTCAAGTACCAGGGCGCGCCCGTGGCCTTTCGGAGAAATCGTTTTTGGATAACTTGCATCCTATGGATCTGAGCCGGACTAGCTTGAGCAAACACCGGACAGGCGTATGTCAGAATAGGGCGTATGCACGTGGTAAAAATGCGTAGTTTACATTTTAGGGAGAGCTTGCTGTGTGCATTCAGCATGAGTGTAACCTACTGAGAGCGAAAGCGGCTCGCGAGCGAACCGACTTTATGTTTTTTTTTATAGTTGATAGGCTTGCGTTTGACCATAATCTCACCTGATGTTAAGCGATGATGTGGTCGAAGATGAAGCACGCTTGCCTAGAAGTAACTTATTCACTCTTGACTTAAAGACTCCCAGGTTATAACTATCAGGAAACACAGACTCCGGCAGGGAATTCCACTCCTTAGCCGTACGCACAATGAAAGTATTCCCAAAACGTTTCGTGCGTATGATTGGGATGTCCACCATGTAACGATGGCGCATCGCCGTTTGTCTTGTAGTCCGATGATGGAACGGGCTTGGCGGAATAAGACTTTGCAATTCCATCGCACACTCTCCGAAATGTAACCGATAGAAAACTGATAGTCTTGCAATACGTCGCCGATGTTCTAGGCTCTGGAGCCTTGTCTCGACCAGTTTCTCGTTGCCGATGAGCCTTTTGGCCCGTTTCTCTATAGACTCAAGTGCATCAAGCTGGTATTTGGCAGAGAGATGAATTTCAGAGATGTGCTGTCTGAAATTCAGGTTTTGGTCTAGAATCACACCTAGGTATTTAGCTTGCTTTTCCCAAAGGATTGGCATGCCAAACATTGTGATCGAGCGGGGGAGGGCAGGCTGTTTATGGCGAGCTCTACGAAACAGGACTACCTGACTTTTGTCGGGATTTATCTCGATTCTCCATTTCCTGAACCACTCGCCTAGTGTGTTAGCAGAGGTCTGGAGGGTACGAGCAATGTTATCGAGACTTATTCCCGAGTAATAGATGGCCGTATTGTCGGCAAATAGAGATAATTCTATTCGGGGACTTTTTGGGATATCGCTAGTGTAAAGCGTGAAGAGTGGGGGAGAGAGCACGGCACCTTGTGGAACGCCAGCTCTGATAGGACGGGGGATGAGTTAAATCGGTTGCAAGGGTTTTTATAGGGGTGGATCGTAGCACAAGTCGTGTGTACCGTAGAGAGTGAATTTTCCTATACATCCGTTTAAATTGCTTAAACAAAAAGTACTGAATTAAGTTAATTGAACTGATTGAAAGTGAATTAAGTACGGAAAAGTAGTATTTTCCGAAAAATAAAGATATGTATGCGTGCTTATGGGTTGAGTCGATTTAGTTGCTCGCGAGTGTAGTATGATGTAGCTATTATAAAGAGTACATAGTCTACGTCCTTACGTCCTTATTTAATCCTATGATTATGAATTATGAATGTTACGATGGGCGGTCGATGGAATCGCTAAAAGCGATCGCTTACAGACAGTCTCTGCACAAAATTTGCCGCACTTTTTTAGTCTCTACTTTTGTTTGCCAGACTATATCTTAAAAATCACTGTCTTCAAGACTGCATTTACATTGTAAATATAAATCTATTTTATGAAAAATAAGAAATATCAAGACAAACGATCTCTTATCATCAGTAAAAGCTCGTTTTTCCAATTCAGGAAATTCGATACTAACAATTTACAAAAAAAAAAAAAACTATATCAGGTTGGTAGAAGTCATTGTTTTTCTAAATAGATAATATGGCATAAAGTTCCTAATGCTTAATATCTAAGGCTTTTAAAACAAACAACAACAGTCTGTCCAGTCTATTGGAATACTCTTTTTTTCTAAGGAAACTAAGTACACAGCCATCTCGCCAGTTTTTGAGTAACCGCCAACCCATATTACGGGTACAATCAACTAATTGTAAATAAACTAATTGTCATTTTTCGTTTCGAGTTCGGCGCGCGCGCTCGCTGCCGTCGCACGTCTTATCTATACCCCACCCTAATACTTCGCATCGCCACTAGTGATGGGAATACGTTCGATAAAGTTTTGTCGATATGGATCGTTTTCTGACACGATCCAACTCTGTTGGCAAGCGACCTCTCGAAGGCCCTATTAAAACCAGTGAATGGAAAATTCCCAAAATAACTGCGCGACAAGCCGAACCAAGTCCTCCAGAGCCAATCAAGACAACCAACAGGTTCAGCTATCTGCCTGGAAACGAATCAACGGCTCATAACTCTAGCTCAAGACTTCGTGATGTTGTCAAAAAAAGGACCACCCGCATTCCTCCTATCGTCCTGGAGATAGAACCCACCTGGACACACGAGTTCATCAGAACCACAGTCATGTCTTACTCGAAAAACTTTCATCTGCAGTATAGACTCAATAATCGAGTAGCTGTCATCTGTCACACGTCCGAAAGTCATCAAGCCATCAAAGACGGTCTACGTACTCAGGCCATAGCCTTTCACACCTACTCTCGAAAGGACGAGAAACAATACAAAGCAGTCATCTTCGGTCTTCCGGACTACGTTGAGGATGAACTCTCAGACGAAATTGCAAGGCTCGGGTTCGAGAACGTGATTGTTCGTAAAATGAAAGTACCCGCTGAAAAATCATCATACTGCCCTCCTTTTCTGGTTCAGTTACCACCTGGCGCTGATTTTGGCAAATTTCGACAGATCAAGCTTCTTTGTAATTCAGTGGTACAAATTCTAAAATACCGAAGCAATAATCGCTATGGAACTCAGTGCTACAGATGTCAAGGATTCGGCCATGCGGCCACAAATTGCAATTTAGCACCCCGTTGTGTGAAATGTACCGAACCCCATCAGACTGCAGATTGTCCCAAAAAGACCCGCGACCAGCCAGCGAAGTGTTGTAACTGTGGAGGCAATCACCCTGCAAACTTTCGTCAATGCAAAGAGCGTGAAAATTATCTAAGAATTATGCGAGAACGCCAAGAACAACTCAAAGCCGCAAGGACTATAAAGTTTCCACCAAAAACTAACGTTGTCGACGGACGAGCCTGGAATGTTATTGCTGCTAACACACAAAGAGACACTGAGAAAAATAGTGCTCAAGATCCTGCTACAGCTGATATGCTAGCCATATTAATGACGATAAAAACCATCAATAGCCAATTTCTTGGGTGTACTAGTATGATGGATAAAGTTATTCTCATTTTAACTCATCTTGGTCAATATGTCTAGAACACAAAATGTGCGTATTCTATATTGGAATGCTGACGGTATTCGCTCTAAAATTACTGAACTACTAGATCTGGTAAGCGAGCTTTCTATTGATATCATAGCTTTATCTGAAACTAGAATATCACCCCATACTAAACTACACACTCCGGGATTTACCTGTTATCGTTGCGATAAGAAACCTGACGGACTCGGTCAGGGAGTTGCCATACTAGTAAAATCAGACATCCAACATACCCTTTTAAAATTACCAGTAACACAAAACCTTGAACAAGTTGCCCTATCAAACCAGTTTATTGCCTTTATCTCAGCTTACCAATCACCTAACTTAGCCTTATTACCTTCCGACCTAGACAAAATTATTCATGTTCATCCAAAATCCCTTATAATGGGTGACCTTAATACTAAACACCCGTACTGGCACTGCTCTCGATCCAACAGCCATGGCGAAATACTTTTCGACCACATGATAAGCAGTGAATATGACATTCTAGCCCCATCTTGTTCCACTCTAGTTCACTATCATAGCACGTACACTCCGTCCACACCTGACATTATACTAGCTAACTCTATCTACCATCTTTCAGAGCCTCAGGTAATAACCGTCCTTTCTTCCAATCACCTACCGGTTTACTTCACTGCAGGTGGTAAAGTCAATAGATGTGCGCGGGTTATATTTAATTACACAAAGGCGGACTGGAGAAGCTATAGATCTCACTTGAATGAATCTATAACTTTGGACCAGACCACTTTTAATTCACCTCGGGAGGTAGACCTTGCCATTGAACACCTAACCCAATCGATAATGAAAGCAAGAGATAAAGCTGTTCCAAAAATACCGAGTGACGGTGATCATAAACTCCCACGTCGAATCAGGTCGCAAATCAAAAACAAAAATAGACTAAGAAAATTGGCTCTAAATGAAAACAACCCATATAAACGAAGTCAGCTATTCTCACAAGTTAATAACATGCAAAAATCTATCAAATCCAAGATACAATCCCTAAATGACAATGTCTGGAACAATAAATTAGCTAAAGTGACAAACCCTACTTCGGACTTATGGCGAGTGGTCAAGTCATTGAACCACAGCATACTTCAACTGCCCCCCCTAAAAATGTCGAATAATACTACCACTTCCTCAGTGCTTGAACAATGTGAGACATTAGCGAATACCTTCCTTGAGAATATGAATCTTACGAAACACTGGGTAAGTGATCCGAGTACTGAAAAAGCAGTTAAGGAATCTATTAGGATGTTAGATCATTATCGTATGAATGGCACATACCCATTACTAGTTCGACCGAATGAAATTCGAACCTATTAGCAAAGCTAAAATCAAACAAAGCACCTGGTTATGACGGCCTGGGAAATGGTTTGTTAAAAAATCTGCCTCAGAAAGCTATTGTCTATCTAACCAAAGTATTTAATGGTTGTTTGCGCATTGCGTACTTCCCGAATGCATTAAAGCACGCCAAAATTATAGCTATTAAAATCCCGGGAAAGATCAATCAATCCCATCAAGCTATCGCCCAATAAGCTTACTGCCAAGTATAGGTAAACTACTAGAAGCCGTGATACTATCCCGCCTCTCTAAAAGTACAGCTCACATCTTGATTCCCGAGCAGTTTGGATTCCGCAGCTCACATTCAACCACACAACAGTTGGCCAGAGTCGCTGAACATATAACCCACGGATTAAACCGCGGTCT
The DNA here is from genome assembly GCA_943138885.2 of Tholera decimalis. Lineage (NCBI taxonomy): Eukaryota > Metazoa > Arthropoda > Insecta > Lepidoptera > Noctuidae > Tholera > Tholera decimalis. Next base: position 6,471,339 of record OW964572.2, read on the forward strand.
TTCCACTGGAATGATTTTACTGGACATTGAAAAAGCTTTCGATTCTGTCTGGCACGATGGCTTATTACATAAATTAATCAAAAACAAAGTACCTCTATGCCTAGTCAAACTCATTCAAAATTATCTACGTGATTGATCTTTCTCTGTCTATGTTGGTAATGATAATTCGGCCCCCAAAACCATCACAGCCGGTGTGCCCCAGGGCTCGCTCGTGGGTCCGTACATTTTCATACTTTACATAAATGATATACCTAAACAAGCTCACACGCAACTTGCAATTTACGCTGACGATACTGCTACGTTCACCACAGATAAAGACGTTGAAGTAGTGATTGGACGATTACAATACTCGCTCGATCTACTCAGCGAATATTTTAAAACTTGGAAACTAAAACTAAATTCAGCAAAAACCGAGGGCATTCTATTTACTAGAAAACGCACACTACCTACCAGGCTTATCAAAATAGACGAATTTGAGATCACGTGGCGTGTATCGGTAAAATATTTAGGACTTATACTAGACAAAACACTCAATTGGAACAAAAATAATGAATCAATCATTAAAAGAGGTGTTAAAGCCCTTAATTTATTGAAACCTATCCTAAATCGCAAATCTGTTCTTAGTCCTTCAATTAAATTACGAATTTATTCCACTTTGGTTAGACCTTGCCTGACGTATGCTGCACCTGTTTGGTCTAGTTTATCAGAAACCAAATATAATAAACTACAAACTATCCAAAACAAAGCTATTAAATTATCCTATAACACACCATTCCGCACTAACCTTAAAACATTACACTACCTAATTAAATTTCCATTTATAAAAGATTACATATTAAAAATTTCACGTAAATTTTATTTGCATAAAAATCCTTCACATAGTAACAGTCTAATATCTGCAATTGGTAAAAGTAGACTTAGCTCATTATCTTACGCCCGCACGTACAATCGATATCGACTGCCCCATCACTATTTCCTCGGTGACGTATCATGACGATAGCTCGCTTACCAGCCGACGCCACTTGTTTGGCTGTTTACCAGTATTTTTATGTACTAACTACCCACTTATGCTACGATATCATTATTTATAATCTTAGTTGATTATTACAAACAAAATAACGATTTACATTAGTAAAGCTTATATTTTGTTACCCAAACAGCATATTATGTGGGTCCATACAAAGACTTGCACATACAATGTTAATCATGTAGGTATACTATAAATCATCTTAATAATCTGTTAAGAATACTATATATAATAAAAGCATGTTTAAATGTGTATAGAGGCGACGTATAGCCTATTCAACATTGTAAATCAGGACTCGTATACAATTAGAATAAGTTCAATTGTAAACTATCTTGTAAAACTTATTTTTAAATAAAGAATTTGAACAACAACAATTGTCATTTTGTGGTTTATACCAAAACAGAAGAAATTTAATGTCAATTTTCTATTCACTAAATCGATTCAGTACTACATATCAATTTAAAAATTGTTATCGACCGGAGAAATCAATCCTTCAGTTAATCGATATCAGACCACATCCCTAACTTTTATTGAATTATATGCTGCATCATAATATGGGTGCTGTGATAAAACCAGGGTTGCCAACCATACGAGGTTTCTCGTACAAATACGAGATTTGTGGTCTTCCGTACGAGGTACGAGGACACTATGGACCTCGTACAATTATGTACGAGATTTTGATAATATGGCCAAACGAACATTTTGCAGCACCATTTTATAATAGTCAATTTAATAGAGACAGAGATAAAAAATCGGCTAACTGTGGAAACAGTGAACGGCACACTTCTTGCTGCAGAGCAAAGAGTGTAATAATCTATGGGATACTGCAGAGAGCGCAAATGGTTCAAGTCGTACTGGAAACTGCGTCAATTTTGAACCTCAGACTAAGGAAAAATGAGGACACGGCATAAACATTCTATACGAACAGTAGTTATAGGAATATGATGCATTTCGACGGCATAGCTACTGATATATCGGCATCTCTTTTTAACTTGTGAGAGTAATCATATGTAAAAAAGGACAACATTAGTTTTATTGTTGCCAAAAATGGCAACATAACTTTGGTGACGTCACAAAATACCTAACGGCGGCCGGCCGCCATGTTTTGTCACAGCCAACAACAAGTACATCAGTTGTCATCGCGACTTGCTTGTTTCAGTGTTTTGAAGAAAATTTAGTGATAATAGGCGAAAATTGTGCTTGTTTATAGTGTAAGAACTTGCATAATACTGCATTTATTATGGGTAGGTGCAGTGTGTTAGTCTGCCGCTTGAAAAGCAACAAAAACATCCTAATAAAACGTTGCACAGGTAAGTAACCGAATTCTTTCAAAATATCTTGTTTTTTCTATTATTTTAAGATTTTGCTATTTTTGGGAAAGTTTATAAAGATAAACTTACTTTTCTGTAATCATTTACTGTTTTACTGTTGATAATATGTGATTTTTAAGAAAATAATTTGTTAGTAAACAGAGAGTTAGTTAGGTTAGAGGTACGGTTCGGAATTTTCAATTTATCGATAAAACATATCGACAGGTGAATATTATGTAAACTCGATTTCTTTTTATGATTTTAGATTGCCAACATGTAAAGAAAGAAAAGAACAGTGGCTGTATATACTTGGGATTGAAAATTTGAATACTACAACAACGCATATTTTTATTTGTTCCCTGCATTTTGAAGATAAATGTTTTAACCGAACTTTAAATATAACAAGACTGCGCGATGATGCTTTGCCTTCAAGTGAGTTGTTGGTAAGTTTTGAAAATAGGCAAGTTTATTGTGTTTACCTACATACTGACAAGTAACCAATCCAAACCAGTTGATGGAGAGAGAGGAGGGACGAGAAGCATATCAGCAACAGCAGTTCTATATTGCTGAAATACTGGTATAAAGTTTCGGATTTAAATACACATCAGTCAGAATAAATAGATAACTTTTTTTTTCTGAAAATTAGAAAACATCCTTAAAATTCTCGTACAGACTGAATCAAAACCTAATATAAGTTATATGATTTTAATTATCCACCTCCTCACACAGATTATGACACATATACCTGCACTATTTTTCTCCTGATATAGTCATAGCAAAAGGAGATAGATAATGATTATTTTTTGAAAAAGATACATACATATTATCAGGTTATAAAATGTTGTGTCTATGTTAAAATGCAAGCTAAACAAATGTGAGCGTGAGTTAGTGATTAAATTCGCAATGTAAATATTATTAAACATTTATGGTTATTCTTTGTATAGTTACCAGCACAATTTGACGAGTGTGACGAACAACAATCTGTTCCTCGCAGGGTGTTGGAAGAGAAACCTGTTTGCAGCACTTCTAACAATGCAGATGTAAGTGTAATATTTCATAATGATTATGTTCCTTATAGAAATTACCATGCAATCTTGACTTTTAAATACAAACTCACTCAATATAAAAATATGTTGTTATTTCTTTACAGTTACCAGCCCAATTTAATGAATGTGAGGCACAACAATTTTTTTCTCACAATGCACCGGAAGAGGGGCCTGTCTGCAGCACTTCTAGCTATGCAGATGTAAGTGTTCTATTTTATTTATAATATGTTACTTTAGGTACTTACTATACAATCTGGACTTTTAAATACAAACTCGCTCAATATTAAAAATGATTGTCATTTCTCCTTTACCAGTCCAACTTAATGAATGTGAGGAACAACAATTTGTTTGTCACAAAGCACTGGAAAAGGAGCCTGTCTGCAGCACTTCTAGCTATTCAGATGTAAGTGTTCTATTTTATAATATGTTACTGCATGTACTGTGGGCAGCTTAACTGGTAATTTCAAATTAATTTACGGCAAAAACTTGAACGAAGTTGCAGAAAACTAGAAGTTAATGCGTGTTTTTTTTTGTTTCAGGATAAAGCGCTTGAAATTATTCAAAAATTAAAAATGAAAATGTGAACATCAAAAGAAAAAAAAATAAAACATTAAATGAAAAAGTGAGAAGACAGAGTAAGAAAATCCAGACTATAATCTACATCTGTGCCAAATTTAATCAAAATTCGTTCAGCCATTCTGACGTGATTGAGTAACAAACATCCATCCATACAAACAAACTTTCGCACATATAATAATATTAATAAGTAAGGATTGTGTAGTTTGTATTTTTTTTTTGTTTTTTGTTTGTTCAACATGCTCATATTTGATGAATGTGTATATTTGTATATTTGCGCAACGTGCCCTTATTTGATTATTGTGTATACATATTTGTATTTTTAACCGACTTCTAAAAAAGGAGGAGGTTCTCAATTCGGATGTTTGTATTTTTTTTTATGTTTGTCCGCGCATAACTCCGTCGCTTGCAAACCGATTTGAAAAATTTTTGAAAAATCGGATAAGCACTTTCTGAAAAATCAACAAAAGTTTAAAAAAATATTTACGTTGATGATCTTTTCGTTTACTCTGCATTGCGTTTTTTGTTCGCGCATAACTCCGTCATTTACGAACCGATTTGGAAAATTCACTGACCCACTAAAAAGCATGAAAATAAAAACTTTTATGCAAAAAATAAAACCGACTTCCATATCAAAACACTACAAAGCCAAAAATAATTTTAATTTCGGAAGGCGGTGTGGAAAAAAAAAAGAAAATACAAAACCAATAACACCGACAACCAAAATGGCTCCTACACATATGCCCCGGCACAAGTCGCAGAAACTGGAAGTCCGCATGAAACTCAATCTTAATTCCAAGCGCTAAGTAACCCTGAGCCGCGCGCGGCAACCTCCCCAGCCGGCGGCACTGTATGTAGAAGGTTTTTTACTCGCAACCACTATGTTGAGCGTGGTCGCCACAGTTGTTCTGGCCGCAATTTCGGTCGCATACTACGCTCACAGGAAAAAGCGAGCAATGAACACAGCGATCACAAGGCTACAGTTTTTTATTCGTGGTCGCCGCGGTGGCAACTGGGAATAAATGGGATAGACATACCAGACCATATGAACATTTATTTTATTATGAACATACCCGTACAAGTACAGAATAATAATAATAATAAATAAATAAAATAGATAGTTAATTTAATTGCAGTAGCATCTATTCAGTATCCACGTGCCCTGCCTGCCATATAAAATGACACTCTGAGCGAGTGCGTTTATATAGCTCGCCTTACCACGTAAATAAAACTGAAGAAAGCTAAAAGAAACGTGTGCATCTGGATTGAGGGCCTATTTTTTAATCCTTGCAAAACGAAATAAGACTTATAGGGAAATTAGTTAAAAATAGTAAAAACTTAAAACAAAGGGCCATGAATTTCTTAAACGTAAAACTCATTTTAGACCATTTTGAATTCTGTAAGCACCGTGCAATTCAACTATCGATATTATAATGCGCGCAGCTCTACGGCAAGCCGCCATCTTTGTGCCATACTCACAATAGGTATGCACGCTTTTTCGTAGGTATTTCATGTCTATTCTGTTTTCCTTAGTCTGAATTTTGAACCCACAAAAATAATGTATAGCCGCATGACAACAGATAAAATATACGGCAGAAAAAACGATGACAGTGAGGATGTTCCTGATATAATATTTGGAGAGGAGATGTAAACTAAGTTACCTTGCAAATTTTCATAATAATATAGACACTATAGTTTTTTTGTGACTTTACTTGAGTAATAATAAAGATTTTTTAAAATACAACATAACGTGATGTTTTATTTAATAGGAAACTTGCAATAGTTTATTTCATTGAATAGGTACAATGTCCTAAATCCAGTAGTTCAATATGCCTTAATTTTGGCTTTAGCACGTTTTCGATGCATAATACCTAAATCCACGAGGTTTGAAAGTCAAAAAACTTTTTAACCAGACATAAAACCGACTTCCATATCAAAACACTACAAAGCCAAAAATAACTTTAATTTCGGAAGTCGGTGTAAAAAAAAGAAAATAAACCAGTAACAGTTTTTCTATGGAAGTCGGTTTTATTTTTTGTTAAAAAGTTTTTTTTCGCTCTTTTTAGTGGGTCGGTTTGTAATTTATCAAGTTACAAAAGCCAAAATGTGAACTACTTATCACCTTTTACAAAATATTGCTTTAATTTAGAGCCGTTAAGTTTTGAGGAGTTCTCCTTGTACTTCACCATCAGCTCTACATCACCATATGCATTGTGACGAGCATAAAGTGCTTAACATGTATATTCAAGTAATCGAATCGCAGTCGCAATCCACGAAGTACTTATTATTGAGTAGTTTCGGTGGCCATCTGTGGTCTTCATCATCAGTTCCAGTTCCCCAAATGGTGCTTTTTTTGGGTATTTCTAATAGTACCTTGTGTGCAGTTCACAAGGTACTATTAGAAATACCCAAAACACGATACATAAAAAAAAGTTCAAGACGAACTGAGAACTCCCTCCTTTTTTTGAAGTCGGTTAAACATTCTAGATTTTTAGTTGCATATGAGTCATCTAATATCAAAGGCGGCAAGGGGATTTTCTTTTACCGTTGGCAACCCTGGTTAAAAGTCATAAAACTGTGACTTTGACACTTGATGACTTGACAATAACCAACCATCCAGTATCTAGGTGCACCTATTTTTTGTATTTAAAAATACGTGATCCAGATACCTGTTCCACCTAGTCCACCTAGTATCAATTATTACTTATAGAATGTGGTCATGGTGCACGTACTTAGTCCAAGTCAAGTATTTATTGTGGCTACTAATTTTGCAAGTAACTGCTAAACAACAAATGAACTCGGTATTTTGGACAAATTTTACGAAGACGGTCTTTGAGCTTCACGGACACGCCTCGTTGCCACTTCTCCTGTACTTGATATTTCTATGGAACTTAGTGTGTCAGCACCAGCAATCAGTGATAATACTATGTAGGTAGTACTTGGACTTCATACATAGGTACTTCGTAATACTTAGTCTTGTCGACTAGGAGACTAGTTGCTACTCATTCGGATCGAGTATTCGAATGATTACTGACTAGTCTCAAGTATTGAAAGATAAAGATGGGAAGACTATGGAATAGCGTAGTTAACAAAGGACAGAATATATATTCTTGTAAAACAGGCGTGCGCGTTGCGTTACTTTTATGTACTTTGAATTAGGGTTTAAATTCAAGTGACTGACAAACGAATGATTTTGACAAACATGAATGAACGGTAAAGCAGATTTATAACGTGTTAAGTGAACGGAATGCAATAACGCGTTAGTGCTATGAGGCTTAAGAGTAGACATGCGAAAAACAGTACGTTAAAAAGTAATGCCATATGGCATGACATTTCGTACCGCGTAATATGACATTTTAGCCTTACTCAGTACTCTAAACATGACGCGCTATGCGAACGGCCCGCTATGCTATTACGTAGGTAGCGGGCCGGCGGAGCTGACACTGCAATGGTAACATTCAGTACAATCACGTATTTTTTTATACCTTGTTCAGATGTTATAAAAAAAAATATATAATACCTTTATACTCATTTCATAGCTATAGCACCGTCGTAATGTAGATACGCAATATAGGTTTAATATTTGACAAAGTTGATTTCGCTTCATACTTAGCCCTAATTATAAGTTAATTAACAAAATGTTATTAGTAATAATATATATACGAAAGAAAGCGCGCAAGTTAAAATTTATGTTGTGCCCAAAGAAATTAAACCTTATCAAGCACGCAATACTGATCTAACTTTTAAATAAAACCTTCTAAACTGCGTGACCGAGACACGCACTTCTCGCTCGCAGAATTACTCGAACTTTTACGATGCTGACCGAAGACACTCGAAGTCGAAACGCAAATGACATGACAGTACGCGACCGAGCCGCCCTAGTCTTATACTACAATATGTCCATGTCGCCGTTGCCATCATGTGCCATGCTTCATTTTATCGGGTAATAGGTACTGTTATAGTACGCGGTAGTGTCATATGACGTGTTATGCATTACTCACAGAGTCACAGTACTTACACATCTCTACTTAAGAGCAGTTGGATTTCGCAACACTTCATGATACTAGGTATTGTCAAAGTGAGAATAGGTGCCGCCTAGTATCGAAATTTACCTATTCTTCGTATCTGTTCTAGTAAATACAACTCATCGCATCTCTACTGTCAGTATTTTGTCAAAATACTGTCAGTAGAGATGCGATGAGTCGACTACTTGGAAGAGAAGAGAATCATCAAAATAATTTTGATGATTCTCTTGCAAGTAGTCTGTAGTAGGTACTTTAAACCGGTTGAATGTAATAAGGAAAAATCTCAGTATTTATATGTATAATGTATGGGACAAACTTAGTTACTTATGTGCCATCTACGGTTTTTTTTTATGAAACTTAAATATAGCTTTAATCAACTAAAATAAGAGATAACTGTGGTATCGAGTGTCATGAATAGATCTAAAAAGCTAAGAAAAACTTTATAGTGCGAGGTATGTTTGATAATAGTGCCAAAAATATCCATACAAAAATATCTTGTGATCTGAAGTGCGAATCTGAACCTTCATTATGATTGTGATTTAAAAGCCGTCGAATAAAACAAAAGGAATCCATAAAAGCACTGGAACTAGTTTTCAAAATTTAAGAGGTACTTAACTAGTTACTTGTAATAAATAAAAGTTGTGAATAAAATTCCTAAGTAATTAATTTCTGAAATTTTGTTTGCTGGGTGGAACTGAGTCGGAAACTAAAAGAAGTTCTGTATACTACCAGCATCCTACAATTTAAGAATATAATATAATCTGATAGACACAGAAACTGAAAATGTTGCAACCTGAAACAGAGCCAAATGCGATTACAACTCAGCCATCCCCATATTCTAATAATGAAGCACCTGACTTAGAAAATGAAACAGGTGTAATAACAAATCAACCTTTGTTGACTGATCCAAATGATAAAGAACGGAGAGAGAAAAAGTTTAGCCAGTTCAACCCTACAATGCAGAATCCTATTCAAAATCCGAATCTTCAACGAAGTAACAACAGAGAAGTTTCTAGCACTTGTTGTTGTTTTGGTTGTACAGACTGCTACTGCCCGGACTGTGATTGCACATCTTGCTGTGAAGGAGACTGCTGTACCGGCTGTTGCGATGATAACTGCTGCAACGGCTGCTGTGACGATGGAACAAATGTAGAAGACATTGTGACTTGTATAACATGCTGTGCTGATTGTATTCAATTGTGTGTAGCTTGCTGTAGCAACGATTAGGCTATTTTTATGCCGTCAAAACTTTATATAGAAGTTTTATTTTTATACATTTTACATGTACTCAAAACTAATGGTACGAGCTTTTCTCGCTTAGAGTTTTTTATATTTGTTGGGAGATGTTTTTGATAGTTTTTATATCATAGTTATATTTTGATATTGTAGTGGATTTATATATTGGCATTTTTATCTAGCTGTGCTAGTCAACATTCATGAACAAGATTCAAGCAGTCAATTCAGAATGCCATAGTTTAATACCTCTTATATAAGTAATTCGTTTACAATGCTTGCTAATCAGTAAATATTGACTTATTGAGCGAGTTAGAGGTAAGATTTACACATTATTTAGTTGTAAGCATTTTATTGAATGAGAGACTAATTCTTAGGTTAGTAAAAATCTTGTCTTTTATGTTTAACTTATTAATGCTGCTAACTATGCAGGTCCTATTAAGATTGGCTTAAAAACTGCACATACATCTGCAGGTTAGGTGAGATCTTTATTATCTACCAATTAAAATATATTTATAACTGTTGAAGTATTTGTGATCGAGAGGTCGCGGGTTCGAACCCTACCCATTACACTATTGCCGTGAACCTACTCTAGACACAAGCATAGTTCGGGCACGCCGCAATTGCGGCGGTAAGACCCCTCTTTGAGGAGTGGCTAGATCGGCGTCACGGCGTCCTGACCTACCGCATGACGCAGGTCCTCACCGGACACGGAAGTTTCGGGAGGTACCCGTGTCTGATGGGGAAGGAAGAAACGCCTGGGTGTCACCACTGCGAGGATCGCCCTGAGGACACAGTAGAGCATACGGTGCAAGACTGCCCCGCTTGGGCAGAGCACCGACGTGTCCTCACGGCGGCGATAGGCGGAGACCTCTCGCGCCCGGCACTGGTCGAGGCCATGCTGCGGGGCGAGACAGAGCGGGAAGCGGTCGCCTCCTTCTGCGAAGCAGTCATGCTATCGAAGGAGGAGGCGGGCCGCGTGAGGGAGAGGATGGCGTCCTCCCTCCAGCCCAGCCGCAGTGGTAGACGCCCACGGTGTCGGACGTCGGCCGACGATCTCCGGCCACCGTAGGCGCGGGCATGCGGATAGCGAGTAAAGGGCAACTCGCTGTCCGACCATGGACCATGCCCGGGTCGACGGCGCGTTGTTCCACGCGCGCCTCAAAGAGCGTCAGCAATATGACGAGGCGGGCCCTGTAGAGGGCCGAAGCCTGCCGGGGTCGTGGGACTTATCCCATTACCGTGACGTTTTTGACACCGTGGATTTTAGTCAGTACAAGTCTGACAGTCCCTCCGGCCTGCCCGGGGTGGGAGGACTTATTTGATGATTATACCACGTAAAAAAAAAAATGCGGGTTGCACTCCGGGAGTGCCGGCAGAAGTGAAAACTTGAATATTAACGTTGTGCATTTTTGATATTTTGGAATGGTTAGGGAATAATTTTGCACGAATTGCTTTAATTATCAGTATAAAAGTACTATCATTTATGTGGTAGAATACAATATTTATTTATTGCACTATCGTACACAAACATGACAATTTATATTACACTAGTACTCTCGCGGGGCTTCGCTCCCGTGGATTCTATCACGATAAAAACATAACTCTCCTTTTTGCAGTCGGGTAAAAAGTAGCCTATAACCTTCCTCAAGCTTCAAGCTACTTCCATACCAAATTTCATCCAAATCCACCCAGTACTTTCGAAGATTAGCGCGTTCAAGCAAACAAACAAACAAACAAACTAACAAACTTTTCCGCTTTATAATATTTTAGTTTTAGTTTTTTAGTTTATCTCTCGAAACAGCAGGCGCAAGCATACATTTTCGCCGCGCCGTAGAAAGAGAGGGGGATACTTCCTCTCCTACGCCGCGCCGACTGTCTACTCTCCGTCCGTCTTACGAATTTTCGATCAGGTTACGTGTCCTGACGCGAGTTTAACATTTTTTACCCATTACAAAAACAAGTGCACAACGCCGCTAAAGAAGTTTTCACTTCAAAAAATCCTTCAAAAATTTACGAAAAATCAAAGGTATACGTTTGCCCTGGTTTGCCCATATAAAATTTCCACGACATAAGAAACACTGTATAATGCTTCGTATCTCATTTTCTCCCACGTTAAATCTTATGAATTTATGTGTCTGTCTCTTTTTACTGTCGCTTTTTCGTTTCATAAAATTTCAAATCACAACAACACTAAAGGAGTTTTCACTTCAAAAAGCCCTGTTTCTTGCTGCTATTCAAGGCTAATATTTAAATGAGTTTACCGTTTTATTAAGGTAAATAAAATATAACTTAATTTTAATTACTTTTGTAATAGAATTTACTTAATTAACAATCCACATTATCAATTATTTTAAATAAATCGCTTAAATCCCGACTTGGCGTTTCATTTGAAATTTCGGAATTCTTAAAGTCATACATGTTTACATTATACAACTGTAACATTTTTGGAGATGGAGACAGATGGAGTAAACGTAACGCAAGATCCACCATCACGTTTCGTGTCATCATCAAACTTAACAGCATTTTAAGGGACAATCGGTTTCGTAATTTGTTTTTCAGTATATGATATATCGAAAAAGCGCGTTCAATTTTAAAATGGTACAGTCATGAATACAAGTTCAAGTTTGGAAATATTTTCAAGACGCTTATTAAATGCCCACTAGCGTCACAATCATCAAATACTTCCGAATACTGCCTAGTACTAGTACCTACATAGATATATAACTTCCTAGTACTAGTACATAGATATTCTGTGATGTAGTAGTACTAGGCCGCTGACGGCCGCACGCCCCGCGGCCAATTATATGATGCTTGTAAATGTATGTATGACCCTAAAAATAGCCTCGCCCCCCAACTCACCCCCAGCTCGTCCCCCAACTCGTCCCCCAACTCGCCCGCCAACACGCCCCCACCTCGCCCCCGACTCGCCCCCCAACTCGCCCACCGACTCGCCCCCCAACTCACCCCCAGCTCGCCCCCCATATCGCCCCCAACTCGTCCCCAACTCGCCCCCAACTCGTACCCCGACTCGCCCCCGACTCGCCCACCAACTCGCCCCCCGACTCACCCCAAGCTCGCCCCCCAACTCGCCCCTCAACTCGCCTCCCAACTCGCCCCCCACCTCGCACCCCAACTCGCCCCCAACTCGCCCCCAATCCGCCCCCAACTTGCCCCCAACTCGCCCCCAATTCGTCCCCCAACTTGCCCCCAACTCGTCCCCCGACTCGCACCCCAACTCGCCCACCAACTCACCCCCCAACTCGCCCCCCAACTGGCCCCGCAACTCGTCCCCCAACTCGTCCCTCAACTCGCCCCTCAACTCGCACCCCAACTCGCCCCTCAAATCGCCCCCAACTCGCCCCCCAACTCGCCTCTCAACTCGTCCCTCAACTCGCCCCTCAACTCGCCCCTCAACTCGCCCCTTAACTCCCCTCTCAACTCCCCACTCAACTTCCATCAACTACCCCCCAACTCGCACCCCAACTCGCCTACCAACTCGCCCCCAACTCGCCCCACCAACTCGCCCCTCAACTCGTCCCCTAACTCGCCCCCAACTCGCCCCCAACTCGCCTCCCAACTCGCCCCCCAAAACGCCCCCCCCATATCGCCCCCAACTCGCCTCCCACCTCGCTCCGCAACTCGTCCCCCAACTCGCCCCTCAACTCGCCCCTCAACTCGCCCCTCAACTCGCACCCCAACTCGCCCCTCAAATCGCCCCCAACTCGCCCCCCAACTCGCCTCTCAACTCGTCCCTCAACTCGCCCCTCAACTCGCCCCTTAACTCCCCTCTCAACTCCCCACTCAACTTCCATCAACTACCCCCTCAACTCGCCCCCCAACTCGCCCCTTAACTCGCCCCTTAACTCGCCCCTCAACTCGCCCCTCAACTCGCCCCTCAACTCGCCCCTCAACTCGCCCCTCAACTCGCCCCTCAACTCCCCCCTCAGCTCCCCCCTCAAATCCCCTCGAAACCCCCCTCCCCCCACCCCACTCCCACACGGGACCCCCCTTACCCCTCACCTCCCTGAACTCCCCATGCTTTTTCGTTTCATTAACTTTCAAATCACAACGATGCTAAAGAAGTTTTCACTTAAAAAAAAGTCTTACGCTTTTCGATCGGTCACATGACCCTGACGCGAGTTTAACAGTTTTTACCCATACAAAAAGTGCTCAGCGCCGCTAAAGAAGTTTTCACTTCAAAAAGACAGGCATAGCTTAGTTGGAGGGGTTAACAAGATTGCTAGGAATGTAAATTCGGCCCACATTGTTAGTTTTCTTTAAAAAGTAATTATAATTTCACACACTGTACATATACGCTGTAGGTGTGTGTACGCTGTACATGTACAGTGTACTATTAAGTGTTACCGGTGCTACTTTTGTCTTATTATAATTAAGAACTTTGACGAGGGTGCCAGTTTTAATACATACAGTTTTAATACATACTTCATCGCGTTTGCATAAACGTCAATTTGTATTGAGGGTGGAAAAGGGACTAGACCGATTTATTTCATTATACGTTATCGTGAGTGAGTACGTTTTGAAACTCGTCCTATGTTTTTATAGTATGTAAGTGTTATTTAATTTTTGAGCTTGTCTTGTATGAAATTTCTATGAATAACGAGTCCAGCTTATACTAGTTGTTACCACTACCGTGCCTATACAAATCATGGTGCTTAGAACTTAGACGAAATGTGGACCTTAAATTGTACCTAATAAAGTTCTATATTGTATAGCTATTTTGATTAAAAAGAGTTCACAATCTTGCGTCTCGGTATGCCATTATAGTTCATAAGTAAGTACTTAGTTTTAGGTTGTATTTCATATGGACTGGCAAGTCCTTGTGTTTAGATCGTCATTTTCATGTCTTCACAAAATATAATAATACAGTTGTCCAAAGATTTTTTTTCAGCTAGAGAGAGCATCATAAATAAGTGATCATTTAAAACATACTTTAGTTAAGCGAAAACTTATGGTTTAGAAATTATGTTTTTTTTTTAATAATCTAGTCTGGTTATTTACACTAGATGAGCCTATGGCGCGATAGGCAGATTGTTGCACTATGCTTATACCAAATTTCATTCGATTCGGTCCATTACTTTTCATAACAGAGTGGTTTTGTGTCAAAAATATTGAAATTTCGGATAATTCAAAAAAAAAAAACATAATTTCTAAACTATAAGTTTTCGCTTAACTAAAAGTATGTTTTAAATGATGATGACTTGTGATGCTCTCAAGCTGCAAAAAATCTTTGGACCACCGTAAACGGGCCAGCCTGTACGTGGAGCATAAAAACAATAAATAAAATATATTCGTGAAAATAAAATATCTTTCTTTTTCTTTTTTTCCTGTTTTTTTTTTCGAAAATAATTTTGACGTAAGTTTGCTTAAGGAACAAAAATTGGCCAAGTGCGAGTCAGACTCGCCCATGAAGGGTTCCGTAGTAACTATAATAATATAATATAAAATATATTTATTTGACGAATAAAAAAAAACCTTAAAAATTTCTTAAAACTAGCTTATTTACATTTTTACAACTACGTTAAATAACTTTGTTTTTCATATTGTTTGTATGAATTACAAAGTTATATTTGCGGTTTTAGAAAATATGCTGTATCTCAAAAACTGCTGACCCTATTTCTTTTAAACCAATTTTGCTTGAAACATTAAGATCTACAGACATTTTTTTTTTTTGAATTTTCACTTTTATTATAGAAGTTAGAGGGGGGACACACATCTTACCAGTTTGGAAACCCCTATGTCATTTTTGAAGTCCTGTCTATAGATAGACACGCATAGGTTTCATGAAAAAAAAAATATTTTCAGTTTTAGTTCCATGTGTGGGGACCCCCCTTTATTTTAAATATTTTTTCTTAAAATCGGAAAGCGGTTCACAGAATACATCTACCTACCAAGTTTCACACGTATAGTCTTAATAGTTTCGGAATAAAATGGCTGTGACATACGGACGGACGGACAGACAGACAGACAGACGGACAGACATGACGAAACTATAAGGGTTCCGTTTTTTTGCCATTAGACTACGGAACCCTATATAAAAGTGCTCTGATTTACACAACAGAACAACACAGCAAAAAATGCTGATGTTGTACACATAGGTATAACTCCATGATGCAGAGGGAGTCCACAGTTATCATCTTTAATTTCATAAAAATCGCTTAAATTATTTCCAAAAATAAAACTTGGCAGTACGTATGTATTTAAGTGAGAAGTAAACTTTCAAGGGAATATGGAATATATCGTGAGAAAAGTTGTGAAATGTAATGTTATAATGATTTAAATTCAAGAAAGGCGAAGGAGCATTACCTCTCACTATAATCCCCCCCCCCTCTTACTTATACATTTGATACTTATTAATAGGTATATGTTTTTGGTAGTGTATGTATGTATTTCATATTATTATGTTTTTATCACTACCTATGTGAATTAATATTATTCTTCTTCTTATCGTGTGGGTAGTAAGGTCTAACGACCCCATACAACCTAGTGTCAGAGTTTCTAGACCGCCTCAAGGGCCTCTGATGTGGTCTATTTTGACGACCGCCATTTTGCTACCGGGACCATCGGCTTATACGTGCCTTCCGAAGCACGGAACCACCAGCCAATCAGGTGATTCAGGCCTGCAATGTCCTAGCTAAACTGGAAACGACTTTGCAAAGTATGTTTCCCGCGGGAATCGAACCCACGACCACCGGGTCACAAGGCAAACGCTTAAACCACTCGTCCACGGAGGCAGAATATTATTGATGTTTGTACAGCCCTCTGTCTCTTTTAAGTTCTTTCTATCCAAAGGTTTTCTGTAAGACCGCCCATTGTACACTGGTCTTACATTTTTTGTTTTTTTTTTTTTAAGATATACAATAAGCATGGTGGCCAGTATATAATAAATAAATAGCTTCCAAAAATAGTATAAGTACAGTTAATATACTATGTATTTATAAGTTAGGGAATATTGGGAATATGGAATATATCGCGAAGACAGTTGTGAAATGTAATGTTAGAATGCATATAGATGTAGTATACGCGGGAAGGCCAAATAAAACCATGTAGGACATGGTTAAGAATGGACTGATGAGATATAGGCTGCTAGTAGTGTATGCTGTCCTGGCTACAAAAATCTGGGAAAGGCCAAGGCAATGATGAAGTAGAAGGCCCTTAAATATATGTATTTTTCCATTTTTCAACACACTTGAAGAATGAGTCGTATTGTCGCTGCTGTTAGTGTCAGAATCCATTGTATTTTCACACAAGTGACTCTGGGAGCTGTTAAGTTATTCCTCACAAATATTTTATACAATATGTGCCTAAAAATGCCGTGCGAGTGTAACTTAGTAGTTAACGAAGTATTAGCTTTTATGGCTACGAAATGTGATGGAATGGACGATTTAAGCATCATAAAAATATGCTCTTCTTGGTTCTCCGAAGAAGAAATTGAAAGCGCAAAGGTGCTTATCTGTGAGGTGACTAATACCAAAAAAATTGGCCAAGTGCGAGTCGGACTCGCCCATGAAGGGTTCCGTAGTAACTATAATAAATATAACATATTCAATAGATTTATTTGAAAAAAAAAAAACCTTACAAATTTCTTAAAACTAGCTTATTTACAATTTTTACAACTACGCCAAATAACTTTGTTTTTCATAGTATTTGTATGAATTACAAAGTTATATTTGCGGTTTTCGAAAATATACTGTATCTCAAAAACTGCTAACTCGATCTCGTTCAAACCAATTTTGGTTGAAAGTTTACATTACGATCTACAACATATGGTTTTTATAGATTTTTCACTTCGTTATTATAGAAGTTAGAGGGGGACACACACATTTTACCACTTTGGAAGCGTGTATCTTTTAAACGATTAACTTTATGAAAAAATGGTTTTAGAAACCATAATGTCATTTTTAAAGACCTGTCTATAGATACCACACAAGTATAGGTTTCATGAAAAAAAAATATTTTCAGTTTCAGTTCCATGTATGGGGAGCCCCCTTTATTTTAAATATTTTTATAAATTTTCTCTTAAAATCGGAAAGCGGTTCACAGAATACATCTACCTACCAAGTTTTACATGTATAGTCCTAATAGTTTCGGAATAAAATGGCTGTGACATACGGACGGACGGACAGACAGACAGACGGACAGACATGTCGAAACTATAAGGTTTCCGTTTTTTGCCATTCGGCTACGGAACCCTAAAAACGTCACGAAAAGGCGAAAAAAAGCATGTGAACAGTATCACCGATATACTGAAGATAGTAAGTGAAACCGCAGCTGAAAACTTGCCGACCTTTGTTGCTAAAGATTTGACCAGAGTACCCCCGTCACGTTTGATCACCTGGATGTTACGAGCATTTTAAAAACGATGGCCGTTATGAAAACTGAAATACTGACTTTGAAGCATACAATGCAAGACGACCTTTCAAGGCTAAATGACGAAGTAAATTTACTGAAAAACTAAGATCAAACAGAAAGACGAATACTGTCCGTTAGAATCACTTAGTATACCCACAAGTCAAACATTGTTAAATAATACAGTAGCGGGGGCTATGCTTCCAGAAAAATCGCCTGAATCAAGGAACAACACTGAATGTCCGTCAATAAGTTTTGAAAGTCCAAATAGGTATATCTAGCATCCACACAACTGACACAGGACAAAACTAGTTTCTCAAAAGTTACTAGAGGAGCTCAGAAACGCACACATGAAGATTATGTCGTGCTCGTCGACCATGAGGATGGTTTTCAAACAGTTAGCTACAAACGGAAGCGACCTAGGATCGCCGAACAGTAGGATCCGAAGACTGTACAGACTAGTGCGCAAAGGCAAAATAGTGTGAGAAATAGAAGAGGAACGAAGATAAGTGAGAAGTTAAAGGCAGCCGACCATATAGTGTGGATCTATGTTTCACGTTTTCAGAAAGATTGCACCGAAACCGACATTGAAACGTCATGTGCGAGAATGGGCAGGCATTTCTGAATGTGGAAATGTTGAAACCGAAGAATCCCACAAATTTTAAATCATTTAAGATAGCTGTTGAGAAACAAAGATTAGAAGTTATCTTAAAAGAGGACTTCTGGCCGGCCGGAATAGTATTCAGAACGATAATGGATCAATACACCTGCAAGAGAAATATAAGAATGACAACTTTTAACTGTAAAAGTATTAAAAGAAGTCTGACGTATGTAAAGGAGTTATGTAATAAATATGACATTATATCGCTCCAAGAAACTTGGCTACTGCCGGATGACATAGACTTTCTCAGCCAAATACACGGAGTTCTCATACTATGGCGTTTCAGCCATGGATACGTCAGCAGGGCTTATCAAGGGAAGGCCGTATGAAGGTGTAGCCATCTTATGGCGGAAGAGTTTATTCCAGAAGGTGATACCAATATTCTGTGAATCTAAGCGTATAGTTGCGGTGCGTCTCCAACTACCGGACCGGAGTGCTACTGTTATGTCAGTGTCCGTTTCTACACAGTAAGACAGTGGTCAGGAGTGGGACTGTTCTAATCCTATACCTGGTGTTGAAGCAATACGCTGGTCGGTTATCTATTGTGGATTAATGTGGAGCAGCTGAGTCTGCATCTCGTGTCTCGATTTAGTCGAGTGGTTAGCCCATGTAATATGGTGCATGTGACCGACTACCGACTATATAGATAACTTACCGGTGTTTACTGAGTGTTTAGGCACAATAAGTTCGATTATTCAGGACTGTGAAGACGAGTGTGTGTTTGTGTTAGGTGACTACAATGCGAATATTGGCAGCATGTTTGGACAGGACTTGTTAAGGTACTGTAAAGACCAGAATTGGATTTGTGCGGCCATTAACTACTTGGGTGAGTCCTCACCCTCAGACACTTTTACGTTTCTCAGTGAAGCTCATGGTACAATGAGTTGGCTAGACCACTGTGTAGTCACTGCTGCTGGTTGGGACACTATTTCTAAGGTGTATATTTTGTATGATGTAAACTGGTCGGACCATTTTCCACTTGTAATTGAATGCGACTTCAATGTTATAAGACGTAAGATCATGACTCAAAACCCAATTGATACTAAAATATCACTTAATAATAGAAATAAGGCACAACTTGCTAAGTATAGCCGATTATGTGACGAAATTTGAACTATATTGACATTAACGGGTGTGATACGTGATTTCGAAAATGAAGCACCGAAGAACACGTCCCAGTAAGTTCACGAATATGAAATTCTTAACAACGAATGCACGCTACCACGAAATACCTACCACCGTAGCCATGGGATCTCGAATAACTAAATCTCTAATCTCACCTATTCGAAACACTTTACAACGAATGCACACTAACAAGAAAAACTGAACAACGTTGGCATGCGATCTTGAATAACTAAACCTCGAAGTCTTCATAAAATGTCTTTATTAATTTAACAATCAAACATTGCAATTACTATTTTAAACGATATTCTTTATTCAAACATTGATTTTTGCGAAAAATAAAACATATCATGTCATATTATGTGTCAATTAACCAAATAATTATTTATTTCCTTATGGGAAATATGAGGGGATATGGGTAATATGAGTTCTATTATCGTTTAAAATAGCAAACGCAATGTTTGATTGTTAAATTAGTAAAGATATTTTACGAAGACTTTTCGAGATTTAGTCATTCGATATTGCATGGCTACGGTGTTCAGTTTTTCTTGGTTGTGTGCATTCGTTGTTAAGTGTTTCGAGTAGGTGAGATTAGAGATTTAGTTATTCGAGATCCCATGGCTACGGTGTTAGGTATTTCGTGGTAGCGTGCATTCTTTGTTAAGTGTTTCGTATTCGTGAACTTACGGGGACGTATTCTTCGGTGCTTCATTTTCGAAATCACGTATCACACCCGTAATTATTGTGAGAGGCTGACATATAGTGAACAAAAATGTTATATTTAATTGACAAATACTATTCTGACATAATAGAGGCCATTACAAAGGTAGCTAGCAATTCGCATGTTAAGTTCTCAAAAAAAGGTAAACCTGTGGTAGGCTGGAATAATCATATTAAATCACTACATGAAAATGCCCGTGAGGCTTTTCATACTTGGTTATTGCACGGTAGGCCGACACAGGGACCTATATTTGAACACATGTCTAATAGCAGGAAAACCTTTAAAAATACATTACGATGGTGTCAACGACACCAAGATCAATTGAAAATGGACGTTATTGCGCAGCAAAGAGCCTCCCGAGATTTTAAGCAATTTTGGAAATCGACCAATAAACTGTCACAAGCGAGTCGTGCGTTAATTAGAATAGAATAGAATAGAATAACATTTATTTGTTAGAATATTGTACAAAGTTGTTAAGTGCATTATTAATTAAGATCAGAATATTCTACCGTTTCCGGCAGGCGCGTGCATAGGATTATGACAGGGCATGCGGCGGAGTAAAAACACACAAAAACTTCTTCTTTTATAGATTTTTAGCATAGCCACAGCCACGCATCGCCACCATGCTACGATGCGTGGCTGTGGCTATGCTAAAAATCTATAAAAGAAGAAGTTTTTGTGACCGATTACTCACAAAAACTTCTTCTCTTATAGATTTTTAGCATAGCCACAGCTACGCATCGCCACCATGCTACGATGCGTGGCTGTGGCTATGCTAAAAATCTATAAGAGAAGAAGTTTTTGTGTGTTTTTACTCCGCCGCATGCCCTGTCATAATTCTATGCACGCCCCTGGTTTCCGGTGTACAAATATGTAAACTTATGGTTCAAATCTTTAATTACAATCAAATTAAATAAAATTAGAATGGAGTTTACAAATACATAAAATTAATGGTGCAACAGTTGTTAATGGTAATAAAATTATATACCTAAGTCAGATTTAATAGGCATCAATGTCAAATATTTTGGTGAATTTTTCATTCATATAATCGTCAGTCGAGTAATAACATTTACTCAAAAGAAAGTTAAATAATTTAAGTTTAAATGTTCTGAGGTTAAGAGTTTTGAAGTCATCAGGTAATTTGTTATAAACAGTAATGGACATGCAGTATACATTATTTGAATACAGTTTAATTCTACGCCTAGGAACATTAAGTATATGTACTTTTCGACTAGGTCTGGATACAACATCATTATGCAAGTCAAACTCTTGTCTATTATGGTGTACAAAAACACAAATTTCAAAAATATACAGTGCTGGAAGAGGTAAGATTTTTAGTTTTTTAAATAGTGGAACACAACTGTCCAGTGGGTGCGCTCCACAAATTGAGCGCACACATTTTTTCTGAGCTCTAAACACTCTTTCAAGTTCTACCGAATTACCCCATATTATAATGCCATAGCGCAAAATTGATGAGACGTAGCCATGGTATGCACATAATGCCGCATTAACACCAGCCACACGTGTTAGTCTATATAAGACAAATACAAATCTATCTAATTTCTTACATAGGTAATCAATATGAGATTTCCAGTTACAGTTTTTGTCAACTATTATCCCCAAGAACTTTGCGTTATCGACCTCTTCTATCGTCTCATTTCCGTGTTGTATTTTAAGCCGTGGACGCGTACTATTATATGTCTGGAACTGTATCATTTTTGTTTTATTAATATTTATATGAAGATTATTCCGTTCAAGCCATGTGATAATTTTATTTAATGTCTTGCTTATTTCATTTTGGTACTCAACAATGTCGCCATTTTCGTTTATAATACTGAGGGTTGTATCGTCAGCGTATAGAATGCAATTGTGGGTTTACGTTACTTTAGTCAAGTCATCATATAGCAAGAATAAAGGCGGACCTAGTATGGTCCCTTGGGGTACACCACAGTTGTTTTCACGAAACTGAGACCTATATGCGAGTTTCTGATTACCCGTTTGTCCCGAAATCTCAACACATTGCTGTCGATGTGTAAGATAGCTTCATTAGCGAACCATTTCAACGCGTTTCCGCTTATGCCATATCGCTCTAACTTATAAATTAACAGTCTATGATTCACGAAATCAAAAGCCTTGGACATATCTAGAAAGATCGAGACAATTGGTAGTTTATCATTAAGGCTTTTCGTTATTAATTTAAAAAGAGTAAAACAAGCTGTTGTGGTCGATTTATTTTTCCGGAAACCAAATTGATCTTCACTAAGGATTTTGTATTTGGCTAAAAATCCGGAAAGTTTTTCATGCATGACCTTTTCAAAGATCTTTGATAATATTGGTATGAGTGTTATGGGGTGGTAGTTATTCATATCACTTTTATCTCCTTTTTTGTGAATCGGTTTAACAATTGAAAATTTTAATCGTGAAGGAAATAAACCTTGCATACATGACAAATTAATAATATGGCTAATATGAGTTGATAAAAATTTTGAGCATAATTTCAGGATTTTTGTATTAATGTCATCATAACCCGTTGAATTGGTTGATTTTAACGAGTTTATGATTTTATATACGGTGGTGTCATTGGTTGGAGTCAAATACATAGTATTTGAATGGTAAGTCATTGGTGGTGTATAGTCAATAGAAGGGTCAATGGTGTCATTCGTCATATCAATAAAAAAATTGTTAAAAATGTCAGCTATCTTTTCAGGTTGAGTAACAGTTTGTTTGTCTAATTGAATTTGATTTATGTCATGATTATTTTGTTTTTCACTGGTATTACTTTTTATTACATTCCAGGCAGCCTTACATTTGTTGCTGGAATGAGACAAATAGCGCGTGTTTTCGCCTTTTTGTGCCTGTAACATGCATCTTTTTAGAATAGCAGTATATTTTCTATAGATATTTTTATGACGTTGATTATTCGCAGTTGTGAGACGATATTTTAAATATAGACGTCTTTTGTTTATACAACATTTTTTAATACCTTTTGTCATCCAATTATGTTTTAGGGGCTTAATAGTTATTTTAAACTTGATTTTGGGGAAACATAAATTATAAAATAATATTAGAATGTCATGGAAATAATTAAATGCAATGTCAGTATCTTCAGTCTGGTAAATATCTATGAAAGACAATGATGATAGACAGTTTACAAACTTATCTATATTATCTTGACTGAAATCGCGTCTTTGTTCAAAATAAAATGATCTTTTAATATTCGCGGTGTCTAGCGTTGCGTTAAAACATATAGATTGTCCGGTTTCATGATCAGATAGAGCTAGGTAGTGTATTTGGGGCTTAACATTTGGTATATTACTCGCAATCAGATCAATACAAGAGAGTTTTCTTGTTGGTTTGGTAGGTAATATGATTGTTTATGTTATAGTTTTTTTAAACAGATTCTAGTTCCTTGAAAGATTTATCTGCTTTTATAGCGCGTATGTTCCAGTCACCACATAATATGATGCTTTTATTATTTCTTTTCGTAAGCTGACTTAAGAGGAGGTTTAAATTTTCTAAAAATAATTTAATGTCTGAATTTGGTGTACGGTAAATACAGATAACATAAAGTTTTAAGGCTGTCATTTCAATTGCACAGTATTCGAAATAATATAACTTGGGCTCAATTAAATTACATAAGGGTTTGCAGTCAAGGTCTTTTTTTGTCAATATACAAGTGCCTTTTCAAGGCCGCATCAACGTAGGTTGATGCGGCCTTGAAAAGGCTGACTCTACTTTATATCTTTACATAGTAAGATTGGATTCTGCCCCTTGTCGTATAAATGTTTCACTGAGACAAACAATATCAATATTCATATTAATTTTTTCTAGTTCCGTTATTGATACCTCAAGAAGGTCTTTTTTACTCAAAACACCAGCTATATTTTGATGTAGAAGAGAACATTCGCGTCTACCCTCGAAAAAACATCGGTTGGCTAGTGTTTACACTGTTACCTATGGGTTTCATAGTAAGATTAGTTGTATTTAGCTGCTTTTTAAAATAATATGGGATAGTTCCTTTTTTGTACATTTTTATTCCTGTAACATTATTATTATATTTATGCAAATCTTTGTTAGCTGTTCTTGATTTCAGGTGTGAAGTTATTAATTTCTGATAGCTTACGTTGTCGATTTCTATATTTATTTTAAAACACATAAAGCGTTTAGATACAAAATTATAATTATAAGTCCTTACCATAACATCAGATGTATCAATGAATTGGCAGTTTGGATAGTTTTTCACAATCAGTTTTATATGGTTATTTAACAGGTTAGTATTTAAATAGCGATTATTTAAAACGTTTAAAATGAATACCTTATTATTTTTTACTTTGTGAAGTGAATACCATAACTCGGTTAACAATAAGTAGGGATTTTTATCGTTACTTCCATTACCCAATACGATAACATCGTCACATTTTAGTCCTTCTGATAATTTGTCAAAGTTGCACAGGACTTGTGAACTTGTAGCATTTGGTTTTGAGATGCCTGATACGGAGTATATGTTGTTCCATTTATTGTTATTTCTTTGCGTTGTTATTTCTTGAGCAAATCCCCGTACTTGTTGGTCACCTAAAACTAACATCCTTGGAGAAGATATGTTGTGGCTCAGTTCTTCAACTTTCTCTGAATTTGTGGAAGAATGTATTAGGTCTTCATGTCGAGTATCTTGAGTCCATTTGGTTTGAGTCCGTTTAGTCTGAGTCAGTTTGGTTTGAGTTGGTCAATTGTAAATTATATTGAGGATCCAAAACAAATCGCGGAAGAATTTGTTGCGCAATTTAAAACCAGTTCTGTTAATGAGACAGGTGATCTAGGTGTCGGCTGGCGTGCGCCGGTGATGAGTCAGCTGAGTGTCGTGATAACACCAGACATGGTGTTAGAATATGTGCGCGAAATGAAACGCGGCAAGTCGCCGGGACACGATGGTCTGACACTGGATCATATTATTCTGGGAGGCCCACAGTTAGCTGAAAAACTATCTGTACTTTACAACTTATTTTTGAGTCATAGTCATCTTCCTACTTACCGAAGGGTTTTATGAAAACTATAGTTATGTCCCTTGTTAAAGATAAAAAAGGAGACATATCGAACATCGCTAATTATAGACCCATTTCATTCGTTTTATCTAAAATATTTGAAAGATTATTATATTTTATTATACACCCAATTCTATTAAGAAAAATACAATTAAATGTTGCACAGTTTGGTTTTCGTTCAAATCATTCTATGGATACCGCCATATTCTCTTTAAAGAAAACGGTTCAGTATTATTTGGATAGAAAAACAAATATTTATGCCTGTTTTCTTGATTTAAGCCGTGCTTTTGACCTAGTAAATTACAATGTCTTGTGGGATAAAATGCACGAACAGGTATACCACTAGAAGTAATTAATATTATAAAATATTGGTATGAAGGTCAAACAAATGTTGAAAGGTGGGGAGAAGGTTTGTCTAGTGAATACACTTGTAGCATACGTAGCACACCCTTCGACACACACACCGAGAACACCTGCATATTGTACTCAAGAGACTCGAACAAAATGGCATCACTATTAACCCTGCCAAATGCAACTTAGGCCAATCAGAAGTTCAGTTCCTTGGTTACACAGTATCAGCACAAGGTATCAACCCTCCAAAACATAAAGTCGAAGCTATTACTAACTATCCCAAACCGACTACCATTGAAGAGCTGAGAAGATTTCTTGGTATGATAAACTTCTATCGCGATCATATACCAAACGCCTCATCTCAACAAGCACCATTGAACGCATACCTACACAACGTCAAGAAGAAAGATAAAACACAAATCACGTGGACCGATGAAGCAACGCAAGCTTTCGAGCAGTGTAAAGCCAGCATAATAAAGGCAGCTTTACTCGCTCATCCATCTCACCACGCAACAATCGCTTTATTTTGCGACGCATCCGACACATCAGCTGGAGCCGTACTTCAACAGCACATACACAAACCTACGTACGTGCATACCTTGTCAGAAAAGCAAGATTTAACGACACACATTCTCAAACATCGCATCTTTCCCGCCAACCGAACGTTTTCAACATTTACACGTTGACATCGTCGGACCTCTACCTACGACATCTCAAGGACATCGATACATATAGTTACAATGATCGACCGATTAACTAAGTGGCCCGAAGCAATTCCTACCGACGAAATATCAGCTGATCGCATAGCCCAAATTGTTTACCAAGACTGGATCGCAAGATTTGGATGTCCGACTACACTAACAAGCGACCAAGGCTGCCAATTTGAAAGTCAACTTTTGCAAAACCTGATGAAACTATTGGGAATAAAGAAAACTCGCACAACAGCTTATCACCCACAGAGCAACGGCATAATCGAGAGATGGCATCGCACCCTCAAGACAGCATTACGCGCGAAACTCACAAACGCAAGTTCCTGGATAGACGAGCTCCCAACAATTTTAATGGGTCTACGATCCTCTTTAAACACTGACACCGGAGTAAGCGCAGCCGAACTTACGGTTACAATCTACGCTTACCTGGCGAATTTTTCACAGAAAATACCTGTACACCTACTATGGATTATACCTACGTTGAGAAACTACGTGATATAATTCAAGTAAACAAGCCGCAAGCCGTTACCAAACACCACAGCAACAAAAAAAACCGTATTCATTCATCAAAACCTTTTGAAGTGCACCCACGTGTTTATCAGAACCGACGCAGTCAAGAAACCACTTCAAACACCATACGAAGGACCCTACCGAGTGATAAGCCGAACAGAAAAAGTTTACACAATACAGTTACCCGATCGGCAAGCAAACATTTCGATAGATCGATTGAAACCTGCATACGTTATCTCAGAAGAAACTTTACCATCTACCACACCAGTTACAGTCAGCGATACCAAGAAAACAGAAGTACCAAGAGCAAGCCTGACGTCACTTCCCGCTGAAAACAAGCAGACGCGCTCAGGACGTATCATCAAACTGCCGGTACGCTTCGCTTGAAGGGGAGTCCTGTAGCATATGTAGCACACCCTTCACTTTGATAACCAATCGCTCATACAATGCACAAAGGAATATTATTATAAATAGTATAAATTAAATAAAATGTCAACAGTTACATGAGACGCGGGCGGAGGGCCGCGCTCTCACATAGTGACCACTGTTCAACTAATGTAAACACTACTATTATATATACACAATTCTATTTTAATAAAGTATATTCATTCCACATTCATTACTGCGACTTCACGCCTTGTCATTGCTCTCCCTAACTTATTCTCCAAAGTGCTGTCTAAAGTAAATCTCTGCTGCCTTAAATATAATCTCCTAAAAATAGTGCTCAAACATAGCGCTAAAGTAGTGCTACGACCTAGCGCTAAACACTCTCAACACAGGCGTGAGACAGGGTGGACTTACATCCCCCTCACTGTTTAATTTGTATATAAATGACTTGATAGAGCAGCGCTGGTGTCGGCTGTTCTATTGATAACGTGTCGGTTAATAACCTCAACTACGCCGACGATATGGTGCTGCTCAGTCCCTCTGTCAAGGCGTTGCAGAAGCTCCTGAATATTATGTGAAGTTTACGCAAATAAGCATGGTCTCAAATATAATGTTAAAAAATCGGTAATAATGGTAGGTATTTAAATACACACATCAAAAGTGTCTAGGGATCAACATATATTTTTGCAATAACTTTTCTCCTGATTGATATTAATTAAAATTTTCTTTAAGGATTCATCAAATAAAGTGTTTTCGTTTGTCACAGTAACGATAAACCAAGTCACCTTTGCATTAATAAAGAAATTTGCCATTTTCCTAATAAAGGGATTTTTGACATTTGAACCACTAACATTAAAGTTCGAAAAAAAGACTGAAATAACAGTTTTCTTTAAAATTTTATTGGGTAACTTAAACAATTAATAATCCGTGTTTCTACCGCGAACACTAACAACACAAGAACATCGGTTTGGCATACTCAAAATGAGTTCATCCAAATCACGCTGTGGAATGGCCGCCCATGTTCGTTGCAACAACAAAAAAAGGTCTTCTTGCGACTGGATACCCTCCATATTCGGCAGAGCTCTTCTCTGTAGCATATCCCATGCATGCTCAATCGGGTTCAAGTCTGGCGACTGAGCAGGCCAGAGCAGGACATTGATGTTAGCTGCGGCGAGAGTCTGTCTTACAACTCTTGCGGTGTGCGGTCGTGCATTATCATGCATTAACTGAAATAA
Source organism: Tholera decimalis (assembly GCA_943138885.2). Classification (NCBI taxonomy): domain Eukaryota; kingdom Metazoa; phylum Arthropoda; class Insecta; order Lepidoptera; family Noctuidae; genus Tholera; species Tholera decimalis. The sequence goes on from OW964572.2 coordinate 6,499,662, forward strand.
GGGACCGATTTGCACTTGTAGAGGAACGATGACGTCAGATACAATCGTCTCAGCATAAATTTGAGCGTTGAGGTTGCCTCTGATCCAAATCAACTCAGTTCTTCCGCCGATCCAAATACCCGCCCATACCATGATGGTTCCACCACTATAAGGATGGACTTCCTGGCAGGATTTTAATCGCTGTTGGCGTCCAGGGGTTCTCCAGTGTCGTATACGTCTTGTATCCGGTCTCATACCAAAACGAGACTCATCAGAAAAGCACACGAAACGCCATTGTTCTTCTGCCCAATTTCTGTGTTCAAGAGCCCATTGATATCGAATCCTACGATTGTGCATTGCTATAGGTGGTACCCGTAGCGGTCTTCGGGAATGAAGGTTCACTTCATGCAAGCGGTTTCTGACTGTTTGGTCGCTAATTAAGTTCCCTGAAGAGTGATGAAGCCTCACGGCTAACATCATGGCGGTTATTGTTGGAGCTCTTCGAGTTAAGATTTGAATGTATCGGTCTTGTCTCCGTGTGGTGCAGCGATACCGTCCTCCATGGCGCTCAGCCACGGTACCAGTGCTTCGGTAACGTGTCCAAAGTCGACTGATAACACTCTGACTTGTATTCAGAGCTAAAGCCACAGTACGTTGCCGGGAACCAGCTTCTATCATTCCCACGGCTCTGAGCATTTCTTCCCTGCTTAAATGACGTCGCCGCTCCATAATAACGTTGGTTTTAATCAGTAGTAGGGAAACAGTAGCACTAATAATGTCTTCAATGCGTTGTATGTTTTTATAGGGAAAATATTGACAGCTGATTTTCATCTTTTACTCGAATTTGATTAACAGTTCCTGTTTCAAATTATGAAATGCACCAAAAAGGATCCATATAAATTTATAAAATCATAAAGGAGATGTTTCATTTTGGGCTACCATTAGTACACCACATAGATAAATATAAAAAATAATAGCGATTATCATAAAAATACCCAAAAAAATATTTGGAGACGGGTAGAGCTGTGATAAATTATTATCTGGGAAGATTTTTATTATGATAACCCTTGTTTTAGGGCAGCCATGACAGTCGTGTTTGACAGATTTAAGTTTCATGACGTTTGATGTCTTTCTGTGAGTCGTAGAGATGGGCAAGCGAAAAAAAAATACATCGATTAATATCGAATCGATATTTTCGATCTATATGAATTATTATCAAGTCAAAAATAGATATTTTCCGTAAAGGTAATGCACGTAGGTAATATTGACTCTAGCCACCGCGGGATCCAGAGTATCAAGGATCGCGAGCCGATCTCCGGCCACCGTAGATGCGCGCTTGCGGACTGCGAGCAGGGATAGCTCACTGTCCGATAAGGACCAGGACCGGGTCGGCTCTAAGAGCTGTCAGCACCAGTGACGGGGCCTCATAGGACTATTGCCGCCGGGGTCGCGGGAATATTCTAACGAGATACCGTGGCCCCGGACCTTAAGGGCAGCTTGAAGGGAACAGGGTGGGTTTTTAGTCAGTAGAAGTCTGACACGCCCTTTGCTTCGCGAGGCCAAGAAAAGAAAACTAATCTGAAGATATATGCATATTTTGATAGCGCAAACGTGCTGACGATCTGGTGCGACATTTGAACTACTCCCCGGATCTGACAAGATTAATGTAACTAAGACCAATAGTATACTACTTGTTAGCGTCTATCTCCCTGAAGTTCCACTTCTTGATGCTGAAAAAACTTTAGCTAGTGATAATAATGTCAACAGCAATTACATAAACATATTTAAATTTTCTCCTCAAGACATCATTTTAGGAATAAACAAACTTAAATTAAGTAGCTCAGTTGGTCCTGATAATATTCCTCCTGAAATATTGAAAAGTTTTAAAAAATATTTCTGTTTACCATTACATCATATTTTTAATCTATCACTAAAAAATGGAGTCTATCCTCGACAGTGGAAGATGTCACGAGTCACGCCCATTCCCAAAAGTCACAAGAAAACATTAGTTGAAGAATTCCGTCCTATTGCCATTCTGTCATCACCAGCTAAAGTCTTCGAGAATATATTACATAATTACATTTACTACCAAGTTGAAAAATATCTGTGCGACGAGCAACATGGTTTCAGAGCAAAACGGTCGGTGAATACGAACCTTCTTACCCTAGTAGACTATATTTCCAAACGTTTAGACCAGGGAGGCCAAGTAGATGTGTTGTACTTTGACTTCCGGAAAGCGTTTGATAGGGTCAATAACGATATTCTGCTGGCGAAACTTTGCGCTATCGGTTTTCCACCACGTCTCCTGCGGCTCCTCGCTGACTACCTCCGCGATCGTCAACAGTTTGTCAGATTGGGGCTTTATGAGTCCAAGCCCTATCATACGCGCTCCGGAGTCAGTCAAGGATCAATTCTGGGACCACTCCTGTTTTTAATAATGGTCAACGACCTTCCATCAGTCATTCTTCATGCCAAAAGTCTGCTATATGCAGATGATTTAAAGCTTTTTTCTGAAATTCACTCTGAAACCGATTGCTTGGGGCTGCAACGTGACCTAAATTTGATATTAGATTGGAGCATAAAGAACAAAATGGAATTTAACCCTGCCAAATGTTTTGTAATGACATTTACTCGTGCACGTCATCCCGTCAACTTTGCGTACAAAATTAACGACAGCACCATTACCAGGACAAGTACAATGAAGGATCTAGGTGTACATTTTGACAGCAAACTCACTTTCCATGATCACATATTATTAGTAGCAAAAAATTCATTTCAACGTTTAGGTTTCGTACTACGCAATGCTAAGGACTTTAAGAACATAAGTGTTATAAGATCTATATTTAACGTACTAGTTCGCAGTAAGCTGGAGTCTAGCGCATGTGTCTGGAATCCTTTTGAAAAGAAATACACATTAGTTTTAGAGAGGGTTCAGAAGGCTTATCTTAGGTACCTTTATAAGCACACTTTTGGTTTCTATCCCTTTTTGTATCCTTCTAACTTTCTCCTAGGCATTTTAGGGTATAATTCTCTAGAAGTTAGACGGAAAAATGATCAAATCATTAATATGGTTAAAATATTTCGCGGAAAAACAGATGCTCCTGATCTCCATGACGAACTAAGCCATCTATTTGCTCCGATCAACTTTAACCGAAATAGGAGACACAGATTGTTCGCTGTGTCCAGGAGTCGTACCGTCGCTCGAGCCCAGTCTCCTATTCCTCGCACACTCTCCGCGCTCAACGTTCTCTTGGATGCCAAACCTGATTGTGATGTGTTTGCGGATGAATGGAAGAAGATCTTGTCTGTATGCCTGGAGTACTGTGAGATGAGTGTATGACTGTTAGATGTTTTTTTATAATGTTTTTTATAATGTCTTCAATTAATGTAATTGGCCTTCGGCCGTGTTATTTTGAAGTAAATAAATAAAATAAAAATAAATAAATAAATAAATACTAAAGTGAATTAAAAAATATCGGTTTATTGAGATTTAAAATATTGTCTATATTTATCGATTATTTTATGAAAAATATCGATATTTTTACCCACGCCTAGCGAGTCGTTGAGTTATACCTATATTGCACATTGTTGGATTGAATGTTTTCGGAGTTTTTAATGATTATTTTGTTTTGCGACCCAGTTTATTTCTAAAGACATTGATTTCGCCTGTGATTTAGATATCATCGTTTAGGTACGGTATTCTACAATGACAAGTTCAGTTTCAGGTATATTAGCTTTAACCCGTGCATTTACTTATTATTTTGTTAACATGCTATTACTATATGATGTTATCTTCCCACTTTCCATATTCTAATAGATTTTTACTCATATTTATTCCAGTTTATGTACAATGGCGTGCCTGCAGTGTACCTCTGTTATAGATGAAAATGAACTATATTTTGGAGAGCATAGAAGCACTGGCTTTTTTCTTGTCAATACTCCATAAGGGATGATGCTGAATAAATAAAAAATATTTATATTTAAGTCTCTTCAAGTTGTTTTATTTATATACTTCTTATGGCTGGTTTTTCATCCTCTCAATGTCAACAATTACAGAAGTTATTTGGAGTTTTATAGGAGTAATAGTTATCTACAGCTCACAGAACAGCTCACTACTCTCCTATGCATTATCGAAGTCCAGAGATTATTGACAAGCACTAAAGAATGAAACAGCACATTTTGCTACACAAAGTAACATTCAAGCCTTCGTTTATTGTTTCCAATATAACCAATCTTTAGCTACTGAAATATGTATTAGGTAAGAGATGTGCCGCCATAAAGCAGTAATATAATTATCCTGTGGTCTTATTTTATAAGTATAACTAAGTATTTTCGGAATTCGTATGTTGATATTTTATTGTATTTATAGTTACAATAACCTCCTCTTTTTGTCGTCGGTTGAAAATATCCGTCGACATCCGAGACGTCAAAAACACGCTCCGTCAAACCGACATGTCAAAATGACATTCGCATCACTGTTTATTAGCAAAATGGCTGATCCGCCATATTTATTGTGTTGCTCTCCTCGACGGAGTTAATTTGAATATCACACTAAAATAAAGCGAAATCATAGAAAATTAATATTAAAAAACGGTTACTACATTATACAACTATATTTACATGTGGTGTACTAATGGTAGCCCAGGCTCCATACATTTCTGGAACATCTCCTTTATTACAAAGCCACATCTCAATCTCAAGAAATCCGCATAAAAATGCTTGATCCCTAGACACTTTTGATGTGTGTATGATAACAGTCCACTCATTGTACCAGATATATTGTTACGTAACACTAAACTGAAAGTGGTTAAAAGTTTTAAATATCTTGGTCATATCGTAACGGAAAAACTGCGTGATGACGATGACTTAGAGAGGCAAAGACGAATGTTGGCCGCTAAGAGCAATATGCTTGCACGGCGTTTCGCAAAATGTACCAAACAGGTAAAAGTGACTCTGTTCAATGCGTATTGTCGGTCGCTATACACTGGCCACCTTTGGTACAGTACAAGCACACACAGCGCGCGTATAATACATTACGCGTGCAATATAACAACGCATTTAGATGCATACCTTAGGTTACCGTGGCGGTGTAGTGCGTCTGGCATGTTAGCGGAGAACAGGGTTGATGGTTTCCATGCTGTATTACGCAAAGCTAGGGCCTCCTTTATTTATGAGCCGTGTTCATGATTCTGACAATGGAATATTGAGAGCCATATATGAAGCTAACTACTTCTTTGTATACGGCTGTCAATATTCCTGCTAATTAGTTAATTTAATAGATCCGCCATTTTTTGTTTTATAATGTTTTAGATATGATTTTAACGACTGAACTGACTGAATTGAATGGAATTAATTGTATAGTTGATTTGATTTGTAAGTGTATTTCTTTATCTATTTATTTTTGTATTTCGTTAGGTTTCTTATATGGGCCTGCGTGCCTGCAATAAAGGAATTTTATTTTATTTATTTATTTTTATTTTATAAATCTAATGGCTGCCACACACGCTACGGTCCACCGGAAAGGTCCACCTGTGCAGGTACGCCTGCGCAGGTAGACCGGAATGTGTGTGGGAATAGACCTGTGCAGTTTTTTGAGCCTGCGCAGGCTACCTGCGCAAGATCGAAAATCAATTCTTTCGCGTGACACCGTACGGTGTACCTGTGCGTGTGTGCGTGTACTCCGGTCGCCTGAGCAGGTCGCGTCAGTTGTTTTCTAGTGTTTCTTTCGGACGGTTGTCTCGTCGCTTAATTCAGCAATAGAAAATGGCGCCACCAGATTCAACTAAAAATCCTTGAAGATTTTATCCATTTTTTTTTTAAGATAACTATCAATGTGGTTAGAATTCACATTACTAGCCATCTTGTTAACCCCTCCAACTAAGCTAAATATGCTTGTGTCTGGAGTGGGTTCAATAGTGTAATGGGTGGGGTTCGAACTCGTGACCTCTCGATCACAAGTCCGACACCTTATCCATTAGGCTATTGACGCTTATCGAATTATTGAAATAATTATCGAAATTTATAGAAGTCATCCATGTCTTTGGCAAATTAAAAACAAAGATTATCATAATCGAGACAAAACAGAAGCTGCTTATAGATTACTTATAGAAAAATTGAGAGAAATTGAGCCAGATGCGAACAAAGAAGTAGTTGTGAGAAAGATCAATAATTTAGGAAGCAATGTTAGGAAGGAAAAAAAGAGATATGACCAATCTTAAAGTAAAGTCTGGGGCATCTGCTGATGATGCATTCCGTAATAAACTGTGGTACTACGATTTGTTAAATTTATTTATTTAATTTATTATTAAGTATTAATTTCTTATTTCTTTTATCTTCAAAATTAAAGCAAGGCCTAGCAATGCCAGCGCGTCATCGTCCTCATTCGATGCCATCGCAAAAAGAACTGAAGACCGCTCCGGTACACCGGAACGTCCCCATACACGCTACCAATGTTCGGTTGACCTGCGCAGGCACACCTGCACAGATAACCTCTCCGGTAGACCGTAGCGTGTATGGCTTGCATTATTCCTCGATATGACAATACCGCACCACTACTGTTTACTATAACGTTATACATTTATAGCTTGACGCAGGACAGGCGTCTGCGTTCTGTGTCCTTCGGCGGTGGAACATGTCGTCATTTGCATTGAAATGTTCTTAGTTTTTTACTGTCTGGTCCGGAAGAACATATATAATGTTGTTGTATGTTAATAATTATACTCTTATATCTTCTATCTTCTTTGTCTTATATAACATGATTGTGTTTAATTTGTTGAAATTATATTAATTTTACCTCTACAAAAATGTTGTTTTATTGAGTACATCCTCCAATTTTATGATATAACTAGCTTCTGCCCGCGACTTCGTACGCGTGGGAAGGTTTTTCCGCGCAAATCCCTATCCCGTGGGAATTTAGGGATAAAAAGTAGCCTGTGTTATTCCAGAATGTCAACTATCTACCTACCAAATTTCATTCAGTGTGCTTAGTATGAGTTTGAAATACTTTTGTCGTTTTCGAAAACTATCGCTTTGTCTCTTTCACACGTACCATATTAGTGTGAAAGAGACAAAGCTATAGTTTTCGAACACGATAATAGTATCGCAAACTCATACTAAGCCCCCTGATCCGTTATGTAGTTTTTGCGTGAAAGATTAACAAACATCCATCTATCCTCACAAACTTTCGCATTTATAATATTAACTAGTATTTGCGTGTTGCGCGAGGTGCAAGCACCTCGCGTGCTTGTGAAAAAAACTAAAGTATTGCCCCTCTAAATCAAGTATTTGCGTGTTGCGCGAGGTGCAAGCACCTCGCGTGCTTGTGAAAAAAACTAAAGCATTGCCCCTCCAAATCAAGTATTTGCGTGTTGCGCGAGGTGCAAGCACCTCGCGTGCTTGTGAAAAAAAAAAGAAAAAAAAGGGGGGCGGTTGATGGGGCGAGATGGGGGGGTTTAGTATTTGCGTGTTGCGCGAGGTGCAAGCACCTCGCGTGCTTGTGAAAAAAAAAGTATTTGCGTGTTGCGCGAGGTGCAAGCTCCTCGCGTGCTTGTGAAAAAAAAAAAAAAGGGGATGTGTGATGGGGGGAGATGGGGGGGGGGCTTAGTATTTGCGTGTCGCGCGAGGTGCAAGCACCTCGCGTGCTTGTGAAAAAAAAAAAAAAAAAAAGTGCGGGGGGGTCATGGAGGGGGGGGTTGCAGAAGTATTTCGACTAAAGTATTGCCCCTCTAAATGAAACTGAAAAAAAAAATTTTCCAAGTCTCTTAGATTCCGAGATCCGCCTAAAAGGGGGGAGAAGGGGGACGGGGGGGGACTTTGAAAAATGGTTTTTACTTTACCGAGCCTCCTCTATACGAATCCGTAAAAAGAAAAAAATACGGGTCTCGTAGTTTCCGAGATACGATAGGGGGGGGGAAAAGGGGAGGTTTGGCACTTTTCCCGTAGGTTTGAGAGTTACTTGTTTACGAATCTGTCAAAATATACCCACCTCCCCATCCACCATCTGGGAGAACAATTATGTCAGTGAGTGAGTGAGTGAGTCAGTCAGTCAGTGGTAATTTAGCTTTACATAGTATAACTAGTATTTGCGTGTTGCGCGAGGTGCAAACACCTCGCGTGCTTGTGAAAAAAACTAAAGCATTGCCCCTCTAAATCAAGTATTTGCGTGTTGCGCGAGGTGCAAGCACCTCGCGTGCTTGTGAAAAAAACTAAAGCATTGCCCCTCTAAATCAAGTATTTGCGTGTTGCGCGAGGTGCAAGCACCTCGCGTGCTTGTGAAAAAAAAAAGAAAATGGGGGGGGGGTGATGGGGGGGGGGGGTTGCACAATTATTTCGACTAAAGCATTGCCCCTCTAAATGAATCTGAAAAAAAAAATGTTCCAAGTCTCTTAGATTCCGAGATCCGCCTAAAGGGGGGAGAAGGGGGCCGGGGGGGGGACTTTGATAAATGGTTTTTACTTTACCGAGCCTCCTCTATACGAATCCGTAAAAAGAAAAAAATACGGGTCTCGTAGTTTCCGAGATACGATAGGGGGGGGCGGGGAGAAGGGGGGGGGGGGGAAAGGGGAGGTTTGGCACTTTTCCCGTAGGTTTGAGAGTTACTTGTTTACGAATCTGTCAAAATATACCCACCTCCCCATCCACCATCTGGGAGAACAATTATGTGAGTCAGTCAGTGAGTGGTAATTTAGCTTTATATAATATAACTAGTATTTGCGTGTTGCGCGAGGTGCAAGCACCTCGCGTGCTTGTGAAAAAAAAATAAAAATAAAAAAGGGTGGGGGGTGTGATGGTGGGAGATGGGGGGGGTTTAGTATTTGCGTGTTGCGCGAGGTGCAAGCACCTCGCGTGCTTGTGAAAAAAAAACAAGCGGAAGGGGGGGGGAAGGGGGGAGATGGGGGGGTTTAGTATTTGCGTGTTGCGCGAGGTGCAAGCACCTCGCGTGCTTGTGAAAAAAAAAAAAAAAAAAAGGGGGGGGGTGATGGGAGGGGGGGGTTGCACAAGTATTTCGACTAAAGCATTGCCCCTCTAAATGAATCTGAAAAAAAAAATGTTCCAAGTCTCTTAGATTCCGAGATCCGCCTAAAGGGGGGGAGAAGGGGGGCGGGGGGGGGGGGACTTCGAAAAATGGTTTTTACTTTACCGAGCCTCCTCTATACGAATCCGTAAAAAGAAAAAAATACGAGTCTCGTAGTTTCCGAGATACGATAGGGGGGGGGGAAAAGGGGAGGTTTGGCACTTTTCCCGTAGGTTTGAGAGTTACTTGTTTACGAATCTGTCAAAATATACCCACCTCCCCATCCACCATCTGGGAGAACAATTATGTCAATGAGTGAGTCAGTCAGTCAGTCAGTGGTAATTTAGCTTTATATAGTATAATAAAATAAAATAGTAATAAAGTAATAGTAATTAGTAAGATAAGATTAGTAAGAAGTAAGATTATAGTAGGACCCACACTGCATTATTTTATTACTAGCTTTTTCCCGCGGCTTCGCCCGCTTTAATTTACACTTTGTCAATAATTCTTGTTGCCAAAAAGGTGCGGTACACCTTTTTGGCAACAAGAATTATTGACAAAGTGTAAATTAAAGAAAACGGGAATTATGGTTGAAAAGAAGTATGAAAGTGGTTGAAAAGGGTGGTTAAAAACGGATATAATATTTAAAAACCATCACCACAGTCCATCCATTCCCGATAAAGAGACAGACAGTATTTAAAATTTATTGTTTTAAAACCAAAAACGTAGTTAACAGTATCTTTTTGTAAACTACGTTTCTGCTTTTCCCGTCCTTGGCTAAAACGTGCCGATTTTGTGATCTTGATACTCGTCAGCACGCCACATACAATTGCCCATGGGAAAAGCAGCCTTTTTCTAAATGTACACCTGCGACTTTGAAATTTGTGTTTTTTTAAACTGGAATTGCAAATCGGTCGGGATTATTGGAATGCGAGGAATAAATACGGATAAAATAAAAAGTATTTTGCAGGTATTGAACGGTCTTTAATAAAATATAAGTATTTATAGTGGCATAACTACAGTAGTTGGACATATGGAATCAGGTATTACTTTGCGGAAATCCATAGCAAACGAATACTACGGGAAAATATCTAGTGTTAATTCAAATAGGTATATATTATTCATAGCTTGTTGTTCCTGTCATAATTATTGCTTGAACAACATTGCATCCAAGGCATGTAATTTGCAGTCGCGTGCCATTACAAAGCCTTGGTGCGTCCAGATTACGCATCAACAGGACTGGGACACCGAGTTTAAGCCTCAAATGTGATGGGGTACCCTGACAATTCCAGAGAGATGATAAACTCTACAGGGTACGACGCCACTTGCTCAATATCCATGACATTGTCGATGGACAGATACTTGACAACATCACAATCCACATAAGACATAATCTTTTCGTTGATCTGCCCTACAATTTCGTTAGTCGGTGCCAAAACTACTCTTTCACGCAGCCATACTCTATCCCTCATATTTGTTTTCAAATCCGAATAAACGTGGTTTATTAAATTATCTGTATCTTGGACTATGTTACAGAATTCAGAGCTCAAATAAATCATCCCGTTGATATCTGTTGCCACACGATCTTCTCTTATTTTCAAAAGGGCAGCCCCATATTGCCCCGATTTTAAAATAGAAATGATTCGTATATACAACGTGTAATTTAAAGGGTATATACATACCAAGTGCACGGCTTCTTTAGATGATAACAAACGATATGGCAAGGGTTTTGTAAACCTATGTCTACATGTGTGGATCTTATTAGAAATTTCAATACATGGATACCAGAGACCGAAATTTCCAAATTAAGAAGAACGCAGATAATTATCGTGTTATTGGCAAGTGACGTGGAAAGTTATTGACCCTCGTAGTGCTGTGACACGTTTGTTATGATTGGTATTCAAAAAACATGAAACCGATAATTTGGTATCAATTCTTTGAGTCACTTATTTTGAGCTGAAACTGTGCATAGAGACTCCATATCAGATGTTGTCTTCAGCCCTTTTGGATTGATATGGGGTTTCCGTTACACGTTGTATATACGAATCATTTCTATTTTAAAATCGGTCCAACCGTGTCGTTTAAATTGTAACCAATCAAGTTAATATATTAACTTGAATGGTTAGAATTTAAACGACACGGTTGGCATATCAGTTGACTGGTGCATGACGTGGGTTCAAACCCAGCCCTAAACAAAGATTTGTGTAGTTTAAAAAAAATTGTTTCGAGTGCTTCTTGAGAACGCAATTTGAATGAATTGGGAGAGGGGAAAACAAAGTTCCAACACCCCTTTTACATCCTTAAGGGATGATTTCTGGGATAAAAACTATCCTATGTCTTTTCCTGTGTCTAAAACTATCTCCATACCAAATTTCATCTTAATCGGTTCAGCGGTCTAAGTGTATTATGTGTGTGGGGAGGGCGGGGACATTATTGATTCCCTATACGAAATTCCAACACCCTGTTTTCATTATTTAGGGATGATTTCCAGGATAAAAACTATCCTATGTCTTTCCCAGAGTCTTAAAGTATTCCCACGCCAAATTTCATCTAAATCGGTTCAGCGGTTTAGGCCTGAAAAGGTAACAGACAGACAGAGTTGCTTTCGCATTTATAATATTACTAGCTTTTGCCCGCGGCTTCGCCCGCGTTAATTTATACTTTGTCTATAATTCTTGTTGCCAAAAAGGTGTACTGAATCTTTTTGGGTGGTTAAAAAACGCATATAATATTTAAAAAACCATCACCAGGGTCCATTCATCCCCAAAAACAGACAGACAGTTAGTATTTAATATTCCACAACTGATACTCGTGAGCACGCCACATACATTTCAGCGTCAGTTTAAATGTACACCTGCGACTTTCAGTGTCTGTCCTTGAGCTTTGTTTATGGTCATTGCGAATGCCGCTTTTAGGGGAAATTTGAGTTTTTCGAACTGAATGTGAGGAATAAATACGTTTTCACCGCTTGCTGTTCCTGTCACAATTATTGCTTGAAAACATTGCATCCAAGGTATCAACAGGACTGGGACATCAAGTTAAAGCCTCAAATAATGTAATGGGGTACCCTGAAAATTCTAGAGAGTTGATAAACTCTACAGAGTACGACGTCACTTGCTTTGTATCCATGACAATGTCGACGGACAGATACTCAACAACATCACAATCCACATGAGACATAATCTTTTCGTTGATCTGCCCTACAATTTCGTTAGTTGGTGCCAAAATTACTCTTTCACGCAGCCATTCTTTATCCCTCATATTTGTTTTCAAATCAGAATAAACGTGGTTTATTAAATTATCTGTATCTTGGACTACGTTCACTATGTATACTATGTTACTACAGTTTCAGCTTCAGTTTCAGCTTCAGTTTCAGTTTCAGCTTCAGTTTTGGTTTCAGCATCAGTTTCAGCTTCAGTTTGGTTTCAGCGTCAGTTTCAGCTACAGTTCCAGTTTCAGCTTCAGTTTCAGCTTCAGCTTCAGTTTTGTTTCAGCGTCAGTTTCAGTTACAGTTCCAGTTTCAGCTTCAGTACCAGTTTCAGCTTCAGTTTTGGTTTCAGCATCAGTTTCAGTTTCAGCTTCAGTTTGGTTTCAGCGTCAGTTTCAGCTACAGTTCCAGTTTCAGCTTCAGTTTCAGTTTCAGCTTCAGCTTCAGTTTTGGTTTCAGCACCAGTTTCAGTTTCAGCTTCAGTTTGGTTTCAGTTTCAGCTTCAGTTTGGTTTCAGCGTCAGTTTCAGCTACTGTTCCAGTTTCAGCTTCAGCTTCAGTTTTGGTTTCAGTTTCAGATTCAGTTTCAGCTTCAGTTTCAGATTCAGCTACAGTTTCAGCTTAATTTTCAGCTTTAGTTTCAGTTTCAGCTTCAGCTTCAGTTTTGGTTTCAGCATCAGTTTCAGCTTCAACTTTAGTTTCAGTTTCAGCTTCAGTTTGGTTTCAGCGTCAGTTTCAGCTACAGTTCCAGCTTCAGCTTCAGTTTTGGTTTCAGCATCAGTTTCAGCTTTAGTTTGGTTTCAGCGTCTGTTTCAGCTACAGTTCCAGTTTAAGCTTCAGTTTCAGTTTCAGCTTCAGCTTCAGTTTTGGTTTCAGCTTCAGTTTGGTTTCAGTTTCAGTTTGGTTTCAGCGACAGTTTCAGCTACAGTTCCAGTTTCAGCTTCAGCTTCAGTTTTGGTTTCAGTTTCAGTTTCAGATTCAGTTTCAGCTTCAGTTTTGGTTTCAGTTTCAGATTCAGCTACAGTTTCAGCTTAATTTTCAGCTTCAGTTTCAGCTTCAGCTTCAGTTTTGGTTTCAGCATCAGTTTCAGCTTCAACTTTAGTTTCAGTTTCAGCTTCAGTTTGGTTTCAGCGTCAGTTTCAGCTACAGTTCCAGTTTCAGCTTTAGCTTCAGTTTTGGTTTCAGCTTCAGTTTGGTTTCAGCGTCAGTTTCAGCTTTAGTTTTGGTTTCAGCATCAGTTTCAGCTTCAGTTTGGTTTCAGCGTCAGTTTCAGCTACAGTTCCATTTTCAGCTTAAGCTTCAGCTTCAGCTTCAGTTTTGGTTTCAGCATCAGTTTCAGTTTCAGCTTCAGTTTGGTTTCAGTTTCAATTTGGTTTCAGCGACAGTTTCAGCTACAGTTCCAGTTTCCGCTTCAGCTTCAGTTTTAGTTTCAGTTTCAGATTCAGTTTCAGCTTCAGCTTCAGTTTTGGTTTCAGTTTCACATTCAGCTACAGTTTCAGCTTAATTTTCAGCTTCAGTTTCAGTTTTAGCTTCAGTTTTGGTTTCAGCATAAGTTTCAGCTTCAGTTCCAGTTTCAGCTTCAGCTTCAGTTTTGGTTTCAGTTTTAGATTCAGTTTCTGCTTCAGCTTCAGTTTTGGTTTCAGTTTCAGATTCAGCTACAATTTCAGCTTCAGTTTCAGCTTCAGTTTCAGTTTCAGCTTCAGTTTCAGATTCAGTTCAGCTCAAATAAATCATCCCGTTGATATCTGTTGCCACACGATCTTCTCCTATTTTCAAAAGGGCAAACGCATATTGCCCCGATTTTGAAATAGAAATGATTCGTATATTAACTTGATTGGTTAAAATTTAAGCGACACGGTTGGCGTAACTGTTAACTGGTGCATGACGTGGGTTCGACCTCAGCCCTAAACAAAGATTTGTATTGCCTACATGCAGTTGCGTAGTTTAAAAAAAATGTTATGAGTGGTTCTTGAATACGCGATTTGAATGAATTGAGAGGGGGAATACAAAGTCCCAACACCCCTTTACATCCTTAATAATAATAATAATATATACTTTATTTCGGATACAGAAAATCCATAATGTGTTAGTAACAGAAATACTTATATAATAATATTTGTAAAAAAAATTAATTAAACAAAATAAATTAACTTTAAAATATTGTCCCCTCTTAATTTAAATATTTTCCCTCAGCCCCAGACCCGCAGGCATGCAGGGATGATTTCCAGGATAAAAACTATCCTATGTCTTTTCCAGGGTCTAAAACTATCTCCATAGCAAATTTCATCCAAATCGGTTTAGTGGTCAAGTGTATTATGTGGGTGGGGAGGGCGGGGACATCATTGTTTCCCTATACAAAATTCCAACACCATTTTTACATATTTTAGGAATGATTTCCGGGAATAAAACTATAGAGGAAAGGAGGGTATTTTGGAATACTGTTGTTAATTTGGGATAGCAGGGTTTCACAAAAACGAAAAGTGCCATTTCGTCTTACGGATCATAAAATGTTCACAAGTAACGTCATCTATCGATATGTTTACACGGATAGTCTGATATTTTTCTAAGAAGGCGACCAGAGATTAAAACGTGGAACAGCGCGTGAGAAAATTTTTGAGGTACGTGTTTAACCCATTCCCATCGCTAAATTGCCTTATGATTGTGCTGTGTAGCTTTATGTGTAGTGTAAAATAGATATTTAATTTTGCATATTAGCATTGATTTCAACAATTTGTATATTTATAAATCCATAAATTGTGGTTATGTCCAACTACGTCTTGTTGCTAATTTGGAATACCCGATGTGATGTTAATTTGGAATATTCCAAAATACATTCAGTTCTACTTTTTAAGTGTTTGTATTAACTTACTTACAAATATAATATTATTATGCAATGGAGTTTTTCGGTATCTTGCTTTGTTCTTTTGTAACTGAACTGATTGAGATGATTTTAATTTAATTTATGTTGAGTAAATTATTTTAATTTATTTTTAGTAATTTAGAAAACTTATTTCTATGCCAGATAATGTCGACCAATATCAATATCGGTGCGTGTTTTATGTGTGAGCTTTGGGTGCAGGGTGAATGTGCCGGCTATGAAGCTGGATCATATGTTTGTGATTTTTGCAAATGACCCATATATTTCATTTAACTGGTATTAAAGTTACTAAAACTAAAAGTCTGATTAAAGGTACTTAAAGGCTGATTAAAGTTTATTATAGAAATCATATTTTTTTTATATATAGAATAATTATCCTTTCACCTTTAAATCACTTAGGTACCTACTATCACAGTCTCTCTAATCTTGACTTTGACTGAAGGTAATTTAGAATACCAAAATGGTATGCCAAATTACCTTCAGTCTGTTTAGGAACCGATTTTAGAGAGTTGCTCTCTGAGATCAATTTTGTTATCACAAATCATACACTTTCTTCTTAAACATTGACTTAATAATAGCGAAAATAACTAAGTTAAGCATGGTGAATATAATTTGGAATACTCCTATACCAAAATACCTGCACCCCATCTCCAAATCTAAATTGTGTAATTTTGCAGTCAAGCTAAAATTTTAACCTGTAGGGATATTTAATTGTTTTTGATAGCTTGTACATTGATAGTAAGATAATATTGCTTCAATTTAATCAAGGTTTTATTTCTATATACCTAACGGAAAAAAAGTTGCAGGTCTGAAACAAAATGGTATTCCAAATTACCATCCTTTCCTCTACTATGTCTTTTCCAGGGTCTAAAACTATCTCCATACCAAATTTCATCCAAATCGGTTTGGCGGTCTAAGTGTATTATGTGTGTGGTTAGGGTGGGGACATTATTGATTCCCTATACGAAATTCTAACACCCCTTTTACATCCTTTAGGAATGATTTCCGGGACGAAACCTATGCTATGTCCTTTCCAGGGTCCTCAACTATTCCCATGCCAAATTTCATGTAAATCGGTTCAGCGGTTAAGGCGTGAAAAGGTAACAGCCAGACAGACAGACAGAGTTACTTTCGCATTTATAATATTAGTATGGAAGTATGGATTAGCTTGGAAGTATTGATGGATATGGAAGTATGGATATGAATATATGGAACTATGGAGTTATATTATTAGTATTAAAATATGGATAGCTTTTGTCCGCGACTTCGTTCGAGTGGGAGGTTTGCCCCGCGTAAATCCCAAACCCGTGGGAATTCCGGGATAAAAAGTAGCTTATGTGTTTTTACAGGATGTCAACTGTCTCCTTACCATATTTCATTGAGATCCGTTCAGTAGTTTTTGCGTGAAAGAGCAACAAAGATACAATTCGAAAACTATCCTGCGGGAACCTTACATCGGGATAAAACTATCCTATGTCCTTCCCAGGGTCCTCAACTATTCCCATGCCAAATTTCATGTAAATCGGTTCAGCGGTTAAGGCGTGAAAAGGTAACAGACAGACAGACAGACAGACAGACAGAGTTACTTTCGCATTTATAATATTAGTATGGATGGAAGTATGGATAACTATCAGGGGGTGATTAGGGATCGATACTGATGCCAAAAATGCAATCTGTAAAATTTTTGTCTGTTTGTCTGTCTGTATAACCGTTATAGAAACAAAAACTTCTCGACGGATTTTAACGAAACTTGGTACAATTATTTTTCATACTCCTGAGCTGGTTATAGTATACTTTTCATCACGCTACCATCAATAGGAGCAGAGCAGTGAAGGGAAATGTTGGGAAAACGGGAGAAGTTACTCCATTTTTTAAGCTTTCATCGCGTGTGCAACCTTAATGGTTAAAGCTACATAGAAATCATTTATGACGGAAATGTTCTCCTTAAAATTATATAAAAAATATCCCACGACAGCATATGTCTATCTTTTATGGTTGACTCACAATAACACGTGTAACTCCCGATAGCTTAGCAGTTCGAAGCTTTCTGATTATAATATTTGTCTACTCTTATGTTTATAACACTCTCAGTCACCCCTAATTGAAAAAGTTAACATTATTAACAATTCCATAAAAAAGAATCATATAAATCGGTATAGAAACACCAAAGTTATACATGAAATACGCTAATAATAAGCCATCGAGCGTGAATACTGAATCATGCTATAAGGATTATTTTTGAGAATCGGTCGCCGCGCTCGGCGCGTCTAGCGGGCGAAGGTTTAAAATTTCGTTCTATAGGTACTTAAGCCTCATGTGAACGTGATCTAAACAATATTACCAATACATTAACTTAATAACACACAAGGAGTTACACGCTGACGGAGTCGCGGGCACAGCTATTAACAATAATTTATATAAACATTTTAATAAACAATAATTGTGAGGTTCCGTATTGCGATATTTTTCAACAGTATTATAGATTGACATATTATATTTCCCTACTAAATTACGAAAGTTAATCTGTCTGTTACATCTAAATCACTGAACCGTGAGGAAGGACATAGGCTACTTTTTTTTACGAAAAACGACGGAAACGCGGACGAAGTCGCAGGCAACAGCTATCTATACTAATAATATAAGGCTGAAGAGTTTGTTTGTTTGTTTGAACGCGATAATCTCAGGAATTACTGGTTCGAATTGAAAAATTATTTTTTAATTAAATAGTCAATTTATAGAGAAAGGCTATAGGCTATATATCATTACGCCAAGGCCAATAGGAGCGGAGCGCCAATGAAGAATGCTTCAAAATCGGGGTTAAATTTAACGTTCGCCCAAAGTAACTATTCCACGCGGACGAAGTCGCGGACAAAAGCTAGTATTATAAAAAACTATGCACCTAATTTGTGTGATTCATATCTAACCGCAAACTAGAAACTACGCGGTAATACGGAATGATTTGCTCACAGAATTCTTGATTATAATTAGAAAAAAATATTGTTTATATCATTACTCTTAGTCAGTGCCATAAATGCCTTTCATGCGCCCAGTGCAACTTCCTATAATAACGCACTTGAAAAATCCCAGCTCTGATCGGAAAACCTCGTATGTATCATTCCATACATAGGATCATTTTCTCGGCGTGTATAAGGTAAGCACAGTCGGCAGGTATAAAGCTTTAGATTCATGTTTAATTATAGAATTTTTGTTGAATTTGAAAGTAAATAATATACGCTCCTCCTTCTAATTTAATTAATTAATTCCTAGCCCGTTCCCTCGTGCGCCATCGTTGGACATCCCACCCATTCGTACAAAACGTTTGGGGAATATCCATTGTGCAAAGCTAAGGAGTGGAATTCCCTGCCGTCCCTGCCGGAGTCTGTATTTCCTGATAGCTATAGGTAAGGGGTCTTTAGGTAAAGAGTGAACAGGATACTTCTAGGCAATTGTGCTTCATCTTCGACCATATCATCGCTTAACATCAGGTGAGAATGTGTGATAGCTAGTGGTCAAACTTGAGCCTGTGTGAGTATCATGAATAAAAAAGAAACAATTAAGTATATACCTACACAAAGAAATGTAGATATTTAGAACTCAATTGCACCTGAGTGTGGAGGGATAGGGATAGATACGGTAGAATTAAATTTTGTTCCGATTGGAGGTAGTAATATTTGCGCTTCTTTAGGTTTAGCACCCTTTGCCTAAGCACCTCCAGCACTGTCCTATTTACTGCACTGCTTGTGCCGCCAAAAACTAGGTGTTCATTCTTGCATGCAGTATGCAGGACCGCACTCCCGCTTGCAAATATAATTATGCACATGTAGAAGTGATGCATTAATAGTAGATTAGTAGCCAAGGGCAGCCCGAGATATTTAAGCGCACGAGCGCAGCGAGGGCGCCTATAGTTCGAGGGTGCAATTGATGCTTACACCCGAGCTAACTACTCTGCTTTACATCTCGATTGTGAGGTAAGTAGAAACAAACCGGCATTACAAGAATAAAACATTTTATTAGTTAAAATTTATAGTGAAATGAGAACAATTTTCAAATTTTAGGGACAGGTGTTTTTTGGGTATGTTAATAGTTTGAGATTGTGATATTTGTTGGTCATGGATAAAATTTGACGGGATGAAGCTTTCTTCAGCCGAAGTTGATGGTTGGGGATCATCTCTTGAGAAAGATGTTTCATTTTTTGAAAGCTGAATAGTCTTCGTTATTTGGTTTGTAACTTTACTTTTATTTTGTATGGAATCTTCAATGTAACCTTCAGCCACCTTGCTGGATTTCCACCCACCGTGCCTTTTTATGGTGGTTAAGTTAGCCCCAGCATCGGCTAAAAGTGTAGCCGATGTTCTCCGGAAGCAATGACCTGTGTACAATTCCGGGTTTGCTAACTTTAAATAATTTGCGATTTACTTCGGCATACTTCTGATGGTATTTTTTCCAATAACTTGTTTGTAGCATTTACCTTGGTGATACTTCAAAAAAAATCGGTTGGTATTTACATTATTAGGACGAAGATTTCTGTATTTTTGTACGAATTCAGAGAATTCTTGAGGAACTACAAATGTTCGGTCAATTTTAGTTTTTGTGTTCGGTAGTTTAATTACTAACAACTGACCCTGTTGTTCTATGTTCTCTATTGTTATATTTGTCAATCCAATACTTCGGCATGCGCCAGTTATACCGAAGATAAGAACCACCTAAAACAAGCGAAATATAAAAATAAGAAGGTATGTTTTTTAGGATTGTAAGAATTTAGAAGATAAATGATGAAGTATTACCATTATGTGATTTGTTATTTTACGTACCTTAACAGCTAAATATATGTCATCAGGGGCTTCATTTATGAATGTTTTCACGTCTTGCGCTGTAAAAACCTTTGACTTTTTGCTTTTGTGCCCAGCTGATTATCTTTTTAGAAAAGATGATAATTTTGAAAAGTTCTTGATATTGATGTCGTGTTGTCATAGTTGCTTTTAACATTGAATAAATGCACCACAAACTAGATGGCTGCAGCTTTTTTGATAGCTCACTAAAGTATGTTAAGAATACAGTCTCAGATAAAGACTTTACTCGTTTTTCTTTTCGCCACTTCATGAACTCGTAAGTTTTCAAATATCTCTCTTTAGAACTTTCAGGCAAAATATTGTTGATTGCTGCTTCAGCTTCCATTTTCATTGAATCGGGAGTGCAGCTTATATCTTCATCACTTGCAGAACTCATGTTTTTTTCCTAATTAGCACGTAATTATAAAAAATCCCAAAAACAAACAATATTTAAAGTAAAAGTTTTGTATTCCCGCCTTTTTTCATCTGTTTTTTATTTATTTTTTCAAGAACGAAATTGAGCTTCGGCGTTCGATATTTAAAATTGATGACTATTATACTCATACGAAGACAAGGCTGAATAGCGAAGCGACCTCTTTTGTCAATGGGCTGAATGCATGATGTCTATTGCCAGTATGATGGTTAGATGTACGCGAACTTTTTGAAAGAGTGAAGAGATTTTTTTTTAATTACTTACCTACCGTCCTAGGGCTTTTCTAGCTACATTAACCCTAGAGCGCTAATTGGTTACCTACAAGCCCCATTTGGGGGTAATAAGGACCTACTTGCCGAATATGAGAGATGTAAAAAATATTACAATATGTAAGCAAGCCACATGTATTTTGCCTATCCGCGGAGCATCCTTAGGAGATGTTGACTCGTCGACTGCTGTTGCGTTGTAAAATACTAGATACATAAAATGGTACTAGGTATTTTCCTGAAGTACTTACCTCTTCTACTTATACTTTTCTCAATTATGTCGGCGTCGGCTTTCAGTCTAGACGGATCCAGCCTAGTAGGTGCTAGTGTCTTACATGGAGCATCTGCCTATCTGACCTGCATAACCCAGTAGCTGGGTACAGGATACTCCTTGGCAAAACCAGTGTCAGATTTTCTGGATTCTACCCGTAACGACTGTAAAACAAGTATAATCTATCAATGCAAAGCCTGCTTCTTTATAAATGATTTTGGGCGCATGATTACCATTTGGTAGAATTAATGAGATTTGAGGCATCTCTTATCTACCCGTGAACCTGCTACGTCCATGGAAAAAGCAGCCCTTACTTAGATCTATACCTACCAGTTTTTTAAATGTCAGGCTTTGGGATTTATTATTCGTCATTGAAAAACTAAGAGAACTCGGAATAATTAAGGCTGGAAAGGATTTTTTCAAGGAATAATGTGAACTCTAGGGATAAATATATAGTTTCGCGTTGGCCACAAGGGCGGATCCAGCTTTGGTGCCAGGGGGGGGGGGGGGGTCACATAATCGTGGTCAAGTCACAAGAAGTTATAATTTGTATTTCCTGACTCCGCTGCCACTTGGCCATCCACTGCCGATATTCGTTTACAACGACAGAATCGTTAATTTAATTAGTGGTCCACCTAGGTCCTGGACCCAGCCCAGGGGGGTCCATGACCCCCCCCCCTGGATCCGCCCTTGGTTGGCCACATGTTATAATTACAGACTCAATTTATTTTTTAAATAATAATATTTACCATTACACGTAATATGGTGCCATTACAAAGCTTTGGTAGAGATAAATTACTATACAACATAATAAAAGACCAGCAGCAGAGTGATCTCTTAATATTTTTCCACCCTAATATCAAGAAGAATTTTACAGAACTCTGAATCTCCTGATGCTGCTCTCATATTTTTAAATTAAGTTATCAAATAAAATTGTAACGCCATCAATTGTTGATTATTGCTTCTTAAATCGCGTAATGTCCTATCTTACCTAAGTATTTAGTATGAAAAAGAAAATTAACAGAAATAAATCATAACATCACATGATCACACATAAATCCTACATAAAAAAATCATATAAGTATTTTTTTCTAAAGAAAATCTAACTTATTCCTAATTCTATTAAATAACAATAGCACAACAACAAAATGGCCAAGTGCAAGTCGTACTCGCCCATGAAAGGTTCCATAGTAGCAAGCATAGTTTAGCAAAACATAACTTTGAGCGTTTGTATGTAGAACAAAGTTATATTTGCGGTTTTTGAAAATGTGCTTTATCTCAAAAACTGCTGATCGCACCTCTTTCGAACCAATTTTCGTTGAAAGTTTTAATTAATATCTACAGCATATCATATATATTTTTTCACTCTATTAATTTTAAAAGTTAGAGTGGAGGGACACACACATTTTACCACTTTGGAAGTGTCTATCTTTCAAACGATTTACTCAGAAAAAAATTGGTTGAAAAACCTCAATTTTATTTTTGAAGACCTATCTATAGACACCCTATACGTGTAGATGAAAAGAAGTTTCAAGTCTGTAGTCTTAATAGTTTCGGAATAAAGTAACTGTGACATGCGGATGGATAAACCCACACAAAAATTAAGGTAGAAGGTTTCCTTTTTTGCCATTAGGCTATGGAACCCCAAAAATGGGTAAGCCTTTTTTAAGAAAAAAACAAATCTTCAAATGACATAAGAAACCCAGAGAATTAATATCAATAAAACTGAAACTTCTTAGCTTGAAACTAAAGAAAGTAACGAACGAACTTTTATTGGTCAATTTATGCCAGATGCACATTTGACTTCTCTTAATTGTTACATATTTCCAGTAGGTACACCCAAATTGCAATGTCTACTCAATCAATTCAATTTGGTTAATAGTAATTAATAGTGCTCCTCCTATTACCTATACAATATGGAATTAAATAAGGACGAACATAACTGGCTGGATGTAATAAGCCTCTGTCTACCTAAGCTTTAGAACAATATAGGCTCTTTTTATTGAACTTTATGTTGAGTCGCACACAGCTAAGACTTACTAATCCAGACCGCTACTCGGTAGTAATATCATCACCATTAGGTAGCTCCGACCATTGTCTGGTGAAATCTGTATCCATATACTCCCCGCCCGATCCCAGCCATAAAGGCACTCGGCAGGTTTGGTGATACAAGTCAGCAGATTGGGATGGCATGCGATCTTTCTTTGCGTGTTATCCTTGGCAGCTTGCTCGCTTCTCTTCAGGTCATTCTTCAACGTGCGCGGACGCCGTGACGGACGTTTTGCGTCAGGGGATGGAGTACTACATTCCAATCTCTGATTTAACACTGTCCGGCTAAGCTTGACTATGGTTTGGCGCCGAGTGTAACCGTGCTGAAGCATTTAAGCACGCGGCGTTCCTGGCTTGGGTCGTACTTCTCAATGGCCTCACTCCAGATATGAATGGCATACGCTAGAAGATCCTCAGTTGACCGGCTTTTGCGGAAGCCGTATTATCGGTCACTGAGGATGTCGTTGGCTTCTAGGTATGTCAGAAGCTTACTATTAAGTACACGCTCGACTCGACTGAAATAGGCCTGTAGTTGGCCGGATCTGCACGACTACCCTTCTTGGGCACGGGCTGCACGTTAGCTAGCTTCCAAGCTGTCGGTACTTTTCCAGTCTCAAGCGAAAGACGAAACAATCGTGTCAAAATTGGAGACAGTTCAGGCGCACAAGTTTTTAGTACTATTGCCGGTATCCCGTCGGGGCCACTAGCTTTGTTCACGTCGAGGTTCCGCAACACTCTACGGATGTCCTGATGGATGCGAATGTCCGGCATACTAGTCTCGCATCCACTAGGAGAGTCAGGAGGGCGAACGATGAAAATGTTTCTGACTAAAAATCAATAACTCTTTTATTTCTGAATACTATGTTCTAAAATTTTGCACAAATATCTGTATGTATGTATGTGTATATATGGTTTCAAATGGAATGTAATTAATTATGATTAAATTTAAAACCATACATTAAAAATAAAACAAATTAAAAACTATCAAAAATGTCCATTATTTATTTTTTAACAATGAACACATTCATTATAATGTGTACAAAAACCAAATGCTATATAGTATACCAAAAAACAAATCAATTTAAATAATAAAAACATAAAATTTTGTGTAAAATAAAAGAAAGTTAAAAAATGTTGTGATTAAAATTGTATACTTACAGGTTAATTAATTAATTGTAAAGTAATGTTTAATATAATAATTATGCTATTAATACTTGATGAACTTCGGGATCTTAAATTAATTCGTTCATCAAGTTCCTTCACGTTTTTGTATACGGTTGTCTTGGTTATGTAAGGATCTGAAGAATAAAGAAGAGTAGCTGTCGAGTCCACTATGAAGTATCTGGGATTGGTGCTCGACAGCCGATGGGAATTCGGGCCCCACTTCCGCCGGCTGGTGCCCAAGTTGATGGGCGCAGCGGGCGCGCTTTCAACGTTGCTTCCCAACTTGGGGGGCCCGAGCGCCGCCTGTAGGCGGTTGTACGTGGGAATCGTGCGGTCCATGGCCCTGTATGCGGCCCCTGTGTGGGCGCTGGACATGACGGCCGGCACTCTCGCCATTCTGCGCAAACCGCAGAGGGTGATGGCCGTCAGAGTCGTCCGCGGGTACCGCACGATTTCCTACGAGGCGGCTTGCGTCCTGGCCGGATCCCCGCCCTGGGACCTAGAGGCGAAAGTACTCGCGTCGTTGTATCGATGGCGCGAGGAAGAGCGGGCACGGGGCTCGAGGCCAGTGCAGCGGCAGATCGCGCTGCGCCGAGAGGAGCTCCGTCAGGTCTTGGTGACGGAATGGCGGCAGACGCTTCTGCGCCCTACCGCCGGCCTCGCTACCGTCGAGGCGATCCGGCCAGTACTCGATGACTGGCTCGGGAGAAGGCACGGCTCCCTGTCGTTTAGAGTGACACAGGTGCTGTCGGGGCACGGCTGCTTCGGCAAGTACCTGTGCCGCATAGATAGAGAGCCGGACGCTCGGTGCCACCACTGCGTTCATTGCGGGGAGGACACGGCGCAACACACGCTCGCCGAGTGTGTAGCTTGGGAGGAGCAGCGCCGTGTCCTCACAAATGAAGTAGGAGGCGATCTGTCGCTGCCGGCCGTAGTGCAGAGTATGGTCGGCAGCGCAGAGTCATGGGACGCGGTGGTGTCCTTCTGCGAGGACGTGATGTCGCAGAAGGAAACTGCGGAAAGGGAGAGGGAGATCTCCGCTCCCTTCCCTGGCCGCAGAAGGCGCACCGGGCGCAGGGGAAGGGCGGACAACGCCCTTTTCCAGCCCCCATGAATGGGTCCAGGGGCGAGGGACTTGGGGAAGTCCCCCGCCCCCTATTCAATGGACCCGAGTCGCCGGCGCCGTTATGCCGACGTTATCATCATTTTAAGTTAATTTTTAACGGCAAATTTTCCTTTGGAATTTCTAGTACAAGCGAAGTATACCACGTGATATATTTAGGCCGTGGTTGAGCCGATAAGCTCCCCTGAAAAAACCTTGTAATGAGAACCTACATGAATTCAAGGTGCCGTACTGGTTTCTCTGATTGAGTAAACCTGTGAGAAAATATAAAATGTTTGGGATTGACGCTTCATGTAACTCAAAATTATATTGTTCTGAGCACAAAATTTAATTTTTCAAGTGCATATTGCTGGTAAGGATTTTCCGACAACGAGCCTATCATGGTGTCCGCTGTGGATGATCGATACCCTGCGTCGCCGCAGCGCACAATGATCCGGCAACCAGTTTGAGGTTGTCTTGTAAAATAATAATGTTGTTAGGTTAAAGTTGGAATATGAGCAACCACAGTTGTATGGGCTATTTAGGAACCACCATGATTGCCTTGCCTTCTTAGTAATAATTTTTCTCAAGGTTTTTAACATTATTATGAAAGGACCAAGGGGCCTAAAAAATAATTGTTGTCCATTTGATTATGAATGCATTAACTTCCAAAGTGTTTGGATTGTATTTACTCTACTTGTGAAGAGGTCCGCCGGCCGAATCCAATCCAGCCAGTATCCAATCTATATCTGGGTGTACTCGACGAGAGTCTGCATCCGCAATTTTGTTATATGTAATATATGAATTATATAAAAAAATAGATGTAGGTATTGGATGCTCCCCTTGCGGTTTATGTAAGTAATGGCTATGGAGTTATCTATGTAAATTCACAGTTTCTGAGGTTTTAGGCAAATACTTTAAGGCCAAAATAAGCTACCAGCAGCTCGAGCTGATTTATATGGATTTTTCTCTCATCTCATGACCATCTTCCGCTGGCTCGTTCACCCCCACATGTGGCTACTCCCCCCCATAGTTGAGGCATCAGTCTATATTTCTTAGCAGTATGCGTCTCATCATTTAAAAGAATCTTGCATAGAGTTAGGTCTATTCATGTATTTACTCTTTCTTAAGTGTAAAGTATCTCATATTCATCCATGCAAGTAGTCCAAAGAATTTCGAAAATTTTACACCTTATGCAATACATCTTATTAGTTCAGACTTTATGTTTGGCAGTTTTTCGTTAGGTAATCTAATTAGGTTTCTTTTTTTTTTTTTTTTTCCTTTATTGTAGTTTATATCCATTAAACCTATGACAATATAGTTTAATCTTCATTGATTAGAGATCGTGGAGCATAAAAAAGGAAATAATTGCCAGTTTATACACATTAAACCCATGACAATATAGTGTAATCTTCTGTGTTTAGAAACCATTGAGCATAAAAAGAAAAACATTGCTAGTTTATACACGTTAACTTATGACAACATAGTTTGGTCTTCAGTGATTACCGACCATTGTATTTTACCGTATTTATCGGCGATGGTTGCAGTGCGACGGACGTCACGATGCTTTCGTGGCGACTTGATGCGACTGTCTCACGCTGAGGGACCCGGTACCGGCGGGAGAAATGTTTCACAACCTCGTACTCCTGCGCACTGGGACCCTTTTTCTCCACCTTAAATTGTTCTTAACTTGTTATTAAGTTGAGGAAAAAGTGTTGGGTTCTGTTTTTGCTAGGTTTTCACTATTTGTAAATTTTTGTGTCATTTAGATGTTTGTTTATGGAGAATATGGTGAAGTTTCGCTTAGTCCTGCATGTTGTGTGTCACACAAGATCCAGTACACATCCATGAGTTGTTTGAGGCCCTATATATTTTTGTTTTTGTTCTCATGTTCTTGGGTGAGGACTCGCTAGCCCAGAAATTGCCATTGTGAGCTGGCTTTGGCGCTCTTTGATGCCCTTGTCTCGCTTTAATACGGTTTCTGTTACAGCTGCTTTTATTTCCACATTTAGTAGGGTGCTCCAATCAAGATACTGTTAGCTGGGATGAGGTACCATTCTGTAAGCTCTTCGCGGGTTTCCTTGCTATGTCCCAGAGTGTCTATGTGTTGCAGTCTTGTTGCTAAAACTTTGTGTATGTCAATCCCATAGTTAACAACCGCAGAGGGATCAGTTCCCAGAATATCCAGCACTTCTGGATATCTGTGCTCAAGAGCGGGGTATTTCGGGTCAGCTAGTTCTTCATTATGGTTTACTTCCAAGACTTTTTCCTTAACCAACGTCTGCTTTTTTTTTTTTTTTTTTAACGTGGTAAAATTATCAAATAAGTCCTCCCACTCCGGGCAGGGTGGGAGGGACTGTCAGACTTTTACTGACTAAAATCCACGGTGTTCCTTCAATAACCCTTTACATACCGGGGCCACGGTAACGGGATGAGTCCCACGACCCCGGCAGGCTTCGGCCCTCTGCAGAGGGGGCCTCGTCATGTTGCTGACGCTCTTTGAGGCGCGCGTGGAACACGACGCTCCGTCGACCCGGGCATGGTCCATGGTCGGACAGCGAGTTGCCCTTTACTCGCTGTCCGCATGCCCGCGCCTACGGTGGCCGGAGATCGTCGGCCGACGTCCGACGCCGTGGGCGTCTACCACTGCGGCTGGGCTGGAGGGAGGACGCCATCCTCTCCCTCTCGCGGCCCGCCTCCTCCTTCGGAAGCATGACTGCTTCGCAGAAGGAGGCGACCGCTTCCCACTCCCTCTCGCCCCGCAGCATGGCCTCGACCAATGCCGGGCGCGAGAGGTCTCCGCCTATCGCCGCCGTGAGGACACGTCGGTGCTCTGCCCAGGCGGGGCAGTCTTGCACCGTGTGCTCTACGGTGTCCTCAGGGCGACCCTCGCAGTGGTGACACCCAGACGTTTCCTCCTTTCCCATCAGACACAGGTACCTCCCGAAACTTCCGTGTCCGGTGAGGACCTGCGTCATGCGGTAGGTCAGGACGCCGTGACGCCGATCTAGCCACTCCTCAAAGAGAGGTCTTACCGCCGCAATTGCGGCGTGCCCGGCCGTCGGTTGCGACAGTCGTTCCCTCCATACTGCCCTGAGATCGCGCCGGAGCTCTTCCCGCCGCGCCTCGACTTCTCGAGGCAGCGGGGATACGCCTCGGCGCTGCGCCTCCACGCGCCATTCATAGACGCGCTGGAGGGCAGTCGCCTCCAGATCCCAGGGCAGCAATCCGGCAAGGAGGTTGGCCGATTCGCCGGCGATCGTGCGGTATCCCCGGATCATTCGGATAGCCATGACCCTCTGGCATGCGACCAACTTTAGTGGTCGCGTCCGGATGCACAGGGCCCACACTGGGGACCCGTAGAGGGCCATGGACCGCACGACGCCGGCGTACAGCCTTCGGCAGGAGGCGTTTGGCCCGCTGAGATTAGGCAGGAGTCGCCTGAAGGCGGCTGCTGCCCGGTTCAGCTTTGGGGCCAAACTCAGGAAGTGCTCCCTGAAGTTCCACCGGCTGTCGAGGACGAGTCCCAGGTACTTCATCGTCCTCCCGACGCCGATGCGAACCCCCTCCACCGTTATGTGGGACTCGGACCGTGGCGCGTTCCGACCGCCATGAAAGCACATGGCCTCGGTCTTGTGCAGCGCCACGTCGAGTCCCAACTGCCGGATCCTATGAACGACTGTCGCAACCGCTTGCGTCGCCAGGTCGGCCGCCGCCTGGTGCGACTCTCCCTGCGCCAGGACGAGCGTGTCGTCAGCGTAACATACTACGCTGACGCCGTCAGGGAGGTCGCCGCGCAGCACCCCGTCGTATCCGATGCTCCACAGGGGCGGCCCCAAGACCGATCCCTGTGGGACACCGCACGACATCTCTCGCCGGTTCCACTCTCCCCGGTGACCGGGGTAGATGACGGCTCTGTCCGTCAAGTAGTCCTCGACTATGCGACGGAGGTAGGTCGGCACCCGGTGATACCGGAGTGCCTCCCTGATGCAACTCCAGGGCAGGGTGTTGAAGGCGTTGGTGATGTCCAAAGACACCGCCAAGACGACCCTGCCCCGGGATACCGCGTCCCCCGTCGTGAGGGCTCTCACGCGCATGACGGCATCCACCGTCGAGCGCCCCTTGCGGAAGCCAAACTGGCACTCCGCAAGATCCGGGCCCACCCGATTCAGGTGCCCGAGGAGGCGGTCTGCAACTACTCTTTCCAAGAGCTTGCCCGCCTCGTCGAGCAGCACGATGGGCCGGAATGCGGACGGAGAGTCCGCAGGGCGCCCGGCTTTCTGGATCAGGACCAGCTTTCCCGTCTTCCAGCGAAGCGGAAACTGGCCCCTCTCCAGGCATGCGCTAAAGAAACCAACGTCTGCTACGGTAAGTTTTCTGAGGTGGAAGGCTGTGTGACCTCTTCAATAGGTTTGACGCACTTATTTGACGGTAAAACCTCTATAAGTTGTATCGTCCGTGGGCTGTCCAATGACACCCCAACTGAAACCAGATTATCCTAGTAAGGAATTTTTATTACATCAGTTATGGTGTAGTTTCAGCAACTACCCATATGATATGCCAATGCAGTCCCAAGAAATAAACTGTAGTTATTGTCTGTGAATTAGTGTGGTATAGTAAGCAACCTGGCGATACATCCCCAGAAGCTGCTCTGATGGGTATTTGTTACCATGATTGTATGTCAGTAGACAAATGAAGCAGGTGTTAGTAAGACCATTCTAAGGTTTTACTGATGCACTATGAAAATTGAGCCAATGAAACCATCCCAAAAACTAATCTATATTGGTCTCACAACCGTCTTGAATAAGTTACCCTGAGGCAAACTGACAACCCAAAGTCGCTCTAATAGGTGTGGGGTACTTTAGTAAACTTATTTTGTGTAACCTTGCGATACAGCCCCATAAGCCGCTCTGATAGGTGTGATTACTTCAGTATACTTATTTTGTGTGACCTGGCGATACAGCCCCATAAGCTGCTCTGATATGTGTGGTCACTTCAGTATACTTATTTTGTGTTACCTGGCGATACGGCCCCATAAGCCGCTCTGATAGGTGTTGGTTATTTTAGTATTTAACTTATTTTGTGTAACCTGGCGATACGGCCCCAAAAACCGCTCTAATAGGTGACAGGTGTTAGTTACTTCAGTATACTTATTTTGTGTTATCTGGCGATACAGCCCCATAAGCCGCTCTGATAAGTATTGGTTATTTCAATATACTTATTTTGTGTAACCTGGCGATACGGCCCCCAAAGACCGCTTTGATAGGTGTTTCTTATTTCAGTATGTAACTTATTTTGTGTAACCTGGCGATACGGCCCCAAAAACCGCTCTGATAGAGTTCATATTACCTCAATGTCTGATAGGTGACAGATGTTGGTTACTTCAGTATACTTATTTTGTGTTACCCAGCGATACGGCCCCATAAGCCGCTCTGATAGGTATTGGTTATTTCTGTATACTTATTTTGTGAAACCTGGCGATACGGCCCCAAAAACCGCTCTGATAGGTGACAGGTGTTGGTTACTTCAATATACTTATGTTGTGTTACCTGACGATACGGTCCCATAAGCCGCTCTGATAGGTGTTGGTTATTTCAGTATACTTATTTTGTGTAACCTGGCGATACGGCCCCAAAAGCCGCTCTGATAGGTATTAGGTGTTGGTTATTACACTTGTTACAGTACACTTATTTTGTTTTACCTGGCGATACGGCCCACGGTGGGCTGAAAATCGGCTTTCATAGACTTAGGCATTTTATTTTGCAAGTGCGAGTTTTTTTGCCGGATATCACTTCTATTAGTTATAACAATATACAAAAATGACACCAGAATTGATTCTGCACAGAAACGAGGGAATTATAATTTTTTTACGAAAATTTTGTATGGAGCTAGTATGAAAAATCGAAATATCTCTAAAACGGCAGCGATAACCGTAATATCCTTATAGGGGGTTATAGTACTAATTATTTATGATTTTTTGACATACGTTACATAATGGTTGTAGATGCATTTTTTTTAAAAAAATCGTCAAAATATTTTTATTTATTTTTACATATTTAAACGTTCCTTTTAGTGTTTAAGTTGAAGAATTCAGAGCTTTAACAACTCTTATCATAAAATAGCATCACCCCTATAGACCTGAAGGACTAGACAGAGGTGTGTAGTGTCTTGTTGATCTTGTAAGATTTCCAACAATACCAAATAGTTGAATATCAGTGTCAAAGTGCCCATGCTGTCGCTTCTTTTTGAAAGATAGGGGAATGAAATTGTTAATTGATCATACCCTAAAAGTATGATTACAACATAACCGGACACATAATAATAATAATATCCTTATAGGGGATTATAGTACTAACATTATTTATTTTAACATATGAAACTGTTCAAAACGATCCATGAACTGTGTCAAAGTTAAGAACATCGTTAGGAAGCATGCTTTTTCCCCAAATATTAAGAATATGTGAAAAAAAAAAGACTGTATATAAACTTTTTATTGATAGGTAATTTAAATAAAACAGAAGTAACAAAAATAATATCTAATAAATTCAATTATACAAAATACATATTTGAAACTATAATTTATGAAATTATTAACTAAACATATTGGTACAATAAACTAACATAAATAACAAAAGAACATAAAGAAAAATAATTAAATTTTACAAATTTTCTTTACAACTTTCGTTGTCGGACTCCAATTCCGAGTCAGAATCCAGATCGGATATACCTACAAACTCGAACTCAGTTTCCGGAAACTGTATTAGGTCGAGAGTTTCAGCAAAAAAGGTTGTCTTCCTTTTGGCATCTAACTTCGGCCTTTGTGCACTTAGAAAAGGATCCGAAGAAACAACAAGCATATTTAGGATATCTTGATTAGAATCTTGCCTGCTTCTTTTCCGCGAATGATGTTCCCGGAACCTCCTAAAATCTTTGTTTCGAGACTCTGAGGCTTCTTCCGAGAGAGTCCCAATCGGGACAATATCATTTTTTTCGATTATGTCAGCTCCGTGTATTAATAGTTTATGTACGGTTGATGACATGTAGTACCAGTCGTATAATTCCACGTACTTTTCTGCTGTTTTGCGAGCAAAATCTTTAAATTTGATGACATCGATCTTCTCACCAGATGTTATTGCTTGCAAAATAACAGCAAATCTTTTTATCAGGTTTTGATCCAACCCAGTAATAGCTGCAGTTTTATTGGGAAACTCGAAAAACTTCCTTGCGGTATTCCCGTCATTGGTAGTTCCCGAGCCTTGTTTTACTATATCAATTAACAGATTGAGCTCCTCTTTAAATTTATTTTGAATGTTTTTTTTTCTGTTTTGTAACATATCTTTATGCTCATTACTTCTTGCTGCCCACTGTTTGAAGTCAAGTCTGTACGCAATGTGTAACAGAGATTCCATGCAATTTATACGGGCATGTAGGGATGATAGGCCAAATTCATATATGTCAAAACACACAGTTTTTGATGTTACAGCATCTAAGTGGTTCATTTCTGTTGGTTTTGCTAAGCACAGGTAGCATGATGCATTTGATCTAGCTTCAGAAAGGTACGTGCAGACTTTTGCGTCGATCATTGTCATCATTAGTTTATGAGTCACCCTGTTACTATTAATGCACTCTGTGGGGTTAAGGGCCTCAATTTCCTCATCCATTTTTCTTTTGTTATCAATGACAACTGCATGGCTTTCTTTTACAAAAGTGAACTGAACCGGACGACAATAAAAAGTTGAGCATGGTTTCGGGTTTGTCCATATAGTATTATCTCCATCTGTCAGTTTCAGTGGCACCAAGGAGGTCATGAAAATGCTTGAATCATCATGCTCGCCGTCCATTTTCTGCTTGTATCGGCTTTGATTGGAAGCACCATCAAATCCCCACTTCGATATCAGCTTTAACTGCTTATTTTCCACATTATCAGAAAGACTTTGAAGAATCCGCTTCACCGTGATGTCAAGTAAAGCTTGAAGTGTAATTCTAGCTGATGAATCCGTAACTGATACTGATTGATTAGGAGGGTAGCATGCAAGCTTAGTTTGTTGCAGTTTATAGTAGGATGGGTAAATATCCTTAGCACCTTCCCGAATGGCAGTCTCTCGCAACGTAATATATTGCCACTTTGAGAGCTTAAGTGAAAGAAGCAATCCAAGTGCTTTCTCTGGTGTAAATATTACTGTTTTCTTAATGCTTTCCTTGATTTTAACGGCAGCTTCTGGATTTTTGATCATATAATTGATTACAGATGCGATATCTTCATAACCTTCTTCTTTTAAACGTGCTGCAGCTGCATATGCCAATTCACAGGAATCCTCGCCTATGTGCTCACTAGATCTTCTCTTTTTCTGTTTGCTTCCCAGATCTTTGAATGGTTTTCGGGACCTTTTTGTCATTGTTCCAACAGTCGATGATGTCGAAGGTTCTGGAGAGACTGAGCGTGCTCTTGGTATCTCATCAACAGTTGGTTCTTGATTTATTAAAGTTTGCACGCAACTCGGCCAATCAATATTTGCTTGCAACCACTCTCCGTACGTATTTCTAAACTTATCAAAGAATCGTTTAGATTTCTGCCACCTGTTTAAAGCAGCTCGCGTGAATCTCCGGCAAAATTCTTTGAGAGTTACTTGATCTTCGGCAGAAAGGCAATCGCCTATGCGGGACACAATTGCACTAAACAATACTTCATGATTAAATGAAGGACACTCACTTTTTAGAAGAACAAACAAATCTAAGTTGGTGATTAAACTTTCCATTCTAAGATTTTGTAGTCGCAAAGCAAATAGTTTTAGTGTTAGCAGTTACACGGTTGTGAACAATCTAAATTATGGAACAAAATTATAGCCCTTTTATTGTATAAAGTCAATAATTAGTTAACTACCCTCATTAAAGTTATAAAAGATATGATAATAAAAATTTATAATCGTCAAAAACATTTCGTAGAACTCATAGTAGAACTAATCAACATTAGCAAATCACATTAGCTCACTAATTATAAAAAGGTGAATGCAGTTCTTAGTTGGTATTGTTGCGAGATATTTCAAATCATTTAATCACTTAATAGGCTCATTAGAATCAGAAGACTACAACCATCATTCTAATTACTTAATTACTTGTCATCAGACTCATTAGATGACTACACAATATGTTATTTTGTATTTTGAACGTATGCAAGGTTTTAAAATTCCTTTTGTGTCGATATTATTATGTGTCCGGTTATGTTGTAATCATACTTTTAGGGTATGATCAATTAACAATTTCATTCCCCTATCTTTCTAAAAGAAGCGACAGCATGGGCACTTTGACACTGATGTTCAACTATTTGGTATTGTTGGAAATCTTACAAGATCAACAAGATACTACACACCTCTGTCTAGTCCTTCAGGTCTATAGGGGTGATGCTATTTTATGTTAAGAGTTGTTAAAGCTCTGAATTCTTCAACTTAAACACTAAAAGGAACGTTTAATATGTAAAAATAAATAAAAATATTTTGACGATTTAAAAAAAAAAAGGCATCTACAACCATTATGTAACGTATGTCAAAAAATCATAAATAATTAGTACTAAAACCTCCTATAAGGATATTACGGTTATCGCTGCCGTTTCAGAGATATTTCGATTTTTCATACTAGCTCCATACAAAATTTTCGTAAAAAAAATATAATTCCTTCGTTTTTGTGCAGAATCAATTCTGGTGTCATTTTTGTATATTGTTATAACAAATAGAAGTGATATCCGGCACAAAAACTGGCACTTGCAAAATAAAATGCCTAAGTCTATGAAAGCCGTTTTTCAGCCCACCGTGCGGCCCCAGAAGCCGCACTGATCGGTAATAACTTTAGTTAGGGTAAATCTATTGGTATGTAGGCAGTTGCTTGTTTTTCATTTGTTTTCCAGAAATACTGATCATAATGCCATGTAAAATATATAATTATTAGCGTCTATCAACTTTACGTAAAAGTTCGTGTGTTTGCAGCAAGGATCTTTTATAAATAAATATCTTTTGCAGCAATTCGTTTTGACAGATCAGATTGCACACAATTTCGTGGAAAATGTTTTGCACGAAGACAAACATACGATGATACGAGGTTATTTTGGTAAATTTACTAATAAGGGCTTGTTTTTGTTATAATAATAACACTTGATCACTTTACTATAATATTATAATAAATATATTATATAATTATGTACCTTGATCTTTATCATCCTTTTCCGAAATAGTCCCTGTAGAATTGGCGGTCGGTTGGCGTCGACGGCGTGCCGCTTTTTTGTTTGTTATTGTTTCTTTTTCAGTTTTTTGATCTTCCACATTATGTACTCTATTTCGAATTTCCTTTTTGGCATTTTTGCTTGCGTATTTTCACTATAAAACTTATCACTTTTGTTTTTTCCTAAAATAAAACGTGCGAGTGGTGGCGCACTGTGACGTGAATGAAAGACCGAGACGCTAGGGTTGCCAGAAAAAGAAAAAAAAATAAAAAGAGCGCAGGACTCTAAACATACAGTGTAAGAGTGGTGTCCCTAGCGTGTTACTACATATATTTCAACGTTTTCAGGTTACTAATCTCGAGGACGATGCACGAGTATAATTGATTTGATCCAGCAACATAATAGTGCGTTTTCCCATTTTTGTGGGTAATGGTCTGGTAATGGTATCACTGAAAGCTATATTTGTGTGCGTTTGAGAAACATAGACACATTCGGCTCACGCACACAAAGAAAATAAAATGGACACACGAAATCGCTCGTGTTTTGTTCTAGACTTGGGGGATGTGATTTTAATATTGTTTTGCAAATAGTTTCTTTATTGTTAAATTAAGAATATAACCACGGTATTAGACTCAGTACTACGCTCATCAGTAACCTTACTGTTAGTTTAGATTTAAGTTACTCATGTGAGTGAATACCAATGTACCTACTTAATTCTTATGAGAAAGTAGCTGTTGCCCGCGACTTCGTTCGCGTTACTGCGTGACAGACTTTTAAACGTAAATAAATGTCATAAACCGGCATTGTTTTGTTTATTTCCCTTGTTAATTATATACCTTATCTCTTCTTTATTTATTTGAAGTGAACTACTTTCGTCAGATTTTATGTAGGTATAGTAACATAGGATGACAAAAAGAAAACCACCCAACGAGCACATTAGTGGAAATAGCAGCCTATTTTGTTACTTTCGGCTGTAAAATAGCGGTTTAAGGGTTCAAAAAGCAGTTCAAAGTTGCATATCCGCATCTGTAAACGTCTATGACTATAAAAGTTACTTAAAGTGCTATAAGCTGAATCAAATACTACCCTAGCCTTCACAGTAGTTCACCGTAGAACTCATTTACCACTTACACCTTTATATGAGAGTTACGAAGGTCATTCTGCCACTCACAGCTGTACAATAGTTTCCATTGTAACTTTTATAGGTTATAGTTATAGTAACCACTATTATACTACTATCAGTTCCATTATAGAAATAATAGATACTCTTATGCATACTATAGTTACAAAAAATTCATCAGTGTAACTAAAAACTACTACTGCCTTTAGTAGCAATAGTCATTCCTTGCAGGCTAAATCCATTCGCCATTTTACAGCCGCTTTTGTAACTATTATAAAACATTTAATAAAAATGAATGCTAAACGATGGAAATTAATAAAGAAAAGTGGAGGTTATCGCAGGAAAGTACGCAAGGTTTATGAAAACCTGCTAAAATCGTCAAACATTGCTGAACATTCCAGTGAATCTGCTAATCATCTAATACTAAAGTATTTTAATTTTTAAGCTTTTAATTTTAAAGAATATTAATCTCAACATTTCACAAATCACAAACTTAATAAAAAAAAGCCTATTCTTGGGTTCTTATTGTATAAAGATATCAGTCTCAACATTTGGATTTGGCGCAGTACCATCACAGGATCCATTAACCTCTTTAGCCAAATTACGGTTTTTTTTGTGCAACGTTCTCATCATCATTAGGCAATATCTTTTCAATCGGAATATTGTCTTCGTTTGACAAATTTTCTTTATTCTGATCTAGCGATATTCCCCATCTTGAAGGGCAGATTGACAGCTCTTCCTTGTCTGCATTTATAGTTTTAACTATTTTAAAAGGCATTCTGTAATAAAACAATAATAGGTAGTTAATTGAAATGTTTAAACTTCATATTATAGTATGAGTAGGTATAACTAAACCATAAAGTCACCGGATCTTATTTCTACCGACAACAAAATAATGTAAACTATTATTGAGACGTTTGATGATTATCTATTTGAAAAATAACCTGTATCATGTTTATGTAGAAATATCGGGTGTAAAGTCAAGTATCGTAATTAAAACACCGGAATCTTGGATTTGTTTTTAAAGTTGAGAAGCGTACAATGTCTATGTTAAGTGAACGTTTTTAAGGGTAGACCACGGATCTCCAAAATGGAAACCATTCGAATAAGTACGTAACTAGATTTTATAACCTCAAAAACAGGAAAATAGGAGCTTTTTGTGGCTGTGAGTTGCACTAGGGGAACAAAAATCACTGGAAGCGTTAGAAGGGTGAAAATTAGCGCTATGATTCTCAAAAGGGAGTTATTAGAGCTAAAACTGCAGGTTATAACTACATTACAATGACGCCATGATTTTTTAGAAAACTTATAATTCACGTGCAAAATTGTGTTGATATACATTGGTTTTTCAGTTAAAGGTGCATTAAATGTACCGGTAAACAATCGGATACTTGCGAATAGTAAGTTATGGACACGTAAAAAATACGGAAATAAAATTTATTCTGCATAACAAATAAAAAATATCACATATCTTTTGTTAATTTTTTTAAATATCATAAAAGCGCGTTAAAATTACTCGAAAATTATCTTATACAACGTGTAACGGAAACCCCATATCTATCCAAAAGGACTGAAGACAACATCTGGTATGGAGTCTCTATGCAAAGTTTCAGCTCAAAGTAAGTGACTCATAGAATTGACCCCAAATTATTGGTTTCATATGTTTCATGAATACCAGTAATAACAAACGTGTCACAGCACTATGAGGGTCATCACTTTCCACGTCACTTGCCAATAAAACGATAATTCTCTTTGTTCTTCTTAATTTGAAAAATTCGGTCTCTGGTATCAATGTATTGAAATTTCTAATAAGTTCCACACATGTAGACATAGGATTACAAAACCCTTGCTATATCGTTTGTTATCATTCAAAGAAGCTGTGCACTTGGTATGTATATACCCTTTAAATTACACGTTGTATATCTACAGTAAACTAAGTAAACTAAGTATATTTATATATCTTGCTAATACAGAATACAAACTTTTACTTAAGTACTTTTGTTTTATTTTCATGATGGCGACGAAAACACTTTACCAAAATATTACAAATAATGTCACCTGAAGATATACAATAAATAACTATAATCAATTCATTCGTTCAAAGTAGTTCAAAATCATTCAAAAGTAGCGCTACGAGAGCTTTAGTATAGCGTTAATAAATCGTTATAGCTACGCCCGACTTCATATCAATTGTAGTGCCCCCAGCGCCCGGCACAGTGAATTGCAAAATAAATACCTACAACAAAGAGAGAAGTGCAATACTTAAATTTTTCGATGTCGATATTTCGTTTTACATAAATAAAAAGTGATTAAATATTTTCGTATTTGTTTTATTTAACATTACTCTAGTAAGAAATACCAGTTCAAATAAGTATCAAAGAAACAAAAACATAACTTTTGGTCTACAATGACGTAGTTTATTATATCTTTGTTGGTCTATGGTTTTTCTTACTTCAATTTCGTCTACTCCCGTGTTTCTCTAACTACTTCAGTAACTTTCGAAATTGAAAGAAAATATGTAATGTATAGAAACTTGAGTATAATAAATAATACAAGTCTGAAATCACAATTTAGTTTTATTCTTCCGTAGTGGTCATGATAAATTTCAATACACATTTATCGACACACGAATGTGAAACTACTTGCATAAGCACAACACTAATAGAAAATTCCAGAAGTTGGCACTCGTTTATGACGTATGGAGCGGTCGTCTTTATCCGACCGTGGCGCTGGGCGTACTAGCAAAGTAAGTTTCAGAACATGCAGGCTACGGATGGGAGCCATCAACTCAGTTGGTTACGTTTCACAACGAAATTTACGTAATTTCAAACTAATTAAATGAAATATTCGCAAATATTTGTAAAAAAATTTTTTATTAACAATTGCTGTATTTGTTTTATAGTTAATTAGTCAGTAAAAAGATAAATATTTTGATTTTTGTTTATTTTTGTATCGGTAAATCTTGCCACATGTCCCGTCCCATATGTCTGATTTTTCCGTCATGGGCGTTGTACATTAATAGAATTTTCTAAAAATAATATTAGTAATTCATATAACTTTGGACATTATTTTTAGGACTTCTGATTAAGAGACTAAAGTTTATTAAACTGTAAATGATTACTTATTTAACTATTTACCTAATATAAGCATCTTTTTAATAGAATACAGCGTAATTAAGTAAAAAAATACATTAAACGAGCTGTGGTATTTTGGTCGTATATATACGACTGGCGAAATGGGCCCGAAAATATTTGTTGGATATTTCCGACGTAGGCGGTTAAAAGGTTAAGGAACCTTTATGCAACCGTTGTGCAGGTTAAATGGAACTTTAGGCTGCATAAAATGGCGCCCAAATAGCGCTAAAGCGGCTGCTTTAAGTCTGTAGTAGACGCTCTAGCGCTTACGTCTAATACCATAAGTAATAATCGGATACGCTCTAAAGCCCTAATGCAGCCCATTTGTGCTTGTTGGGCAGTCATAAAGTTTGAAAAACTTAGTGCCCTCGACGCCACAGTCACCATAACAGGACACGTAGTGATGTAGATACCAGTCAATAAAACAAGAATATCGACCTCGACGGCAACCTACGTTATATTTAATTTACTCTGAATTCTGCACGAATAAATAAATAAAACATTTCATGATATGAACTTTTGTGTTTGAGTAATCAAGAAAATTTATAGTACTGAACTATACGCTCTTTAAAAGTCGGGTGTCAGTAGATCATCGATTAATTGTAACGACTGAAATGCCCATCTCATCACACTGTTGTATTGTCTGTTCCGGGGACGCACGGTAGGCTGAAAATCGGCTTTCATAGACTTAGGGATTTTAATTTGCAAGTGCTTTTTTATATAATAAAATTAATAAGATAATAGACATACATAGCAAAAATTACAAAAAATGCAGTATCATGTTATCGGAATATTTAGCTAAGCTTAATTATGCAGACACTGAGAATTTGTTACAAATTTTAAAATAATTTAAAAATAGTTTTATGTGATTAGTTTCTATTTTGAATTTTATATAATGTATCCATATTTCTGTAGTTATTAAACATGTATTGTATAATTATTCTTGTTTACACTAGGTTTACAAATAATAATTGATCCTGCAATAAAAAACATTATTAGCGACAGCCTGAAACACAGGTTTAACCTAGCTCAGGCAAGCCGTTAAGAGGTATTTTAAGTACAGGTGATTTAATATAAAAGTAAATAAATAATAGTTGTAAATTAATTATATACCTAAGCATTAGTTTTAACATTTATGTAATTTTCTTGATTTATTGACCATTGTATATTAATTGTAAATTTTGGATGAAATAAATATTATTATTATTATATATTATTATTATATTAGTTATAACTATATATAAAAATGACACCCGAGTTAATTCAGCACAAAAATGAAGGAATTATAATTTTTTTACGACAAATTTGTATGAAACTTGTATGAAAAATCGAATTATCTCAAGTAAACGGCAAGGAAAACCGTAATATCCTTACAGGTGGTTATAGTACTAATTATTTATGATTTTTTGTCATACTGCAGACAACAGTTATCACTGCTGATTTTTTTAAATCATTAAAATATTTTTGTTTATTTTTACAAATGAAACGGTTCCTTTTGGTGTCTAAGTTGAGGAACACAGACTTTTAACAATACGTAACATAACCATTGACATATATATTACTGCGTAAGGACTGGGCGGACCGCATGTTATAATGACGCCTCGAACTTGGTCCCAAAGTGGTCTTTCCTTTATCGAAGTGAACTAGAACTCGATCGGCCATCTTCGGGAGCGGTCGTAAGTTTTACAAGCAAAAATGCCGAGTTGTGTCGTAAAGGGTTGCGTGAAATACGACAAAAAGCACAATAAAAAAATGATAACATTTCTATCACCGTCAAGTTAAAAATATGTTATTAAATCAACTTCTAACATCGTTTAGAACAATTTTCTTTCTTATTTGTCTCCACCTTTGGTCAAGATGACGCGAAGCCACATAAAAGTGCGACATAACTTTGCAGCGGCGCGCGTTATACCCGATGAAATGAAAACATTTAATAATTATTATATTCTATTATATAAAGCTAAATTACCACTGACTGACTCACTCA
The DNA here is from genome assembly GCA_943138885.2 of Tholera decimalis. NCBI lineage: Eukaryota > Metazoa > Arthropoda > Insecta > Lepidoptera > Noctuidae > Tholera > Tholera decimalis. Next base: position 6,541,304 of record OW964572.2, read on the forward strand.
CTCACTCATTGACATAATTGTTCTCCCAGATGGTGGATGGGGAGGTGGGTATATTTTGACAGATTCGTAAACAACTAACTCTCAAACCTACGGGAAAAGTGCCAAACCTCCCCTTTTCACCCCCCTTCTTCCCCCTCCCTATCGTATCTCGGAAACTACGAGACCCGTATTTTTTGTTTTTTACGGATTCGTATAGAGGAGGCTCGGTAAAGTAAAAACCATTTTTCAATGTCGCCCCCCTTGCCCCCCTTCTCACCCCCTTTAGGCGGATCTCGGAAATTAAGAGACTTGGTTTTTTTTTTTTTCAGATTCATTTAGAGTCGAAATAATTGTGCAACCCCCCCCATCACCACCCCCCATTTTTTTTTTTCACAAGCACGCGAGGTGCTTGCACCTCGCGCAACACGCAAATACTAAACGCCCCCATCACCCCCCCCTTTTTTTTTTTTTTTTTCACGAGCACGCGAGCTGCTTGCACCTCGCGCAACACGCAAATACTTGATTTAGAGGGGCAATGCTT